>OX637393.1:15953743-17227909 GCA_951799425.1 Ilex aquifolium | reverse complement strand
TCTCAAAGTACATGCGACCTCATACTCTTTCTAATTGCATATTTTTTTTCTGAAGAGGGACAACATTCAACCTCGTTAAATGATGTTTACAAAACGAAAATATGCTTTTCTCCATGAATCCTTCAACCACAAAGTGCAACAAACACCACAAAGTCCGACAACAAATCCCGATCCGATGCAGAAATAGAACCATAGCACTTCAGAATCACTGTCATCAGTATGATTTTCTAGACCTCTGTTGGAAGGTACTAAATTAGATGTCTTATCATCACCAGGACACTTGCTTGGAAGAGGAACACCACACAGTGAAGGATTACCCTCATAAATGGATGGATCATCGAGGGTTTGAAGCTGATTTCCTGTTGGGATTCGTCCCACAAGGTGGTTGTATGATAAATTCAAATGACTCAATGAGGTTAAAGAAGAAATGCTTTGTGGTATAGGTCCAGAAAGATTGTTGTTCGAAAGATCTAGCGTCTCAACCCAACGCAAATTTCCAATATTCTCGGGCATGCTTCCTGTGAGATGATTCATCGACAAATTTAAAGTACCCAATGCAGTGAGGTCTGTTATCTCTTGAGGGATTTCACCTGTTAGATTATTCCCGGAGAGATCAATGATATTGACATATTGAAGAGTTCTGCCATATTCAAGCTCTTTTCCCTTTGCCACCACAACCGTTTGCTCCATATAGTAGTACTGTTTTGATCGAAAGAAGTTGTTGTACGTGATGGTGCTGTTACCATAAACCAATGAAGTCAAATTTCCCACACAACTCGAAATAGTTCCCGAGAGGTCGTTGTTCGCAAGATCTAGAATGTGAAGTATCGGAAGATTGCACCATTGGGGAGGGATCGATCCAGTGAGAAAGTTAGATCTCAGGCGTAGCATCCAAAAATCTGCAATATTTTCTCCTATCCACAAAGGTAGATTTCCAGATAGTCCATTTTCTCCAAGATCAATGCTCGACAATGAACAATTCTGTAAAGAAATTGGAATTTCTCCCTCTAGACCATTGTTACTCAACATCAATATAGTTAACGAACTTAGGAGACCCATTGAGCTAGGAATATTACCAGATATAGTATTGTTTGCGACATCCACGACCCACAAGGGTTGTGACTCATTCCAACACTGAGGGAGCTCACCCGATAATCTATTGTTCCGGATGGAAAGTACTTGCAAACTCTGCATTCTACAAATGGATGAAGGGATTATACCAATGAGACGATTATCGGACAGGTACAGATACTGCAAATTAGGCATTAGTACATCAATGTTGGAGGGAATAGGTCCTGAAAACAAATTGGCCTGAAGATAGAAATGGGGTACATTGGTGGACCAAAGAGGGAGAGGACCCTCAAAGCTATTGTAGCTCAGATCAATAGCATTTATGTTTGGAGATACTAACTTGAGTGGCAGCTTCCCCTTAATGTTGTTGTTAGATAGATCCAAGTAGGTGAGTTGAGACGATATTGTAGAGAACCATTCCTCGGGTATGGTGTCTTCGATTCCACCATTTTTTAGGGTAACAGAGGTGAGTTCACTCTGAACTTGAAGCCAACGAGGAAACCTGGGGCCTATTAGACAGTTTTCGAGTTCAAGGGACTTGAGCCTGAAAGGAGGAACCCATTCATATGGTACATTAAAAACCAATGCCTTGATTGTGTATGTTCTCACAATTACATGCTGTAAGCTTGTGAGATTCATCAACTGAGCTTCTGTTATGACGCCTTCCCAAGGATTCGCTTGAAGATACAGATCAGTGAGAGCTGTGAGTTGCCCAAAACTTTCGGGAATCGTACCATTCATCTCGTTAAAAGAGAGGTCCAATTCTAGCAAGGATGACAAACTTGCTATAGACGATGGAATAGAACCCGAAAAGGAGTTGGAACTGAGGAGTAGGTGTTGCAAGTTCTCAAGTATTCCTATTGAATCTGGCAGTTCCCCTGCCAATTGGTTACCACTTAAATCTAGTGACGCTAAGCTAATGTTTGAACAACTTGAAAAACCATCCAAGAATTCAATGCCACTGAATTTGTTTCCCGAAAGGTCTAAAATATTCAACTTGCAAAGAGTTCCCAAAGTTCTTGGAATTTGACCTTGAATATCACCATTACGAGCCAAATTAAGCACTTGTAGAGACGTTAGGTATGCAATTTCACCGGGTATGACACCACTGAGAGAATTACTGCTGAGATCAAGCTTTTCGAGTCTTGTGAGATTAAACAGCCAGATGGGTACAAATGAGTTAAAAGAATTTCCCGAGAGATCAAGAATTGAAACGGAAGTGAGGTTGACGAATGGGAGAGAGAGTGGAAGACTAGAAAGATCACACCAAGGCAAGTGTAACTCTACAAGGGAAGGAAGCATATTGACTGCTTGCAGCCATTCTGCTCCTACTTGGTCAAGCTTCACCTCTCCCATGTTAAGGTATTCCAAGTTGTGGAGTCCTGAAAGCCAGTGGACGTTTGTAGACCGGAGTGTCCACATGCCTGCATTGGTCAGTGAATCCGCGTTGAGATCAAGATAATTCAGGCTGGACAAATTTCCAAGATAAGGTGTGATCTCTCCCGCGAAGGATGAGAAAGACAGATTCAGATATTGCAAGTTCTTAAGCATACCAATGAAGTTAGGAATTTGAATTCCTTCAAAATTGTTCAAGCTTAGATCGAGATAATCCAAATATTTCAAGTCGAGCAAAGAAGAGCTTATCTGACCTCCCAAACACGATCTATCATAAGCTGTCGTGTTACCTTCTGCCATGGAAATGATACCATAGCTACTGGATGGAAAAGGGTTTCGAAAATCAAGCTTGATGATGTGCCCCGTAGTGATGTTGCATCCAACCCCACTCCATTGGCAGCAATTGTTGCCTACCCAAGAAGAAAGTCTGCCTGATGGATCTGTGAGACTTTGTTTGATGGTGAGAAGTGCTTTCCTCTCTGTATTAATGCATGTGATATTGGTGACATCTTCAGCGGCCGAGCTGAGTTTGATATTGAATCTATTTATTGGTGACAACCACACTAGGATGAAATAACTGAAGAACAAAGTCCTGTGCATACTGCTCATTCGAAGCATTTATTCAATTTGCCACAAAGATGAAAGAACTAAATTGCTGAAAAAAGATTTCTATGAGCTTGAAGCCATCCTACAGAAATTGCAATAGAAAAAAACAAAAGATCAAGTCAATGATGCAAGTCTACACCCTCCAAGTCATTTTTGTCAAATTGCAGACAACCGTGTGGAAAAAGGTGTGTGTTCATCAGTCCCTTTGACCAGTTAAACGTAGATCTTATTCTTGTAATGGAATCCGCGTCCCTTAATTCCTGCCAAGACTAATCTAAAGATGAAGAAGAGAAAATTAGTAGATAGTTACCTGTTATTTGACTCATTTGCATGTTCTCTCTCTGAACTTCAAAAAGCCCACAAATAAGCCCTATGATTTTGGATTCAAATGGAAATGCCAAAATCCAAAGTTATTAATAAATAAATAATATGTCAAAATAGCCTGTGTACCCTAATAAATAATATATTTAAACTTGATTTTCCAAAATAAATCAATCTCTTATATCTCTTTCCTTTCTGTGCTCTAAGAAAAGGACGACCTAATGCATGCGGCTAACGTGATTCAGGGGGCGGCTCAACATATTAAAGAGTCCAAGGGGAAAATTGTTATATGAGGCCCATTAATAATTAATATATTAATATATAATACTAAATGATAATTAAAATAATCAAGGACACATTTTTTGACAAAAAATAAGAGAAATTTTAAATAAACAACATTAAAAATAGGAAATCCATAATTTATTTTAGATTGATAACATCCTAAATTTCCAAAAAAAAAAACTAAATTAGTTTGGATGAAATATTGGAGGCTATCAAGTTAAATGGGTAACAAAGCGTTTGTTGGCAAGACTGGGTAATACAAAAAACCCTAAAATTAGAAAAAATCAAACACAATTGTTCTTAGACTTTGCTGATCATATACAAAAGCTTTAGGGATGGGCTTGCTTGTATGAGAGAGAGAGAGAGAGAGAGAGAGAGAGAGAGAGAGAATAACGTCTATTTGAACACACAATGCCGACAAGGGTCAGCTGTCAAGATGGGGATATAGGAGAGGGCTTTAGTGTTCAAGGAGAAAGAGAGAGATGGAGAAAACTATCGGCCAAAGCAAGAGAAACATGTTGCGAGAGGGAGAGAAAAGGTCAGTGTTGCAGAGTAACGTGATAGTGTGGTACAAGTTTTTAGGTGAAAATTAGAAAATAGTATATTTTGTCAATCATTTTTGCTAATAAGTACAAATATGTACTTTTTAAGACATTACGAACATATGTGTGCAATATATGAGGTGTATGATCCACGGTTCAATTTTTATATTTTTAACGATGAGAATACCACTTAACTTTATTATCTCATTCATCTCTCTCCTATTTTCTCTCTTCCCTCCCACTGTTTTCTCTTTTCTATTGGTTCCTTACATTGTTCTTTCTCTCTCTCTCTCTCCCCTCTCTTTTCCTTAATTTTTCGGGATCCGGATCCCCTCCATTACTCTTTTTCTTCAATTTCCCTCAATGTAGTGCTAGATGAGTAACATGTGTAAAATTCTAAATTTCAATGGACAATTCCTTGTAAGAAAATTCCTTAATAATGATCAACACTCCACCAACATCTCATCCGTTGAAATTCAAAATCTTACACATGCCACTCATCTAGCACTATATTAAAGGGAATTGAAGGGAATGAGTAATGGAGGGGATTTAAATCCAATTTTTCTATCCTGTCTCTTCGGTCATTATCTCTTCTATCTCTTATTTAAATTCCTATCCCCTTCTCTCTTCCATCCCATCCATTCTCTATCCTCTCTCGTATTTAAATTCTCCCCTTTCTGTCCTCTATCTTCCATCTCATTCTTTCTCTCTCCTCTCTTTTATGTCCTATCTCTTATATCCCTTATTTAAATTCCTCTCTTTCCTCTTTCTTCCATTTCACTCATTCTTTCTCCTCTTTTTTCCTTTAATTACTCTATCTCATATTTATTCCTTCAATTCACCACTATGGAATGGGTTTATTACTAGTGAAACCAACAAACGCTGCGAACATGACTTCATCAACATGAGCCGCACAAGACCATCACTAGCATACATTCCTCTGATCCATAACAACGATGGGTGATTTCTTTAAGGTAATGATTTGTCACTGTCCCGGGACAGTGACATTGGCGTTTGTCACTGTCCCAATACAATGACGTTGGGGTATTTTCACTGTACCAGGACAATAACATTGGGTTTTGTTCAAGTGATATATATATATATATTTCGTATATATATATATGTTCGTCGTCTTTATTTAAGTTTTTATTTCTTGTTATATATTTATTTCGTATATTTAAATTTTGAAAGATCCAAAATAGAGGAGATTTAAATTTGTTTTTGAAATTTGAAATGTGCATTCTATATTTGAATTTATTTGAATTTTGAAATATGCATTTTATATAGATATTATTAGACTTTCTATTTTTTATTTAAATAAGGGTAAATGAGTCTTTTGAAATGAATTTGTGATTTAAGTCCAAAAAGAAAAATGTTTAGACCTTATGACTTAAAAGTACACTACATTGGACTGGCCACAAAAAAAAAACCCTAAGATATTCTAGGGATAACTCTTTTATTTGTATATAATGGGTCAACTAATAAAATAAAGGGGAATTTAGCCGGTACAATTTTTGGGACTTATTTAGGTAAAAATACAAAACAAAAACTTAATTAGTTAGAAGTGCACTTTTTTAAAAAATACCGATATTGCCATTGGTAAAAAGAAAAAATATGGAAACTGTTTGACATTCCTTCCGTTTTTTTTGGCAAGTATCGTGTAATGGGAGGGAAAAGAGGACATTTAATTATCTTCATCCATCTTCTTCGGCAGACGGTTAGTATGTCTATTGGAATTCCAGAGCAGCCATCCCTGTGAGAGTTCTTCATCTCTGTGAAAATAGGTTTCAATTTACTGTTTATCGTCCATCATTCCGAATGCTACATACTGTTTATGGTCTTTAAACAAGAGCATTGCGAGGCGAGGTTTCTGAATCTTCTCCTCAAATCTCTGAATCTGCGCATACGGAAAATCAACTACATCGTCTCCGACAATAACTTCTCCGGAAATTTCTGGTGATATTAGTGTTTGGGTTTATTTTTCATTCACTAATTTTCTAGATTCCACAATCTGTGTTGTTTGATTTTGGGGAAAAAAACCCTATTTTGGTGAATTGATATTAACAAATTGTAGGTTTATAATTTACGATTAAGTAACTTAATTTGTTAAAAAATTGGGTAACTGTTTTATGTAACTATTTTTACAGACAAATTACAAACTGTTAATATTCAAAAATTAATGGTTGATACTGTTTTGACCTTACAATGAAGTTCCAAATTTTATTGCTGCTAATATTCAAATGTTTTTAAGTAACTTATTTGTGATTACAAATTACAAACAGTTAATATCCAAAGATGAATAATTGTAACTGTATTGAGTAACTGTATTGTAACTGATATATGTTATTGGTAACTGTATATATTATAAGTACATTATACTATTTTCCCCTTAATTATATATTATATGGTTTAATGATCAATAACTGTATTGAGAAACTAATCAATGTATGAAGTATTACATTCTTATATATGCTATTGGTAACTGTACTTAGTATCTATAATTGTGTTTTTGTTTATTGGTTTAATTTGTGTTGCTTTTACAATATTATGTGAATTTCATTCTAATGAATTAAGGGGTTACCAATTTGTGGAATAATTGTTAGTGAAAATATAGTTATACCATATATAACTATATGAAACCCGTAACACTGTTGATTCATTAAACGGGTGATGGCGAACAAAAAAACTGCAAAACACAAACCTGTTGTAAGGGGCAGCACTCAATACAGATCAAATATGCTTGCCATCATCAGGGCAATTGAAGAGCTTCATATAAATGATTATCACAAGACATCGTTGCAAAATACCCCATTCTGGCTGCTTTTTGAATGTATAATTGACCAAACATTGGACAAGATATGGTGCCGTAAAAGTGATAGCTGCATTCTTGAAATTTTGTTATGTTTCAATTCAGATACATCAAGATTCAATATCGGGAGCAAAAAATTGAGACTGCGACCTAATGATGTCACCCTAATATTTGGGATACAAGATGGGTGTGAAAAAATTGATTGGACGATACATGGAAAATCAGTTACACCATTTACAGAACGATGGTACAAGAAAGATCGAAGGTTAACAGCTACGTTGATAAGAAGCAAGCTGCAACATGCGTCGGGATTGGACAGTGAGAATGGGTATGATGACTTGGCTAGATTATTATGTTTGTATCTGATTGCAACACTTTTTTTCCCAGTAACGGGAAACACAATGAGTTGGGGGTTGGTACCATATATTGAAAATTTGGATGCATGTACAAAATACAATTGGTCCGAAGCTATAACGGATACTCTAATTTCATCATTGAAGAAGAAGAAGGAAACGCCATCGTCTATAAATGGATGCGTCCTCCTAATACCAGTAAGTGTATTAATATAAGAAATATATATATTTGAGTATTTAAATTAATTTGATATCAACAAATATGATATAATAATCATAATGTTGTATGTTGCAGTATTGGCTGTGTGAACACACCTGCATGTTAACCCCCAGCACAGAGCGGCCATTTCCTCGGTTCCTCAAATGGAACTTACCAAGTCTGAATAGGGCAATCAAGCAAAAAGGTTTGGCCAACATTATGGCAAGTGAGGTAAGTCTCAGTTCATAAATTATAATCCATATAAATTGTAACTGTTTTGAAAATGTAACTATGTTAATGTTTGTTAATTAAGTTTATTTTTATCCTCAGATCATGAAGCAGAGACTGAAGAGAACTAAGGAAGAGAAAATGTTTATATCATCGAAAAAAAAGGCAGTAAAGGAATTGAAAAAACCAATGGAGCAGCAGTTAGATGAAATTGACACACTTGAAACAGAAGAAAAAGCTGTTGGAAAGACATCAATTGGTGATGATGAATTTTCAAATGAAATGGGACAATTGGTTGACTTAGTTGAAGTTAATGTGACCCAACCAACAGATATACAGCCAAGAGAACAAGAGGTTTGGATTGACAGTGAAAAGGACAAGATTATGAGAGAGAGAGAGATGAATTTCAAAAGATTGTTGCTGAGTTGATTGTAAAGGACAAATTAAACCAACAAAAGATTGCCGAATTGGCCAATGAGAATGAAGAGTTGAAAAGACACATGCAAGACAGTGTTGACATGGGACATCACAAGGTATATATAAAATTAACTGTTATAATATATGTGGGAATTTGTTCCATAGTTTTGTGAGTCATTTTCTGTGTGTATCCATATTATAACTGAATTGTGTAACTGTTTCAGTATAGTTATTTACAAGTTCAGCCCTGTGTGGTATAACTGTATTTGGATTAACATGTTACATTTTACTAATTCATGAGGAAATATATCTAACAATGTGGTGCAATCATTCTTGAAAAAAAATGAGTAACTGTTTTGAATTCTTAACATTTTGTGTTTGTGTAACTATTGTAATATCTAGTACAGTGTAACTCTGTGGGTTAACTGTTTTGTCCAGATGCATTAGATAACAAAAGTTAGATCCAACACAGTTACACCATACATGAATCTCCATATTTGAGCTGCAGTTGAAAGTTTTCGAGATGAACATACAATCGGTTGACTTAGTTGAAGTTAATGTCTGTATCTATACTATATCTGAATTTTGTAACTGTGGCTATATATTTTTGTTACATGTTAAAGTGCATTTATTTGGTGCTCATGTTTGAGTGACTGTTTCAACCCTGTGTAACTTATATGGTGTAACTGTTTTTTTTCTGATTGTTATGTAACTGTTTTTTGTTAATTGTGTAATGAATTGGTTAACTGGTATTTTCATAATGAGTTCATGCAGCAAACTGAAGTGCAAGGGGAGATTCCATCAGATGATCAAGTTCAATCATCACAGATTACAGTTTCAATGTTGCAAATAGTTGATCGAGATGCAAAAATCGTCCAACTTGAGACATTGGTGCATACAATGCATAATGAAAAAGTGTCAATTGAGGCTGAAAATGTGACATTAAAAGAGAATGTCATAGTATTGGAAGCTGAAAATGCAGAATTAATAGATCAAATAAATGAGTTGACAGTGCACAGCATCACTCAGAATCTGAATACCATCAATCCTAATGACAGTGCAAAAATTGGTCAAACTTCAATGGTCCGAAAGCTGAAGACCAAAGAGAGAAAGAGAAAAATACTTGAGGATTACGAGTACAACAAAAAGAAAAAGGGAAAGGGACACATTGAGGGGTCACAGTCAATTATCACCCTACAGGATGAAGCAGACAAGATCAGTGCAGCGAAAGAACAAGCGAAAATCGATAAGGAAATTGCAAGGTTGTGGACCATTTGTCAGAAAACGAATCGGCCTATCTATGATCAATTACAACAAATCAATAATACAGAAGGACCAACGTAAGTATATTATATATTCTGACATTTATGTATTATATGCTACTGGTTTTTCATTGAAATACATGATTTTACTCACTATACTTTTATTCAAAAAAATGAACTTACCTTATATGACTATGCTCTGACCATATAGGACACCAATTTGGTCCGGGGTTTCAATTGGAAACTACATAAATGTTGTAGACGCATTGAAACTGGTTGGAGGATGTGAACTGTACAACAGTGTACGTATTAAACTTAGTCATTTTTTTGTCCACATCACAATATTGTCCACTTAAAAGGTTTTTCATGTAATCTATTTGCATGCACCAAGTACTGTTTAGAACATTGTTTTATACATTGTAACAGATTATAGATTGCTGGGGAGATATGCTGCTTGAACTTGATGCTTACAACGAGCAGTTAACGTATAAAAAACGTTGCTTCTTCTTCAACAGTCTATGTTGGGTACATTAAAGTTCATTGACATTTTTTTTTAAATTTCAATATTGTCATATTTCAATTTAATTGTCCATAAATTGGGTTATTTGTAGACATTCGTTGCAAAAAACATGAATATATGCAAAGACCAAATTGACAAAAACCTCATTTTGGGAAGAGATCGTCGATTCCTTGTATTTCCCATGAATTCCAATGGTCAAAACAACCTTGTGGAACCTTGGCATTGGACATTGTTAGTGTTGGATACTGACGCAGGATCTTGGACACACTACAATTCTAAGAAACCACGAACAGTGAGGAGGGACGTGTGGCTGGATGATGCAAGATTATTGGTAAAAAACAATTGAATCCCATAGTTTTTGTTTGAGTATTGCAGTATCATAGCCAGCACTAATATATATCATTGATTTACATGCAGAAAGATTATGTTGAAAAGAAAATTAGTGAAATGCAGGCAGCCGATGGAATTGACATTGACCCCTCAGACAATGTTCTTCCACTGACAGAGTATGAGAAAATGCCACAACAAAGAGCAGATTCGTACGTATTATTTTTTAAAGTTACTTCATTCAAAATCAAAGAAATGTTAGTAACAAAACCTATCATGCAGGGTCGATTGTGGACTGTTCGTTTGCTACATAATGAGACAGCTTGCAAAGGACGAAGACATACCAGAAAAGTTGACAACTGCACAAGTGAAAAAATTCCGGACGGAAATGATGGAAATGTTCTTAAACCATTCCAATTCTTGGACACTAAATGATTTCCATGAAAGGATGAAATTGAAGGAAATGTATGAATAGTCCTATATAACAATATAGTTGGATGTTTTGGGAATGAGATTAGACAATTGGTTGACTTAGTTGTATTTAATGTGTGTGTATATAATATTCCTGTTCTGAGTAACTGTTTCATTACTACTTTACATGTTAAAGTGCATCTATTTGGGGAAGCTGCTTGGAGAAACTGTTTCAGCTCTGTGTGTGATATATTCTGTAACTGTTTTGACCAACTGCAGTATATAACACAGGTACCTACAAAACAGTTACACCATATATCCATAGTCCTATTTGAGATGTTTTGGGATTGAAATGAGACAATTGGTTGACTTAGTTGTATTTAATGTGTGTGTATATAATATACCTTTTCTGAGTAACTGTTTCAGTACTACTTTACATGTTAAAGTGCATCTATTTGGGGTAGCTGCTTGGAGTAACTGTTTCAGCTCTGTGTGTGATATATTGTGTAACTGTTTTGACCAACTGCAGTATATAACACAGTTACCTACAAAACAGTTACACCATATATCCATAGTCCTATTTGAGATGTTTTGGGATTGAAATGAGACAAATGGTTGACTTAGTTGTATTTAATGTGTGTGTATATTATATACCTGTATGGAGTAACTATTTCAGTACTACTTTACATGTTAAAGTGCATCTATTTGGGGTAGCTGCTTGGAGTAACTGTTTCAGCTCTGTGTGTGATATATTGTGTAACTGTTTTGACCAACTGCAGTATATAACACAGTTACCTACAAAACAGTTACACCATATATCCATAGTCCTATTTGAGATGTTTTGGGATTGAAATGAGACAAATGGTTGACTTAGTTGTATTTAATGTGTGTGTATATTATATACCTGTATGGAGTAACTATTTCAGTACTACTTTACATGTTAAAGTGCATCTATTTGGGGTAGCTGCTTGGAGTAACTGTTTCAGCTCTGTGTGTGATATATTGTGTAACTGTTTTGACCAACTGCAGTATATAACACAGTTACCTACAAAACAGTTACACCATATATCCATAGTCCTATTTGAGATGTTTTGGGATTGAAATGAGACAATTGGTTGACTTAGTTGTATTTAATGTGTGTGTATATAATATACCTTTTCTGAGTAACTGTTTCAGTACTACTTTACATGTTAAAGTGCATCTATTTGGGATAGCTGCTTGGAGTAACTGTTTCAGCTCTGTGTGTGATATATTGTGTAACTGTTTTGACCAACTGCAGTATAAAACACAGTTACCTACAAAACAGCTACACCATATATCCATAGTCCTATTTGAGATGTTTTGGGATTGAAATGATACAATTGGGATTGATTTTCCAGTTTTGATTTTCCATTCATCCACTAGAAATTTACTCAACATACATAAATTTGCACCCATACTATAACATCCAGATTAACATATCCATAAAAAAACTATTACTAAATAAAACAGCAATTGAAAAAAAATAAATATTCAAATAAATGCATTATTAGTTTAAAATAATAATGCCAATCACAAAGGTTCTTTACAAGATTTCTTGTTGTGACTACCTAACCATCCACACCGACCACATCGAATTTGTCTAATAAGTTCCCCCCTTGACCTAATTCTACATTTTTTGGGTCGGCCCGGCTGCTTCTTAGTTGATGGTGGCAAAATATCAGCTTATTCAACATTGAAGTCCGAACGACCAAGAGTAGGGATTGGGAGTATAGGTTGAGCGTATGATTTCTTATATGTACTAACATGATAATAATAATCAACAAACTCATTCATATTTCTCCCACTTTTACGTATTGCCGCTACTGCATGAGAACAAGGAAACCCATTAATCTGCCATTGAAAGCATGAACACGTACCATTCTGAATGTCGACTGAAACAGAAGGATTTGAATTAACTTCATACACATCATGGTTCGAAACACTAACAGCCCAAGACCTGCTTTTCGCAAATGCAACCTGTAATCTTGAATCCATCTCAGGACATAAATTTTCATTCCATGTACATGCAGTGATCATCCTAGCACCAATTTGATTCATAATTTGACACCGAATAGTGTCAACCATGCTCGTAATGGGTAGATGTCGTGCTTTCATAATCCACGAATTGAAAGACTCTACTGCATTTGAGTTCATCTCGCCATAATGTCTACCTTTAAAGTATGCATTTGCCCAATGCTCATATGGAAGATTATCCAAAAAACGTTTGACAATGTAACCACCCTCACTTCGAAAAGCTTCAATTTTTTGGGTAAACAGTGAAATGGTGGGGGCATAAGCACACTCACACAACAGCACCACCATATGCTCCCGAAATCCATTCGAATAACGGCTACCACTGAACTTGTCCCGCAAGTTCGCCTTCAAGTGCTGCAAACAAAAAGAGTGGTGACACCTTGGAAAAATCTTTGGCATTGCTTCCAACAAACCAACATTACGATCAGAGACAAATGTAATGTCCCTATTCGGATCCAAAATCTCTAACAGTTGTTGTAAGAACCATAACCAATTTGCCTCATTTTCCGAGTCAACAATCGCAAACGCTAGTGGGTATAATCCTGAAATACAAAGGTAAATGTATATAGTTAAGTGAAATAATAAAACGATTGCCTACAGATTCACATCAGTGCAAACAAAATACACCAACCTGTTATATTAAAATAGTTACAATAAACACATGCATTTATAATATTTAAATACCGAAAAAATATATAAATAATACAGTTACATTATATAGTTAACAACAAAATATTCATACACACCATCTGTATGCATTAGAGTACCTATGAAAAACCACACACTTAGAAAAATACAAAAGCAACATTTAAATAAAAGCAAATACAACAAAGAAAATACAAAAGCAACATTTAAATAAAAAAGGTTATCAGAATTATACCCTGATTACCATCCTTGCCAATTGCCGAAAGAATGCATCATTTGTACTTTCCTTTAATGAATTTCCCATCAATGAATAAAATTGGGCGACAATAATTGAAACCATCAATACAAGCCTTGAAGGACACAAACAATCTATGGAAACGGTTAGACTCATTATCACAATGCAAAACTATATGGCTCCCAGGGTTTGTATTACTCGCAGCATCCACATACCATCGTAACTGTTTGTACGACAACGTATGATCCCCAAAAAGCATACCCTTTGCTTTTTCCACCCCCATCCAAGCTTGGTGATAAGATACGTCAAGACCATAAGATGTAAAGAAATCACTAACCACGTCGACTGGACGAGTGGACGTCTGATCACGAACATTATCAACAATCAAATCTCCAATCAAATTACAAGATAATCTCTTGTTCTTTGTGGTACGCAGCGCTACTCCAAATGTGTGTTCATTATTCATTTTCCGTATGTAAAAGAAACCATTAAGTTTTTGAATCGTAGCATTTACATGCCATCCACACCCTTTATCATACTTCGCAGCGCACTCAGCAATAACCCTATCCCTACAATTCCTCACATAATTAAACTTGAACCCAATCTCTATTGAGTATTTGCACAGAGCTTTCCTGAAATGTGTGACACCACCTTCAAACCTTTGTCCTACACGACTTATTTCATTTGACCACCCAGCTGTTAACAATACTTTTTCTGTATGTGAGCAAAAGCTAGGGAGCAAATCATCATCACACTCAACCCCATCGCCGCAAATAAAAACATCTTCAAGCAAATTATCATCAACCACCACACGTGACTCTTTATCTTGCCTAGTTACCATGACCTCATCATGATTAACATTTGTCATGCGCATTATATCAAACATATTACGCAAGTCCTCATCATTTTGCAAACAACATTTTGAGTGCCCTGGAATAGAATATGACATGACAACAGACAAATTACCCAATTCCTCCCATTTGCCGCAAAGCCTACCATAAATGAAATCAAATGTTGCACGAGCAGAACATCTGATAATATATGTGTCAACATCATATTTGCATACAAGCAGCACTATTCCCTCCATTTCCTGATTACAACAGGGAAAAATGAATGACAATGTATCAATACACAAAAAATGAAACAGTCATACTAAACAGTTACATTAAAAAATTACAAATGCCTGAATTAATTAGTGCCACACTGGAAGAAAAACATAAAACCAAAAATAGTTACAATATACAGGCTCTACCAAATATGAGACATTGGCTGAAGGGGAATGACAATGTATCAATACACAAAAAAAACGAAAACAAAAAAAACAGTTACATTAAACAAAAAAACAAATGCCTGAATTAATTAGTGTCATACTGGAAGAAAAACATAAAACAAAAAACAGTTACAATATACAGTCTCTACCAAAATTGAGACATTGGCTGAAAACATTGCATAAATTATCATTTACACACATTAACACACATAATTCTGATAAAAAACATTTACACACATTAACACAAAAATAATTTTTATTTTCTTCATTCCAACAACGAAAAAAAAAAAATCTGAAACGAAACAGTTACACTACTTATAATGAAGGCATAACTTTTCTCCAATTCAATTCATCAGGGAACATACATAAAACAAGATCAAACATAGGAATTACCCAAAAAAAATGACCGAATCCATAAACGAATACATAACATTCAAGACAATGAACGTAGGAATTTCCAAGCAAAAAAAACGAGTAAAAACAGAATTATCAACGAAGAAAAAAAAAAAAGATCAAACAAAGTTGATGTCTGATCAAAGAAAACCGAATTTTTTCAATCGTTTTTACGAACAAACCTTCCAACGAAACCGATGATTGATGATTGCAATTGTTTTCACGAACAAATCCACCACAGAGAAGTTTTGCAAACCTGCTGTTGTACCCACAATCTTACAGCCGTATATTGCCCAACCGTTTATTCCATAAAAACTGCACATTCAAAATTTGAAAATTAAAGATAACAATTATGGAATTTTTAGATATTTGATTCTTCAAATAACTGTCAAATATTGCTGCATAAATTAAGGAAGGGTGTTTAGGTAAAAATGATTTTAATTCATTTGAATTTTGTACCTAACCCAAACAAGTTTTATAAAAATTGTACTTAAATGAATAAACAACTTATCCATACACTTTTGCCTAAATAAGTCTTAAAAATTGTACCCACACCTAAAAAACCCTAAAATAAAGGAAGAGAATATATTAGGCCTACCAATTTAAATGGGCTACTCTATCTTAGAATGAGCTTCAAGATTAAATTTGGGCTTTCTGCATTTAGCCAATCTAAAGTTCCTCACACAAAGTTTCTGATGTGGAATTAGTGGATCAATTTTTGATCTATTGCTCTCGCTAATTTTATCTTTAAGATTATTACAAAAATATTGGTGGATAGACTTGTTTGTATTGTTCCTCATATCTTTTCGGAAAAACAATGACTTTCATAAAAGGCCGAAAAATTTCAGATTGCATTTGTTTGGCTTTTGAATGCTTTAACTCTCTAGATATGCGCTCTTATGGAGATTGTATAGGGATAAAGATTGATGTGAGAAAGGCCTTTGATACCTTAGACTGGAATTCCTTGATATGGGTTCTCAAAGCTTTCGGATTCAATGATGTTTTCATTTCATGGAATTCAAAAAATTTGCAATCTGCTAAACTATCAATTTTACTTAATGGGTTCCCAGTTGTGTTCTTTTCTTGTTGTCGAGGCGTTCGGTAAAAAGATATCTTTTGCCATTGCTTTTCTGTTTGGCTCAGAAGGTGCTCAGTCGTGGTATCACTTATTTAGTTCAATCTGGAAAATTGCAACTTATTGTATCTCCTAGAGGTTTCTAGGCGCCGTTGCATATTATGTTTGCAGATGATATTATTATGTTTTGCTGTGGAACCCATCCATGTTTTCAAACTTTGCAGGCCCTTCTTGATTCGTATGGTGAAGCATCGAATCAATGTGTCAGCAAGGTAAAGTCTATGGTTTTTGTAGGAGCGGGAGTTGCCCATCGAAAACGATCTATTACCTCTTGACTGGGTATGCAAGAGGGTTTCTGGCCTTTTACTTATTTGGGGGTTCCAATCTTTAAGGAAAAAGGGAAAAGGTGCTACTTGCAGCCATTGATAGAATAAAGGTAAAATTTGCTTCTTGTAAAGGTCGCCTTCTATCCTTAGCGGGAAGAGTTGAATTGGTGAAGTCCATTATTATGACTATGTTATTATATTCCATGATGATTTACCCATGGCCTTATTCCTTGTTTAAGGACCTCCAAGTAGCTATCCAAAATTTTGTGGTCAGGGGCTATCCATACTAAGAAGTTGGTTATAGTGGCATGTCATAAGGTACGTGCTCCGGTGGAAGAAGGTGGTCTTGGCATGAGGGATTTCTCTACCCTCAATCAAGCTTCTTTGTTAACTTTGACATGAAACTTTTTAGACTCACAGGAACAATGTGCTTGTTTTCTTTGTGAGTTTTTCCTAAAGTCGTCCCTTAAAGCTATTTTATATTGTAAAACCTCCAGTATTTGGGCAAGAATTTGGAATCAGTTGGGGGTTATTCAAGAGCATTCCCAGTGGGTTATTGGAGATGGTGTTACTCAATATTCGTAGGATAATTGGTTGGGTTCTCCATTGACTATTCTCTATAATATTCACCCATCGCTTGTGACTAGACTATTTTTCAAGGTTGCGGATTATATGGGGGGGGGGGGGTGGGGAGAGTTGGTCTATTCCAAGTATTTTTTAATTAAAATTCCTAGTGGCTTGGCAACTGATTACATAAGTGAAATGAATGGATTATGAGATGGATCAACGAGTTTGGCGTTATTCCACGATGATATGTTAATACTAAAATCCCTATGATTTCAATCGACCAAAACAACCCCTCCAAACTTGGGGTAAGCTATTTTGGAATAAGTTTATTCATCCTAGACATCCTATGTTGCTTTGGAGGCTATTACATGATATATTTCCATTGGATGATGCTCTCCCAAAGCGTGGTGTTGTATTGGTATCCTTTTGTTTGTTCTGCCGTTGTCTTGTTCTTTAAAATGCTCAAGTCACATTTTTTTCTCATACTCTTTTTGCTAAAAGTCTCTGGGGATTGATAAGCACTATTTTTGGACGAAACTTTGTGGGAAATTCCCTACCTAAGTTGTTGGTTTTTTTTTTAAATTATGGAGTTTTATTTCTCAGCTCAAGGAATTGGCGTTAAGCTTGATGGTGTACTGTATATGGATCATTTGGAATCAAGAGATAATTGTCGATTCATAACATCCCTCCATCACTCACTTCGACAAAGCCTTTAATTCTATCTCTTATAAGGGAATCTGTGATTCTTGTATCTGGGACCATGTTTAACATGGTGGATGAGCTTGAAATACTTATACGTATGGGTATCAAAGGAGGTCCATGATATGCACCGGTTATCAAAGAAGTTCTATGGTAGAAACCACCCCCATGGTGGTTAAAGCTTAATATCGATGGTGCTGCAAAGGGCTGCCCAGGTCCGACAACTTATGGGGGCATATTCCACATTTCTCGTGGATTAGTTAAAGGTGCTTATAGTCTTCCGTTGAGGACTCGTAAAACTTATTATGCAAAACTTATGGCAGTTATCAAGGGTATTGATATAGTAGCAACTTTTGAGTGGAATCTAATTTGGATTGAATGTGACTTGCAGATTCTTGCGCATGGGTATTTCTTTAGATGTTTATCTGTTCCTTGGGAGTTAATTCCCGTATGGAGAGTTCGTTGCCATCAAATGCCATCAATGTACTCGATAAATGGGGAAGGCTCTCAATGTCTATTCGGTTGCTATTTTTCCTCTTTATTAATATTCGCATCTGAGATTTGATTAAAAAAAATATTTAGCCAATCCAAACTAGGATAATTTAGGGGCCCTAAAATTTTGCCAAAACTGGGGGCTGTAGGCAGCCACCTAAGTGGCCTAGGCCTAGGGTCGACCCTAATGCGATTTCATCTTTTAGGGAGGGTTAGATATACACAACCTTATCCTTACATATAGATGCTATTTCTACAAATCAAACCCTTGATGCACGAATCATAATAGAGTAACCTAACTACTACATTAAGATCCAATCAGGGGTAAGATCAACCTTCTAGTGCAATAAGTAAATTATTTCATTTATATAATTTTTTTTAGGAAACTTGGCTAAAATAAATGAAGGATAAATATTGCCTTCTTATACTATATTGTTAGCTCTATTATTTGTTGCAATTTAGTCCCAAACTACAAGGATAAGAAAATTATATCCAGCAGATCTGTAAAACCCAAAAAAAATTTAAATTTTTATTATGAAGGGTAAAATGGTAATTAGCTGTTACAGTACGGGTTTTCAACCCAAATTTTTCTAGAACTCAAATGATGAAACATACCTCACCGTTGGATTCGTCTCGCGAAATCTAGTTACCTAGTTAATTTTCGTTGAATTCCGAGACAGTCAGATTTTTCGTGATTTACGATGCTATCAGGCGTCATGTGACTAAAATAAACGCAATCGAATTTTAATTGCGAAATATGAAAAATAATTTAAAATCCTGCGAAATATGAAAAATAATTTAAAATCCCCTCCCTATCAGTATACCACTGATAGAGAGGGGATTTTTTTGGGTATTTGTATGAATTTCTTCATTTGATAGGTAGCGTATTTCTTGCCTATCTACCCTTTCCCATCAGTAGCTTACGAGCTGGGAAGCAAAGGCTCACACGACCAATCATATAACTTAGATGGGACAGGCTGTGGGTTCTAAATTTGTAGGTGTGATAATTATTTATCTATAGAAGTATTCACATACGGGTTATGCGGGGGATAACGTTATTACCCCTAAAGTATACCACTGATATTGAACATAACACGGGACGAGATTTAATTTATTCGGGGTAAAATCAGATCAGAAAAAGACGGGACGTGTGGCACATTGTGCACCAAGTATCCAAGTGGTATAAAAAGGGGGAAAATTAGATTTTTTTCCCATTTATTGTTGGGTTTTTTCCAGAAAAGATAAAGGGGAGAGAAGAGAGAAAACAAGGGTTCTCAAGCTTCTCCTTGCAATCTACGGTTCTCCGTTTGTCAAATCGCTTCTAGTCAAGAGCAAAAAGTGTTCTACGCGACGAGAGCTACAAACATGTGCCAAGAATTGCGGGTTTCACCAAAGTCTCAAGAATGAGATTGTTTGGGTCAAAGCTTTGAAGAGGTAGGGTTCAAGAGGTAGGGATCTTTTCCTAACTTGATTTATTTCCAACCTAGGGTTTGAATGTGAAATGCATAGCATGATTAGAGATGAAATCTCTTGTCTAAATGTATTCCTAGTGTAACTAGAGTATGAGAAATGGTATAAGAATGTATAAAATCAATTTTGTATGAATTGAGTTTGTTGAAATTGCTTGTATGTGATTTCATGAGGAATGTGATGAATAAGACATGTTATGTGTTTACATAATTTTGGTGGCATGTTGGTGTTTGATAAAATGCCTTAGATGAGTTTAGTATGTTATTTGAATGAAATTGACATAACATGCTTTGATGATGTTGCAAATTGTAATTATATTCTTATGATATAATTTGACAATTGAGAATGTTAGTTGAGATGAAATATTGTTCATAATGTGCTCATGACATATTGAACAAAACATGAAAATTGTAATTGCACATTACATTTGCATATGCACGGAAAACATCATATTCGTGGGCATGTGACATGAGTGTGGGTGTGTGCATGGTTTTATCAAACACCATTCTTGGTGGGTGATGTGTGGGCTTAAGAAAATTGGACCAAGGTTCGACTGAGTCACACGAGTTGCATTGAAAATAAGGGTCGGCATTAGCAAGAAGGGCTAGATTATCCCTTGGGTGCAAGACCCGGTGATTTGGATACGCACTCCATTGGTATTGAGTCCATAAAGTGTGTCGGCGTACGCGGAGCCATTGGTGGAAGTCCATAGATGCCATGTCGGTTGGGTGCCAATTGATGGAAGTCCATAAATACCCACCCCAAGAAAGACCAGAAATTTATAAATGTTCATTGGATGTGCAATATCAATGGCAAGGGCTTGGAATACCCGGATTCATACGCATGACATTGCATGTGTTATGGGAGCCGGTGGAGGGCTCGGGTTTTATTGCATGTGTGAGTCTTATCTCATGACATGACATGACATGACATTGTGGAATCCATTATGAATTGCATATTCTTGAATGAATATTTGGTTGTTTATTGAATTGCATATGAACATTTCATATGCAGCCGGTGGATGGCTCGATATACGGATACCAGTACCTGGATTCTAGTGGGCATAGGTGCTTGATTTATTCCGTCAACCCTAATCTCTGACCATGATTCCGGTAATGTGTATGTGACTTATAAGATTAGGTGAGTGTCTTTCTCCCTCGGATATCATGCAAGAAATGGGGTGAACGTGTGTGTGGATGGAAATGTGTGCGTGTGTACAAAAGTGCTCCCCAAGCATAGAGAGACTTTCTAGTGTCATGTTTTACTTGGAACGGTATTCCAAGGTCGTCTCCTCGGGAAAGAAAGGTGAATTGTGTGAAGGTGCTTTGGTAAAAATGAAAAGTGTAAAATCTTTTGAGTTTGAGTTTTGGTGAGTGAAGATTGGTTATAGAAATGCAATAAAAAGAGGGTTGGCTAATCCGAAGAGGTTGTTCCAATGGGAATGCCAAATCAGCTCAAAACATTCAACCAATGGTGCCTAGGTGCTTGATTGATTCGTAGAAAGTGAGGGACTAATATGGAATGTAGGCTCAAGCATACCCCGTGACAATTCTACGGTGTATCAAGAGCTCACAACCACGTCCGCACTCAACCTAGTCAAACCAAGCACTTTACACTACGAGGTAGAATGGAGAAGAGTTAATTTAGCATACTCAAGAGGAAGTTCTCCTTGAATTAACCAACAAAAAGCTTAGCTACTCATGGTTGAAGTAAAATCGTTCATGATGTAAAGAGACATGTAGAAGAAATGGGGTGAACGTGTGTGTGGATGGAAATGTGTGTGTGTGTACAAAAGTGCTCCCCAAACGTAGAGAGACTTTCGAGTGTCATGTTTTACTTGGAACGGTATTCCAAGGTCGTCTTCTCGGGAAAGGAAGGTGAATTGTGTGAAGGTTCTTTGGTAAAAATGAAAAGTGTAAAATCTTTTGAGTTTGAGTTTTGGTGAGTGAAGATTGGTTATAGAAATGCAATAAAAAGAGGGTTGGCTAATCCGAAGAGGTTGTTCCAATGGGAATGTCAAATCAGCTCAAAACATTCAACCAATGGTGCCTAGGTGCTTGATAGATTCGTAGAAAGTGAGGGACTAATATGGAATGTAGGCTCAAGCATACCCCGTGACAATTCTACGGTGTATCAAGAGCTCACAACCACGTCCGCACTCAACCTAGTCAAACCAAACACTTTACACTACGAGGTAGAATGGAGAAGAGTTAATTTAGCATACTCAAGAGGAAGTTCTCCTTGAATTAACCAACAAAAAGCTTAGCTACTCATGGTTGAAGTAAAATCGTTCATGATGTAAAGAGACATGTAGAAGAAATGGAAACGAAAATGAGTTAAGAATGAAACTTAGAACATATATTAAAGCTAGGTAGGAGTAAACTACAAAGAGAAATTCATTTCATACCAAAATGGAGAAGTTGCAGAGCATACCCAACAAAAAATGTAAGAGTGCAAGAAAAATAGATTAAAGGAGATTACAATGCAAGAAACAAAGATTAAAAGAGTCTTATAGCTTGTTACAAGTGAACTGGGTAAAGAAATTGCAAAAATCTAAGCTTTCTCTCTCTAAAACTATGTCTTCTACCTTGGGAGCTTCTCTCTCTAAAAAGTGCTGAACTATGGTGTGTAGTTGGTAGAGAATGGTGCCATTTTCGTCCAGGAGAAGTATATGGTCTGTGTGCTATAGAGTTTCTATCATTGGAAGAGGTTGGGACACCTGTACAAGCAAGGTGCAGGCATGTCTGCACTCCTCCTTGTCCTTGAGAAACTTCCCTCTTTCTCTCTCTTCTTCCTCCATGCTTTTTCTTCCAAATTCAAACTCTTGTGTAAGAATGACATGTTTGCAGGTAGAACATGTCAGGATAGATGTGGAAGAAGTGTTGGTGGGCCCCCCAAGCAATTGGAGTTGAGTTGCAGAGTTCAGGCGTTTTTTCAACAAAACCTACCTGTAGGTCGATGGCCAAACCTACCCGTAGGTTTTGCTCCAGTAGCCAAAACCTTCCGGAAGGTTTGCGGTAGAACCAACTCTAGTACACAAAACCTACCAGTAGTTTTATGGGCAAACCTACCGATAGGTTTTTACTTGTTTTGCTCAAATCTTGGTCTTTTCATCTTCCAAGCCATCGTCAAGCTTCACCTTCATCTCCATTGACTTTAAGCACTACGATGGGCGCTTAACTCATGCAATTTCCAACTTTTTGCCTGCAAACACATCACAACCTTATTAATTGTTAGAAATATGCAATTCCTCCCATTTTCACCTCAAAAGCAAATATAAAAAAGGGGTACAAATGTGTATATGATGTGCAATATTTTGTGCTAATCAATAGGTACCTGTACCAAGGCTTCAGGTACTGGTACCTAGATGGACAGTGGACTCAGGTACCAGTACTATGACAAGTAGGTACCGGTACCTAGCAAACAGTAGGCTCAGGTGCCAGTACCTCATCACCTAGGTACCGGTACCTGGCAACTAGAAGGAACCTGAAAAATAAAGGTCCAGGTATCGGTATCCTGTTACTTAGGTACCAGTACCTGGCAGACAGAAAGCTCAGGTACTAGTACCATGTGTAAGACTTACCGGTACCTCATCCAAAATTTTTAAAATTTAAATAGAACTTTGTCAAGCCTTATTGTCTAAAGAATGTAATTGATGAAATGTTAAGGACAAATGGGTGGAGATTGGACCTTGGTATGGTTGTGTGATGATGTGGTGTCGAGTTATGCGAATGCATGGGTACTTCCGCAGGTTGATGGATGATCAACGGGTTAATGAAGGAGCCCAGATTTTGGGGTGTCATAACTTGGTATCAGAGCCTAGGTTCTCGATTTACCTAGGGCTTGCAGGGAATGAGTCTAGGTTATTGCATCCATTATGCATTACATTTTATGTGCTCTAAATGGTACATGTTATGTGCTATGTGAATTATATGCATGATTAAATGTGTATGAAAATGAGAAACTTGGGTTTGAAAACATAACCTTGGGGATTGGAGAAGAAAGAACGGGAAGGTTCATGGTATGGGTGTCTACTAATGGGTGGAACACATCCTACTAGTGATACAAGGAGAGAAAATTCTTAATGTTTTGACTTTGGTCCCTACTTTGGGATACTAAGTTAATGCTCTATTGTTATTTGACATATGTGTAGATGAAAAATAGAGAAAGAGGACACCAAAACGGTTGAGGGGGTGGACGGAACAACAACCAACCACCACTGGTCTTTGATTAACAAGCCTTCATGGAGGCTATGGGCACGATGACTGCCACCATTATGAAAGCCAGTGCCAACGTGGTCCAAGGAGGCTCGAACAACCTCCAGAGGTTCAAGGCATACAAGGCACCAACCTTTCTGGGAGGGGCGGATCTGATGGTGGCTGACCATTGGTTCCAGCAAGTGGATAAAATCTTGGAGACTATGGAGATCACATCTGATACCACCAAGATAAAGCTAGTTTCATTCCAGCTTGAGGGAGAGGCCCATCAGTGGTGGGAATGGGCAAAGGCCTGAAAGAACAAAGGCAATGATATAGGGAGAGTTCCATGAACTCTTCATGGGCAAATATTTTCCGTCGGCTATTCGGCAAACAAAAGCCCAGGAATTCTTGGATTTGAAGCAATGGGCTATGATGGTGATGGAATACATACCCACGGGGGCTTAGCAGAGTTGGTAAGGCGCTCTGCTAGCTTAACCAAAGGTCTCGGTTTCGAGCCTTTGGGAACGCAGCAGCCTTAAAACCTGTGAGGGAGAGCTTTGCCACCCGAAAGGGTCCTACCCGGCTCGAATCCGGATTTAGTCGGGGCCCAATGTGGTCTCCAGATACCGGATGGTCTGACCAAAAAAAAAAAGGTGATGGAATACATGGCTAAGTTCATCAAGCTAGCCCGTTTCACCGATGATTATGTGGCCACAGATGTGGCCAAAGTGAGGAGGTTCGAGGATGGCTTGAAGTTGTCTATTCAGAAAAAGATTGTGGGCCACCTTCTACAAGATTTGGACTCAATGGTCGAAACAACCATGGCCATTGAGAGAGAGGTGGAATGCACGGGGCATCCGGGAAGCGGGTGCTAAGGACAAGAAAAAGGAGGGCCAATCCTCTTCTTGTAGTTTGGGGAAGAAGCAAAAGACTTCTAATCCACAAGGACAACAAGAGCAGGGCTGAGGCTATCAAGGCCAAAGCCAAGGTCAATCCTCCCAAGGCGGGAGAAATTTCAGGGCCACCTATCAGGCGGGCCAGATGACTTGTTTTATATGTCACCAGTCGGGCCACATGAAGCGAGATTGTCCTCAGAGGCAGGGATCCCAGAGTGATGGGGCATCTCAATCCTGATCATCGATGGGGCATCCACATACTTTCTTCATTCATCCCTACCCCAACATGGTTAGGGAAGTCAATTTCAATTCTAGGGTGCGACACAGACCCCTACCACTTCATGAGCGAGGACTTTACAATCAGGACAGATGGGCCAAGACATGGACTGAGGCCGAGGACAGGGCTTACAGGCCGGGACTTCAGGAACCTAGGGGGAGTCTACGCCATCACACCTCAAACTGAGCCAATGGATCAATCGGTGATTCAGGGTACATTCTTACTCTCTCGCTTATGGGCAAGGGTATTATTTGATTCTAGTGCATCGCATTCATTTACAGTTGCATCATGTGTAAAGGATTTGGGCTTAGAGGTTGAGACCTTGGAAGAGCCATTGCATGTGAGTTCTCCCCTAGGAGCTAGGGTATGCATTGATCAGATATGTCGGGGGTGTGAGCTAGAGATCTCAAGGATTCTACTCACCGTGGACCTTAGGGTCATGGACATTTCAGATTTTGACGTCATCCTCGAGATGGATTGGTTGGCAGTACACCGAGTCGTCATTGATTGTGATCAGAAGAGGGTCATTACTTATACACTGGAGGATGTTTGTTTCAAGTTTCAAGGGAAAAGGCACGATGCTTTACCCCAAGCCGTGTATGACTCTTGTTGGCACAAGTAGTTGTTGGGTTGGCTTGCGAGCCTTACACTTGAGGATGGGCAAGACAAGAGTTGGGTCTACTTCGGATAGTTTGTGAGTATGCAGACATTTTTTCAGAAGAGTTACCGGGATTACCTCCACATCGGGATGTAGACTTTACCATTGAGTTACAACTCGGTGCATCACCTATTTCTATGACTCCGCATATAATGGCACCTGCAAAGTTCTAAGAACTCACGGTTCAGTTGTAAGAATTGTTGGACAAGGGTTTTAGTAGATCGAGTACCTCACCTTGGGGTGCTCCTGCATTATTTGTCAAGAAGAAAAACAAGACCCTTAGACTATGTATAGATTATTGGTAGTTGAATCAGGTCACCATCAAGAATAGGTACCCATTGTTGAGGATCGATGACTTGTTTGATCAACTGAGAGGGACACGAGTCTACTCCAAGATAGATCTGCGCAGGGGATACCATTAGTTGAGGATTATGGAGGCATATATCCCTATGACGGAGTTTAGAACACGATATGGGCATTTTGAGTTTACTGTGATGCTATTTGGATTGATAAATGCCCGGCGGCATTCATGGACCTTATACATAGTGTGTTCCAACCCTATCTCAATCATTTTATCGTGGTCTTTGTTGTTAACATCCTGATCTACACCAAGTCTGAGGACGAGCATGAGGGTCACTTGTGGATTGTTCTCCAAACCTTGAGAGATCACTAGTTGTACGCCAAGTTCAGCAAGTGTGAATTTTGGTTAACGAAAGTAAAATTTTTGGGACATGTGTCAGCTTTGGGTGTATCTGTGGACCTGGAGAAGGTTGAGGTAGTCATGAGTTAGGAGAGGCTGAAGTCAGTCTTCGAGAAATGTAGTTTCTTTGGATTGGTGGGATATTACAGGAGGTTCATTAAGGACTTCTCCTTACTAGTTACTCCTATGACTAGATTGATCAGGAAGGAGGTCAATTTACAGTGGGATGACTCGTGTCAGAGGGCATTCCAAGAGTTGAAGAGGAGGCTTACTTCAGCTCCTATTTGGATAGTTCCGAAGAGGGGGTAGAGGTACACAGTATATTGTGATTCCTTTAAGGACGGACTTGGGTGTCTGTTAATGCAGTCCAGGAGAATGGTAGCTTATGGTTCACAATAGCTAAAGAACCATAGAAGAACTACCCTACGCATGACATGGAGTTGGCGGCCGTTGTCATTGCCTTGAAGGCATGATGTCACTATCTATATGGAGAGCAATTTAAGGTATTTTCATACCATAAGAGTTTGAAGTATATCTTCACTCAGCGGGACCTCAACATGAGGCAACACAGGTGGATGGAGTATCTAGAGCATTGCATAACCATCCCAGTAAGGCAAATGTGGTGGCTGATGCACTCAGCCAGAAGTCACGGAGAGTTTTGGCTAGTGTGGCTTCTTGGGAATGGTGGATGCTCGAGACTGTGGGACAGTTTGGGCTACACTACAGGGGTCAGACTAAGGGCACTTTGGGGAGTCTAGTGGCTACGCCTTTCCTATTGAGTAAAGCGATTGAGTCCCAAGCATGACACAGAGATATTGTCCATCAGGGACCGGGTACAGTCTGGTACGGGTGACGAGGGCTGGACCATTCATGCAGTTGATAGTCTTTGGTTTTGGGGAAGGGTTGTGGTTCCCCAGTCTACGGATCTAAGAGAAGAAATCCTTAGAGAGTTTTATTGCTCCCGTTTTGTTGTCTAGCTAGGCGGCACGAAGATGTACCATAATCTTTGCCGCCAGTACTACTGGAGCGGGATGAAAAGACACGTTGAATATTTCGTTTGCAGGTGTCTCACGTGTCAGCAGGTTAAGGTAGAGCACCAGAGACCAACAAGGTTGCTCCAGCCTTTGCAGGTGACTGAGTGGAAGTGGGAACATGTCATGATGGGTTTTGTGACCCACTTGCCACGGACTTCGCCTGGGCACGACGCGGTGTGGGTGATTGTGGACCGGCTTACGAAGTCGGCACACTTCTTGGTGGTGCGGATGACCTTCACACTAGAGGAATTCTATCGATTCTACATATGGGAGAGAGTCCGGTATCATGGGGTATCAATATCTATCGTATCGGATTGGGATCGTAGGTTCACAACCCATTTTTGAGAGATTTTTCAATGGGCTATGGGGACACAACTAATGATGAGTACTTCTTTTCATCTCCAGGCGGACGGTTAATCGAAGATGACCATCCAGATTTTAGAGGACATGCTACGACCATGCGTCCTTGAACTCAAGGGTAGCTGAGAAGAGCACTTACCCTTAGTGGAGTTTGCCTACAATAGCAGTTAACAGGCGAGCATACAGATAGCAACCTAGAAGGCACTTTATGGGAGGCCGTGTCATTCTCCGGTTTATTGGACGGTGGTTGTAGAGAGACCATCTACGAGTCTGGACTTTATTAGAGATACCTCGAAGAAGGTGGCTTTGATACAAAAGCGTTTTCTTACGGCTCAGAGCCGAAAGAAAAGCTACGCTGACAGACAGCGGTGACATATGGAGTTTGAGGTTGGAGATCACATCTTCTTGAAGGTGATGCCTAAAAGGGGAGTGGTCAGGTTCTAGAAGCGAGGGAAGTTGTCACGAGGTATATCGGGCCCTTCAAGGTACTCAAGAGGTTGACACAGTCGCTTACCGGTTGGCGTTACTGCCAAATCTATTTGGTGTTCACGCAGTTCATGCTTCGGAAGTACACTCCAGATCCTACCCATGTGGTGGATTGGGATGAGCTGGTTGTTGATGCGAATGGGACCTTCGGGGAAAGACTGGTGCGTATCATGGATAGCCGAGAGCAGGTTTTGCGAGGCAAGACTGTGAGGTTGGGCAAGGTACTGTGGCAGCACTGTGGTGTGGAAGAGGCGACATGGGAGCGTGAGCATACTATACGTGTCAGTTATTCGTTCTTGTTCGATGATGGAGGTACTTTCTTGTATTCATAAAGCATTATATGACTTATGGCATATGCATGTGATTGTATATGCATGTGTGTGTATTTCGGGAATGAAATTTTCTTTAAGGGGAGAAGAATGTAAAACCTAGGAAAATTTAAATTTTTATTATGAAAGGTAAAATGGAAATTTGTCCTTATGGTATGGTTTGAAAACCAAAACTTTTCTAGAACTCAGATGATGAAACAGATCTCGCCGTTGGATTCGTCTCTCGAAATCTAGTTACCTAATCAATTTTTGTTGAATTCCGAGACAGTCGAGTTTTTCATGATTTACGATGCAATCGGGCGTCGCGTGACTAAAATAAACGCAATCGATTTTTAATTGCAAAACACAAAAAATAATTTAAATTTAGTTCAATTAAAATATATTGAACATAACATGCGACGAGATTTAATTGATTCGGGATAAAATTGGATTAGAAAAAGATGGGACGTGTGGCGCATTGTGCACCAAGTATCCAAGGGGTTTGAAAAGGGGGAAAAATCAGATTTTTCCCCCATCTGTTGATGGGTTTTTCTGGAAAATAGAAAGGGGAGAGAAGAGAGAGAAAACAAGGGCTCTCAAGCTTCTCCTTGCGATCTACGGCTCTCCATTTGTTGAATCGCTTTGGACCAAGAACAGAAAGTGTTCTACGTGACGAAAGGTACAAACACGTACGAAGAATCGTGTGTTTCGCCGAAGTCTCAAGAATGAGATTGTTTGGGTCAAAGCTTTGAAGCTAGAGTTGGGTGATTTGAAGCTTTTACTACGTATATTACGCTTCTAGAGGTCTTTTCCTAACTATATTTATTTTCAACGTAGGGTTTGTATGTGAAATGCATAACATGATTAGAGATGAAATCTCTTGTCTAAATGTACTCCTAGTGTAACTAGAGTATGAGAAATGGTATAATAATGTATAAAACTAATTTTGCATGAACTGAGTTTTTTGAAATTGGTTGTATGTGATTTCATGAAGAATGTGATGAATTGGACATGTTATGTGTTTAAATAATTTTGGTGGCATGTTGGTGTCTGATAAAATGCCTTGGATGAGTTTAGTATGTTATTTGAATGAAATTGATATAACATGCTTTGGTGATGTTGTGAATTGTAATTATATTCTTATGATATAATTTGAAAATTGGGAGTGTTGGTTGAGATGAAATATTGTTCATAATGTGTTCATGGCATATTGAACAAAACATGTAAATAGCAATTGTACATTACATTTGCATATACACGGAAAACATCACATTCGTGGGCATGTGACATGAGTGTGGGTGTGTGCATGGTTTTGATCAAACACCATTCTTGGTGGGTAATGTATGGGCTCAAGAAAATTGGACCAAGGTTCGACTGAGTCGCATGAGTTGCATTAAAAATAAGGGTCGGGGTTAGCAAGAAGGGCTAGGTTATCCCTCGGGTGCAAGACTCGGTGATTTGGATACACACTCCATTGGTATTGAGTCCATAAAGTGTGTCGGCGTATGCGGAGCCATTGGTGGAAGTCCATAGATGCCATGTCAGTTGGGTGCTCGTTGGTGGAAGTCCATAAATACCCAACCCAAGAAAGACCAGAGATTTATAAGTGGTCATTAGATGTGCAACATCAATGGCGGGGGCTTGGAATGCTCGGATTCATACGCATTACATTGCATGTGTTATAGGGAGTCGGTGGAGGGTTCGAGTTGTATAGCATGTGTGAGTCTCATCTCATGACATGTCATGACATTGTGGAATCCATCATTAATTGCATATTCTTGAATGGATATTTGATTGCTTGTTGAATTGCATGTGAACATTTCATATGCATCTGGGTTGGGAAGTAACCTCTTTAGGAGATACCCTATTGAGCGTGGCTCACCCTTTATGGGAACAACATTTCTGGTGTCGAACAAGCACTAGGGGATGACTCTAACATGGGCCCTTGTTGAGAAGAAGCCAGAATGTTGTTTTTAAATTACGTTTTGTAAAACAATGGTGTAAATTTTTTTAGACTTTGTAAAATTGTATAAAGGATTGTATAATGAATTCATATGGACTATATTTTTTGTAGAATTGGATGTTATATGAGTTTAGATGAACTCGGAATGAGATTGGATGAATTGAAATTGAAAATGAAAATGATTGGGGAAAAACTAGGCCTAGATGCCAGTACCTAAGTGATTAAGTATCGGCACCACGCTGTTGGAAGGCCTAGGTACCAGTACCTCGATATACGGATAATAGTACCTGGATTCTAGTGGGCTCAAGTACCTATACCAAGGCTTCAGGTACAGGTACCTAGATGGATAGTGGGCTCAGGTACCAGTACCCCGTCACTTAAGTACCTATACCTGGCAACTGGAAGGAACCTGGAAAATAAAGGTCTATGTACCAGTGCTCCGTTACTCAGGTACTGGTACCTGGCAGACAGAAGGCTCAGGTACCGGTACCAAGTGTAAGAGATACCAGTACCTTATCCAAAAATTTTAAAATTTAAATATAACTTTGTCAAGCCTTCGGGCCTCGAGCCTTCTTGTCTAAAGAATGTAATTGATGAAATGATAAGGACAAATGGGTGGAGATTGGACCTTGGTATGGTTTTGTGATGACGTGGTATCGACTTATACAACATGCACGAGTACTTCTGCAGATTGATGGATGATCAATGGGTTAAGGAAGGACCCTCAGATTTTGGAGCGTCACAGCTTGGTATCAGAGCCTAGGTTCTTGATTAACCTAGGAATTGCGGGTATGGGTCTAGGCCATTGCATCCATTATGCATTACATGTTATGTGCTCCAAATGCTACATGTTATGTGCTATGTGAATTATATGCAGGATTAAATGTGTATGGAAATGAGACACTAGTGTTAGAAAATATAACCTTGGGGGTCGGAAAAGAAAGAACGGGAAGGTTCATGCTATGGGTGTCTACTAGTGGGTGGCACACATCCTACTAGTGAGACAAGGAGAGAAAATTCTCAATGTTTTGACTTTGGTCCCTACTTTGGGATACTAAGTTAGTGCTCTATTGCTATTTGACATATGTGTAGATGGAAAATAGATGAAGTGGACACCGAAACAGTCGAGGGGGTGGACGGAACAACAACCAACCACCACCGGCCTTTAATCAACAAGCCTTCATGTAGGCTATGGGCACAATGGCTGCCACCATTATGCAAGCTAGTGCCAACATGTGCCAAGGAGGCTCGAACAATCTCTAAAGGTTCAAGGCACAAAATCCACCAACCTTTCTGGGAGGGGCGGATCCGATGATGGCCGACCATTGGTTCCAGCAAATGGATAAAATCCTGGAGGCTATGGAGATCACATCCAATGCCACCAAAATATGGCTAGCTGCATTCCAGCTTGAGAGAGAGGCCCATTTATGGTCGGAATGGGCAAAAGCCTCAAAGAACATAGAGGCAATGACATGGGGAGAGTTTCGTGAACTCTTCATGGGCAAGTATTTCCTGCTGGCTGTTCGGCAAACAAAAGCTCGAGAATTCTTGGATTTGAAGCAAGGGTCTATGACGGTGATGGAATACGTGGCTAAGTTCATCGAACTAGCCCGTTTCACCGATGATTATGTGGCCACTGACATGGCCAATGTGAGGAGGTTCGACAATGGCTTGAAGTTGTCCATCCGGAGAAAGATTGTGGGCCACCACCTACAACATTTGGACTAAATGGTCGAAACATCCATGACCATTGAGAGAGAGGTGGAAGATGCACGGGGCATCGGGGAAGCGGGTGCTAAGGACAAGAAAAAGGAGAGCCAATCCTCTTGTTCTAGTTCGGGGAAGAAGCAAAAGACTTAAAACCCACAAGGACATCAAGGGCAGGGCTGAGGCTATCATGGCCAAGGCCAAGGTCAATCCTCCCAAGGCGGGAGAAATTTTAGGTCCATCTAACAGGTGAGCTAGATGACTTGTTTTATATGTCAACAGTCGGGCCACATGAAGTAGGATTGTCCTTAGAGGCAGGGATCCTAGAGCTACGGGGCATCTCAGTTCCAATCATCGGTGGGGCATCCACATACTTTCTTCATTCCTCCCTACCCCAATATGGCCAAGGAAGTCAGTTTTAGTTCTAGGGTGTGGCACAGACCCCTACCACTTCACGAGCGGGAACTCTACAATCAGGACAGATGGGCTAAGGCATGGGTCGAGGCCGAGGACAGGGCTTACAGGCCAGAACTTCAGGGACCCAGGGGCGAGTCTACACCATCAAACCTCAGACTAAGCCGGTGGATCAGTCGATAATTTAGGGTACATTCTTAATCTCTCGCTTATGGGTAAGGGTATTATTTGATTCAGGTTCATCGCATTCATTTATAGTTGCATCATGTGTAAAAGATTTGGGCTTAGAGGTTAAGACCTTGGAAGAACCATTGCATGTGAATTCTCCCCTATGAACTAGGGTATGCATTGATCAAATATGTCGGGGGTGTGAGCTAGAGATCTCTAGGACTATACTCACCATGAACCTTAGGTTCATGGACATGTCAGATTTTGATGTCATCCTCGGGATGGATTGGTTTGCGGTACACCAGTCATTATTGATTGTGATCGGAAGAGGGTCAATGCTTATACATCAGAGGGTGTTTGTTTCAAGTTTCAAGGAGGAAAACACGATATTTTACCCCAAGCCGTGTATGAATCTTGTTGGCATGGGCAGTTGTTGGTTTGGCTTGCGAGCCTTACACTTGAGGATGAGGCGAGACATGAGTTTGGTTTACTTCGGGTAGTTTGTGACTATGCGGACGTTTTTTCGGAAGAGTTACCGGGATTACCTCTACATCGGGATGTAGACTTTACCATTGAGTTATAAGCCGGTGCATCACCTATTTTTATAACTCGGCATAGAATGACACCTGCATGTTATTTTATATAGGGAAGAATGGTAAAAACTATTGTTTGTGGTTTCCCAATATAGCAAAATTAGTTATTGAAATCTCTGATTTGTATAATGTAAATTAGAATAAAACAGTAACAATCAAGAATGAAATAGTAACAAGTAAGAACAAAACAGTAACACATAAAACTGTAATCAAACAATATAGAAACTGGCCCGTTTGCAGATCAGGAACTGTTATTGAACTTTACGTAGATCAAGACTAGTGATTGATACTGTGTCCGTAAAACAGATTTTGCCCTCACACTTGGTGCTTATGAAAATCAAAGCATCTGCCTCTCAGGATACAATGATCTTCACGCAAAAGTAGCACTCTAATTTAATTGCCCAACGAATCAGAAAATGTGTTGTTTACTCTCTGATATGTAGATTACCTAATGCCAAAATTATGCCTTACATATTGTAATGAAGTTGATGCAGAATGCTAATGACTCTGGGTTTATATAGACAGATTGGTGACTATTCCGGACAACCACCATTCGAATAGACAACCTACAAGACACATGCAGCAAATAAGACACCATTAAATAACTGTTCATTCATGAATATTCACAAACTCAAAAATTCGGAACTAGAGGGAAATGAAAATTTGATTCAGTGCAAATTTTAAATCCAACGGATACCAAAAATTAAATTCTGAATTAAGAAATTCAAGCCCGACTGGTTAAACAAATTTTCTCCAAAATGATAAGGATAAGTCTAACCCACACCCACATATTTGGTACTGGTACCCAGGTAATTCCTATGTTTGACCATGATCCACTTCAAATATGAAAAAGTGAAAAGCATGAAAGTTTTAGATATGGATGTCCTCTATCTTGTGTAAAAATTTCAGCTCAATTAGACAATGGGATCAAAAGTAATGAAAAATCTACAAAACAGGTTTGAACTATCATTAAAGCTCGCTGCCATCGAGGTACCAACACCTCGTCACTAGGTACCGGTACTACAATTAAAAAAATAAAAAAAAATTGGGTCAAAGAAGGAATTTGACCTAGAATAACCCACACTTTGCTTGATTGCGGTTCTCCCTAATCTCCAAACACGAACCCAGACTATGTGTATATGGATTATACGAATAGATGATTGTCACTCTCCCTCGGGTTCGATGCTAGAAATGGGGAGAATCGTGTGTGTGTGAATGAAAACGTGTGTGTGTGTGTGTTCAAAATTGCTCCCCAAGCGAAGATAGACTTGCAACGTTGTGTTTTATTTGGAATGGTTATTCCAAGGTCGTCTCCTCAGGGAAGGTAGGTCAAATTGTTTAGGAAGGTGATTTGTGAAAGAAATGAAAATTGGAAAATCTTGTAATTTGTGTTTTGGAAGATTGTGTTTTGGTAAAAATGCAAGGAAAACAAGATTGGCTAATCCATAGGGGTCATTCCAATGAGAATGTCAGATCGACTCAAGTCATTCAACTAATGGTGTCTCGGTGTTTGATTGATACGTAGAAAGTGAGGGACTAGTGTGGATGTATTGGGCCAAAGCATACCCTGTGACAAGTCTACGGTGTATCAAGAGCTCACAATCACGTCCACACTCAACCTAGTCAAACCAAACACTTTACACTACAAGGAAGAACGAAAGAGAGTCGATTTCACATACCCAAGAGGAAATTCCCCTTTGATTAGCCAACTAAAAATCTAGCTACTCATAATAGATGCAAGAACAAGCATAATGTAAAGAGACATGATCATGAAATAGAGAAAGAAATTTGTATTGATGCTAGAAAATGTTTAGACTACAAGAACAATATCATTCATACCCAACTTACAAACTTAAAGAGGAAAATACCCATATGTAGAAATTAAAATGCTAAAACACTTGATTAAACTAGATTCCAACTTGAATGGACGAGTTTAAAGTGAAAGTAAGAAAGACTACAAGTATTTTAAAGCTTTCTAGAATGAAAATGGTGGAGGAATTGTGAAAACCAAACTTTCTCTCTCTAAAACTTCACCTTCTTCTTTGAGCTTCTCTCTCTAAACTTGTATAGCAAACTGAATAATTGTGTAAGACTTGGTCCAAATTCGTCCATCCCCCCTCCTTGGTCTGTGAGAGCCGACTTCCCATGAGTGGGAAGGGATTAGACACTTCCACAAGCAAGGAAAAACCAAGCATGCACCACCTATGCCTTCACCAACCACCCTTCTTCTCTCTCATACCTCTCCCATGCTTTCTCTTCCAAAATCAGACTTTAGGTGTAAGAGAGCATCATGGTGTGTCATAGATGTCAGGGCATATGACAAGAGGTGGGCCCCCGAAGTAGGTGGAATCATGTTTGCAGGCTTCTGGCGTTTCTGGGCAAAACCTACCAGCAGAACGATCAAAAACCTACCAATAGGTTTTGGCAGAAGCTGCGGTAGAAGAATTCCAGTGCACTAAACCTATTGGTAGGTTTTGGAACTTCTACCGGTAGGTTTTTGCTGATTTTTACCAGTAGGTTTTTTCCTGTTTTGGCATTTTCTTGGTCTCTTGATGTCCCAAGCCATCCATTAAGCCTTCCCTTCTTCTCCATTGACCTTAAGCACTTGATGGGAGGCTTAATACACACCCTTACCTTCTCTTTACCTACAATCACATGAATCTCCATTAAAAGTGAGTTTAAATGCATTTTTCTCCATTTTCACCACAAAAGCAAGTATAAATGGGTGCAAAGAGATACATGATATGAAATATTCTATGCTCATCACACCCCCCAGCTTGAGTTTTGCTAGTCCCTAGCAAACTTTATTTCCAAACCATAATGCATAAAAGTTAAACTATCCATTCATGTAAGACAATTCACCAAACAATCAAAATACTCAAATCATAATGCAATTAAGTAAATGAACTTGGGCCAAATAGAACAAGTCAAATGTGGTTCTTTCATTAATTACTCTAAAAATTTTAGTACAAAGAGGTAAAATCAAAAACAATATGACCTATAATCCTAGAGACTCTTCTACTAGGTCGACAACCCTAAACACTAACTGTGCAACTACTAAAAGCAATAAAACCAAAAAGATCTCCCTACTCCTCATCCTCATCTCATGTCCCCTTATCCTCACTCTCATAATCATTTCCCTCCTCATCACCGGAGTCCTCATCATCAGAATCCTCCACATCAACAATAGTAGAATTCATGGGGGCAGAGGTAGATGGCCCGACAGTAGGAGGCGGAGGCACATCGGGGATCGGTTTTCCCGGGAAAGTGTGCTCATACATCCTCGTCATCATCAAGGAGAGCTGTTGCATGGTCCCATCGAGGTCGTCCAGCCTCCCCTCTATCATAGCCAAGCACTGAGTGACAGTGCGAGGCGGGGCAGCAGTGGACTATCCGGTTGTGGAGGGTCCTGATGTAGATGGCCCAGCTCCAGGTGTCCTTGCCCTATCCTCTCTCTGACCCGCCCTTTCGGTCATTGTCGTTCTTTTCATGGTACTAGAATTCCCGATGGCTCGAAACTCCGGAGGGGGAATCACATCCAAGGGGTAGCCCTTGACTTTGTAGTGGTGGCACATCCTTGTAACCAAATTGGTAAATGGGAGATTTGCCTTCGGGTGGGCTTGTCCACGTGACGCTCGCATGTCGCATTATTTTCCTGAATGCTCTTCGTGCGAGCATCATTTTTCTGCTTCTTCCTTCTCTCCCCACTCCCTCCACTAGGGCCCACCACCGTCCTCTTGCGGGACCCTGTGCCCACGGGTGGTGGAGGACTTGGCACCATTTGTTTCGTTCGGGCCATGAAAATCAAGAACGCTCCAAAGGCCACAAAAGGCAAAACCCACATCCATAATTGCTCAAGAAGATCGAAAGAGACACGGGAATGCTTACCTAAATGGGCCATGAAGATGAAATCCAAGTTTGATGAAAACCTAGGTGTAGTGGATTTGGGGGAAAATTGGAGAAAGATAGGGTTTTGTGGGGGAAATCAAAGCAAATTGCAATGAAATCAAAATGAGAATCAACCCTAGGGATGTTAATTAGGAGATTTGATGGATGGGAAGGGATTCTCTGAGGGTAAGAGATGTTTTGAGGGAGATTAGAGAGATTCTAAGGAAGAGAGAATTGGAGAAAGTGAAGAGACTTCCCGAAAAATCAGATTAAAAACCCTCGTTTCCTGGTTTTTGGGAAAAACATACTGGTAGGTTTTGTGCACTGGAAAATTCCTACCGGTAGGTTTAGGCAAACTTCTACCGATGGGTTTTAGCTTTTTCCCAAAAATTTCATGTGCTCTGGTTTTCAACTCCACTCCAATTTTATTCAATTCCTATATTTTCTAATGACCTATCTACAACCTTAACTTCACAAAAAACCTGAACCATGCTAGTGAACCACAAATGAGTGACCATGCTCAAATTCATTTACGAAATTGCAATGCGATTTGAGTTTCTGATACTTTCAAACACATGACATGGATTTCTATGTTTATCTACCAAAATGAATACCAAATATGTAAAGCACAGATTGAAACACTAAAGGCATTCCTTCTTAATACCTAAAGTTTGAGTAATATTCCCCTATCCTATAAGCACAGGGCTATTCGATGAAAGTTCTCAAACCCCGAACTAAGCACACATGAGCTTCACCATGGCTTTAAATGTTATTCTAAACATTCATTTTCAAACTCATGTGTGTGTGAGATGCACATGTAATTTAAGCATTTACTCAACGGAATTCGCATTCACTTAGCTATCAAAATTCAGCTTCGATGCAAAACTTGCCAAGGGTTTCTCCCAAAATTGAATAAATCTATGATTATCCTGGCATGCTCTCCATGTGTATATATGAGATAAAATCGTGTGCACAAATCAAATGCTCACATATAATCTCAAAATGATGTGCATGCATAACAAATGAAACAATCTTGGCATAATCTCATGAATGGAATGTTAGGGCATTAGATAGCAAAACCAACTTTTCTTTTCCATTAAAAGTATGTTTTCACCATGCTTTCTCTAAATCATTCAGGGCGGGCTTTCAAGGGTTGTAATGAGGCATAGCGGATGATATTTGGGCTGAGTGAAATGAAGGGTCGAAGAAGACAAAAAGGGTTATTCCGAGGGCATTGACCTTTATTACCAAAATCTCCTTTTTGCGGATTTTTTTTCAAACTTACACCTTCACTTCACTTTTTGTTTCTTTTTTTCTTCTTCTTCTTCTTTCCTTTTCTTTTCTTTTTCAACCCTTTTTTCTCTTTTTTCTTGGGCTTTCTTTATCTTTTTCATTCAAAATTTGAATTCGGCACCATTGATCCCTTTTTGGGTTTCCTCACCACATTTCCTTTTCCTTTATGAATAATCACAGTCAGTTCTCGAAACAACCACGGTGTGATAAATTTTTATCATTTTGCACTGGCTTGGTCAATTGTGTAGCATGAAAATGAATTTTCAAATGAGGCTCAATCACGACACTAGGGATAAATTTTTCACAAAAAAAAGGGCTAATGCTCAAAACATTTCAAAGATGGCCTAAGATCATTTCTAGATAAGCATGAGGAGGCATATTGGCATTTCAAGATAAAGTCAATCAACTATCCACATGCACTCTAACCAAAGCAAGCATAATGAGATTATTGAACAGATTTTGAATTTAAAAAAATTATTCCTTTGAGTAAATGTAAGTTCCCTCCAAAAACGATCGGCATTAAAGCTCACATGGGTACTTATTTCATCTCCACTATGCATGTCAAGTTCTAAAATGTGAATTCAGTCTGTAAATTGCCAAAATTACACATTTTTTGTGCACTATGTGATTAGCACAAAAACATGACATATATTGTATGCTAATATGCCCCTTTACACTTGCTTTTGTCATGAAATTGGGGAGAAATGTGTTTAATCTTTGTGTTGATGGAGTTTTGTGTGAATGCAGGTGAAATGATGTAAATGACATGAGTTAAACCCCCATTAAAGTGGTTGAAGTCAATGAAGAAGAAGGGGGTAGCTTAAAGGATGGTCTGGAGGGTAAAGAAGCCAAAAAAATGCAAATTGGTTGAAAACCTTCCAGAAGGTTTGGGTAAAAACCTTCCGGAAGGTTTTGCCTACTGGAGTGAAACCTTCCGGAAGGTTTTTGCTGGCTAGCTGCTTCATTTAACTGTTCATGCACAAAGCTTCTGGAAGGTTTCTGTCGACATTCAGGAAGGTTTTGCCCAGATTGCCCAGACAGCCTGTAACTTAAGCTCTGCCATTTGGGGGTCCCACTTACACTTCTCCAACAGATCCCCTGACATCCCCTGCACATCTAGGAGCCTCCCCTCACCTCTACTTGGACTTGGAAGGCCATTGCAATAATGAGGAGGAGAGAGAAGAGGCATGGAAGAGAGAAAGGCTAGGTTGGTCCTAGCCTGCACCATCCCATCCCTTTCAACCCCCTATGATGGGAATCACATCACACAGGCTTGGGGGACACTCCATGGACGTTTTTGGCAAGCTTCTCCACCATTATTCAGCATTGGATAGTATTACATTAAAGATAGAGAGAGAGAGAGAGAGTCCAAGGAAGAAGATGAATAGTGCTAGAGAGAGAAGTTAATATTTTTGCATTTTCCTTCCATACTTTGTCTTGTAATCCTTGTAAGAATCTTCTAAGCTTTGTCCTTAGTCTTTAATGTCATTTATTGCAAGTTGCTTTCAAGTTTAATCTTTCTTTCAAGCTTTCACCATTAATGCATTCAAGTTCTTCATTTCTTAGTTTGAAAATGGGTATTAAATGCATTCTCCTTTAGTTTATGTTTTTTGCATTAACTTAGCTCAAATCGTCATTACTTTATAATGTCTTTCCTTTACATTATTATCTTTCCCTTAAGCATGAGTAGCTAAGCTTTTAAGTTGGCTAATTCAAGGGAGACCTCCTCTTGGATATGCCATTTCAACTATTTTTCTTCCTTCCTCTCGGTGTACAATGGTTCGGTTTGACTGGGTTGGGTGTGGACATGGTTGTGAGTCTTTGATATCCCGTAGACTTGTCACGGGTTATGCTTGGATCCTCACCTCCATCTCGTCCCTAGATTCCCACGAATCAATCGAGCATCTAGGCACCATTGGAGGAAGGTTTCAAGTTGACTTGGCATTCCCATTGGAGTGAACCTTTCCGATTAGCCAACACCTTTCCCATTTCATTCTCCATCAAACTACAATCTCAAACCAAACTTCCAACAACAAAAGATTTTTACACTTTACCTTTTTTACCAAAATCACCTTCAACACGATTCACATCATTCCATGAGGAGATGACCTTGGAACACTTTCCAAGTAAAACACGATACTCAAGAGACTCCCTGCTCTTGGGGAGCACTTTTGTACCCACACGCATTTCATTCATTTCATTCCACCACATCATTCCGTTTCCCATTTCTTGCATTGAACCCGAGTGAGAGTGACACTCACCCACACATATAAGCCATACACATTGAGGGTTCATTGACGGAGAATTGGGAATACAACGGAAACAACCAAGTATTTTTGGCACCGTTGCCGGGGAAGGCAAAGTGTTGAATCAAGAAGGTAATTTCCGGACAACGGAGGTAAGTCCTGTGATGTTCATCATGGGCTAAGGTACGTTGATCCTTGTATGTACTTTTGTTTGTTTACATTTTTTATTTGTAGATAGTTTTGTTATATGTGGAGACGGGACGAACAAAATCGACTAGTTAGACAACCCTTGGGCCCCAATATGAAAATTGACCAATACCCACTCGAGGATGCGGGTGACAATTTTGAGAATGTAGGTGCAAACCCAAACATGCAAAGGGGTGGGGGACGACAAGAACCTAGAATGCCCAATCCACGAATGTAATTTCCCCCTCCCATGAATGAAGGGAACAACATCCACATTGAGCCTCCGGCGAGGTCAATGAGGGATTTCCTTCAACCCACACGAAGCACCACACCCTCATGCATCCTCCTTCCGGTCCAAGCTCACCTCTTCGTAGTTAAGCCAGGGATGTTGCAACTACTTCCCACATTCCACGGAATTGAGAAAGAAAACCCCTATTTGCACATAAAGGATTTCGAGGAAATAGTTGCGACCTTCCTCACAATCATGGTATGGAAGACATAGCTAGACTGAAATTGTTCCCCTTTTCCCTGAGAGATAAGGCAAAAACATGGCTTAATTCCTTGAGACCTCGATCCATAACATCTTGGAACCAAATGCTCTCCGAGTTTTTAAACATTTTTTTTCCGGTGCATAAAACCACTGCTCTTAAAAAATAAATTCAAAACTTTTCGGAGAAGCCCAATGATCAATTCTACCAATGTTGGGATCGGTACAAGGAATTGCTACAATCCATTCCACACCAAGGCTTTGAACCATGGCAATTTGTGAGTTTCTTCTATGAAGGAATCACACCGAGCCATCGACAGTTCATCGACATGATGTGTAATGGGAATTTTTTGAACAAAGACCCCAACGAGGCCTTAGATTACTTTGATACATTGGCACAGAATGCACAATCATGGGACATTATGGATCCCACCGATGTACCAAGGTCTTCTCCTCAAGGGAGTAGTCAAACTCATGGGGGAGGGATTTATGACTTGAGAGACCGGGAAAACTTGCTTTCCAAAATTGTCAAATTGTCTAGGAAAGTTGAGAGTCTTGAGGTCAATAGGAGACATGAGGTGTCTAATGTTTCAAAGATCGATGAGTTTTGCTCGATTTGCGAGAGTGTGGATCATTCCATATCGGAGTGCCCCAACATTCCGGTGCTTAAGGAAGTGTATCATGAGTAAGTCCATGCATTCAATCAAACAAGACAATCACTCTCCCCTCATTCTAACACGAAAAATTCGGGTTGGAGTAATCACTCGAACTTTAGTTGGAGAAATGATAACCCTACTCCTCATGGTTCAAATGTTTACACACCTTCAGTGCCTCCTAGGCAAAATCAATTTCAATCCCAAGGTCTAGGGCAAGCGTCTAGCTCCCAATACCCCCGGTCCAATCCGCAAGGGTATTCGTCAAACCCACCACCACAGAATTTTTCACCAAGTCCACCTCCACAGAGTTTTTCCCAACGAGGGCCATCCAATCCTCCCACCTACCAACCTCCCCATAAGAGAAACTTGGAGGATGTGCTTTACAATTTCATCCAAAGCCAAACCACCTTTAACAACAACATTTCGGCTCAACTCACAAAAATTACCAATCACATAGGGGTATCACAACAAGAGAAAGGGAAATTCCCAGCTCAACCCCAAGAGAACCCCAAGGGTCAACATGTGATTGAGTCATCCGAGCCCACCAAAGAGAGTTGTGAGCAACTCAAGGCGGTCACCACCCTTCGAAGTGGTAAGAAAATTCATAAGACCATTGTGTGAAAGATCTCACCCAAGGCTACATTGCCAATAGAAAAAGAGACCATGGGTGACACCGACGAGGGTGGGGTGAGTGAGAAGAAAGAAAGTGAGGTGAGTGAGAAGAAAGAAAGTGAGGTGGTTGAGAAGAAAAAATTAGTTGATGAAAGTGTTCTTGTTTCCCCCATGCCTGCTCCTTTTCCTAATCGTTTGAAGCCACCGGTCAAGGTGGTTAATTATGCTGATATACTTGAAATGTTTAAACAGGTAAAGATCAACATTCCACTCCTTGACGCGATAAAGTAAATTCCATCTTGTGCAAAGATCTTGAAAGACTTATGCACAGTGAAAAGGAGGCTCAATGTCTACAAGAAAGCATTCCTTGCCGAGCAAGTGAGCTCGATTTTGAGGACAAACACCCCTCCAAATTTTAGAGACCCCAGCTACCCTACCATTGCCATTACAATCGGGAATTGCTGGGTGGAGCAAGCACTCCTTGATTTGGGGGCTAGTGTGAACCTCCTTCCGTACACGGTGTACCAACAACTCCAGCTCGAAGAATTGAAGTCAACTTCAATCATGCTTCAATTGGCAGACCGTAGTGTTCGAATACCGAGGGGAGTTGTTGAGGATTTTTTAGTGCAAGTCAATAAATTTTACTTTCCTGTTGATTTTGTTGTGCTTGACACTCACCCGGTTGTAAATCTTAGCTCCCAAATCCCTGTAATACTTGGTAGACCTTTTCTTGTCACATCTAATGCGGTTATTAATTGCAGGAACGGTTTTATGAAGCTAGCATTTGGGAACATGACTATGGACCTCAACGTGTTCAACTTTTTCAAGCAACCGGGGGATGATAAGGAGGTGCATGAAGTCAATAGGATTGACACCTTGGTAGAGGAGCACTTAGAGCTGTTGGGCATGTTGAAAGTAAAGGAGGAGATTGATGATCTTGAGGATGTTGAGGAGCAAGAGGAATTGGAGAGTTTGAAAGGGGTAGAGAAGTGGACCTCTACATTCGAGAAGCTCCCACACCAGGATAAGAAGATTTTCCCATCAAATGAGCAAAATCCCAATTTGGAATTGAAATCACTACCATCCCATCTGAAGTATGCATGTCTTGGGGAGGACAAGACCTTTTCGGTGGTGATTAGCTCAACCTTGGATGCAAAGCAAGAATAAGAGCTCTTGGAGGTGTTGAGGAGGCATAAGGGGGCGATTGGTTAAACAATTGCGGACATCAAGGGGATAAGCCCCATCATTTTCACACACTGTATCTATCTTGAACTCCAAACCGTCTCGACAACCGCAAAGAAGGTTGAATCCAATTATGAAGGATGTGGTGAGGGACGAGGTGCTAAAACTACTTGACGTGGGCATCATTTTTTCTATTGCTGATAGTAAGTGGGTTAGCTTCACGCAAGTAGTACCTAAGAAATCGGGAGTCGCCGTGGTGGAAAATGAGGACAATGAGCTAATTCCAACAAGAGTGATCACCGGGTGGAGAGTGTGCATTGATTACCGCAAGCTCAACTTATGCACAAGGAAAGACCACTTCCCATTGCCATTCCTCGACCAAGTGTTGGAACGAGTAGCGGGACATCTATTCTATTGCTTCTTAGATGGATACTCCGGCTACAATCAAATCGAGATTGCATTGGATGATCAGGAGAAGACCACCTTCACTTGTCTTGGCGGTACCTTTGCTTACCATCGCATGCCTTTTGGGCTATGTAATGCCCCTGGAACCTTTCAACGTTGCATGATGGGGACCTTTAGTGATATGGTGGAGAAGATTGTAGAGGTGTTTATGGATGACTTCTCGGTCTTTGGGGATTCTTTAAATGGATGCTTGGAGAATTTGGAGAAAGTTCTTGCTAGATGTGAAGAGAAGAGCTTAGTCTTGAATTGGGAGAAGTGTCACTTCATGGTGACGCAAGGAATTGTGCTTGGGCATATTGTCTCGGCGAAGGGGATTGAGGTTGACAAATCAAAGGTGGAGGCCATCTCCAACCTCCCTACACCGAGAGTCGTCAAGGATATCAGGTCATTTCTGGGCCATGCGGGTTTTTACCGTCACTTCATTAAAAATTTTAGTGCATTTGCCCGACCTTTGACCAATTTATTGTCTAAGGATGTCCCATTCGAGTGGTCGTATAGTTGTGAGGCATCTTTTACAAAACTCAAAAGTATGCTTACCAAACCTCCATTTATGCGACCACCCAAGTGGGATTCACCTTTTGAGCTGATGTGCGACGCGAGTGATTACGCAGTTGGCGCAGTGCTCAGTCAAAGAGAGGAGAATAGACCTTATGTAATAGACTACGCTAGCAAAATGCTCAATGAAACCCAAATGAATTACACTACCACAGAAAATGAGCTGTTAGCGGTAGTATTTGCATTGGACAAATTCTGATCCTATATAATTGGTTCACCGATAATAGTCTATACTGATCACTCTACTTTAAAGTATCTGTTGTCTAAGCAGGATGCCAAACCAAGACTTATCAGGTGGATCCTCCTACTCTAAGAGTTCAATCTGACAATCAAAGATAAGAAATGAGTGGAGAACGTGGTGGCGGATCATTAGTCCCGACTGGTGGTGCAAGAGGCCAATGAGGACATTCCTATCCCTGATTTTTTCCCTGATGAACATTTGATTTCAATTCATTATATGTGTCCTTGGTATGCTGACATATGTAATTTGCAACAGGACAAATACCACCACAGTGGAGCCCGGAGGATCAAAGAAGATTTATGACGGATATGAAGTACTTCTACTTCGACAACCCATACTTGTTCAAATACTGCCCTGACCAAGTCATGCGGAGATGCGTACCAAAAAATGAACAGCGGGAGGTCCTTGCATTCTGCCATTTAGAGGCATGAGGTGGCCATTTCTCCGCGAAGAAGACTTCGGCAAAAATCCTACAGTCAGGTTTTTACTGGCCCACTCTGGTAAAGGACTGTATTTCATTTTGTAAAGAGTGTGATAGATACCAACGTATGGGTAGTATGACCTGAAGGAACATGATGTCCCTCTCCCCTATACTTGTTAAAGAAATATTTGATTGTTGGGGCATCGACTTCATGGGTCCCTTCCCTATGTCGTTTGGCTATCTATACATTCTACTGGCAGTGGACTACGTGTCCAAATGGGTGGAGGCTATCCCAATCAAGACCAATGACCACCGGGTCGTAGTCAAATTCTTGAAAGAAAACATCTTTTCAAGGTTTGGGATGCCTCGTGCAATGATAAGTGATGGTGGATCACATTTCTACAATAGACCATTTGCATCTTTGATGCATAAATATGGTGTCACACATAAGGTATCCACCGCATACCACCCACAAACCAATGGCCAAGCCGAGTTGGCTAATAAGGAGATTAAGAATATCTTAGAGAAGACGGTGAACCCAAATAGGAAAGATTGGTCATGTAGACTGATTGATGCCCTATGGGCTTACCGCACTGCCTACAAGACTATCTTAGGCATGTCTTCCTATCGGCTCGTCTATGGAAAGGCTTGACATCTTCCAGTTGAGATGGAACACAAGGCCTATTGGGCTATAAAGACTTTGAATTTCAATTTGAGGATGGTCGGAGAGCATAGAAAGCTAGAACTGAATGGATTGGAAGAGATTCGAAGAGATGCGTATGAGAGCTCCAAAATTTCAAAAGAGAGGGCTAAGATCTTTCATGACAAATCCATTATACGGAAATCATTCGAGCCTGGCCAAAAAGTGTTCTTATACAACTCTCGTCTCTCTCTATTTTTCAAGGCAAACTCCGATCCCGTTGGGATGGCCCCTATCTTGTCAAGGTTGCCTACCACAATGGAGTTGTGGATGTCACAAACCCTGAGGATGGCAGGACATTCAAGGTCAATGGCCAAAGACTCAAGTCATTCTTTGAGGGTTTTGAAGGACAAGGAGTGGATGAGGATTTGACGGACCCGGTGTATCCGGACTTGGTGGAGGAGTAACCATTTTTATGCTTTTTAGTGTATAGTCCCTTCTATTTACGTATGTTATTTTATTTCATTGTACTTACTTTCTTTTGTCGTATAGTTTTATTTTTCTTAGTTTCAGATATTGGTGCTTTTGTCAAAGCTTCAGTGCGAGGTGTTCTCTAACCCTACTCATCTTTTTACAGTCCTTCATTGCATATATATCTTTTTGATGCATTGAGGACAATGTATAAATCAAGTTGGGGGGTGAGGTGCATCATTTGCATGTTACACCAATGTTCGTGGGAATTTTTGTGGTGAAAATTCACCTTTCACATATCATACATATTTTTGTGTACATTAGTACAAATTATGTGAAAATTTTGAAAATTTTTGTGAAAAATATCTTAATGTTGATCTGTACTCCCTTACTAAGAGTGCTTGGATTAGATGATAGGTTGTTTGTTGTTTTGAACCCTGAGAACATGAGCATATTATAGAAGTTAATTCTATGCGTGAGTATCACATATGTATCTGCTTTTGAACTCAACCGTATGTGCTCCTTGAATGTGTAATTTTAGCAATTTACGGACTGGATTTATATTTGAGGCTTGACATAAATAGTGGAGATGAGTAAGAACCCATGAGAGATTTAGTGTCAATCATTTTTGGAGGGGACTTACATTTACTCAAGGAACAATTCTTAAATTTCAAATTTGTTCAATAGTCTCATTATGCTTGTTTCGGTTAGGTGCATTTATGTAGTTGATTGACTGGTCTTGAAATGTACAATGCTCTCCTATGCTTACCTAGAAGTGATCTTAGACCATCTTTGAATATTTCTAGCATTTGCCTTTTTTCTTGTGAAATATTATCCCTAGTGTCGTGATTGAGCCTTAATTGAAATTCGTTTTTATGCCACTCATTTGACCAAGCCAATGAAAATGATAAATATATGTCTTACCTTGGTTGTTCCTAGTACTGAATATGAGTGATTGTAAATGAGAATGAAGTATGGTGTGAAAACTCAAACAAAGGAATGAATTATGTTGAAACTCAAAGAGTTGAACCAAAAAAGAATGAAAATCCAAGAAAAGGAGAAAAGGGGGTGAGAAGAAGAAAAGAATGATCAAAAGAAAAAATAAAATTTTAAGGAAAAGAAAAAAAAGAAACAAAGAGTGTGGTGATGGTGTAAGAATGAAAATCCCATGAAAAGGGAGGTATTTCTGAAATAAAAGTCTTTCACTCGGAACAACCCTCTTTTTTATCCCATGTCCTTCGTTTCTTTTGCCTCAATATCGCCCCAAGGCCCCATTATAACCTTTGAAGTCCTAAATGATCTAGAGAAGCATGAGAGATGCATAATTTTAAAGAAAATGATGAGTTAGTCTTGCTTCCCAATTCCCTAGCATTCTTTTCATGAGATTATGCCAAAGTCGCTTCATTTTCATACATGAACTTCATTTTTGGATTACATGTGAGCACACTTTGTTTTGTACACAAGATTCTATCTCACATGTACACATGGAGTGCAAGCCAGGATAACTAGAGTGTATTTCATTGTTAAGAGTGACCTTTGGTGAGTTTTGCATTGAAGCTAAATTTGGCTAGCCATTCTAATGTGAATTATGTTGCGTAAATGCTCAAATTACTTGTCCAATCCACACACACACGAGTTTGAAAATGAATGTGTAGGTGCATACTTTAGACTAGTATTTAAGGCTATAATGATGTTCATGTGTGCTTGGTTCGGGCAGTTAAACGACGTGTTAGGTAGCCCTATGCTTTAAGGATGGGGGAATATTGCTCAACTTTCGATATTTGATAAGTTTTAGGAATACCATTGCTATTGGAATTCATGTTTCATATTTTGGGTATTCATTTTGGTAGTTTAAATTAGAATCCCATGTCTTATACTTTGAAAACATCAAAATCTTAAATCATGTTGCAATTTCGGAAATGATTTTGGACATGATCAACCAATTGTGGTTCATAAGAGTGGTTCAAGTCTCTGGTAGGCTAGAGGTTTTAGAAAAGGTGTTTAAATGTGTCTGAGTTGAGAAAGGACGGATTGGATGTGAATTTTTGAAAAAGGGATTGGTTTTGAAAAATAAGGTTTTGCCTACTGGAATTTTTTGACCCAGACAGTAAGCAAAACCTTCCAGAAGGTTTCTAACGACCTTTCGGAAGGTTTTGCCCAGAAAACTAAAAACAAGTGTTTTAAGTTCGAAAATTTTGAAAAACCCTTCACATTTCCAATCCACCTCTTGCTCCCAAACCCTCTCCTCTCCTCTCCTCCTACTCTCTTCTAACTTTCAAATCACTCCTCCCAACTCTCAATTCTCTTACTTTCCCTTGTTTAGGGTTGAATCTTAGATCATTTTAGCCAAAAATTTCAAGTGTGCTCCACAAAAACCCTAGGCTGCCATTTTCCCCAATTTATGCGGTTTCTCTGATCTTTTCCAACCTTACTCGACTCCATTGCAATGGCTAGGATTAATGGGATATCTATGGAGGTACTTGAGCCCTTTGAGAGTATATGGTGGATGTTTTTGATGGTTTTAGGTATTGGGACACTGTTGATGCTCATGGCCAGTACCAAAAGAACGGGCCCGGACTCTCCTCCACCCACAGGCTCGAGCTCTCGAAAGAGAGCCAGGAAGGGCCCAAGTGGCCAAGAGAGGCGGACCAAGGCAAGACATGATGCCCGGAGCCAAAGGATTGAGGAGAAGGGCGTAACTTGTGAACGTCATGTCGACAAGGTTTCTCTCGGGCCTAACAATTAGGTTGTTAGAATCATCGAAGCACGGGGTTTGAAATTGTGGTTTGAGGAAGTTAAAGGGTATAACTTGAGCTTGTGTCGCGAATTCTTTCAAAAATTGTCCGTGTTTGGAGATAACGGGCAGGGGTTAAGATCCAATGTGAGGGGTAAGACATTCGAGGTGACCCCTGACACAATAGCCACGACGATGGGCTACATGAGACCTCCCCTTACCACCCCGGTCTACCCGCACAACGTGGACGGGGAGAGGACTCTTAAGGACTACGTGGCTCTCACCTACGAGGACCGACTACGTTTAGCGGAACAATGTTGGTTGGGAGCCTCAATCATTCGTATGGAATCATGAACAAGCTTCTTCATTATAACTTGATGCCCCGGGGTTCAGAGAAGAGCCCAAACCTAGAGAAGTTGGCTTTACTTCAGGCTTTTATGGAGGGGGTTGCCATTGATGTGGATTATGTGATTTGGTTAGAGATGCGGGAGTTTTCCCCAGCTACAAAGCCGAAGGCAAACCTCCCATTTGGCAGCCTCATCACCAAATTGTGTGACTTGGCCAAGGCTAAGCACTATGCTCATGATGCCCTGCACCCCCCTAGAGACTAGAGCGATTAGCAAGTCCAGCAGCTTGAAAAGAGCTACCAGGACTAGGGGGAGAGCTAGGGCTAGGGAGCCAGAGCATTCTGAGGCCGGGCCTTTTTCTGCAGCACCCCCACCACCAGCACCTACACCAGCCCCGGCCCGTACCATTCCTCAGCACTTGGATGCTTTAGAGTCCACTATGCACAGCCTGATGGTCATAGTTACGAGACTTTTTGAGCATACTTTCCCGGGTGAGCCTGTCCCTGGAGGACCACCACTACCTCCACAGCCTTCAGCTGGACCCTCTACTGCTGCTTCTGTGCCCTCCGTGACTTTGGAGGTGGGAGAGGATGATGACGATGACGAGGAGGAGTCAAAGTCCAAGACTGAGACTGAGGACGAGGACGCTTTTGACGAGGAGGAGGACTGAGGATTTTTTTTGTTTTGTTTTGAATTTTGGTTGTACATAGTTAGGGTCCCTGGTGTCGGCCAGTAGAAGTATCATTAGGTTTTGGCCGTTTTGTTTTGGAACTTGAACCATTGTAAAGAACTTTTTGAAATGATTAATGAAATACCACATTCTTTTGTCTAATCATTACCCAAAGCTATTTCTATAATTGCAATATGATTTTTGGATCTTGATTGTTTTGATATTACTGTATGAATGGATGTTTAATGTAGTTATAGCTTGTGGTTGGAAATAATGTTTGCTAGGGACTAGCGAAGCTCAAGTTGTGGGGTGTGATTAGCACAAAAACATGACATATATTGTATGCTAATATGCCCCTTTACACTTGCTTTTGTCATGAAATTGGGGAGAAATGTGTTTAATCTTCGTGTTGATGGAGTTTTGTGCGAATGCAGGTGAAATGATGTAAATGACATGAGTTAAACCCCCATTGAAGTGGTTGAAGTCAATGAAGAAGAAGGGGGTAGCTTAAAGGATGGTCTGGAGGGTAAAGAAGCCAAGAAAATGTAAATTGGTTGAAAACCTCCCGGAAGATTTGGGTAAAAACATTCTGGAAGGTTTTGCCTACTGGAGTGAAACCTTCCAGAAGGTTTTGCCTGCTAGCTGCTTCATTTAACTGTTCATGCACAAACCTTCCGGAAGTTTTCTATCGACCTTCCGGAAGGTTTTGCCTAGATTGCCCAGACAGCTTGTAACTAAAGCTCTACCATTTGGGAGTCCCACTTACACTTCTCCAACAGATCCCCTGCACATCTAGGAGCCTCCCCTCACCTCTACTTGGACTTGAAAGGCCATTGCAATAATGAGGAGGAGAGAGAAGAGGCATGGAAGAGAGAAAGGCTAGGCTGGTCCTAGCCTGCACCATCCCATCCCTTTCAACCCCCTATGATGGGAATCACATCACACAGGCTTGGGGGACACTACATGGACGTTTTTGACAAGCTTCTCCACCATTATTCAGCATTGGATAGTATTACATTAAAGATAGAGAGAGAGAGAGAGAGAGTCCAAGGAAGAAGATGAATAGTGCTAGAGAGAGAAGTTAATATTTTTGCATTTTCCTTCCATACATTGTCTTGTAATCCTTTGTAAGAATCTTCTAAGCTTTGTCCTTAGTCTTTAATGTCATTTATTGCAAGTTGCTTTCAAGCTTTCACCATTAATGCATTCAAGTTCTTCATTTCTTAGTTTGAAAATGGGTATTAAATGCATTCTTCTTTAGTTTATATTTCTTGCATTAACTTAGCTCAAATCTTCATTACTTTATAATGTCTTTCCTTTACATTATTATATTTCCCTTAAGCATGAGTAGCTAAGCTTTTAAGTTGGCTAATCCAAGGGAGACCTCCTCTTGGGTATGCCATTTCAACTCATTTTCTTCCCTCCTCTCGGTGTACGATGGTTCGGTTTGACTAGGTTAGGTGTGGACATGGTTGTGAGTCTTTGATATCCCGTAGACTTGTCACGGGTTATGCTTGGATCCTCACTTCCATCTCGTCTCTAGCTTTCCACGAATCAATCGAACATCTAGGCACCATTGGAGGAAGGTTTCGAGTTGACTTGGCATTCCCATTGGAGTGAACCTTTCGGATTAGCCAACACCTTTCCCATTTCATTCTCCATCAAGCTACAATCTCAAACCAAACTTCCAACAACAAAAGATTTTTACACTTTACCCTTTTTACCAACATCACCTTCAACACGATTCACATCCTTCCCTGAGGAGACGACCTTGAAATACTTTCCAAGTAAAACACGATACTCAAGAGACTCTCTGTGCTTGGGGAGCACTTTTGTACCCACACGCATTTCATTCCTTTCATTCCACCACATCATTCCGTTTTCCATTTCTTGCATTGAACCTGAGTGAGAGTGACACTCACCCACACATATAAGCCATACACATTGAGGGTTCATTGACGGAGAATTGGGAATACAACGGAAACAACCAAGCACTATGGTTGAGTTCAAAAGCAAACATATATGTGATACTCAGGCATAAGATAGATTTCTATGATGTGCTTATATATTCAAAGTTCAAAGTCAAGATCTAGCTATCATTAAACCCATAACACTCTAAATATGGGAATATGGTTCAACATTCAGATATTTTTCACAAAAATTTTCAAATTTTCAACATATTTTGCAACTATTCTACAAAAAAAAATTAGGTCAAATATGTGAATGTGGAATTTCACCACAAAATGGTATTATCAACAAAAAGTTTGGTGTATCATACAAATGGTGCACCTCACCCCCCAACTTGAACTATGCATTGTCCTCAATGCAACAAAAAGATATGAAATGCAATGATGAACTTAAAAAGATAAGTAGGGTTAGAGAACACCTCGCAATGAGCATTGACAAAAACACCATAATCTGCACATTTGAAAAGAGAAAACTATGCAAAGATGAAAGTAAGTAAACAAATTAACTTGTAAAGTAAATGATAAAAGAAAGCGATTGTACACTAATATCTACTTGAACAGTTATTCCTCAATATGGTCCGGGTAAACTAGATCCACCAACTCTTCCTCCACCATTTGAACCTCAAAACCCTCGAAGAATTACTTAATTCTTTGGCCATTGACCTTGAATGTTTTGCCATCTTTGGGGTTTGTTATTTCCACGGCTCCGTTAGGGTAGGCCAATTTGACAAGATAGGGATCATCTCAACGTGATTAGAGTTTCCTTTGGAAAACAGAGAGTCGAGAATTATAAAAGAGCACTTTTTGTCTGGGCTCAAATGTCTTTCTCACAATGGATTTATCATGAAAAATATTTTCCCTTTCTTTGGAAATTTTTTAGCTCTCATATGCATCTCTACGGATTTTCTCTAATTCATTCAACTCCAACTTCCTATTCTCTCCGGCTATTCTCAAATTGAAGTTCAAGGTTTTAATGGCCCAATATGCCTTGTGCTCCATCTCTACCGAAAAATTACAAGCCTTTTGATGAGCACATAATATTGCATATTTGAAGGCCTCATTACATGCATTTTAACTCAACTTTTGCATTTAAATACTTAGAGTTAGCCAAATTTGTCAATAATGTTGAATTTTCGAAGTTACAGGTAATTTATAGCATAAATGATGGATTTTAGAACCTTGAAACTATGTGTGGATGTGTGGTGAAGAGATGGACACATTACATGAGGATTTGGAGGCTTAAAAGTGAAAGAAATCAAGGAGGTATTGGTGTTTGGTAACATAGACATCAGCACCCACACCAGTTTGTAGTAGTACCTCAGTTTTCCTCCTTTTTGACCATGATCCACTTCGAATCTGAAAAAGTGCAACACATAAAAGTTGTAGATCTGGATGTCTTCTGTATTGTGTCAAAATTTAAGCTCAATCAGACGGTTGGATAAAAAGTTATGATGATTCTACGAAAAATGGTCCGCAGTAGAAACAGTACCGGTACGCAGTACCGGTACGATTCTGCCTCTGGAGTTCGGGGTACCGGTACACAGTACCGGTACTGTCTGCTGAACAGCCCAAAATACCTGCAAACCATGCTCCACTTGTTTGGGGGTCCCACCATTGATTCCCCCACTTGTCCCCTGACTTCCCTTACACATTTACATGCCTCCCATCACAATTTCAAGACTTTGGAGGCAAGGGCATTAATGAGGATGGGAGAGAAGGGGGCCGCCTGGGGAGTTGCTGGGTAGGCTGCTCCTAGCCTGTCCAAGCCATCAAATCTCTTCCCATTGATGGGAAGCCTGCACACACAGGCTAGGGGAGCCTCATGGACGAAATTTGAAGTCTCTCTCACTCCATATATTCAGTATTCCACAAACATTTCAAGTGTGGTTACTTAAGCTTAGGAGTAGTTCAGGGAGGAAGATGATGAATAGTGCTAGGGAGATAAAATTTATGTTTTTACATTTTCTTCACCCATTTCATTGCAGTAAGTTGTAGTTCTCCTGTAATCTTTATTTCTTGTATTGTAATTGCTTGGCCAAAAACGTTGTTGTTTCCTAACCTCTAAAAATCATCCCTTAGAATGTGTAGTGTATGGATAACGGGGAGTGTCACTCTCCCTTGGGATGATGTCAAAAGAAAGGGCAACGGAATGGTGGATGAATGAAATGAAATGAAATGCGTGCGAAATGAACAAAAGTGCTCCACAAGCGCAAGGAGTCTTTTGCTTGTCGTGTTTTACTTGGAATGAGTATTCCAAGGTCGTCTCCTCAGGGAAGGAAAGTTCAAGTGTGTGAAGGTGATTTTGGTGAACAAAAGAGAAAAGTGTAAAATCTTTTGTTTTTGTTTTGGTTTGTGATAGTTTGTGAATGAAAATAAAATAAAACAAGAGTTGGCTAATCCAAAGAGTTCACTCCAATGAGGATGTCAATCCAACTCAAAGCCTTCCTCCAATGATGCATAGATGAACGATTGATTCGTGGGAAGCTAGAGACGAAATGGAGGTGAGGATCCAAACATAACCCGTGACCAGGCCTACGAGATATCAAAGACTCACAACCGCATCCACTCTTAACCCAGTCAAACCGAACCACCGTACACCGAGTAGAGGAAAAAAATAAGAGTTGAAATGGAATCCTCACGGGGAGGTCTCCCTTGGATTAACCAACTAAAACTCTAGCTAATCATACTTGAAGGAAAGACAATGATGTAATGGAAAGAAATTGTAGAGAAATGAAGATTTGAACATAGTTTAATGCAAGAAAACTTAACTACAAAGAGAGAAATGCAATACCCACTTTAAAACTAAGAAATGAAGAAAGCTTGACATAACAATGGTGAAATGTAAAATGTAGAACTAAACTTGAAATGAACTTGAAATAAATGACATTAAAGACAATAAATGAAGCTTACAAGATCCTTACAAAAGATTACAAGTGAAAATGGGTGAAGACAATGCAAAAATCTAACTATTCATCATCTTCTTCACCAAAAATACTCCTAAGCTTAGGTAGCCACCCTTGAATCTTGTGTGAATGCTGAATATATGGAGTGTGAGAGCCTTGCAATTTCGTCCATGGTGGTCCCCCTAGGTGTGTGCAGGCCTCCCATCAATAGGAGGTGAGTTGATGGCCCTTGACAGGCTAAGACAAGCTTAGTCTGCAACCATCATGGCTGCCCCCCTTCTCTCCCATCCTCCTTAAATGCCAAGCCTCCAAAGTCTTCAAATTGTGTAAGGGAGACATGGTTGTAGGTAGAACATGTTGGGATAGGTGTGGGAGAAGTGTAGGTGGGACCCCCAAGCAAGTGGGAGATGATTTGCAGGCGTCTGGGCACTCTGGGCATGGCGTATCGGTACGCGTACCGGTACTGTGAACTCCAGTAGCATAAGCGTACCGGTACGCCTTCCGGTACGGTTTCTGTTCCGGACCATTTTTTGTAGAATTGTCATAACTTTTGATCCAACCATCTGATTGAGCTGAAATGTTGACACAATACAGAAGACATCCAGATCTACAACTTTCATGTTTTGCACTTTTTCATATTCGAAGTGGATCATGGTCGAAAATGATAAAAACAGCGGTACTATGTCAAAACTTTGGGAAACCAGTGGGCTAAACCTTCCAAATTTCATTTTTCTTGGTTTCTTCACCTTTCAGCCTCCAAATCCTCATTGAATGTGTCCATCTCTTCACCACTCATTCATCCTTAGTTGCAAGGTTACAAAATCCATGATTTACGCTATAATTACCTGCAACATCGAAAATTCAACATTATTCATAAATTGGGCTAACTCTAAGTAATTAATTGCAAAGTTAGGTTAAAATGCATGTAATGAGGCCATCAAATATACAATTTTTTGTGCTCATCAGTAATCTCTTTTAATTCTAGTGTAACCAAGTTTAATTCAATGTTCTTGCATTTCCATAATCTTTGCTGGGTTTCAATTGTCTTCTCTGCTACTTTTCTATTTTAGTGTTACATGAAATTCTCTTTGTAGTTTACCATTTCCTAGCATTAATACAAGTTCTAAGTTTCATTTTCATCTCATTTTCATTTTCATTTCCTTTACATGTCTCTTTACATTATGCATGTCTTGTCTTTTATTATGAGTAGCTAGATTTTAAGTTAGCTAATCCAAGGGAGACCTCCTCTTGGGTGTGCCATTTCAACTCATTTTCTTTCCTCCTCTTAGAGTACGATGGTTCGGTTTGACTGGGTTGATGGTGGATAAATTGGTGAGTCTTTGATATTCCGTAGGCTTAGTCACGGTTTATGCTTAGATACTCACCCCTCTTATCCCTAGCTTCCCACGAATCAATTGTTCATCTAAGCTCTATTCGAGGAAGGCTTCGAGTTGATTTGAGATTCCCATTGGAATGAACCCTTCGGATTAGCCAACACTTGTCTCATTTCATTTTCATCACAACTCAACTCACAAACCAAACTTTAACTACAAAAGATTTTTACACTTTTTCATTTTGACAAAATCACCTTCACACACTTGAACTTCCCTTCCCTGAGGAGACGACCTTGGAATACTCATTCCAAGTAAAACACGACAAGCAAAAGACTCATTGTGCTTAGGGAGCACTTTTGTTCACACATATCATTTCCACACATATTTTGTTCACTTCATTCATCCACCATTCCGTTGCCCTATTTCTCACATCATTCCGAGGGAGAGTGACACTTCCTTCACACACACACCATATATACATTGAGGGATGATTTAGGAGGTTAGGAACAACAACGGTTTTGATCAAGCATTTTTGTTGCCATTGCCGGGGAAGGTTAAGTGTCAAGTTCAAAGGTGATTTTGGACGGCATAGGTAAGTCTTGTGATTTTCATCACGGGCCAAGGTATGTCGTTTCTTTTGTAAATAGCTTGTAAATAGCTTGTGTTTTATGTAATGTCTTATAATTTTTATGATAATGTATCAAATGCCCCATATTTTGAAAAAGTGTGTGCGATTTGTGATGAGTATGGGCACATCACTAGTGAGTGCCCAATAAATTATCCGGTTCAAGACTTTGCATGCGGAGGTTCAAATTCAATTTTGGCCTCCGAAAACTTTTACCCCGGCCACTATGTTACACCGAGTTATCCGAGTTATGGTTGGGAGAACGAACCTTATAGTTTTCCATCCGATCTCACACCACCAAATGAATTTTGCCATTATCCAACATATGGGGACTCAACCGAAGAAGAATTGGAAAATATTTTGTATGAGTTTATGCAATGCCAAATGGAAGTCAATGCCCAAGTAGCCCAACAACTTTCTGAAATTAGAGATGGACTTGATACATTGACTAATGCTATAATTGCTATGCATGAAGAACAAAATCTTGAGCATAGTCAATGTATTGAGGATGGTCATCTCAATGGAATGCATATTGTTGTTGAATCTTCCACCACTCTAGATTGTGAAACATTTAATGAGGATATCATCTCACATGAGGCTAATGAGCCCAATTTCATTTTGTCATCTATGAGTGGTGTTGAGATTCACACTTTCAACTTGGGAAGGGCATTGCAATGGAGTTAAGTGTAGAAACTTTTAAAGAAAAATTGTTTGCTCCATTGTTGGTATTGCATAAACTTGCCTATACCTCTATTTGGTTGAGATTTTTGAATTATTATCCTCTATATTGTTGGATAGATTGGATAGAATGGGCATTTATACAACAAAAAAATTTTAAAATCAAAAAAATCAATGGGCGCAAGCTCATATCCGAATTGAAGCCGGATTGACATGAGCCCTTTTTGTTTTGTTTTCATGTACATAGTACTAGATTTCTTTTATTGTTATATTTTAATTTTCATGTTGTTGTAGAGTAGAAGTTGTTTACCTTTCCCTAATTTGGACTCATTTCATTTTTAGCATCATCATAGACAAACTCATTCAATATCATATGCGAGTTTAAGTTGGGGGGTGTAAACAAACTTTTTTGTTTTCCCTTTAAGATGTATACTAAAAAGAAAAAGAAAAAGAGAAAAAAAAAATGGCAGGTATCTCATTTCCCATGATACTTTCATTTTTCTCATTGCATGATTCCTTGTGCATTGAGGACAATGCATGGTTCAAGTTGGGGGGTGAGGTGCACCATTTACATTTTCCACCATTTTTTGTATAAAATAATGGGAAATGTGAAAATTTTTAAAAAAAAATTTTGGACACTTTCTGTGTAAAGTATCTAATATTGAACTATATTCCCCTATCGTAATTGTTGTGGGAGTTGTGATTGCTTGATCTTCACTTTGAACTTTAAATACATGAGCACATTATAAAAGTTTATCCTATTGCTAAGAGTATCACATACTTGTTTGCTTTTGAACTCAACCATAAGTGCACCATGAACTTGTAATTTTGGCAATTTACGGATTGAGTCCACATTTAGTGCTTGACATGAATAGTGGAGATGAGTAAGGACCCATGTGAGCTTTAGTGTCAATCCTTGTTGAAGGGAACTTACATTTACTCAAGGAACAATTTTTCAAATTCCAAATTTGTTCAATAATCTCATTATGCTTGTTTTGGTTAGGTGCATTTGGGTAGTTAATTGATTTTGTCTTGATATGTATAATGCTCTCTCATGCCTATCTAGAAATGATATTAGGCCATCTTTGAAATGCTTTGAGTCTTTACCTTTTTCTTGTGAAAAATTTATCCCTAGTGCCGTGATTGAGCCTTAATTGTAAATTCGTTTCCATGCCACACATTTGAACAAGCCAATGAAAATGATAAATATCTACCTTACCTTGGTTGTTTATAGTGCTGAGTATGAGTGATCATAAAAGAGAAGGAAGTATGGGGTGGAAACTCAAACAAAAGGGATGAATGAAGTTGAAACTCAAAGAGTTGAACGAAAAAGAATAAAAATCCAAGAAAAGGAGAAAAGGGGAGTGAAAAGAAGAAAATAATCAAAGAAAAAAGGAAAATGTTAAGGAAAAGAAAGAAATGAAACAAAGAGTGCGGTAATGGGGTTAGCCTAGAAATCCCATAAAAGGGAGATCTTTTTGAAATAAAGGTCATTCACTCGGAACAACCCTCTTTGTTACTCTATATCCTTCATTTCATTTGCCTCAATATCACCCCAAGGCCTCATTATAACCCGTGAAAGTCCTAAATGATCTAGAGAAGCATGGGGATGCATACTTTTTAAAGAAAAAGAGAAGTTGGTTTGCTATCTAATACCCTAGCATTCCTTTCATGAGATTATGCCAAGGTTGTTTCATTTTTATGCATGTGCTTCATTTTTGGATTATATGTGAGTATATGTCGTTTTGAGCACAAGATTTTATCTCACATATACACATGGAGAGCATGTCAAGATAATCTTAGTATGATTCATTGTTGAGAAAAACCCTTGGTGAGTTTTGCATCAAAGCTGAATTTGGATGACTAAATGAATGTGAATTCCGTTGAGTAAATGCTTAAATTACATATTCATTTCACACACACACGAGTTTGAAAATGAATGTGTATTTGAATACTCTAGAATAGCATTTAAGACAATGATGTGTTTCATGTGAGATTAGTTCAGGTATGTTGGACCAAGCTATTTTTGAAATCTCAGTGCTAGTTAGGATAAGGGAATATGCTTTAAATATTGGATACTAAGAAAAGAAGTTTGTAGGTACCTTCACTGGAAACCTTCACGAGACAAAACTCGTCCACTAGGGATCACCTAGGGGTTTAAAGGCTTATTGCATATGCTAAATGCAATTGCGGAATTAATATATGTTTATTTTGTTTCCTTGCTTTTTACATTCTGTTTGCTAGGGACTAGCAAAACTTAAGTTGGAGGGTGTGATGATCACATAATATGGCATATTTGAAGGCCTCATTACATGCATTTTAACTCAACTTTTGCATTTAAGTACTTAGAGTTAGCCAACGTTGTCAATAATGTTGAATTTTTGATGTTGCAGGTAATTATAGCATAAATGATGGATTTTACAACCTTGCAACTATGTGTGGATGTGTGGTGAAGAGATGAACACATTACATGAGGATTTGGAGGCTTAAAAGTGAAAGAAATCAATGAGGTATTGGTGTTTGGTAACATAGGCATCAGCACCCACACCATTTTATAGTAGTACCTCAGTTTTCCTCCTTTTTTACCATGATCCACTTCGAATATGAAAAAGTGAAAAACATGAAAGTTGTAGATTTGGATGTCTTCTGTATTGTGTCAAAATTTAAGCTCAATCAGACAGTTGGATAAAAAGTTATGATGATTCTACAAAAACTGGTCCGCAGTAGAAACAGTACCGGTACGCAGTACCGGTTCGGTTCTGCCTCTGGAGTTCGGGGTACCGGTACACAGTACCGGTACTGTCTGCTGAACAGCCCAAAACACCTGCAAACCATGTTCCACTTGCTTGGGGGTCCCACCATTGATTCCCCCACTTGTCCCCTGACTTCCCTTACACATTTACATGCCTCCCATCACAATTTCAAGACTTTGGAGGCAAGGGCATTAATGAGGATGGGAGAGAAGGGGGCTGCCTGGGGAGTTGCTGGGTAGGCTGTTCCTAGCCTGTCCAAGCCATCAAATCTCTTCCCATTGATGGGAAGCCTGCACACATAGTCTAGGGGAGTCTCATGGACGAAATTTGCAGTCTCTCTCACTCCATATATTCAACATTCCACAAACATTTCAAGTGTGGCTACCTAAGCTTAGGAGTAGTTCAGGGAGGAAGATGATGAATAGTGCTAGGGAGATAAAATTTATGTTTTTACATTTTCTTCACCCATTTCATTGCAGTAAGTTGTAGTTCTCCTGTAATATTTATTTCTTGCATTGTAATCTCTTTTAATTCTAGTGTAACCAAATTTAATTCAATGTTCTTGCATTTCCATAATCTTTGCTGGGTTTCAATTTTCTTCTCTGCTACTTTTCCATTTTAGTGTTACATGAACTTCTCTTTGTAGTTTACCATTTCCTAGCATTAATACAAGTTCTAAGTTTCATTTTCATCTCATTTTCATTTCCATTTCCTTTACATGTCTCTTTACATTATGCATGTCTTGTCTTTTATTATGAGTAGCTAGATTTTAAGTTGGCTAATCCAAGGGAGACCTCCTCTTGGGTGTGCCATTTCAACTCATTTTATTTCCTTCTCTCAGAGTACGATGGTTCGATTTGACTGGGTTGAGGGTGGATAAATTGGTGAGTCTTTGATATTCCGTAGGCCTAGTCACGGTTTATGCTTAGATACTCACCCCTCTTATCCCTAGCTTCCCACTAATCAATCGTTCATCTAAGCTCTATTCGAGGAAGGCTTCGAGTTGATTTGGGATTCCCATTGGAATGAACCCTTCGAATTAGCCAACACTTGTCTCATTTCATTTTCATCACAACTCAACTCACAAACCAAACTTCAACTACAAAAGATTTTTACACTTTTCCATTTTGACAAAATCACCTTCACACACTTGAACTTTCCTTCCCTGAGGAGACGACCTTGGAATACTCATTCCAAGTAAAACACGACAAACAAAAGACTCCTTGTGCTTGGGGAGCACTTTTGTTCACACATATCATTTCCACACATATTTTATTCACTTCATTCATCCACCATTCCGTTGCCCTATTTCCCACATCATTCCGAGGGAGAGTGACACTTCCTTCACACACACACCATATATACATTGAGGGATGATTTAGGAGGTTAGGAACAACAACGGTTTTGATCAAGCACCTTTCCATAGACTAGCCTATAGGGAGACATACCTAGGATGGTCTTATAAGCAGTGCGGTAAGCCCACAAGACATCGGTAAACTTAAGTGACCAATCATTCCAATTTGGGTTCACCGTTTTCTCTAGTATGTTTTTGATCTCCCTATTGGCCAACTCGGCTTGGCCATTAGTCTGTGGGTGATAAGCGGTGGACACCTTGTGTGTTACGCCATATTTATGCATTAAGAAATCAAATAGCCTATTACAAAAATGAGACCCACCGTCACTTATCATTGCATGAGGTACCCCAAACCTTGAAAAAATGTTTTCCTTTAAAAACTTGACCACAACTCGATGGTCATTGGTCTTGGTTGGGATGACCTCTATCCACTTGGACATATAGTCCACTGCCAGTAGGATATAGAGGTAGTCAAAGGATATAGGGAATGGACCCATGAATTCGATGCTCCAACAATCGAATATTTCAATAACTAACACGGGAGAAAGGAGCATCATATTCCTACGGGTCACACTAACCAACATTTGGCACCTATCACATTCTTTACAAAATGAAACACATTTTCTAAATAAAGAAGGCCAATAAAAACCAGATTGCAAAACCTTAGCCGAAGTTTTCTTTGAAGAGAAGTGGCCACCACATGCCTCAGAATGGCAGAATGAAAGGACATCCCGTTGTTCGTTTTTAGGTACTCATCTCCTCATCACTTGATTTGGGCAATACTTGAACAGATACGGATTTTCGAAGTAGAAGTACTTCACATCCGCCATGAATCTTCGTTTGTCCTCCAGGCCCCAATGCGGTGGTATTTGTCATGTGGCAAGATAATTACAAATGTCAGTGTACCACGGACAAACAGAATGAATAGAAAAAAAATGCTTATCGGGAAAAGAGTCAAGGATAGGGATGTGCTCTTCAGCATCTTGGACTACAAGTTGTGACAAATGGTCCACCGCCACATTCTCCACTCCTTTCTTGTCTTTAATGATCAAGTTGAATTCTTGAAAGAGGAGGATCCACCTAATGAGTCTCGGCTTCACGTCCTGCTTAGACAACAAATACTTCAAAGAAGAGTGATCAGTGTAGACTACAATAAGCGAACCAATGATGTAAGACCTAAATTTGTCCAATGCAAATACTATGGCTAGCAACTCTTTTTCGGTGGTAGTGTAATTCATTTGTGCTTCATTTAGAGTCTTTCTAGCATATTATATTACATATGGTCTTTTTTCTTCCCTTTGACCAGGCACTACGCCGACCACGTAATCATTCGCGTCTCACATGAACTCAAATGGTAGTTCCCATTTGGGTGTCGCATGATTGGAGGTGTAGTGAGCATGCTTTTGATTTTTTTAAAAGATGTCTCACAACCATCAGACCACATAAAGGGAACATCATTTGCTAACAAACAAATTAGTCAAGGGTCTTTCCAAGGCACTGATAAAAATCGGCATGGCCAAGAAACGACCTGATATCCTTGTCGACCTTTGGAGTGGGGAGGTTGAAAATCGCTTCCACCTTGGATTTGTCTACTTCAATCCCCCTCGCGGACATGATGTGCCCAAGCACAATCCCTTGGGTCACAATGAAGTGGCACTTCTCCCAATTTAGCACCAAGTTCTTTTCTTCACATCTTTCTAGCACTCTCTCCAAATTTTCCAAGCAACCCTCGAATGAGTCCCCAAACACGAAAAAGTCATCCATGAACACTTCCACAATTTTCTCCACCATATCGCTAAAAATTTCCATCATACATCTTTGAATAGTTCCCGGGACAATTAACAACCCAAATGGCATTCGGCAATTGGCAAAGGTACCGAAAGGGCACATGAAAGTGGTCTTCTCTTGGTCCTCCAAAGCAATCTCTATTTGGTTATAGTCGGAGTAGCCATCCAAGAAGCAATAAAAAAGATGTCCGACTACTCTCGACAACACTTGGTCAAGGAATGGCAAGGAGAAGTGATCTTTTCTTGTACATGAGTTGAGTTCTCGATAGTCAATACAAACTCTCCAACCGGTGACCAACCTTGTCAGAATCAACTCATTCTCGTATATCTAGATGTCCTCTATCTTGTGTCAAAATTTCAGCTCAATCGGACTATGGGATCAAAAGTTATAATAAATCTACGAAAACTGGTCTGAGCTATCATTAAATCTCACTGTAATTATAATACCGGTACCTCATCACTAGGTATCGGTACTACAGCTTAAAAAATAAAAAAAAACTTGGGTCAAAGTCAGAATTTGACCCAGAATAACCCACACTTTTTACTAGATCTGTGTATATCTCTCTTTCAGGAGTTTTGAGGAGGGAAGTAAGGTTAAAGAGGGAGGCTACCTAAGCTTAGGAGTAGTGTAGAGAGAGAAGGCTAGGGTTTTTGCTTTTCCTCCACCATTTTCATTCTTGTAAGATTCAATCTACATGTAATCTTTCTTTCTAGCACATTAATCCATTTATTTCAAGTTGTATTGAGTTTAGCTAGGGTTTACTAGTTCTATTGCTTGTATTTGAGTATTTTCTCTTTAAGCTTTACATTTTGTGTATGAATGTTATTACTTTTGTAGTTTAAACTTTTTCTTACATTAATACAAGTTCATGTTTTATTTAATTACCATGTTTTTATCTTTCATGTTTGTCTTTCCTTTATTATGAGCAGCTAAACCTTTAGTTGGCTAATCCAAGAGGGATTTCCTCTTGGGTATGTGGAATCAATTCTTTTTCATACTTCCTTGTAGTGTAAAGTGTTTGGTGTGACTAGGTTGAGTGCGGATGAATATGGTTGTAGGCTTTTGATGCACCGTAGACTTGTCACGGGGTATGCTTTTGTCTAAACAACTACATTCATCTCTCGCTTCCTACGAATCAATCAAACACCTAGTCACCATTGGTTGAATGGAATGAATCGATTTGGCATACCTATTGTAATGAACTCTATGGATTAGCCAACCCTCTTTTTACTTGCATATTTATCAAAACACAAACCACCAAACTTTTTTTTTTTGGTCAGAAAAAACCACCAAACTTCAAATCACAATTTTTTTTCATTTTTCCTTTTTCACAAATCAATTTTGAAAACACTTGACGTATCCTTCCCTGAGGAGACGAGCTTGAAACTTTTTTCGAGTTAAAATACGACACTATAAGTCTCTCTACGCTTGGGGAGCATTTTTGCATATTCACACATATTTTTGTTCATCCACACACAATTTTTCTGCATCTTGCACGAGCTTTAGTAAGAGTGACACTCACCCTTCATTATAAGTCATACATATAATCGAGTTCGTGTGGGAAGCAAGGAAAATAAATCAAGCATTATGTAGAAAAAATTTTCTTTTCAAAATACCTAGGAGCCGAGCCATACTAGAATTGCTTCCAATTCCACTTTCATCCTAATCATCTTAAGTTAAAATAACTAAGTGTTCATCTTAGGTGTCTTGGTCATTGCCTTTGTCCTAAGAATGAAGGTGCATATGGAGTTTGAATGATGTTGCTTTAACGCTTGATCTTCTCTCTTCAATGACGTTGTTGAATCTTCAACTTGATAGCATCATGACTATGGAAAAGGTTGAGATTTACAATGGACTTCACGAATTTAGCCAAATTGCAAAATGTGATCTAACAATCTCCCCCTTTGGCAATTTTGTGACAAAATACACAAGAAATTAAGATTACAACCCATAAATCATTGAAAAAAATGAATTGTAAATCTAATCTCAACACTCATACACACGTCCTAAATCTCTCTCTAAGTACAAGATCTACTTCTTTAGATGAAACTTGAAGATTGTAGTCCTGCACACCACCACTCAAACCAAAATCTCATGAGAAACATCATATGTTAGTGAAATACATAACATAATCACAGGTTTGAAAATTACCAAGTTAAGCTTTGGTGTATGTATGTAAACATCATGTAAGTACAAATATGTAACATATTAAGAACTAATTTTCCCAATATGTTTGAGAACCTATTGATCTATTAATACGAATCACTTCAAGTTTTCCCCCAAAGTTGGTATTCACAAGTAAAATGAACAAATGTAAAATAGGCGACTTCATGACAAGTTTGTAAATTTACTCCCCCTAAGTATTTAAACAAGCTCCCCTCTTTTATTTTTACATGCAATATATCAAGTTTAGTCAAGAGTAAATCTCCCCGATTCCTTTTATGTGTACCTAAAATATTTTTCCATTTTTTGCCACAAATGTCAACCCAATGGCAACACGCAACAAGCACAGTACAAAATCAAGTTACCCAACAAACCCTTTTCTTATTTACATATAACAAGCATGACATAGAATCATCTATAATATAACAAGAAGGTATGAAGTCGAACAACTAGCTAAATCATGCACATAAATTAAGCAAGGGACAAACAAGATATATAACTCAAAGTGAAATAAGATAAGAGTATCAAGATTAAGACTAAGAGTGCATCACAACAAAAGAAAATAGTCAAAAAAAATAAAAGTAAATAAATTGGAAAAGTCAACAACAATGAAAATAGAGTACTTTAATACAATCCATGAATGAATAAAACACACTTAAATCTCCCATATGACCTAGACTAAAAGTCTCTAAATAGCTCAAATGGTTGCATCACACTCCACCGGCTCTGCTATCTCCTCCCTGTGTCTCGGGCTCGTCTGTGTCAGTAAAACTTGCATTCTGTAACATGTGCCTGAGATGTTGAATCTCCCTGCGAATATCCCTCTAATCTCTTACAATGCTACATATCCCCTCATCGAGTGCATATAGTCTAAGAGTAGTAAGGCTATGCTGCTGATTGATGGTGGTGCATGACTCGATGAGCCAGGCTAAGTAGTACGACCATGTAGCTCAACCTCCATCTCATCACCCTCTGTCTTAGACTCCATGGGGTCAAATATATAACGAGTATATGCCTCTCTCTGTCTCAAGGACTCCTTCCTCAAAGGTCTCTTGGGTCTTAACAACTGATCTATCTCTAACGCCTCTGCACTCTGATCCATACTCGGGTGATAAGAGACCCAAACGACAAACTATCAGAAATTCTCCCCTCGTCAAATGCTCTCCAAATCACTTTAAATATCCCTCGTGGCAGATCAATCTCTAAACCCGTACCAATAACACGTAAAAGGTAAGCTCGGGGTGTAGGAAAAGTAGAGATGTATGACTTCGAATCTATGTTGTAGTTGACAATCAGATTTGTGAACCTATAATCCTAGTCAATTTCTTCTAGTATCACAACTAGCGGTTCCAACCATCGGGATAAGGAACTCTGTACAAGATAGAAACAACAGTAGACATAGTTGGTAGAGCACTCTCTGGTCTAGCGTGGTAAGCATCATGTGCTACCAGGGGAAGATGTAGGGTGGTGACAATAAGGTATGTGGAGAACTCGAACAACACACCTCAAATATATATCGTAAAATGCTCGCTATCCTATGTAGTGTCCCGAATGTGTGCGTAAAACTCTCTGGCCATGTCTATATTTGTAGGCAAAAGTGCTGCAAATAGGTCACTCTACCTTCTGGACTCAAAGATCGAAGAGGCAGTAGTATGACTTACCCCATTGACGTCCACTCCTCTCTTAACTAGCATAGGTCTGGATAAGAATTGTCTCCTATATAGCTCTCTGTACTGTGGGGTCTAGATTTAATCTTTCCCTCGTGCAGCATGTACCCTAGCTCTCTTTTCAGCTCTCGGTGGTATTTTACCAAAATGATCGGTGAAGTAGTGCAAGTGTGTATGATAAACATAGATTTAACATCAAAATAGACTTAATCTCACTCAAAATAGACTTTGGATTCAAGGAAATGCTTTGGGTATTCTAGAAACAAGGTGGGTTCTTGCTTGGAAGTGGAGGAAATGAGAAAATCCCATCAAAATCCATTTTTTTAAGACACCAGTGTCGAATCCCGATACAGACCATTCGAGCGAAGTCATTGGCTGCTCGAGTGAGCCCTAAAGCAGATCGATTATGCCTCTACAGTCCAATCAATTTCTCACTTACTCCAATGAGTCCTAACATGCATGCATGATGCATATAAAACCTAAATGCAATTAAATGCACATGCATGGATGAATTTGGATCAAAATTAAATGCAACTTTCGAAGTAAACAATAAATGCTCAATGTTCACAATCATGAAAATTACACATGTTAGTATATTATAATAGCTTCATCCAGAATTCATCATCTCATATTACATTACTCTAAGGCATATTCAAAGATATTAAACTTAATTTTATGCATCCTAGAGCAATGTTTCCTCACTTAGTTCAATTTCACTCACACGTTTTAAAATTTTGTTTAACTTTGACAAATTCAAGTGTGACGTGTATGAAACCAAACTCCAACACAATAAGGATGCCGCTTAGTGTAAATCATTAATAAGCTCAACATAGAATTCTAATGCATTTTCTAATTGAATACATGACCAGTTAGTAAGTGCCCAAAAGATTTTTCTTTTTAGAAAATTCCCCCTTTCTTTCATCCCTTCTACTTTTTGGCTTCAATTTAACACGATTGTGAATTGTGTACTATTTAAGTATGCTTCTAATCAAGATTAGCATGAGCTTTATAATTGAGCAATGTACAATTAAGCATAAGTACTCTCATAATTCAAGTGCAATTGTTTTTAGCCATTTATGCCTCACTTTTTTAGATTTGGCCACTTGGACTCTTTTCAAACATTTGGCCTTCGGCATCTTTTAAGGGATTGGAGTTTAACTAACCTTTAGCCACGTATTCACCTATTACCAACACTTTAAGATCATTAATAGTTCAAACTAATCAAACTCCTAAGTGTGATGGTGAATGACATGTGTGTACTTAGTTTATAAAATTTTCAAAGTTTTTGACTAATGAATCAAACACTAAGATTTATGCCACTAAGTTCTCTATTCCCTAATATGACTCATAGTAATGCACATTTCAGCTTTGATTTAAGAATGAAATCATTACAATGTAAACCAAAGTGTGAATTGTCATGATCATGAATAAAGAAAAATAAGCAAAATAAATTTTTTTTTTGCCTTTTCTTTTTCAATGTTTTCGAATTTTTCAAAATAAACATATACGTGAAAAATATGCATGAAGATGCATTAAAACAAGGAAAAGCAAATAAAGTAATTACCATAAAACTTAAAAATGAATGTCAAAATTGACATCAAAACTCTTTTATGTTTAGGAGGTAAGTGGGAAGTCTCCTATGTGCTCGGCCCCAACAAAATGTGAGATGAAAAATGTGTTAAGCTCTTCGAATGAGCTAATAGAACTGTGTTTCAACTTATTGGACCAATGCCTTGTGGTTCCTTTGAGGGTCGTTGTAAAGTCTCCGCACATAATCTGGTCTGGAACGTTGTGGAGTTTCATTAGAGACCTATAAGTCTCCAGGTGATTAAGTGGATCATTCATCTCATCAAACCTCTCAATTACTGTCATCTTGAACCTCTCTAGGAGAGGGTAATTTGACACAGCCTAGGTGAAATGCGACTCTGTATGTTGAACCAGAGTTTCTACGACTTCTAGGACTCGAGCCTTTATGGTGTTTTAAGACATTACCCAGTTTCTATTAACCTCTTGGGACTTTCGTTTCCGTTGGTCATTGACCTCCGACCAAATAACCTCATTTTGGCTCTGTTCTTCATTTTCATGATTGTTATCTCCATGTTCCCGGATTTGGGACAAGTCTTTCTCCGGGTGTTGCTGGTTAGTAAGAAGTTCAAGAATTTCCTGATTCTGGCAAACCAATTCCTCCATTGCTTTCTCTAGCTTTTTAACCCTCGTTGTTTCCTACTCCGGAGGTGCTATAGTCCTCCGATCCACCGATGCGATTTTGGGCGTTCGTGATCGTGTGTTTGATCCCTAATAAGATCCTTCGACCATGTGATGGCCATAAGGTCTGGAGTCTTGTGAATAGATTTTAGAGTAGAAAAACTCTTGTTTACCACAGACGACGCCAACTGATGATGGCTATAAATGTTCACCGAGCTCCAGACGTTGTGGTGAGCTAGATCCGCCCTCCTAGGTACCCACGAGGGCAAGTCGGAGACCAAAGGGGCTCCGGGGGTCGACCCTCCCATGGTGAAGTCAGAAAGGAGGAATTGTAGAATGAGAGAAAACTTGTATTGGCGTTACATTCACTTACGTCCATTACCTCCATGGAGTCCCCTCTTATAGGGAATTTGGTTAGGCCGTTAGCAGATCTTTCTCCGCCTATTTGAACTGAGTCAATTGTGCTCCAATTGCTTGACTCAATCATGCTGGCAAATTAGAAATGGTAGTTGAGTTGAACTAGTCAAAGTTCTTACATGCCAGGACTCTGCCGAGCTCGGGGATTGGGGGAATGGCGAACTGGCTAATTGGAACTAGTCCGGGCTATTGAGCTCGGCGTTCTGAGCACGTGCCTTTTTCCCTATTATCACGTTTCATTCTGCAACTTTGGTCTACTTTTAGGTTGTTCGAATCCTTCGAACAATAACAAGTGCATTGGGTCCATTGCCTGCTGGGGACAATTTTCCTTATAGTCATTTTTGCACTCGCAATGAAAGATAGCGATTACATTTGTTCTTTAGATTCTAGCTTTCATCTTTGTGTCCATTAGTTAGCATACATCTTCCAACAATTTTAAGAGGAATTTGTGCATCAATGGAGATTCTGGCTACTACTATTCAATCTATTCAATTTATGAATCAAGACTTGGTGCATTTGGAATACAATGGCAACAAAAGATATTGTTCTTCCCAGTAATGTTGGAACTTGCCTACATTCTGAAAAATGATTTTCCATCAATCTTAGATGAAGTTAAAGGCAAGACCAATGGCATAAAGCAATAAAGAAGGAGGGATTGAGGATGATTTTCTGTGCAATGGACATATTGTTTATACATTTCCCATCTCTATCTGCAACACTTATTGGCCTACTCCATCGGCTAAGGAACTATAATGAGTCTGGAAAACAAACACAAGACCAATAAACTCATTGAGCATAAGTTTTTAATCAATAATCATGTTCATTATCATACGATTATGGATAATCTCCTTTCCCAAGTGGAAGAATTACAACTCCTAATGAATGATATAAACCTTGGGGGAATTAAAGAGGATGAGGAATGCCAAGAAGTCATTATTTCAAAGTTGCCTCTTTCTTGGAATGACTACAAGAAAAGCTTAAGCATGGGGTGAAGTAATTTCAGAGACCAATGGACCTTTGGTCTAATGGTATTCCTTGTCTTATAAAGGCTTTGTCTTGAGGTCAAGGGTTCAAGTCTCCCTCCCCCTTCCCCTTCTCTCTCCAAAAAAAAAAGTAATTTTAGAGGATTTATTGTGTCAGATTCGTATCCAAAAAAAAAAAAAATTGAAATTGGGATTTAGATCCCATTCATTATCCCTTTCCTCCAATTTTCCTCAATATGGTGCTAGATAAGTGACATGTGTAAGATTTTGAATTTCAATGGATAAAATGTTTCTCATTTATTTTATTGTTGGTGGAGTGTTAACCATTATTAAGGAATTTTCTCACAAGGAAAAAAATGTTGTCTATTGAAATTCAAAATTTTACACGTGTCACTCCTCTAGCACTGTATACAGAGGAATTGAAGGGAATGAGTACTGGAGGGGATCCGAATCCTTGAAATTGAGATTAAAACATTAAAAAGATAGATCACTTTTATACAGAAAATCTGGTTGACTTGGAAATTTGATTGAAGATTGTTAAAGATTTCATTCTCAACTCATTGCATTCACGCACCGGTTAGATTATGTAAGTTTAACTTAGAGACCCTTGTCGACCAAATGCTTAAAATTAAAAGCATTCATGTCGAACTTGAATTATGTGATTTATACTTGGCTTTATACTTTTGATATAATAAACTAGCTTTGAATTGCAAATTAAGATGAAGTATAGACCATGATTAAGCAATAAATTAGGAGAATTACACCCACACCCTCTAAATTTTATCACTTAATCACTCAGACCCCTTAACTTTTAAAATATTACACATAGATCCCTTAAGGTTTGTACACGCATAACACTTACCCTAATTGAGATTTTCCACGTTAAAATAGTTGTGTTGATCAATACTTGATTTTTTATCATTACATGTGATTTTGTTTTCATACTTTTGGCTGAATACTGGATTGAATCAATTGTTTAATTGGTGTTGTTTATACACAAGGCCTATTCACCCCTCTAGGTGCATTTAGATTTTAGACATCGTTTTGCACATTCTCATCATTAATATGTGTCTTGACATAAAAGGTATGTCCCAATAAAAAAAGTGTCTTCTAATGGAGGGATATGTTTTCATGAAAGGGCGTGTTTTAGTGAAATAGTGCCCTTACACCTATTTTTTGTTTTTGCAAACAGGAATGCATTCATTCCATTCATTTATGTTATTTCTACTCATTCTCCTCTTAAACTCTCTTATTTCTTGTGGCATTATTATTCATTTTATTCTGAAAGTTTGATCAAGTTTTTGTTTGTGAATATCCTTCCAATAGTGAAGTTGAATCTGAATCCATTGTATCATGGGGACATTTAGCCTTATAATCCTTTTGCACTCGCGATTCTTATTGGCAGAGCGGAAAATTTGTCATAAAGAAAGTGAATAAATTGATAATTTAGATTCTAGTTTCTATTATATGACATACATCTTCCAACAGTGTTCAATGTCAAAGATAAAACTTTTGTCAAACGTCGTTTTGTGTTGTACTTTTAAGTTTTTTTCCTGCGACAAATGTACTGCATGGTGAGGATTTTTTTTTTTTCAGCAATAAAATTAATGGTTTGAAATAGTTCCTTTTGTGGCAATGAAAATTAATACATAGCCAAAATTCCACGGATAAGGGTATGACAATGAAAATATTTCTTCGTTGCCGAAGATGAAATTGTAGTGAATTCTTCTTTTACTTCTAAATACTATGTTGAGTTTAAGTAATAACAAGAACCAGCCGGTGATTATATATTCCCCAATAGATTGTCTTGTGAAGTCATTTTTTAAGAACCATCATTCTTGATTTTTGAAACATTTGAATGTCAGAAAACCAAATAGAAAAAGACTCAGAATAGAGTAGTCATAATATAGGAGACGGGACTTTTTGCCAAGGTGAAGCCTTAAATGACTAGGTAAGTTACCTAATGCTTGAACTGACCCTGATTACTTTGGATATAAGTTATCGATCCCTCAGCCAGTAATGCTGCATTTGATATTAGGTATTAGGTATTGAGAATGAAATAAGCATTCTTTGATAATTATTTATTGGGAATGAAAAAGTGTGCCTGCGTGCATAGAAAGATCAAGGTATAAAAGTGTACAGTTAGGAAAATAAACAAGAGCAATACTATAAAATTCAAATGAAATCCAAAAAATTATAACTGAAATGCATATCATTCCCTGCATGAGTGGGTCCCATCAATTTTTTCAGTGAGACTCACTCATCTCACACTCATTTAAGGGATGATATGCATTTGCGTTTTAATTTTTGGGTTCCATTTGGATTATGTAGCATTTTCCAATAAATAATAATCCCATTGTTTTTTTGAGGTAGTGATTTCGACTTAACCTAGTGATATCCTATGACTTGTCGCAGGTGCATGCAGTATAGCATATTTGGACTGTATAATCTACTAAAACATGAAACAAAATGTACAAGTTCAAGCGAAAAAAGTTCAATCTTATGGAATGCCCTTAACATAAAATTAGGAACAAAATAAAATAAAATAAAACCATAAAATTTGACAATTAAAATAAAAATCACCACGAAAACAAAATTCTCAAATGAATAGAAATTGGTGGCGTGTTCACGCTCTAAAAAAACATGTAGTAAAGTGTCTCTCTTGGGTATATTCATTTTTCTTTAAATTTTCATGACAAGTGTATTTATCACGTATATCCAAAACTACCTATGGGTGAGTTAGATTGCTATAGGATTGGCTAGTAACATGAGCACACAAGAAGTAATCAAATGTGTGGCCTTATCAGCGTAATGTTTTCCGAAGGTTCACATGCCCAAATAAAAAAGAAGAGAGAGAGAGAGAGGCCGAGCCACCCTTGGACTATGTGCCCACCCTCAAATTTTTTTTTTCATATTAGATATATATTTTTTAAAATAAAATTTAGACATATTTAATTGTGCCCACCCTCAAATTTTTATTTTTTGACATTAGATATATATTTTTAAAAATAAAATTTAGACATATTTAATTATATACACCTTATTATTATGTTACTATGATATCGATTAAGATAGACCACTACTTAAATAATAATTAATTTTCAAATAATGTTATTGTGACCTAATACATGGTGATATAAAATCTAATAGTGATTTCTCATATTTAATAACGTCCACTATCCATCCAATGGTCACAAGTCATTGGATTCTTACCATTTAAATTTAAATTTTTTTTTTTTTGGTCAAGATATAAAATTAAATTTCGAATTAGATGCAACTACTATTATTCTTAAATTCGGACATATCCGAATAATTTTTAAACATATCGTGATAATTTTTCTAAATTATAGGATTATTTTGTTTATTGTATAGAAATGAGCGCCATTATATAATAAATTACGGGGTAATAAATAAAATATTATTATTACCATTTTGTATATAGAGAAAAAAAGTATTTATTGATATCATTGATTTGTAATACTTTTAAATGATAAAAAATAATCAGATTTAATTGTAAAATGACAATAATTAGTCCCATATGATGTTTTAATTAAATTACTTTATTTTTTGTTTGTTCATTCCATGTAAATAATTTTTTAACCTTTTATGTTTAAGGAACTTTTATGTATAATTACAGTAAATATGAATTTATGAACTTTTGTGATCAATTAAAAAAATGAAAAATATTATTTAGATCTAATTTGATGACGTAATTAAATATAACCTTTTGATTGAAAGTAGATTCCATTTAACATTGAAACTTACAACTAAATAAGGTTGCATTTGGTAACGTTTTCGATTTTCAGTTTTTAAAAAAAATAAAAATTGAAATGGTTTTTGGTTTTCAGTTTTTAAAAAATGAAAACCGAAAACCTGTTTGATTTATATTTTCTGTTATAAAAAAAATGAAAACAAAAACAGAAAACTTGTTTGATAAACACTTCTAAATTATTATTTTTACAGCTTATTTACACCATAGTTTAACTGTAAAAATGACAGAATATAAAGATAACATATTAAGACATAACATAATTCATAAACATCCATACTACAAATATATCCCATAATTTACAAACATCCAAGATAACAAAACAAAGAAAAATAATACAAACAAAGAAAAATAATAAAATTCTTCAATTTTATGCTCATCCAATTCCTTTACGTTCCCATCATGCTTCCAAGAACAGTAGGCAATAAATTGCTGGTGATCTCGACTGTCCACCTCAACAACTACACTTGCTAAACAAAGATGCTGCACATTCAGCATCAAACAGGAGTTGGAAGTTCCCACCTTGTGATGGTGAATTGATGATTTGCTTCCGAGAGATCAACAGAAGTTTTAGCAAATGTTAGATACTTGGACAACAGACGTTCAATTTCCGTGCAACTTCATAAGATCATCTCAAAAATTGCCACAAGAAATAGCTACAAAGTTCCTTGAAACCACTATTTTATCAAATGAGATAGAATTGGCAGAGAATCATAAAGCTTCTGGAACTTTTATGAGATCAACTTAGAAAAACCCAAAGTAGTAGCTAAAAATTCAATGAAAACAGAGTTGGTGTGATCATGACGTTTTATCTTTTATATATACAAGAATAACATTAAGCATAGGGATTAAATCACACAAGTTTTACAGTAAGACTGGTAATTACCAACTCGGGTAATAATCTTCAAACTGCAACCGACACAGCACCAATGTTATTCACAATTAACAGACAATATACTTGCATAATTGAGTGGTTTTTGGTCTGTACAGGTGGACGCATTCGGAAGTCACAAGCAATTTTAGGTATATTCACATTTTGTTATGGTTCAACACAAGGAACAACTATGTTCAGAGAGCCTTTAGAACAATTTTGCTGGTTGTATGAACTCCCATTGCAGCAAGTTTCAATACAGCACGACCCTGGTACAACCTGCAAAGGGAATTTCAAGTGAGCATGCCGAGATTTTTTCTTACAACAACACTAATTTCTTCTCATATTGTACATTTGAATTTCGAAAATACAGCAAGTGGCTAACCAGTTGAGACACACATATGCTAAGCATGTCAGAAATTGAAAATCCCATAAAAATCATGTGTACCTTTGACTACCGCATCAAATTTAAATAATGTAAATATTTGTATCTCTTTCTAAACAAATGAATTTTCTTGATTGTCAAAATTCAAAATCCTACAAGCCAATAATTTTGAAACTTCACTATACGATTTGAAAGGATCAAAACAGGAAATTCTCCTTTTCTTTTAGGGAAAAAAGAGAGAGGAGGGGGATGAAGCCACAAGTTCAAAACTTTGAACCAAAGGGGCAGACATACTTTTGGTTCAGTCACACTTCAACCAATCATTGAGGGCGAAGTTTGCACAATGCTACTATCTTTATCTTTTTATGTCCTCCTAAAGTTTTGTTTTGTTACAGAAGGCTTGAATGACTTTTATAAATGCCAAAGGCTAGCTGATTCTTCCTTAGACTCAAATGCAGGCCATTGGGCTCCAAACGATATGGAGATCTTTAAAATTTAACTTGCATTGCTAAACAGATAAATTGGGTATCTGTAACAAAGTAAACATTTTTCTAAATCTAAATACAGAGCCCTTTCAATCAAAATAATCAAGATAAGACTATTGGATTCAGTCGACCATTCATGGGCATGGTGCGTATGAGAAATGTGTCTCATTTTCCTCATTCAGATTTAAAAATCAAAGCTAATTTAAATGTGGAATTCTGAGAGTGGTTACTGTGGAATTAGATCTAACACAAAAAAACAACCTACAAATAGAGAAACAAAACTTCAAAAATAAAAATTATATGTAATATAAACCCAACAATCCTCAAAACCCATATGAAATGTGTCTATTATTGCCGTTAAATCTCACCAAAACAGAAAATTTTCGATCAAACTAAAAAATTCTGAAAACCCTAGATCTAAGGACTTACCTTGGTGAGAGAGCTTCAGACGAGAGAGACAAAGTTGGACCTGTTGTGCTAGAACTCCTCTGCTGGACGGTGCTGCTGATGTGAACGCTGGACGATGCTACTGCTGTGAACGAAGTGAGCGAAGGGACTGAGAGAGACGATGAGATGCTGTGAACGAAAGGTCCGAGAGAGACGATGAGATGAGATAGAGTTTAAGGGTTTAAATATTTTTGCTGCTGGCTTTTTGGTAGAGTGATTAGTTTGTTGCTAACAATATTCGATGGTAGGACCTCATTAAACGCCTTCCGCTCATTTTCGTTTTTTTTTTTTTGAAACGACTTTTTTTCGTTTCCAAAATCTCAGGTAATTTTGAAAACGGTTTAAGTTAAAAAAAGGGTCATTGGGAGGCCGGTACCTTTCCCAAAACTTATTAGGACAAAAGTCCACTTTTTAAAATAATTGGGATAGAAGTACATGTGCTAAAAAAAAGTCATAAAAGCCCTTTTACCCCTACCATAAATAGTGCATACATAATTGAATGTGAGACTTTCAAGATTAGAATGTGAGACTTTCAAGATTCCTTTTGATATTTGTGTATCATTTGAATTTTAAAAATTCATATACACACACACACACACACACACACACACATATATATATATATATATATATATATATAGGGAGTCGAAAAAGAGAGACACGGTATAAATCGTCATGCAAACAGTGTCACCAAAGAGAGACATGATATAAATTGTCATGTAAACAGTGTCACCAAAGAGAGACACGATATAATGACAATGGGGGTCCAATCAGTGGCATCATGACATTTTTTCGATTCCCTCTTTAGGTGCAACTCTTTGAGTGGACAAAATATATATTGTTATCATTTAGGTACAATCTACTGTCGTGTCTCTCTTTGGTGACACTGTTTGCATGACGATTTATATCGTGTCTCTCTTTGGTGACACTGTTTGCATGACGATTTATATATATATATATGAAATTTCAAAATTCAAATGATACACAAATATCAAAATGAATCTTGAAAGTCTCACATTCTAATCTTGAAAGTCTCACATTCAATTAAGTATGCACTATTTATGGTAGGGGGTAATTATGGAATACAATTTAGAAAAAATTTGAAAATGTTTTAAAATGTGTACTTATTGACAACTATTTAATGAAAAAGATGACTTAAAGGAGGATAAGTTTGGAGGTGGTACTTAAAGCCAACTAAGTTTTGAAAAAGGTACCCCCTCCCATTATCTCTTAAAAAAAACCTAAAATGGTTATCAAACGAGTTTAAATTTCAAGTTTTTTAAAAAATTGAAAATAAAAACGAAAAAATTGAAAATCGAAACCGTTACCAAACAAACCCTAAAATAATAATTACATTGAATTAAGTTTCTATGATAGTGATAAAAAAAATTAAAATTTATTAATGTGTCCACTCTAAAGTATTTTTCTGACTCCGTCCCGAGAGAGAGAGAGAGAGAGAGAGAGAGAGAGAGAGAGAGAGAGAATTCAATGGGATGCTATAAAAATGTGTAGTATCATTTGAAATTGAGATTTATTTATAAACATAACATTGCTCAAAGATAACATCACAGAGAGTATGACATAAATGTAAACAACTACCAAAACCACAACCCGATTCAGTTAAGTGCCTTAGGACAACACCCTCCACTCCTGTTTGTTCGGATCCAGTTAAGAGCCTTAAAGGACAAACCCTCCAACCCACCCACCAAAAAGAACACCACTCTCCGGTTTGTTCGGTAAGCCCAGAAAGAACCTTGTCTAGTTTAACAGATATACAATGCCATTAACATTATCATCTCCGAGTCAACTTTGGCAAAATCACTAATTTCAATTAAAACGTAATTCATTATACAGTTGTTGCAATTAGAGTCAACTAGACATTAAAATTAAGGGTTAATCTTAACTTGTACTCTGAAAAATTATTCGAATATCAATTTACACCCTCAAAGTTTAAAAATATTAATTTACACTCTAAAAGATATAAATATGTATCAATGTGCATCTAAGACTAACTGCCATCTATTTTACCGTTAAAAAAATTTGGGTTAATTATAAATTGCACCCCTCAAAATTTAAATATTTTACATTAATGATCCAAAAAGAATTTCATCTATTAACGCTCGTTAAATAACTCTCAATTGTATCGTATCATAACATTTTCGTGTCGTATTCAAGTCAATAACAAAATATTTTTAACAAAAAATATTTTCGTGTCAAGTCAATTGCGTTGTGTCTTGTATTTCACATTTACGACAATTCATATAATATTATTTAATTAAAAAATACCAATTTTTTGTCTATAATATTTGTTAAATAACTATTTTTTGTCTACAGTTGTGTTATTTGTATGTAACTTTAATTTGATCGGACAATTAAAAGATTTGTGTCTAACTGTAGACAGAAAATAATTATTTAAAGAGTATTGTAGACAAAAAAATATGTATTTTATAATTTTTTTAGAATTTTAAAAAATATTTTTTATTGACTCGAACACGACACGAAAATATTGTGATACAATACAATTGAGAGTTATTTAACAAATATTAATATATAGAATTTTGTTTAGATCATAAATATGAAATATTTAAACTTAAAGGGTATACTTTATAATTAATCCAAACTTTTTTAACGGAAAAATGGATAGAGTTAGTTCCAGGTGCATATTGATACAAATTTATATTTTTCAGGGTATAAATTAATATTTTTAAACTTTGAGAGTATAAATTGAGATTTGAGTGATCCCTCGGTATGCAAATTGAGGTTAGCCCTAAAATTAAAAATAATTATTTCAAGATCCACTCAATCACAATTATTATTTTAATATATGTTCATTAAGTCTTACTTTTGTGAAAATGACTTACAAATATATAAGCTGGGGCCCAAATGATGTGCAAGCTCTTTAATTCTCAACAAATAAGGGCCCACCTAATAATACTTGATTAGTTATTTGAATGTTGTCACATTATTGGGCGTACATATTCCGTCTCAAATTCAACCAGTTTATAATTTCTGTTTTTTAAGAGTAACATCTATAAAATAAAATAGGGCAGACTTTAATAAGTCCATTCGATAGTCTCAAATACACTTATCAAATGACTACCAACAAACTCTCTTAAAATCATTCATATTATATTGTGCCTTCAGACACGAGTTATTTCTAATATATATATATATATAGTACAAGGGGTCCAATAAAATTTGGAGAGTGTGCGACGTAGTGAGCTCCCCCAATAAGATTTTTATTATTTTTGATCAACAAATCAAAGTAAAAGTCTTCACCATTGAGTACCCTTTGCCTCGGTTTTGTCATGCAATTTGGGCTTAAAAAAACGAATTTCATTTTTCTATCCGTTGACCATTGGAGAGGCAAATGAGGAGGAGAGCTCTTCAAGTGCTGCTGTGCTGACACAATTTGTTTATCATCAGATGCATATGGTACAAAAGTAAAATAATTATAATTAATGAAACTATGCTCTTGCATCTAGGTTTATTTATATAGGATTGCTCTGACACTCCTCTGGCTCTTTCTCACATTTTTTTTCTTTTTGTTAGGTAAGTCTCTCATTTACTTTTAGTTCTCCAAGCCACATGTAATATCTCTCTTTCACGTGCACTGAATTGAATGATTATACATTTTTTGGGTCACCCTAATGAGAGTGAAAAGAGTTGAATCTAAGACCTCTTGTTTGGTGAGACGTTGCACTAGGCCTCAAGACCACTCAATCTAGGACTCGGTGTGTAAGTGCGTGCATGTGTGCGCTTTGAATAATTACTATAATTTACCACCATCTTGAATAATTAGTCATGCCATGGAATAATAAACTAGCTTGCAAAATTTAGCAGATCAGTCTGTGCCCCTAAGACCAGTCTCTTTGTGCACATAATGTCAAAAGTTTGTTTTGTTCTTATCTACTATTGCAATGTTGGATGGTGTTCCATTTAATGCAAGAAAAGTTGTGGCAGAGAAGAGAATAACAAATTAAAGGGTAAAATAATCCTTAAAGGTCGTTGATTGGTCTGAAAAGGTGGTATAATAAACTAGCTTGCTAGACATTACTCATTCTTGAATGTAATAACTAGAAATTTTGGCTAATATTCTTTGGTTTGTTTTCAATCTAATTCTCTTATAACTTTAGAACAATTCAAATGAAAAGACATCAAAATTATTATCTCGAGTGAATTTTAAAAAGAGTTTTGGCTTATTTGATAATCAAGTTAGGGTGATTAGGAATGTTCTCAATTTTCCATTAAAACAAAAAGGAAGAAATGTTCCGAATTATAAAAAAAAAATAATTGCAATATATATGAGAATTCTTGAATCTTGAAGATATGTTTATTAACTGCCACTTAAAGAAATATTAATTCTAACATAAGAAAAGTGTTAGGCCCCACTTGGCTTTGGGGGTTTACCAAACAACCTTACCATTTAAGAAATAATTGGACTACCCTGTTAATTATTTAACGGATTTGATAAAAAAAGTTTCGATTTAATCAAAAAAAAGTCATTTATGTTGAAATTAAAATATTTATTAAAAATAAATTATTCATGATCTAACCTTAAGTATTGTCAAATTTTAACTTAAGACATCTAAATTTATCATCGTCTTTATTATCATTTAAGTTGAGATTAATATATTTCGTCTGTATATGTGATCTCTAGTACTCCCTCCAATTCCTTTCTGGGTTTTTCTTGGAAATTCATTCCGTCGATTTTTCCTCCTCTCTCTCTCTTTCTCTCTGTCACTTGTCTTGAACTTCCTACGTTGTCTCTTGTTGGAAGGGTTGCATTCGTGGTAGTTCCGCTGAATCCTTCCACCACCACCCTCTCACCTTCTCCCTGTCGTTTCCTTTACGTCATAAGGAGTAAACAACACGAGAAGGTAAACTATAAGCAAAAGTCTGTCTGTCTCTTTCTCTCTCTCTCTCTCTCTCTCTCTCTCTGAGTCTCCCTTGACTTCCTCTCTCTACGCATGTAACTACTTGTACTTCCAACTTCTATCTACCTGTAGACCGTTTGTTTCTACCTCTCTATTCTTCCCACACCCGTCGCCCCAAACCCCATTTTTCTTCTTTCTACTCTTCTCTTCTCCACTCTCTAAGAACACCCAAAAAACAAGAAAAATCTTTAACTTTAAGGGTAATATGGCAAGTCGCAGAGACTTGTTCATAGCTTTCTTGGTAGTATCGACGGTTGTGTTGAGCTTGAGGTGTGTTGTTGAGGCTAGATTTGTGGTGGAGAAAAATAGCGTCAGGGTTCTCTCTCCATACAAGCTTCGTTCAAAGCATGATGGTGCTATTGGTAACTTTGGAGTTCCTGACTATGGAGGATCCATGGTGGGTACTGTTGTTTATCCTCAGACTGGCTCTGATGGGTGCAATCCATTTGAGGGTGATAAACCCTTCAAGTCAAAGTCTTCTCGTCCCTCTTTCCTCCTCCTCAATCGTGGAGGTAAATATATAGTATGGGATTTTCCTATTGGATCTATAAGCTTCTCTGTCAAACTTTTGATTGATATTGTCTTTTGAAGTGATGAGTAGTTTTTTGTTCATTGTTTTGCCTGTGTGGGATGACAAGGTGTATTACCTTTTCGTTTCTTTTTTTTCCCTTTTGGTTTTCTTCTTCTGTCAGTTAATTCTTTATGATTGTTTGTAGGTGGAAGATTTGTAAATTCATGGGTATTTTTTATCTTATTGAAGTGTCTTCGGGATAATTTCGATCTGGACTCCATGTAGCTTCTCTGTTTTTCTTCTTTGTCTTAGGCTTTTTAAGTTTTTTTTTTCGTCCCTCCTTTCCACTTGTACTGGTCCTCTTATACTTGTTGTGCAGCTTCTGTGTCAAGGTTTTCATTGATGGGTAGAATTTACATGGTCTTTGAAGAGATGGGTATATGTTTGTTCCTTGTTTTGCATGTGAAACTCTGAAGCTTGTTGTTTACTAGAATTACTGGATCTTACCTTTTCTTCTGTTTTTTTTTCTTCTCGTATTAGTTCATTCCTTGTGGTTGTTGGTAAGCGGAAGATATGCAATTTGATGGGTATTTCTTTATCTTAGTGAACTGTCTTATAGATAATTTCAATCTTGCCTCCATGCAGCTTCTATTTTTCTCTCTGTTTTAGGCTGTTAATTTTTTTTTTTTTTTTGGGTCCTTCCTTCCCCCTCTTCAACTAATCTAGATAGGGACAGTGTTATTTTACTGTACTGTTTGGATTCGTCCTTGCATGTAAAACAAAAAACAAAAAAAATGGATTTGGTTTTGTCTTTTCATAGTGTCTTAATTGCTTCTTCCCCTTATCCAGCTCCAAGTTCCCCTGTTTTTTCCCTTATCCGTAAGACATTGATCGCATTTGGCTACTGATGCGTACTTTCCTTCATGCTAAATTCCTAGTTTTTTAGAAATTTTATAAGTTGATCTCATTTTCCCACTAACTCTCTGTTGATGTCTGGAGAAAGGCCATGGAGTGCTAGTTTGTTCTCATGCTATAACACGGAATGTAGAGGTTTTTGACCAAACCCATGCCTTGAAAAATTTATTTTTCAAATCCATAATGTTTCAATCTTATTTCTTAAACCCAAACGCTTTTAAATAATATCACCTCAAATGACATCTTTGTGAACCATTTAAAAAAAAAGGTCATTTGAATTGACGTTTTCAACGTAAAACAGCATTCGTAAAAAATTACTTTTGTTTAGGACATAAATTTCAAAGTGCCTTAATTTCGGAAATAAGAATTCTAATTAACTCAGAGGAATCCACGGATTGCAAAGAAAATATAACACCAGCTCTTGCATCATAGCCCAAATGTAAACCAGCCCGTAAGCAGGATCCTAGTTCAGGTTTTGGCTGTTCTGCAATTGCTTACAATTGCAGATCCTACAATTTTCACGTCTGCAAATCTTATCTTATCTTAAAAGAAAAAATGTCGATGTAGACAAATTTTCATCCCGCAACTATTAATTAGTTGAAGGAAAACCTTATGGACTATAATTTCTTTAAAGCATGCCGGTGTCATGTCACTAATACTAACATAGATTAGTTTTCATCGCCAATAGACACATATTGCGTTGACACACGTAAACAAAATGATTCACAATGCCACTGATACGACATCAATATAGATAGTGATTATTAATAAGTATTTTACTCATAGTTTTGTCTTTTGACATTTTTGAGGAGTCTTGTTGTTTGGAACTAGGTTTGAAAAAAGAGACTTTCCCGCTTGTGGGAGAAGTTGTGTGTGTTCCGAAATCATCAAATTTGGCTGTCCCTATCTATTTCAGCTTAAAATTTAGAAAGAACATAGCTGCAAATACTGTGAAGGAATATGAAAATTCATATTTGATTTTTTTATCTAAAAGGATAAGTAAGAAGGAAAGTTGTTTTATTTCCGTTCTCTTGTCTAATTTCTTGGCTCTTCACATCCCACTTCCAGATGTAGTTCCAAGTGATACTGTCTCTACAGATGAAAGTGTCAACCTGTTGCAGCAGCAGACTCAATTTACCTTCTTTTTTTTTTTTTGGCCTTCTTCTTCTCCCTTAAATAGTCTTTTTCTGCAACTAATGTGGATTGATGTAAGTTTTTTCTGATATAATATTTTCTCCTACTAAAGTCTTCCATATCCAATTGTATCAGTATGTCCACTTGCCTTTTCATTGCTCATGCTACTATCTTAATTATGGAATTTACTTATATGAGGGAATTGTATCATTTTTAAAAATTTGGAAGCATATGGAGTTGTGATATCCTCTAGTTCACAATTGCATAGTCCACATTTTGTTGCAACTTGAACAATGTAGATCTATCCATCAAATCTTGCTAGAAAAACTTTTATAGTCACACAGTGGATGCCAAAATCGAGATAAGATGTCCTATAATAAGTCTAGTCTCCCATTGGAAAACAAATTAAAATCACCTTATTTTTGGGTGTACCAAATTGCAACATTAGTTTATTTAGTTAATGAATCCTCATTTGTATTAAATTAAGCTTCTGTGACAAATTGGATCTGTAGGTCGTATGTTAACTTTTGTCTTAATCTTCCTTCCACTTCTAGGATGCTACTTTGCCTTGAAGGTATGGAACGGTCAACAGGCTGGTGCTGCTGCTGTTTTAGTGGCTGATAGCATAGATGAGCCTTTGATAACTATGGATTCTCCTGAGGAGAGCTCTGATGCGGATGGTTACATAGAGAAGATTGGCATTCCATCCGCTTTAATTGAGAAGTCCTTTGGCGAGACCTTGAAAACCGCCTTGAAGACAGGCGAGGATGTTTTGGTAAAATTAGATTGGCGAGAGTCAATGCCCCATCCTGATGAGAGGGTTGAGTATGAGCTATGGACAAACAGCAATGATGAGTGTGGAATTCGCTGTGATGAACAGATGAATTTCATAAAGAATTTCAAGGGACATGCTCAGATTCTTGAGAAGGGTGGTTATACTCTATTCACACCACACTACATAACTTGGTATTGCCCACCGACTTTCATCCTTAGCAATCAGTGCAAGTCTCAATGCATAAACCACGGGAGATATTGTGTGCCTGATCCAGAGCAGGATTTTGGGGAAGGGTATCAAGGGAAGGATGTCGTGTTTGAGAACTTGAGGCAGCTTTGTGTGCATAGAGTTGCCAATGAGGGCAACCGACCATGGGTCTGGTGGGATTTTGTGACAGATTTCCACATCAGGTGTTCAATGAAACAAAAAAGATATAGCAAAGAATGTGCCGAAGATGTTATGAAATCACTTGGTATGTGCTGCTTCGAGTGATATTTTCCTTTTCTTTTTCCATTTGAGAATCGTCTTTTTCTCTTAGTTTCAATGTGCTCCAACAGATCTGCCAATTGACAAGCTGAAAAAATGCATGGGCGATCCTGAAGCTGATGTGGAAAATGAAGTCCTAAAAATTGAGCAAACACTCCAGGTTTATTGTCTCTGCATTTCCATTTTTGTTTCCCTTCCATAACCCGCACAAGTTTGAAGATTGCAGAGGTCTCTTGAAAACTCCGTTTCTGTTATTCAAAATAAATCATTTGTAACTTGTCCTTCAGTAGTATTCAGGGTTAAGAAGTACTTAATTTAATGATGTCAGTTGCTTCACTACATGAACTTGATGCTTTGTTTCTGATTTGTGAAATCTAGGTTGGTCGAGGATCTCGTGGTGATGTTACTATCTTGCCAACACTGGTTATAAATAACGTCCAATACCGAGGTTGGTTATGCTATGTGCATATTCTGGTTGTAGAGAATTATGGGTTCCTCAGTAGCTCCTTTTCTTCGTCTCAAATCACATCTTTACACCCTTAGGTTGTCATTTTGATCGTTCTGGAAAGATCTGATGACTAGTCATTTGTTACTGATCACACGAAAGCAATATTGAATGGCATATGGGGAGATCTTTCCTGGATGATTTTGCATGAACGGTGTTTTAAGAGAATACTTGATGCTATTACTAGGTGATATATGGGGTGAAAGCCCCGTACAAAAACTTAAAGATTTTAAATTTGAAAGCAAAAGTAGCTTTTTTTAACTGCCTTGCCAGTGTGAACTTTTGCCAAGAGACTGGCTTGGAGAAGATTTGTCTCCAAAACTTCACCCCCTCAGTTTTCTTTTGCTTATAAAACACCACTGCAATCATGATCATCCATGTCATGGTGGAGAAGTTTCTCTTACAAAAAATATCGATGGAATTAGTTTTTCTTCTCACATGGCTTACAATAAACTTAACAAGAAGTATATATGCATGTTTCAGCATTTCCTGGTTTTTTATTGTTAGTTCATTGTGTCAGCTTACTTTTTGACTGGGAATTTCAGTCTTTAGGTGATTCTCTTCTTAAGTTGCTACTAGTAATTTAATGTTTCATTTTTTTCCCTAGATTGTTTCACTTTCATACTTTGTATCTCTGACCATTTTCATTAGTTCTGTTCTCAGCACCTCTTAGTCTCTTTTGCTTGCTGCTCTGTTCACCAAATAGTTATTTTGACCACATAATTTTTTATTGCTCAAAGCCACAATAGTATTATGTTTTCTTTATTCCTAAATTTCTATTATCTTTACCTGTTGTGTGCTTAAGTTCTTTTTTCTCTTTTTTTATGAAGGAAAATTGGAGAGGACTGCCGTGTTGAAAGCCATATGCGCAGGATTTAAGGAGACTACCGATCCTTCAATTTGTCTAACTGGAGGTCTAATGACACTAATTTTCCTAACCTGCACTTTTTACTATTATACAATAGGGAAAATTATACATTATCTCCCTGTGGTTTGAACCAGTAACTTGTCACCTTCCTATTCTTTAAAAAATTACACACAACCCCCTGTGATTTTGGACAAACTCAAACCATCAGAAATTCTGTTAAAAATAAACGTCAAAGGTCAAAAATATTAATTCAGTATTTGTAATAAAATAACATTTTAAAATGAATTTCATACCCTATAAATGTTGAATTTCTTATTTTTCTTTCGCTTTGAATTAAATCAATTTCTTCTTCTCTTTTCCCTTTCTATGCATCAAGTAGATTTCTTGATTTGTTATAATTTTTAGGAAAGAAAATACTAAACATATTAAAAATAAATAAAAGTTATATTGTCTTTTTATACTAAATTGTTATCTCTGTTAGCTATTATGCTTTTGTTCCAAACCATAGGGGGGTATGTGCAAGTTTTTAAAAGTATAGGAAAATAAAGTATTATCGGGCAAACTGCTGGGAGCTATTCTATGATTTACCCCATACAAAAGATGGGAAATGTTTGTTTTTTTTTTTTGGTATTACGGTTAGGAGTGTTCAGACCAACTTGTTCACATCTCGACTGATCCCTTCCCCGGTCTGATAAAAAGCCGGCCATTCACTCCGGGATTAGGAAATTCATGAGGGTTAAATCCCTCACGCCTAGTCCCAAGTGAGTTGCCAAGTTTCAAACTTTAGATGTCTGGGTTTATAGCTCCTCCCTGTCTCTACTAGGCCATCTTTACTTTCCATTAACCTGATTATATTTCCTTTACAGATCTTGAGACTAATGAGTGCCTTGAAAGGAAAGGTGGCTGTTGGCAGGACCCACAGTCCAATATAACAGCTTGCAAGGTATGCTAGAAAAGGACTAATTCCTCTACGTGAATGATGACTCTCATAAAATTGATTAACAGACTTCTGGAAGCATGTTTGGAGCTGTCTTGTTACTTAATACTGGAATCTTTTTTGTTTTTGTAAAGGATACGTTCAGGGGAAGAGTGTGTGAGTGCCCTTTGGTGAATGGCGTTCAGTATAGAGGAGATGGATATATTTCTTGTGAAGGTACATGTTTGTCCTGTCAGATGTTGTACGCCTCATTATTTCTTTACTATAATATGTCTTCGAGAAGGTTAGGCAACTGCCTGTTGTGCTGGAAAAACAAACAAATATAGAATAAAAAAAATAAGAAAAATATTTATTTCCTGATAAATTACTTATTTATATGAAGTAATCAGAAAAGAATGGACAGTGAAGCTTGAATATGGAATGTAATTTAGGAGAAAAGAATCATTTTAAGCCTAACATTTGTGCTTGATGGCCAGCCAAAATAAGAAAGGCTGGCGGGGAATATGTTGTGTAAGCAATACAAGATGGGCCTAGGAAATTATAGGTAAAGATGTGTGCAGAAATCTTCAAGTGCTACTAACTTTAAATTTCATCTCTAGAAGGAACCTTTAACCTGATCGTCCATGTTATCGTTAGGCTGCTCAGATTGGTCGGTGTTGGCATCAATATCAAATGTTCCTCTATTTTGGAATTGAACAACCAGAAGGCCAAATTGATATCGATTATCAGACCAGAAGTTTCACTGTCACCACCAACCTTATGCTTCACAAGCAACTTCCCTTGTTGCTGAACTTCGATATCTTGTACCATGTCAATGAACAATTCGAAGGAATTGTTATTTCCCAAGCTATTTCACTTGCTCAAATGTTTGTGCACCCAAGTCGACTCTTTATAGAGGAAAATTCTAAATATGCCTCAAGAGAGATGCTTTAGTTCCACTCTTTTTCTCATTTTAAACAAGTTGAAATCCCCTTCAGCTACAAATTGGTCATCTCTTAGTCTTGGGGAATATCTTCAATAGCCAACGAATAGTTTTAATATGCCTTAGTTACTAAATAAATCAATTGAAAGAGCTGAAGTCTTCCAGGAAAAGACAGGGCTCTGCCAGTCCATGACTTGATTGTAATACATTCTAACAAGGCTCTACAATTATTTTGGACATGCCGGTGGTTATCAGATTTACCCTGAGTATATAATAGCAGAGAACATTCTTCAACATTCATCTGGTAGAGAATCCTTAACACCTCAGTAACCCCAGTAAAGCAAATAATGCTTTTCTATCGCTGTCTCTTAGTAGCCCCCAAAATTACCTTGAATTTCAGTATTAGTACTTCTTACAGTCTTTGTAGTATCCTCACCAGTGAAAGAGGATCACCCTGAAGAAGACCTCTAGACCCCTTGAAATAACCAGCATTTCACCATTAATAAACACAGAAAACTTGGGAATGTGATGCAGGTTTAACCCAGAGGATCGTTTGAGAAGGGAAATTCCGTTAGTGGAATAGTTAAAAAATGCCCCACTTTTGGATGTCATATGCCTTCCTAAGATCAATCTTAATGGTACGCCTAGCTGGCCCTTGATTTCGATGTTAATTCTGTTATATTTATTGAAGGAGAAGAGAATTGAACAATTAAACGACCTGGTAGTGACACATACTGAACTTATACCATGTTACTAACTAACTAGCCAGTAACAGGCTTAGTCCTATTTGCCAAGATCTGGAAATACAACTGTAGACCATTTTGCAGCTAAATATTGTCTGAAATTGAGCCTTTTTGGGAAAATTAAGGGTATAGTTAACCTCACTTAGACATTTATTAGATCCAGATAAGATGCCAAGTATTTTCAAGTAGGGCTTCGATCGCTGAAACCACATCCTGTACATTATAATTTTTGCTTCTTTGAAAATGTGACACTAGAATGGTCGGTTCGAGGAACCCTGTCATTGTCTGGTCATGCCATCCAACATTTTTCTTGATAGAGAATGATTTATCAATAATGCCATTCAAGTTGTATGAAGTATGATTACATCTGCAAACAGATATTGAAAATACTAAGTGGCGTCACTGATCTGCTTATCATCGGTGACTTTTAAGCATCATTTAAAAAATTGAGAGGATAACATAATATTTAGCCCAACTTTCACCTTTGTCCAATTGTGTCCGACATGTATTTGTGTTGTATTTCAGCACAAGTTCGTCCCTTGCTCCTCCTTCGTCATCGTCTTATTCTTTTTCTTTTCGTCGTGGCACTGCAGCCTGCCTGGCCATTCACATTCTTTGGATACTAGAGTCACAGTTCTTCGGTGGTTCTAGTGTGACGATATATGTAGTAGAAATTAAATATATTCCCCCAATTTCTAAGAAGTACACAGGGATAACCAAATGTCAAAATCCAGGTACTCTAGTATGAAACAGAAGAGGGAACTCAGCTAGTTTTATCTTTTTGAGGACGTAGTTAAGTCGGCTTCCTCATTGCATAATGCTGACCTTTTAGCATATTTTAATCATCATGGTGGGTCTTTGAAAAGGACTGGAAAAAACTTAAATTGAGAAAACCAGAATCAAGTAATATGTGAGTGTTCTTCTTGCCCATATGCAACTGTTGTTCTTTCCCTCAGTGCTATTCAATAAATTCTGAGTTTTTGTTCCCATAGCCAAGATAACAAACTAGTTTATGTATGCTATAGCTGAACTTTTTACACAATGTTACCATTCTATTATGCTTATGCCCATATATCTATCTACTCACATTGTCTTTTTAATTGACAGGTGTTGGACCTGGAAGGTGTACAATAAACAATGGAGGCTGCTGGTCAGATATTAAAGATGGCAAAAGATTTTCAGCTTGCTCAGTTCTGTGATGTTTTCCCTTTTCTTTTGCTTCGAAACTTCTGTTTGTCATCCTTTCAATTTTTCAAAAAATGCTAAAATTTGGTTTTCTTACAACCAGGAGTCTAATCTATCAGGCTGTCACTGTCCAAATGGTTTTCGCGGGGATGGTCATACATGTGAAGGTGATTTTTCTCTATGTCCGTTATGGCAGTGAAAAACATAAGTCCATTATGGCACTGGAAAACATAAGTCCATTATGGCGCTGAAAAACAGAATATCATGTTTCATATACGTGAATTGTTGGGAATCTTAATATTGTATGTTAAAACCCATAACCACCTTTCCTTTTGATTGTGCACCAGATATCAATGAATGCAAGGAAGGTCTAGCTTGTCAGTGTGATGGCTGCACCTGTAAGAACACATGGGGTGGATATGACTGCAAGTGTAAGGGAGACAAACTGTATATAATGGAGCAAAACACATGTATCGGTGAGATAATACATTCTACTCTTAAGTATAAATGACCCTTGGCAGAGAATTCATATGGCATCTATGATCTAGTGAGGCATGGTTTGATTTTTGAATTTTTTCATCACTTGATGGCTGTGGCTTCCACCTGTCATGTGCAAATGTGCATTTCACTTGCATGAGAAATTGAACTGTCACTGTAGGAGGTATGTTATAAAGGTTCTTGGGCTGAGAACCAACTTATCTAACTTAGAGTACACTATATTTGTGTGAGGTCTAATGTAACCCCTATTATAGAAGATGCGGAAAAAAAATCAGAATTGGTAAAATGATAGAAGATGTAGAGAAGCATTTAGCATTTGGCCACTTTTCAATTATTTTAATTGAAACTTGTCGGTAATAGTAGTTGTGGCCCTCAACTAGTTAAAATATGCATTTATGAAGCTTTCGAATCATATATTTATGTGTGTATATATATAAAATATATATGCAGATATGAATATATATTGTTAGTGTTACATGCCACTCTATCATTATGTAACGAGGTGCAGGTACATGAACAAAAATCATTCCCAAGTACATTTTCCAAGCATTCAAGGTCATCTTCATTTTTACAATTGATGAGTCAGTAATTCATAACATAAATCATGAAAAGATCAAAATTAGTGTTCAGATGGAAAAGAGATATAAGATGAAAAAGGTGAACAACACAATTACACAACTTCCAAAGTCCCAGGAAAACTATCCTTTCCTCACTCTAATTGTTTTTTGTCGAAACCCCAAAATTGGCATAAAGATGTCCATTTCAGTACAAAGATGTGTCTTTAGTATTCAGATCATGCCCATAATTATAGATTTGAGAGCAAACCCCAAAAAAGAGCTGGGCCATTGCCCTTCTGCCATAGGATGTCTGCCCAAAATCCAAAGTTATATAAAAGGGGTATGTCGTGGGGGATGGAATTTGGACACCATCAGAGTTAACTCTACTTTGGTGAGTAAATTGGAAGGAAATTCATCTTCCTATCGGTTTCAATCTCTTGTTGGCGCTTTATCTTATTTTTTGGCAAATTTTAGAGTCAACTTTCAGCTCTGCTTCCGGGTCTCAAAACACCCACTTTTTAAGAAGGTTTCCTACATGTTAGATTAAGGAATTGTATTTATTAAACCAACAACTTATCTAAAAGTATAAGCTCTTATTTGAGCATTTATATATTTCAAAATGCCCCTGATGTGTGGACTAGGTTTTGTACCAGCACACACAAGTATTTTATCTATCAGGGTTGGGATGAGAAAGCACAGAACTTCCTACTCTGATACCATGTTGAAGCCGTTAGAGAGGGTGTGATATTTATATATTTCAACAATATTAAACCTTGGGATAAGTGGTTGGCTCTCTCATGGTTTGGTTCCCTTTGTAAGAGGACATATTGCTTGGGTTTCTAGAAGTGTAGAGATTAAGAGAGTGTGTGTATATCGTTTTAGAACTCGTAGGGTCTAGTAGGGTTTTTGGTTTAAGTGAGAGATTGGATTTTGCTAACACCTCATAACTTGGTATCTCCATAATGAACTTTGATCCTCTCCTCACTTGTGGATGTAGGTCATCCAAGGCGGAACCAGATATAATGACGTCTCATTTGTGATTGCTTTCTGTGTCTTGTGTGATATTGATTATAGAGATTAATCGGTCTCAAGAGGGCCATGACAAAGTAATCGAGAAGTGTCATTGTAAGATCATGTTTAGCACTTGGCGCCTTAAGATAAGGGGATTGTTGGTTCACAATGATTGTTGCACAAAATAATGATAGGCCGCGATAAGTTGCCCATACATATGTCCATTGATGAGGAAAGTCTTGAAGAAAGTACACATAGCAGGATTCACTTGAGATTTGCAGACGATCTGTCGCACGAAGTCACAGAAGATGATTCAGTGGCCAAGTGGTGATTAAAGAATCAGAGGATACAAACAAAATTGCTTAAGAACTGGTTGACCTGAAATAAAATCTCTACACATTTCAACTGGTTGAAAGTATCCCCGTCAAGAAAAATAGTGAGGAATTTGGTAACAAAAGTATTGGTTTTAAAAGGTATTGATAGTGATTTGGCGAGTAGACCCCTTGATGTCTTAGATTTGTTGCCTCCTACGGATGACCACTTCGTCACCATCATGCTATATGGATGAGACACCACTAGCATGTAGGAAGTGAAATATTTGTTGCATTCTTTGGAATTGAGGAAGTTATTGTCAAATACTAGCAATGAGCGTGGCAAAGGTCTTATTGCTAGTGGAGGGATCGAGAAAAGGAAAACTCCGCAACGGAAATAGTAACACATTAAAGAAAGCAATTTGGTTGCATGGCTTGATTGGGGATCTTGGTTTGCAGCAGGACTTGATATTGTGGATCGTCATAGACAGAGGGCAATAAATTGAACCAAAATCATTGTGTATTGAGTGCATCAAACACATTGATGTCCAATACCACTTCATTGTGAGATCAAATCTGGGGACATCACAGTGAGGAAGATACACATGCCGGGTAATCATGTAGCTATGGTGACTATGGCAATTTCTGCGGTCAAGTTCAAGCATTGACCAATGGTTGGGGATCCCAATTCCTAAGGTTGCCCTATGAAGATTAGATAAGTTTGGATTTGTTGACATAAGGGTTTTTAAGCTGAGGTGGAAATTTGTTGTGTTCTCTTTTTTTTTTTTTTTTTGTTTCTTTTTCGAGATTTGTAGCTTGAAAATCAAGGCAAACCCAATCCACTGCAGGTGGCTGCGGCCATCTGCAAGGGTAGTTCTCCTACTTTGGTGGCGGTGCTGCCACCTCCAAGAACCACCAGGCCCCCCAACTCTTGCACGTCGACATCAGCTTTCTGGTGTAGTTTCCTACATTTTGGCTTACGAAGTTGAGTTCAACCCAATGATAAAAAATTGGTTATCCATGGATGTTGGTTCACTTAAGAAATGGACATACTGTAAATGTTTTCGAGGACTGTAGAGATTAAGAAGAAAAGTGTATCTTCGCACGTGAGAGCTCATTATGTGTATTGGGGGTTTGGTGTTTTTGCCGTCATCTTGTAACTTAGTTTTGATCTCTACACTCAACTTTGATACGTTCCTTCACTCTTGCACGTAGATGCTCATCTGAGTACAGACCACATATACCTTTGTCTTCCTGTTTGCCATTGTCTGTGTGGTTGATTTAAGTATCTTCTTATATCACTTGTGAGACTGCTTCCGCACTAATGATAACATTGGTTAGTTTGTAGTACATACACATTATTTTCCTTGACTTTGATGGATGATTACAATACATAATACTGAGACTTAAAAAAAATATTTTACTTCCTTATTCACAAGTTAAAGAACGAGAGCACTCATGTTTGACCTTTCTTCATCCATTGTACAGAAAGACATGCATCAAAATTTGGATGGTTCTTGGGCTTTTTGGTCCTAGCAGCTGTAGCAGGTGCTGGTATTGCTGGTTACATATTTTACAAATATCGGCTTCGGGTATGTCTAAGGAATGTTGACTGACAAATTCTTTTCATCCCGGTCTATACATAATTATCTATAACATATTCATCTAATGACTTTCCCGTCATTCACAGTCTTATATGGACTCGGAGATTATGGCTATTATGTCACAGTACATGCCACTTGACAACAATCATCAGAATCAAGTTGTCCATCATGAAGCTGAATCTTTACGACTAGGTTCTACAGTATAAGGAAGGTAGCTAACTGCTGTCTTTGTGGAGCAGTTCATTTTCGCATCTTGCTTATATATGTCATGAGAACTCAATTATGTCATTAGTATTTGCAGAATGAAGATAACGCGGTCAATGAAGCCAAAAAGTTTCCATGATGGGCTTTGTGAAAATTTGATCCATCTGGCAACTCTCAGGTGAGAAATCGCCGAAGGATGACTTTGTGAAATACGAGTATACAGGAAATTCTGAACAAAGCCCTTGTCCATTGGCTAAATAAAATTATTGAGATGTAAAAATAGGTTTATAGAAGAAGGTCAAGGATTGTTATAGTGGCCAATGCAAATGAATTTCAGAAAAAAAATGAGAGTATGTCAAATAAGATATTGCTTTTCTCACATGGCTTTTTCAGGTGTTTTGCTCTGTGAATATTTTCAGACTTTATTTTTTTCAGGTTTATATTGGCTTCAGTGCTGTTAAATTTTCTGTCCTTGAATTTTGGCATATTGTTCTTCCTACTCTTTGTTTTCAGCTTCAACATTTCTAGCATTATTACTGGAAAATATTCCCCAAGTATCTTCCTTCCAATCAAGGATCAAAATTTTGTTTTGAAATTGGTGAAACATCCGAAGATCAAAACGAATCAGTGATGAGGTCAAAATTTTAATGTTTTGAGATGTTTTGACATGTTTCTACCGTTATTTTAGAATGTTTCGAGATGTTTTGGTGTATATATATATATATATATTGATATACACATGGGCTATTTCTAGGGTGTTTGGTTTAGTTTGAGTATAACATGGAATGAAATTAGACAATCCGACTCTAATCCAACCCATATAGAGGATGATAAATGGTGTAACATTTTACCATGTCCTGCAGAGATCGTAGTTGGATCAAGGTCCATTGACATAGTACTGAAGTACTGATGTACTACTGTATTAGGTCCATTCAATTCTATCCGAAACCAATCTAATTATATCGCTCATAACTTGGAATTTGTTTGTACCTGTGTTAGTTGATATCTAGTATTAAAAATCAAAATTTTGTTTCGGTGTATTATTTCGGTCATCTAGGAAACGGAAATATTTTGGAAATGTTTCGGAGATATTTCGAAAACATAATGAAAAGAAATTAAAAAATTAAGAATTTATTTCTAAAATATTTTAGAATATTGGTTAAAATTTATCAAAACATCTTGAAACATTTCTAAAACAATAGTGAACACACGTCGAAACATCTTGAAACACTTCAAAACATTTTGAAACACATCGAACAATTGAAAATTTATCATCTTTGAAATATACCTTAGTGTACAAAAGTGTGTCTGAAAAAGCTTATGGATCTATTTCAGCTTTGTGTAAAGCACGGTAGAGATTCCATCCAACATTATGTTTTTGTTCTAGACTGAATGCTAACTGTTATTACTGGTGAATATTCTCAATATGATAGTAATTTTTTTTAGAAGATATTTTTTTTGCCCTTTAGTGTCCATTGTGACTTGCACAGTTGTTTGAGTCGCAGAAACCTATCAACATCTAAGAGTAAAGTACTGTACATTCGATCCTCCCCAAATACTGCATCGGGAGACACATATATTAGGCCGCTCTTTGAGTATTATAATTTAGTATGATTCTTAAAATCTATCATCTCTGAAGGATCCTTTCCACTTTGCCAATACTTGTCAACCGAGTGAAAACTCAATAAACGGTTAACTGAAGTGATAACTTAATAAAGGGTTTTTTCTGGTGATTAAATTCCCATCCCTCATGATACATTACCCTTGAGTGTATGCCCTTCATGATGATGACAAGTCTCTCATGAAAGCTTGAGAGCCAATCCATTTAATCACAATTTCACTACAGGGAGTCTTATCCTCACTTGTATTTTATAGTGAGTTTTGGTGCAATACTAAACTGATCAACACAATAGTCTTGTCTTTATTTTATGAGGCTTTCATTAGACTCATTGAAGTGTGTCACAATCTAATATAAAAAAAAATTATACATGTCAAAATTATATTGGATAAAAAGTGAAGAGACAGTACAAAAAATTATATGTTTGTATTGTAACCGGACAAATATTATTGAGAAAGATTTTTCATTGTTAGAGTTGAATATAGTTGATATTTCTTTTGACAATATGAATATAAAAAGAAGTGGAAAATTACAGGGGGGCCATGGCCCCTTTGGCCATAAGCTAGCTCCATTCATGTCAATAACTTCAATCAGTTGTAATTTTACCTTTAAAAAATATAACTTAATTATTAAAAATAATAAATTTTAGTATAATACCAAATTTTTTTAGTACCATAGTGCTATGTCCAAATAACAGGGAAAAAAATGGGGTACCTTTTGCTGACAATGGTGGATCTAGGTGACGGATAGAGTGAACGTCTAATATTTGAATTTTTTTTTATTATTTGTGGTATTATTAACCATCAATACTTTTGAACTATAAATACTCATCCATTAAATGTTTTTTCAACAATTTAAAGGTCTCTCCCCCCACAATAAATTCGTGGATCTGTTCCTATTGACTAACATCTACCCTATAGATAATAGATAACATAAAAAGATTACCATCTAGTTATTAGTTATATATGCAAAAATGGCACCGACACCAAAAAAAATTGACACCATATCTAAAGTTATTATTATTTAGGGGTCAAGTTACACCTTGAAAAGTATTATTTTTCATGATCAATCACACCTTGATAAGCTCGAAGAAGCAGTAGGGTTAGATGAGGAGTTGAGAAGAGAAATATGGGATTAGGAATAAGCTCAAGGAGGTGGTGGAGGCAATAATCAAGAGTTAAATGGGTAATGGAAAGAGATAACAACTCCAAGTTTTTTCATAGGGTTACAAATAGGAATAGGAAAACGAAAATCATTGATAAATTAGAGATTGATGATGGAGTGGTTGTTGAGGATCAGGATCATATTGAAAGCGAAATTCTTAATTTCTTTTCTAAGTTATATTTAGCTTGGGAGTGGTTCAAATCTTCTCTCGACAGTCTTGATTTGGTGTCTTATTGAAGATTCTAAAGTGATGATGCACAAATTGATTTGCACACCACCTGTCAAGTAACATTAATAAATGCTGTAATTATGAAGTAAGAGATGGAGACAAGAGCAACACAATGATTATAGTGGTTCGGTCAACGTGACATACATCCACTTTGAATGGCTAAAGTCGCCGGGTATTTTATTACTTCAAGTGAGTAGGGAGAGCAGAGAGTTACAGGCTTAGAAAGATAGGAGTGAGTTGTGCTCGACTGAGTGTGATATTCCCCCCAAGTGTTGCTGGGGCTTACAATTTATAGTCGCCCTCTAACAGATTAGGGCGACTTAATAGTAACTAAATAGCTATTGTGGTGGAGCTGGCGACTTCTTCTCAATGGGCGAGTCAATTGTGGTGCTCTCCATGAGATTCGGTCAAAGGATGAGGTGAGGGTTGACTCTTTTCAAGGCGGCGAGGATGAGGCTCTCGGATGACCCTGCTCCTTGCTGATGTAGCTCCTCGGACCTGATGAGCTTGACTGGGCGTGGACCACATTGGGCTTGCTGGGTCTTTATAAGCTTGAGTTCTTAATTAAGATTGGGCTTTCATCATGAATTGAGCCATTTGGGCTTGGTCCATCATAAAGCAAGGTGGATGGAGAAATCATTTGAGGTAAAAAAAGTTAGGAATATGATTTTTGAGTGTAGTAGAGAGAGAGATTATGGGTCGGATGGTTTCACTATGATTTTGTTTGAAGAATGTTGGGATATGATTAGAGATGATTTGATGAAAGTGTTTGGAGGGTTTTTCATAATGGGGTGACTAATGCAATTACTAATGCCACATTCATTTGTTTCATTCCGAAAAAATGAAAATTCTTTGAAGTCAAAGGATTTTAGGTCAATTAGATTAGTGTCTAGTTTGTATAAGATTATTCCAAAGGCTTTGGAATGAGATGGAGGAAATGGATTCAAGGTTGCTTGTGATCTATGAATTTATTGATAATTTTGAATGATAAGCCTAGGGGAAAGTTTAAGGCTACGAGGGGCTTAAGGCAGAGAGATCCTTTATTCATTTTTTTGTTTACTCTTGTGGTAGATGTATTGAATAGGTTAATGATCAGGGCGGAGGAGTATAACTTGGTAGATTATTTTGTGGCTGGTAGAAATAAGATATCGATGTCATATTTGCAGTTTACTGATGATACCATTTTCTTTTCCTCTAGAGAGGAAGAACAAATTGTGAATTTGAAGAAGATTACAGGTGTGTCTTAAGTAATCTCTGGATTTAAGGTTAATATGGAAAAAAGTTTACTTGTTGAAATAAATTCAAATCCCGATAAGATATCTAGATTGACATTGGCTGTAGACTGCTTTGTGGGAGGCTGGCCTCTTAAGTATTTAAGTCTTCCTTTAAGTTTTTTTGAAATCTGGTCATTCAGAAGGTTGAAAAGGTCGGATGTGTGACAAAAAGCCTTTATCTCTAGGGAGAGATTAACTCTTATTCAGGCTGTATTGGCAAGAATTTTTGTCTACTTCATGTCTCTCTTTGAGTTGTCATGTGCAGTGGAAAATAGAGTTGAAGGCATGATGAACGATTTTTTGTGGGAAGAAAAGGGTGAAGGTAGAAAGGATCATTTGATTAGTTGAAAGACTGTGTCTAGGCCAAAAGTAAAAAGTGGTCTTTCGGTAGGAAATTTAATAACTAGGAATGTGCCTTTGGTTGGAAAATGACTTTGAAGATTCCCTCTAGAGCACAATTCATTATAGAATTTGGTTATCAAGAACAAATATGGATTGGAGGCTAATGGGTTAGATGCTAATACGGTTTATAGGGTTGAAACCACTGAAATCCTTGGAAATTTATTTCTCAAGGATTACGTTGCTTCTCTCGAAAGGTTAAGTTCATTGTGGGTAATGGGATGAGAGTTTAATGTTGGAAGGATACTTGGGTTGGGGATTCAACGCTTTCAAGGTTATTTCAAATTTATTGTTATCATGGGCATAGCATTGCGTCTTTGGTAAGGTCTCATTCTACTCCATTTTCATGGGATTCTGGATTCCGTAGAAACCTTAATGATAGAGAATCTTCATAAATGTCTTTAATTCTTTCCTTGATTAACTCATTCACTTTGAATCTTGAAATGATAGATAAAAGATGGTGCGTCATTGATCCATCAGGCTTATTCTCTTGTAAGACTTTTGTTGATTCTTTAATTGATGTTCCATCAATCCCTCTTTTTTACCCCCACATAGAAGATTTGAAACACTAAAGTATCATTAAAAATGCAAGTTCGCACATGGGTAATTGCTCATGGAAAGATTAATACTTAAGGTATGCTCCAAAGAAGGAGGCCTTTGGTGTGCCTTTGTCCACAATGGTGTGTCATGTGTAGAGGAAACATTGAAAGCGTGGATCATTTATTCTTATATTGTCCCATTGCATTATCATTATGGCATTAGTTATTTGAGATTGTTGGACTTTGTTGGGTGGCTTCGCGTTCCATTTCATTCATGTTTTGCTTGGAGTTCAAAACATTGGGAGGAAGTGGGAAAGGTGAATTTCCTCTGGCATTGTGCTTCGTTTGTCCTCGTTTGGGTTGTTTGGAAGGAAAGAAATTCAAGAATTTTTAAGATAAAGTGGAAGTGATGGAAGGGTATGGGACTGGATCTATTTCTTGGCTTCTTTTTGGACCTCGGTGTCAAAGGACTTTGAAAATGTCTATTTTTTTGCATTACATTGAGCTGGACAACATCTTGTCGTAGTTAGTGGAATTTTGAATAATGTTTTGAATGTGTTTTGCTTTGTCTTGATGCCTTGAGGCTGTTTTTTTTTTTGGGTTGGACCTCTTGTCAAACTTTGCATGAATGATGTCACTTTTCAGTTTGATTATTAATAAAATTGTTGTTTCTTAGCAAATAAAAAGCTGATTGATCACAACATAATATGATCAATCAAAAAATTTTGAATTCCAACTTTAACCTTCAAAATGTTGTAATTTGGTCTTAAAATATAATAACTTTAGATACGTTACCTCCTTCGGTATCGTAAGTTGTCTCCTACATTTACATATACTAGTTGATGCACACATGCGTTGTACATGGACAAAATTGATAAAATAATTACATATAGTTATATTTTTAATAAAGCTATTGTATACTTTTCTTCTCTAGGCAAAAAATGTTTCGTTTTTACATTAAAATTCGAAGTGACCAGCCTTATGAAAATGAGTGGTTGGCTATTTCATGATTTGTTGATCATTATTCTAATCACATACCAAGAGAGTAAGTTATAACAAATCTTAGGATTGCTTATAGACGTAGTTTCTTGTGAGGAATTGTAATTATTGGATTAGAAATCTTAGGGAGTTTTGCACACCTTGTCCTCCTTCATTCTCTCTTTTGGACTTCTTATTCATTAATAGAAGATTTTTTTTTTTTTGATTCAGGAAATGTTTGAGATGGAAACTATACATTACAATTTTAGAGTGAAGATATATATATATTTGGATAAAAGAATACATCCGATTTCAATTTAGAAATTGAATTCTTCATTTTCTCATTCAGAATTTTTGGATTCAAATTTTCATACTGAAAACGCATTACTATCTACTATACCTTGTTGTTGGGGTTGAGGAAGTTGATAAAACATTATCAGCTCTATTGCAGTAATTACACCATCGTAAAATTTGAGATTCGTGCAGCCTGTGAGGATGCATAATTGAAAAAAGAAAACTCTAGAATTGAAGTTTGTCATTGCAATGTTTGAAGCTAAATGAAATGTACCATAGAAGCGTTTTAATAACAACATAAAATATCCTAAGATAGCTACTTATTTATTTAACAACACTTTATCAAATGGCAAAACTATATTTAGAGACTACAACATCAAAAAGATCACAACAAATTTTACCTTTCTAGTGGATATAAATACATGTACCTTGTTAGGTTTGGAGAGTTAACACAATATTAGATAAACAGAGAGTGGTCAAAACTTAACCAACCTCTCACAAACATCTTGTATTTATAGTTATCTCTTAATCATACAAGAGATGAGTGTACCCTTTATGTGATACACTTATTACAACCAATATTTACATAAAAATATTCTAATATTCATAACACTCCCTCTCAAGCTGGACTATATATATCATATAGTCCAAGCTTGGAACAAGTGGCTGTAAGACGAGTACGAATCAATGCTTTGATATCTACAAGTTGATCCTCAGACTTCACAAATGGAGTTATAATATCTCTAGTTATTATCTTGTCTCGAATAAAGTGACAATCAACCTCAATACGTTTGGTTCTCTTGTGAAATACTGGATTGACAGCGATATGAATAGCTGTCTGATTATCACATAACAACTATAAAGGAGGTTGGACTTGAAAGCCAATTTCCTAGAGAAAGTGTTGCAGCCTTGTCAATTCACTAGTGGTATGTGTTATTTCTCTATACTCAGCCTCAACACTGGATCTTGCTACCACTATTTATTTCTTACTCTTCCATGAGACAACATTACCTCTCAAGAAAGTACAATAACTATTGGTTGATCTCCGATTAGAAGGAGAGTCAGCCTAATCAGCATCTGAGAAACACTCCACTCTAAGATGTCCATTAGCTCGATATAACAACTCAAGACCAGGAGCACGTTTGAGGTATCGAATAATACGATTGACTGCCTCCCAATTTGATACTCTAGGGCATCCCATAAATTGACTTACTACACTAACTGCATAAGAAATATCCGGTCAGGTAATATTGAGATAATTAAGCTTCCCAACCAACCTGCGATACCGACCCAGATTCTCAAATAGTGCACCATCATCCATCAACAATTTTTTATTCTGATCCATAGGAACATCAATTAATTTGCCATCCAGTAAACCTGCTTCTTCTAGCATGTCAAATACACATTTCCTCTAGGATAAAAAAATACCCTATTTAGATCTAGCAACCTCAATACCCATGAAATACTTGAGTTTTCTAGGTCCTCAGTTTGAAATCAGTCTTGTAGGAAGGTTTTTAACTTGGCAATTTCCTCAGAATCATTTCCAGTAATTAAAATATCATCTACATAGACTACCAATAGAATATATCTGGCATTCGTCTATCTATGAAACATAGAGTGGTCTGTCTGACATCGAAGAAGACCATACTCTAAAATTGCATCTGAAAACTTACCAAACCATGTCCTCGGTGACTGCTTCAAATCATACAAAGATTTCTTTCACTGATGCACATTCTTACAGTACTCCCCTTAAGCAGTAAACCCAATTGGCTGGTCTGTGTAGACCTCTTCAACCAAGTCACCATGTAAGAAGGTATTCTTGATATCTAAATAAAACAAGAGCCAATCAAGATTAACAGTTAAAGAAATCAATATACGAACAAAGAAGATTTTGACAATAGGAGAAAAATTCTCCTTATAATCAACACCATAGGTTTGAGTAAAGCCCTTAGAAAAAAGACGGGCTTTGAGAAGCTCCACAGAACCACCTGAATTAAATTTAACAGTGTATACCCAACAACAACCAATAGTCCGTTTACCAGGTGGTAAAGGAGCAAGATCCCAACTCCCATTATGATGTAAGACATACATCTCCACTTTCATAGCTTTCCTCCAACCCGAATCAGACAACGCACCCTGTAAGTGCTTAGGAATAGAGATAATAGATAGTTGAGAGGTAAAACAAGAGAAGACATGAGACAAGGCATCATAAGAAACAAAGTGAGTAATGTGATGGTTAGTAACACACTATCGAGTACCTTTTCGAAGAGTAATAGGTAAAGAGTTGGAATTACTTGAGGGACTAGGATTATGAGACGACAAGGAAAATAGTACGGGCACCTTAGTTGATGATCAAGGATGACGAGAGTATACACAAAGCAGAGAAGAAGATGGTAGTACAATAGGCAGCAGAATATCCGATGGTAAGGGAAGATGTAAAGGACGACCCAAAGTCTTGATCTTGAGGCTGAGCAAGTGCCAAAAAACACAGGATAGATTCATGAAAAATGACATCAGCAATAGTGAAGTATAGACAAAGGTGAGGACTATAGCAACGATACCCCTTCTGAGTGTGGGAGTATTCAAGAAAGACACATTTGGTAGCACAAGGGTCAAGTTTATCAAACCGGGGCCCAAGTTGTGAACATAATAGACACACCCAAAAGCCTTAGGAGTTAAGGAAAATAAGGGCTTATTAGGAAAAATGACAGAATATGGACTTTGTCCATTTAACACAGAAGATGACATAAGATTAATAAGGTGACAAGCAGTGAGAACAACATCATTGCAAAGGGGAACATTTGTAACGCCCCAAAAACCACCCTGGAAGGCATGACCTTTTAAAACCATTCATACCATGGGAACAACTAATAAAATCCATAAATAACCGAGGGTCCTTAATTTAATAAAATTCGGGCAGAGTCTCCTTTGTTCGGGGAGCTCTACCCAAAACACAACCTGTGCAATTATACTACATTGACCACACTGGGTCCATTTATACATAAAATATTTACAACATTATCCAAAAGAATAAGCCCAAGTCATGGCTATTACATCTCAAAAATTAATTAAAATAGCGCAGCGGAATAAACAAAAGAAGCTAGACTACACAATGTTCCAAAAGAATGTCCTAGTCTAGTACAAAAGGAAGGGAGGTCGCTCTATGCGTCCACCTCGGGATCCACACTCCTGTCAAGTGGAGTCTCCCAAGTAGCGGGATCCTCGACCCTTACGTCCTCCTCAAGCAGGTAATCTGAAAAATGTTAGCGGTAGGGGGTGAGTACGAAGCTCTGTAGAGAAATTCTCCCAAACCCATACAAGGTTTAGAAAAAAAACATTTAAAACGGTCGGTCTCATTTTTAACATAACATAGATACATAATTTGAATACAAGCAGTGGCATTTAAAAAGGATCTCAAGTTTATGTAAAAACATTACTTACATGAATAAACGAGCACCACATACAAATAATAACCATTAATGGCCATAAATAATTCCCAACAATTCTTTCAGTAGGTGGCATACTTTGTGGTAACCTCCACCCCCATTTAGGTCATCTTTGATTCTCAAGCATCCTTACCGGGAACCTTTTGAGAATGGATGAGCATCCTTATATGGAACCTCTCACCAATCACTACATTGTTTCCCAAGCATCCTTACCGGGAACCTCTTGGGAAGGGGTGAGCATCCTTACATGGAACCTCTCACCAATCACTACATTGTTTCCCAAGCATCCTTACCGGGAACCTCTTGGGAAGGGGTGAGCATCCTTACAAGGAACCTCTCACTCATGTGCATCACAAACAACCCAACCCAAGCATACAATTCCAACATTTATCTCAATTTACAAGCATCTATCCAAAATCCCCAAAATATATCATGTAACAATTTCACAACCAACTAAGAAAATACATGAGATCACAATAACATCATTTTTCTACCCAACACAAAGCACTAAGGTTTCGAAATCCATAATAAAGAAAGCATTTAGGAAGGAAATACATCACTCTCCAAAAATTAGGGTTTTAAAACTAGAAAGGAGATTTCATGGGTATTAAACCCTAACTTTGTTCAAAACATGTAATCCTTGCAAAAAGCCTAAGAGAGAATGATTCCATAGCATATATATACCATTGATAGCCAAAACATATATATATATATATATATATATATATATATATATATATATATATATATACCCTAACCTCAATGTAAGTGAATGAGAGAAAACCCCTACCTTGAATCCTTAGCTTTGGTGTGAAGAACAAGAATATTTGATCTTGAATCACCCTTGAATCTCTTGTTTTTTCACTTCCTTTCTTCCTCTCTAATGCTCTCTAGGGTTCCAAGAGGTGTGGGGGTGTGAGGGGAGTGAAAGAAATGAGGGAAAATGAGTTTAAACATAGCAGCCCCGAAAAACACTGTTCACAGGCTGTTTTGGGTTTCTCCAAATTTACGGTTTTGCCACTAAAAATCTCCAATTTGATCCATATGACTACCCTTAGGTTTTTCGACGTTCCGGATTCATTTTTAATGTTATTTTAACCTAAAAAAATTTATTTTTATGATTTATCTCAAAACCAAAGTCAACGTACACCCGAAACACTAAAGTTTCTATTTTTACCCATCCGAACCGGCTATTAATGAAGTTTTGCGATGTTTGTAAATAAAAGGTGATGAAGGGTGCTTCTTAAAGCCTTTTATACTTATTTTAAGCCTAAAATTACTCATTATTCTTATATTTTGATTTAGGATGCAAATGGAGACATTAAATGCAAAACGAAGCTAATTGGACTCTTTCGACATCGTTTCGTTATCTGAGCATAACTCTCTCATCCGAGCTCCGATTGAGATGATTCAAGATGATATGGAATTATAAGAAAGATATATAAAAATTTCATGTTTTGAGTTTTGAGAGATATTGACTGCATCAAGGTCTAAATCGAGCTTGAAGTTGCAGCCAGTGCACTGTTCAAGCTAAATGGACTGTTTTGACATTGCTTCGTTATCTGGGCATAACTCTCTCATTAGAGCTCCGATTGAGATGATTCAAGATGATATGGAATTTTAAGAAATAGCTCTACAACTTTCATGATTTGAGTTTTGAGAGATATTGACTGCATCAAGGTCGAAATCGAGCTTGAAGTTGCAGCCAGTGCACTGTTCACAGCTGTTTCATCCCTTTTTCCATTTCCAATCCATTCCTAAGCCAACCAAATCCATCCCAAATCTCTCCAACACATATTTCTACACCAAACCTATTTAATACAAGTTCTAGGACCTAAAATTTCATATTTTCACTTATTAAAACTAAATTTCAACTATTATTTCCACTAACATTTTAAATCTTTACTTTTCCAATCTACCAAATTCAAACACACATCACTACACATATCCACATTTTTACAACAAATATTTACTATATATCTATATACATATATAAAAGAAAATGCAGGGTGTTACAACATTCATCTGTAATAACAATGCACGGGTAATTTCCAACAGATGACGGTTCTTGCACTCAACAACACCATTCTATTGAGATGTGTAAGCATTGGAAGTCTGATGAATAATACCAGTTTTATGAAGATAAGCGGAAAAGGGATCAGATTCATATTCACGAGCATTATCAAAATGTAAAGTACGAATACGACAACCATATTGGATTTTTATTTCTTTACGAAATGCTTACTAAGTTGACAAGCTTCACAGGACACTGACAACACATAACTAAGACTTGGAACTTGACGTTTCAGATTCTGGAAGGAGGGATGACCAAGACGAAAATGCCACTGAAAATGAGATGACGAGGTCTAGAGTGCCCACGTATGTGGATGCAGATCAAAGTAATAGAGACCACCGGCTTCATGCCCCATTCCAATCAGCCTCTTCATTTGGAGATCCTACAAAATACAATAAGAAGGATAAAAAGTTACTGAACAATTAAGGGAGCAAATAATCATGCTAATGGAAAGTAAACTAAATGGAAACTAAGGGACAAATAAAATAGAGGATAAGGACATATTAAGGCTCAATTGAATAGTCCCCAAACCTGTAACCTCAGACGAAGTACCATTAGCAAGTGTAACACTATGTGGTGAAGTAGCAGAATGATAAGTAGAAAAGACATCAGACGAACCAGTCATGTGGTCAGAAACACCGGAGTCTATTATCTAGGGACTGTAGGTGGAAGACACTAAACAAGTGGAAGCGATACCTAACTAAGAAAAACTAGCAGTGGAAGGGGATAGAGTAGACGACTGCCGAGACATGAACTAAGCATACTCCTTTCGTGTAATAGTAACTAAATCAGAGTCAGGCGGAGAGCTTCGCAGGGTTGACGAAGGTATTCAGAGAGCCAAAGAGAAGATGTCTACCATCCAAACTCGTCTGAACGTCTTAGAAAATAAGAAGAAGGTGATTACTAAGATGAAAAGGAGGAAAAGGCTTCGTTAAATTGACTAGCAGAAGAGCGTCGTCAAGCACAAATTAATGTGCTTAAGTCATTTTTTTGGTGAATGTGAACAGTTCATCTTTTTTTTTACAAATTGTGATAGGATGCGAACGGTATTTTGAATGTGGTGACATGTGAATAACTTATACATTTGAGCCTGTGTGGAACAAAGGCGCATCACCGTCTTCATCTGACGAAGCCCCTTCGTCTGGGTTCTTTCTTTTTCTTTCTGCCTTATTTCTCGATTGAGCCTGGCCTTGTTCTTCATCCTGCACACCAGCAAAGAACTTGGAAGGACTCAAGGATGTTCCTGTCAGAGTTGGGATTCATTTAAGGATGTCACCAGCAGGGACATCCAATCCTGACCTTGGTTCAGTTTCCACGCGGCTGACATCACCTTCAATAACATGTATCTCAAATTAGTCTAAGTCATACAAAGATAACTCAGTTCATTCTAAGTCTCTATACGAAGATGAAAAATAGAACGATTGACTCATACCACCTAACATTTCATTAGGAACATTTGTGATTGACGAAGGAATTGTCTTCTCTTCTAAGGAGGGTTCTGCTTCGTCTGCAGCAGATGATCCTCCTACAACCTCTGTCTCCTTTCTTTTAGACGAGTCTTCTACTACCGAGTCTACTCCTGTCAAAAAATCATTTTCTAAGACATAAACAAAGAATCCTTTTTCAAAATTCAAACTTTCTTCATCCCTCTTTTATCCCCTCACAAAAGCAACTCACACATCGTCATTCTGAGGAAGAGCCCCTCCGCTTTGAGTGCTATGGGGGTCTTCTTCCTTTTCTTCCAAGATCTATTGCAAACGAACTGATCTGTCTTTCTTGCTTCTGGCCTACTCAACTGTGGCAGGAAGTATAAAAAGTCCTTCCCTGCTATAGGCAAAAAAGATGGCCACGTTCTCTCTCTCAAGGATATCAGTGTACTCCTTCCAAGCGTCAACTAGATCTCTAGACCGCATGGAAAATCCTGGCCTGATCATAGCCCTACGGACGAGCTAGTCTATGGTGGCTATATCTCTCTAAGAAGGCAAGGCCCCCCTTAAAACCGAAGAAATCAAGTTTCAATAGTGAAGAAAATGTTCAAATGCTCTGCCATATTGGTATGAGCGTTAAACCAGTCAATACTTCCATGAGCATGACTATAAATCCTTGGATTTCTTCATCCTGGCATGGGACACAATACGGACGAAAGACGAATTGACTTCCGTCTGGGCGCCTATATCGCTCTTAGCCTTTCTTTATCTTTCCTTCCTTTCTAGCCTACCTCTAAAGTTCTCCGCTGTCACCTAGGCTCGAGACATGCCTCCTATCGTGCTTTCCTCCTTGCCCCCTACTTAAGAATCCAAAGGTGACTTCTCTCCTAACTAGCTTGCTACCCGGGAAGGTCCTTTGCTCTGACTTTCTTGCACTTAACTGCTTTGGCATAGGGGTCGGGGGGTTATAGGGGGTTAGTTGGGGGGTCTTGGGGCCTTCCGAGTTTTTAGAGAAAAACCACGCGGAATTTTTTCGAAATTTGGAAACTTATTGTTTCAAAGCGGCGAAACCTCGAGAGACTTTTCACCTGTCTTCTGCGAGTCTGAGACCTTACTTCTGCGACTATTCTACTTTTTTTTTCAAGTCCTTATCTCGACAAAATATCCTTAAAGTCTCCTCTATCTCAGAGTTGATTCTAAAATAGAAATAATCCACCAATAGCCTTCTAATGGATTGAGTTATATAGTGCCACCCAGGTTTGGAACCCACTCTTTAGAAGCACGCATGCATGTGTCATCACCTCATTGGTCGGAGGTCCAAAGGGTCCATAGAATCAAATTCTCTTCTTTTTTTTTTTTTAGATTTTGAGTTCTTCTTAGAAGAGAGAAAGAGTAGAAACAAAGGGTACGCTCTCTAGAAGAGTTGCTCGGAGCTGTTCACTTTCACTTGGTCGCCTGGTATCTTGAAACCTCTTGGCTTGCGGGGGCAGGAGTGGAAACGTCTGAGAGAGCGCTTCGCGAAAGAATCGTGTGGCGCGGTGAAAGGTTTCCCGTTGGGCTTTCCGGCCCTCCTGGTCTCCACCTACTTGTGGAAGAGGGGGGGTTCCTTAAGATTAAGGTGTCAAGGCGGTCGAAGAAGGCCACAAGTGGAAGCAACCGATGCTTTGGTCATTCAGTTGACTCCTTGCTGCCAGTCCATGCTTGCTGTCATGCTGGCAAAAGCAGGGGTTTCAGTCGGTTTTACCTACTATTGGATTTGAACCAATGACTCTCGCCGTATGAAAGCGAGACTCTAACCGCTGAGTCAAGTAGGTCAAGCTGAGTCAAGTCAGAGAAAATAGACCCCTATAAGAGAAAGCCGCGCAACCAAAGTTCCCCTTACTATACAAGGGGGGCGGAGCGCTAAGAAAGAGAAAGCGTTATCACTATACGAAATGAAGCAGCGGCTAGCACGCTAAGCTAAGATCAACCACTTGGAGAACCTTGACTAATAAGGCCTTTCTTTCTCGGTCGTCTGTCTTAATAAGTGGATTCCGATCCATGCGGTCGTTCTCTGCCGCATTGGTGTTTTCACTCTCCACTCTCCACCATAACAAAATGTTTCCACTATATCTCAGGAGTAGTCAAAGGGCGGGTCCGAGTAGGAGAAAATGAACTTAGAAGTAGGGCATACAACAATGGATCAATTCATTCAACAAGATCCGTTCGGATCAGACTAGGATGAATGGGATTGGTCTGACCTCTCGCTCGGATGTAAGACTCCCGTCGCCGACAGATGTCCCATGCCACCTTTCGTGAACAGCTATGCCCGAGAATGAATGAATTGTGATATAGCGCCGAATAAGCCACTGCTCTATTCCCGACTCGAAATCCATAAAGGACTTTAAAGGAGAAAAAATAGGGGGCCCTATACCATACATTCTGCTGCCTTGGGACGACTGCACGTTACATCATAGCAGCACGACCAAATGGAGGCGGAAACCCCTTTACTAGGTTGGGCGCTAGCGCTTTATACTAATTAATATAATATTAATGTTGGGCTTTTCCCTTATTAGTCAAGTTGCTCGAGGCCGGAAAATGAGAATACAATCTCGAAGATCTGGTCGAATGGTAGAAGAATCTATAGGTTCGTTAGGAATCGATAGTCGTTGTCTGGACATACACGGAAGAGGAGAGATCAACAACGGAGCTACTAGCTACTAGTTGGAAAAGAAAGGACAAGACCACCTTTCGTACATTTCTACTGGTCCAGACATTCGAATAACAAACGAAAGACCAGGAGATTGGATCTAGAAAGCACTTCCAGCAGGGTTGACGACTGTGTGGCCCTCATTCAGCTGGAAGTAGGAAATCAATCCCGACACGACCGATGACTTAGTCTCCTTCTCCGATTCGACTCAACCACCTACCTAACCTCTTAGAAAAGATCCGATAGATAGCAGCTACCTAAGGCACTTTTAAGCCCTTCACCAATCCATACTCTATTCTGGCTTTCATCTAGTAAGTTCTAGTACTATGGTCTCCAAGCTTGACTAATAGAATAGGCAGGCCTTTTAGAGAGCAGTAGAATTAAGGGTTAGCTCTGCCTTTAAGTGATAGGGGGTGAGGGGAACTGCTCAGAAATTTCTTAGTTGGTTGAGGGGTGCTTGACTAATAGACCGGTCAGTCAAAAAATAGGATAACAAAACAAGGTGTGTCTGGTCTGGTGTAGCTAATGTGACTTTCTCGATCTATAGTTCCTCTTCTTTATCTCTCTTGACCAATGCTCCGGCTTCCCTCACTCAAAAGATCAGCCGTTGTGACACAGGTGATTGATTGGTAATTACGTCGTTCCTAACCTCGTAACATCACCCTCACCCTCAATGTGTGTATGTGGCTTATAGTGATGGGGGAGTGTCACTCTCCCTCCGGATGATGCAAGAAGATAGGAAACAACAACAAAATGGATGTGAATGGAAATGTGATGAACAAAATAGATGGAATGAGATGCGGTGTGCACAAAAATGCTCCCCAATCGAAAGGAGTCTTTTGTGGTCGTGTGTTTTACTTGGAAAATATTCCAAGGTCGTCTCCTCAGGGAAGGAAAGGGAGTTTTGTGAAAGTGATTTTGCAAAAGTGAAAAGAAAGTGTAAAATCTTGTATTTGTGTTTTGGTGAGTTTTGTTCAAAATGAAAATGCAAGAAAGCAAGTGTTGGCTAATCCAAGAGGTTCATTCCAATGGGAATACCAAGCCAACTCAAAGCCTTCCTCCAATGGTGCCTATAAGTACGATTGATTCATGGGAAGCTAGGGATAAAATGGTGAGTATCCAAGCATAAACCGTGACTAGGCCTACGGAATATCAAAGACTCACCAATTTATCCACCCTCAACCCAATCAAACCGAGCCAACATACACCGAGAGAAGGAATGAAAGAGAGTTGGAATGGAATCCCCAAATGGAATTCACCCTTGGACTAACCAACTTAAAAGCTAGCTACTTATGCATAAATGAAAGACAAGCATAATGTAAATAGACATATAAAGGAAATGGAGATTAAAGCATGAAACTTAACTTGAAGCAATAAATCTAAAACTATGAAGAAAAACATTCAATACCCATTTTAAGCTAAAAATGAAGAACTTGAAAGCATAACAATGGTGAAAAGTAAAGTGCAAGGCTAAACTTGAAATGAACATGAAATAGATGAGATTAAAGTGCAAGGATTAAGAATTACAAGAGTATGAAAGCTTACTACAACAAAAACGGAGAAGAAAATGCAAAAATGTCACTATTCATCATCTTCCTCCTTGGAGCTTCAAAAAAAATAATCCTAAGCTTAGGTAGCCAACCCCTCTTCTTGTGTGTTGAATGTTGAATGTATATTGGAGAGTGAGAGCCTTGAATTTCGTCCATGGAGGGTCCCCCTAGGTGTGTGCAGGTCTTAGACCAAAGAGGGGCTGAGTTGATTGCCTTGGACAAGCTAGGACAACACCCCCATGGTAGCCCACTTCCCTCCCATGCCTTCTTCAATGCAAAGCCTCCAAAGTCCTCCAAATGTGTAAGGGAAGCATGTGCTTGTGTAAGATAATGTTGGGGAGCAAGTGGGAGAAGATTAGGTGGGACCCCCAAGCCGCAAAGTTGAGTTGCAGGCTGTTTTTCGCATTCTGGGCAAGACCTTCCGGAAGAACGATGACAACCTTCCGGAAGGTTTAACCTACTGGAATCTGGTGACAGCTCTGGACCAGTTTTGGTAGAAAAATAATAAATTTTGATCCAACCGTTGGATTGATCTGAAATTTTGACACAATAAAAAAGACATCCATATCTACAACTTTCATGTTTTTCACTTTTTCAAATTCGAAGTCGATCATGGTCAAAATTTAGAAAAACAGTGGTACAGTGTCAAAATTACGAAATTCCAGTGGGCTAAACCTTCCGGAAGGTCTTCATAAACCTTCCGGAAGGTCTTCATCCAAAATGCATTTTTCTTGATTTCTTTACCTTCCAAGCCTCTCAATCCTCATTTCATGAGTCCACCACTTCACCTCACATCCAACATAGTTGCAAAGTCCTAAAATCCATCATTTAAGCTATCAAAACATGCAACATCAAAATATCAACATTATTCACAACTTTGGCTAACACTAAGTACTTAAATGCAAAAGTTGAGTTAAAATGCATATAATGAGGCCATCAAATATGCAATATTTTGCTCTCATCAACAGGTCTATCGAGGTAGGCCCTGGATTGAATAGAGAAAGAAGGGCTCGTATTTGACAGATTTCGAGCAAGCCCCAACCTTCTATAAGGCCACTCCTATCTCTTCCGGCTCTAAGTGACCTGACCACTTTCATGCTTCGAATGAGAAGTTGCGCTTTCGATCTTGTTCTCAGCTCCTGGTCTGGTCCTTTAAGCGAGGCTCTTTACTACTTTACAGGGCGCTTCCCTTTACGGTTCAGGAATTCGTGGTTGGCTTACTTTTGTTTGTTTGGTTACAGTTCATGCCCACTCGTCATGAACCCCCGCCCGCCTCGACGCTGAGTCGCAACTCTTCCTGTAGAAACCTCCTTCAACTGAAAAAAGTGATTCAGTCAGTAGGAAAGTAAGTAAGAAAGTCAGATGCCTCTCCTGCAGGCCGAAACATTTCCTTTGAATAGATGTGGTTCTCCCCATAAAGAAAGACTGAGCACTCACTCTTTGGGGCCCACCCCATTTTTGTTGCAAAATCTCACTTTTTGGAAATCTCAAATAAAGGAAAGTGGGAGTATAGGTTTTTTTTTTTAAGACCTCTCCCTTCTCCATTATTCTAATCATTGAATTAGGTAGGACACTCGTCCTACTTCTAAGGATAGATAGAAAAGGTGGGAGAGGGTTTCACTATCTCTTTTCTTTCCGAGTCTACTTGACTTCTTTTTTTTTCTTTATGCTATTCTGTTCGGAAAGACCAGTAAGTGGTTTTGGCATATCTTATGTAATCGATTGGATTCTATCAGGTCCATTCTTCGGTAGTGCATAGGCTCCGGCTTCTTCCTCTAGCCGAGCCACTACTTGCGTGTGTGTAATTCATGGTAGTTTTTTATTATATTATGGAGCTATTCTCTTTCTTGGATTTGATTATATTTTTGATTTGATTATATTATAGTAGAGAATAGTAGAGAGCGGTAAGTTAGTGCTGCTCTAAGGAAGTGGTAGCTGTTCCAGTACACAAACAAGGTGGGTTGGGGTTTAGGAGGTATTTTGAGCGCATGCTTGTTGCTTTAATAGAGAAAGGGCTTGGCATTTCACTCTTTGTTGTGGGGTTGTCACGGATTGGCCGGCCATACGGATAGGGAAGCCCAAGGAGCTTTTTCTTTGTGGAGGTTTCACATCACATTAGTCATTCCATTCCTTCCGGATAACCTAAAAGAAAAGGTGCAGGCCTACTTAAGAATAGAGAGGGTACTTTCTGATTTTCAAATAGGGGTCTATTACGATGTATACAATGGGATATATAAGAAGAAGAAAACTGGTTCTTCTCTTGAGCCTATTTTGTTTGATTGATCTTGCCACTTAGAACTGGTAAGTAGGTCTGTCTTTCTCTGGATCCCGCTGAGCTGAAAGACATGAGACATACATAAAAAATCGTTTAGATCCAGACCCGGCTCTCGAAAGCCATGTGACCGGAGGTGGGAAGATATGGGCTGGAAAAGCATGTTAATAATCACCGCAGGCCCTTATGCCCCGAGCTCAGCTTTGCCCCAGAAATGGAACTAACTGGAGGGTTGGTATGCGAAGAGAGGTCCCCCTTGTAACAGGAGTGAAGAATGACCCGACCCGGCCATAAGAAGACAGGCAGAGTGGCGGGGCAATGGTACCAGACGTTAAGGAGAGAGAATTGAGTTGGTCTCGATGAGAGCCCAGGCGAGTCTCGTATGTGATAGTCTAACCCGGATTAAGTATATAGTTCCCTTCCTGGTCTGGGTTAGGGTTCCAAACCTGCCCTATCCCTTAAAGCCCCAGAGCTCTAGGTCTACTTCTACCTAGATACATACAGCTTGCCTTACCACCATTTCAGAGCCAAGCCTCCTTTTCTGATAGAGGGAAGTGAGAAAGAAATGGATTTTAGGATCGCCTAATTCAATAGCTCAAAAATAGGTGGAGTTCGCCCTTTAAAGCATAGTTAAGTGTTGCAATAGGGGGGTTGTTCAGCGAACGGGAAGCAAAGTCTCCATACCAACATTGAAGGCTTCGCAGCTACCCAGAAGAGATCCTTACTCTATAGGGGTGCTAGCGCTTGACTAATATAATAGAAAGTAAAGGCTCTTCTTCTGTTCTACGAATCTAACTAATCTATACTACTAACTATAGTCAGACTAGGTCTTCTAGAGTGAACTAGCATAGTAGAGTTTCTATATTTTGTGCTACTAGAACCATAAGCCGCACTATACTATACTTGACTGAACCTCCTTACGTCGATTCAAATAAGGCAATAAGAGAGGCCTTTATCGAGCGCGTCAGCTTCGAGGGCGCCCTTTCCTTAAGCATTTCTTTCTCCATCTAAGGTCAGGGAGGAACCTGAGGGAAAAACCACTTTCTTACCAATTAGAAGGAAGAAAGAAGGAGCCGCTGGTCCCAGGAAACGAAGTACGCTTTGGTGAGCGAGAAGCAGCCAGATATAGGAGAAGGGGCGGTTAGCTTAGTAAAGAGAGTATATAGTTCCACTTGGTGAATAGTGCCTCGGCTCGCAGCGGACTTATTCTCGTGGAAATACATTTCTCTTTGGGAAAAACACATAAGATTTGTTCGCTAGAGCTCATCACTGAAGAATAATGGTGGCTTGACTTTTTGGAATTAGAGAAGAACTTCTTCGCGTGGGCGGCGTACGTACAAGGCTGTTCGGACTCCCTCTTGTATGAGGTGCGTTGCCATCGTCTCTTTCCCCTTTGCCAGGTTACGCGGCATGGATTCGTCGATTGACGAATCGGATCTTGGCTCGTTGTCCCGCCGACGAACCAGTCTAGAAGTAGAAAGGGAAGGCAATAGAAAGAGGTCTCCCTTCCGTACTCTATTTGTCTTCTTCTCGCTGTTTTTCTCGTCCATCTTGCCCTGCGCCGCTTACAGATTCAGTTGCAGGTATCTAAGCATCCATTAGTGTTGGGGGTTGGGGCGCGAAGCGCAAACCGCTCTTCGATCTCCCGGTGAGTTGGACGGGAACGAGACACAGGGGGTTATCTATGAAGCATTTGAATTGCCCCTTTTTGTTGGAATAGTTGAAAGTCTTCTTCTTAGGGGATTTTCTTTTTTCTTATCAGCATAGAGTTGGAACTTAGCCGTGTAAGTAGTGAGTGGACCAGTGTGAAGCTTTAGTTTCGTTGCCGGCCAGAGCTCCTAGCCGACGACCGGCTACCCCTTTCGAGCTCAGCTGACCCCTTCTTGATTCAATTTTTTCCCTATTTGAGATAGATGAATCAATGGAACTTTGATCCCACGTTCCTGCTTGGTCAATTCCTGGAAGGCCCCTCTTAATGTAATGATTGAACAATCAAAGTGCGTTTGCCGCGACTACGAGCTGCCAGTGCGCCTTTCTTTGGGTCGCTACGCTCGGGGTCGAGAACTGGTTCAAAAGTAGAAGGTGGTCCAAAACGAGCTAACGCGAGTTGTCGAACGACGCTTTTCCCCTTTTTGAACATCACTGAGATAGGCTTTTCCCCGAACCATTGACCCTTGTTCGGGAGGGAGAAGTTGATTCATTCAATGGAGCTTTATTTGTTTGATCTAGTAAGGGGGTGTTAGAAATAAGCCACCGCCCAACGAAATAGCGGTTTAAAACAGAGCGACCCGGGACATCGAGGGAAGAGCTCCAATACGCGTATTCGGAGCTACGCGGATGCCGTAGTCGCAGAAGCCGGATCAACATCATGACAACGGCATTCTGGAAACCGTTGGGCCAGCCACAATTGGTCTAATGTCTGGGTGCGTATGGCGGTACACTGAGAGCACCTTTCAAGTTGGCTGAAAAAGAAAGAAAAAAGGGTTTCGTCGTCTTTTTTTCGATTGCGAAGGGATTTGAGGCCGATTTTCAATTCGCTTCTCTCTCTCCAGCGAGGTTTGAACTTCGCGTGGTGGGAAGGCCTTCACGATTCGCATCTTCCTGTCCAGCAAAGAAAGTGAAGGGGAGCGGACAGCAAGTTGGAGGACGCTGCAGAACCGCGTGATTGATCCATCTGCGCTATTCCCTAATTGAAGAAATTTGGAAAGCCTTCAGAGCCCTACTAATAAAATGCCCTACCATTCTATTTCAAAAAATGAAAGAAAGCTGACTAGCAATCGCTCGTTTTTCTTATTAGCATGGGATTGTATGTTAATAATGAAAGACAGAACTTATATTCTAAGGCAATCCCCGGGGAATTCCTATCGATTTCCGATGGATAACAATCGTTTTCGCTCTTTCTCCCAATCAATCGCGAGGGTTCCGGGCATGAGAACGCAAGTGCCGGAATCAAACAAAAGGTCCGAACGTCCGAGGACGAATGAAAAAATGCTCCGCGGGGAACTCGTTTCATGTCGGCGTATTCGTGCCGGTTAGACGTCGGTCATGAAATCCATCACTATACCGAGCAGATCACGGGCATTCACATCCATTTCTATAGAGCAAAGGGAACTGTGTGCGATTCTCTCGTGAATTGCCTTCAGCAAGGTATGGCATTCAGGGTCTGAACCCGGGGATAAATCTTTCTTCATAGATACAAGACATTCGTTGCTGATCTAAAAAAGATCTTATCCCGTGGGCGTTAGCGGACGTTTTTCATTCTTCACCCGGTCCTTAGTAGCGTTTCTAAAGTCAACCTAACCGGTTACCCGTGGAAACGCGCTAAACAGGCCTATAGGTTCGCCTTTCTAATAGAAGAAGTATAATTAGATAGAAGTATATAGAATTAGCCAGATCGTCTGAAGCATGAACATAATCGCCTTTGTTCCGAAGGCCTAGCGAGTTCCTTCTTTTTTTTTTCAAAGGCGGTCCTTTTCTTTCAGAACCTCGGACCGATGACTCGCTTGTTCAGTACTGCTAACTATTATAGGAGGATGTCGTCCCCTCAGGACTACCAGTAGCTTCGGTTGTTGAATCTCGTGCAAGTTAGGTTGTGGTTGTATTGGCTGCAAGCGGAACGTAGGCGCTTTAGGTGTGTGTTGACCATGCATTCTCGCGTCATGTAATGTCGTATGTATGATAGAGGTGGTATGGTGATTGACCTCAATGCTAATGGTTATCCCCAAGGCTCAACGAATGAATGAAGCTATGATCGTACCCATATAGAGATGATGGTCTTCCTCTGATGTCTCCAAGCCGGCCATAATAGAATAGATAGGCGAAGCAGCCAATAGCAGTCTGTTCTCGCCTATCGATAGATAGCAGGTTGCTTCCAAGCTCAAATTGAAACTGAATTGCGACTTTTTCTTGTTATTGATAGAGTGGTATTCTCCGCCCCTGTCAAATAAAGTAGAGGGAGAGAACTGGAAGAGAGAAAGAAAAAGAGCAAAGGATTTACAAGTCTAATGGGAGAAAAATGGCTGACACCTTGCCTTGATTGAATTTGGCTTCGATACTAGAAATATACCCTAAGCGGTCTAAACCCCCAGGCCCGGGCGAACCCCAACCGAAAGGCGCTAGACGGACTAACGGCAAACGAGATAAAGAAAGCAGCTGGCCCTATGTGTAAAACCTTGCCGCGGGAGAGCTCATATTCAAACTCCAATGAGAATAAATCAAGTTTTTGGACAAGACAAGAAATGAACTCGCCCTTTGACACCAAGGGATAAGAGCTGATTGCTGGCGATGACTTGGTGAAGGGAATCTATGAGAGAAGGTTCTCGAACCGGGTTCTGACCGAATAGAGCGCGGAGCCAACGAGTTCAGTCGAACAACGTCACGAGTCTAAGGGCGGGATCAAGCTTGAAAGGAATGGACGGGCGTAGGCTTAATAGTGAACGCAGACCCCCCTACTTATAGATATGAGATCAATGACTTAAAAGCCCTATATTATTAGTCAAGTGTCGAGAGAAACTGTTAGACTTCTTTATTGCGTTGCGAAGAGAGATCGAAGACGAAGATTTTCTGACCCAAACACAAGGGGGCGGGCACTGGATGGAAAAGACAGAGAAGGGAACAACCCACCGGAAGGGCATACCCCAAGGAGCACCAATCTCCCCCGGCAAACATCTATCTGCACGAAGCCAACCTATGGATAGAAAGAAAGATGCAGGAAAGGAAAATGAAATATGAAAGAAAAAGATGCTTTGGGGGTGTGAGATACGTGGAAGGGGAGTACGAAGCCGAACAACCACAGGGGCTTCCAGCAGTGATAGCTGAACTAACCAGATGGCCGCCCAAAACTTGGAGTTGACATTTCAATCGGAAATCAACGTCGGATCCCGGCTATCCGAAAAACGTAGACTGAAGCGGAGGATCACAAAATGCAACACAACAAGGGGCGAACCAAGCGCTTGCGCGAAGGAAGAAGTGAATCAATCAGAATGGAGACATTCAAAAAAAGAAAAAGAGGCGAAAGAGAGATTTTTGAGCCTGCAAGCAGCAAGCAACAACGGTTGAAAAGCCGTTGCGCGCTAGCTTGTAGTTTAGGGGTATAGTAGGGGTGCTCCTTTCTCAAACTTTTCTTTAATATAAATAAGGTAAGCTTTTTGGAACCATAGTTTTGGAGTTTTCCCCAACCTATGCCTTACTAATAAATAAAAAGGGGCTTACGTTTTTCAGCTGCATTGCACTGCCGCATAAACAATGGATCCGTTGGGCTGGATGAACAACCTTCTCTGGAAAGAAATAGTGAAAAGCTTAGATAAATACACTTGGAACTGGTTGCTTACTTACTTACTTTTAGTAAGACCACTTTTTTGGTAAGCAAAATTCGATTATATAGGCATGGTTATTTACAAGACAAAAGCTAGCTTCTATATGTTCTTCGCCTGAACATATAGAAGAAGCAACCTTCTATCTGGCCTCTGTACCAGTAGTGGAGTGGCTTGCTACTTTCAATCAGAAAAGGAAGATTGAGCAAGGCAAAGGAGAAAGAAGTTGTCCCCTCTTCTCTGGTAACCCGCCGCCGCATATGTACAAAAAAAGGGAGCGGGGAAGGAAGAAAAACCCTTTGACTTTGGCACATGAGGTGGCGGGTTTGGCTAGGTAACATAATGGAAATGTATTGGACTGCAAATCCTGGAATGACGGTTCGACCCCGTCCTTGGCCTCGAGGAGTGGTGAGCAGCACGGAACTTGAATCAATCAAATGGCATATAGGGGGCTTTACTTTGTTAGAAATCCATAGACAACATTCTGGAACTTCCAAACCAAAGAAATGCAACATGAGAAGGAGCTTTTTACGTTACGCTTCAATAGAATGAATTCGGTAAGGGTAGAATACGCCCTATGGTCGATTGAAGGTCCTGTGCCACTTGAACTCAAATCTATCTTACCTTCAATCCATCTTTGTCCAGCCAGCTCATAACAAAATGTTAGACCAATCTCAGGGCTGACACAACCGAATTGGTTGAGGAAAAGGAAACCCCAGCGACCAAGCACTCCCGCCCCCAAAAGCGGAGACCGAAGAACCGCTAGGTTGTCGAGGACACGTCTGAAGAGGGGGCGAGCGCCCTCTAAGTCCATTCATTAGGGTTGGGGATGGATGAAACCAATCAGAAGTGAAAATCGCGCAAGCGAAGCCGGGAAAGGGACCGCAGCGCAACGACTAGGACTCGTGTCGGAGGAGTTTTGAGCGTGAGCTACCACTCATGCAGCGGCAAGGACCCGCAACTCTCGAAGGGGCCACCAACCGCCCGAATCACTGTAGCAAAACCTCCCTTTACTCAATGGATAGCGCTTATTCTCTTTCAATCAACAAAATGAGAAATGGGGGAGAAAGAAAAGAAAGGGAGAAAGAGGTCTTTATTGAAGAGGCTTTGCACCTGAAATAGGACTAATGCAGATCCAGAAGAATGGGTCTAGGCTTTTGAAAAGAGAAAGATGCAAAGGGTAAAGAGAAAGTCTTTTGAAAAACCAACCTGACATAAGGATTATAGCTCGCCCCCACTTAGAGCAAATGGAGATTCTCGGACGGGGAAAAGCGGCACTCGACATCTATTAAACAACACCAAGAACAAAGCCTACCATGCCCTCGGGAGAAAGTAGTGATGATTGCCATGAATGCTGCCCTCGAGGACGTGTACAAGAAGGTCTTTGACGATTCCTATCAACATGGTGCACCTCTTAGTAGAGGGGCATGAAAAGGTCGTGGAGACTTTGACCGAATGAATAGGGATTAATTGATAGACATTTTGATTGAGAAATAGAATCCAGGATGAACGCTTTTTTCATTCGCTATGCACTGACTGGATGCGTACTCGCGTGATCAATCGATGGATGAGGGAATTGTGTGAATGACGAGACCGGCCTAACCTAAAGTAAAGGCTCTTCCCTCTCTTGATGGTGAATTACTTGAGTCGATGGATGGAGGGCTCCCCCTTCAACTCAAGCACGAAATCAATGTTGAGTCAACAATCATCGAAAGGGGCACCACCAAGCGAGATCGAGACCAGCCCCTTGTATAGGGTTCCAAACCTGCGCTTCTTCAAATATCCCAACATATAATAAAGTAGGGGCTTCAAAGCTTGACTAACAAGCGAGAAATTTGACTTTGAGAAAGAAAAGAGGCGCGCTAGCTGCAATCAAACTAAAGCGCTAACGCCCTATCTAAGGAGCCCTTTCTTGCTCGTTAGCGCTTGACTAATAATATAGGGCTTTTTCAGCTTGATCGGAATTGATTCTATGATTGAATAGCAGAAGTTCTACTTAGTAGTCAAAACTCGGAGAGACAGACAGAAAGGAGACTCTTTCATACCTGCTAACTCCTAGGATAAGAAGTAGGTCCCTTGTTTTTGGCAGGAATAGTTCCAGCCTTTGTTGCCCCTCGGTAGAGTGAGTCTACTTAGCGAACTGGCAGGACGCGGAGATCAATTGATCAATATGAATCTCGAGGGTGGATGGTTGATCGCCGCCTCCTTGTCCTGGAGGCTCTCCGGCCGGGGAGGGGCTTGCTATCGTAACCTTTTTTTTCTCCCGGTGTATGTGAAAAAGAGTGACGAACTCATTTTTGTTCGGTCATAAGTTGGTCCAAAGAACGAGAGTCGGCTTCCTTAAGTCCGTTGTTCCTCAGTAGCTCAGTGGTAGAGCGGTCGGCTGTTAACTGACTGGTCGTAGGTTCAAATCCTACTTGGGGAGAATTTATAGTTCTCGCTTTTCTGACCTAGCGACCCCTGTCCTTCTCCTTAGTTTCTAAACTAGCAGAATCGTGGGACATCAAAAGTGGGAAGTTCATTGTTGGTTTTTATTCCTCACTCTCGTATAGGTGAACTTGGTTCGTTTAATTCTTAGGGAGAAGAAGGATCCATTGGGAATGAATGGGAAGACTGGAGTAGTTTCTTCATTAGCCGGAAGGAATTAGTCTCCACTAGCGTCATTCGAAGAACGAACAAGAAAAGGGTTACTGTTTAGGTAGGATAGATGGATGTGGTCCAATGGCTAAAGCTCCGCCAGCTTCTTGTAGACTGAACTCTCTTCTCTTTGGGCTCTGACTTGTTTTTGGGTGGGATGGTTTTTTCTTCGCCACTAGTGGCAACGAAGTTCTTGGTAATTTGCAAAGGGGAAGGAAGATCTCCACTCATTTCATTCATTCAGTGCCTGCGGTGAGGCGCAACCCACAACAAACAAAGGGGGGGCTGGGGAAGGCCGACGACTACATGAGGGGGAAGCTTTGCCCCTTGCTTTACAGAGATTGTTATGAACTGACTAAATGACTAGATTCCCCCGGAACGCTAGCTAAGCTAATAGTCTTAGTTCCCTTCAATTAAATCAATAAGCTTTTTGATTTATTTAGGGCGCCGCCCTCCTTCTTAGAACCCATTGAGGGGGGCCTCGGCCCGGGAAGGGGAGAGTGGCCGAGCGGTCAAAAGCGACAGACTGTAAATCTGTTGAAGTTTTTCTACGTAGGTTCGAATCCTGCCTCTCCCACTTGTTTGTTGTAGACTTCAGAGAAGAGAAAAGAGGCATTCGTCAGCGTAGGAAGGCCAACCGAGCGAAGCTCTTTCTTTTTTTTGGCCGTGCCGTGAAGTGAAATTGTATCGTATGTTAGTTAGAGAGGTTGGCGAATTACTACGATCTATAGATTCCCTATCTATATCCAATCCCAACGAGAATAGAAGCGAGTCGCTTCCGGCTTGGCTTGTAGTCGTAGTCTGTTAGCTTATGTAGTCGTCGACATTCCTACACGCATGCGCCCGCCAGAATGCCTCCTTGGTTCGGGACGAAGCCAAGCCGATACATATGATAGGCGAAGGAAAGACCCCCAATTTCATGGCGCCTGGGGAACACAAGTTTGATCGAGGATTGGAGAGGAGAGGTGGAAGAAAAGGCTCGGGATGGATTTAGGAGTCTTTGTGCGAGCCGTATGCGGTGAGAGTCGCACGTACGGTAACGAGGGGGGTTCGCGTCTATACGTGTAGTGTGGTGGTTGGGCCTACCCACCCTATTTGTTCCATGATCTATGGGTTTACTGGAGCTACCCACTTCGATCAATTAGCTAAGATTTTGACCGGATACGAAATCACTGGTGCTCGATCTAGTAGTATTTTTATGGGGATTCTATTTATTGCTGTAGGATTCCTATTCAAGATCACTGCAGTTCCTTTTCGGGCGGCTGTAGGACGGACGGCCGCCTATAGGTGGCAGGGTAGGGTGGGTGGTACCGCTCAGATTGCGGCCAATCTTCCTAACCGCGCGCGGGCCGGGCTTAGAGCGCGTGAAACTCATCACTACCTCGTAAGGGCGTTGAGACCATAGCATGTCACACGAAAGCGCCGTTTTCTCTGTAGTGTTGTCACACAGCTGCCCGCCTAGAAGAGCCACTCGCTCTGTAGTGTTGTCACACAAGATAAGCACGCCGCCCGCCTGCTGGCTGGGCGAATCGAAGTTCTCCTCCGGTCAACTGTCCACCCAGTCAAGTGCAAAAAACACAGTAGAATCACGCAACGCACGCTGCTGGTGTGCTTCCTGCTCGCGAGGAAAGAAAGAAGAGCGACAAGGTTCAGTTCAGATTTGACTGTTTGCAACATGGGAGCGGATTACCCAAAAAATACCTGGGAACAATGAAAAAAAGAGAGATCTTTGTAACGAAAACTATAGGGGGCTGTATTGGCGAGATCCAACGGTGAACACCTGCCCAAAAGAAAAACCACCTGGAAGTCCGAGGACCTTTAGTACTGTACTCTACCCCCGAACCAGCAGCCTTCGCGCCAAGCAAGACCACCCTTGTCCCTTTCCTTTCTCCATTCCGCCTCCTTCTTCCTTTTGATTATGTCGTGACACTTTGGTTACCGGCGAACGCTTCCAAAGGCGACCCTCTCGAGTTTCCGGCTGTTTCCTAGATTGAAGTAGCCTTTCGTCGCCCTACCAAATGAAAGAAGTCACTATCAAACAGCTCGCCCTACTGAAGTACCAAAGGTGCGCTCTGCTCGGTGACTAAGAAATGGGTTTGCGCTTGAATTGAAGTGATGAGATCACAAAGAGGGAAGTAGGGCTCCTATTGACTAAAGGTTGGGTCTTCGCTTTCCTTTAGAATGAAAGTCGCTATGAAACCCTACTACTTACTTTGTTTAATTCAAAAGGCGAACAACCCCCCAACTAGTCGTATGGGGTGGGGTGCTTGTGATAAGCTGCCTTGGATATGAGGAATTCCTAAAAAAATAGGCAAAGTCCGGTATTTGACGAAGATCTTTCTATCAATAGATAGGAATGAGTGTTCGATATAGGGGATAGGATCCATCTGATCTTTATCTCTCCATTTTTTTGAAAGAGAGCAGATATAACGATATAAAAAAGAATCGGGAGATGATAAAGGATACATAGACATCTAAAGGGATGTCTATTCGCTTCGCCCCTCTTTTTTTTAAGAGAAATATATATCGCGTATCTATCTCTTGTCTATCTATCATTGATTCTATCTATGAATCAAGTCAAAAGACTTCGTTTTTGGGTTCCCCGAAGCCCCAAATGGATTGGGTCGTTTCTGCCAACGAAATGAACGCGGAGCCCGTTCCGAATGCTTCTCCGATCCTGAAGTTCTCGCGAAGAGAATAAGATGCTGCTCCCCTTCCCTCTGTCTTTTCCCGCTTTGCTAATCTTCCCCTCTAACCCGGGCCGGGCGGCGGCGGGCGCGGGAGGAAGAAACCTAAGAGAAGATGCTCTTATCTTCGGTCCTTTTTTTTTCAGTGCAACACAGGAAAACGCCCTCTTTTTGTCATCCCTGCAGCTTTCCAGATTTTGTATTGAACGCATGGCGTAGCTAGGACCCTTCAAATCATGTTTGAGCCTATGTTCAAACCAAACCCACCCCCTATTTGACTAATGCTGGAAAGAATGCCCGCCAAGTTCAGATAAGGGAATGCTTCCCCCAACCATTAAAGGAAAGGCTCGACGAAGGGAGGGAGATGCGGCGGGGGAAGGAAAACGCTTTTTCAACCGCGGTGGTATGATTGCCGGGCCCTCTCCTCGTTCCGCCCGCTGGCCTATTGGGATAGCAGCCTTCGGGCTTTGCCTGCCCTTTAGAATCCAAAATTCCGGCTCGGCCCGGGAAAGCGCTGGCAACAACAGAAAGGAAGGGGTCCATGTAGCTGCTGCGCCCGCCCCCTTCTTAGTCAATGGGGCAGCAGGTTCGGCATCTACTACAAAAGAGAGAATCCACTTCAGATAACCACGCCTCTGCTAGGCAGCGTGTGGAATGGCCGAGAGCGGACCTTTTTGGATATATAATCCAAGTCGAGAGTAGAGTTAGGGGAACAACCGTCTGATGGAAAACGACTTTCACGTTCGGTTCAGAGAGCACTTTTTTCGTTGAGAATTCCTCGTTCCCTTTCGTGTGAATTCCCCAGCGGCGAATTCAAAACTTGTGGGGCCCTATCTATTCCATCTCTCGAGCCCCGAAGAAAACCCCCCTCCCCTTCGGACTCCATATCTCTTTTGACTCTATATATGTGGGCACCTGATATCTATGAGGGGTCACCCACCCCGGTTACAACATTCCTTTCTATTGCGCCTAAAATCTCTATTTTTGCTAATATTTCACGTGTTTCTATTTATGGTTCCTATGGAGCTACATTGCAACAAATCTTCTTTTTCTGCAGCATTGCTTCTATGATCTTAGGAGCACTGGCTGCCATGGCCCAAACGAAAGTCAAAAGACTTCTAGCTCATAGTTCAATTGGACATGTAGGTTATATTCGTACTGGTTTCTCATGTGGAACCATAGAAGGAATTCAATCACTACTAATTGGTATCTTTATTTATGCATCAATGACGATAGATGCATTCACCATAGTTTCAGCATTACGACAAACCCGTGTCAAATATATAGCGGATTTGGGCGCTCTAGCCAAAACGAATCCTATTTCGGCTATTACCTTCTGCATTACTATGTTCTCATACGCAGGAATACCCCCATTAGCCGGCTTTTGTAGCAAATTCTATTTGTTCTTCGCCGCTTTGGGTTGTGGGGCTTACTTCCTAGCCCCAGTGGGAGTAGTGACTAGCGTTATAGGTCGTTGGGCGGCCGGAAGGTTGCCACGAGTAAGTTAGTTTGGGAGACCGAAGGCAGTTCTCCGTGCACCAGACACGTAGCTTACCGAATCAGTTGCGACACGGATGGGAATGCATGCTACGAAAGATAGGGTCGAGTCTGATACATCAACCGTCTACTCAATATCCTTGTACGAGTCCACAATCAATACACGAGATGAACCTTGGTTTGGTGAATTGAAGTTGGCCTTAGGTGTAATAGGACTCCCAGTTACTGCGCGCGATCGTATACTGAGGTGCTCCCTGCCGGTTGTTGGAACGATGCAAGCGGGGCCGGGTCTCGATTCAGAAAGATGAAGGGCCAAAAAGTATAAATAGGGGGTTACAAATTCCCCATCTCATTGGGGGCGGAAAACGAATTGACAGCTCGATGTGATACAACCTTTTCTATTTTAGTTGGGAAAGAACGACGAAGTCCATCCGAACCGTCCAATGAAGAATAAGAGGAGAGCAAAGCGCCAATGGCGCGCGAAGCGCATGCGGAACGGGCACGAAAAAAAAGAAGTGTGGAGGAGAAGCAGCCGAGCTCATTCCCTTCGCTTCCTGGGCCCAAAGCAGTGCAGTCTTTCCTGGCCAAATCAAGGATTTGGGGCTTCTTGCTACGCTACTTTACTATCAAAATCCATTTTTTTGAGTAAGATATATGAATAGAAAGATAGATCCATCTATCCTATCTGATTTGGATTTTGATATCTAAAAAAGAATCGATTTCATTCCACTTTTAATTCAAAGAACTGCGCTTAGCCCCCCCGCTCATGAAACGGCTCTGTTGCAATGGATGGTAGAGGGTCCGTAGTACCCGAAGCACTGGAGTGATCCAGTAGCCGGGAAGGGGCCTAGAAGTGCCTACTACTACATCACACTACACTTGGCTCTACACAGTTACAGAGCTAACCCCTGTCCAGTGCCTGGCAGAGCTAAGGGGGCCTTCCTTATTCAGGGGGGAGAGTGGAGCCTCGAGAAGCACTGTTGAGAGGAAGACCCTTGGCCTCTCTTCATTCTCTACAGGGTTCCAAACCTTTCTTCAACATAGGTGACAACGAGCGAGGCAGAGATGGAAGAGATCAAACACGGGAATAAGAAGCAAGCTCGCCTTCCTTTTTGATCATTTTTATAGAGGGGGATGGAGAAAGTGGACAAAACAGACTCGCATTTCGCAGTCGAAAAGATGGGTTCCTTTTTCGTCTCGGATTTCTCATCGAACAAATACAGGGGCGAAGCGAATTCTATTGAAAACGCTCCTAACCCAACCCCTTCCTTGGTAGAGTCGTGTATTGTAAGTGATCCGAACCTGCCCGGAGCGAGCCCCCCATAGAGGCAAGTGAAGTTGGTGAGCCGTATGAGGGGCAACTATCTCCTGCGGTTCGGAGAGGACTCAACTGTTAGTTAGTACCCCCTTGGTTTCGGGGTGGACCCTTTCACTCTATTTTATTATATACGCTTAGCGAAAAGAATGTTTTTTGATACACCTAGGACATGGATTCTATATGAACCAATGGATCGTGACAAGTCGTTACTACTAGCAATGACTTCCTCTTTCATTACTTCATTCTTTCCATATCCTTCTCCTTTGTTCTCAGTTACTCATCAAATGGCACTCAATTCATATCTTTAAGTTTGATCATTGACAAGGTTCAAAGAAAGGGTGGGCCATTGATAAAGAATCGATTCCAAACCACAATGCTAGCAGATGGCGCGCCTCCGCTTTGATTTTCATTAATGAAACCTGCCAGTTATTATGAACTCAAAAAAAAAAAAGGACGTGGGTGGCATTATGACTGGGGTGTCAGTTAGAAAGGTTCAACCAATGTTCGTTCAATCAAGCAGCATTCTTTTTCTTAACTTAAGGAGAGGGAGGAGGGCTTTCTAACTAAGAAGGGCTTGGGACCTATGAACGGAACAACACAATAAACATGATGAAATGAAGAAGAATGAACGGGTGGCGTCGGAGGAAGGACTGACGAACTACTTACTTGTGTTTGGTTAACTACTTTACTGACTTGGGGTTCTTTCTTGTAAGTGGTATACCTATACCCCGCACATACACTCACTATATCTATATACGTAAACGTTGATATCCTTTCGAAAAAGCCCCTCTCTCTCTACTAATACTAAATACAGTTGTTTCAGGCCGAACAATAGCAAGAGACCCCGATCCAGCTGAAAAACGGAATTTCATACTCTAACATGCTTCATAGCCTTACCTTATTATTAGAGAAAGGGGAAAGGGCTTTTTCAGCTTTGGTGCGCAAGGGTTCTTCCCTAGAGCTTTCCCTCAGTTCGGGACTTTTAGCACCATATCCAAAGCCATCGGGGATGTCTAGCATCCAGGCCCTCCTTGTTCCCTAGAAACTTCAAGGCAACCAAAGGGGACGTAGGGGGAGATGGAACAACGTCCAAGCTGTGACAACCCAGCAGCAACAACCTGCTTCTCAGCAAAGACAGTTCCACTCCCAAACCTACCAGCAATCTCAAGTTCAGAGTCAACCACCTCCACAGCAATACTCCTATGTTCCACTCCAATTAGGGCAACAAAAGAAATCTCCTTCATCCCAACAACATCAAAATCAGCAGCCACGCCAGGTAGCCCCCATCGCTTCGACAATCCAGAGTGCTCCTGTTCAACAGTCAAATTTGAAAGGTCAAAGCAATGGTCAGCGTAGGCGTCGACAATTGACTTCTTTTGCTGACCGGGTTCTCTTTGACAAGTAAAGTGTATTAAACATGATGGGCTTGCCTACCTATTGACCGCCTCCAGAACCTAAGCCTCTAGGCTATGCCCCCAAAATGGAAAATTCCATCATTATGTTGGGCATAGCACTAACAGATGCATAGCTCTTAGGCATTTTGTTCAAAACCTCACTGAGGAGGGCCCTTGATCTATAAATTCTAACTTGATGGGAATTTTCTCCAACTCTCAACATCCACCGCTGCTCCATCGAACCTCTCTCTTCACATGGTTCACGAATCCACTTACTGACCATGTGAAGAGAGAGGGCAAGGCTCCCATGGAGAGCCAAACGTCTTCAAGCATGCCAAAACAACAAGAAGCTAGCCTTAATCAGACATCTCATCCTTATGGTACACCCTGTTATGGAAACTTTGACAAGCAGTCTACGACACCTAAACAACCGCTAGTGACGATTCCTTCTCCTATGGTTATGCCCATTTTTGTAGCACAAAATCCTCAACCATCTTCTACTACTCCAAACATTTCAGTCCTCAAGGTGGCAGATTCTCGAGAGCCGCTCACCCTTTCACTGGAAACGACTTATGCTACCCCACGCCAAGCAGCAGTCGGGGGACATGGCGGGGAAGCCTAGCAGAACGGCTATCCCACACTTGGCTAGGTCCATTCCATTGAGGCTTGATGATCTTTGCATCAATACCCTTCCCTTGTGCTACAGACAACATCAGTCAATGCCACCAGATCGGGAATAATTTTTCATTCGCAGCCACAGTCCCAACTGGTTGGGGGACTCAGCCTGCTTTGTCGAAGCCGTCCTTCTATATCTCTTACAGACCCAACCAGTTGAAGAAAATCTTCCTGCCCAAATCTCGATTATGGAACTTCTGTCCACTTCACAAGTCCATCAGGCTGGCAAAGGCTAGCACAAGCAAGCGCCCCTAATTCCATTCCACCTGAGGGTTTGCTATGGCGGGAAGTCTATTTTCTCCCCAACCAATTACCTTCACTCAGAATGATTTTGACTTTACATTCGCTATCCCCATACTCGACCCCTGTATGTAGAGGCCTTTGTAGACCACTACCAAAAATCAAGAGGGTCTTGATAGACACTGGTGCAAAATGGAAGATTTTCACATTGAGTACAACTAGGCAGTCTCATTTTTACCCTTCCTGGTTTGCTCTTCACTACAGCTGTTCGTGCATATGACGGGACCACTCGAACCACGCAAGGTATAGTTCGACTTAATCTCCAAGTAGGACCCCTTGTTCGGTCAACTCTATTCCATGTAGCGGATATACTATAAAAAACATATAAAATGTTGCTAGCACGACCTTGGATCCACGCCAACTTGGTTGTGGTATCCTCATATCATATCAGTATCAAGTTTCCCATGAACGGAACCATTATCACTGTAGTTGGTGAACTTGATGTTGAGGAAGAATGCATCATATCATGCTTTACTCCCAAGATTGGTTCACTAGTAAAGAAAACCCCGTCAACCCAAGCTTCATTCAAGACTTTATTATATGTTGGGCTCTTCTTCTCGATCCTGTATTGATCCACGACCATCCTTGGTATCCTTTGTGGATATCCCATATGAAATTCGCGATGAGGGTTCCAAACCTCCTCTATCCCACGTTGAGATTTTATAAAAAGGCGGGCTTGGGCACAAGCTCAACTTCTTCGATTAGGCTACCACCCGGGGCTTGGTTTAGCTAAGGATGGGATTCGCTACCCGATTAGTTTCCCTACGCTATTAGGCACCTTTGGTCTAGGCTTTGCCCCAAAAGTCCACTTTGAATTGAGAACGGACTGACTACTAGGAGGGGGATTCATAGACTGAACTTGACAGGTTTCACTGCGGACTCGCTACACAAGTCGCGTCACCGCATTCGTTCAGTCGGGTCGCCAAAGTAGCGGTGATGAAGGCTGACAAGTGTATGAATGAAGTCGAAACAACAAGTGTACTTCAGAACTCTTCTCCACCGCTTCGTAGCCGGAGCAGACACGTGGAGTTCACTGGAAGGGAGAATGGCGGGAATGATATCTTGCAATGCCACGGAACTCGTCTAACAAGTTCTCGTCAAGTCTACGTGGACTTCCTCGTTAAGTCTGAGTGGTCGAGTGAATTTATGAACGAGCTATAGCCTAAGAGAAGGCTTGGTGGAGCCTTTGGAACTCGTATCCATAACCGTGAAGTTTAGTCTACGGAACGTAGACTTCATTCACAGCGGAACTTGTCTCTATTATGCTATTCCCTTTGGTTTTGAGGCGAAGCCCACTAAGTGGAGGCCAGGGCGGACTGCAATTCCATTCTAGTGAGATTAGTCCTCTGTTCTGACCCAATTCAATTGGAGGTCGGGGAAAGGGCACTCTTTCAGAAAAGCCCACCTAAAACATATGACGACCCCCCAGTCCACTTCCATTTGTCCTTCTTTCTTGTGGTGGAACCTGGCATTCACCCTCCCAGAAGTGATTATCGCCAAAACAAAAAAAAAGACATCTTGCATTTTTGCCCTCTCCCACAAAGACAAAGGAAGAGTCAAAGTATAATAGTCTCTGTCTCATATGGCCGCGGCCCCCTCTCTTTCGAATGAGCTCTGCGGCACTTCGACTGAAGGTGTATTCTATAGAAACGAAAGGGAAGACTCTCTTATGAGGTCGTGTACGACAACGCACGAGATTTTGTCTAGATCGCCGGAGAAAGCAAGGTGCTGGAGGTAAGCCGTTGATGTAGTACCTCTCCAGCGAACCATAAAGACAAGGAAGGGCTATTCTAGCTGAAGCTTTAGTTTCCGCGTCTTCCTCTGCGGAGAATTCATCTTCTGCCTATGAAATAACATCTGTTTTGGAGTAACGGTAATGGAACTGTTCACAGGCCTGTCGCCGATACTTTCAATCTTCGTGTTCTCTTGTCCCCACAACAAGGAGATGAAAATCACTGGAATGAGGACCCAACTCTACACTCCGCAGGCGCTAGCCAGGGAAATTTCCACTCTACGGGGAGTCTTTGAGGAGATAAAGCCCCTCCGAATGAGTGCAGGAATGAGAACCAATACTACCACCATGACTACCAGTATGGCCTCCCACACGACCTCCCCTACCTCCACAACTACTGCGATTACCACGTCCACCCTGAGGAGCATCACTATGGCCAGTAGGAACAACAAGAGTGGAGCAGTCAGTGGAAATGTCGTGATCAATGCTTGAAGAGCCAACATAGAAGGTAGCACGTTGTAAACGGGAGGAAACCTCAAGTAGAGAGAGAATACTGGAGCCACCCAAAATCTAAGAGTGAATAGACTCATATTTAGGTTTCAAACCCACCAAAAAATGAACAACATTCAAATCCTCATGTTGCTTCTACCAAACTGCTGCATGTTGCTTCTAACATCATTCCTCAAATGTATGTATGATGTGTGTGTGAAGGGGAGTGTCACTCTCCCTTAGAATGATGTCAAAAGAAAGGGCAAGGGGGTGGTGAAATATGAAGTGTGTATGTGAGCAAAAATGCTTCCTAAGCGCAAGAAGACTTTTGCGTATCGTGTTTTACTTGGAGGTATTTCAAGGTCGTTTCCTCGGGGAAGGATGTGAATCGTGTAGAAGGTGATTTTGGTGAAAACAAAGTGTAAAATCTTTTGTTGTTAAAGTTTGGTTTGTGAGTTGTATTTTGATGAAAATGAAATGGGAAATAAGTATTGGCTAATCCAAAGGGTTCACTCCAATGGGAATGCCAAGTCAACTCAAGACCTTCCTCCAATGGTGCATAAATGAACGATTGATTCGTGGAAAGCTCGGGACAAGATGGGAGGGAGGATCCAAGCATAACCCGTGACTAGGCCTACGGGCTATCAAAGACTCACACCCATGTCCACACTCAACCCAGTCAAACCGAACCATCGTACACCGAGGGGAGGAAAGAAGATGAGTTGAAATGACATACCCAATGGGAGGTCTCCCTTGGATTAGCTAACTTAAAGATTTAGCTACTCATGGTTAAAGGAAAGACAAAAATGTAAATGCAAGACATTCTAAGGAAATGAAGATTGTAGCTAAGTTAATGCAAGAAACACAAACTAAAAGAGAATGCATTCACTACCCATTTTAAGCTAAGAAATTGAAGAACATGGATGCATTAATGGTAAAAGCTTGAATAGACGATTAAACTTAAAAGCAACTTGAAATAACTAGCATTAATGACTTCAAACAAAGCTTAGAAAGATCTTACATGAAATTACAAGACAATGTGTGGAAGAAAATGCAAAAATCTCAACTTCTCTCACTAACACTATTCATCTTCTTCCTAGACCCTCTCTCTCTCTTTATATTACAATATGTCTTGCATCATGGTGTATATTCTTCTTAGAAGCTTCAAAAACGTCCATGGGGTCCCTCCTATAGCTGTGAGATGTCCTCTCCCTCCATAGGGCTGCCAAAGAGTGGGCTGGATAGGGTGGTGCAAGCCTTGTCTCCACACCCAACATCATCTCTCTCCTCTCTCCTCATTTATGATCAAGCCTCCAAAAGTCCAAGAAGAGGTGTATGGGAGATGTCTATTGTGTAAGGGAGTGTCAGGAACAGGTAGGAGAATGTCTGGTGGGACCCTCAAAGTGGCAGAGCCTGATATGCAGAATCTGGGCTGTTTAAGTACAACCTACCGGTAGGTTTCACTCCAGTAGGCTTCAAATACCGGTATGTCTGGCAGTAGGTTGAGGTCCAGTTGCTAAAACCTACCGGTATGGCCTACCGGTAGGTTTTCCCTTGTTTCTGCTAATTTCTTGATTTCTTCACCTCTTGAGCTATTTTCAAGCCATCCTTTCATCATCATTCACCTCAACCAATATGGGAAGGCTTAAATAAGCATAATTTATCACATTTTATCTGCAACCATACCGAAATTCTATAATTAGCGCAAACAATGCATATCAACTCATATTAACCTCAAAAGCCAGCACAAAAGGGACGCAAAAGCACTTTAAATATGCAATGTTTTGTGCTAATCAGTGATAGAGTTTCAATTCCTCACAAACTCCCCGAACGTGAGAGTAATAATCCTCAAGACTCAGAGTACCCTGTTCCAGACGGAAATACTAATTGTATACCTCATAAGCACGGGTAAAATTACCTGTGCCAGAATACATGTTGGCCAAGTTATTCCCTATGTCTTTGGCCATGTCAAGATAAAGCAGGGTAGGGTTAATACTAGGCTCAATGCTATTCAATAGTAAGGAGATAATTTGAGGAAGTAAGTAAACCAAGGGGAAGGTGATTTTGAGTAAAAGAAAGTGTAAAATCTTTGTGGGTGAAAATTTGTTTGGTGAGTGTATGTTGATGAAAATGAAGTGAGAAACAAATGTTGGCAAACCCAAGAGGTTACTCCACTAGGAATGCCATCTCAACTCGAATCCCTCCTCAAATAGAGCATGAATGAATGATTGATTCGTGGGAAGCTAGGGATAAGAAGGGTGAGTATCTAAGCATAAACCGTGACTAGGCCTATGGAATATCAAAGATTCACCAATTTATCCACCCTCAACCCAGTCAAACCGAACCATTGATCTCTGAAAAAGGGAGGAGAATGAGTTGAAATGGCATACCCAAGTGGAGGTTCCCTTGGTTTTGCCAACTAGAAGATTTTAGCTACTCAAGCTTGAAATGAAATCAATAATGTAATGAGAAAGCATTGCAAAGAGATGAAGTTCTTGAGTACACAAAATGCTAGAAAACATAAGCTAGAAGAGAATGCATTTAAAATCCATTTTTTACCGCTAAGAAAATGAAGAACTTTGTTGCATTAATGGTAGAAGCTTAAAGAACATTAAACTAGCAATACACTTGAAGGAGAATAACATTAATGATATTAAATGAAGCTTGAAAAGTTCTTACAGCAAATTACAAGACAATGTAATGAAGAAAATGGAAAAAGCTCAAGTTTATCTCTCTAGAACACTATTCATCATCTTCCCCAGACTTTCTCTCTCTATATCTATCTATATCTGCTAATGGCTGAATACCCATCCTCCAGAGCTCTTTCCCTCCAAAAACGTCCCCTAATCTCCTCCCTAGCTCTCTGATGTGAGCCTCAATCCTTAGGGATCAAAGGGGGATAAGCTGGACAGGGTAGTGTAGAGCTAGCCTGCACACCCAGTTGCTTCTTCTTCTCTCTCTTCATTTAACATTCCAGCCTCCAAAGTCAGATGGAAGGTGCTGAGAGGTTGTACAATGTAATGGAGGTGTTAGGGATATGTGGGAGAATGATTGGTGGGTCCCTAAAAAACGGCTGGCTTGAGTTGCAGAAATTGGGGCAGGAATAGCAAACCGTACCGGTACGCAGTACCGGTACCCCGAACTCCAGAGGCTGGATCGTACCGGTACTGCGTACCGGTATGCTATGTTCTAGTGGCCAAACCGTACCAGTACTGCGTACCGGTACTCTTCTGCTGCTTTGTCTGATTTTTCTGATTTCTTCACTCCTGAGCCACTCTTTAGCCATTCTTTCATCCTCATTTGCCTCAACTCCTTTGGGAAAGCTTTAATAAGCCTCATTTAGCACTCTTCTTCTGCAAACACCAAAAATCATCATTAAGCATAATAATAAAACAACTCCAATCTATTAACCCCCAAAAACAATTGAACATTGGATGATTAGCACTTAAAATATGCAAAGTTTTGTGCTAATCACACCCCCCAACTTGGGTTTTGCTAGTCCCTTAGCAAAATTTATTTTCCAACAAGGCAATGAGCGTAACATACAATAATCCAGTCAAACAACCAATTCACTCAATCAATTAACAAAAACAAAAATCATAATGCAATTAACAAAATAACATAGATAAGATTGAATCCGAACTGTGGTTTTCCATTAATGTGTTAAAAAGATGGAGTACAATGGAGTAGGACATCAAAAAGAAACCAAAACAGCCTACAACCTCATTCTAACCATATATAATCCAACACCAACTACAACAACCATAAACAGCAACTACAACAACCCCTACTCAGCACTCTCTCCCTCACTCCCATCATCAGCCTCCTCTTCCTTAGACCATTCTTCCTCCCCAGATTCTTCATTATCTTCATTGTCATCATCCTCTCTATCACCATCATCAGCCTCAACTGCTGTGGAAGCAGAGGGGGCAGAAGCAGAAGGGACAGTAACTTCTGGGATGGGCCTCCCTGGGAAGGTATGCATGAAGATCTCTCTAAGTATGGCCGTCATCCCCTACATTGATACTTCAAGTGCATCCAAACGCTGGGGGATTGAACGTGCTGGTGCAGCTGTGGATGGCCTCGTGGATAAGGATGGTCCGGGGGCCTCAGCATCAGAACCCATGGTCCTAGCCCTCTCTCTCCCTTACTCATTGCCTTTCTCTTCTTACTACTGGCCTTACCAATAGCCTCGGTCTCGGGGGGAGTGAGCTTGTCAAACACATATCCCTTTACCTTGAAGTGCGTGCACATCCGGGTTACCAAATTCCCGTACAGAAAATTAGTCATCGGCTTCATTGTTTCAGCAAAGTCTTTCATTACTTCCCACATGAAGAGTGCAAAGTCGACTGTTTTGCCGGACACGACGTCATCCAACAGGGCTAACTTCTCCATATTTGGCTTCTTCTCCGAAGCCCTGGGAAGCAGATTGTAATGGAGGAGTTTGTTAAGAAGCCCGTACACATGCTTCAACCCTCAACTCTGAAAATTTCCTTTGAATTGAGTGGGATCCTCATACATTAGAGCCACGAACTCCTCTCTAGTTTTGGCTCTAGTGACATTGTGAGGATAGACAGGCGGGAAGGGTGGTGGTCTCTCGTATCCTCCAAGAAGGGTGGTAATGACATCGGGGGTCACATCAAACTTTTTACCCCGCACATTTGCTCTCAACACTTCCGCACCGTCCACCACAACCACCCTAAGCGTTTGGTAGAATTCTCTACACATTGACAAATTGTACCCATCAACGGGCTTGAACCAAAAGCTCGTGCCATGTCCATCAACGATCTTCACAGCCTTGTGCCTTGGGGTTAGTGAGAGGTGATCGAGGTGCCGCTCACAAGTCACACTCTTCCCCTGAATCCACCGGAGTCATGCCTCGTGTTTGGCCTTCTTCCTTTGCACATTTGGGTCCTCACTTGACCCTTCCCTGCTTCTCTTGCGGCTTGTGGAGTCCTCGGGTAGAGGAGAACCAAGTCTTTTGGTTCGGGCCATGCAATGCAACAGTGCCCCCATTGAGAAAATTGCAAAAAGGATCAAGAAAAGACCTTCAATCGGGTCTATGGCTTCAGGGACCACATCCAAGTGACGAGCCATTTAGAGATCCTTGGAGAGATTTACGAAAAATAGGGGAGAATGGAGCTTATGGAAATTCGGCAATTAGGGTTTCACCGTCGTGGTTTGCTCAAAATTAAAGCGTAGGGAGAGGATGGATTTGGGTTTGCAAGAGAGGATAGGGGATTTGGAGACTTGGGAGGTTTTCGAGTGAGGGAGGGTGAGTTTAGGGTTGTAATTTGAGGTAAGAAATGAAGGGTTCTCCGAAGAATTTAACTTAAAAAGCCCTAAAAATTTTCAGTTCAGCAGACCTTACCGATACGCAGTACCGGTACCCCGAACTCCAGAGACAAAATCGTACCGGTACGTGGTACCGATACGCTATGCTCCAGAGGCCAAACCGTACCGGTATGCAGTACCGGTTCGCTTCTGCTTTGTTTGCCATTTTAATCCTGCTGAGCACACCACTCCACTCCATTCCAACTCAGGACCTCCTTAGACCTTTTACCACACTACCTATGACCTCTACTCTATCCCAAACATGTACTCCACTTATAAACCACAATCCGAACCATCATGCCCAAATTATTACTGCAATTGCACAGTGATTTAAATTTTTGATGCATTCAATGTACAAGGAATTGATTTCTATTCTTAACTATCAAAATGAACACCTAAAAATGCAAATTATAATATTAATAATACGGGCATCCCTAATTCATTTAAAATGTCAAAATCTTGAGCCATATTCCCCTATTTTGTAAGCATGGTAGTCAATAATAAATTGTTCAGATGTCTGAACTAAGCACACATGAGCAGTACCATAGTCATAAATACTAGTCTACAGTATGCACCTACACATTGATTTCCGAACTCGTGTGTGTGTGAATTGAACAAATAATTTGAACACTTGCGCAATAGAATTCACATTTGAATGGCTAGCCAAATTCAGTTTCAATGCAAAACTCACCAAAAGTCACTCTCACAATGAAATACACTCTAGTTATCATGGCATGCACTCCATGTGTACATGTGAGATGAAATCTTGTGCTCAAAACAAAGCATGCTCACATGTAATCCAAAAATGAAGTTCACGTTATGAAAATGAGGCGACTTTGGCATAATCTCATGAAAAGAAAACTAGGGCATTGGGTGGTAAAACGAACTCATCATTTTCTTTGAAGGTATACATCTCCCATGCTTCACTAGATCACTCAGGACTTTGAAGGTTATAATGGGGCGTTGGGGTGATATTAAGGTAAAAGAAACGAAGGACATAGGATACAAAAGAGTTGTTCCAAGTGAAAGCCTTTTTATTTCAAGACACTTCCCTTTTTCTGGGATTTTCATTCCATTCTTACACCTTCACCTCACTCTTTGTTTCTTTTCTTTATTTTCCTTGACATTTTCTTTCTCTTTTTGATCATTCTTTCTTTTTCTCACCCCTTTCCTTCCTTTTCTTGAATTTTTCATTCTTTTTCTAATGAACTTCTTGAGTTTCAGTTCCATTCATCCCTTGCTCGAATTTCCACCCCACACTTCCTTTACTTTTGCAATCACTCACTTTCAGCTTTTAGGAACAACCAACGTAAGGTAGGTATTTCTCTTTTCTTTCATCGGCTTGGTCAAATGTGTGGCATAGAAATGAATTTCAATTAGGCTCAATCATGGCACTAGAGATAAAATTTCACAAGAAAAAGGCTAAGGCTCAAAGTATTCAAAGATGGCCTAAGATCACTTCCAGATACACATGGGAGGGCTTTACATACACAAGACAACATTAGTCTACTACCCAAATGCGCCTAGCCAAGACAAACATAATGAGATCATTGAACAAATTTGACATTGAAAAGTTGTTCTTTGAGTAATTGTAAGTTCCCTCCAATAAGGATTGACACTAAAGCTCTCACAGGTCCTTACTCATCTCCACTACTTATGTCAAGCCTAAAACATGAATTCAATCCGTAAATTGCTGAAATTACATATTCAAAGGTCACATACAGTTGAATTAAAAAAAAATCAATACATATGTGATACTCATGCATATGATCAATTTCCATAGTATGCTCATGTGCACAAAGTTCACAACAAAGATCAATATATTATCTAATCCACACACTCTTCATAAAGGAATACAGATCAACATTAAGATATTTTTCATCAAAAATTTTCAAAAATTGGTATTTGGTATTATCCACAAAAATTTCTCAAACATTGGTGTAGCATGCACCTCACCCCCCAACTAGATTCATGCATTGTCCCCAATGCAACAAAAAGATATGATATGCACTGAAGGACAGTAAAAAGATAGGTAGGGTTAGAGAACACCTCGCAATTGAGCTTCAACAAAAGCACCAATATCTGAAACTAAGAAGATCAATACTATACAACCAAAGAAAGTAAGTGACATAGAATAAAAATGACATAAGTAAATAAAAGCAACTGTACACTAAAAACCATAAATATAAGCTACTCCTCCACCAAATACGGATACTCGGGATCCGTCAACTCCTCTTCAACTTCTTGCCCTTCCGACCTCTCGAAGAATGGCTTAAGTCTTTGGCCATTGACCTTGAATGTCTGGCCATTCTCGGGATTCGTCACCTCAACAGCTCCGTTGGGGTAGGCCAACTTGACAAGATAGGGGTCATCCCAACGGGATCGGAGTTTTCCTTGAAAATTTGAGAGGCGAGAATTGTATAAGAGCACTTTTTGCCCGGGCTTAAATGATTTCCGTATGATGGAATTATCATGAAAGATTTTAGCCCGTTCCTTTGAAAAATTTGAGCTCTCGTACGCATCTCGTCGAATCTCTTCCAACTCATTCAGCTCTAACTTCCTATGTGTACCGGCAATCCTCAAATTAAAATTTAAAGTCTTGATGGCCCAATAGGCCTTGTGTTCCATTTCGACTGGCAGGTGGCAAGCTTTTCCATAGACAAGCCGGTAGGGAGACATGCCCAAAACAGTTTTGAAGGCAGTGCGGTATGCCCATAGGGCATCCGTCAATCTATCGGACCAATCCTTCCTACTCGGGTTAACAGTTTTTTCTAGGATGGTCTTGATCTCCCTATTGGCTAGCTCGGCTTGGCCATTTGTCTGTGGGTGATAAGCAGTGGATACTTTGTGAGTGACGCCATATTTGACATTAGAGATGCAAATGGCCTATTACAGGAGTGTGATCCACCATCACTTATGATTGCTCGAGGCATCCCAAACCTCGAAAAGATATTCTCTTTGAGAAACTTGACTACGACCCGGTGGTCATTAGTCTTGGTCGGGATGACCTCCACCCATTTGGACACATAGTCCACTGCCAGGAAGATGTACAAATAACCAAATGACATAGGGAAAGGACCCATGAATTCGATGCCCCAACAGTCGAATATTTCTATTATTAGCACAGGGGAAAGGGGCATCATGTTTCTTCGGGTCACACAACCCAAGCGTTGGCATCGGTCACATTCCTTACAGAATGAAACACAATCTTTGATAAGAGAAGACCAGTAGAAACCTGATTGAAGAATTTTAGTGGAAGTCTTCTTCGCTGAAAAATGTCCGCCGCAAGCTTGGGAATGGCAAAATGCAAGTACGTCCCGTTGTTCGTTCTCAGGTACACATCTTCTCATGACTTGATCGGGACAATACTTGAACAAGTATGGATTATCGAAGTAGAAGTACTTCACATCCGCCATAAATCGTCTTCTATCCTGTGGGCTCCATTGCGGCAATATCTATCCAGTTGCAAGGTAATTACATATATCAGCATACCAAGGACATACCGAATGAATTGAAAGCAAATGTTCGTCAGGGAAAAATTCAGGGATTGGAATGTGCTCATCAACATCCTGCACCACAATCTAGGATAAATGATCTGCCACCACGTTCTCAACTCCTTTCTTGTCCTTGATTGTCAAGTCAAATTCTTGTAGGAGGAGTATCCACCTAATGAGTCTTGGTTTCGCATCCTGCTTAGACAACAAGTAGTTCAAGGCAGAATGGTCAGTAAAGACAACAATAGGCGAACCAATGATGTATGAGCGAAATTTATCTAAGGCAAACACTATTGCTAGCAACTCTTTTTCGGTGGTAGTGTAATTCATCTGAGCATCATTGAGTGTTTTGCTAGCATAGTGTATCACATACGACCTGTTTTCCTCCCTTTGACCGAGCACTGCGCAGACCGCGTAATCAATCGCGTCGCACATGAGCTCAAAAGGTAGATCCCACCTGGGTGGTCGCATGATAGGAGGCGTGACTAGCATGCTCTTAAATTTTTTAAAAGATGCCTCACAGTCATCCAACCACTCAAAGGGAATCTCCTTAGACAGTAGGTTGGTCAAGGGTCGGGCTAATAAATTGAAATTTTTTATAAACCTGCGATAAAAACCTGCATGGCCTAAAAACGACCGAATTCCCTTAATAGCTCTTGGCGTGGGGAGGTTGGAGATGGCCTCCACCTTGGATTTGTCGACTTCAATACCCCTCGCCGAGACTATGTGGCCAAGCACAATTCCTTCCGTCACCATAAAGTGACACTTTTCCCAATTCAACACTAGATTCTTCTCCTCACATCTTGTTAGAACCTTTTCCAAATTTGCCAAACATCCCTCGAATGAATCCCCAAATACAGAAAAGTCATCTATGAAGACCTCCACTATCTTTTCCACCATATCACTGAAAATCCCCATCATACAGCGTTGAAAGGTCCTCGGGGCATTGCACAGTCCAAATGGCATGCGGCAATAGGCAAAGGTACCATAGGGGCACGTGAAGGTGGTATTCTCTTGATCCTCCAAAGCAATCTCGATCTGATTGTAGCCGGAGTATCCATCTAAAAAATAGTAGAATAGATGACCCGCTACTCGTTCTAGGACTTGATCAAGGAATGGCAATGGGAAGTAGTATTTTCTTGTGCAAGCATTCAGCTTTCGGTAATCGATGCACACCCTCCATCCGGTGATCACTCTTGTAAGTATAAGTTCATTCTCATCATTCGCAACCACCGTAACTCCGGACTTCTTAGATACTACTTGTGTGGGGCTCACCCATTTACTATCGGCGATTGGGAAAATGATCCCCACGTCAAGTAGTTTCAAGACCTCATCCCTTACCACCTCCTTCATGATAGGATTCAAACGTCTTTGTGGTTGTCGGGAAGGTTTGGAATCCTCCTCAAGATAGATGCGGTGTGTGCAAATGAGAGGGCTTATACCCTTGATATCCACAATGGTCCACCCAATTGCTCCTTTATGCTTTCTCAATACCTCCAAGAGTTCTTTTTCCTGTTCCATATTCAATGTAGAGCTGATGACCACTGGGAATGTTTCTCCATCGCCAAGATAGGCATACTTCAAATGGGAGGGTAATGGCTTCAACTCTAGGGTTGGCTTTTGTTCATCAGACGAAAAAATTTTCTTTCCTTGTTGAGGCAGCTCTTCGAATGTAGGGATCCAACTTCCCATCCCTTTCAATTCTCCTACCTCCTCTTGCTCATCCAACTCCTCAAGATTCACATCTCCTTCTTCCTTGAATTTCAACATCCTCTCCAATTCCAAGTGCTCCTCAACCAAGGTGTCGATTCTATTGATTTCACTTACTTCCTCATCATCACCCGGTTGCTTTGCCAAATTGAATACATTGAGCTCCATTGTCATGTTCCCAAATGCCAACTTCATTAGACCATTCCTGCAATTTATCACAGCATTAGACGTAGCAAGGGAGGGTCGTCCAAGTATAACGGGGATTTGAGAACTAAGGTTAGCAACAGGATGTGTATCTAGCACAATAAAATCGACGGGAAAGTAAAATTTATCAATTTGAACCAAGACATTTTCCACTACTCCCCTTGGTGTGCGGATGCTACGATCCGCTAATTGAAGCGTAATTGAGGTGGACTTCAACTCCTTAAGCTTGAGTTGTTGATACACTGAGTAGGGAATGAGATTGACACTCGCCCCCAAGTCAAGCAATGCTTGTTCCACCCTGCAATTCCCAATGGTGATGGCAATTGTTGGACATCCGGGGTCTTTGAATTTTGGAGGAGTATTGGTCCTCAATATGGAGCTGACTTGTTATGTGAGGAACGCCTTCTTGTGGACATTCAATCTCCTTTTCACCGTGCATAGATCCTTCAAGATTTTGGCACACGATGGTATTTGCTTGATGGCGTCGAGGAGTGGGATGTTAATCTTAACCTGCTTAAACATTTCCAAAATATCAGCATAATTTGCCACCTTGACAGGTGGCTTCAAACGATGTGGGAAAGGGGCAGGCATAGGAGGAATAAATACACAATTATCAGTCAGTTTTTCTTTCTCACCAACCTCCTTTTCTTTCTCTTCACTCAACTCACCCGCTTCGACCTCACTATCTTTCTTTTCTTCTATCGGCAATGCAGCTTTGGGTGAGACCCTTGGCACAACAGATTTATCGATTTGTTTGCCACTACGAAGGGTAGTGACTGCCTTGAGTTGCTCACAACTCTCTTTGGCAGGCTCAACCAATTCAATCAAATGTTGGCCTTTAGGGTTTTCTTGGGGTTGAGCGGGGAATTTCCCCTTCTCTTGTTGTGAGAACCCTATGGCATTGGTGATTTTCGTGAGTTGGGCCGAAATGTTGTTATTGAAGGTGGTTTGGCTTTGAATGAAGTTATAGAGCACATCCTCCAAGTTCCTCTTATGGGGAGGTTGGTAGGTGGGAGGATTTGATGGACCTTGTTGGGAGAAGTTTTGGGGAGGTGGACTTTAGGAGAAATTTTATGGGGGTGGATTGGATGAATACCCTTGCGGATTGGACCGGGGGTATTGGGAGCTAGATGCTTGCCCTTGACCTTGGTATTGGTTGTGGTGTTGACCTTGCTTAGGCGGCACGGGAGATGTGTATGTGTTTGATCCATGAAGGATGAGATTATCATTTCTCCAACTAAAATTAGGGTGATTACTCCACCCCAGATTGTAAGTGTTAGCATTTGGAGAAAATGAGTGCCTCGGTTGATTGAAGGCATGGACTTGTTCATGGTACTCTTCCTTAAGCGCCGGAATGCTCGGGCACTCTAATATGGGATGCTCGACACTCTCACAAATTGAACAAACCCCCTCGGTCTTTGAATATGTGACACCTCATGCCTCCTATTGACCTCTAGACTATCAACTTTCCTTGATAATTTGGCAATTTGTGAAAGCAAGTCTTCCCGGTCTCTCAAATCATAGATCCCTCCCCTTTGTGGCTGACTACTACCCGGAGATGTCCTAGGTACATCGTTAGGATCCCTAACGTCCCAAGATTGTGCATTTTGGGCCAATGTACTAAAGTAGTCGAGGGCCTCATTCATAGGAGGAAGAAATTGCACTCGTGGGTTGGGCATTCTAGGTGGTTGCAATCCCCCACCCCCTTGAACGTTTGGATTTGCACCGACATCCTCGGGTGGGTCTTGGTTGATGTTCATGTTGGGGCCTAAGGGTTGTCCAACTAATCGGTTTTGTTCGTCCCTTCCCCACATGCAACAAACTATCTACAAATGAAAGTATACACAAACAAGAATATATACACAAGACAACGTACCTAAGCCCGTGATGAAGATCACGGGACTTACCTCCGTCGTCCAAAAATCACCTTCTTGGTTTGACACTTGCCTTCCCCGGCAACGGGCGCCAAAAACTGCTTGACCAAAAACCTTGTTATTTTCTAACCTCTAAAAACTATCCCTCAAAATGTGTAGTGTATGGATAAGGGGAGTGTCATTCTCCCTTGGGATAGTGTCAAAAGAAAGGGCAAGAGGAAAGAAAAATGAGATGGTGGAAATGTGAAATGTGGATGCACAAAAATTATGTGTGTGTGTACAAAAGTGCTCCCCAAGCGCAAGGAGACTTTCGCGGGTCGTGTTTTACTTGGTGGTATTCCAAGGTCGTTTCCACGGGGAAGGAAGTAAACCAATGGGAAGGTGATTTTGAGTAAAAGAAAGTGTAAAATCTTTGTGGCTGAAAATTTGTTTGGTGAGTGTGTGTTGATGAAAATGAAGTGAGAAACAAATATTGGCAAACCCAAGAGGTTACTCCACTAGGAATGCCATCTCAACTCGAATCCCTCCTCAAATAGAGCATGAATGAATGATTGATTCGTGGGAAGCTAGGGATAAGAAGGGTGAGTATCTAAGCATAAACCATGAATAGGCCTACGGAATATCAAAGACTCACCAATTTATCCACCCTCAACCCAGTCAAATCGAACCATTGATCTCTGAAAAAGGGAGGAGAATGAGTTGAAATGGCATACCCAAGTGGAGGTTCCCTTGGTTTTGCCAACTAGAAGATTTTAGCTACTCATGCTTGAAATGAAATCAATAATGTAATGAGAAAGCATTGCAAAGAGATGAAGTTCTTGAGTACACAAAATGCTAGAAAACATAAGCTAGAAGAGAATGCATTTAAAATCCATTTTTTACCGCTAAGAAAATGAAGAACTTTGTTGCATTAATGGTAGAAGCTTAAAAGAGCATTAAACTAGCAATACACTTGAAGGAGAATAACATTAATGATATTAAATGAAGCTTGAAAAGTTCTTACAACAAATTACAAGACAATGTAATGAAGAAAATGGAAAAAGCTCAAGTTTATCTCTCTAGAACACTATTCATCATCTTCCCCAGACTTTCTCTCTCTATATCTATCTATATCTGCTAATGGCTGAATACCCATCCTCCAGATCTCTTTCCCTCCAAAAACATCCCCTAATCTCCTCCCTAGCTCTCTGATGTGAGCCTTAATCCTTAGGGGTCAAAGGGGGACAAGCTGGACAGGGTAGTGTAGAGCTAGCCTGCACACCCTGCTGCTTCTTCTTCTCTCTCTTCATTTAACATTCCAGCCTCCAAAGTCAGATGGAAGGTGCTGAGAGGTTGTACAATGTGATGGAGGGGTTAGGGATATGTGGGAGAATGATTGGTGGGTCCCTAAAAAACGGCTGGCTTGAGTTGCAGAAATTGGGGCAGGAATAGCTAACCGTACCGGTACTGCGTACCGGTACTCTTCTGCTGCTTTGTCTGATTTTTCTGATTTCTTCACTCCTGAGCCACTCTTTAGCCATTCTTTCATCCTCATTTGCCTCAACTCCTTTGGGAAAGCTTTAATAAGCCTCATTTAGCACTCTTCTTCTGCAAACACCAAAAATCATCATTAAGCATAATAATAAAACAACTCTAATCTATTAACCCCCAAAAACAATTGAACATTGGATGATTAGCACTTAAAATATGCAAAGTTTTGTGCTAATCACTTCTCTCTCTAAAACTTTGATAATCTTAAAAATGCATGTAGGAAGTCTCCATTTTTGTCCATCCCCCTCTCTCTTAGCATGAGTGGCTGACTTGGAGTGATTGGAGAGAGATTGTCCACAAAAGCTTCCAAATTAGTTAAAGAGTGGGCCTCCCATGCTTTTCCAACCACTCTCTCTCTACATTGGCTATCCACTCCCTCATGCTTCAAATCTGAATGTAGGGGTTAGGAGGTCATCATAGAGTGTTAGAAATTTCAGAACACGGATTAGGTGACAAAAGGAGGGCCCCCGTAGTTGGTGGAGTCGTTTGGAGAAGGGTCTGGATTTTCTGGGCATCTTCTACCAATAGCTCGTAAGGCTACTACTGGTAGCTCATTTCTAGTAGAGTCTGCTACCGCTAGATCTTGCAAGGAGGCACTGGTAGCTATTTTCCAATAGAGTCTTCTATCGGTAGCTCGTAATGCTGCTATCGGTAACTAGTTTCCAGTAGAGTCTTCTACCGGTAGTTTTATGCAGGGAGGTACCAGGAGCTTCTCTCTTTGTCTTGAAATTCTTAATTCCTTGAGCTCCTGAGCCATCCTTCATGAGATCCTTTCTTCCCCATTGACCTCAATCACTTAATAGGGTGCGTTATGCTTACCTTTTCTACCCTATCACCGGCAATCAAGCCAATCTCCATTAATTATCAATTTGAATCTATTTCCCTAAAAATTCACTACAAAACAAGTTAAATTTGATGAAATGAAGATCCTTAATATGCAATGTTCCATGCTCATCAACTCCAATTTAGTCATTAACCAAATTACGGCCAATTTTCAGTGCAAAAGCTGGGAATTATACCCATTCCACTCCATTGCAATGTCTTTATTGGCAAACTTTGGCGATGTAATATTATGAGCGGTCCCAATGGAATTGAATTGCCGTGTTAACAACTTGCCCTAGCTAGGGTCAAGTTTGAGGATCCCTAGGGGTACGGATGAGTAGCTAGTCAAAGTTCAAATTGTAAAACCCGGGAAAAATTGAACTTTTTCTGAAAAAGGGCAAAATGGTAATTCTCCACCCTTATGCGTATTTGAAATAATCATGTTCTAGACCTCGGATGAGGAAACGGAGTGCGCCATTGGATTCGCAACGCGAAATCTAGTAATCACTAGAAATTTCGTCGAATTCCGAGATAGTCGGATTTTTGCACGTCGTTCGAGGCGACTGCGTGGCGAATGTAATTTTAAAGGTCCCCAATAATGGATTTTATAAAATTTCCTTATAATTGGATTAAAGTTCCAATAAAATTAATTTGGACTTAATCCGGGACTTAATGAATTGTTTCGGGACGAAAAACGGACCCGAAAGTCGAAAATATGCGGTGCGATGTGGACCGCACATTCTAAGGCTATAAATATCGAAAAATATCTGATTTTTTCAGATTTTCTTCAGCTGAAACCAGTGGGTTTGTTGGTTGAAAAACGTGGGTGAGGAGGAGAGAAAAAAAGTGAGAAATCCAAACTTGTTTCTCCGATTCCGGGAGTTCTGTCCGTCGGAATTCGTCGATTCAAAAGGCAAAGTTCATCTACGCGACGAGGGCTACGCGTGGGTACCAAAAACAACCAGTTTCACCGAAGGTGAACGGGTGGGGGTGTACGAGAATCAAGATTCGAGTTGTATTTCTTTGCTCGGATTCCATCGAGCTAGAAGGGAAAAGTGATCACGTCGACGGGGGCTACGCGTGGGTACCAAAAATGAAGATTTTCACCGAAGGTGAAAAATCGGGATTTGGAAAAATCAAGCTTCGAGTTGGGTTTTCGGGTCTTGGGAGCTTCCTACGGGATTCTCACGCTACAAGAGGTAGGGGTTCTCCTACTTGGGTTGATTTCTTACCTAGAAATGCCTATGATAAATGGGCTGGATATATATATACATATATATGTATATATATTGACCTATGTATACATATATTTATATGTATATGGTTATGGAATAATGAAGATGGTGGATAGGTTGTTAAGAAAGTACACTTACCTATTGATGCAATTGGGGTAAACTAATTTTGTCCTAAATTGTTTAATACAAATTGCCTATAGGAATTTCTTGAGAGAAATTGAACAACTTATGTGATAACATGTTGTTTGCCTTGAAGGTGTTTGTTTAAATGCCTTGGTTGTGGAATTGGTTGTTATTCCAACGAAATTGTGATAACATGTTTAGATGAGTAGAGCTATGTGAAATTATGCACTAAGATGCCAATATATGCTCCTTGATGTATTGACATGGTTAAGGAATTTGGTAGTTATATGTTATTGATATAATTGCCATGAATGTGAACATGTGAAACTATGAATTAATTGTCCATATGGCATTCATATCATATGGCACATGGCATGGATATGCAATGGTGCATTACATTGCATTGGCATGGAATCATTTATTTCATGGGTGAGTGCATGGTTGACGTCGATACCCGACATGGTAATTGACGCAAGGAGTAGTCCAAGTTGCATACATTGCATATGGGACATGGTGTGGCATCACATTCATGGGATGTTAGCATGGGTGTGGGTGTGTTTGTGCATGGGTATTGTACCACAATCTATGTGGTATTAAATGCATGTGGACATGAAAAGAATTGCTCATTGGCATTATTGCATATAGAGCATGACATTGGTAACTCCATTCATGGACATTAGTCATTAGTGGAGGCAAGTGTAGGTGGTGCATGGTTAATCAACACCATACTTGGTGTTTGATGGTGGGCTCGGGAAAGTTGGATCGAAGATCCGACTGAGTCGCACGGTTGCATGCATTTATGGAAAAATTTGGGTCGGGGTTAGCAAGAAGGGGCAAGACGACCTCTCGGGTGCAAGACCCGGTGTTTCGGATACGCACTTCCGTTGGTATAAGAGTCCATAAAGTGTGTCGGTGTACGCGGAACCGTTGGTGGAAGTCCATGAATTCCGTGTCGGTTGGGTGCCGTTGGTGTAAGTCCATAAACGCCCACCCCAAAGAAAGACCCGGAGATTTTCTTAAATTAGTTATTGGGTGAGTAATACCAATGGTGGAGGCTCGGGGTGTGTTACATGATTGAGTCTCATCTCACTCATGGCATGTCGTACACATTGGCATTTGCATTGTGTTGTCGAGCTGGGAAGGGCTCGGGGTGAATGCGTAAATGAGTCACATCTCATTTCATGATATATCAAACACGTTGGCATTAGCATTGTGTTGAGGAGCCAGGGAGGGCTCGGGTTGAGTACATGAGTCTCATCTCATTTCATGGGACTTAGGTAGCCCGGTTTTACATACATGGCATTGACATGTAAAGGGAGTCAGAGTGGACTCGAGTTGAGTGCACATGAGTGGGTCTCACCTCATTCATGGCATGACATTATAGCATTACATCATTTAATTGTATATTATTTGATGGAATGGTTACGGATTTATGAATGTTGCATGTGAACATTTCATATGCATATAGGTTGAGGAGTAGCCTCTGTAGGAAATACTCTACTGGGCGTTGGCTCACCCTATACGGGAACACATTTCAGGTGGGAGAGATACACCGGCGGATGGCTCCATTTTGGACCCTCGTGCTTGAAGAAAGCCGCATGTGGCTTTACTTAATGTTTTGTGTAATTACATGTTAGAAACTATATTTTGGGGCCTGTAATGCGTAAAATAATTGTAATAGAACTTATAAAGACTATTGTTAGATTAGTCTTTCATGTTTTGATTTAAGTATGGTTAATTGGACCCAGTGTGGCCAATGTTTACTTATACATGGACCCGGAGCGGCCATTGCTTTATATTTGACCTCGGATGGGTCTGGTAATTGTGTATTGCACAGGTTGGGTATTGGGTAGAGCTCCCCATACAAAGGAGACTCTGCCCAAATTTCGTTAAGTTATGGACCTCGGTAAATGGGGCATAACAGTGTGATATCGAGATACTAGGTATCTACAGGTATTCCGCGGGTTGATGGGTAATCAACGGACCCCCGGATTTTGGGGTGTCACAGCTTGGTATCAGAGCATAGGTATACGATTTACCTAGGGCTTGAGGGAAATGGGTTTACACCATTGCATTCCATGTGCATTCATGTTATGTGTTTTATTTGTTACATGATTATGTGCTACATGATTATGTGTTATGTGTAAATTGTATACATGGTAAAATGTATATGAAAAAAGAGGAACACTAGGGTTAGAAAACATAATCTTGGAGGTTCGAAAAGGGATGAACGGGATAGTTCATGGGTTAAATGTCTACTAGTGTGAGACACTCGCTCTACTAGAGACACAATGAGGGAATTCACAATGTTTTGAATTGAGTCCCTACATTGGGATACTAGTTATTGTTTTATGACAATTTGAATTGCATAAAGGAATTGGGCTTAGAGGTTGAAACCTTGGAAGAGCCATTGTGGGTGAGTTCTCCCCTAGGAGCTAGGGTGAGTACTAAATGGGTATGTCGGGAATGTGAGCTAGGATTCTTGGGGATTCTACTCCACGGACATGTTAGAATTTGATGTCATCCTTGGGATGGACGGATTGACGGCACACTGAGTCGTCAGTGATTGTGATCGTCAGCGGGTCACTGTTTACACCTCGGAGTGTGTATGTTTTAAGTTTTAGGAGAAACGCATGACGTTTTACCTCAAGTAAAGTATGAATTCCGTTGGTACGGACAGTTCATGGGTTAGCTAGCAAGCTTTACCCTGGGGAACGAGGTGAGACAGGAATTTGGCCCACCTCGGATGTTTATGAGCTTACGAATGTTTGCCTCCACGTAGGGATGTAGACCTCAGTGTTGAGTTATACCCCGGTATGTTGTCTACTCTATGGCTCCTCATAGAATGACACTGGTAGAGTTGTGAGAACTCTAGGTTGAATAAGGACTTCACTACCGAATGCCTCGCCTTGGGATGTTTCGGTACTATTGTCAAATTACAAAGAAGGTTACTTTACCTCGTATTCTAGTAGTCCCGGAAATGGGACAGAGGTACACGGGATATGTGGTGCCTTTACGAACGAACTTGGTTGAGTTTAGAACCTAGTCCGGGAGAGAGATGGATACATGTGGGACAGTTTAGACTGTATTGTTGTGACATATGCATATGGTTGAATGTGCACGTGGGTGTGAATTTCGGGGACGAAATTCTTTTTAAGGGGGGAAGAATGTAAAACCCGGGAAAAATTGAACTTTTTCTGAAAAAGGGCAAAATGGTAATTCTCCACCCTTATGCGTATTTGAAATAATCATGTTCTAGACCTCGGATGAGGAAACGGAGTGCGCCATTGGATTCGCAACGCGAAATCTAGTAATCACTAGAAATTTCGTCGAATTCCGAGATAGTCGGATTTTTGCACGTCGTTCGAGGCGACTGCGTGGCGAATGTAATTTTAAAGGTCCCCAATAATGGATTTTATAAAATTTCCTTATAATTGGATTAAAGTTCCAATAAAATTAATTTGGACTTAATCCGGGACTTAATGAATTGTTTCGGGACGAAAAACGGACCCGAAAGTCGAAAATATGCGGTGCGATGTGGACCGCACATTCTAAGGCTATAAATATCGAAAAATATCTGATTTTTTCAGATTTTCTTCAGCTGAAACCAGTGGGTTTGTTGGTTGAAAAACGTGGGTGAGGAGGAGAGAAAAAAAGTGAGAAATCCAAACTTGTTTCTCCGATTCCGGGAGTTCTGTCCGTCGGAATTCGTCGATTCAAAAGGCAAAGTTCATCTACGCGACGAGGGCTACGCGTGGGTACCAAAAACAACCAGTTTCACCGAAGGTGAACGGGTGGGGGTGTACGAGAATCAAGATTCGAGTTGTATTTCTTTGCTCGGATTCCATCGAGCTAGAAGGGAAAAGTGATCACGTCGACGGGGGCTACGCGTGGGTACCAAAAATGAAGATTTTCACCGAAGGTGAAAAATCGGGATTTGGAAAAATCAAGCTTCGAGTTGGGTTTTCGGGTCTTGGAAGCTTCCTACGGGATTCTCACGCTACAAGAGGTAGGGGTTCTCCTACTTGGGTTGATTTCTTACCTAGAAATGCCTATGATAAATGGGCTGGATATATATATACATATATATGTATATATATTGACCTATGTATACATATATTTATATGTATATGGTTATGGAATAATGAAGATGGTGGATAGGTTGTTAAGAAAGTACACTTACCTATTGATGCAATTGGGGTAAACTAATTTTGTCCTAAATTGTTTAATACAAATTGCCTATAGGAATTTCTTGAGAGAAATTGAACAACTTATGTGATAACATGTTGTTTGCCTTGAAGGTGTTTGTTTAAATGCCTTGGTTGTGGAATTGGTTGTTATTCCAACGAAATTGTGATAACATGTTTAGATGAGTAGAGCTATGTGAAATTATGCACTAAGATGCCAATATATGCTCCTTGATGTATTGACATGGTTAAGGAATTTGGTAGTTATATGTTATTGATATAATTGCCATGAATGTGAACATGTGAAACTATGAATTAATTGTCCATATGGCATTCATATCATATGGCACATGGCATGGATATGCAATGGTGCATTACATTGCATTGGCATGGAATCATTTATTTCATGGGTGAGTGCATGGTTGACGTCGATACCCGACATGGTAATTGACGCAAGGAGTAGTCCAAGTTGCATACATTGCATATGGGACATGGTGTGGCATCACATTCATGGGATGTTAGCATGGGTGTGGGTGTGTTTGTGCATGGGTATTGTACCACAATCTATGTGGTATTAAATGCATGTGGACATGAAAAGAATTGCTCATTGGCATTATTGCATATAGAGCATGACATTGGTAACTCCATTCATGGACATTAGTCATTAGTGGAGGCAAGTGTAGGTGGTGCATGGTTAATCAACACCATACTTGGTGTTTGATGGTGGGCTCGGGAAAGTTGGATCGAAGATCCGACTGAGTCGCACGGTTGCATGCATTTATGGAAAAATTTGGGTCGGGGTTAGCAAGAAGGGGCAAGACGACCTCTCGGGTGCAAGACCCGGTGTTTCGGATACGCACTTCCGTTGGTATAAGAGTCCATAAAGTGTGTCGGTGTACGCGGAACCGTTGGTGGAAGTCCATGAATTCCGTGTCGGTTGGGTGCCGTTGGTGTAAGTCCATAAACGCCCACCCCAAAGAAAGACCCGGAGATTTTCTTAAATTAGTTATTGGGTGAGTAATACCAATGGTGGAGGCTCGGGGTGTGTTACATGATTGAGTCTCATCTCACTCATGGCATGTCGTACACATTGGCATTTGCATTGTGTTGTCGAGCTGGGAAGGGCTCGGGGTGAATGCGTAAATGAGTCACATCTCATTTCATGATATATCAAACACGTTGGCATTAGCATTGTGTTGAGGAGCCAGGGAGGGCTCGGGTTGAGTACATGAGTCTCATCTCATTTCATGGGACTTAGGTAGCCCGGTTTTACATACATGGCATTGACATGTAAAGGGAGTCAGAGTGGACTCGAGTTGAGTGCACATGAGTGGGTCTCACCTCATTCATGGCATGACATTATAGCATTACATCATTTAATTGTATATTATTTGATGGAATGGTTACGGATTTATGAATGTTGCATGTGAACATTTCATATGCATATAGGTTGAGGAGTAGCCTCTGTAGGAAATACTCTACTGGGCGTTGGCTCACCCTATACGGGAACACATTTCAGGTGGGAGAGATACACCGGCGGATGGCTCCATTTTGGACCCTCGTGCTTGAAGAAAGCCGCATGTGGCTTTACTTAATGTTTTGTGTAATTACATGTTAGAAACTATATTTTGGGGCCTGTAATGCGTAAAATAATTGTAATAGAACTTATAAAGACTATTGTTAGATTAGTCTTTCATGTTTTGATTTAAGTATGGTTAATTGGACCCAGTGTGGCCAATGTTTACTTATACATGGACCCGGAGCGGCCATTGCTTTATATTTGACCTCGGATGGGTCTGGTAATTGTGTATTGCACAGGTTGGGTATTGGGTAGAGCTCCCCATACAAAGGAGACTCTGCCCAAATTTCGTTAAGTTATGGACCTCGGTAAATGGGGCATAACAGTGTGATATCGAGATACTAGGTATCTACAGGTATTCCGCGGGTTGATGGGTAATCAACGGACCCCCGGATTTTGGGGTGTCACACAAATGAGAGTTTGCCGTCCTTTAAAACTAGAGGAATGGACTTTTAGGAGTTAATAGTGGAAGTGGAAGAGGAAGAATGGAGGTTTAACATCATAGAGTTCCTAAGATATCCAAATGGGGATGTAAAATAGGCCGTTAGACGACAGACCGCTAATTATATACTCATGGATGGCGAGATGTACAAGAAAGGGATGCACGATGACTTATTGTTAAGATGAATTGACAAAGAAAAGGCCATTTGGCAATAACTGAGAGCCACAAAGGTATATGTGGTGTGCATTAGGTTGACATCAAGATACAGTGGCTAACTAGAAGATATGACTATTATTGGTCATGTATCTTGAAGGATTGAATTGAGTATGCAAATTGTTGTCAAGCATGCTAGCGACATGGACCTATCCAGAGGACACCGACAATACAAATGCATCCCATAATAAAGCCATGGCTGTTTAAAGACTGGGCCATGGATTTGATAGGGAAGATATTTCCCCCATTCACAAGACAACATTATTTTATCATCTTGGCCACTAACTACCATACAAAGTGGGTAGATGCCACTAACTATATAAAGGAATCATTGAAAAGATGGCAGAAGACAACCCAAGGGGCTAAAAATGATAAGCTATTGGAAGCACTATGGGCGAACAAAACGTCCAAACGGTCCAATACCGAAATTTCACCTTTCAAGCTAACATATGGACACAACGCATTTCTGCCAATGGAGATTATTGTAAAGTTATTGTGAGTGGATTTTTAGCATAAGTTAAGTCCAGTTGAATACAATGAAGCCATGATGATCGAACTTGAAGATCTTGACGAAGTGCGACTAGGTGCCTTGGATTGCATCAAGGTGCAAAAGCTAAGATCTGCTAGGGCATACAACAGAAGGGTAAAAAATAAGAGGTTTAGAATACGCAACCTGGTTTGGCAAGTGGGGTTTCCATTAAGACTTAACGATCAAAAAACTGGTAAGTGGTCGGGCAACTGTGAAGGACCATTTGAAGTATTTGAAGTTAAGAAGGGTTGTGTTTACTAGCTAGGAGACCTGGATGGAGAGTGTCACAATCGCTCTATCAATGGACAGTTCTTAAAGGCCTATAGACTGACGGTCTAGGAGGCCGTGGAATGTGAGCAAGACCTTTAACTCAGGAGGTGACGACTGGCAACTAAGGGTATGGCGAAGACCAACATGAAAATCATCCTAGCATTCAACAGTTGTAAGAAATGCAACGACAAAATGGAAAGGAATGAATACTAATGTAAATTTTATTCATAGAAGTTTGTGCAATTTCAGTGAATATAATTTGCAAAAATACATGTAAAACAAAGTGTTGCATAAGTATTGTGTCAAAGTAACTCACTTTTGGAGGCTTGTCATCTTGAGTTTGAAGATGAAAACTTGTGCACCGAAGACAAAGAAATGAGCAGAAGTGAAGGAGAAAGCTTGAGTGCACGAGGTAGAGTAGAGACTTCTCACACAAGCATCTCCTAGTCAGAGACTCCCTGTACTTGCAAAAACCTTCGTTATTCTCCGCTTCCTCTTTTTCGGAAGGATGCTAAGGAAAGTCATCCTAAGGCTAACCTGAAGATTAGAGGAATAAGATAGAACATGGCCGCTAAATGCACTAAAATCTAGATGTAGTATCTTCTTCCAACTTCAACAAGTGCATGTTGTCAACCCATGCTACCTTCCCCCCAAGAAAAGGATCTACAAAATGACCTAAGGATGGAGGTGAAAAGAGATATTCATCCGAAGGAAGACATGAAGTAAGTTAGTAAATCCGACTGTGAACATGAAGAGGAAAATACAGAGTAAAGGCTTTGGTTAAGACCGAAGAAGGAAAAAGGTTGGGGACTAACAAAATCATCTTCCAGTTTTCTCTCTTCTAGGTCACGAGCTGAAACAATAGTATTGCACAAGGAAGAAGTCATCCTTGAAGAGTTTAGTTTGCTTCGAAATGCCTAAGTGCTTCATGGGTATTTATAGGCCATGAGAAAGTTAAATGTTTAATGGCCTTACCTCGAAAATCGTCAGCATTTATGGTAGTTAATAGGAGGAGAACAAAGTGTCACTTTGAAAGGCAGTCAAAGTACCTAAATGCACGCATGTGGATCAAATGACAGAAACACGATGTAAGTGGCAATTAATATAATTTAGTTCACTGTCATGTCAACCATCACAAAGGAAATAAAAAGATAGATATAGGTAAAGAAGTAAATGGCAAAAAAGCCTATCTTTATTTATTATTATTTCCCTTGGAAACTGATACAATGATTTATTAACGGCCTGCAACTCGGTTGAAGTTGAATCTGTAGAGGTTGAGCCATCATCCACATAGGTTGTAGCACTTACCGCAACTGCCTTCTTTTTTTTTCTACACGTTCTTGATAAGACACAGATTCCTCTAGGAGCGCTGCACACCGAGCTTGTAACTCAATAATTTGATGGTCTATCTCTACCAACTCTTGAGGGATTGAGTCAAACGGATAGAATGACTAGAACATGTCTAAATATGTTGGTTTAAATTGACTAGCTATTCTCATTGATCATGAATAACAGCAAGACATTCTTGGCACTTTTGATACAATGTACCTACTTCCTGAAGGATAGCCGGAAGTTCATCAACTAGACGTATCAATGTTTGGCAGTCCTCTTCAACAATGAAAGGAGAAACAACCAATGACCTGATCGAGTGAAGCCGCTTATGAAGAAAGCTCAATTCATCTACTAGAATGGCAGGGTGACCAGAAATAATCAAATTGCTATCTCACGATGATTTTTGAATTCGTGATTCGGGCTTAATCCTGAATACTAGAAGGAGACAAGTCCAAAGGAAAGGCGAGTCTTCAAAGAAGCTAGGATGAAAATAGGTCCACTTCAGGTGAAGGAATAGTAGTGGCTTGAGTTCAAGCCGCGACCTATACAATCTTAGTGGCTAAAGGAGTACCATGGCCTACTGAGGAGTCAGGGGGTTCTTGATTATGGGCTAGAACTTCTTCATTTTCAAGGTCCACAACTTCAACATTATCGGCCACATCGGTGACCATGTCGTTGAAAGAAGGCACGGTGGAACCAAGTTAGTTGCGGCCATGGAAGAATCTATAGAGGTAGGAATGACCGCCGGTCTGAGGGGCTCAAGGTTTTCAAAGATTCATCTTGAGAAGGCCCTATGTTAACAGATGCAGACAAATGGGTGCTATCACGTGGGCAAACACGACGCACTAGGGGACATCATCCTCAATGTCTTGTCCCTCGTAGACCTAAGCATGAGAAATAGAAGAAGAAGGGGCCGTAGAGGAATGTCGTCGATTGTCTTTATGGCGAGGCCTTGTTGAAGAAGAAGGAATAGTTGAGGAAGCCAAATTGTAGAGGTTACAGGATCAAGGTCAACATCCCAAGGAAGAACAACGGCATAATGAGAAGTCCTGATCGAGCTGGCCCTGGGAGATGCCTGAGCCCATGATGGGAAACCCACATGAGTAAGAATAGAGACCGTGTCACAGTTAAATTATTGAGAAACATATCGTCTCCACCAAGCCTTGGCAATCTTTAAAACATCGAATGACTTGGTGAAGGAGATCATTCGAAAAGAGTGACAGGAAAAAGAGTGATGATGGCTAACTTCTCGAATATTCACATCGGTCAAATTAGGCTGATTGACGATGTCAGTATTGAGAATACGGACAAAGTGATAAGAAATCTACTGCACCAAGCCAAATTGGCGGGCGAACTACTATGGCATGTAAACTTCAATGCTGTAGTGAGCATTGGCGACATAAGTTGGCCTTAGGCTGTAATACAAGTCACGAGGGTGGAGATAGAAAAACCAGGCGTCTTCATGGTGGGAAACAATGTCAGCAGGGGCTTGCCTAGGCTTATAAAGGAACCATTTTGGACCCCAATTTTGAGAAAACGACATCCAAATGGGTCATAAGCTATTCAAGTTATATGGATAGGAAAAATAGTCTGCAAAAGTCTTCTCTTTGGAAGGGACCGTGGCAAATAAGCCGCTGTAAGAAAAGGAGGCATTATTGGCAGACGGGATGGAAAGCTCTGGGAATTAAGCGCAAAGCCATAGTTGAAGCACCTAGAGGGGACCCGAACACTTTTGTATCTTTGACACCACAGTTTCCTACATCCCACGATAGAGGTGGGCGAGCATTACAGGAGCAATAGCGTAAGAAACACCTGCGGCCAGCGAGATGTTGTGAAACTCGAGCATGCATAATATTTTAATTTTATAAAAAGTGTTGGTTAAAGTGTGATTTATGAATATTTGCATGGAGTTTAAATTGTGATAAATAAACTTAGGAAAGTTGAGCATGCTTTAATTGAGTAATATAATTATGGAATTACAAGGTAATGGGGAGCAAAGTAGAATTTTGAAAGTTTCGAGAATTATTGATAGGTTAAATAAAGAGATAAGCAAAACATTAGGGGACTTTAGTGTAATTGGGATAACTCTTGCATGAAAAGGAAACCCGACATGTGTATCTTCTCCAACTTTGAGCCTTGGGAAAAAATATATAAAGGGGAGAATGCTTTAGGCGGTGAGTGGAAGGAAATAAAAGAAAAGAAAAACAAGAAAAAAGGAAGAGAACAGAAAAAGCTTGAGGGTTTCGGTGAGAGATTCGCCAGAGTGCATGTGTTCTTGAGTAAGAAAACCTTATTCTTTGAGAGTTGTGTGATCTTTGATTGTGCAAAGTAGTGGAGTGGAGTTATTTTGAAGAATTGAGGAGGATTGAAAGCATTAGGGTAGAATTCGGAGGAAAACCGAAGAAACCTGGTCACAACGGAGGTAAGAAATCCTAATAAATTTCTATGTTTTTCTACTTTTAAATATGTCCTTGATGCTTGGGTAAATGTTGGGTGGTGTTAGATTTGAGGTTGGGTGGAAGAATATGAAGTTTGAACCAAGTTCTAAAATTCGGAATAGGGTTCAGCCGGTTGAACAAAGTACTAATTGCACATCAACCGGTTGAAGGGTGTGTTGAACTGTTTGATCAAAGTACTGGGAAGGTTTTAACCAGTTAAAGGGTAACGGTCAACTGGTTCATCATAGTGAACTTAGGCAAATTTGTTGTGATGTTCTAGGTTTTTGTGCAAGTCATCTAAGGCCTTGCTAAGGTATTCAATGGACCTTAAATGGGTTCTTTATGAGTTTTATGGGTTGCATATACACCATTGGGGAAAATGAGGGAAAATGTTAACATGTGTGTGGGTAAACATGCATACATGGAATTAAATGGAAGTGTTTAACACTTATATGTGAATACTATGGTATATGATAGGAACTGAGGCATCAACCTCTACATTAAAGGCACAAACCGAGAAATAAATTGTTGTATTCCGGGACTTGAGGTGAGTGGACTTTTTCCTTGTGATTGATAATAACCAAGGTATACTTATGTGATGTTATTAAATGTATATGATGGTATTGTTGACCCAGTGCTTGATTAAGCATTATTTTGATGATGATAAACATCTAAACATGATTTAATTTGTGGATTAGACGTGTGTTTGTTAGATTGTGATTGGTGGCAAAAAGGCAAGATCAACGGAGAAAGAATGCAATAGAAAACATGAGAACTTTGTCTGCAAAAATAGAGTGTCAGGTATACTGGATGGATGAACTGGCATATCGGACTCTGAAATGGCAAACCTCAGAAGCCTCCAGTACTTGGCCAAGGAAGAAGTGTCTAACAAATTGGCATACCGGACAAGCGAACCGGTATACCAGATGTAGCGGTTGTGAGCCAACGACAAAATATTCAAAAGTGCTGAAATTTTACTTTTTGAATCCTCCTTGACCTCCACTATAAATAGAGGTCTTAAAGGCAATTTTGGTCTTCTTCTTGCATAAGTGAACTTATGAGCTAGCATCCAAAAGAGATTGTTCTATTTATTGAGAAAGAGGTTTGAGCCTTTAAGATCATTCTTCTTGTCTTCATATTTTGATTTGAGAGAATATTCTTGAGAAGTAAGAGGGAGTGATATTTTATTCTTCTTGAGTGAGTCTTTTGAGAGAAAATCATTTTCATTGTACTCAAGGAAAAACTAGTTCTAAAGGTGTTGGAATCTCACCTATTGAAGAGATTCAAGAAAGAGAAAGAGAACCTCCAAGGGGAGAAGAAAGAGAAGATGTAGGCCAAAGTGTTGGGGCCAAACCTCTATATATTATTGTATTTGTTCTCTCTCTCTCTCTCACTCTTTGTTTTATATTGTTCTTGTTACCTCACATACGCAATATCACACTCATCTCATTGACATCTATCATATAGGTTAATCAATTTTACAATTAGTGAAATTGAATTTTTTAATTGGACATTTGTCTTCTAAACCTAATTCACCCCCTTTTAGGTTGCACTTTGGGCGAACAATTGGTGTCAGAGCAAGGGCTCTTAGTAAAGTGTGTAACAACATTTAGAGTAAAAAAGATCATGGAAACTCTAGAAGGAAACATTGTTGAAGAACAATTCATCTCTAGACCACCATTTTTCAATTGTAATGACTATGCATATTAGAAAGCTAGAATGAAAATATACATCATGTCTCTAGATGATGCACTATGGGATATTATTGAAGAAGGATATACAAAGCCCACTAGTGATAAGAAAACATGGACTAGTGATGAAAATAAGGCACACACAAATAATGCCAAGGCAATGAATACACTCTATTGTGCATTAGATAAAAGTGAATTTAATAGTATTTCCACTTGTGAAACCACTAGTCAAATATGTCATATGCTAGAAGTCACACATGAAGGAACTAGTAGAGTGAAAAAAATCTAAGATATATATGCTTGTGCATGATTATGAACTTTTCAAAATGGATCCTTATGTGTCTTCCAATATGTTAGGATGCCAAAGTAACCGCCATCATTGAAGCAAAGGATCTCAAGGCTCTTCCTCTAGAAGAGCTACTTTGCTCTCTCATGACCTATGAGATAAGTATCAAAAGAGATGAGGAGTTAGAGAAGAAGAAAAAAAACACTGCTTTCAAGTCAAACAAAACCTCAAATGAATAAAACAATGAAGACAATGAAGAAGGTGATGAAGAACTTGCCTTTATCACAAGAAAATTCAAAAGATTTCTCAAAAGTCAAGGCCCCTACAAGAAAGGAGAAAATTCAAGAAAAAGTGGGGTGATTTTCTATGAATGCAACAAGCCGGGACACATCAAGCAAAATTGTCTCACATTAAGAAAATATTACAAGAAGGACAAGAAGGTTCTATGAAGGCAACTTGGAGTGATAGTGAAGGTGATTCAGATCATGAAGAAATCAAAGAAACGACAAATCTTTGCTTCATGGTTATGAAAGAAAGTGATGAGGTAAATTCTAAACAACAAGAAGAAGATGAACTTACTATGAATGAAATGTATGATGTCATGCTTGAATTGCATAATTACTTACTTGACATTACCAAAAGGTACAAGGAGCTCAAAAAGAAACTTGTCATTCTTTCAAAAGAAAATGACATTTTGAAAATTGAGCATGAAAAACTCAAAGTTCAAAATGTTAATTTGAAAAAGGAATCACAAGACTCTTCCTTAGTAAATAAGATCAAAGAAGAAAACAATCTTTTAAAAAGAAAGAATTGTGATCTAAACAAGATTGTTTATAATTTCACTCAAGGAAGTGAAAAATTGGAAAAAACTCTTATCAAGCCAAATGTGTGTGCTTGATAAAGCCGGATTGAGCTTTAACAATCACTCTAGTCAAAAGGCATATAAGAACTTCTTTGTTAAAGAGTCAAAGTCAAGAGGAATTAGCTAAAACATTGTATTATTGCCATAAAGTAAGACATCTTGCATACAATTGTTTTGCTAGGAGATCACATCAAAATAGGTTCATGCATAAAACATTCTCTAACATTGAAGGACCCAAAACTAAGTGGGTACCAAAGACCAATGTTTAACTCAAAGGAGGAGGGTGGATATATTACTTTTGGAAACAATGCCAAAGGTAAAATCATTGGAATTGGTAATATTGGTAAGAAATCCTCCCTCCAAATTGAAAGTGTGTTGTAAATGACTTGAAGCATAATATAATTAGTATTAGTCAATTATATGATAAGGGTTATAGAATTACTTTTGAAGCAAACACTTTCAAAGTAGAAAGCATAATAGACAATTGCATCCTTTTTGTTGCCAAAAGAATTGAAAATGTGTATGTTTTGGATCTTGATGATTTATATGATCAAAATGTCAAATGTTTAGCCGTACTAAAAAATGAATCATGGCTTTGGCATATACGATTAGGGCATTGTAGAATGGACACTCTTTCCAAACTTGTTAGGAAAGACTTAATAGTTGACTTGCCTAAAATTAAATTTGAAAAGGACAAAGTTTGTCACCCATGTCAACTAGAAAAAAACAATGTAAGAGCACATTTAAGTTAAAGAATGTTATATCAATATCTAGACCTTTAGAACTCATTCATATAGATTTATTTGGAGCATCAAATGTAATTAGTCTTGGTGGCAAAAACTATGTATTTGTCATTGTTGATGATTACTCTAGATATACATAGGTTTATTGCCTTAGACACAAAGATGAAACCATAGAAACCTTTAAAAACTATTGTAAAAGATTTGAAAATGAAAAAGGGTACTTGATTACTTATGTTAGGAGTGATCATGGGGGAGAATTTGATCAACACAAATTTGAAAACTTTTGTCTACATAAAGGCTATGGACATGAATTCTTGGCACCTAGAATACCTCCTCAAAATGGTGTAGTTGAAAGGAAGAATAGGACAATCATTGAAATGAGTGTAAACCATGTTAAATGAATTTAGCTTACCAAAGTATTTTTGGGGTTACGCCATTAATTGCTCATGTTATATTATTAATGGAGACCTAATTAGACCTATTATTAAAAAGACCCTTTATGAGTTATGGAACAATATAAGACCTAAGATTGGGTACCTTAAAGTTTTTGGTTGTAAATGTTATGTGCTTAATACAAAGGATCATCTAGGTAAGCTTGATGCTAAATCTGATAAGGCCATATTCTTAGGCTATTCCACACATATCAAAGCATATAGGATTTTTAATAAAAGAACTCTAGTTGTTGAAGAATCTATACATGTTTTTGATGAATCAGATCCTTTGACAATTAAAAACTGAAGATGACCTTGATGATGATGTAGACCTAAACTTCCATTTTAATCAACTTCATATGGACGATGATCATGATAAGAAAGAAGATAATAGTCAAAATTACGACACTAATGAGACTTCCTTACATGAACTCCCAAAAGAATATAAAAAGGTTATTGACCATCCTCTAGAACAAGTCATAGGGGATCCCTCACAAGGAGTCAAAACTAGATCTACTCTTAGAAACATATGCAATAATTTAGCTTTCTTGTCTCACATAGAGCCCAAAAACATAGGCGAAGCACTAAATGATGAATCATGGATCATGTCTATGCAAGAAAAGCTAAATCAATTTAAAAGAAATGAAGTATGGGAGTTAGTCCCTAGACCTAGAAACACATCCATAATAGGAACAAATGGGTATTTGGAAACAAACAAGATGAAGAGGGAAGCATAACTAGAAACAAGGCTAGATTAGTTGCACAAGGGTACAATCAACAAGAAGGGATACACTATGATGAGACCTTTGCACCCGTAGCTAGACTAGAATCCATTAGAATGTTACTTGCTTATGCTTATACAAAGATTTTAAGCTTTATCAAATGGATGTCAAAAGTGCCTTCTTGAATGGTCTCATCATGGAAGAAGTATATGTAGAGCAACCCCCCGGTTTTGAGGATGTCCATAATCCAACCTATGTATATAAACTCACTAAGGCATTATATGGATTAAAACAAGCACCAAGGGCTTAGTAAGATAGACTTATTAGATTATTATTAGATAATGATTTTCTATGGGAAAAGTTGATACTACTCTTTTTGTCAAATATATACATGATGATACACTTGTTGTACAAATATATGTGGATGATATTATACTTGGTGCTACAAATGAGAAATTATGTGAAGATTTTGCTCAATGCATGAGTAGTGAATTTGAAATAATTTTAATGGGTAAGTTGAACTTCTTCCTTGGTTTGCAAATTAAACAAGGAAAAGAAAGAATGTTCATAAGACAATTTAAATATGATAAGAATTTATTAAAGAAATTTGGCATAGAAAATTCAAAATCCTATGGCACTCTGCTTGATGGCGTTCAACCTAATCTCCAAACACTAACCCGGACTAAGTTTATATGGCTTATGTGTGTAGGTGAGTGTTACTCTCCCTTGGGTTCAATGCTAGAAATGGGAAAAACGTGTATGTGAATGGAAATGTGTGTGTGTGCAAAAGTGCTCTCCAAGCGAAGAGAGACTTTCGAGTGTCGTGTTTTACTTGGAATGGGTATTCCAAGGTCGTCTTCTCAGGGAAGGAAAGGTCAAGTGTTTTTCAAGGGTGATTTGAAAAGAAATGAAAATTGTAAAATCTTGTGAATTTTGGTGTGGTGAGTTGTGTTTTGATAAAGATGCAAGAAAGCAAGGTTGGCTAATCCAAAGAGGTGTCTCGGTGATTGATTGATTCGTAGGAAGTGAGGGACTAATATGGAGGTGTAGGCTCAAGCATACCCCGTGACAAGTCTACGGTGTATCAAGAGCCCACAACCACGTCCGTACTCAACCTAGTCAAACCAAACCACTTTACACTACGAAGAAGAATGAACGAGAGTCGATTTCACATACCCAAGAGGAAATTTCCCTTGGATTAGCCAACTAAAAATCTAGCTACTCATAGTAAAAGCAAGAACAAACATAATGTAAAGAGACATGTAGATGAAATGGACTGAAAATAGAGATAAAATGAAGCTTAGAACTTGTATTAATGCTAGGAGAAGGTAAAATACAAAGGAGAATTCATTTATTACCAAAATGGAAAGCTTAAAGACAAAACCCAGTTGAAAATATAAAAGTGCAAGAACATTGAATTAAAATTGATTACACTTGAAATAAAGGAGATTACAATGCAAGAAATGAAGATTACCAGTGAAATACAACTTACTACAAGTGAAATGGTGAAATAAATGCAAAAATCTAAAATTCTGTCTCTAAAACTCCATCTTCTTCCTTGGAGCTTCTCTCTCTACACTACTCCTAAGCTTAGGTAGCCTCCTCCTTTCAAAAGCTTGTGTGTAGCTGAATAAATGGTGTAGAGACCTCTGCATTTTCATCCATAGGTCTCCTCAGGTCTGTGTGAGCAGACATCCCATCAATGGGAGGTGATTTTGACACTTGCACAGGCTAGGACAAGCTTAGCATGTAACCCACCATGCCTCCCTCTTTCTCTGTCTTCCTCTTCCATGCTTTTTCTTCCAAAGTCCAATCCTAGGTGTAGGAAAGCATGCTTGTATGTAGAATATGTCAGGGGATGTGTGGGAGAAGCAGATGTGGGCCCCCCAAGCAAGTATAGTCTGAGTTGCAGGTTCTAGCATTTTTCAGCAAAACCTACCAATAGGTTTTGGTTTCCTTCTACTGGTAGGTCGTAAATGAGATGCTAGTTCAAGACCAGTTTTCATAAATTTGTCACAACTTTTAATCCAACTGTCCAATTGAGATATAATTTTGACACAAGACAGAGGATATCTAGGTCTACAACTTTCATGTTTTGTACTTTTTCAGATTCAAAGTAGATCATGGTCAAACATGGGGAAAACCGAGGTACTTCTACCTAATGGTTTAGGTGCCGGTACCTATGTTACCAAGCACCGATACCTCCTTGATTTCTTTCACTTTCAAGCCTCCAAATCCTCATGTAATGTGTTCATCTCTTCACCACTCATCCACACATAGTTGCAGGGTTCCGGAAGCCATCAATTACTCTATGATTACCTACAACATCAAAATTTTCACATTATTCACAAATTCGACGAACTCTAACTAATTAAATGCAAAGTTGAGTTAAAATGCATGCAATGAGGCCGTTAAATATGCAATATTACGTGCTCATCACACCCCCTAACTTAATCTTTGCTAGTCCATAGCAAACTAAATGTAAAAATTAAGCAAACAAAAATAAACCTATCATAATGGACGAGTTTTGTCTCGTGAAGGTTTCCAGTGAAGGTATCTACAAACTTCTTTTCCTCATATCCAACATTTGAAAAATATGCCCGTATCCTAACTAGCACTAGGATGTCAAAAATAGGTTTGTTCAATGCACTCGAACTAATCACACATGAATCACATCATAACTTTAAATGCTATTCTAGAGTATAAACCTACACATTTTCTTTCCACTCTCGTGTGTGTGTGAAATGAATATGTAATTTAAGCATTTACTCAACGGAATCCACATTCACTTAGCTATCCAAATTCAGCTTTGATGCAAAACTCACCAAGGGTTTCTCTAAAAAATGAATAACTCAATGATTATCCGAGCAAGCTCTCCATGTGTATATGTTATATAGAATCATATGCAAAAACCAAAATGCTCACATATAATACAAATATGATGTGCATGCATAACAATTGAAACAAACTTGGCATAATCTCATGAATGGAATGTTAGGGCACTAGATAAAAAAAATCAACTTTTCTTTTCATTTAAAGGCGTGCCTTCTCCATGCTTTCTCTAGATCATTTAGGACTTTCAATGGTTATAATGGGTCCTTGGGGTGATATTGAGGCAAATGAAACGAAGGAAAGAGGAAAAAAAATAGGGTTATTCCGAGGCATGACCTTTATTGTCAACAATTTCCCCTTTTTTGTGAAATTTTCAGCTTATCACATTCACCTCACTCTTTGTTTCTTTTCCCTCCTTTTCATTAACATTTTCCTTTTCTTTTTCTCTTTATTTTTCTTCTTCCACCCCTTTTTCTCCTTTTCTTGAATTTTTTTTTTGTCTTTTCCATTCAACATTATGAATTCAGCAATCATTTATCCCTCTTTAGGTTGCTTCTCCACATTTCCTTTTCTTTATGATCAATCACAGTCAGTCTCGGAACAACCAATGAGTGATAATTTTAATCATTTTGCACTAGCTTGGCCAATCATGTGGCATGGAAACGAATTTTCAATTAAGGCTCAATCATGGCACTAGGGATAAATTTTTTCCAAGAAAAAGGCTAAGGCTTAAAGCATTTCAAAGATGGCCTAAGATCATTTCTAAATAAGCATGGGGAGAAATGTTGGCATTTTAAGACAAAGTTAATCAACTATCCACATGCAACTCAAATCGAAGGAAGCATAATGAGATTATTGAACAGATTTTGAATTTGAAAAATTGTTCTTTTGAGTAAATGTAAGTTCCCTCCAACAAGGATTGACACTAAAGCTAAAACGGGTACTTATTTCATCTCCACTATGCATGTCAAGCTCTAAAATGTGGATCCAATCCGTAAATTGCTGAAATTACACATTCAAGGTGCACTATGGTTGAGTTCAAAAGAAAACACATATGTGATACTCTGGCATATGATAAACTTCTATGATGTGCTCATGTATTCAACGTTCAAAATGAAGATCAAGCAATCACAACTCTCATAACAATTAGGATAGGGGAATATAGTTCAATATTAGTTATTTTCCACAAAAAATGTCCAAAATTTTCAAAATTTTTACATTTCCAACTATTATGTACAAAAAGTGGTGGAACATGTAAATGGTGCACCTCACCCCCCAACTTGAACCATGCATTGTCCTCAATGCACAAGGAATCATGCAATGAGAAAATGGAAGTAACATGGGAAAAAAGATACTCCTTTTTTTTTCTTTAGACACATTAAAGGAAAAATGAAACACAAAAAAGCTTGTTTACACCCCCAACTTAAACTCGCACATGATATTGAATAAGATTTGTTACGATGATGCTCAAAATGAATTGAGTCCAAATTAGGGAGAGGTAAACAACTTCTACACTACAACAACATGAAAATAAAAATATAACAATAAAAGAATCTAACTACTATGTACATGAAAACAAAACAAAAAGGACTCATGTCAATCCGGCTTCAATTCGGATATGAGCTTATGCCCATTGATTTTTTTGATTTTAAAATTTTTTTGGTGTGCAAATGCCTTTCCTAACCAATCTATCCAATGATATAAAAGAAAATTATTCAAAATTCTCAATAAGACAGAGGTGCACACAAGTTTATGCAATTCCAACAATGGAGTATACAATTTCTCTTCATAAATTTTTACACTTAACTCTATTTCAATGCCCTCCCCAAGTTGAAAATTGTGAACCTCAACACCACTCTTCGATGGCAACATGACCTTGTGCTTATTAGCCTCATGTGAGATAATAAATTCATTAAATTTTTCACAATCAAGAGTGGTGGGAGATTCAACATCAATTTGCATTCCATAGAAATGATCATCCTCAATACATTGACTATGCTCAAGATGTTGTTCTTCACAATTAGTAATTATGACATTAGTCAATGCAATAAGGTCATCTCTAATTTCAGAAAATTGTTGGGCTACTTGGGCATTGACTTCTATTTGGTATAACATAAACTCGCAAAGAGTATTTTTCAATTCTTGCTCGGTTGAGTCCTCATATGTTGGATAGTGGCAAAATTTATTTGGTGGTGTGAGATCGGATGAAAAATTATAAGGTTCATTCTCCCAACCATAACTCGGATAACTCGTTGCAACATAATGGTCGGGGTAAAAATTTTTGGGGGCTAATATTGAAATTGATCATTCACATGCAAACTCTTAAACTATATAATTTAATGGACACTCACTAGTGATGTGCCCATACTCATCACAAATCTTGCACAAATTTTCAAAATTTGGGGCATTTAACACATTATCATAAAAATTATGAAACATTACATAAAACACAAACTACAACAAACTATTTACAATCGAGACGACATACCTTGGCCCGTGATGAAAATCAAAAGACTTACCTATACCGTCACAAATCACCTTCGAACTCAACGCTTAGCCTTCCCCGGCAACGGCGTCAAAAATGCTTGGTTGCGTTCACTCTAATCTCCAAACACTAATTCAGACTAAGTGTATATGGCTTATGTGTGTAGGTGAGTGTCACTCTCCCTCGGGTTCAATGCTAGAAATGGAAAAAACGTGTATGTGAATGGAAATGTGTGTGTGTGCAAAAGTACTCCGCAAGCGAAGAGAGACTTTCGAGTGTCGTGTTTTAATTGGAATGAGTATTCCAAGGTCTTCTCCTCAAGGAAGGAAAGATCAAGTGTTTTTTAAGGGTGATTTGAAAAGAAATGAAAAGTGTAAAATCTTGTGAATTTTGGTTTGGTGAGTTGTGTTTTGATAAAGATGCAAGAAAGCAAGGTTGGGTAATCCAAAGAGCTCATTTCAATGAGAATAAAAAATCAACTCAATTTATTCAACCAACGGTGCGTAGGTGATTGATTGATTCATAGGAAGTGAGGGACTAATGTGGAGGTGTAGGCTCATGCATACCCCGTGACAAGTCTACGGTGTATCAAGAGCCCACAACCACGTTCGCACTCAACCTAGTCAAACCAAACCACTTTACACTATGAGGAAGAATGAACGAGATTCAATTTCACATACCCAAGAGGAAATTCCCCTTGAATTAGCCAACTAAAAATCTAGCTACTCATAGTAAAAGCAAGAACAAACATAATGTAAAGAGACATGTAGATGAAATGGACTGAAAATAGAGATGAAATGAAGCTTAGAACTTGTATTAATGCTAGGAGAAGGTAAAATACAAAGGAGAATTCATTTCATACCAAAATGGAAAGTTTAAAGACAAAACCCACTTGAAAATATAAAAGTGCAAGAACATTGAATTAAACTTGATTACACTTGAAATAAAGGAGATTGCAATGCAAGAAATGAAGATTACCAGTAAAATACAACTTACCACAAGTGAAATGGTGAAGGAAATGCAAAAATCTAACTTTCTCTCTCTAAAACTTCATCTTCTTCCTTGGAGTTTCTCTCTCTACACTACTCCTAAGCTTAGGTAGCCTCCTCCTTTCAAAAGCTTGTGTGTAGCTGAATAAATGGTGTAGAGACCTCTGCATTTTCATCCATAGGGCTCCTCAGGTCTGTGTGAGCAAACTTTCCATCAGTGGGAGGTGATTTTGACACTTGTACATGCTAGGACAAGCTTAGCCTGCAACCCACCATGCCTCCCTCTTTCTCTGTCTTCCTCTTCCATGTTTTTTCTTCCAAAGTCCAATCCTAGGTGTAGGGAGGCATGCTTGTATGTAGAGAATATGTCAGGGGATGTGTAGGAGAAGCAGAGGTGGGCCCCTCAAGCAAGTAGAGTCTGAGTTGAAGGTTATGGCATTTTTTAGCAAAACCTACCAGTAGGTCGATGACAAAACCTACCGGTAGGTTTTGGTTTCCTTCTACCGGTAGGTAGTAAATGAGATGCTAGCTAAGGACCATTTTTCGTAAATTTGTCATAACTTTTGATCCAACTGTCCGATTGAGCTGAAATTTTGACAAAAGACAGAGGACATTCAGTTCTACAACTTTCATGTTTTGCACTTTTTCAGATTCAAAGTGGATCATAGTGAAACATGTGAAAAACAGAGGTACTGCTACCAAATGGCGTGGGTGCCGATAAAGCTTTATAGAGGCATGATTGATAATTTGCATTACTTAACTGCTAGTAGACTCGATATTATGTTTAGTGTGTGCTTGTGTGCTACATTTCAAGCTAATCCTAAGGAGTAACATTTAAATGCCATTAAGAGGATATTTAGATATCTTGGGGGTACCACAAATCTAGGTTTATGGTATTCAAAAATTTTATCTTTTGAACTTATTATGTAATACCGAAAATTTTAAAATTTTATTAAAAAGAGCAAAACAGAAATTAGTCATTACAGTATGGGTTGAAAACTTAAATTTTTTTAGAACTCAGATGAAAAAAAGGACCTCACCATTGGATTCATATCGCAAAATCTAGCTGCTTAGTCAAATTTCGTTGAATTCTGAGACAGTTAGATTTTTTACGCTTTATGAGGCGATAAGTTGTCACATAACTAAAATAAACGCGATAAGATTTTATTCGCGAAACCCAGAAAAAAATTTAAATTTAGTTCAATAAAAATGTACTAAACTTAAACTGGGATGAGATTTAATTGATTCGATATAAAATCAGATTAGAAAGACCGAAATGTGTAGCGCAACGAGGGCCAAGCAAATGGGAGGTATAAAAAGGTGGAAGAATCATATTTTCCCCCCATATTCTTCATCTCATTTCTAGATAGAGAGAGAGAGAGAGAGAGAAAGAGAGAGAGAGAGAGAGAGAGAGAGAGAGAGAAAGAAAAAGAAAAAGACAAAGGGAAAAGTCTCACTCCCCATCTTCTTCCTCCAATCTACAACGATCCGACTGTCGGATTGCTTCGGGCCAAGAGATAAAGTTGTTCTACACGATGAGGCCTACAAAACCATACCAAAGATCATGGGTTTCCCTAAGATCTCAAAGACGGGATTTTTAGGATAAAGCCTTGAAAGCTTGATTTGCGATCCTTGGAACTTTTAGTACGCGAATATACGCTACAAGAGGTAGGGTTCCTTTCCCAATTAGGTTTATTTTCAATCTAGGGTTGAAATATGAAATAGGTAGGGTGTTAGAGATGAATTCTCAAGTATAACACATACCTAGTGTAGTTGAAATATGAAAAATGGGTATAAGAATATGTTAAAACCAATTCTTGTATGATTTGGTTTGATAAAATTGCTTGATATGAATTTTATGAACAATGTTTTGTTAGGGCATGCTATGTGTTCACATTTGTGCCTTATTGGTGTTTGATGAAATACCTATGGATGATTAAGTGTGTTATTTGAATGGAAAATGTTATAATATGCTTAGTGGTGCTGAAAAATGTTATTATATGCTTTGTGATATAATTGACATTTGAGAAATTAGGAATGTTGTGGGATTTTGATATGTTCACTATATGCTCAAAATATGAGGAATATGATATTATGAATTGTAATTGTACATTACATTTGCATTTGCACGGGTAGCATCACATTCGTAGGCATTCGACATGAGTGTGGGTGTGTGCGCATGATTTTTGATCAAACACCATCCTTGGTGGGTTGATGCGTAGGCTCGGAAAAGTTGGACCTAGGTTAAACTTAGTCGCACGAGTTTGCATTGAAAATATATGTCAATGTTAGTAAGAAGGGCTAAATTCTCCCTCGAGTGCAAGACCTGGTAATTTTGGATACGAACTTCCGCTTGTATTGAGTCCATTAAGTGTGTTGGTGTACTCAGAACCGTTAATGGAAGTCCATAGATGTCGTTTCGGTTGGGTACCCATTGGTGCAAGTCCATAAATACCCACCGCAAGAAAGACACAAGATTTTATAAAATGGTCATTAGATGTCTAACATCAATGGTGGGAGCTTGGAATACCTGGATGCATACGCATGGCATGGCATGTGTTATGGGAGCTGGTGGAGGGCTCGAGGTTGCATTGCATGTCTGGGTTTTACCTCATGACATGACATGAAATTGTAGCATTCATTTATGACATGTATGTATTTGAATGAATGTTTGATGTGATGATTTGCATTTGACATTTCATATACATTTGGGTTGGGTAGTAACCTCCTTAAGAGATACCGTATTGAGCGTGACTCACCCTTTATGGGGACATATTTCAAGTGTTGGACAAGCTTTAGCGGATGGCCCTCACTTGGGCTCGTGTTAAAGGAAGAGCCGGGTTGTGGTTCTTAAATTACATTTGTAATCATTTATGTAATTTTGTTTTGGACTTGTATAAATCATGTACAAACCTCGTAATTTGGCTAAGGCATGTAATGGGACATTATTCTTTTGTAAAAAGAATGAATGGAATGAGTGTGGAATGCATTGAACGATTAAAATTTGGATTTTTTGGATGTTTGGGGGAAATCTAGGCTCTAGGTACTTGTACCACACAGGTACCTGGCATCCAGAGAGCTCAAGTACCTGTACTTGGGCACACAAGTACCAGTACCCCGAAGACAGTGGGCTCAGGTACTGGTACCTAGGTTCACAGGTACTGGTACCACTTTGTCGAGGGCCCAGGTACTGGTACCATGACTTACAGGAACGGATAACTGAAAACCAGAGGGCTCAGGTACCGGTATCACATACCCAAGGTACCGATACCTCTTCACAAAAACTAAAATTTTTAATTTAAATGTGCTAAGCCTCCACCTCTTGAGCCCTTACCTTTGGATAATGTAATTGGTTAAATATTAAGCCTATATTTTGGGATGTGGATCTTGGAATGGTAATATGATTATTGTATGCACAGGTTATGTATTGGGTAGAGCTCCCATAAATAGATTATGCATGGATGATCAATGGGTTGAGAAAGGACCCCCGGATTTTGAGGTCTCACAGCTTGATATCAGAACCTAGGTTCCCGATTACCTTGGACTTGAGAGTAGATTGGGTTAAGCAATTGCAACTATTATGCATTACATGTTATGTGCATTAAATGCTACATGTTGTGTGATATGTGATAATATGCATGATTCAATGTGTATGGAAATGAGACACTAGGGTTAGAAAACATAACCTTGAGGTCGGGAAAAGAAAGAATGGGAAAATGTACGGTTTGTGTGTCTACTGGTGGGTGGCATACCTCTTACCAGTGAGACGAGGAAATTAAATTTCCAACTTTGTAACTTTGATCCCTAACTTTGGGATACTAAGTTAGTGGTCTATTGCTATCTTACGTGTGTGTAGATGGAAAATAGAGGAAGAGGACATCGCAACGGTCGAGGAGTTGAACGAAACAACCAACCATCACCACCACCTGCATTTGATCAATAAGCCTTCATGGAGGCTATGGGCATAATGGCTACTACCTTTGTACAATCCAGCGCCAACATAGGTCAAGGAGGCTCGAACAACCTCTAGAGATTCAAGGCAAATAAACCACCAACCTTTATGGGAAGGGCAGATCTGATGGTGGCCGACCATTGGTTCCAACAAGTAGACAAGATCTTGGAGGCTATGGAGATCACCTCCAATACCACTAAGATAAGTGATTTGCACAAAACGTTGCATCTATTGTATGTTGTTATGCCCTTTTATACTTTCTTTTGTTGTGAACTTGGTGAGAAATACGTTTAATCTTCTCTTTAATGAAGTTTTATGTGAATGTTGGTGAAAATTTGTAAATGGCTTAAGTTAAGCTCCCATTGTAATGTTTAAAGTCAATGAAGATGAGGGGATAGCATAAAGGAAGGATTGGAGGGTGAAGAAACTAAGAAAAATGCAATTTGGATGAAAACCTTCCGGAAGGTTTACACTTGGTCTGCTTATTCACTGCCAAAACCTTCCAGAAGGTTTTGTCTACTGGAATGAACCTTCTGGAAGGTTTGCATCAACCTTATGGAAGGTTTTGCTCACTGGACTGCTATTTTAACTATTCCTGCACAAACCTTCTGGAAGGTTTGCATCGAAATGCCGAGACAGCCTGCAACTCAAGCTCTGCCATTTGGGGACCCCACCTATGCTTCTCCCACTTGTCCCCTGACATCCCTTACACATCTACATGTCTCCCCATACCCATGCTTGGACTTTGGAGGCTCAAGCATTAATGAGGAAGAGAGAGAAGAGGCAAGCCAGGGAAGTGCAGGATAGGCCTGTCCTAGCCTGCCCAATGCCATCCAATCAGCCTCCTATGGATGGGAGGTTTGTCACACAGCTAGAGGATAGCTCCATGGATGAAAATGCAGCATTCATTTTACAAATTATGCAGCATTGTAGAGATATAGAGGGAGAAGCTCTAGGAAGAAGATATAGTTTTTAGTAAGAGAACTGAGATTTTTGCATCTCTTTTACCCATTTTCACTTGTAATCGTCTTGAATACTCTTGTAAACTTCATTTATTGTCTTTAATGTCATTTATTTCAAGTACTTTGCAAGTTTAGTTACACTTGTTAGATTCTACCATTGTTGTATGGATTTTCCTTCATTTCAAGCTTTTGAAATGGGTATTAAATGCATTTCTTCATATTTTAAGTTTTCTTGCATTAATTTAAGTTCCAATCTTCATTTCTTCACAATGTCTCTTCACTTCATTTATATTCTTGCATTAAATATGAGTAGCTAAGCTTTAAGTTGGCTAATCCAAGGGAAAATTCCTCGTTGGTATGCTAAATCAACTCTTTTTCATTCCTCCTCGTAGTGTAGAATGGTTTGGTTTGACTAGGTTGAGTGTGGACGTGGTTGTGAGTTCTTGATATACCGTAGACTTGTCACGAGGTATGCTTGAATCCTCACCTCCATTTTAGTCCCGCACTTCCTACGAATCAATCAAACGTCTAGGCACCATTGGAATAATGTCTTGAGTTGATTTGGCATTCCTATTGGAATGACCCCTTTGGATTAGACAACACTTGTTTCCATTTCATTTTCATCAAGAACACAATTTACCAAAACTCAAATATCAAATATTTTTCTACTTTTCCTTTTTCACCACAATCACCTTCAAAACAATTCACCTCCTTCCTTGAGGAGACGACCTTGGAATACGAATTCCAAGTAAAACACGACACTCGAAAGTCTCTCTACGTTTGAGGAGCAATTTTGTTCACACACACACACACACACATTTTATTCACACACCCGATTTTCCATTTCTTGCATCGAACCCGAGTGAGAGTGAAAATCACCCGCACACATAAGCCATATACACCTTGAGGGTTCATGTTCGGAGATTAGGAATGACGGAATAAAATCAAGCATTTTTTGCGCCATTGCCGGGGAAGGCAAAGCGTTGAATTAAGAAGGTGATTTTTGAACAACGGAGGTAAGTCCTGTGAATTCTCATCACGGGCTGAGGTACGTTGCTCCTTGTAAATACTCTTGTTTGCTTGTTTTTCAATTGTAGATATTGTTTTGTATGTGGGGACGGGACGACCAAAATAGATTGGTTAGATGACCCTTAGGCCCCAACATGAATATTGAACAAGACTCACCCGAGGATGCCGGTGATAATTTTCAGAATGAGGAGACTAATGTCAAAAGGGGTGGGGGAATGCAAAACCCTAGAATGCATTTTCCTCCTAGGAATGAAGGGAACAATATCCCCATTGATCCTCCGGCGAGGTCAATGTAGGATTTTCTCCAACCCATTCGTAGCACCACTCCTTCATGCATTCTCTTACCGGTCCAAGCTCATGCCTTCATAGTCAAGCCGGGAATCTTGCAACTACTTCCTCAATTCCACGGAATTGAAAGAGAAAATCCTTATTTATACATTAAGGAATTCGAGGATATAGTTGTAGCCTTCCTCACTAATAATGATATGGAAGACATAGCTCGCTTGAAATTGTTTCCCTTTTCCCTTAAGGACAAATCCAAAACGTGGTTGAATTCCTTGAGACCTCGATCCATAACCTCTTACACACAAATACTTTCCGAGTTTTTGAACAAATTTTTTCCGGTGCCTAGAACCACCGCTCTTAAAAAGCAAATCCAAAACTTTTCGGAAAAGCCCAACGAGCAAATTTACAATTGTTGGGATCGCTATAAGGAATTGCTACAATCCATTCCACTTCATGGTTTTGAATCATGGCAATTGGTGAGTTTCTTCTACGAAGGGATTACACCGGGCCATCGACAATTCATTGACATGATGTGCAATGGGGAGTTCTTGAACAAGGATCCCGATGAGGCCCTTGATTACTTTAGTACATTGGCGCAAAATGCACAATCTTGGGATATCATGGATCCAACCGATGTACCGAGGTCTTCTCCGGGTAGTAATCAAGCACAAGGGGGAGGGATGTATGATTTGAGAGACCGGGAATATTTGCTCTCTAAAATCACCAAGTTATCTCCGAAGGTGGAAAGTTTAGAAGCCAATAGGAGACACAAGGTGTCCAATATTTCAAAGACCGAGGAGGGTTGCTCAATTTGTGAGAGTGTAGAGCATTCCATATCGGAGTGCCCTAACATTCCGGCACTTAAGGAAGTGTATCATGAGCAAGTTAATGTCTTTAACCAAATGAGACAATCATTCTCTCAACACTTGAACACATACAATCCGGGTTAGAGTAATCACCGAAACTTTAGTTGGAGAAATGAGAATCCCACTCCTCATGGGTCTAATGCATATTCACCTCCCATGCCTCCTAAGCAAAATCAATACCAAGGTCAAGGGCAATCGTCTAGCTCTCAATACCCCCGGTCCAATCCGCAAGGGTATTTGATTAGTACTTAAACTTGACATATTATTATGACATTTTAAGACTAATTGTACTTTAATGGAGTTTAAGTGATGTCATTTCAGGCCCTAAACTGAACAAGGACCCAAAAACAACAAGTACCACACTTGGATGCAGTGCCAGTACATTATAGCCCAAAATTGGAGAAGCTTGGAACACTGTCACCACGTTCGAACGGCAACTCACGTTCGAACGTCAAACAAGACACTGTAGCAGACTCAGATGCTGAAGAGATGGCGTGTGGCAGTTAGGAAAGAAGACTGGAACACTGAAGTACTTGAGTGTCACGTTCGAACGCCAACTCACGTTCGAACGTGCACTTGAGTGGATTGAAGACCAGACCACTGCAGAGAGTTGGTACTGCACTTCACAGGGGACCTACAGATCACTCGAGTGAAAGGGGTCAGAGCAGATCTGGCGTTCGAACGCCATCAGTGCCAAAACAGAAGCAACGTTCGAACGACCTCAGTGCAAAAACAGAAAGAACGTTCGAACGCCAACTCACGTTCGAACGTCATCCACAGACTGGCTGCAGAGTTGTTGACTGTTCACTTGGACTTGGGTGGCAAACACTATTCTTTCACCCCCCCTACCTCCTCCTCTTGCCTATAAATACTCCCCTTGTTGGAGAGCTTGAGGAGCCAAGCATTGTAGGAAGTAGCATAGTGATGGAGGCTTAGACTCCCACTTTCATTGTAGTTAGTTCATTTTCCTTATGAAGTATTTATTTTAGAGATTAGTTTGGCTTTAGTCCAACATCTCTTGCTTGTTATAGCAGTAGTTTTATGCTTATGTTTATGTCTATGCTTTCAATTCTCATGCATAGAAGAGAGATAGCTCCCATCTTGGTTGAGGAAGCAACCCTCCAATCTTTGGTTGAAGAAGCCACCCTCCAAATGTGACTAGCTTTCTTCTACTTTAATTGTTCATGCATTTCACTTCCATTGCTTGAGCTTCCTTCTTTCTTAGAAGAGTGAAACTCTTCCACTTTTCTAGAGCTTGATCAAAGCCGTGAAGGGTGGAACGTGATTCACCCATTCTTTGGGGAAGATTTGCTCCGTATTTGTGTTACTCTATCTTTTAAAGTTCTCCACTTGGAGGGATGAACATCACTCACTTTTCTAGCTTTACCCAAGCCATGAAGAGTGAGTAGTTTCTCATTCACTCTTTAGTGAGAGGAGAAGGGCATGTATAAGTTATCCGGGAATTATATTTGTTCAATGTTCTTTTATGCTTAACGTTTATTTTCCCCTATTATCGGATGATTGATTGCATCTAGCAAAGCTAAGGTACTTTGTATAATTGTGAGCCCTTTCTATGACATGGATGACTCCTGCATAGAAAGACTCATCAGTTCAAGGCAAGTACCCCGGCTAGATCCTCATGACTACCCTTCAATCTCCCCCCTTATTGTACTTCACTAAAAAGAATGGACTATTAATATCATGATTGGATGTCTCGTAGAAACACTTGATTGTTTGTAGACGGGTTAAGTCTCGGCACAGGCAATGCTTGTAAACTTCTAGAAAGACATCGGAATCATGTTCTTAATTCTCACAATCCATCTTTATCTTCCGATTAACTTACTGTTGACACGGGAGTTAATTGAGTTATCAAGCACAATTATGACAAACCGGATAACTAACTACATGTCCAGATCCTTGCACTAAAGAGTGACTCTTTTTTTTTATTAACATTCATTTCCTAATTTGTTAAGAAAATCTCCTAGAAAGAATCTTATATTCTGTCCAGCAAAACCCACATCTCACAGCAAATCCAAATAAAAAAAAAATGTTACCACCAAAAGGTCTCTACCACTGCTTACCTTAGAAATATCAACAAAAGTTCCCTGTGGATTCGACTCCGGACTCAAACCGGATTATTACTACAGCTTGACCACCTGCACTTGGGTGTACATCGGATAGATAGCTGTCATGTTTTTGGCGCCGTTGCCGGGGATTTTTTTTGAAAGGTGCTTTAAGGTAAAAGGTAAAAAGACCTTCAACATTGTGAATATTTTGTCTTACTGTACATAACTTTGTTTTATTTTCTTTATGACTGAGGGCACTCCTCACTTCCAAAATTTGCCAGCAGAATCGTGTGAGTCCGTGAATCAGCCTGAACCTAATTCACCTAGATGAGTAGCAGACTCTTGTGAGGGTAGTATGGCAAATAATGAAAGAAATGGAGAAGTCCCTATGAGAGAGGAGGAAGTCCCTAACATTCGAACTTTGCGGGATTACTTGAATCCCACAAGAAATAGTGTCCCCTCTTGTTTTATTTTTCCTGAAAACGCTCCCCTCTTTACTGTAAAGCCGGGGACAGTGCAGTTATTGCCCGTGTTTCATGGATTGGATGCAGAAAATCCATATCTGCATATAAAAGATTTCGAAGAAGTGTGTGGAACATTTCAAGACAATTCTGAATTGACCAAAATGAGACTGTTTTCGTTTTCCTTGAGGGATAGAGCCAAACAATGGCTAAATTCTTTAAAGGCTCTTTCAGTACCCAATTGGCAAGCATTGCAAAATGAATTTTTTAGAAAGTTTTTTCCTTTGCACCGCACAAATGAATTGAAAAGGCAAATCATGAATTTTGAAGTCAAAGAAGGAGAAACTTTTTATCAAAGTTGGGAGAGATTCAAAGATCTACTCCAATTTTGCCCACATCATGCTTTTGAAAATTGGACATTGGTAGGATTTTTCTATGACTCCTTACCCTCTAGACTACGTCAGTTTGTCGAAATGATGGCCCAAGGAGAATTCATGGGAAAAAGTCCGGAGGAGGCATTCAATTTCTTTGACACCATATCTGACAGTTCTCAGATGTGGGACTCAGCCTCCCCTACCACTGTAGAAGCCAGACCATCTAATTCCCAAGGAGGAAAATATGTCTTGAGAGAGGATGATGACTTGAGAGCAAAAATGTCCACATTGTCTCGAAAGCTCGAAGCTTTAGAGATGAAGAAAGTCCATCAAGTTGATGTTAGCCCTTCCACTGAGCAAGTGTGTGGAATCTGTGCGCTAACAGGACATCCTACTGGGGAGTGTCCCACCATCCCAGCATTCAAAGAAGTCTTGTTAGAACAAACACACGCAGTTTCCAACTTCAACAAGCCCTACTCCAACCCATATTCTGAAACATACAATCCAGGGTGGCGAAATCACCCTAACTTCAGTTGGAAGAACACACAACCAATACCCATGAACCAACAACAAGGGCCATACCCACCACCTCAAGGACCTCCTGCATATCAACCATACCAACCACCACAAAAGAGGAACCTTGAGGACACATTAAATCAGTTCATGCAAAGCCAAATGAATTATAACAATAATTCTGCACAGGCTTTCACTGATTTCAAAACCCAGACCACTCAATCTTTTGAGGATCTTAAAAGCCACATCCAAAAGTTGACTCAATCCATGGTCACACACGAAAAAGGAAAGTTTCCTGCACAACCAAAGCAACCACAAGGCCAATTCCATGTAGGGAACCCTTCAACAACAGGAAACACTCAAGACCAAGCCCAAGTTGTCACGACACTAAGAAGTGGCAAAGTGATTGACAAAACAATCAGGGACATACTCATTCCCAAGCCAAGACCTGAGTCAAGCCCAGCCAATCCATCATTTGAACCTGAACCAATTGAGAAAGACCCTGAGCCTGTGATTGAACAAAATTCAGAGCCTTCTGAGAAAAAGGAACCTTCATATTTTGTTCCGGTCCCATTTCCTCATCGACTCAGAGCTAAACAAAAAGTGAAAAATCAGCCTGAAATTTACGAGCTTTTTAAGCAAGTAAATATCAACATCCCACTTCTGGATGCAATCAAACAAGTCCCGCCTTATGTCAAGTTTCTAAAAGACTTGTGCACAGTCAAGAGAAGCCAGAAAGTCCAAAAAAGAGCTTTCCTAACGGAACAAGCTAGTGCTCTCCTCCAACAGAAAACCCTTCCAAAATACAAAGACCCAGGATGTCCGACTGTCTCATGTATCATTGGAAACTTCAGAATTGAACAAGCCTTGTTAGACCTTGGGGCCAGTGTTAATCTGCTACCCTACTCTGTCTATCAGCAGTTGGGTTTGGGTGAACTTAAACCCACTTGTGTCACACTCCAATTGGCTGACAGATCTGTCAAAACCCCCAGAGGGATTGTTGAAGATGTGCTTGTCCAAGTAGATAGTTTTGTCTTCCCTGTTGACTTCATTGTTCTGGATACTGAACCAGCAATAAATTCAGAGAACCAAATTCCCGTCATTCTTGGTCGACCATTCCTAGCAACTTCCAATGCTTTAATCAATTGCAGGAATGGAGTCATGAAATTAACTTTTGGGAATATGACTCTCGAAATGAACATTTTCAATATTGCTAAACACCCAGAAGAAGAAAAGGAAGAAAGGGAAGTAAACTCCATAGAATCTTTGATACAAGAGCATCTGGATGATACATTCTGTGAGGATCCTGCTGAATCATCTCTGTTAGAAATCATCTCATCAGAAATAACAGATGATGACCCAAATCTACCAGTTGACCCTAATCATACTGTTGAGACCTGGGCACTCAAATTTGAAGAAATTTCACCAAGTGGCACAAAGCCAGTCTCATCAAGTGTTAGCCCACCAAAGCCTGAATTGAAACCTTTCCCATCTGACCTCAAATATGCATTTTTAGGAGAGAATGAGTCATACCCAGTGGTAATCTCATCTAAGCTCACAGACTTGCAAGAGTCTAAATTGCTTGAAGTTCTTCGGAGTCATAAAAGTGCCATTGGATGGACCATCGCTGATTTGAAAGGTATAAGCCCGTTAATCTGCAATCATGCCATATACCTTGAAGAGGACTCAAAACCCTCTCGTCAAATGCAGCGACGACTGAACCCTCACATGAAGGAAGTTGTGAGAATTGAGGTACTCAAACTCTTAGATGCAGGAATAATCTTCCCTATCTCAGATAGTAAATGGGTCAGTCCAACCCAAGTTGTGCCAAAAAAATATGGGGTCACAGTGGTCAAAAATGATGCAAATGAACTAGTGCCAACTCGAGTCGTCACAGGATGGCGAATGTGCATTGATTATCGAAAACTCAATTTGGTCACTAGAAAAGATCATTTTCCTCTTCCATTTCTTGACCAAGTCCTGGAGAGAATTGCAGGCCATGCATTTTATTATTTCTTGGATGGATATTCAGGGTATAACCAAATTGAGATAGCCTTAGATGATTAGGAGAAAACAACCTTCACATGCCCCTTTGGCACCTTTGCTTTTAAAAGAATGACATTTGGACTTTGTAACGCTCCTGCAACATTCCAAAGATGTATGCTAAGCTTGTTCAGTGATATGGTTGAAAATTTTTTGGAAGTGTTTATGGATGATTTCTCTGTCTATGGTGATTCTTTCGATTTGTGTCTAACCAATCTGGAGAAAGTACTGATCAGATGTAAGGAAGCCAACCTAGTGCTCAATTGGGAAAAATGTCATTTCATGGTAACACAGGGCATTGTTCTTGGTCACATCGTGTCGTCTGAAGGCATGAAAGTTGACAAGGCAAAAATTGATTTGATTGGAAATTTGTCTGCTCCTAAGACTGTAAAAGATGTTAGATCATTCCTAGGACATGCAGGATTCTACAGGAGATTCATCAAAGATTTCAGTACCATAGCAAAACCGATGTGTCACCTCCTAAGTCAGGATGTAATATTTGATTGGAATGAAGCATGCCAAAAAGCCTTTGACAAACTAAAAGACATGTTAATTTCCGCACCTATAATGCAATCTCCTGACTGGAATTTTCCTTTTGAACTAATGTGTGATGCAAGTGATTTTGCTGTAGGTGCTGTATTGGGACAAAGAAAAGATAAGAAACCCCATGTGATTTACTATGCAAGCAAAACTTTGAATGATGCCCAAATGAATTATTCAACAACTGAGAAAGAATTGCTTGTTGTAGTTTTTGCACTGGAAAAATTCCGTTCTTATCTTGTTGGTTCTTCTGTTACTGTATTCACTGACCATGCAGCTCTGAAATTTTTGCTCACAAAGAAGGACGCCAAACCGAGACTCTTGAGATGGATACTTTTGCTCCAAGAGTTTGATCTTGTTATTAAAGACAAGAAAGGCGTCGAGAATGTGGTGGCAGATCATCTATCCAGACTAACCTATGAATTTCATGAGGATGGACTGCCAATCAATGAGAAATTCCCCGATGAACAACTGTTCATGATTGATAATACACCTTGGTATGCAGACATTGCTAACTTTCTTGCTACTGGTACACTCCCTCCATCTTTTACCATGTTGGACCAAAAGAAATTTCTGAGGGAGGTACGTAACTTCTTTTGGGAGGATCCTTACGTATTCAAGTACTGTAAAGATCAAATCATAAGACGTTGCATCCCTGCTCATGAAAGTAGCCAGGTAATAACTTTTTGTCATTCTGAAGCATGTGGTGGCCACTTTTCATCAAGAAAAACCGCTGCAAAAATATTGCAGTGTGGATTGTACTGGCCCACACTTTTTCAAGATGTCCATGCCTTTTGTTTAACTTGTGATAGGTGTCAAAGGTTGGGAAACATTTCTAAAAGAAATATGATGCCCTTAAACCCCATTTTGGTAATTGAAATTTTTGACTGTTGGGGCATCGATTTTATGGGACCATTTCCCCCTTCCTTTGGCTATCTATACATTTTAGTGGTTGTAGACTATGTATCTAAATGAGTTGAAGCAATTCCATGCCGAAACAATGATCACAAAACAGTGATCAAATTTTTAAAAGAAAATATTTTGTCTCGGTTTGGAATTCCGAAATCAATCATAAGTGATGGGGGTGCTCATTTTTGCAATCGTCCTTTCTGGAATTTAATGAAAAAATACTTGATTTTTCACAAAATTGCAACCCCTTATCACCCACAGACTAGTGGACAAGCTGAGTTAGCTAATCGGGAGATCAAATTAATTTTGGAAAAAACGGTGAACCCAGATCGCAAAGATTGGTCATTAAGACTAACTGATGCGCTCTGGGCATACCGAACTGCTTTTAAAACAATTTTGGGCATGTCTCCTTATCGATTAGTCTATGGAAAGCCATGTCACTTGCCTGTGGAATTGGAACATAGGGCATACTGGGCCATTAAAGCAATGAATTTTGACTTAGACAAGGCTGGGCTAAAAAGGAAACTTCAGATGAATGAATTGGAGGAATTGAGAAATGAAGCATATGAAAATGCTAAGATTGCTAAAACCAGGATGAAAATTTTTCATGACAAACACATTGTGCGGAAGTCTTTTGAGCCATCTCAAAAAGTCTTGCTATTCAATTCAAGACTCCGCCTCTTTCCTGGTAAGTTGAAATCAAGATGGGCTGGGCCTTATATTGTGAAAAAGATGTTTGATCACGGAGCAGTTGAAGTGGAAAACCCAGCAAACGGTAATAATTTTACTGTTAATGGTCAGAGGTTAAAATCATTTTTGGAGGATTTTGTTAGAAATGTGGAAACCATTCTTTTAATGGAACCAGAGTACTCCTCCGAAATTCGCGCCTGCCGACACTCCTGTGGATCGGGTCAGGAAATATCAACTCCAACCCGACCCACTGGGGCGCCTTTATAAGGCGCCCACGTCTTCCCCAGCCGCCGCAGTTGCCCCCCCCCATTTTTCTTCTTCTTCTTCTTCTTCTTCCTTTTTCTGTCTTCTGTTAGTCGTTGAGTCGCCGAGAAAACACCCATGACCACACACTCCACAAACACGATATTTTGCTTCCTGTTTAGCATTTTAATCTTATATTTGCTCACGGGTGTTCTTCTCTTGTTCGCACTCACACATAAGGATTTTCAGCCTACCCGAAATCCGGATCTGCGCACAGATGAGTAATTTTTTGTGTTTTTATTTGTAGGTCTCAGCGGTGAACAGATCTTTACCATTCAACCGCGTCTCCACACTCAATGAACCGGTAAATTCGAAACATTGGGGACAATGTTCAGTTTAGGTTGGGGGGTATGATCAGTTCATCAGTTCATTTTCGTTTATAGTTCAGTTTCGTTCATAATTTTTGCAAATTTTTTTTAAATTTTATTGTCGTTGTTGATCATGTTTGAACATTGATTGTATAAATTGATTATGCTTATGAATCAGCTTCAATCGTCTTTGTGACTAGCAGACGTAAAAGAACCAGATAGTGAGTCTTAAAATTTAGCAATCATGGATGTAAATCTGTTTTGGTTTAGCCTAGGAGTCCTACGTACTTTTCCATCTGATGTACATACCATGATCATGAAAAAAACAAGGTTAGTAAGGAAGGCTGAAATCAAAGAGAAACAAGCGAAACCCCTCTGTGGCAGAAGTAGTTTTGCCAAACGCCGTCGTGCAAAAAGGCTTGGTGCCTGTAAACAGTGTGGCAGATACTTTCACGAAAGAAGGTACAACCAGTGTTCTGAACCAATTTCCGGTCGCGCACTTGATCGATTAGACTGGATAGTGAATGGGCTGAGTAAGGATTACCCTGATACGCCATGCTATTCCGGTACTGTGCTTAACCGATTTGTGAGAGAAGAAGTTGGGAGAGTTACTGGTTGTCCCTTTTACACAGACACAGAGGGAGACTCAGAGTAGATAATTTTTTATAGGAAATATGTACTTTGTGGGGGAGTGAATGCCAAAGGTCCGAATATGCTTGAAAAAAAAAAAAATGTAAAAACCTTTTTGTATAAATTTCTTTTTGATTGAAATGAAAATATGGGCCGAGTAAGGAATGCCCCAAAATACCAACCTGGAGCGTGGGTAGGGGTTCATCATGAGACGCCTTAGTTTTTGAATTAAATTTGTGTGTTTTGTCTTCTTTGATTGTATATAGTGCAATAGGAAAAATTTTATTTTTGGATCAACGTTCGAACGCCAGGTAACGTTCGAACGTTGACTGCCTACAGTACTCAGCCTCTGATGAGCTTCTGCAGAAACTTGGAAGTACTGGGAGCTCAGTTCGTTCGAACGCCAATAGACCGTTCGAACGAGATTAACGTTCGAACGCCAATAGACCGTTCGAACGAAGAGTGCTTACAGTACTTTGGCCTCTGCAGAAACACAAAAGTACTGGGAGCTCATCACGTTCGAACGCCATACCACGTTTGAACGATCTTTTAAAATTCCTTCTACTAACGTTCGAACGTCACAACTCAGGTTATAAAAGCCCAGCTCGTCTTCTTCATTTGAAAACTCTCCAAAGTTTTGAAAAAACCGGAAAAACCCTGGAAACCCTGCACTACCCAGACCCCAAAACCCCAACCATTCTCCATCCTTACCAAAAATCAAGTCTCCCAAGACATTTGCCACTTCAAGAAGATCTATCTTCACAAAGAAATCAAAAATTTGTTTTTTTCAAAACCCTCAAGCTCAAAAACCAGAACAATGCCAAGGGTTAAGCTTCCTGCCAAGAAGAACCCAAACACCCAAGAACCAAATTTTGTCGAAGAAGTGGTGGAGGTGAGAGAAGGGCTGCCACCACTCACAAGGAGATACGACAAGACTCGGTTTCTCACAGCTCTAAAAGCAGACAGGTATGAGAATTTCTACCAAAACAAAGCCATTGTTTGCAAAAGAGATGTGATTTTGGCGGATTTTTTGGAGTTGGGGATCTTTGCGGAAATGGAAAGGAGGGGATGGTTGTTTTATTTGAGGAACGGCGGTAAAGCCGTAGTCGACTTGGTGCGGGAGTTTTACTCCAACGCCGAGATTGTCGACGGGGAAATTCGAACTTATGTAAGGGGAGTCCATGTGGACGTTGATAAGGATTATATTTGGGGGGTAAGGCAAGAAGTGCCTCGGGTCCCAAATCCTGCTTATCCCCCAAGGAAAAATGTGGCGATGAACGAGGTGGGGAGAGAACTAACGGGAGTACCCAACTTTTCATGGGCAGGGAAGAAATTTTTTAGACAAGGGGAGCTAAGTGACAAATACAAAATGTTGAATTTGATTGCGGTGTCAAACTTTGCCCCGATTGGAAGAAAAAATGAAATTCTACCCGACATGGCCCGATTGTTGTATGCTATTGGAAAAGGGCATAGCATTGACATCCCGTCCTTAGTGTTGAGCGAAATGAAAAAAGGGTGTGATGTGAAGAGGAATTCGCTTCCCTTCGGCACCCTCGTGACTAAGATATGCACGGAGCATGGGGTAAGGATAAAGACTGGGATGGAGATCCAGAAGCCAATGGGGCCACTGAACAAGGCTTCCTTCTAGAGGAGCCAAAGTCATAGTGACGGCCCAGCGGCAAGGCAAGAAGAGCCCCCGGCCCAAGGAGTGGATGAAGTGGAGGAAGAGTTGGATGAGATGAAGAGAGAGATAGAGAGAGAGGTAGGAGGGGAAGGAGATCAGCCAGCGGAGGCAGGACCTAGCACCAGCACCAGCACCCGACGCTCTTTTATGGACGTCCTGCTTAGCATCGAAGCTAAGCAGGACGAGATCCTTCGGTATTTGAGGGGTGGACAGGGTGGTGCTAGTGGCCAAGGAGGAGAGTGAGAGAGAGGAACTTCTATTTCTGTTCTTGTTCCTATGTTTTTGTTTTATGTTTGTTTAAAGTACTTCTTTGTATGAATTTCTTCTTTTATAGTTGTAAGTTTTTATGTGGTTGTGAATGAATGAACCGTTGATGTTAAAGGATGATATTTTGAAATGAATGGTTCCATTTATCACTTTTATTTGGTTTTATACATTTGTAGATTTAGCATAGAAATTAAAAGGAGAAGGAACAAATGTGGATATAAGAATGCTTGCTAGAGTAAATATGCACATGATCGGTTTGACACCTCAATTTATTAACTAAGACTTCAAACCACATTTCTTGAAAAACATGGATGTTCTCTCTATACTTAAATTGTCATTTGTACATCGATATTTGTTATTTTAAAAGTACAGGAGGATCTGACTCGCAAATGGAATTGGTATATAACCGATACTCCCTGGAAAACCTGACATACACAGTGGAGATAACAAAGAACACCAGGGTGAGTTTCGAACCTAACGATGCTTTCGAGAGGCAATCAATGTTTACTCAAGCAAATTCTTTTCAAATCTCAATTTTTGAATGATCTCATTAACCTTGCTTTGATTAACGCACTTAAAAGTGATCTATTGACATATCCCACACGGAACCATCACATACGACACATACATGTGCACATGCTTGAGAAATGATCTTAGGTCATCTTTGATATAATATTGAGCCTTAGACCTTTCTTTGAAAAAAAAAAAATTTCCCTCGTTAGCCACGTTTGAGCTATCAATGTTTAAAGTTTTCTTTGATAAACCTACATGATTACCAAACCACAGGAAAACATCCTTGACATACCTTGGCTATCTAATTTTCTTACATCCTCTTTGTAAGATGATACAGAAAAAGGAAAAGAAAAAGGAGCATTCGAGATTATCATCCAAGAAGAGTTGATTGGAACAATTGAAACAAAACAGAAGCGAAAAGGCAAGAACTTGCCAAGAAAGTGAAAAAAAAAAAATGATGAGAAAAATGAAAGAAAGAAATGTCATCTTTCGGCAAAATATCAAGAAGCTAGAAAGAGGTGTGCTATGATACGCAAATAACAGATAGCTTTTGAAAATCTCTGACGTCGTTTCGTTAGCCACTGACCTCTGGCCACGCTACAACCCATGCAAAGCCCTAATTGATCTCAAGTATGTTGCATGCATGTGTTGTTAATCACAATGGGGATATGGTAAATAACATTCCTTTTAATTGCGTTGATATTCTTTCATGAGATTATGCCAAACATAAGTAGTTGCTTATTTAAAATTTCACTCCTTTCTTAAATAGTGCATGTGATTTTTCGACTGGCCATCTTCTGATCACATGATCTGTGAGAAACAAGTCACTATAATCAGAGTGAACCTTTGCTGAGAGTTTACTACGTGAGGTTTGTGAAATCGAAACTATCCATGGAAGGTGAATAAAAGGAGTATTTGTTACATAACAATTTTTATTGCTTGAATGATCATTCCTATTGCATTGAGAATTTCAAATACCAATGTATCAAATGATAATTTTTGCATAGATTGAATACCTGTGAAATAAGGATGTGTGAGACATAAGTCAAAAGTTGAAAATCTGGTGTCTCAACGACCATGATGCTAATTTACTTTAGACAGCATTCTACTATACACATCTGTTCGACTGAAGTTTGTGGGTAGCTTCTCTGGAAACCCTCACGAGACAACACTCGTCCGCTAGGGTAAACCTAGTGGTTCAACGGCTTGTTGCATAAGCTAAATGCAACCGGATGACCTACGAAAATGGCATTAGGAGTATAATTTTCTTTTTCGTATTACTAGAGACTAGCAATATTTAGGTTGGGGAGTGTGATTAGTACTTAAACTTGACATATTATTATGACATTTTAAGACTAATTGTACTTTAATGGAGTTTAAGTGATGTCATTTCAGGCCCTAAACTGAACAAGGACCCAAAAACAACAAGTACCACACTTGGATGCAGTGCCAGTACATTATAGCCCAAAATTGGAGAAGCTTGGAACACTGTCACCACGTTCGAACGTCAAACAAGACACTGTAGCAGACTCAGATGCTGAAGAGATGGCGTGTGGCAGTTAGGAAAGAAGACTGGAACACTGAAGTACTTGAGTGTCACGTTCGAACGCCAACTCACGTTCGAACGTGCACTTGAGTGGATTGAAGACCAGACCACTGCAGAGAGTTGGTACTGCACTTCACAGGGGACCTACAGATCACTCGAGTGAAAGGGGTCAGAGCAGATCTGGCGTTCGAACGCCATCAGTGCCAAAACAGAAGCAACGTTCGAACGACCTCAGTGCAAAAACAGAAAGAACGTTCGAACGCCAACTCACGTTCGAACGTCATCCACAGACTGGCTGCAGAGTTGTTGACTGTTCACTTGGACTTGGGTGGCAAACACTATTCTTTCACCCCCCCTACCTCCTCCTCTTGCCTATAAATACTCCCCTTGTTGGAGAGCTTGAGGAGCCAAGCATTGTAGGAAGTAGCATAGTGATGGAGGCTTAGACTCCCACTTTCATTGTAGTTAGTTCATTTTCCTTATGAAGTATTTATTTTAGAGATTAGTTTGGCTTTAGTCCAACATCTCTTGCTTGTTATAGCAGTAGTTTTATGCTTATGTTTATGTCTATGCTTTCAATTCTCATGCATAGAAGAGAGATAGCTCCCATCTTGGTTGAGGAAGCAACCCTCCAATCTTTGGTTGAGGAAGCCACCCTCCAAATGTGACTAGCTTTCTTCTACTTTAATTGTTCATGCATTTCACTTCCATTGCTTGAGCTTCCTTCTTTCTTAGAAGAGTGAAACTCTTCCACTTTTCTAGAGCTTGATCAAAGCCGTGAAGGGTGAAACGTGATTCACCCATTCTTTGGGGAAGATTTGCTCCGTATTTGTGTTACTCTATCTTTTAAAGTTCTCCACTTGGAGGGATGAGCATCACTCACTTTTCTAGCTTTACCCAAGCCATGAAGAGTGAGTAGTTTCTCATTCACTCTTTAGTGAGAGGAGAAGGGCATGTATAAGTTATCCGGGAATTATATTTGTGCAATGTTCTTTTATGCTTAACGTTTATTTTCCCCTATTATCGGATGATTGATTGCATCTAGCAAAGCTAAGGTACTTTGTATAATTGTGAGCCCTTTCTATGACATGGATGACTCCTGCATAGAAAGACTCATCAGTTCAAGGCAAGTACCCCGGTTAGATCCTCATGACTACCCTTCAATCTCCCCCCTTATTGTACTTCACTAAAAAGAATGGACTATTAATATCATGATTGGATGTCTTGTAGAAACACTTGATTGTTTGTAGATGGGTTAAGTCTCGGCACAGGCAATGCTTGTAAACTTCTAGAAAGACATCGGAATCATGTTCTTAATTCTCACAATCCATCTTTATCTTCCGATTAACTTACTGTTGACACGGGAGTTAATTGAGTTATCAAGCACAATTATGACAAACCGGATAACTAACTACATGTCCAGATCCTTGCACTAAAGAGTGACTCTTTTTTTTTATTAACATTCATTTCCTAATTTGTTAAGAAAATCTCCTGGAAAGAATCTTATATTCTGTCCAGCAAAACCCACATCTCACAGCAAATCCAAATCAAAAAAAAATGTTACCACCAAAAGGTCTCTACCACTGCTTACCTTAGAAATATCAACAAAAGTTCCCTGTGGATTCGACTCCGGACTCAAACCGGATTATTACTACAGCTTGACCACCTGCACTTGGATGTACATCGGATAGATAGCTGTCAGTATTCATCGAACCCACCTCCACAAAATTTTTCCCAAAGTCCACCTCCACAAAGCTATGGTCAACAAGGACCGACCAATCCTCGCACCTACCAACCTCCCCATAAGAGGAATTTGGAAGATGTGATTCATTCATTCATCCAAAGCCAAACCACCATCAACAATCAAAATGCCACAACTTTTAATGACATTCGGACTCAACTCATGAAGTTGACCAATTCCATAGGGACATCACAACAAGAGAAGGGAAATTCCACGCTCAACCCCAAGAAAACCCTAGAGGCCAACATATCATTGAGTCATCCGAACCCACCAAAGAGAGTTGTAAGCAACTCAAGGCGGTCACCACCCTTCGGAGTGGCAAACAAATAGACAAAACTATTGTGCCAAAAGTCTCACCCAAAGCCACATTGCCAAAAGAGAAAGAGACTAAGGGTGACTTTGAGGGGGGTGAGGTGAGTGAAAAAGAACAAAATGTTGATGATTTGAATGTGCATGCATGTCCCAATCCGGCCCCTTTTCCAAATCGTTTGAAGCCACCCCTGAATATGGCTAATTATTCTGATATCATTGAGATGTTCAAGCAGGTTAAGATCAACGTCCTACTCCTCGATGCCATAAAGAAAATTCCATCATGTGCCAAGATCTTGAAGGACTTGTGCACAGTGCAGAGGAAACTAAATGTGCACAAGAAGGCATTCCTCACCGAGCAAGTGAGATCAATCTTGAGGACCAACACCCCACCAAAGTTCAAGGACCCCGAATGCCCTACCATTGCCATCACAATAGGGAATTGTCGGGTGAAGCAAGCACTTCTTGATTTGGGGTTGAGTGTCAACCTCCTACCCTACTCGGTGTATCAACAACTCCAACTTGAAGAGTTGAAGCCAACTCTAATCACTCTTCAATTGGCGGACCGAAGCATTAGAACACCAAGGGGAGTAGTTGAGGATGTTTTAGACCAAGTTGATAATTTTTATTTCCCTGTTGATTTTATTGTGCTTGAAACTCACCCGGTTGCTAACCCTGGTTCACAAATTCCTGTCATATTAGGTAGACCGTTCCTTGCTACTTCTAATGCTGTGATTAATTGCAGGAATGGACTTATGAAGCTTACTTTCGAGAATATGACAATGGACTTCAATGTTTTCAAATTGTGCAAGCAACCGGGAGATGATGAAGAGGTACATGAGATAAACTGGATCGACACATTGGTGGATGATCACTTGGAGCTAATAAGCACTTTACAGTTGAGGGAGGAGGAAATTGTTGATATAGAGGAGGTTGATGATCAAGGGGAGCCGGAGAGCTTGAAGGGGTAGAAAAATAGACCCCTACATCTGAGAAGCTTCCACATCAAGAGAAAAAGATCTTTCCATCGACCGTGAAAAATCCCACCTTGGAGTTGAAGCCATTACCATCCAATCTCAAGTATGCATACCTCGGGGATGACAAAACCTTCCCGGTGGTTATAAGCTCAACTTTGGAGGTGAAACAAGAAGAGGATCTCTTGAAAGTGTTGAGGAGGCACAAGGGAATGATTGGTTGGACAATTGCCGACATCAAAGGGATAAGCCCCGTCATTTGCACACACTACATCTACCTTAAGGAAGACTCCAAGCCGTCCTGACAACCACAAAGAAGGTTGAATCCAATTATAAAGGATGTGGTGAGGGACAAGGTACTCAAGCTACTTGATGTGGGCATCATCTTCCTGATTGTCGACAGTAAATGGGTGAGTCCCACTCAAGTAGTGCCAAAGAAATCGGGAGTCACAGTGATTACAAATGAGGATAATGAGTTGATTCCGACAAGAGTAGTCATCAGATGGAGAGTGTGTATTGACTATCGGAAGCTCAACTCTTATACAAGAAAGGATCACTTCCCTTTGTCATTCCTCGACCAAGTATTGGAGAGAGTAGCCGAACATTTGTTCTATTGCTTCTTGGATGGATACTCTGGCTACATCAAATTGAGATTGCAATGGAGGATCAGGAGAAGACCACTTTCACTTGCCCTTACGGTACCTTTGCCTACCGACACATGCCATTTGGGTTGTGTAATGCCCCAGGAACTTTTCAAAGATGCGTTATAGGGATCTTCAGTGATATGGTGGAGAAAATCGTGGAAGTGTTTACGGATGACTTCTCAGTGTTTGGGGATTCCTTCAGTGGTTGTTTGGAGAATTTGGAGAGAGTTCTTGAGAGATGCGAGGAGAAGAACTTGGTCCTCAATTGGAAAAAGTGTCACTTTATGGTGACACAAGGGATAGTTCTCAGGCATATCGTTTTGGCAAAGGGGATCGAAGTCGACAAATCAAAGGTGGATGCAATTTTCAACCTCCCCACGCCAAAGGTCATCAAAGATATCAGGTCATTTCTTGGCCATACCGACTTTTATTGTCGTTTTATTAAAGACTTTAGTGCATTGGCCCGACCTTTGACCAATTTGCTTTCAAAAGATGTCCCATTTGTGTGGTCGGATAATTGTGAGGCATTGTTTAAAAAACTTAAAAACATGCTCACTACACCTCCAATTATGCAACCACCCAAGTAGGACTCACCATTTGAGCTTATGTGCAATGCGAGTGATTATGCGGTCGATGCAGTGCTCGGTCAAAGGGAGGACAAGAGACCTTATGTAATATACTATGCTTGCAAAACTCTTAATGAAGCTCAAATGAACTATACAACCACAGAAAAAGAGTTGCTAGCGGTAGTATTTGCATTGGATAAATTTTGGTCTTACATCATTGGTTCACCGATTGTAGTCTATACTGATCACTCTTCTTTGAAGTATCTATTTTCTAAGCAGGATGCAAAACCGAGACTCATTAGGTGGATACTCCTCCTTCAAGAATTTGACTTGACGATCAAAGATAAAAAAGGGAGTTGAGAACGTGGTGGCGGACCAATTATCCCGACTTGTGGTGCAAGATGCCGATGAGCACATTTCTATCCCTGACTTTTTCCATGATGAGCATTTACTTTCGATTCATTCTATTTGTCCCTGGTATGCTGACATATGTAATTATTTTGCTACATGACAAATACCGCTGCACTAGAGCCCTAAGGATAGAAGGAGGTTTATGGCGGATGTGAAGTACTTTTACTTCAACAACCCATACTTGTTCAAGTACTGCCCTGACCAATTCATGAGGAGATGCATACCAGAAAATGAACAACGGGAAGTCCTTACATTTTTCCATTCGGAAGCGTGCGATGGCCACTTCTCTTCTAAGAAGACTTCGGCAAAGATTTTACAGTCAGGTTTTTATTGGCCCTCTTTGATAAAATATTGTGTCTCTTTCTGTAAAGAATGTGATAGGTGCCAGAGATTGGATAGTGTGACCCGTAGGAACATGATGCCCCTCTCCCTTGTACTTGTTATTGAGATATTCGACTGTTGGGGCATCTACTTTATGGGTCCCTTCCCCGTGTCGTTTGGCTACCTGTACATTTTGCTGGCAGTGGACTACGTGTCTAAGTGGGTGGAGGCGATCCCAACCAAGACCAATGACCACCAGGTCGTGGTCAAGTTTCTCAAGGAGAACATTTTTTTGATGTTTGGGATGCCTCGTGCAATGATAAGCGATGGTGGGTCGCATTTCTGTAATAGGTCATTTGCATCTCTAATGCATAAATATTACGTCACACACGGTGTCCACCACATATCACCCACAGACCAATAGTCAAGCCGAGTTGGCCAATATGGAAATCAAGAACATCCTAGAGAAAACGGTGAATCCCAATAGGAAAGATTGGTCATTTAGGTTGATCGATGCCCTTTGGGCTTACCGCATTGCTTATAAGAAAATTCTAGCCATGTCACCCTATAGGCTAGTTTATGGCAAGGCTTGCCATTTGCCGATTAAGATGGAGCACAAAGCCTATTGGGCCATAAAGACCTTGAACTTCAACATGAGAATGGCTGGAGAAAATAGGAAGCTTGAAATGAATGAATTGGAAGAGATTTGAAGAGATGTGTATGAGAGCTCTAAAATTTCAAAAGAAATGACTAAGATCTTTCATGATAAATCCATTGTAAGGAAAACATTTGAGCCCGGACAAAAAGTGCTCTTATACAATTCTCGTCTCTCGATCTTTCAAGGGAAACTCCGATCCCGTTGGGATGGCCCCTATCTTTTCAAGGTGGCCTATCCCAATGGAGTTGTGGAAGTTACAAACCCCGAAGATGGAAAGACATTCAAGGTCAATGGCCAAAGACTTAAGCCATTTTTTGAGGGTTTTGAAGGACAAGGGGTGGAGGAAGAATTGGTGGATCCGGTCTACCCGGACTTGTTGGAGGATTAACTGTTCATATAGTCTTTAGTGTACAGTTGTTTTCACTTATTTTAATTGTTCATGTTTACTTACTTTAATTTTTCGTATAGTGTTGTTTTTCTTAGTTGTAGATATTGGTGTTTTTTTCAAAGCTTAAGTGCTAGGTTTTCTCTAACCCTACTCATCTTTTTACAGTCCTTCATTGCATATCATATATTTTTTTGTTGCATTGAGGATAATGCATGAATCAAGTTGGGGGGGGGGTGAGGTGCACCATTTGTAGGATACACCAATGTTTGTGGAAATTTTTGTTGATAATACCAATTTTTGTGGTGAAAATTCACCTTTCACATATCATACAGATTTTTGTTTACAATAGTCGCAAAGTATGTGAAAATTTTGAAATTTTTTTGTGAAAATATCTTAATGTTGATCTGTATTCCCTAATTAAAAGTGTTATGGGTCGTTGACATGTTGATCTTTGCGTTGAACCTTGAATACATGAGCACATTATAGAAGTTCATCATATACTTGAGTATCACATATGTGTTTGCTTTTGAACTCAACTATAAGTGCACCTTGAATGTGTAAGTTTGACAATTTACAGATTGAGTTCACATTGAGTCCTTGACATGAATATTGGAGATGAATAAGGACCCATGAGAGTTTTAGTGCCAATATTTGTTGGAGGGGACTTACATTTACTCAAGGAAAAATTCTTTAAATTTCAAATGTGTTCAATAATCTCATTATGTTTGTTTTGGTTAGGTGCATTTGGGTAGTTGATTAAATTTTTCTTGAGATGTACAATGCTCTCCCATGCCTATCTAGAAATGATCTTAGGTCATCCTTGATTTTCTTTGAGCCTTAGCCATTTTCTTGTGAAAAGTTTATCCCTAGTGCCGTGATTGAGCCTTAATTATAAATTCATTTTCATGCCACACATTTAACCAAGCCATTGCAAAAGATAAAAATTAACCTCACCTTGGTTGTTCCTATAGCTGAATATAAGTGATCATAAAAGAGAAGGAATTGTGTTGCAGAAACTTAACCAAAGGGATGAATGAAGTTGAAGTCAAAGAGCTGAATGGAAAAGAATGAAAAATCCAAGAAAAGGAGAAAAAGGGGGTGAAGGAAGAAGGAATGATCAAAAAGAAAAGGAAAATGTTAAGGAAAAGAAACAAAGAGTGCAGTGATGGTGTTAGACTAAAAATCCCATGAAAAAGGAGATGGTTTTGAAATAAAAGTCATTCACTCGAAATAAGCCTCTTTGTTATCATATATCCTTAATTTCATTTGCCTCAATATCACTCCAAGGCCCCATTATAGCCTGTGAAAGTCCTAAATGATCTAGAGAAGCATGGGAGATGCATTCTTCTAAAGAAAAAGAGAAGTTGGGTTTGCTACCTAATACCATAGCATTCCTTTCATGAGATTATGCCAAGGTTGTTTCATTTTCATGCATGAACTTCAATTTTTGATTATATGTGAGCATACTTTGTTTTGTGCACAAGATTTCATCTCACATATACACATAGAGAGCATGTCAGGATAACTAGAGTGTGATTCATTGTTGAGAGACACCCTTGGTGAGGTTGCATCAAAGCTTAATTTGGATAGCCAAAGTGAATGTGAATTCCGTTGTGTAAATGCGTAAATTACATGTCCATTGCACTCACACACGAATTTGAAAATGAATGTGTAGGTGCATACTCTAGACTAGCATTTAAAGCCATAGTGATGCTCATGTGTGCTTAGTTCGGGCATTTGAACGATGTGTTTCGTAGCCCTATGCTTAAAAGATGGGGGAATATTGCTCAACTTTCAATATTTGTAGGAATTAGGAATGCCCTTTTCATTTGACTCTACGGTTTATATTTTGGGTATTCATTTTGGTAGTTAAAATTAGAAATTCATGTCTTGTACTTTGAAAACATCAAAATTGTAAATCATGTTGCAATTTTGGAAACGAATTTGGGCATAATCAATCAATTGTCGTTCATTTATGTGGTTCAAGTTTTTGGTAGGATAGATGTCATAGATAGGGTGTTAAAATGTTTTGGAGTTGAGGAAAGTTGGATTGGATGTGAGTTTTTGAACAAAGGAATGGCTTTGTAGCAAAGGCAAAACCTTTTGGAAGGTTTTGATCGACCTTTCGAAAGGTCTTGATCGACCTTCTAGAAGGTCTTGCCTACTGGACAGTGGTGCCTCAGCAGTAAGCAAAACCTTCCGGAAGGTTTTGATCGACCTTCCGGAAGGTCTTCCCTACTGGGCAGTGGTGCCTCAGCAGTAAACAAAACCTTCTGGAAGGTTTTGATCGACCTTCTGGAAGGTCTTCCCTACTGAACAGTGGTGCCTCAGCAGTAAGCAAAACCTTCCATAAGGTTTTGATCGACCTTCCAGAAGGTCTTACCCAGAAGCCTGTAAACGAGAGTTTTAAGTTAGATTTTTTTGAGAAACCCTTCACATTTCCCCCAAAATTCAAGATCCCAAGATCTCTCCTCTCTTTCTAATCTCTTCCAAGCTCCAAAACATTTCACCAAAGCCCTAGATTCTCACTTTTCTCTTGATTAGGGTTGAATATTGAGTTGTTTTTGCCGAAAATTTTGGGTGTTCTCCACAAACCCTAGGTCTTAACATTTCCCCCAATTTCTCAAGTCCATCTTGATCTTCTTCAAATCCTTAGATTCCCTTGCTATGGGTCGTATGAGTGGGATGTCTATGGATGTTTTTGAGCCTATGGAGAGGCTACTTTGGGTGATTTTGACGCTTCTTGGTGTAGGGGCACTGTTGGCCCTCATGGCTCGCACCAAGAAGACGGGCCCTGAGACCCCACCACCTGCGGGCACTAGCTCACGCAAGAGGACCGGAGAAGGCCTAAGTAGCCAAGATTGGGAAGAGAGAAGAACTAAAGCAAGACACGATGCACGTAGACAAATAATATAGGAAAAAAATTTCACGTGCGAGAGATATGTGTACAAGATCTCTCTAGGGCCAAATGATGAGGTTGTGAGAGTGATTGAAGAACATGGGCTAGGTATGTGGTTTGAGGAGGTCAAAGGATACAATTTGGGGATGTGTAGAGAATTCTACAAGAAGTTATCGGTGTTTGGCGAAGAGGGTAGTAGGATGAGGACTAATGTGCGGGGGAAAACCTTCGAGGTGACCCCCGATTTGATAGCCATGGTGATGGGGTATGAGAGATCTCCCCCTACTACCCTAGTCTACCCACATAATGTTGAAGGGGGTAGGAATCTCACCGACTATGTGGGGCTCACGTATGAGGACCCGACCACCTTCAAAGGAATAACTTTGGTCGGGGGCCTCAAGCACTCTTACGGGGTGATGAACAAGGTGCTGCACTACAATCTGATGCCCCGGGGTTCGGAGAAGAGCCTGAATATCGAGAAGCTTGCCCTCCTCTACGCATTTATGATGGGGAAGGCAGTTGATGTTGCACTGTTGATTTGGGAGGAGATGAGGGAGTTCGCCAAGGCTACAAAGCCGAAGGCGAATCTCCCATTCGGGAGTCTTGTCACGATAATGTGCACACACAGCAATATGAAGGCTTATGCACATGACACGTTGCTTCCCCCGGAGACTGGTGCCATCGGATAGTCAAGCAGCAGCAAGAGGGCAGCCAGGATGGGTGAAGAGAGACTCACAGCCTCAGGGCCAGAGCCATCTACTACAGGGCTATCCACCTCAGCACCTCCTGCACCTGCCCCAGCTCGCACCATATCACAGCGTATGGATGCCTTGGAGTCGACTATGTTTGGGCTGTCGATTATGGTGACGCGGCTATTCCAGCATATGTTCCAGGGCGAGCCCATCCCCGGTAGACCTCCGCCGCGTCCAGCTGGACCATCGACCGCAGCCCCTATACCTTCTACAGCTGTTGATGTGGGGAGACCGATGACAATGATGATGATGAAGGGAGTGAGTCCGAGGATGAGACTGAGGAGGAGGATGCTTTTGATGAGGATGATGATTAGGATGTCTTGTGTATTTTGTTTCTTTTGATTTTAGGATGTACAGTTAGGGTTAGTCTTGTCGGCCTAATAGAAGTGTCTTTAGGTTATGGGCCGTTTTGTTTTGAAACTTTAACCCATTGTAATGAACTTTTGTGAATGATTAATGAAAAATATCACAGTTGTTTCATTTTATCATTGCCCAAGTCTATTTCTTTAATTGCAATGTGATTTTTGCATTTTGAGTGTTTGAATATTTACTTGTATGAATGGATTTTGTTTTAGTTTATAGCTTGTGGTTTGAAATGAAGTTTGCTAGGGACTAGCAAAGCTCAAGTTGGGGGGGGGGGGGGGGTGTGATTAACACAAAATATTGCATCTATTGCATGTTGTTATGCCCTTTTATACTTGCTTTTGTTGTGAACTTGGGGAGAAATGCGTTTAATCTTCTCATTAATGAAGTTTTGTGTGAATGTAGGTGAAAAGTTGTAAATGGCTTGAGTTAAGCTCCCATCTTAATGTTTAAAGTCAATGAAGAAGAGGGGATAGCTTAAAGGAAGGATTGGAGGGTGAAGAAACCAAGAAAAATGCAATTTGGATGAAAACCTTCCGGAAGGTTTGGCTATAAACCTTCCGGAAAGTTTACACTTGGTCTGCCTATTCACTGCCAAAACCTTCTGGAAGGTTTTTTCTATTGGAATGAATCTTCTGGAATTGCATCGACCTTCCGGAAGGTTTTGCTCACTGGACTGCTGTTTTACCTGTTCCTGCACAAACCTTCCAAAAGGTTTGCATCGACCTTCTGGAAGGTTTTGCCCATAATTCTCTGACAGCCTGCAACTCAAGCTCTACCATTTGAGGGGCCCACCTATGCTTCTCCCACTTGTCCCCTAACATCCCTTACACATCTACATGCCTCCCCACACCCATGCTTGGACTTTGGAGGTTCAAGCATTAATGAGGAAGAGAGAGAAGAGGCAAGTCAAGGAAGTGCAGGCTAGGCCTGTCCTAGCCTGCCCAATGTCATCCAATCAGCCTCCTATGGATGGGAGGTCTGTCACACAGCTAGAGGAGAGCTCCATGGACGAAAATGAAGCATTCATTTTATAGATTATTCAGCATTGTAGAGATATAGAGGGAGAAGCTCTAGGAAAAAGATATAGTTTTTAGTGAGAGAAGTGACATTTTTGCATCTCCTTTACCCATTTTCACTTGTAATCATCTTCAATACTCTTGTAAGCTTCATTTATTGTCTTTAATGTCATTTATTTCAAGTACATTGCAAGTTTAGTTACACTTGTTAGATTCTACCATTGTTGTATGAATTTTCCTTCATTTCAAGCTTTTAAAATGGGTATTAAATGCATGTCTTCATAGTTTAAGTTTTCTTGCATTAATTTAAGTTCCAATCTTTATTTCTTCACAATGTCTCTTCACTTCATTTATGTTCTGGCATTAAATATGAGTAGCTAAGCTTTAAGTTGGCCAATCCAAGGGAAAATTCCTCTTGGGTATGCTAAATCAACTCTTTTTCATTCCTCCTCGTAGTGTACGACGGTTCGGTTTGACTCGGTTAAGTGTGAACGTGGTTGTGAGTTCTTGATATACCGTAGACTTGTCACAGGGTATGCTTGAATCCTCACCTCCATTTTAGTCTTCCTATAAATCAATCGAACGTCTAGGCACCATTGGAAGAACGTCTTGAGTTAATTTGGCATTCCTATTGGAATGACCCATTTGGATTAGCCAACACTTGTTTCCATTTTATTTTCATCAAGAACACAATTCACCAAAACTCAAACATCAAAGATTTTTCTAGTTTTCCTTTTTCACCAAAATCACCTTCAAAACAATTCACCTCATTCCCTGAGGAGATGACCTTGGAATACGAATTCCAAGTAAAACACGACACTCGAAAGTCTATTTGCGTTTGAGGAACACTTTTGTTCACACACACACACACATTTTATTCACACACCTGTTTTCCCATTTTTTGCATCGAACCCGAGTGAGAGTGTCACTCACCCACACACATAAGCCATATACACATTGAGGGTTTATGTTCGGAGATTAGGAACGAATAAATAAAATCAAGCAATAAGGCCATCTATTTTCCAGCTTGAGGGAGAGGTCCATCTATGGTGGAATTGGGTAAAAACCTCAAAGAATATTGAGGCAATGACTTGGGAAGAGTTCTGTGAGCTCTTCATAAGCAAGTACTCCTCGTCATCTGTTTGGCAAGTGAAAGCCCAGGAATTCATGGATCTAAAGCAAGGAACCATGATGATAATGGAATACATGGCTAAATTCACTGAGCTAGCCCATTTTGTCGACGACTATATGGCCACTGACTTGGCCAATGTGAGGAGGTTCGAGGACGACTTGAAATTGTCCATTCGGGGCAAGATTATAGGCCACTGCCTACAAGATCTAGACTCAATGGTCGAGACGGCCATGGCCATTGAGAGGGAAATGGAAGACGCTAAAAGCATCCGTGAGGTGGGTGCTTTAGGGGAAGAAGCAAAGGACATCCACCCCACAAGGGTATCAAGGGCAAGGCCAAGGTCAATCCTCCCAAGGTGGGAGAAATTTCAAGGTGCCCTATCAGGCTGGCCAAAAGAAATGCTACATATGCCACCAACCGGGCCATTTGAAACGGGATTGCCCTCAGAGGTAGGGATCTCAGAGTTACAAGACATCACAATCCTAGTCATTGGTGGGGCATCCATAGACATTTTTCACTCCACCCTATCCCACCATGGACCGAGCCATCAGACCAGTCTGTGATTCAGGGTACATTTTTACTCTCTCGCTTATAGGCAAAAGTATTTTTTAATTCGGGTGTATCTCATTCATTCGTAGTTGCATCATATGTAAAGGATTTAGGCTTAGAGGTTGAGACCTTAGAGGAGCCATTGGATGTGAGTTCTCCCCTAGGAGCTAGGGTTCGCATCGATAAGATATGTTAAGGATGTGAGTTAGAGATGTTGGGGATTCAACTCACTATGGACCCTAGGTTCATGGACATGTCGAAGTTTGACATCATCTTTAGGATGGATTGGTTGGTGGCACACCGAGTCGTCATCGATTGTGATCGAAAGAGGGTCACTACTTATACACCAGAGGGTGTCTATTTCAAGTTTCAGGGAGAAAAGCACAATGTTTTACCCCAAGCCGTATATGATTCCCATTGGCATGGACAGTTGATGGGTTGGCTTTCTATCCGTACACTTGAGGATGAGGTGAGATAGGAGTTGGGTCTATCTCGAGTAGTTTGCGAGTATGTGGATGTTTTCCTGGATGAGTTACCAGGATTGCCCCCACATCCGAATGTAGACTTCACCATTGAGTTATAACCCGGTGCATTCCCTATTTCTATGACACCACATAGGATGGCACATGCGGAGTTGCAAGAACTCAAGGTCCAGTTGCAAGAATTGTTAGACAAGGAATTTATTAGACCGAGTACCTCACCTTGGGGTGCTCCGATATTATTTTCCAAGAAGAAGGATAGAACCCTTAGATTATGTATCGATTATCGGCAGTTGAATCGGGTCATTGTTGAGGATCGACGATCTTTTTGATCAGTTGAGAAGGGCACGGTCTACTCTAAAATAGACCTGCACACAGGATACCATTAGTTGAGGATTAGTGAGGTGATGAGCACAAAATATTGTATATTTCAAGGCCTCATTACATGCATTTTAACTCAACTTTTGCATCTAAGTACTTAGAGTTAGCCGATTTTATGAATAATGTTGAATTTTCGATGTTGCATGTTTTTATAGCTTAAATCATGTATTTTAGGACCTTGAAACTATGTTGGAGGTGTGGTGAGGGCATTGACACATTACATGAAGATTTGGAGGCTTAAAAGTGAAGAAATCAAGGAGGTATTGGTGTTTGGTAACAAAGGCGCCAACAGCCACACCACTGGGTTGAAGAGCCTCGGGTTTCCTCCATTTTGACCATGATTCACTTCGAATCTGAAAAAGTTCAAAACACGAAAGTTGTATATCTAGATGTCTTCTGTATCGTGTCAAAATTTGAGCTCAATCCAACGGTTGGATCAAAAGTTATGCCTATTATACCAAGACTAGTCCGGAGCAGAAAACAGTACCAGTACACAGTACCGGTACTATACAGTTCCGGTACTGCGTACCGGTACTTCCACTCCAGAAGGTTTAGAGTACCGGTACGCTCCCAGAACAACCCAAAACTCTTCTCCACTTGCTTGGGGGTCCCACCATTGATTCTCCCACACCTAGGCCGACATTTTATCCCTACAACCATGCCTCCTACACCCTACTTGAAGACATTTTGAAGGCTTGGGCATTAAGGGAAGAGAGAGAGAAGGGGGCTGCCATGTGGGTTGCAGGCTAGCTCTTCCTTAGCCTGTCAAGAGCCATAACTCAGCCTCCCATTGATGGGAGGCCTGCACACAGCTAGGGGGGACCACCATGCACGAAAATTGAAGGCTAACTCTCCAATATATTCAGCATTTTACACATTGTATTGGGTGGCTACCTAAGCTTAGAAAATCCCATGAAGAAGACAATGAATAGTGCCATAGTGTAAGAAATTTATGTTTTTGCATTTTCTTCCATCTTTTCACTTGTAATCTTCTTGAATACTCTTGTAAGCTTCATTAATTACTTTTAATGTCATTTACTTCAAGTGCTTTGCAAGTTTAGTTGAATATTCTAGATTTCACCATTGTTATTTAAGTTCTCTTCATTTCAAGCTTTTAAATTGGGTTTTTCATATTTGTCTTCTTAGTTTAAGTTTTCTTGTATTAGTTCAAGTTTCATGCTTCATTTCATTATGTCCATTTACATTATGCTTGTCTTTCCTTTATGCATGACTAGCTAGATTTTTAGTTGGCAAATTCAAGGGAGAATTCCTCTTGGGCCCTCCATTTCAACTTATTTTCTTTTCTCCCCGGTGTACGATGGTTCGGTTTGACTGGGTTGAGTGTGGACGTGGTGGTGAGTCCTTGATATCCCGTAGGCATTTGTCACGGGGTATGCTTGGATCCTCACCTCCATTTGGTTGTGAGGCTTTGATATTCCGTAGACTTGTCACGGTTTATGCTTAGATCCTCATTTCCATTTGTCCCGAGCTTCCCACGAATCAATCGTTCATCTATAAACCCTTGGAGGAAGGTTTTGAGTTGAGTTGGTATTCCCATTGGAATGACCCTTTGGATTAGCCAACACTTGTTTTCTTGCATTTTCATTACAAACACAACTCTACAAAACAAACTAAAAGATTTTACACTTTCTCTTTTTGACAAAATCACCTTCACACACTTGAACTTTCCTTCCCTGAGGAGACGACCTTGGAATACCACCAAGTAAAACACGACCCACGAAAGTCTCCTTGCGATTGGGGAGCACTTTTGTTCACACATTTCATTTCATACATTTTGTTCATTTCATTTTCCACCAATTCGTTGTTGCCTAATCTCTTGCATCACCCCGAGGGAGAGTGACACTCCCTTCACACATAAGCCATATACACATGTCAAATGGTGATGTTTAGGGGTTAGGAATAACAACGTTTTTGCTCAATCATGAGGCTGATATCCCTAAGACAGTGTTTAGGACGCAATACGGGCATTTTGAGTTTATAGTTATACCTTTTGGGTAGACGAGTACCCCAGCAGCATTCATAGATCTTATGCATAGGGTGTTCCAGCCCTATTTAGACCAGTTTGTCATAGTCTTTGTTGATGACATTCTGATCTACTCCAAGTCTGAGGCGGAGCATGAGGGTCACTTAAGGATCATTCTCCAGACCTTGAGAGACCATTAGTTGTAAGCCAAGTTCAGCAAGTGTGAATTTTCGCTGACGGGGCTGAAATTTTTGAGACACGTGGTGTCTTCTTCAGGTGTGTATATGGACCCAAAGAAGGTTGAGGCAGTTATGAGTTGGGAGAGGCCTAAGTCAGTCTTTGAGATACGTAATTTCTTGGGATTGGCAAGATATTATCAGAGATTCATTGAGGACTATTTCTAACTAGCGGCCCCTATGACGAGACTTATTAGGAAGGAAATATGGTTTTAGTGGGATGACTCATGTGAGAGGGCATTCCAGGAGTTAAAGAGGAGTCTTACTTCAGCTCTTATTCTTGTAGTTCCAGAAAGGGGACAGAGGTACACAATGTATTGTGATACCTCAAATGATGGACTTGGATGTGTTCTGATGCAGTCTAGGAGGGTGGTAGGTTATGGTTTACGGCAGTTGAAGAGCCACGAGCAAAACTACTCCACACACGACATGGAGTTGGCAACCGTGGTCTTTTCCTTAAAGGCATGGCACCACTATTTATACAGAGAGCAGTTTGAGGTGTTTCAGATCACAAGAGTCTAAAGTACATCTTCACACAGCGGAACCTCAATATGAGGTAGCGTAGGTGAATGGAGTACCTAGAGGACTATGACTTCACTTTGCATTACCATCCGGGTAAGGCAAATGTGGTGGCTGATGCACTCAGCCAGAAGTTAGGAGTCTTGGTTAGTATAGCTTCCCAGGAGTGGCACTTTGGGTAGTCTAATGGCTATGCCTTCTCTGCTGAGCAGGGTGATCGAGTCCCAAGGGCAGGACACTGAGGTATTGTCCATCAGGGACTGGGTACAAATAGGTACGGGTGCCAAGGGTTGGGCCATTCACGCTGATCGTAGTCTTCGATTCAGGGAAAGGGTCATGGTTCCCCAGTCTACGAATCTGAGAGAAGAGATCCTCAAGGGGTTCCATTGCTCTCGTTTTGTTGTACATTTAGGTGGCACAAAGATGTACTATGACTTCGCCACTAGTGTTATTGGAATGTGATGAAGAGACACGTCGAAGACTTTGATAGTAGATGTCTCAAGAGTTAGCAGGTTAAGGTTGAGCACCAAAGACTAGCAGGGTTGCTCCAACATTTAGAGGTGGCTGAATGGAAGTGGGAACATGTCACTATAAATTTTGTAACCCACTTACCATGAACTTCGCATGGGCATGACACAATATGAGTGATCATGGACCGACTTATGAAGTCGACACACTTTTTGGCAGTGTAGATGACCTTCACACTGGAGAAATTCTACAGGTTGTATATACGGGAGTTAGTCCAATTGCGCGGGATACCCATATCTGTTGCATCAGATCGGGCTTAGGTACACGGACCAATTCTAAGAGAGCCTCCAACGAGCTATGGGGACACAATTGATGATGAGCATAGCTTTTCATCCCCATATAGACGATCAGTCGAAAAAGACCATCCAGATTTTAGAGGACATGCTTCGGCATGTGTCCTTGATCTCAAGGGTAATTAGGAGGAGCACTTAACCTTAGTTGAGTTTGCCTACAACAAAAATTATCTAGCAAGCATACAGATGACACCCTATGAGGTACTTTATAAGAGTTCGTGCCATTCTCTGGTGTGTTGGACAGAGATTGGAGAAGGAGCTTCCACAGGTCTGGATTTAAACAGAGACACCTTAGCGAAGGTGGACTAGATACGAAAGTGTCTTCTTACAGCACAGAGCCTGTAGAAGAGCTACGCTGCTTGATTCTGGTTCACCCTAATCTCTAAACATGATCCCGGTTGTGTGTATATGGCTTATACGAGTAGGTGAGTGTCACTCTCCCTCGAGTTCGATGCAAGAAATGGGAAAAATCGTGTGTGTGAGAATGAAAACGTGTGTGTATACGCAAAAGTGCTCTCCAAGCGAAGAGAGACTTGCAATGTCGTATTTTACTTGGAATGGGTATTCCAAGGTCGTCTCCTCAGGAAAGGTAGGCCAAATTGTTGTGAAGGGTGATTTGTAAAGAAATGAAAATGGGAAAATCTTTTGAGTGAGTGGTGTTTTGATAAATATGTAAGAAAACAAGGTTGGCTACTCCAAAGAGGTCATTCCAATGGGAATGCCAAATCAACTCAATTCATTCAACCAATGGTGTCTCGGTGTTTGATTGATTCGTAGGAAGTGAGGGACTAATGTGGAGGTGTAGGTTCAAGCATACCCTGTGACAAGTCTACAGTGTATCCGCACTCAACCTAATCAAACCAAACACTTTACACTACGAGGAAGAATGGAAGAGAGTTGATTTCACATACCCAAGAAGAAATTTTCCTTGGATTAGCCAACTAAAAGTTTAGCTACTCATATTCAAAGCAAGAACAAATGCAATGTAAAGAGACATGGTAATGAAATGAAGCACTACACATGTATTGATGCAAGAAAAAGTTAAACTACAAAAGCAATTTCATTTCATACCCAAAATACAAAGCTTGGAAAGAAAAACCCAAATGTGAACATGGAAATACAAGAACATTTGGGCACTGCTACAAGCAACCACAGACCCATCATTGTCTCTTCCATGCTTCCCCCAACCATTACTCTTCTCTCTCTTCTCTATCCCTCTTCTCTCATTTTCAATATGATATATTGGGGCAAGGAGAGCATCTTGTAGTGTAAAATGTGTCAAGGTGTGGTCTGGATGAGCAGAGGTGGGCCCACGGAGAAGGTGGAGTAGTGTGGTAGGCAGCTGGCAAATCTGGGAAAAACCTACCGGTAAATCGATCAGAAACCTACCGGTAGGTTTTGTCCAGCAGTGAATTTCTACTGGTAGGTTTTGAGGTAGGTGCTGAGGAAGGAATTTTCCAGTGCACTTTTCCTACCGGTAGGTTTTGGGGCTTCTACAGGTAGGTTTTGTTGAACTCCTACCGATAGGTTTTGCTGCACTTCTACCGGTACGTTTTCTCCTTTCTTGGAATTTCCTTGGCTTCTTTATGTTCCGGGCCATTTGTTAAGCCATCTCTTCTTCTCCATTTCCTTCAAGCACTTGATGGGAGGTTTAATGCACACCCTTACCTACTCTTTACCTACAAACACACAAAACTCCATTAAATGTTAGATTAAACACATTTCCCCCAATTTCCACCACAAAAACAAGCACATGAAGATGCAAAAGAGATACATAATATGCAATATTTGATACTCATCACACCTCCCAACTTGAGTTTTGCTAGTCCCTAGAAAACTTTATTTTCGATTCACATTACATTAAAAAAAAAAAAAAAAAAAGACAAACAATACATTCATGTTAAACAATTCACTAAGCGAAAAAAATACTCAAATCATAATGCAATTAGGTAAATGAACTTGGACAAGATGAAACAAAACAAATGTGGTTCTTTCATTTATTACTCAAAAAGGTTCAGTACAAAGATTAGAAGCCAAAAACAAAATGGCCTACTATCCTAGAGAATCTTCTACTAGGCTGACAACCCTAAACACTAACTGCGCAACTACTAAAAGCAATAAAACCAAAAAGATCTCCCTGCTCCTCATCCTCATCTCCTTTCCCCTCATTCTCGCTCTCATAATTGATGCCCTCCTCATCACTAGAGTCCTCATCATCGGAACCCTCCACCTCAACAACTGTAGAAGCCATGGGGGCAGAGGTAGATAGCCCGGCAATAGGAAGCGGAGGCACATCAAGGATCGGCTCTCCCAGAAAAGTGTGCTCATACATCCTCGTCATCATCAATGAGAGCCGCTACATGGTCCCACCGAGGTCGTCCAGCCTCCTCTCTATCATATCCAAGCGCTGAGTGACAGTGCGAGGCGGGGCTGTAGTGGATGGTCCTGATGTAGAAGGCTCGGCTCCAAGTGGCCTCGCCCTCTCCTCTCTCTGACCCTCCCCTCTGGTCATTGTCGTCCTTTTCATTCTACTAGACTTCCCGATGTCTTCGAACTCCGGAGGTAGCATCACATCCGAGGGGTAGCCTTTGACCTTTGAGTGGTAGCACATCCTTGTAACCAAGTTGGCGAATGGGAGATTTGCCTTCGGCTTGCTAGCTTGGGCGAACTCCTTCATGAATTCCCATATCATCAAGGCCATGTCCATCCTCTTCCCCATCATGAAAGCGTGGAGGAGGGCAAGCTTCTCTTCCCCTGGGGTCTTCTCCGCACCTCGGGGTATCAGGTTGTAATGCAAGACTTTGTTTATCACCCCGTATGAATGCTTGAGGGCCCCAACTTGAATTTTTTTCCTTGAATTGTGTCAGGTCCTCATACATCAATTGCACATACTCAGGGAGTGATTTCCTCCCTTGTACGTTGTGTGGGTCGATCGAGGTATTAGAGGGAGGTCTCTCATACTTCATCAAGTCCTTAATCAATCTCAAAGTAATATCCAAAACCTTCCCCCTCATGTTTGTCCTAAGAAAAAATATGTCCTCATCCACTACCCTCAACCTCTAGTAAAACTCCCTATACATCGGAAGGCTATACCCCCCCCCCCAACTGGCTCAAACCATATGTCGATCCCGAGCCCCTCGATCACCCGCACAACCTCGTCGTTCGGCCCAAGGGTGGGCTTGTCCACGTGACGCTCGCACGTCACATTCTTTTCCTCAGTGCTCTTCATGCGAGCATCATTTTTTTGTTTCTTCCTTCTCTCCCCACTCCCTCCACTGGGGCCCACCACTGTCCTCTTACGGGACCTCGTGCCCGCAGGTGGTGGAGGACTTGGCCTCATTTATTTTGTCCGGGCCATGAAAATCAAGAACGCCCCAAGGACCACAAAAGGCAAAACCCATATCCATAATTGCTCAAGAAGATCGAAAGAGACACGGGAATACTTACCTAAACGAGCCATGAAGATGAAATCCAAGCCTTTGGTGAAAACCTAGGTGTAGTGGATTTGGGGGAAAATTGGAGAAAGATAGGGTTTTGAGGGGGAAATCCAGGCAAATTGCAATGAAATAAAAATGAGAATCAACCCTAGGGATGTTAATTGGGAGATTTGATGGATGGGAAGGGATTCTTTGAGGGTAAGGACTATTTTGAGGGAGAGGAGAAAGCTTCTAAGATGGAGAGAAGTGGAGAAAGTTAAGAGGTTTCCCAAAAAAATCAAACTTAAACCCTCGTTTCCTGGTTTTCTAGGCAAAACCTACCAGTAGAATGATCAAAATCTACTGGTAGGTTTTGTGCACTAGAAAATTCCCACCGGTAGGTTTAGGTAAACTTCTACCGGTAGGTTTTAGCTTTTTCCAAAATTTTCCCTAAGCTTTGGTTTCCAACTCCACCCCAATTTTATTTAATTCCTATATTTTCCAACGACCTATTTACAACTTCTACTTCACAAAAACCCTGAACCGTGTTGGTGAACCACAAATGCGTGACCATGCTCAAATTCATTTACAAAATTGCAATACGATTTGAGTTTCTGATGCTTTCAAACACATGACATGGATTTCTAAATTTAACTAACAAAATGAATACCCAATAAGTAAATCAAAGATTGAAACATTAAAGGCATTCCTTCTTAATATCTAAAGTTTGAGCAATATTCTCCTATCCTACAAGCCACAGGGTTATTCGATGAAAGTTCTCAATCCCCGAACTAAACACACATGAGCTTCACCATGGCTTTAAATGCTATTCTAGAGTATACACCTACACATTCATTTTAAAATTTGTGTGTGTGTGAAATGCACATGTAATTTAAGCATTTACTCAACGGAATTCACATTCACTTAGCTATCTAAATTCAGCTTCAATGTAAAACTCGCCAAGGGTTTCTCTCAAAATTGAATAACTCTATCATTACCCTGGCATGCTCTTCATGTGTATATGTGAGATAGAATCATATGCACAAATCAACATGCTCACATATAATCCAAAAAAGATGAACATGCATAACAAATGAAACGATCTTGGCATAATCTCATGAATAGAATGTTAGGGTATTAGATAGCAAAATCAACTTTTCTTTTAAATTAAAAGTATGCTTTCACCATGCTTTTTTCTAGATCATTTAGGGCTTTCAAGAGTTGTAATGAGGCCTTGAGTGATATTTGGGCTTAGTGAAATGAAGGGTCGAAGGAGACAAAAAGGGTTATTCCGAGGGCATTGACCTTTATTACCAAAATCTCCTTTTTTGCGGAATTTTTTCAGATTTACACCTTCACTTCACTTTTTGTTTCTTTTTTCTTCTTCTTTCTTTTTATTTTATTTTTCAACCCCTTTTTCTCCTTTTTATTGGGCTTTCTTTCTCTTTTTCATTCAAAATTTGAATTCGGCACCATTTATCCCTTTTTGGGTTTCCTCTCCACATTCCCTTTCATTTATGATCAATCACAGTCAGTTCTCGGAACAACCAAGGTGTGGTAAATTTTTATCATTTTGCACTGGCTTGGTCAATTGTGTGGCATGGAAATGAATTTTCAAATAAGGCTCAATCATGGCACTAGGGATAATTTTTTTCAAGAAAAAGGGCTAAGGCTCAAAGCATCAAAGATGGCCTAAGATCATTTCTAGATAAGCATGGGCAGGCACATTGGCATTTCAAGACAAAGTCAATCCACTATCCACATGCACTCTAACCAAAGCAAGCATAATGAGATTATTGAACAGATTTTGAATTTGAAAAATTATTCCTTTGAGTAAATGTAAGTTCCCTCTAACAAAGATCGGCACTAAAGCTCACACGGGTACTTAATTCATCTCCACTATGCATGTTAAGCTCTAAAATATGAATTCAATCAGTAAATTGCCACAATTATACGTTCATGGTGCACTATGGTTGAGTTCAAAAGAAAACACATATATGATACTCAGCCATAGGATAGACTTCTATGATGTGCTCATATATTCAAAGTTCAAAGTAAAGATCTAACTATCATTAAACTCATAACACTCTGAATAGGGGAATATGGTTCAATATTCAGGTATTTTTCACCAAAAAAAATCAAAATTTTCGCATATTTTGCAACTATTCTACAAAAAATTAGGTCAAATATGTGAATGGTGAATTTCACCACAAAATGGTATTATCAACAAAAAATTTGGTGTATCATACAATGGTGCACCTCACCCCCAACTTGAACTATGCATTGCCCTCAACGCAACAAAAAGATAAGGAATGCAATGATGGACTTAAAAAGATAAGTAGGGTTAGAGAACACCTCACAATGAGCTTTGACAAAAACATCACAATCTGCACAAGTGAAGAAAGAATACTATACACAGATGAAAGTAAGTAAACAAATTAACTAGCAAAGTAAATGATAAAAGAAAGCAATTATACACTTAAAGCTATTTGAATAGTTATTCCTCAACAAGGTCCGAGTAAACCGGATCCGCCAACTCTTCCTCCACCATTTGAACCTCAAAATCCTCGAAGAATGGTTTAATTATTTGGCCATTGACCTTGAATGTTTTGCCATCTTCAAGATTTGTTATTTCCACAGCTCCGTTATGGTAGGCCACCTTGACAAGATAGGGGTCATCCCAACGTGATTAGAGTTTCCCTTGGAAAATGGAGAGTCGAGAATTATACAAGAGCACTTTTTGTCCAAGCTCAAATGTCTTTCTCACAATGGATTTGTCATGAAAAATCTTTGCCCTTTCTTTGGAAATTTTTGAGCTCTCATATGCATCTTTATGGATTTCCTCTAATTCATTCAACTCTAACTTCCTATTCTCTCCGGCTATTCTCAAATTGAAGTTCAAGGTTTTAGTGGCCCAATATGCCTTGTGCTCCATCTCTACCGGCAAATGACAAGTTTTGCCATAAACTAGCCTATAGGAAAACATACCTAGGATGGTCTTGTAAGCGGTGCGGTAAGCCCACAAGGCATTTGTCAACCTAAGTGACCAATCCTTTCGATTTGGGTTCACTGTTTTCTCTAGTATGTTTTTTATCTCCCTGTTAGCCAACTCGGCTTGGCCATTAGTCTTTGGGTGATAAGCGGTGGACACCTTGTGTGTTACGCCATATTTATGCATTAAGGAAGCAAATGATCTATTACAAAAATGAGACCCACCGTCACTTATCATTGCACGACGTACACCAAACCTTGAAAAAATATTTTTTTTTTTAAAAACTTGACCACAACTCGATGGTCATTGGTCTTGGTTGGGATGGCCTCTACCCACTTGGACACATAGTCCACTGCTAGTAAGATATAGAGGTAGCCAAAGGACATAGAAAATGGACCCATGAAATTGATGTCCCAACAATCGAATATTTCAATGACTAGCACTGGGGAAAGGGGCATCATATTCCTACTGGTCACACTTCCTAACCTTTGACACCTATCACACTCTTTACAAAATGAAACATAGTCTTTAATTAAGGAAGGCTAATAAAAATTGGGTTGCAAAAACTTAGCCAAAGTTTTATTGGAGGAGAAGTGGCCACCGCATGCCTCAGAATGGTAGAAGGAAAGGACATCCGTTGTTCATTTTCAGGTATGCATCTCCTAATAACTTGATTTGGGAAATACTTGAACAGATATGGGTTGTCGAAGTAGAAGTACTTCACATCCGCCATGAATCTTCGTTTGTCCTCTAGGCTCCAATGCGGCGGTATTTGTCATGTGGCAAGATAATTACAAATTTCGGTGTACCACGGACAAACAGAATGAATAGAAAACAAATTCTCATCAGGAAAGGAGTCAGGGATAGGGATGTGCTCTTCGGCATCTTGGACTACAAGTTGTGACAAATGGTCCGCCACCACATTCTCTACTCATTTCTTGTCTTTAATGATCAAGTTGAATTCTTGAAGGAGGAGGATGATGAGCACAAAATATTGTATATTTCAAGGCCTCATTACATGCAATTCTACTCAACTTTTGCATCTAAGTACTTAGAGTTAGCCAATTTTATGAATAATGTTGAATTCTCGATGTTGCATGTTTTTATAGCTTAAATCATATATTTTAGGACCTTGCAACTATGATGGATGTGTGGTGAGGGCATGGACACATTACATGAAGATTTGGAGGCTTAAAAGTGAAGAAATCAAAGAGGTATTGGTGTTTGGGAACAAAAGCACCAGCAGCCAAACAATCTGGAAATAGAGCCTCGGTATTCCTCCGTTTTGACCATGATCCGCTTCGAATATTAAAAAGTTCAAAACATGAAAGTTGTAGATCTGGATGTCTTCTGTATTGTGTCAAAATTTCAGCTCAATCGGACAATTAGATCAAAAAGTTATGCCAATTATACGAAGAATGGTCCGGAGCAGAAAAATCGTACCGGTATTCAGTACTGGTACTCAGTACCGGTACGCCGAAGCTACTGGTGTACGAAGTACCGGTACGGTACAGTACCGGTACGCCATGCCGAACAGCCCAAAAACGCCTACAACTCATCTCCACTTGCTTGGGGGTCCCACCTACACTTCTCCCACTTGCCACCCAACATTTCCTTACACATTTTCATGCCTCCCTTACACAATTTAAAGACTTTGGAGGCCATTGCATTAATGAGGATGGGAGAGAAGGGGTAGCCTGGGGGAGGCTTGTCCTGGCCTGCAACACCCATCCATTCAGCCCCCTATTGATGGAGGCCCTGCACACAGCTAGGGGGGACCACCATGCACGAAAATTGAAGGCTAACTCTCCATTATATTCAGCATTTTACACATTGTATTGGGGTGGCTACCTAAGCTTAGTTTTAGTTCCTAGGAAGAAGATGATGAATAGTATAATGTAAGTTTATGTTTTTGCATTTTCCTTTCCATTTCAATTGTTGTAAGCTTTAAACCTCTTGTAATCTTCATTCCTTGCACTTTAATCTTAGTTGTTTCAAGTTTATTCCAAGTTTACTTGCATGTTCTACATTTCACCATTGTTGTTTAAGTTTTCTTCATTTTCATGCTTTGAAATGGGTATTAAATATTTTTCTTCATAGTTTACGATTTCTGGCATTGAGTTAAGCTTTAATCTCCATTTCATTTACATGTCTCTTTACATTATGAATGCTTTGGCTTTAAATATGAGTAGTTAGATTTAAAGTTGGCTAATCCAAGGGAGAACTCCTCTTGGGTGTGCCACTTCAACTCATTTTCATTCCTCCTCTCATAGTACGATGGCTCGGTTTGACTGGGTTGGGGTGAGGACATAGTTGTGAGTTCTTGATACACCGTAGGCATCGTCACGGGGTATGGTTGAATCCTCACCTCCATTTTAGTCCCGAGCTTCCCACGAATCAATCGTACATCTAAGCTCTATTGGAGGAAGTCTTTGAGTTGGATTGACATCCTCATTGGAGTGAACTCTTTGGATTAGCCAACATTTGTTTTCATTGCATTTTCATTCAAAAACTTCACTCACAAAACACAAACAAAAGATTTTACACTTTTCCCTTTTGTTCACCAAAATCACTTTCACACAACTTGACCTCTCCTTCCCTGAGGAGACGACCTTGGAATACTCTTCCAAGTAAAACATCGACACACAAAAGACTCTTTGCGATTGGGGAGCACTTTTGTTCACACACCCACATTTCATTTCACATTTTGTTCATTCCATTTTCCACCAATCTGTTGTTGACTAATCTCTTGCATCACCCCAAGGGAGAGTGACACTCCCTTTCACACATAAGTCATATACACATGTCAAATGGTGATGTTTAGGGGTTGGGGATAACACCGTTTTCAATCAATCAGAGGATCCACCTAATGAGTCTCGGTTTCACGTCCTGCTTAGACCACAAATAATTCAATGCAGAGTGATTAGTGTAGACTACAATAGGCGAACCAATGATGTAAGACCTAAATTTTTCCAGTGCAAATACTACGGCTAGCAACTCTTTTTCGGTGGTAGTGTAATTCATTTGTGCTACATTTAGAGTCTTGCTAGCATAGTATATTACATATGACCTTTTTATTCCCTTTGACCAAGCACTACGCCAACCGCGTAATCACTCGCGTCGCACATGAGCTCAAATGGTAGTTCTCATTTGGGAGGTCACACGATTGGAGGTGAAGTGAGCATGCTTTTTAGTTTTTTAAAAGATGTCTCACAACCATCCGACCACACAAAGGGAACATCCTTTGCTAGAAAATTAGTCAAGGGTCTTGCCAATGCACTAAAATCTTTCATGAATCTACGATAAAAACTGGCATGGCCAAGAAATGACCTGATATCCTTGACGACCTTCGGAGTGGGGAGGTTGAAAATCGCTTCCACCTTGGATTTGTCTACTTCAATCCCCTCCGCGGACACGATGTGCCTAAGCACAATCCCTTGGGTCACCATGAAGTGGCACTTCTCCCAATTTAGCACCAAGTTCTTTTCTTCACATCTTTCTAGCACTCGCTCCAAATTTTTCAAACAACCCTCGAATGAGTCTCCAAACACTAAAAATTCATCCATGAATACTTCCACAATTTTTTTCACCATATCGCTAAAAATTCTCATCATGCATCTCTGAAAAGTTCTCGAGGCATTACACAACCCGGATGGCATTTGGCGATAGGCAAAGGTACCGAAAGGGCACGTGAATGTTGTCTTCTCTTGGTCCTCCACTGCAATCTCTATTTGGTTATAGCCGAAGTAGCCATCCAAGAAGCAATAAAAAAGATGACCGACAACTCTCTCCAACACTTGGTCAAGGAATGGCAAGGGGAAATGATATTTTCTTGTACATGAGTTGAGTTTTCGATAGTTGATACAAACTCTTCAACTGGTGACCACCCTTGTCGGAATCAACTCATTCTCCTCATTTGCTACGACAGTGACCCCTAACTTCTTTGGCACTACTTGAGTGGGACTAACCCATTTACTATCGGCAATTGCAAATATAATGCCCACATCAAGTAGTTTGAGCACTTCATCTCTTACCACGTCCTTCATGATAGGATTTAGCCTCTTTTGTGGTTGTCGAGACGGATTGGAGTCTTCCTCTAAATAGATTCGTTGAGTGCAAATAAGGGGGTTAATCCCCTTGATATCGGCAATTGTCCAACCGATTGCTCCCTTATGCCTCCTCAACACTTGCAATAAATCCTCTTCTTACCTCGGCTCCAAGGAAGAGCTTATCACCGCCGGATATGTCTTGTGCTCCCCTAGAAATGCGTACTTGAGTGTAGAAGATAGTGGCTTCAACTCCAAGATTGGTGTTTGTATGGTTGATGGGAAAACTTTCTTCTCTTGTTGTGCAAGTTTCTCAAATGTCGGGACCCAATTTCCTATCCCTTGCATAGTTTCTGACTCCTTATCATCAATAAACTCTTCCTCCTCCAACTTTGAATTGCAAAGTAGCTCCATATGGTCCTCCACCAATGTGTCAATCCGATTGACCTCGTGCACTTCCTCATCATCACCTGGTTGCTTGCACAAGTTGAACACATTAAGATCTATCATCATGTTCCCAAAGGTAAGCTTCATTAGTCTGTTCTTGCAATTTATCATAGCATTAGATGTAGCAAGGAAAGGCCTACCTAGTATGATAGGAATCTGTGAACTTGGATTAGAAACCGGATGAGTATCAAGTACAATAAAATAAACGGAAAAATAGAAGTTGTCTACTTGAACTAAAACATCCTCAACTACTCCCCTTGGTGTTCTAACACTTTGATTCACCAATTGAAGAGTGATTGGAGTTGGTTTCAACTCTTCAAGTTGCAATTGTTGGTACACCGAAAAGGGTAGGAGGTTGACACTTGCTTCCAAGTCTAGAAGTTTTTGCTCCACCCAACAATTCCTTATGGTTATAGCAATGGTAGGGCAGCCAGGATCTTTGAACTTAGGTGGTGTGTTGGTCCTCAAAATGGAACTCACTTGCCCCGTGAGAAATGTCTTCTTATGCACATTCATCTTCCTCTTCACAGTACACAAGTCTTTCAAAATCTTTGCACATGAAGGTATTTGCTTGATGGCATCAAGGAGCAGAATGTTTATCTTCACTTGCTTAAAAATTTCAATGATATCTGAATAGCTAGCAAGTTTAGCCAATGGCTTCAAACATTGGAGAAAAGGGGCCGAAATAGGACAATCATGCACATTCAAATAAAAAAAAAAAAACTTTTCAAGTGTCTCACCCTTCTCGGAGTTTGCCCTTAGTCTCTTTATCATGTGCCAAAGTGGCTTTGGGTGAGACTTTTGGAAAAATGGTTTTATTGATTTGTTTGTCACTCCTAAGGGTGGTAACCACCTTGAGTTACTCACAACTCTCCTTGGTGGACTCGGACAACTCAATCACATGCTGACCCCTTGGGTTTTCTTGGGGTTAAGCGGGAAATTTCTCTTTCTCTTGTTGGGACGACCCTATGACATTGGTCAATTTAGTGATTTGAGTCTGGATATCATTAAAAGCGGCGACGGTTTGGTTGTTGACTGTTGTTTGGCTTTGAATGAATTAGTACACGACATCCTCCAAATTCCTTTTGTGAGGAGGTTGGTAGGTGGGTGAGTTGGATGGTCCTTGTTGACCAAACCCTTGTTGAGATGGGTTTTGGAAAAACCCTTGTTGATTGGACCGTGGGTATTGGGAGCTAGACGAGGGACCATGACCATAGTATGATTGGTTTTGCTTGGGTGGAATGGGAGGCGACAATGAGCTAGACCCATGAGGAGTAAGGTAGTCATTCTTCCAACTAAAGTTCAGGTGATTGCTCCAACCCAGATTATATGTATTGGAATGTAGAGAGAATGATTGCCTACTTTGGTTGAAAGTATTGATTAACCCTAATTAATGCATAATTTAATTAAGTTAATAGGTCAATTGTGTTAGTAAAACAAAGTTAAACTACTCAAAGTAAGTCAAATTAGGGTTAGTGTGTGAATTAGGAATAATGCATTAATTGTTGTTCTTTTCAGGGTTTTGTGCGTCAAAATTACTGGGGAGCCAATTGTGTCAAAGTTACAAATTACTGGGGAGCCAATTATCAAAGCTACAAATTATATGGTGCCAATTATTAAAGCTCAAAATAAAGGGGGATCGAAGCGTAATTCAAGCTCTTTTTGGGGCTTGTAAAGGGCATCTTTTGGGGCTTGTAAAGGACATCTTTTGGTTGCCTATAAATATCACCCCTTGGGGGCTTGTAAAGATCATCTTTTTGGTTGTGGAAAACCCTCCAAAAGTAATTGCTTTCTTTTATTGTATTATTGCTTTCTTTTAATTGATTTCTTCTAATTTAAGTATTGCTTTCTTTTATTGTATTATTGTTTTCTTTTACTTTCATTGTTTGAGCCACTTTTCTAGAGCTTTACCAAAGCCGTGAAGGGTGGAATGTGATTCACTCATTCTTTGTCAAAGATCGGCTCCTTGTGTAATATGTTTTTACCTTGTAACTCCTCTACTTGGAGGGATGAGCATCACCCACTTTTCTAGCTTTACCAAAGCCATGAAGAGTGAGTAGTTTCTCATTCACTCTTTAGCAAGAGGTGATGGACATGTATAAATTATCCGGAACTTATATTGGTGCATTTCGTTTATGCTTAGCTCCAATCTTCATTTCTTCATAATGTCTTCTCATTACATTGTTGTCTTTACCTTAAGAATGAGTAGCTAAGTCTTTAAGTTGGCTAATCCAAGGGAGACCTCCTCTTGGGTATGCCATTTCAACTCATCTTCTTTCCTCCCCTCGGTGTACGATGGTTCGGTTTAACTGAGTTGAGTAAGGACATGGTGTGAGTCTTTGATATCCCGTAGACTTGTCACGGGTTATTCTAGGATCCTCACTTCCATCTCGTCCCTCGCTTCCCACGAATCAATCGTTCATCTATGCACCATTGGAGGAAGGGTTCGAGTCGACTTGGCATTCCCATTGGAGTGAACCCTTCGGATTAGCCAACACTTGTTTCCCATTTCAATTTTATCACAACACAAATCACAAACCAACTTCAAACAAAAGATTTTACACTTTTCTTTCACCAAAATTACCTTCTACACAATTCACCTCCTTCCCTGAGGAGACGACCTTGGAATATGGTTCCAAGTAAAACACGACACACAAAAGTCTTCTTGCGCTTGGGATGCACTTTTGTTCACACACACACACACACATTTCATTCATTCCACCATTTCGTTGCCCTTTCTTTTGACATCATTCCAAGGGAGAGTGACACTCCCCTCCACACATAGACTATACGCATTGAGGGATGATGTTCGGAGGTTAGGATATACTACAACGGTATCGAGCAAGCAAGTATTCACTTGCTCATGATAAACCACTTTGAGTGTCAGAATGTTTGGGCACTCCGAGATAGAATGCTCAACACTTTCACATATAGAGCAATACTCCCGGCCTTGGCAATGTTAGACACCTTATGCCACCTATTCACCTCTAGACTCTCCACCTTGCGGGACAATTTTGTGATTTTGGCAAGCAAGTCTTCTTGGTCACGCAAATTATACATCCCTCCCCCACTTGGTTGACTACTCAGAGAGCACCTTGGCACATCGGCGGGATCCGTGATATCCCATGATTGAGTATTTTATGCCAATGTATTGAAGTACTCAAGGGCCTCATCGGGATCCTTGTTTAGAAACTCTCCATTGCACATCATGTCTATGAATTGTCGATGGCCCGGTGTAATTCCTTCATAGAAGAAACTCACCAATTGCCATGGTTCGAATCCATGATGTGGAATGGATTGTAGCAATTCCTTGTATTGATCCCAACATTGATAAAACTGCTCATTGGATTTTTCTGAAAAAGTTTGAATTTGTTTCCTAAGAGCAGTGGTCTAGGGCACCGGAAAAAATTTGTTTAAAAATTCGGAAAGCATTTGTGCCCAAAAACTTATCGATCGGGGTTTCAATGAGTTCAATCAAGTTTTGAATTTGTCTTTGAGGGAGAAGGGAAATAATTTCATGTGTGCTATGTCTTCCATGACATGATTTGTGATGAATGTTGCAACAAATTCCTTAATGTGCAAATAAGGATTTTCTCTTCAATTCCATGGAATTGAGGAAATAGTTGTAACATTCCCTGTTTCACAAGGAAGCCATGGGCTTGGACCAGTAGAAGTATGCACGAGGGGTGGTGCTTCGGGTTGGTTGGAGATAATCCTTCATTGACCTCGCCGGATGATCAATTGGGATATTATTTCCCTCATTTCTTGGAGGGGGAAATTGCATTCGGGGGTTTGGCATTCTAGGTTTTTGCATTCTCATGCCCCTTGGAATATTAGCACCATCATCCCTGAAGTTGTCTTCGGCATCTGCGGGTGGGTCTTGGTCTAGATTCATGTTTGGTCCTAGGGCACGTCTCACTAATCTATTTTGATCGTCCCGTCCCCACATACAAAAACACTATCTACAAATGAAAGGAAAAAATATACACAATATATACAAAGGAGCAACGTACCTTGGCCCGTGATGAGAATCACGGGACTTACCTTTGTTGTCCGAATCACCTTCTAATTCAACGCTTAGCCTTCCCCGGCAACAGCGCCAAAATGCTTGATTCCAGTTCACCCTAATCTCCAAACATGATCCCGGTTGTGTGTATATGGATTATACGAGTAGGTGAGTGTCACTCTCCCTCAGGTTCGATGCAAGAAATGGAAAAAATCGTGTGTGTGAGAATGAAAACGTGTGTGTGTACAAAAAAGTGCTCTCCAAGTGAAGATAGACTTGCAATATCATGTTTTACTTGGAATGGGTATTTCAAGGTCGTCACCTCAGGGAATGTAGGTCAAATTGTTGTGAAGGGTGATTTGTAAAGAAATGAAAATGAGAAAATCTTTTGAGTAAGTGGTGTTTTGATAAAAATGTAAGAAAGTAAGGTTGGCTAATCCAAAGAGGTTATTCCAATGGAAATGTCAAATCAGCTCAATTCATTCAACCGATGGTGTCTTGGTGTTTGATTGATTCGTAGGAAGTGAGGGACTAATGTGGAGGTGGAGGTTCAAGCATACCCCGTAACAAGTCTACGGTGTATCCGCACTGAACCTAGTCAAACCAAGCACTTTACACTATGAGGAAGAATGGAAGAGAGTTGATTTCACATACCCAAGAGGAAATTCCCCTTGGATTAGCCAACTAAAATTTTAGCTACTCATATTCAAAGGAAGAACAAACGCAATGTAAAGAGACATGGTAATGAAATGAAGCATTAAACATGTATTGATGCAAGAAAAAGTTAAACTGCAAAAGCAATTTCATTTCATACCCAAAATACAAAGCTTGGAAAGAAAAACCCAAATGTGAACATGGAAATACAAGAACATGAAGTTAGACTTGATTACACTTGAAATAAATGAGATTAAAGTGCAAGATGTAAAGATTACAAGTGATTTAAAGCTTACTACAATTGAAATGGTGGAGGAAATGCAAAAACCTTACTCTCTCCCTCTAAAACTTCATCTTCTTCCTTGGAGCTTCTCTCTCTAACTTGTGTAAAAACTGAATAATTGGCAAGAGCATGTCAAAATTCATCCATAACCCTCTCTTGGTCTGTGAGATCTAACTTGCTATGATTTGAAGGGATATGGGTATTGCTACAAGCAACCACAAGCCCATCATTGCCTCTTCCATGCTTCCCCCAACCACTCATCTGCTCTCTCTTCTCTTTCCCTCTTCTCTCATTTTCAATCTAATATCTTGGGGCAAGGAGAGCATCTTGCAATGTAAAATGTGTCAGGACGTAGTCTGGATTAGCAGAGCTAGGCCCATAGATAAGGTGGAGTAGTGTGGCAGGCAGTTGGCAAATCTAGGAAAAACCTGCTGGTAGGTTTTGTCCAGTAGTGAATTTCTACCAGTAGGTTTTGAGGTAGGTGCTGAGGTAGGAATTTTCCAGTGCACTTTTCCTATCGATAGGTTTTAGGACTGCTACCAACAGGTTTTGCTGAACTCCTACCGGTAGGTTTTGCTGCACTTCTACAGGTAGGTTTTCTCCTTTCTTAGAATTTCCTTGGCTTCTTTGTGTTCCGGGCTATCCGTTAAGCCATCTCTTCTTCAACATTGCCTTCAAGCACTTGATGGGAGGTTTAATGCACGCCCTTACCTACTCTTTACCTACAAACACACAAAACTCCATTAAATGTTAGATTAAACACATTTCCCCCAATTTCCACCACAAAAACAAGCACATGAAGATGCAAAAAAGATACAAAATATGCAATATTTGATACTCATTATACGCCAACAGACAGTAGAGACCTTTGGAGTTCAAGGTTGGGGATCATATCTTCTTGAAGATTATGCCTAAAAGAGGAGTGGTCAGGTTTTGGAAGGGGGAAAGCTATCGCCGAGGTATGAGGTACTCGAGAAGGTTAGTATAGTTGCTTACCAGTTGGCATTACCACCAAATTTATTTGGTGTTCACGCGGTGTTCCATGTCTCCATGCTCCGGAAGTACACTCCACATCTTACAAATGTGGTGGATTGGAGTGAGTTGGTTGTTGATGCGGATGGGACATTCGAGGAGGGACCGGTGCGTATCATGGACAACAGAGATTAGGTTTTGTGTGGCAAGACTGTGAGGCTGGTGAAGCTCTATGGCAGCACCGTGGTATAGATGAGGCAACATGGGAGCGTGAGGACACTATTCGTGCTGCCTATTCATTCCTGTTTGAGGATGAAAGTATATTTCTTGTAGTCATAAAGTAGTACATGACTTGTTGCATATGCATGTTGTTGTATGTGCATGTGTGTGTAATTTCGGGGACGAAATTCCTTTAAGGGGGGAAGAATATAAAACCCAGAAAATTTAAAATTTTATTAAAAAAGGCAAAACGGTAATTAGTCGTTACGATACAGGTTGAAAACCCAATTTTTTTTTAAACTCGGATGATGAAATGGACCTCCCTATTGGATTCGTATCGCGAAATCTAACTACCTGATTAGCACAAAAACATGACATATTTTGGATGCTAATATTCCGTTTTAATACTTGTTTTTGTCATAAGTTGGGGAGAAATTCGTTTCAACTTCGTTTTGATGGAGTTTTGTGTAAATGCAGGAAAAATGATGTAAATAGCTTGAGTTGAGCCCCCATTGAAGTGGTTGAAGTCAATGAAGATGTACGGGTAGCTTAAAGGAAGGCTTGGAGGGTGAAGAGATCAAGAAAATGCAAATTGGTTGAAAACCTTCCGGAAGATTTTGCCTTGGATTTCTTTTTTTCACTGCCAAAACCTTCTGGAAGGTTTTGCCTACTGGAGTGAAACCTTCAGGAAGGTTTTGTCTACTGGAATGAACCTTCTGGAAGGTTTTTTCTGTCGACTGCTTCATTTAACTGTTCATGCACAAACCTTCTGGAAGGTTTTTGTCGACCTTCCGGAAGGTTTTGCCCAGATTGCCCAGACAGCCTACAACTCAAGCTCTGCCATTTGGGGGTCCCACTTACACTTCTCCAACAGATCCCCTGAAATCCCCTGCACGTCTAGGAGCTTCCCCTCACCTCTACTTGGACTTGGATGGCTTTTGCATTAATGAGGAAGAGAGAGAAGAGGCATGACAAGAGAGAAAGGCTAGGCTTGTCCTAGCCTGCACCATCCCATCCCTTTCAACCCCCCATGATGAGAATGACATCACACAGCATTGGGGAGGGCTCCATGGACATTTTTGGCAAACTTGACCACCATTATTCAGCATTAGCTAAGATACATTGTAATATAGAGAGAGAGAGAGACAGAGAGAGAATGCAAGAAAGTAGATGAATAGTGCTAGAGAGAGAAGTTAATGTTTTTTCCGTTTTCTTTCCATACATTGCCTTGTAATCCATTATAAGACCTTTCTAAGCTTTGTTTGAAGTCTTGAATGTCATTTATTTCAAGTTGCTTTTAAGTTTAATCTTCTATTCAAGCTTTCACCATTAATGCATTCATGTTCTTCATTTTCTTAGTTTTAAAATGGGTCTTAAATGCATTCTCTTTTAGTTTATGTTTTCTTGCATTAACTTAGTTAAATTCTTCATTGCTCCACAATGTATTTCCATTACATTAGTGTCTTTCCTTTAAGCATGAGTAGCTAAGTTTTTAAGTTGGCTAATCCAAGGGAGACCTCCTCTTGGGTATGCCATTTCAACTCATCTTCTTTCCTCCCCTCGGTGTACGATGGTTCGGTTTGACTGGGTTGAGTGTGGACACGGTTGTGAGTCTTTGATATCTCGTAGACTTGTCACGGGTTATGCTTGGATTCTCACTTCCATCTCGTCCCGAGCTTTCCACGAATCAATCGTTCATCTATGCACCATTGGAGGAAGGTTTCGAGTTGACTTGGCATTCCCATTGGAGTGAACCTTTTGGATTAGCCAACCCTTGTTTCCCATTTCATTTTCATCACAATACAACTCACCAACCAAACTTTAACAACAAAAGATTTTACACTTTGTTTTTACCATAATCACCTTCAAAACGATTCACCTCCTTCCCTCAGGAGACAACCTTGGAATACTCTCCAAGTAAAACACGACACACAAAAGTCTTCTTGAGCTTGGGAAGCATTTTTGTACACACGCACTCATTTCACATTACATTTCATTCCACCTTTTTGTTGCCCTTTCTTTTGACATCATCCCAAGGGAGAGTGACACTCCCTTCACACATACGCCATACATACATTGAGGGTGATGTCCGGAGCTTAGCGCCGTTGCCGGAGAAGGCAAACGTTGAATCAAGAAGATGATTTTCAGACAACGGAGGTAAGTCCCGTGATGTTCATCATGGGCTGAGGTACGTTGATCCTTGTATAGACTTTTATTTGTTTACATTTTTTTTATTAATAGATAGTTTTGTTATATGTGGGGTCGGGACAAACAAATCCGACTAGTTAGACAACCATTGGGCCCCAATATGAACATTGACCAAGACCCACCCGAGGATGCAAGTGACAATTTTGAGAATGTAGGTACAAACCCAAACATGCAAAGGGGTGGGGGAGTACAAGAACCTAGAATGCCCAATCCACGAATGCAATTTCCCCCTCCCGTTAATGAAGGAAACAACATCCACATTGAACCTCCGGCAAGGTCAATGAGGGATTTCCTTCAACCCACACGAAGCACCACACTCTCATGCATCCTCCTTCTGGTCCAAGCTCACCTCTTCCTAGTTAAACCAGGGATGTTGCAACTACTTCGCACATTCCACAGAATTGAGAAGGAGAACCCTACTTGCACATCAAGGATTTCGAGGAGATAGTTGCGACCTTCCTCACCAATCATGGTATGGAAGATATAGCTAGGCTGAAATTGTTCCCCTTTTCCCTGAGAGATAAGGCAAAAACTTGGTTTAATTCCTTGAGACCTCGATCCATAACATCTTGGAACCAAATGCTCTCTGAGTTTTTAAACAAATTTTTCCCGGTGCATAAAACCACCACTCTAAAGAAACAAATTCAAAACTTTTCGGAGAAGTCCAATGAGAAATTCTACCAATGTTGGGATCGGTACAAGGAATTGCTACAATCCATTCCACACCATGGCTTTGAACCATGGCAATTGGTGAGTTTCTTCTATGAAGGAATCACACCGGGCCATCGACAGTTCATCGACATGATGTGTAATGGAGAGTTTTTGAGCAAAGACCCCGATGAGGCTTTAGATTACTTTGATACATTGACACAGAATGCACAATCATGGGACATTACGGATCCCACCGATGTACCAAGGTCTTCTCCTCAAGGGAGTAGTCAAACTCATGGGGGAGGGATTTATGACTTGAGAGACCGGGAAGACTTGCTTTCCAAAATTGTCAAATTGTCTAGGAAGGTTGAGAGTCTTGAAGTCAAAAGGAGACACGAGGTGTCAAATGTTTCAAAAATAGAGGAGTTTTGCTCAATTTGTGAGAGTGTGGAGCATTCCATATCGGATTGCCCGAACATTCCGGCACTTAAGGAAGTGTACCACGGGCAAGTTCATGCCTTTAACCAAACAAGGCAATCATTCTCTCCACACTCAAAAACTTACAATGCGGGTTAGAGTAATCACCCGAACTTTAGTTGGAGAAATGAGAATCCCACTCCTCATGGTTCAAATGCCTATTCACCTACCGTGCCTCCTAGGCAAAATCAATTTCAATCTCAAGGTCAAGCGTCTAGTTCCCAATACCCCCGGACCACTTTGCAAGGGTATTCATCAAACCCACCACCACAGAATTTTTCACCAAGTCCACCCCCACAAAACTTTTCCCAAGGACCATCCAATTCTTCCACATACCAACCTCCTCACGAAAGGAATTTGGAGGATATGGTTCAGGTTTTCATTCAAAGCCAAACTACCTTCAACCAAAATCAAACCGCCATCAATAATCAAAATGCCACAGCTTTTAATGACATTAGGACCCAACTCACAAAGTTGACAAACTCCATGTGGGCATCACAACAAGAGAAAGGAAAATTCCCCGCTTAACCCCAAGAGAACCCTAGAGGTCAGCATGTCGTCGAGTCATCGGAGCCCTTAAGAGAGAGTTGTGAGCAACTCAAGGCGATCACCACCCTTCGAAGTGGCAAAGAAATTGATAAGACCATTCTGCCAAAGGTCTCACACAAAGTCACATTGCCAAATGAAAAAGAGACCAAATGTGACACCGATGGGGGGTGAGGTGAGTGATGAGGTGGTTGAGAAAGAAAACTTGAGTGATGGAAATGTGCATGTTTCCCTTATTCTTGCTCCTTTTCCTAATCGTTTGAAGCCACCTGTCAAGGTGGCTAATTATGTTGATATACTCGAAATGTTTAAGCAGGTGAAGATCAACATTCCACTCCTTGATGCCATAAAGCAAATCCCATCATGTGCAAAGATCTTGAAAGACTTATGCACGGTAAAGAGGAGGCTCAATGTCCACAAGAAGGCATTCCTCACCGAGCAAGTGAGCTCAATCTTGCGGACAAACATTCCACTGAAGTTTAAAGACCCCGGTTGCCCCACCATTGCCATAAAAATTGGGAATTGTCGGGTGGAGCAAGCATTGCTTGATTTGGGTGCTAGTGTGAACCTCCTTCCGTACTCGGTTGTAACACCCCGCATTTTCTTTTATATATATATATATATATATATATATATATATATATATATATATATATATATATATATATATATATATATATATATATATAGTAACGTAATTATGTTTTTGAAATGCTAATATATATGTAATGATGTATGCATGAGCTACGTAGATGATAAGAGTAGAAATAAAGGGTTAGTGGAGGTAATAGTGTATGTTGTAGAAAGTTGGAAGTATTTTGGAGTGAAATCGCATTTTAGAGATATTTTAGGTAGAAGAATTTTAGACACTGCCTTAGTGTTTGGATCATAAATTTTTATCCTTATGTCCAATTGATCTGAAATTTGGACAGTAAATAGTAGACATAAAGGGCTACAAAAGTGTATCTCACGAAAATTTTCCAAATCAATCTCAAAATAGGCCAAAACTTCACTGGAAGTTTCAGCAAAAACAAGAATTACGTTCGAACGTGACTCGACGTTCGAACGTGAATCGACGTTCGAACGTTAATAAACGTTCGAACGTAAGTGCGTTCCAGTACTCTTGTCTGATGGAAAAACAAAAGTACTAGGAGCAACGACCGTTCGAACGCCAATGACGTTCGAACGTGAATTACGAATTCTGAACTTCAGAATCGCGCACATGAGGCCATTTCTTCCACTTTAAATACATAAGGACGCCTCTCTTTGCCTCATTTCAACATTTCTAACCCTAGGAAGACTTAGAGAGGAGGAATTGCACCTTGAAGAAGATCAAAACTTCAAGTTTTTCAAGAACACTAAGGAAGAAGAACGTAGGGGTTTTCTCTCACTCACTTACATTGAGGCTAGGGTATTTATATATGTATGTTTTGGCTATCAATGGTATGTATATGCTATGGAATCATCATCTCTTAGGCTTTTTTTGCAAAGATTACATGTTTTGAACAAAGTTAGGGTTTAATACCCATGAAATCTCTTTTCTAGTTTTAAAACCCTAGTTTTTGGGAGAGTGATGTATTTCCTTCTTAATTGATTTCTTTATTATGAATTTCGAAACCGTAGTGTTTTGTGTTGGGTAGAAAAATGATGTTATTGTGATCTCATGTATTTTCTTTGTTGGTTGTGGAATAGTTACATGATATATTTTGGGGATTTTAGATAGATGCTTGTAAATTGACATAAATTTTGGAATAATATGCTTGGTGGGAGGTTCCTTGTAAGGATGCTCACCCCTTCCCAAGAGGTTCCTTGTAAGGATGCTTCGGAAACAATGTAATGCTTGGTGGGAGGTTCCTTGTAAGGATGCTCACCCATTCTCAAGAGGTTCCTTGTAAGGATGCTTGAGAAGCAAGGCTTTGAGGGTGAATTGGGGACTTGTGTAATTGTTGTTTATGTGAGATATTTGTTGGTATTTTATCTCTTGCATGGTTGTACGATACAAATCATGGATTACTATTGACCGGGTATCATGTAGTGGGTAGACGTCTTTGTATGCCACGCGGGTATGAACTTTTCCTACCACATGGAGTGGGTAGACGTCTTTGTACGCCGTGTGGGTACGAAATTTTCCTATCACTAATGATCACGGATTAGTAACGTGGGTTGTGTCGGACATACGGTGTGGGTTATCGTGCATTGTACCAGAAATGGTTTCGACAAGAGTTTCCGGAAGTATGGGATTCCGCGAGAACTTGTTGGAAACGGTTTATGGTAGAATGGATTATCTATTGTATATTGGTTATTGTTCACTCTACCATAGAAGGTTTCTACAAGAGTCTTGGGAAGTATGGGATTCTGCGAGAACTTGTGGAAATAGTGTATGGTGGATTGGATTATATTTGGATATGGTTTGTTAATTGTATAGTGGTCCCACTTATTCATTCAATTACTGTTGTTCCTTAAACTTGAGATCTATATAAATGTCCTGGTTTTACTTCAAAAGTTATATATGATATTTGTGAAATGAGACCGACTTGCTTTAAATGCTTTTCTAAACCTTGTATAGGTTTGAGAGAATTTTTCTACAGAGCTTCGTGCTCACCCCCTACCGCTAACATTTTTCAGATTACCCGCTTGAGGAGGACGTAAGGGTCGAGGAGCCCGCTACTTGGGAGACTCCACTTGACGGGAGTGTGGATCCCGAGGTGGACGCATAGAGCAACCTCCTTCCCTTTTTTACTAGACTAGGACATTCTTTTGGAACATTGTGTAGTCTAGTTTCTTTTGTTTATTCCGCTGTGCAACTTTAATTAATTTTTGAGATGTAAATGCCATAGCTTGGCTTATTCTTTTGGGATGATCTTGTAAATTCTATGGATGATGAATGGAAAAATTTTCTTATTGATGGAATTATATTAGTGCTCTCATGATATGAATGTTTTAGAATGTAATGCCGTCCAGGGTGGTATTTAGGGCGTTACATCGGTGTACCAACAACTTCAGCTAGAAGAATTGAAGCCTACTCCAATCACGCTTCAACTGGCGAACCGTAGTGTCCAAACACCTAGGGGAGTAGTTGAGGATGTTTTAGTGCAAGTCGATAAATTTTACTTTCCTATTGATTTTATTGTGCTTGACACTCACCCAGTTGCAAATCTTAGCTCCCAAATCCCCGTAATACTTGGTAGACCTTTTCTTGCCACATCTAATGTTGTGATTAATTACAGGAATAGTCTTATGAATCTAGCATTTGCGAACATGATTATGGATCTCAACGTGTTCAACTTGTCCAAGCAACCGAGGGATGATGAGGAGGTGCATGAAATCAATAGAATTGACACCTTGGCAGAAGAACACTTGGAATTATGGGGCATGTTAAAGTTGAAAGAAGAGGGGAATGTTGATCTAGTGGAGTTTGAGGAACAAGAGGAATCAGAGAGTTTTAAAGGGGTAGAAAAGTGGATCCCTGCATTTGAGAAGCTCCCACACCAAGACAAGACGATTTTCCCATCAAATGAGCAAAATCCCAATTTGGAATTGAAGCCATTACCTTCCCATTTGAAGTATGCTTGTCTTGGGGGAGATGAGACATTTCCAGTGGTGATTAGCTCAACCTTGGATGCAAAGCAAGAAGAAGAGCTCTTGGAGGTATTGAGGAGGCATAAGGGGGCAATTGGATGGACAATTGTTGACATCAAATGGATAAGTCCCATCATTTGCACACATCGTATTTATCTTGAGGAGGACAACAAACCGTCTCGACAACCACAAAGAAGGTTGAACCCAATCATGAAAGATGTGGTGAGGGACGAGGTATTGAAACTACTTGACGTGGGCATCATTTTTTTGATTGCCGATGGTAAGTGGGTTAGTCCCACACAAGTAGTACCCAAGAAGTCGGGTGTCACGATTGTGAACAATGAAGAGAATGAGATTATTCCAACAAGGATGATCACAGGTTAGAGAGTTTGTATTGACTACCGGAAGCTCAACCTGTGCACAAGGAAAGACCACTTCCCAATGCCATTCCTCGACCAAGTGTTGGAACGAGTAAAGGGGCATCTATTCTATTGCTTCTTGGATGGATACTCCGGCTACAATCAAATAGAAATTGCATTGGAAGACCAAGAGAATACCACCTTCACTTGTCCCTACGGTACCTTTGCTTACCGTCGCATGCCTTTGGGGCTATGTAATGCCCCTAGAACCTTTTAACGTTGCATGATAGGGATCTTTAGTGACATGGTGGAGAATATTGTTGAGGTGTTTATGGATGACTTCTCGGTCTTTGGGGATTCTTTCAGTGGGTGTTTGGAAAATTTGAAGAAAGTCCTTGAGAGATGTGAAGAGAAGAACTTAGTTTTGAATTGGGAGAAGTGTCACTTCATGGTGACACAAGGAATTGTTCTCGGCCATATAGTTTCGGCAAAGGGTATTGAAGTTGACAAATCAAAGGTGGAGGCCATCTCCAACCTCCCTACGCCAAGAGTCGTTAAGGATATCAGGTCGCTTCTAGGCCATGCTGGGTTTTACCATCGTTTCATAAAAAAAATTAGAGCATTGGCCCGCCCGTTAACCAACTTATTGTCTAAGGATGTCCCATTTGAGTGGTCAGATGATTGTCAGGCATCTTTTATAAAACTCAAAAGCATGCTTATCACACCTCCAATTATGTGACCACCCAAGTGGGATTTATCTTTTGAGCTTATGTGCGACGCGAGTGATTACGCAGTCGGCGCAGTGCTCGGTCAAAGGGAGGATAATAGACCTTATGTCATATACTACGCTAGCAAGACGCTCAACGAAGCCCAAATAAATTACACTACCACAGAAAAGGAGCTGCTAGCGGTAGTATTTGCATTAGATAAATTCCGTTCTAACATCATTGGTTCACCGATAGTAGTCTATACTGATCACTCTGTTTTGAAGTATTTTTTGTCTAAGTAGGATGCCAAATTGAGACTCATTAGGTAGATCTTCCTACTCCAAGAGTTCAATTTGACAATCAAAGACAAGAAGGGAGTGGAGAACGTGGTGGCGGATCATTTATCTCGACTGGTGGTGCACGAGGCCGATGAGCACATTCATATCCCAGATTTCTTCCCTGATGAACATTTACTTTCAATTTATTTTGTGTGTCCTTGGTATGCTGACATATGTAATTACCTTGCAACAGGACAAATACCACCGCAGTGGAGCCCGGAGGATCAAAGGAGATTTATGGCGGATGTGAAGTACTTCTACTTCGACAACTCGTATCTGTTCAAGTACTGCTCTGACCAAGTCATGCGGAGATGCGTACCGGAGAATGAACAGCGGGATGTCCTTGCATTTTGTCATTCAGAGGCATGTGGTGGCCACTTTTCTGCCAAGAAAACTTCATCAAAAATTCTACAGTCAGGTTTCTACTGGCCCTCTCTGATAAAAGATTGTTTTTCATTTTGTAAGGAATGTGATAGATGTCAACGTTTGGGTAGTGTGACCCGAAGGAACATGATGCCCCTATCCCCTATACTTGTTATAGAAATATTTGATTGTTGGGGCATCAACTTCATGGGTCCCTTCCCTATGTCGTTTGGCTATCTATACATTCTACTAGTAGTGGACTATGTGTCCAAGGGGGTGGAGTCTATCCCAACCAAGACCAATGACCACCGGGTCATGGTCAAGTTTCTCAAGGAGAATATTTTTTCGAGGTTTGGGATGCCTCGTGCAATGATAAGTGACGGTGGATCACATTTCTGCAACAGACCATTTGCGTCTTTGATGCACAAATATGGTGTCACACATAAGGTATCCACCGCATACCATCCACAGACCAATGGTCAAGCCGAGTTGGCCAATAGGGAGATCAAGAATATCTTAGAGAAGACGGTTAACCCAAATAGGAAAGATTGGTCAGGTAGACTGATTGATGTCCTATGGGCTTACCGCACCGCCAACAAGACTGTTTTAGGCATGTCTCCCTATCGCCTCGTCTATGGAAAGGCTTGCCACTTGCCAGTTGAGATGGAACACAAGGCCTATTGGTCCATAAATACCTTGAACTACAATTTGAGAATGGCCGGAGAGCATAGGAAGTTAGAATTGAATGAATTGGAAGAGATTCGAAGAGATGCGTATGAAAGCTCCAAAATTTCAAAAGATTGGACTAAGATCTTTCATGACAAATCCATTGTACGGAAGTCATTTGAGTCCGGCCAAAAAGTGCTCTTGTACAACTCTCGTCTCTCTATTTTCTAGGGCAAACTCCGATCCCGTTGGGATGGCCCCTATCTTGTCAAGGTGGCCTACCCTAATGGAGCTATAGAAGTCCCCGAGAATGGCCAGACATTCAAGGTCAATGGCTAAAGACTTAAGCCATTTTTTGAGGGCTTTGAGGGACAAGGAGTGGAGGAGGATTTGACAGATCCAGTGTATCCGGACTTGGTGGAAGAGTAAATTTTTTTATGCTTCTTAGTGTACAGTTGCTTTTATTTACTGACTTTACTTTTATTTCATGTTACTCAATTTCTTTATCATATAGTGTTGTTGATTTCTTAGTTTCAGATATTGGTGTTTTTGGCAAAAGCTCAACTGCGAGGTGTTCTCTAACCCTACTCATTATTTTATAGTCTTTCATTGCATTTCATATCTTTTTGTTGCATTGAGGACAATGCATGAAACAAGTTGGGGGGTGAGGTGCACCATTTGTATGATACACCAATGTGTTCGAATTTTTTGCGGATAATACCAAATTTTGTGGTGAACATTCACCTTTCACATACATACAGATTTTTGTTCACAATAGTGCAAATTATGTGAAAATTTTAAAAACTTTTGTGAAAAATATCTGAATGTTGATATGTATTCCCTTATTAAGAATGCTTAGGTCAGTTGATAGGTTGTTTGTTATTTTGAACCCTGAGCACATGAGCATATTGTAGAAGTTAATCCTATGCGTGAGTATCACATATATATCTGCTTTTGAACTCAACCATATGTGCTCCTTGAATGTGTAATTTTAGCAATTTATGGATTGGATTCATATTTTAGGCTTGACATAAATAGTGGAGATGAGTAAGAACCCATGAGAGCTTTAGTGTCAATCCTTTTTGTAGGGAACTTACAATTACTCAAGGAACAATTCTTAAATTTCAAATTTGTTCAATAGTCTCATTATGCTTGTTTCGGTTAGGTGCATTTATGTAGTTGATTGACTTGTCTTGAATGCGCAATGCTCTCTTATGCTTACCTGGAAGTGATCTTAGGCCATTTTTAAAATTTTGAGCCTTAGCCTTGTTCTTGAGAAAATATTATCCCTAGTGCCGTGATTGAGCCTTAATTGAAATTCGTTTCTATGCCACACAGTTGACAAAGCCAATGAAAAAAAAAATCTACCTTACCTTGGTTGTTCCTAAAGCTGAATATGAGCAATCATGAAAGAAAAGGAAGTGTGGTGTGGGGACTTCAACAAAAAGGGATGAATGGAAGTGAAACTCAAGGAGTTCAGTGGAAAAAGAATGAATTCAAGAAAGGGAGGAAAAAGGGATGAGAAGAAGAAAGAATGATCAAAAGAAAAGGAAAATGTTAAGGAAAATAAAGAAAAGAAACAGAGTGTGGTGAAGGTGTGAGAATGGAACGAAAATCCCATGAAAAGGGAGGTGTTTTTGAAATAAAAGTTTTTCACTTGGAACAACCCTCTTTGTTATCCTATATCCCTCATTTCTTTTGCCTAAAATATCACCCCAAGGCCCCATTATAACCTTTGAAGTCCTAAATGATCTAGAGAAGCATGGGAAATGCATAATTTTAAAAGAAAATGATGAGTTAGTCTTGCTACCTAATGCCCTAGCATTCTTTTCATGAGATTATGCCAAAGTTGTTTCATTTTCATACACGAACTTCATTTTTTGATTACATCTGAGCACACTTTGTTTTGTACACAAGATTCTATCTCACATGTACACACGGAGTGCATGCCAGGATAACTAGAGTGTTTTTCATTGTTAAGAGTGATCTTTGGTGAGTTTTGCATTGAAGTTGAATTTGGCTAGCCATTCTAATGTGAATTCTGTTGCGTAAATGCTCAAATTACTTGTCCAATCCACACACACACGAGTTTGAAAATGAATGTGTAGGTGCATATTTTAGACTAGTATTTAAGGCTATAATGATGTTCATGTGTGCTTTGTTCGGGCAGTTGAACGACGTGTTAGGTAGCCCTATGCTTTAAGGATGGGGGAATATTGATCAACTTTTGATATTTGATAAGTTTTAGGAATACCATTGCTATTTGAATTCCTATTTCATATTTTGGGTATTCATTTTGGTAGTTAAATTAGAATTCCATGTCTTATACCTTGAACACATCAAAACCTTAAATCATGTTGTAATTTCGGAAATGACTTTGGGCATGATCATTCTATTGTGGTTTATACCAGTGGTTCAAGTTTTTGGTAGGATTGATGTCTTTGAAAGGGTGTAAAAATGTTTTGGAATTGAGGATATTTGGATTGGATGAGAATTTTTGAACAAAGGATTGGTTTTGCAGCAAAGGCAAAACCTTCTAAAAGGTTTTGTCCAGTGAGCAAAACCTTCCGAAAGGTTTTGTCCAGTGAGCAAAACCTTCCGAAAGGTTTTGATCGACCTTTCGGAAGGTTTTTTCTACTGGAATTTTTAACCCAGGCAGTAAGCAAAACCTTCCGGAAGGTTTCTGTCAACCTTCCGGAAGGTTTTGCCCAGAAACCTAAAAACGAGGGCTTCAAGTTAGAAACTTTCGAAAAACCTTTCGCATTTCCAATCCATTTCTTACTTCCAAACCCTTTCCTCTCCTCCTACTCCCTTCTAACCTTCAAACTACTTCCCCCAAACCTCAAATTGCTTAAGTTCTCTTGATTAGGGTTGAGATTTAGAGGGTTATAGCCAAAAAATACCAAGCTTTCTACACAAACCCTAGTTCCTCATTCTTTCCCATTTTTTTTCAGTTCTCCTTTGATCTTTCTCAAACCCCTCTACTCTTATGTGATGGCTCGTGTGAATGGAATGTCTTCAGAAGTTTTTGAGCCATTGGAGAGCGTATGGCGGATGTTTTTTATGGTTCTTGGTGTTGGGGCACTGTTGATGCTCATGGCCTGAACCAAGAACGCCGGCACCGGTCCTCCTCCACCCCCTCTGGCTCTGCTTCTAGGAAAAGGACCAGGGAGGGTCCTAGCTCCCAAGATAGGGCGGAGCGGAGGATGAAAGTAAGACACAACGCCCGCAGGCAACGTATTGAGGAGAAAGGAGTAACTTGTGAGCGATGGGTGGATAAAACTTCTCTCGGGGCTACAAATGAGGTAGTGAAAATTATTGAAGAACGAGGTTTGAAGTCGTGGTTTGAGGAGGTCAAGGGGTATCACTTGGGGTGGTGTTGCGAGTTTTACCAGAAGCTGGTGGTTTTTGGAGAAAATGGGAGTAAGTTAAGGACGAATGTGAGGGGCAGAACATTTGATGTAACCCCCACTACGATTGCCATAGCAATGGGCTATGAGAGGCCTCCCCCGACCACCCCGGTCTACTCACACAATGTAGAAGGGGGTAGGACTCTCAAAGAGTACGTAGCCCTCACCTATGAGGACCCGACCACGTTCACAGGAACAATGTTGGTTGGGAGCCTCAAGCACGATTATGGGGTTATGAGTAAGATTCTTCACACTAACATGACGCCCCGGGGTTCGGAGAAGAGCCCGAACGTTGAGAAGTTAGCGTTGCTTCATGCTTTCAGGACAGGAGTTACAATTGACGTGGTATACTTCATTTGGTTGGAGATGTGGGAGTTTGCCCGGCTTGCAAAGCCAAAGGCAAATCTCCCCTTTGGCAGTCTTGTCACCCGTCTCTGTGAACTAGCCGATGTAGAATTTGATGCACATGATACACTGCTCCCTCCAGGTTCTAGAGCCATATGCAAGTCCAGCAGTCTGAAGAGGGTTGCCAGGACTGGGGGTGAGAGAGCTAGGGCTCCAGGTGCACAGCCGTCAAATGCTGGGACTTCTTCGTCAGCACCACCACCAGCTCCTACCCATACCTTGGCACAGCGTATGGACACATTGGAGTCCACTGTCCACGCGATGTCTGCCATGATTACAAGGCTCTTTGAGCATACTTTCCCGGGTGAGTTTGACCCTGGAGGACCACCACCACCCCCACAGCCTTCAACTGGACCCACAGTTTCTATTCCTGTGCCCTCAGTGACTGTGGAGATGGATGATGATGATGATGGTGATGACAATGATGAGGAGGAGATAGAGACCGAGTCCGAACCTGAGGACGGGGGTGCTTTTGAATTTAGAAAGAGGACTGATACGGACTGAGAATTCTTGTCTTTTGTTTTGTTTTGAATTTTGGTTGTACACAGTTAGGGTTCCTTGTGTCAGCCAGTAGAAGTGTCATTAGGTTTTGGCCGTTTTGTTTTGGAACTTGAACCATTGTAAAGAACTTTTTGAAATGATTAATGAAATACCACATCTCTTTTGTTTAAATCATTGCCCAAAGCTAATTTTGCAATTGTAATATGATTTGTGTATTTTGAATGTTATGGATGGTATGGTGGTATGAATGAATTTTCTTTTAATTTTATAGCTTATGCTTTGAAATAATGTTTACTAGGGACTAGAAAAACTCAAGTTGGGGGGTGTGATTAGCACAAAAACATGACATATTTTGGATGCTAATATTCCGTTTTAATACTTGCTTTTTTCATAAGTTGGGGAGAAATTTGTTTCAACTTCGTTTTGATGGAGTTTTGTGTAAATGCAGGAAAAATGATGTAAATAGCTTGAGATGAGCCCCCATTGAAGTGATTGAAGTCAATGAAGATGAAGGGGTAGCTTAAAAGAAGGCTTGGAGGGTGAAGAGATCAAGAAAATGCAAATTGGTTGAAAACCTTCTAGAAGGTTGGGCTGAAAACCTTCCGGAAGGTTTTGCCTTGGATTTCTTTTTTTCACTGCCAAAACCTTCCAGAAGGTTTTGCCTACTGGAGTGAAACCTTCTAGAAGGTTTTGTCTACTGGAATGAACCTTCTGAAAGGTTTATCCAGTCGACTGCTTCATTTAACTATTCATGCACAAACCTTCCAGAAGGTTTTTGTCGACCTTCCGGAAGGTTTTGCCCAGACAGCCTGCAACTCAAGCTCTGCCATTTGGGGTCCCACTTACACTTCTCCAGCAGATCCCCTGACATCCCCTGCACGTCTAGGAGCCTCCCCTCACCTCTACTTGGACTTGGATGGCTTTTGCATTAATGAGGAAGAAAGAGAAGAGGCATGGCAAGAGAGAAAGGCTAGGCTTGTCCTAGCCTGCACCATCCCATCCCTTTCAACCCCCATGATGAGAATGACATCACACAGCATTGGGGAGGGCTCCATGGACGCTTTTGGCAAGCTTGACCACCATTATTCAGCATTAGCTAAGATACATTGTAATAGAGAGAGAGAGAGAGAGAGAGAGAGAGAGAGAGAGAGAGAAGATGAATAGTGCTAGAGAGAGAAGTTAATGTTTTTTCCATTTTCTTTCCATACATTGCCTTGTAATCCATTGTAAGACCTTTCTAAGCTTTGTTTGAAGTCTTGAATGCCATTTATTTCAAGTTGCTTTTAAGTTTCATCTTATATTCAAGCTTTCACCATTAATGCATTCATGTTCTTCATTTTCTTAGTTTTAAAATGGGTATTAAATGCATTCTCTTTTAGTTTATGTTTTCTTGCATTAACTAAGTTAAATTCTTCATTGCTCCACAATGTCTTTCCATTACATTAGTGTCTTTCCTTTAAGCATGAGTAGCTAAGTTTTTAAGTTGGCTAATCCAAGGGAGACCTCCTCTTGGGTATGTCATTTCAACTCATCTTCTTTCCTCCCCTCGGTGTACAATGGTTCGGTTTGACTGGGTTGAGTGTGGACACGGTTGTGAGTCTTTGATATCCCGTAGACTTGTCACGGGTTATGCTTGGATTCTCACTTCCATCTTGTCCCGAGCTTCCCACGAATCAATCGTTCATCTATGCACCATTAGAGGAAGGTTTCGAGTTGACTTGGAATTCCCATTGGAGTGAACCTTTTGGATTAGCCAACCCTTGTTTCCCATTTCATTTTCATCACAATACAACTCACAAACCAAACTTCAACAACAAAAGATTTTACACTTTATTTTTACCACAATCACCTTCAAAATGATTCACCTCCTTCCCTGAGGAGACGACCTTGGAGTACTCTCCAAGTAAAACACAACACACAAAAGTCTTCTTGCGCTTGGGAAGCATTTTTGTACACACGCACTCATTTCACGTTACATTTCATTCCACCTTTCCGTTGCCCTTTCTTTTGACATCATCCCAAGGGAGAGTGACACTCCCTTCACACATACGCCATACATACATTGAGGGTGATGTCCGGAGCTTAGGATATACTACAGGGGAAACCATCAAGCACTACCCAGCCAAATTTCGTTGAATTTCATGACAGTCAAATTTTTCGGGCTTTATGAGGCAATCGAGTGTCGCGCGAATAAAATAAACGTGATCGAATTTTATTCGCGAAACTCGAGTAATAATTTAAAGTTAGTTCAATAAATATGGACTAAACTTAAACATAGACTACATCTAATTGATTAAGGATAAAATCATATCAGAAAGACCGAGACGTGTGGCGCAAGGAGAGCCAAGCAAATGAGGGGTATAAAAAGGGAGAAAATTTTGATTTTTTTTCCCACCATCTTCTACCTCCGATCTACAACGATCCGATTGCCGGATTGCTTCAGGCCAAGAGATAAAGTCGTTCTACGCGACAAGGCCTACAAAACCATACCAAAGATCGCGGGTTTCACCAAGTTTTCAAAGATGAGAGTTTTGGGATAAAGCCTTGAAAACTTGATTTGGGATCCTTGGAGCTTCTAGTACACAGATATACTCTACAAGTGTAGCTGAAATATGGAAAATTGGCAGAAAAATATTTTAAAACCAATTCTTGTATGATTTGGTTTGATGAAATTACTTGATATGGATTTCATGATCAATGTGTTGTTTGAGCAGGCTGTGTGTTTACATTTGTACCTTGGAGGTGTTTGACAAAATTCCTATGGATGATTAAGTGTGTTATTTGAATGGAAAATGCTATAATATGCTTAGTGGTGTTGGGAAATGTTATTATATGCTTTATGATATAATTGAAATTTGAGAAATTAGGAATGTTGTGGGAATTGGATATGTTCATTATATGCTCATGATATGAAGACCATGATATTGTGAATTATAATTGTACATGACATTTGCATTTTTACGGGTAGCATCGCATTCATGGGCATTCGACATGAGTGTGGCTATGTGTGCATGATTTTTGATCAAACATCATCCTTAGTGGGTTGATGCGTGAGCTCGAAAAAGTTGGGCCTAGGTTCAATCTAGTTGCATGGTTTTTCATTCAAAATATGTGTCGGGTTTAACAAGAAGGGATAAATTCTGACTTTATCTGAAATGTGTACACCCAAGTGCAGGTGGTCAAGTTGTAGTTATAATCCGGTTAAGTCTGGAGTCAAATCCACAGTGAACTAATGTTGGTGTTTTGAAGTTATAAGTGATAGAGACCAAAGTGACTGGAACCCTTGAGATTTGAAGTAATGATGATTATAGAATTTTCTTAAAAAATACACGATTCTCTTAAATGAAAAAGTCAACCTTTAGCTGAGGATCTGGACATGTATTTATTTATCCGGTTGTTATATTTGTGTTTTTTAAACAACTCAATTAACCCCTAAGTCAATAGTAAGTTAATTGGAGGATAAAGATGGAATGTGTGAATCAAGAACATGGCTCTGATGTCTTTGTAGAGATTTTCAAAAATTGTTTGTGCTGGGACTTAACCCGTCTACAAACAAGTTAGCAATCCTACAAATCATCCAACAACTGTTAAGTTATCACATTCTTAGTTAAAGCATAATGACAATGAAGATTGAAAAGTTGTCATGAAGACCTAGCTTGAGTACTTGCAAAAGAACCTATGAATTCTCCTATGTCAAGAATTAACTTGTCTATAAGAGATTCATGATTGTAGAAAGTACTTTTAGCTTTTCTAGATGCATTCAATCATCCAATGGTCAATGGAAAGATAAATCATTAAGCATAAATGAAATGCACAAATATAACTTTCGAACAATAATATACATGACCATCACTTCTCACTAAAGAGTGAATGAGAAACTACTCACTCTTCATGGCTTTGAGAAAGCTAGAAACGTGAGTGAATCTCATCCCTCCAAGTAGAGGAAGTTATAATTACAAGTTAAAGTTTACCCAAACATAATATGCTTATCTCTAACAAAGAATGAGTGAAACATTACCCACCCTCCAAACCTACAAGAGAGCTAGAAAGGTGAGAGAGGTCCAATCCTCTAAGTAAAGAAAGAAGCTTTACAATGGAAGCTAATGAAACTAATGATGAAAGTAGAAGAAAACTAGTTACTTTTGGAGGGTTTTTCCACTTTCAAAATATATCTTTCAGCAAGTTCCAAGGGATGGTATTTATAGACAAGGGAGGGAGGTAAAAGACAAACCTTGGTGCTTAAAGTCCAAGCCTATGCCAGAAAATTCGGGTGGAAATCTAATATGCATGCATTCTGTCAGGGATTGATGTTCGAATGGTACTTGGCGTTCAAATGTAAAAGCATTTCTTCTTTGAAGTGCGTTCAAACGCTGTTGGAGTTAGAACGTGGTTGCTAATGCAGACTTGTCATCCACATAGCCTCATGTCATCTCCCTAGCAGCCTCCTGAAGATCTTGAATGATTTCAATGTGGCGTTCGAACGTGAAAGTGGTGTTTGAACATGGAAGAAAAGTCCACTTTGTCATGCAACTTGTTTCCTCCTTCTTGTGTTCTCTTTTAAGACACATGTGTGTTGCTTGAAAGAGTGACATTATTGCCTTTAAGCCCTTGTACTTTCTTTATCCTGAAATATTATCATTTAAACACAATTAAAGCATAATTAATCTCATAAAGGCATAATAAGATGGAACTTTTAACTATGCATCACACCCCCCAACTTGCATATTGCTAGTCCCTAGTAATATAAACATCCGAATGAAATTATATTTACAATGCCATTTTCGTAGGTCACCCGGTTGAATTTAGCATATGCAACAAGTGGTTAAACCTCTAGGTTTCCCCTAGTGGACGAGTGTTGTCTCGTGAGGATTTTCAGTGAAGCTACCCACAAACTTCAGTTGAATACATGTGTATATGTAAGATTTCTTATCAGAGTGAGTTAACACATGATCATTGAGACACCCAACCCTCAATTTCGAATTGTTTCCCAACACTTCTCTACTCTATGCAAAAATAAACACTTGTTACATTGGCATTTGAAATTCCCTATGTGAAAAATAATCATTCTAGTGACAAGAATCATCATATAACAAACATTCTTCTTTACAACCCTCCACGGGTAGCTTTGATTTCACAAACCTTTCTTAGAATGCCCTCAGCAAAAATTCCCTCCGACTTTAGTGACTTTCTCTAAAAAAGGAATGTGATTAGAAGGTTAATCGCAAATTTTTTTTTTTTCACATGCACAAAAATTGTGGGAGTGGAATCCAGGAAAAACAAATTAACACGTTTGGCATAATCTCATGGAGGAATTTTGATACAAATAAAGCATTGCTATTAACATACCCCAAATTTTAGTTGACTTCCTACACATGCATTAGAACTGAGATCAAATATGGCTTTTTCCAGGTTATAATGTGGCCAGAGGTAAGTGGTGAATGAAATGACAAATGAGAAGAGTTCAAAAAGGGTTGTCCAATTTCATTATAATTTTGCACATTTTCTCCTTCTCTCCTTCATTTTATCTTTGAAATACTCATTCCTGTTATTTCGTCCCCCTTTTCTTTCAAATCACAACTCATTTGCTAGATTGGTTTCTTTTGCATTTCTTTCTTTCTTTCTTTGCTCATCTCCTCCTACTCTTTTGTTTTCCCTTTTCCCCCTTACTTTCCTTTTTCATTTCCATAAAGTCTGCCTTTAAGAGAATATGCAAGAAAATTAGATAACCAAGGTAGGAATAAGTATTTTTCCACTGGCTTCGTAAAAAACATGGCTTTACAGAAAAGAGTTATCATTTTCAGGCTCAATCATGGCTGACAAGAGATTTTGTTGCAAAAGAAATGGATAAGGCTCAAAGAAAAATCAAAAATGGCCTAAGATCCTTTCTCAGGCCTGTGCACATGTATTTTTCGTGTGAACAAATTCTTTGTGGGATACATCAATATACTACTCTATTTGCATCAATCAAAACAGACTTAATGAGATTATGCAAAAATGGAAAGTGAAAAACCGTACTTTAGTAAGTGCTGATTTTCTCTCAAAAGCATCGTAAAGCTCAAAAGCTTACCACATGATTCTTCATTATCTCAACTGATTATGTCAAGTTTTCAAAAAATATAGGTTATATCCCAATTCCATTTTCAAGCTTGGCTATTCTGCACTTTCTTAAGAATAATAAATACCAATGTGCATTCGATACTTAAGCATAGAGAAAATACCTTTTTTCAAGGAAATGAGGTTTTCAATTCGGACTGTTAGGTTAAGTGTCAAGAGTACCCTGTGCTTAGTCACTTTAGCACGTAAGCTTAATATCACATCAATTCTATCAATTAACAAAAAATAACAATGCAATGACTAAAATTTAAAATGTCCCATTCAAAATGTCCCATGATTCAAAATGTAATGACTAGCATAACCCATTCAAAATGTCCCATGATTCAAAAAAAAAACACTTAAATTATCTAAAGAAACAAAACACATAGTAAACCAAAGAAACAGAAATGAACACAATCACTAGCAATTCAAGTGCCTGAAGGTCCACCAAATCCACCACCCAAACGACGGAGAATCTCATCTTACTTTGGTTCGATGCTAAGCATAATCTCTCGTAGAGTCCTTTTGTCACCCATCTCAGCATGGGCCTATTCTACCTCCCTCTCTTCTTCGGGATCCAAGGTATCTTGCACCTCATCGGTGCCATGTCCTGACGGCATGTCCTCCCTTGCTGCTTGTCCTCCACTGTGGCCCTGGCTCCTCCGCAATGAAACCTTGTTCAAAAATCCCATTGGCTTAAGCACTTCCCATTCTGGTTTGATCTTCACTCCCTAGTCAATGCAAATCTCTTTTACTAACGTTCCGAAGGAAAGTGAATTTCTCTTAGCATCACAACCTTTGATCATCTTAGACAAGATCAAATAGGGAAGGTCAATGCTATGATTCTTTCCTATCGCATACAAAAGTCGAGGCATGTCTGGAAGAATTTCATTATTTTTCCCAAGTGGAGCAAAATTTGAAACGGCAATTAATTTAAGCATTTTGTATTTGTCGGTCACTTCTCCTTGCTTAAGAAACCGTTTACCCCCCCCCCCCCCCAACTTTAAGTTCACAATTTCGGTCAATTCTACTCCCACCACATCCAAACTTACTTCTTTCCTTGGAGGATAGTTAGGCCTAGGTACCCGTGGCACCGACCTTACATCCAAAATAGTTTTCTCACTCACATTGATGTAAATCCCCCTCACATACGTATTGATCGCCCCATTCACCACCTCGGCATTGGAGTAGAACTCCCTAACAATTTTCTTCACTGATTCCCCTCCATTCCTCAAGTAATTATCCCAACCCCTTGCTTCCATTATCGCCAAAATACCCAACTCAGCAAAATGGTGTAATTCAATAGTTCATTCACACACAATGGGTTGATTTTGAAAGTAAGTGTCATACCTATCGGCCTTGAGGACGCTGGGAAAATGAGTACGATCATATTGATGGACAAGTGCTGGCCTTCCATGCCTTTCCTCGATGATTTCTTCCACAAAATTCGGCTCTTGGCTTACTACATTCACATTTCGTCAAGCGGGCATCTTCATTCTTGGAGGCATCTTGGATTTGGCGGTTTTTTAGGGGTTAGGCTGAATTTGTTCGATTAAAAGTGAAAAATTGGATAGGAAAATGGTTTGGGTGAATGATTTTTGAGGAAAAATTGAAGGGGGAGAAGTTTTCGAGGCTTGGGTAGTTAAAGGGGTTGCCTAGGGCTTGGGTTTTGAAGGGGTTGGGACGATATCTGAACTGGAGAAGATGATCCAGCTTTTTATACCCTGACAGCCAACGTTCGAACGTAACTGATGTTCAAACTAAAGTTTAAGAAATTTTAAAATTGTGTTCGAACGTGGATCTGGCATTCGAACTAAAGTTACTCCCAGTACTTTGGTTCTCTACAGAACCTGAGATACTGTAAGCTCCTTATGTTCAAACGCCAACCTAAAATCACAATATATATATATATATATAAAATAAAAAAAATGAATACTAGAAAAATAGATGCATAAATAAAACTTGAAAAAGTATGGCGTCTCAGAAGAAGTCTCTACCCACGCTACAATTTCGTTGGCAATTTAGGACATTCCTTACTCAGGCTACATCTTATTTCAGCAAAAAAATTGTAAATTTAACAAAAAAAAATATACATTTTTACAGAAGTGGTTTGGACCATTGACCTTCATTCCCCATAAACATATACTTATCCCAACTTTGTCAAAGAAGATTTCTAATCCGAGTCTTTCCTTGTCTGCATTTTGTTTGAAAATCAGTGACTCTACCAATTTTTTGTCGCACATAATGTGTAAGCACAGGACTGGTATAGTATGGCATGTCAGGAAAATCCTTACTCTGCTCATACACTATTCAATCTAAATGATCGAGTACGCGACCAAAAATTGGTTTAGAACATTGATTATATTCCCTCATATGAAAGAGCATGCCACATTGATTACACGCACCAAGTCATTTGGCGCGGCGAAGTTTAGCTTAAGTACTTCTTCCACATAATGGTTTCACTTGCTCTTCTCGGATTTCAATTTTTCTTACCAGTCTTACTTTTTTCATTATTACAAAATGTACATCATATGAAAATGTGTGTAAAACACCTAAACTGAACCAAAAAATCTTAACACCCATGTTTGCTAGGCTTAAAACACTCTATCTGGTTCATTAACATCTTCCAGTCACAAAGACGATTAAAGCTGCCTTTAAAGACGATCATTTTTTTTAAAATGTATATTTATGGTGGTGAAAAATACGATCAAGACTACAAGATTGTACAAATACTACAAATACGATCAATATTTCTCACCCCCAAATTTAAACTCAACATTGTCCTCAATGTTTCGAATTTACCAGTATGCACAAGTACATTTAGAATTGAAAGAGAGAGATCTACACATAGACAAAAGTCCTACAAAAAAAATACACAATTTTATTACATTTACTCAGCTTTACAAAAACTAGGGTTTTGTTCAACATTGGGATCCTGATGCGTAAATGCATAAATAAGAACGAAACCCATGAGTAAATAAAGAATTAAAATACAAAATATAAAATAAAGGACGGTATCTGTTGAGTGTGAAGTCATGGACTTTGCAGAGGATGAGCATCAAAGGTAAAGAGGGAGAAGAAGAAGAGCGGCAAAGTGAAGTGTGAAAAAGTGATGTGAATTTAGGGTTTTGATGCTTTTATAAAGACATTGTTCGGGTAGGGTTGGGCCCTTGGGATGGAAATTCTCATGACTCGACCCTTCTCTGTGTTTGAACCCCCAAAAATTTATTCAAGATATTCTAGATCCATTAGAACAATGGATTCCACATCCTTAACAAACCCTTCATGAAATGGTTTTAGACGTTGACCATTAACAGTAAAAACATTACGATTTGAAGGATTCTCTACCTCCAATACTCCATGTCCAAACACTCGCCTTACAATGTAAGGCCCAGTTCACCTTGACCTCAACTTACCAGGAAACAGGCGGAGCCTTGAATTTAATAGGAGAACTTTCTGGGAAGGAACAAAAAAATTTCTCACTATGTTTTTGTCGTGAAAAAATTTCATTATTTCTTTTTCAATTTTAGCATTGTCATAAGCCTTATTTCTCAACTCTTCCAACTCGTTAATCTGAAGTTTCGTTGATATTCCTGTCTTATCCAAGTCAAATTTCATGGTTTTAATAGCCAAGTATGCTCTGTGTTCCAATTCAACAGGTAGGTGACAAGGCTTTCTATAAACTAGTCGATAAGGAGACATACCCAAAATTGTTTTAAAGGCAGTGCGATATGCCCAGAGCGCAACAGTTAGTCACAATGACCAATCTTTGTGGTCTGAGTTTACTGTTTTTACCAAAATCATTTTAATCTCTCGATTAGCCAATTTAGTCTGTCCACTAGTCTGTGGATGAAAAGGGGTTGCAACCTTATGAGAAATCAAATATTTTTTCATCAAGTTTCCAAAAGGAAGATTGCAAAAATAAGCACCCCCATCACTTACGATGGATTTAGAAATTCCAAACCAGGATAAGATATTTTCTTTTAAAAATTTAATTACTATTCGGTGATCATTATTTCGGCATGGAATTGCTTCAACCCATTTGGACACATAATCGACGGCCACCAAGATATATAGATAGACAATGGAAGGGGAAAATGGTCTCATGAAATCGATGCCCCAACAATAAAAAATTTCAATTACCAGTATGGGGTTCAAGAGCATCATGTTTCTTTTAGAAATACTCCCTAGCCTTTGGCATCTATCACATGTTAGACAAAAGGCATGAACATCCTTAAAAATTGTGGGCTAATAAAATCCACACTGTAAGATTTTTGCAACGGTTTTTTTTTTTTTTTTGACGAAAAATGGCCGCCACATGCTTCAGAATGACAAAAAGAAATTATCTGTCTGATCTCTTGATTGGGTACACAACATCTTATGATTTTATCCTTTCAGTATTTAAACACGTATGGATCCCCCCAAAAAAAATTACGCACTTCTCTTAAAAATTTCTTTTTATCCATAATGGTAAAAGAAGGGGGAACGTACCAGTGACTAGGAAGTTAGCAATATCAGCATACCATAGTAATTCCAAGATTGTGAACAGTTGCTCATCAGGAAAATTTTCATTGATTGGTAACTTGTCCTCAAGGAATTCATATGTCAGCCTTGATAGATGATCTGCCACTACATTTTTAACCCCTTTTTTTTCCTTGATGATTAGGTCAAATTCTTGCAATAAGAGTATCCATCTCAATAGTCGTGGCTTGGAATCCTTTTTTTGTGAGCAAATACTTCAACATTGCATGATCGGTAAACACAATGACAGATGCACCAACTAGATAAGAGTAAAATTTTTCTAGAGCAAAAACCAGAGCAAGCAATTCTTTTTTAGTTATGGAATAATTCATTTGAGCATCATTCAGAGTCTTGCTTGCATAATAGATCACATAAGGTTTTTTATCCTTCCTTTGACCCAACACTACTCCCACAGCATAGTCACTTGCATCACACCTCAATTCAAAGGGCAACATCCAATCAGGAGATTGCATTATTGGAGCGGAGATTAACATACCTTTAAGCTTATCAAATTCTTGTTGGCATGCCTCATTCCATACGAAAATTACATCCTGACTTAGGAGATGACACGTGGGTTTTGATATGGTACTGAAATCTTTGATGAATCTCCTATAGAACCCTGCATGCCCTAGAAATTATCAGACATCTTTAACAGTTTTAGGAGCAAGCAAATTGCCTATCAGATCTATTTTTGCTTTGTCAACTTTTATGCCTTCTAATGACACAATGTGACCCAAAATAATGTCTTGTGTTACCATGAAATTACATTTCTCCCGATTAAGCACCAGATTGGTCTCCTTACATCTTATCAAAACATTTTTCAGGTTAGTTAAACATAATTCAAATGAATCTTCATACACAGAAAAATCATCCATGAATACTTCCAAAAATCTCTCAATCATGTCACTAAAACTCAACATGCATCTTTGAAATGTTGCAAGAGCATTACAAAGTCCAAACGGCATCCTTTTAAATGCAAAAGTATCGAATGGGCATGTGAATGTTGTTTTCTCTTGGTCATCAAGTACTATCTCGATTTGATTGCTCCTAGAATACCCATCTAGGAAATAATAGAATGCATGACCTGCAATTCTTTCTAAGATTTGATTGAGAAAGGGAAGAGGAAAGTGGTCCTTCCTAGTCACCGAATTTAGTTTCCGGTAGTTTATGCACATTCCTCATCCTGTGACAACTCAAGTTGGTACCAACTCATTGGCATCATTTTTAACCACTATGACCCCAGACTTCTTGGGCACGACTTGGGTTAGGCTGACCCATTTACTATCAGAGATGGGAAAGATGATTCATGTATCTAATAGTTTGAGCATCTCAGTCCGTACAACCTCCTTCAGGTGGGGATTCAACCGTCGCTGCATTTGACAAGAGGGTTTTGCATCATCTTCGAGGTATATAACATGATTACAAATTAATGGACTTATAACTTATAAATCAGCAATGGTCCACCCAATGATACTCTTATGACGTCTAAGGACTTCTATTACTTAGACTCTTGTAAATTTGCAAGCTTGGATAAAATGACCACTGGATAAAACTCGTCCTCCCCTAAAAATGCATATTTTAAGTCAGATGGGAGGGGTTTTAATTCAGGCTTTGGTGGCTTAACCCTGGATGAGAGTGGCTTTGTACCACTTGAGGTCAATTCTTTAAATTTGGGTACCCATGTCCCGACAGCATGAGTTGGGCAACTCTTTAGACTCTGACAGTCATCTTCCAACTCTGGTGTGATAGACTCTAGTAAACAAGATTCTGGGGAGTTTTCACAATTTTCTCTGTTCAAATTTTCATTTGCCAAAGACTCAATGAAATTCACTTCTCTCAATTCTTTTTCCTCACCGGGTGCTTGGCAATGTTGAAAATGTTAAGCTCAAGAGTCATATTCCCGAAAGTTAATTTCATTGCCTCATTCTTGCAATTGATTAATGGATTTAAAGTTGCTAGGAAATGTTGACCAAGGATGATGGGAATTTGATTCCCGAATATATTGCTGGCTAAGTATCCAAGACAATGAAGACGACGGGAAAAAAGAAGTTGTCCACTTGAACAAGGACATCCTCAACAATACCCCTCGAAACTTTGATAGACCTATCTGTCAACTGTAATGTGATACATGTGGGTTTGATTTCACCCAAACCTAATTGTTGGTAGACTAAGAAAGGTGTAAGTTGACACTGGCTCCAAGATCAAGCAATACTTGTTCTATCTTGAAAATCCCGATGACACATGACACTGTGGGAAACCACGGATTCTTGTAGTTTGGAGGGGTTTTGTGTTGGAGTATGGCACAGGCTTGTTCAGTTAAGAAAGCCATTTTCTGAACATTTTGACTTATTTGATTATGCATATGTCTTTTAGAAACTTGGCATAAGAAGGAACTTGCTTGATGGCGTCCAGAAGTGGTATATTGATTTTTACTTGCTTAAAAAGCTCGTAAATTTCTGCATGGTTGTTCAACTTCTGTGTTTTCTTGAGTCTTTGAGGAAAATGAGTAGGAATGAGATATAGTGGTCGTGAATCCTTATCTTCTCTAGACTCAGTCTCACCTGGAGAGAGTTGTGTAGGTTGCAGCACAGGTGTGGTCTCATTGAGTGGTGATGGTTTGATGGTTTTATCAATGACTTTACCACTTCTTAGAGTGGTGATGACTTGAACTTAATCTTGTGGAGATTCCATGGATGAAGGATTACCCATATGATATTGACCTTGTGGTTGTTTAGGTTGGGCAGAAAACTTGCCTTCTCATGTGTGGTCATTGATTGGGTCAACTTCTAGATATGACTTTTCAGATCCTCAAACAACTGATGGGTTTGGGTTTTGAAGTCATTGAAAGCCTGAGTGGAATGATTGTTGTAGTTCATTTGGCTTTGCATGAATTGATTCAATGTGTCCTCAAGACTTCTCTTGTGTGGTGGTTGGTATAGTTGATACGCAAGAGGCCATTGAGGTGGTGGTTGTGAACCTTGTTGTGGATTTATGGGAGGTTGTTGTGTGTTCCTCCAGCTGAAATTCGGGTGATTCCACCACCCTGAATTATAAGTTTCGGAATAAGGGTTGGAATAGGGCTTGCTAAAATTAGAAATTGCATTGGTATGTTCTAACAAAACTTCCTTAAATGCAGGAATGGTAGGACATTCCCTAGTAGGGTGTCCTATCAATGCACAAATCACACACATTTGTTCTGTGAGAGGGCCAACAGCAACCTGATTTACCTTCTTCATCTCTAGAGCTTCAAGCTTTCGAGAGAAGGTAGTTATTTTTGTCCTCAGGTCATCATCTTCTTTTAAAACATATTTTCCCCCTTGGGAAGTAGATGGTTTGCTTCAACAGTGACGGGAGAGGCTGAGTCCCACATCTGGGAACTTTCGGATATGGTATCAAAAAATTCAAATGCCTCCTCTGGAATTTTTCCCATGAACTCCCCTTGAGCCATCATTTCAAAAAACTGATGTAGTCGAGTGGGCAGAGAATCATAGAAAAATCCTGCCAAAATCCAACTCTCAAAAGCATGGTGTGGGCAGGCTTGGAGAAGATCCTTGAATCTCTCCCAATATTGGTAAAATGTCTCTCCCTCTTTAACCAAAAATTTCATGATTTGCCTTTTAAATGTATTGGTATGGTGTAAAGGGAAAAATTTCCTAAAAAACTAATTTTGTAATGCCTGCCAGTTTGGTATCGAATGGGCTTTCAAAGAATTTAGCCATTGTTTAACTTTTTCCTTTAAAGAGAAAGGAAAAAGTTCAGAATTATTTTGGAATGTCCCACATACCTCCTCAAATTCTTTAATATGTAAATATGGGTTTTTTTATTCGACTCCATGAAATTGAGGTAGCCATTGCATTGTTCCCGACATGACATTAAAGTTGGGCGCATTTTTAGGAAACACAAAACAAGAAGGGACACTGTTTCGTGTGGGATGCAAATAATACCTTAGAGTTCGAATATTAGGAATTTACCCTTCTCTCTCATTATTGGTCATGCTATTATCAAAGGAGTCTGCTACTAATCGAGGTGAGAAAGGTTCAGATTGATTTACAGACCCAACAAATTCTTCTGGCAAATTTTGAAAGCGAGGATCGTCCTCAGACATAAAATAAAAATTATATACAATAAATCAAAAATATATACCACAAATAAATGTATTTTCACTTTTTACTTTAAAACACCGTTAGATTCCCCGGCAACGGCGCCAAAAACTTGACTTTATCTGAAATGTGTACACTCAAGTGCAGGTGGTCAAGTTATACTTGTAATCCGATTAAGTCCGGAGTCGAATCCATAGGGAACTAATGTTGGTATTTGGAAGTTATAAGTGATAAAGACCAAAGTGACTGGAACCCTTGAGATTTGAATTTATGATGATTATAGAATTTTCTAAACAAAATACACGATTCTCTTAAATGAAAAAGTCACCCTTTAGCTCGAGGATCTGGACATGTATTTATTCATCCGGTTGTTATATTTTTGTTTTGTAAACAACTCAATTAACCCCTATGTCAATAGTAAGTTAATTGGAGGATAAGGATGGAATGTGTGAATCAAGAGCATGGCTCTGATATCTTTGTAGAGATTTGCAAGAATTGTTTGTGCCGAGACTTAACCCGTCTACAAACAAGCAAACAATCCTACAAATCATCCAGCAACTGTAAAGTTATCCCATTCTTAGTTAAAGCATAATGACAATGAAAATTAAAAATTTGTCATAAAGACCTAGCTTGAGTACTTGCAAAGAACCAATGAATTCTCTTATGTCAAGAATTAACTTGTCTATAAGAGATTCATGATTGTACAAAGTAATTTTAGTTTTGCTAGATGCATTCAATCATTTAATAAGCAATGGAAAGATAAATCATTAAGCATAAATAAAATGCACAAATATAACTTTCGAATAATAATATACATGTTCATCACCTCTCACTAAAGAGTGAATGAGAAACTACTCACTCTTCATGGATTTGAGAAAGTTAGAAAAGTGAATGAATCTCATCCCTCCAAGTAGAGGAAGTTATAATTACAAGTTAACGTTTACCCAAAACAATATGCTTATCTCCAACAAAGAATGAGTGAAACACTACCCACCCTTCAAAGCTACAAGAGAGCTAGAAAGGTGAGAGAGATTTAATCCTCCAAGTGAAGAAAGAAGCTTTACAATGGAAGGTAATGAAACTAATGATGAAAGTTGAAGAAAACTAGTTACTTTTGGAGGGTTTTCCCACTTCCAAAAGATATCTTTCAGCAAGTTCCAAGGGATGGTATTTATAGACAAGGGAGGTAAAAGACAGACCTAGGTGCTTAAAGTCCAAGCATATGCTAGAAAATCTGGGTGGAAATCTAATCTACATGCATTCTATCAAGGATTGACGTTCGAACGGTACTTGACGTTCGAATGTTAAAGCATTTCTTCTTTGAAATGCGTTCAAACGCTGTTGGAGTTCAAGCGTGGTTGCTAATGTAGTCTTGTCATCCACAGTAACTAGCCTCGTGTCATCTCCCTAATAGCCTCATGGAGATCTTGAATGATTTCAATGTGGCGTTCGAATGTGAAAGTGGCGTTCGAACGTGGAAGTAAAGTCCACTTTGTCATGCAACTTGTTTCCTCCTTCTTGAGTTCTCTTTTAAAACACATGTGTACTGCTTGAAAGATTGATGTTATTGCCTTTAAGCCCTTGTACTTTCTTTATCCTGAAATATTATTATTTAAACACAATTAAAGCATAATTAATCTCATAAAGGCATAATAAGATGTAACTTTTAACTATGCATTAGATTCTCCCTTGGATGCAAGACCCGGAAATTTCTTATACGCACTCCCGTTGATATTAAGTCAAAAAAGTGTGTTGATATACACGAAACCGTTAGTGAAAGTCTATAGATGTTGTGTCAGTTGGGTACCCATTGGTGGAAGTCCATAAATACCCACCGCAAGAAAGACACAAGATTTTATAAAATGGTCATTGGATATCTAACATCAATTGTGGGGGCTTAGAGTGTCTGGATGCATACGCATGGCATGACATGTGTTATGGGAGTCGATGGAGGGCTCCGAGTTGGATTGCATGCGTGGATTTCACCTTGAATGAATGTTTGATTTGATGATTTGCATGTGACATTTCATATGCATCTGGGTTGGGGAGTAGCCTCCTTATGAGATACCCTATTGAGCGTGGCTTACCCTTTATGGAGACATATTTCAAGTATTGAACAAGCTTCGGCAGATGGCCCTCACTTGGGCCCATGTTGAAGGAAGAGCCGGGTTGTGGCTCTTAAATTACATTTGTAATCATTTATCTAATTTTTTTTTTTTGATCTTGTATAAATCATGTACAAACCTTGTATTTTGACTAAGGCATGTAATGGAACATTATTCTTTTGTAAAAGGAATGAGTGTGGTATACATTGAATGGTTAAAAGTTGAATTTTGGGATGTTTGGGCGAAATCTGGGCTCTAAGTACCGGTACCTGTGGTACTTGGCATCTAAAGAGCTCATGTACCGGTACCTAGGCACATAGGTACCGGTACCCTGAAGACAGTGGGCTCAGGTACCGGTACCTAGGTTCACAGGTACTAGGACCACTCTATCGAGGGCCCAGGTGCCGGTACCACGACTTACAGGTACCGGCACCTGGAAACCAGAGGACTCAGGTACCAGTACCACATACCCGAGGTAACAATACCTCTTCACAAAAACTGAAATTTTAAATTAACTTTGCTAAGCCTCCACCTCTTGAGCCCTTACCTTTGAATAATATAATTTGTTGAATATTAAGCCTATATTTTGGGATGTGGACCTTGGAATGGTCTTATGATTATTGTATGCACAGGTTATGTATTAGGTAGAGCTCCCGTACAAAGGAGACATTGCCCAAATTCCATTTTGGTTATGATCCTGGTGAAAGGGGTGAAACGACGTGGTATCGAGTTATACAGCACTCATGGGTATTTTCGCGGGTTTATAGGTGATCAATGAGTTGAGAAAAGACCCCCAGATTTTGGGGCGTCACATATTAGCTACTCTGATGCGGATTTTTTCGGATGCAAAATCGATAGAAAAGGAAAAAGTGAAACTTGTCAATTCGTTGGACACTCACTTGTTTCTTGGTTCAAAACTTGGTTGCCTTGTCAACAGCCAAAGCAGAGTACATTTCGGCCGGATGTAGTTATGCTCAAGTCTTATGGATGAAACAAACATTGAAAGACTTCAATTTAGAATTTGATCACATTCCATTTAGATCTGATAATACTAGTGTCATAAATCTTACTAAGAACCCTATCCAACACTCAAGAACCAAACACATTGAGATTAGACATCATTTTATTAGAACTCATGTGCAAAATGGTGATATTGAGCTTGAGTTTGTGAGAACGAAAGATCAATTAGCGGATATATTTACCAAACCATTGAGTGAAGATCGATTTTTCACTATTAGGTGGGAGTTAGGCATCATAGATCCATGGTAGAAGAACAATAGATGTCAAAAGGATGAACAAGTAGGGTTGGGAGAACAAAAATAGAAATTTGTAGCCCATCCGGCATACTGATTTTCCTATCTGGTATACCATAAAGGCCAACCAGTATATCGGAATGACAAACCAGTATACTAGTTCACCTCAGCAAAAATCAAAAAGTCATGACTTTTCAAGAATAAAAATGTAAATCCACCTTCATAACTCTTCACTTATCGATTCATCTCTATTTAAACCTCTTCTCTACCCATTTCTCATCACTACAAACCATTGTCTTCCATTTTTCTTAAAAACCCTAACCCTAAGTACTATTCACCTTCTTCCCAAAAACTCTTCAAATAGCTTCATCAAAGACAAGAGGAGGTAAAGAAAAAAGAAAGGGGAACTACAGGTGGAATAGAAGAGAGAAGAATGAAGAAGAATCTAGATCTCTCCTTTCTCAATGAAGAGTGTAGAGCAAGATGGCCAAGGCATAAGAATAGGGCTTTTGTGGATAGTCAACCTCTTATCCCTCACCAACTTTATCATTTAAGTATAGACACCATGATAAGTGAAATGGGTTGGATGCTTTTCATGGTCTTAGATGAACCCTACTACTGGGCACTTGTATGTCGTTTCTATGCCAATCTTCATTTTATGACATTGAGCACAATAAAGTCCATAGTAAAAGGAATAGCTATCAACCTCTCCCAAATGAAACTTGCACAAATCCTAGGCATACAAGATGAGGATGAAGAAATTTTATTTTGGGAAAGGGGGAGCATGCAAGACTATGTAACTAATGTGAATGGGAGTATGAATATGGTGTTTGGAGAAAATTATGAAAAAAACCAAAAAATGGATGTGAAAAATATGCTTGAAATTCCTAGAGTAATCAACAAGATTCTCACTAAGAGTGTGATTCCAAAGGGTGGGCACTACAATGAAGTGACCTAATTTCAAGTTTTTATCATTGTATGCATTATGATTGGTAGGAAATTAAATTTGCCTTGTATCATGATGAAGTACAAGTAACAACTGGAAAACTGAAATGCATGGCTTCCTTATGGCATGACTCTCACTAAAGTGTTTAAAGCCTTTGACATTGACCTTAACATGAAGAGAGTGTTCCCGTAAAAACATTATTTGGAAGCACATCACTTAAAAATATGGGAATTGAAACCATGGAGAAAATGGAGAAGAAAAGAGAAAGAGTAGAAGATGTGGGAGGAGATGGAACATCAAGGCCTATGTATGTTGGTGATAAAAGAGAACAAGAAGAAAATCTTTCCCACACTCAAGAGTTGAATGTTGATGAGCAAGGTGAAGGAGATGAAGGAATATCAAGGCCAATCTATGCCACAATAAAAGACTTAAATCAAGTTAATTGGTCCGTGGAAGGCCTCACCACAAGTATGGAAAGTCTTCACACCAAAGTGGATGGTGTAATGGACTTTTTCCAAGCCAAGTTTGGCCCACTTCCTCCTCCTCCACCTTTTGTGTATCAATCACAAGATCCTCAAGACGATGATGCTTTCATGCAATTTTAGATATTTTTATTTGATGTTTACCACTCTAAAGATTCTTAAAATCTGTGAGTGTAAGAATGTTTTTGTTTTGTGATCACATTGTTGTAATTTTGACTTGTGCGTTGAAACACAAATATATGATAATGTGGAAGTTTTGTTTCATAATGTGTTTTGAATGATTGGTAATGGTTCTCTTTCCTTATGACATGCATGCTTATGAGAAAACCTAATGTTGAAACACTATGATTATTGAGCACTATGCATGATCTAAGTTGTCTCCTCCTACATTTGGCAAGTGATTGACATTGGTTCTATATTTTTTTGTGATGCCAAAGGAGGAGAAATCTATGTAGGTGTATAACAATATATTTAAAGCATTCAAAGGAGATACCACATACATATAGAAACTCACCAACAATTACAATTCTAAAAATAAGTTGTCCTTGTAGCATGTTTGATATGTGCACAAATTAAGGGGGAGTCTTATTTTTTGAAAAAAAATGCTACTAAAACATATGCTTATTCTCAAGGGGAGCATTTTTGGGTTAAATGTTTATGGTTTTCATTCACTGTTCGTTTGAGATGCTTTTCATCATAAAAAAAGGGAGAGAATATTGACCTAATGCTTGATTAAGCATTATTCTAGTGTTGATAAACATCTAAACATGATTTAATTTGTGGATTAGATGTGTGTTTGTCAGATTATGATTGGTGGCAAAAAGGCAAGATCAAAGAAGAAAGAATGCAAAAGAAAACATGAGAACTCTGTCTGCAAAAATAGAGTGTCCGGTAATACCAGATGAGTGAACCGGTATACCGGATGGATGAACCGACATACCGGACTCTGAACTGGTAAACCTCGAAAGCTCCCAGTACTTTGCATCCTAAGTCCTTTGATGAACCGGCAAAGCTCTGCTGACAAACCGGCATACTGGTTGGTGAACTGGCAAACCTCGGAAGCCTCCAGTACTTGGCCAAGGAAGAAGTGTCTGACAAACCAGTACACTGGACAAGCGAACCGATATACCAAATGTAGCCGTTGTAAGCCAACGGCAAAATATTCAAAAGTGCTTAACTTTTGCTTTTTGAATTCTCCTTGACCTCCACTATAAATAGAGGTCTTGAAGGCATTTTTGGTCTTCTTCTTGCATAAGTGAACTTATAAGCTAGCATCCAAAAAGAGATTGTATTATTTATTGAGAAAGAGGATTGAGTTGTTGTAAACCTTTAAGATCGTTGTTCTTGTCTTCATCTTTTGATTGGAGAGAATATTCTTGAGAAGCAAGAGAGAGTGATATTGTATTCTTCTTGAGTGAGTCTTTTGAGAGAGAATCATTTTTATTGTACTCAAGGAAGAACAAGTTGTAGAGGTGTTGGAATCTCACCTATTGAAGAGATTCAAGAAAGAGAAAGAGAACCTCCAAGGGGAGAAGGAAGAGAGGACATAGGCCAAAGTGTTTGGGCCGAACTTTTATATATCATTGTGTTTGCTCTCTCTCTCTCTCTCTCTCTCTCTCTCTCTCTCTCTCTCTCTCTCTCTCTCTTTCACTTTATTTTATATTGTTCTTGTTAACTCATACACATACACAATGTCAAACTCATCTCATTGACATCTATTATATCGGTTAACCAATTTTACGATTAGTGAAATTGAATTTTTAATTGGACATTTGTCTTCTAAACCTAATTCACCCTCCCTCCCCCCCCCCCCCCCCCCCCTCCTAGGTTATACTTTGGGCCAATAGATATGGCCTTAAAGGCAAATGTAAGTAGTCAATAGTAGCATGTTTGCACCTTTGTGGCGGGAGATTGCCATAAAAGGTGGACTCATTATAGCCGTTAGGGTGGATTGATATATTGGAGATGGCCATAAATGGCAAACTCGGACTCACTAAATGTGAGATGACCATAATGGTAGATAAGTAGCCTTAGTGACAAACATATATATATTTGTTTGAAGTGGCTTTGTTATGTTTTTGTAACTATTTTATTTGATGACATGTGATATATACTAATGAGTGGTAAAGGATTCATATTATTATCTGTGTTAGGTTCTTGCCCACGAAGCATATATTATGTGATGATGTGTGGAGTATGTTTTCGTTGTTATCAGTTTATTAAAATTATTCATTCATTGAGCATGTTGTGCTCACCCCCCTCCCCTCCCCCACAGTTTGTGGCTTTTCAGTGAATCAATGGGAGCTTCAAGTTCACTGCTAAATCCTAGAGGGTCGAGGAGTTTAGTGGATTCTTGATATTATATTTTGTAATGCTTTGTACTTGTAAATATATACAGTTGTTAGATGTCAAGCTTTTAACGTTTGGTAGGGATTAAGTGGGTTTTATATAAATGTATGACGAAGATGTTGTATGTATGAAAGAATGTTTGGAAGTTAATTAAGTTATGGAAAGTTTTATACCACCCTCTGGATATAGACAATATGTTATATTTCTCGGGGCAAGGTGTGACAAATGTACTCCTTAGTAACCTTGTAGGACAAGGTGTAGAAGAAGAACTGGTTGAGCCAGTAAAGTAGGAACAAAGTATGTTCCTAGTCTGACACCGAAGAGCCATCATAGTCGCGACAGGCCGCGATGAAAAAAGAATAGGCAGTAATCAGCTTGTTCTACGAGTCGGTTGGAAAGGTATAGCTCACCTCAATATAGGTAATCAAAGCATTAGCCTCGGCCCAGAATGAAGGAAGGCCGAGAAGAGTAGACACATCATACACCGTGGGGCCCATCATGCTGAAACGAAAGTGAAAGGCATTCTTTGCCATTGACAAGAATAAGAGAGTGGCGCATTGTCAATAAGCATCGAGATAATGCTAAGCTCAATAGCATCATAGATGTTGAGGCGACGCCACAAAGTATTTTTGGCCGCTTTGACACGGGCAACCCAGGATATCCAATTAGGGGAAGGAGCCTTGCATGCACGGACAGGGTTGCTGCTGAGCCAGTTCACCCATTAAAGGGGCTCCTGGAAGTTAAAAGGCAAAGATATATGAGAGTCGGGGTAGATTTGTTGAACTTCATCTGGAGGCATCTATTTGAAAGTAGGCCCAAAGCCATCTCTGAAGAAGACGATTCAGAGAGCGGGTTAAAAGCATGAAGAGTGAATTGAGTAACTTGCACCTGCAAAAGAGCCACTTCAAGAGCAACAGTACAAGAAGGCTCCATTGAAGAAAAAGAGAAAGTCAAAATAATGACAAAACAACAAATCTGAGGACAGATTATATAGGCGCAACGAACAAGCCACTACAATGATGAAAAGATGTGAACGGATTACGTGCCAACCGTTTCTTGCAAATTTGGAAAGACAAAAGATAAGCCGAGAGACTAAATGTGGAAGATTAGCCACAATCCCTGAACTTCACAACCAATAGCGGGATGATAGCCAAGCAGGGCATGTGTAGCAGCAAAAGTTTAAATTCAAAAGAACCAAAACGACGCCCCGAATATGGAATAGTTAGTCGCATCTTTTTTTTTTTTTTGGGGGGGGGGGGGGATGTTTACACCCAAAAATAACAAGATCAAAGGGTTACACGTCGCAAAGATCCAACGGTTATGAAAGAGTCTGTGAGAGTCCACAATTGACAGAACGATTAGAAGAGTAGGACTCTAACAATCCTGAAAAACGAGAAGACGTGACATCATGAGCTTCCAGTTGGAGACGATTCAGCGCATGTCCATGCATCTCGAGGGTAAAGGCCATGATCACGGGGGGAGAAGGGGAGGGGGATATGAACCCTTGACCTCAAGAAGGTAAAGTCTTCACAAGGTAAGGAGTATTATTGGACCAAAGGCCTATTGGTTTACTGCTTTCATTTAATGCTTAGTACAATATTTAATTCATCTTCTGAATTTAGCCTACTTGCTGCATTGCATTCCGTTGGTCTTTCTTACATTTCAATCCATTTCGTTATTAATTGGGAAATTATTTAAAGACATTGAACCACAAGGCATAGAAAAGAACTCAGAGGTAGTCTTACGCTTTGCTACAATCGCCTGAACATTCACGATTTTAGGACCTCATGTCGATTCGAATAGGTAAAGTCGTACGTGTTTGGATTTTAAGTCTAATTGAACTTTGGCATGCCAGCAATCTGAAAATACGCCAACTAATATCTCTGGTAGATGTCGACAGTCAAATTTCGTATGGATTTGGCTTTCAATCAACAGTAAGGATTAAAACTTCATTTTATTGTAATTAGGTAAAAAATAAAAAACGTTTTGAAAGTGATTTGAAGATATTTCAAAAGCCAAATAAAATTAAAAAATTAGAAATTTATTTTCGAAACATTAGCCGAAATATCTCAAAACAAAAGAATTACAATATTCAATTACTGAGTTAGTTTTCTTACAAATCGACATTTTGGGCTTTCAAAATAAATTTTCATCTTTGATCATATTAGTGTAGAGCAATATTAAATATAAATAAGAGAGTATAGGGCAATCTAACCTAGACCCTAATTATTCTCTCTTTCCTCTCTTTCTCTTTCTTTCTTCTCTCTTTTCTCTTAACCCTAATATTACTATACTATTTCCACTCATAATTTACTAATAAACTGTCGATACTTCTCTTTAGATTTCTGGTCACGGAGGAGTGGCAGTAGACTTTTATTCGAGCAACCACTAGGGATATTAGAAAACTGAATAAAGAAAAAATGTTATTTAGTTGAAAAGTAAATTTGCTCCATATGAGTGGAAAAAATTTGGATTTCTGTAATGTTATGTGTGCCTAATTTATTGGTCTAATTCATTTTTGTTGGTGTATCAACAATAGACCCATCCAAATATGAAGATCATTGGCAATCCATTGACAACAAAAGATTAAACCAACTAATTAGGTTAGTAAATTAAACCCTAGTATCATTACTCACTCAGGTTTTATGACTATTATAAACAAATAATTCATTGCTATGCTATTTTTTTTTTAAGCAGACAAAAATTACTCCCACACCATTACTTGCTGTGAGAATTAGCGCCTTTTGGTCCCCAAGGTCTCTGCCCTCTGATTCGGTAGAGCAACTGCCCTGTAATCTGGTGGCGCCTGTGTGGCTTCGACTTGTTGAACGTTGTTCTGATTCTGTTGAGGGGCTGGTCTGGTGGTCTTGCTGCAGCTTGTGGCCTTGCCTGGTGAGTTGCCTCGCAAATAACATTGGAATAAGAGTCAATTGCAACAATATATTTCTCTAATTTCTTTCTTGGTAGATTACCTACCACTCATTAATAATGGGTGGTCCACCAAAAATAAAAATTGAGAAAAAAAAATATTAGGACTGGTGATTCCAGATTTCTAGGGACTCACTTGCCAACTAAGGGATCAAAAAAAAAAAAAACGAAGTCGCTGCCAAAGTCTAAAATATGAATTTGATATGCACATACCACTTGGTGGCTCTCACCCCCTTCTCCTTAGGCTAGACTTATCAATAAACACACGAGATTGTATCCAAACATAGCATTATGGGCAGCCATAAATCTACTCCCTCTTTATTCCAGTAACACTCGTAAACTTCCTTTCAACATTATGATCCTAGCAAACCACAAGTAACAATTCGCCATGACCAAGGACTAGAAGCCAACTCAAAAGAATAGATATCTATCCAATAGTATCAACAAAATGGGAACCATTTCCCTATAACCAAACCAGCTGCAAAACCATCTTTTATAAAGGAGGAAATCTCATAAAAATTACCAGATCATTACTAACTATACTACCATCAATCCCTAACTTGAAAAGTAAAAACCTAGTAAACCTACCACCGCTAAAAAGATTTTGATTCGGATAAAAAAACCCAACCACTAGCAGCCTTTTAATTAGCACTTCGGCAGAGCAAACCCAACTACTCAAAGCCTTAAAATTCTACAAACAATATAACAAACTTATGACTCTACAAAAATTCGTCCAGACCACAGTTCTTGAGCTAGAGCCACATAATATCTAGTCCAGTATACAATTGCAATACATTTTGCAATGAAAAGAGCAGCTGTACACCAACACATCCAAGAGTGGTTAGCACCCACCCAAACAAATACCCACATTGACAAACACAGACATTAATTATGCTTCCACAATTTTTCGGTTCAGACATCATTCCCATCAAGCCTAAAATATTGGGTGTGCAATTTGCACAACTGAAATAAAAGCCAAGAGTACACCACAGCCACAACTTAACTAAAAGACTCTTCTTATTGGATGAAACTGTCATGGCAGAACATTGATATCACATGCAAGCGTGCAAGCACGCACGCACACACGCACATGTGCAAGTACAAGTGCGCATGCATCACACTAGAGTGCATGCACACACACCCACATACGAACCCATGCACAGAGAGGGCCAAAACTGAAAGAAGAGAAACAATTTAAATTAGGATATATCCAGTTGCATTTAAAAAAAACAACAGATGCATTACAAAGACCATGCCACCCTTGTGCAATGATATGGCTACTACTCATCAACCCACTAATGGTGACAACAGCTAAGATCACTTCCATCTAATCATGCCACAAGACTTGCTAACATCTTCTCATGCTTCCTTCTCCGCTGCCATATGAGAGGCTTACCAACAAAAATGGGTGCCTCGCAAGTAGCAGAACCAAGTTGCCAGTTAAAGCTTTCCTAACTAAAGAACATAAGGGAAGGATATAACTTCAGTTGGTGATTGAAAAATTAATAACAGCAAGAATACCGACCATAACTTGCACAAAATTCATGCGGCCTACACAAATTTTCTTCTATTTTTTTCCTCTGCCTGGTTGGCAGTGGGGACTTTCTCAATAATGCCAGAATATGAAGACCAACATATTGTTCACTACTTAAGCTGTCAGTTTCCATATTGCTGACAGCTTAATGCTCAGGGCAACATAAATAGCAAAATAGGGTATTCTCAACTTAAAATCCTAAGGAGTGTAGAAAGAATATAGATCTGCAAGATATCTGCAATCTCCACTCCATCCAGAAGAGCAACCAGCCCAGGACAGTGCTGCACAAAAATGGCAGGTCTTAACAACTGCCATCAAAGTTTTGATAACAACAGATAAAATGCATAAAAGGCAGAAGGAACCAAAAATTAATCCTACCTGCTTCTGCTGCTAAGACAGAAAGCATGATACATTTGTCAGATAGCATACACCTTTTTAAACTAGGGAGCTTTGCTGTATTGAGAAAAGTGAAGCATGAGAGAATCCAAATCACTGCCCACTAATTAGCTCATCAAGAAAGTTATGCAGTCAAATGGAAATTTGACTAGTGGGCCATAAGCTCCAACAGAACGCACCATATAAGGCTACCAGATGCTCAGCACTGGCAAAACAAGTTCCTGTCCCACATAAGCGCATCTCCTAAAAAAACCTAAACTCGAGAAGAACCTTCAGATTGCCATCATTACAAAGAGAGAACTTGTGGTTAAAAAAAAAAATCAAAAGAATATAAGTACGGAGCACAAATTTTTGAAGGAGCAACTGCAAATGTAAACATTATAACCAAATTAGCAATATAGATAAGAGGAGTCACTGTCAACTCAGTGGGTTTAATAACATACAAAATAGCCAACTTCCTCTTACCCTTAAGAGATGATCCCCAAGACGCCAGATCTGTAGTGGATACCAAACCATCAGCTTAAGAGAAAGAAAATAAAGTTTCAAAAGTTACTAAAAGCACGTGACCAACATAATTTCAGAAATAATATCCAAGAAGGTTGTATGGTGCGCCACAATTTCATTCGAAGAATTCTCAAGGTAGTGAGACAGTTCCAATATGAACCTCTTCAAGGCCTGGTCAAGTAAATCTGTTCATCTCTTTCTGCCACCACGTTCCCTCAAAGAAAGGGTAAGTGTATCTCCTCCTGCAACATTGTAAAATGCAATAGACAAATTGTCCTTGAGGAAGCCAGCTTTTCCACTCAGTTTTTGTTTGTTTGCAGGAAGCTGGATCTCTCCTGCGATTTTCTCTTTCAGGCTGCCAACGGTTTCAGATAAGGATTGCACGGTAATCTCCAGAAGTTGCCCCTTGAGATTTCCTTCATCAACATTTGGCACAGATACATTGATGCGAACAGGTCCCTGCAGCAAACAACAAAATGATCATAAATCTGAATCAGGAGAGCTATAAATGTTAGTATAAACAGAAATCAGAATACTCCGGAGTTCAACATGCAAACTGTAATCAAAAAAATATAATCATACTGGATGTTGAGCCAGGAATTGGTCTTCAGGTATAAGCATAGAATCCTCAAGCCTTTGCCTCTTTGGCTCTGGTTCATCGGGAAGTGGAGGAGGAGCTTCTTCAGGTGGAGGTGGTGGAGGCATTCCTTGAGGCATAGGGGGTGGTGGAACCATAGTCATGCCAGGCTGGGACATGGGATGGGGGACAAAAGGACGAGGTGGTGCCAAAGGCGTAAACTGAGATCCAGGCGGCGGTGGCACAGGAATACTAGGAGGATTCACAGAAATTGACGGTTGCATAGGGGGTCGATTCATCATAAGAGCTTGCTGGCCAGGAATCATTGGCATTGGAGCATGTGGAGGCCGAACTGATGGAATCATGTTGACAACTGGTGGCCTGGGTGGAGGTGGTGCAAGGACCCCAGCACTCGTAGGAGCAGAGTACTGGACTGTATTCGGAGGTCGAGGAAGATTCAGGGCTAGTCCAGGTGGTGGAGGAAGTGGCCGAATGGAGGGGACACCAGGTCTAGGAGGAGGAGGAGCTGCAGGACCAGGAAGACTCCATGCATCATTGTAGGCCACATCATTCTGATCCTCCCCATTGTTTTGAGACATGGCCTGACTAGCAGTGCGTCCAATACTCCCCGTGTGACCATCCCATATGACCTGCTTTGGTTGCTCATCTTTCTTCTTCTCAATCTCTGCCTTGACTGCATTAGAAACTTCTTCCTCTGTGGTACCAAAAATATCAGGACGAGTTCTCGCAAGTCCCACAATGTTTCTGGAGATCTCATCATCTTGAGCAAGAGTAGTTTCTCGAATCTTAGCAAACATCCTCTCTTTTTGCTCTTTGTACTTGGGATCTATAAGAGAAATCCTCATATGTTCAGACATCTCATTAATGGGAATAAGCTCTCCAGTTATTGGGGAAACAACATATTTAGTCGGGTCTCTTTCTGCAGGGATCCTCTCCTCAGGCCTCTTCCAATTCTTCACAATCCTCATCGGTGGTTCCTGTTCCTCTGGAGTTGCCTTGGCTTCATTCTTCTCACCATTTTCTTCAAGACTAGCAGCCCTCATACCCTCTTCAACAAGCTGCACCTCCTCTTCATCCATCTCCATTTCCACTTCCTTTCCAGGCTCAACAATGTCTGCTTCATCCGCAGTAGACATCCTGCTTCTCCTAATAACCTCCTCGAGGGTCATTGGAGGGGGTAAATCCTCATCCTCATCATCTGCAAAGTCTATAGTCTCGACCACAACAAAATCATGCCAATCAATCATGGCCATCTGTAACCGTTCCTGCTCTATCTCATCCTCAGCTTTCTGCCTCGCCTGCTCTTGCGAACGCTCCCACTCCAGCCTGTGCAAGCACCGTTCAAGAACAATAGTCATATCGGTAACACTTTTCAACAGCTTATCAGTCAACCCCTTTTGAGGCATCAACACCTTCGAATATGCATCTGCAAGCGACGTAAAGAACATGAACATACTGTGTGTCGGCTTCAGAAAATGAAATTGAGGATTATTCATCTCTCTACTTGTCAGACCCGTCAAAAAGGACTTCCCATTCCGAGCCACAAACTGCGCAGTCAGCTTAATTATATCCAATTCCTCTCCTGTAATCCCCTCAGGAAGCCGCACCGTGTACTGCTCCGCCTCCGGAGGCTCAAGCACCTTCTTTACTGGCCTAAACTGGGCAGAGGGGTCAGACTTTGCTGCTGAATCATCAGCAGCCGGTGCAGAAGGGATCAACTCAGGAGCAGAAGAATCTGAAGCCTTCTCAGCCTGCGGTTGGGAAGAAGCTTGAGTCTGGGCACGAAACTCAGACAAACGGTGCTGATAATACGCATGATATGGATCCGAAGCATTCAAGAAATTGAACTTGGCATTCCCAGCATTGTTAGCAATAATTCTTTTCTCAAACTCGATTCCATTTTTCGCCACAAACTGTGCTGTTTTATCAACAATGTTTCTGATATCAGGAGGGGGGTGTATAATTCCAATAGTTCTCGTATGGGTCGCAATCGATGAAGGAGCCGAGTTGAGTTTATCAGCTTCGTTCTCATCCTCCTCGGCCTCTTGCATTTTCTCGTCCGTGGATCCTTCCGGCACCTGAGAAGGTGGTAAAGGACCAAGATTCCCATCGGACGGTGGTGCCGGAAGGGGCAATATGGGCAACGCACCTAGCATTTTTTTCTGTCCAAATAACAACAATTAGAAGTAATAATACTACTTAGAAATTAAAATCACATTCAACTGTCAATATAGTACAGCTACACTAAACGATATGAAGAACCACAAACCAAAAAAAAAAAAAAATACAAATTCACAACCTGCAATATCAACGAAAAATTAAAAAAAAAAAACAATTGCTAGTATCCGTACAAGTATAAACCCTATAAAGGAAAGTAAGGACTCGGCTGTTTTGATATAGCATGCAAAAGGCACCAGCAACGCAGCAAGCAAACATGAAAAAGAAGAATTTAGAGTTTTAATTTCCACATCTGAAAACCCAAACCTAGCAAAAAATAGGAAAAATTTCATCCCCGATTTTTATTTCTTGTATCATAGCTTTTTGTCCGTGACCCAACGTAGGACTAGGGTTTGAGCAAAAAGTGAATAAGTAAAAAATTAAATTATTAAAAAAATAAAAAAATAAAAACTAATTAAAGGAAACTCGAAACATACAACAAAGTTCTTGTTTTTCAACATACAAAACAAATTATTTCGGTATATATCTGGTTCGGGAAATAGTCAATTATGACATTTAGCAACAAAAAAAAAATCTAATTAAAGGAACTTCACTGTCGCAGTCTTCATCAGACTTCATGGGTCTGGTTGGATGCTACCAGACGTTTGTTTTGATGGTAGTCATTTCTAACCGGCACAGCATCAAGAGGATGATTATAATAATAACCATTAGCGCTGACATATGCTAGTAGGTCTATATCATCTTGGCAGAATGAACCTAGACTTGGGGTGTATTAAATAACACAGCAGTGGGATTTGGCAGCATCAACATCAAATGGCTGATCGGAGAAAAATGTCATTGGCTGACAAGAATTTTTGGAGTATCTTTTCAAATTTAAACGGTTTTTCAATCCCTTATTTAGGGAAACCTTTTATCTAATAAAAGAAATTCAAAAACAAAGAAACTGTCAAATCTAAAGTGCATGAATTAAGGTAAGGACTTGTTCAAAAAAAAAAAAAAAGAATTAAGGTATGGACAATTACGTAATACAAATATATGAAAACTGTAAATGTGCACCTACTCACAAAATATTTAGGAGAATAAAGACTAACTAACTGAAAAGTCTGAGCTATATACTTTAAAACAAATAAGTTCCTTGGAGTGTACCCCCTCCCAATTTTCCCTAATTTTTTTGGTCTTGGCCTAGAGAAATGGCCCACTTAAAATAGTGGCGATATCCTGCATGTTTTATAAGTAAATCATTTTCATTAAATAAACATTGTTTGGATGTTCAAAATAAAAAAGTTCTTAAACAAAAATACATTATAAAAGAAATACTTATTTGTGTTACAATTCCTAATAAATTATTAAATGCACATACACTAATGTACCAAAAATATAGACATATACGGTGTGTTAACACACATACTAATACAAGAAAATATCTATAACTATACTACTTTTAAATGTCACTTGAGGTGTAAACATTTGATCGTCTAAATTACCCTTAAAGATTTTTAAAAAGACAGCAATGTCCTCTATTTAATGTACTTTTATGCTATTTCTAAATTTCAGCTTACTGCTTTTTTAGTGTAATAATCCATATTTACCGTCTTTCAAGTATTATGTCCCAACCTCTCCCAACTTCTTAATAAACTTCGGTTTGGGAACTATCTATCTCCCACATCTCTTTCTTCTTTTACGCATGTCTATTGGACATCCATCCTTTTTCTTCCTAGATTCTATTTCTCTTCTCTCTCATGAACACTCATTTCTTTCCTCATTCCACACCATCTTTTCTGGGTATGTTAAGTTTATACATTTGACGTTTTTAAGTTAATTTTATTGTATATATGCTTTAGTCATAAAAATATATATAATTTATGCATTTCTATATATAATTTTGTATAGATAAGATGAATTTCCAATTTTCAAACATGAACTTGGTGCACATTATTTGTGTACGTGAATGTCGATGTGTAGGTGCCCTCACTAATGTCAGCAATCCCCTCTCTACAGTGTTTGGTCAGCTATGCAAACAAACGTCTTTTTGCTTCTATCCTCTACAGCTATTCATAAATTTCACAATAGAATCCACGCAGATATTAGTTTTAAACAATTTTATGCCTTAATGATGCATTCGCAAGTTGTTTGGATGGGAAATTTGGATGTCAATGGTATTTTTTTTTCATCCATGTGTTGCATGAAGTAATTGTCAATTTGGATTGCTACTTTTTACCGGGTGAAATGATTTTTCGGCATTTCAACTTCCAGGGGAGCATACTTCAAGTAATGTTCACTTCATGTACTATACATATGATGTCTTTTCGATCTAATGAATATTCACCAATTACCCCTATGTGTTGCACAAATATCAACTTATTGTAGAAAACAATTTCACAAGTTATACCAGTGCTTGCTCAGTGACCAAAAACCCATTAGAAGATGCATCTACTAACTGACCTTTTAGATCCTAGCAATTGGAGTAAATATTCAAGATGCAATGAATTAATCCTTTCTTAGTCTTGGTTGTTTCACACACACATTTCACATTGGACCATTCTACACCTCTTTTTTAGATCACATAAGGTTCTCTCTCTCTCTCTCTCTCTCTCTCTCTCTCTCTCTCTCTCTCTCTCTCTCTCTCTCTACATGTGTATATACATATATATACACACAGATATGCATTTATATAGAGCAATAGAGATATATATGGTGTGAACATTTATTGAATGAATTCATGTCATTTCTAATTTCAATTTGAAAATTTTGTTGTTTCGGTGGGACAATCCGAAAGGTATGTAGATTCGATAAACTTTTAAACACTTAAACTCTTAAGGTGTTCACTAAGTTTCAATCCAATCCTTACATCCAAATACATTAATTTGTTCCAATAGAAAAACGTTATAGGAGTTGCCTATTAAGGGTATATTTCTCTAGCAAAAGTTATCTCTCTCAAATACCACTCTGTTTCACAGTATCTCTCAAATTCTTCCTCTGTATCGTTTTTCTTTCGGGTTTGTTATCTTATTTTTCTCCAAAGCAAATGAAATAAAGTAAGATTCTATAACCTACACGTACACCCTTTTACCCAAGTATCGTATTGGTCACGAAAGGTTATTCCGTCAAAATAAATCGAAGAATTTTGATGCAACGACTAAATTGAAACAAAATTAAAATTCTAAAGATTTTATTATTGCAATTGGAACTTCAAGAACCAAATAAAAATTAGGTGCATACTTTAAGGGCATAAATTATAATTTATCCTTTTAACTATATACAAGGTCACTCTGACCTAGAAGACAAGTTGACTGAAAAGGTGCAAAAATATTAATAATATTTCATTGTCCTGGTACAATTCGAGTTTCCAGTCACAAAAATTTGATTGTAGTTGTGTGGCCCTTTTTTCATTTTTCTTTACTCCTTTTCTTTTTCGTCTTTGGTTTTTGATCCAACCACAAGATTCATTATAAATAGAATTTAGTTTTTGGTTGGAATTTGATTTTTTGAAAGCAAAACAATATCTGTATATGCAAAAAGACGGTCACCCGTAATTTCTTTTTTGCATTTATAATTCTTGATATCGGCAATGTTAGATTTTTTTTCCTAATACCTCAATAGCATATGTGTTTTGTGGGTTTGCAGGGATTGGTGTCCAGGGTTTGGAAAAAATAGTCCAAAGGACCCTCAAACCCCATGTTTAGGTTTAATTTTCAAGTTTGAGTTACCGAGACTGAACCTCATGAACATGGGTTTCGTCAAACCGGGAGAGGTTTCGAAAGAGGATTAACGAGTTAAGAATGGCGAAAAGACAATTGTACCCCTTAAAATCCTATTTACCGTATCTCACCCCAATCTCTGCGAAAGACAAATGTCTAGGGAAATGGAGGACGCTTGTCCTCTTACCGTAACAATGTCTTGTATGGTTAATGTTTTATTGCGTTTTATTATGGTTATGAATTATAGTTATATTTTATCAATATTCATGCTTTATTTCATTAGTTAGGAAGGAAAAAAAATCAAATATGATATTCAAAAGGACACAAGAAAATGTACGTAAATAAACATGGGTATGAATTGAATTGACCAAGGGGCAAAACAGTCAATTACAGGACAAATGGTTGTTAATAATTGTTATATATCCGTGGGTCTTACATGTGTATGTATTGCATACCAAACTTGGGTATGGACTAGATTCAACACTAAATTCCATCTTTGTTAGGAGGGGTTTGGGTTTGGAAGGGTTTGGGGAAGTCAATCCAAACGAACCAAACCCTTCCCAAAAATCTATCCAAACAAACCACAAGTGTGTAAAACCGATGACAGTGGAGTGGCCACTTTTTCCCCACCTTAAGAAATGCTAAGAATGTGCCAAGTAACTTTAGGATGTCTTGAAACTTGGTCATCAATCTATCAATGTGTTTGAAGCTATTCCACTAAGGAATGCCCTAGATTGTTTGTGGATTACTTTGCTATTTTTGGATCGGTTGAGTTTGGACTATTAGCCTATTACATGTGGTCCGGGCAGCTATTTTCATATATCAGGAATGATTAGAACAAGATTTAAAGAAAGCATATATAACTCAAATGTGAAAAACAAAAGATCCCCAAAAGTAAGTACAGTGACAAACATGTTTCTTGCACCTCACCATAGGACTTCTAAAGTAGATGTTCATTTTTGGTTTGCAACAAAAAAGGGATCATGGTTTTCTGATTGGATAACGAAAATATCTAATGATGTCCTTCTTGCCCATGAAGCAGCAATATACTTGTTGTTTTCATTTATTTCATTGGTTAAATTTTCGTTGCAACTTAAGGCCAATATCAGGAATGGAAATGTAAAACGTAAATAGTGGGTGCACAAAGAAACACCCAGTTCCTAAGTGGGAAAGCAATTACTCATTTTTGTATCAGTTTATGGTTTCGAAGCATTCATTTGGTTTGAGTTAACGAACATGCTATGTTATTATGAACACGCAATCACAGTAAATTCAAATGATTTGAGAAAGAAGTGCTAACGGGGAGGGGAGAGAGAATATATGTTTAAGCAGTTGCAATGAAGTGGCAAGCCTTTTTTCTTTTTTTCTTTTTTTTTTTGAGAATTATTGAGCTTGATTTTTGCTCCTTGACTCTCAAATTTTATTTGGGTAAATGTTGATCAATACAGAATGCATAACTAAGAAATTGACACCTAAATAAGTAACAATTCACGTGCAAAGCACGTGTGTATCAACCGATATACCGTATACACAAAAACACACTAATACAACAAAACATTTACACAAAAAACACACGCAATATTCACACCAATACACTCACAATAACAACAAAAAATACACATGCACAATGTTCACAGACACACTAATGCGCAAAGTATCAAATACATACCAAAACATGTTGGTATTTATGGACAAATTGTTAATTATAATGGTGACCTTTTCCCAAAAAGTGTAATGACACTGTTGAAACGCTTGACTTTTTATAAACAGGTTCTTCGTAGGAGGTGAAAAGGTATTTCCCAGAAGACAAGAAGGCACATTACCTTTATGAATGGACTTGATCAATGAAAAGATGTGTGAAGGGACATGACTCAAGGAAAAGGTGCAATGAAAAGGCAGTAGAAACTCTATAAATAGGGCTCTTCTCTTATTCATTCAACACACAAAATCCTAGAGAGTACGACAATGAGGAAGAATTGAAATTCTGTGTGTTTTAAGTGATTTCTAGTTTAACGAAAAGATCACTTCCTTCGTATTTTCTGTGATTGGAATCAATAAATTCCCTCACAACACACATACTAATGCACCAAAAAAATACATACTAATATACCAAAAAAGAACACACACAAATACACCAAAATATACACACTTTGTTACCAAATACATACACCAATGCACAAAAAATAAATAAGCATACTAATACACCAAAAAATTAGACATATTAATACATAAAAAACACACACACACACACACTAATATACAAAAATACACACACACATTGTGTTAATGCACATACAGACTATTACACCAAACCACACATACACGCACAAAATAATCTCAAAAAACATACTAATGCGCTGAAAAACACACAATGATACATCAAAATACACACATACGCTAATACACTATCACATACACTAGTATACCTAAAAAATATATAAACATTAATACATCCAAATATATATATATTTATATGCTAACTAATACATGTGCCTGGCACTATGTATCACACAAAAAAATTACCAATTAACAAAACGATTATTTACAAATACTCATCTAGAGACAGGAAAATATACAATTAAATTCTTTGAAAATTTAAGTTTTAATCTGATATATATTTCATTTTTGGGGCCAAATAAATTCAATAAAATGTAGACTTTCAACTACAAAAGATAATCCCAAAAAAGTTTCAACATGTATACACAATTTATATTATTTATTAACTTATAGTTGCAATTACATTCCAAAAACTAAAGCATCCTGCCACAAAATGGACACATATCTTTAATTTTCACCATTCCAAATATATACAAATCACTTCCCCTAAGACATTCCAAACATAAACATACTTCATCCCTAAAGCTAATAAGCTGTGTCTAAGCATTCTAGTATTCAAACTAGACATTATGCTTTTGGCACATTAAAAATAAAGCCTAAAGGATAAACAAAGAAAAGTAACATTAAGCATAGAACCTTATAAACAGTTACTTCTCAAAATCTCCCTAACCTAGTGTATTACCAGTGTCGAATCCTAGTTTGAATTCTTGTCATTGAAGTAAATCTAAAAACTGGTTCAAAAATAAAAGTAAATCTAAAAACACTTTGTCCATCATATACAAAGCACATGACAATGAATAAGGTAAAATGACTAAATTGAACAAAAAGGGGACTAAATGTGTTCACAAAAACACAATATTGTTGGGCATGTGGATCACTTCGTCCAAAATCATCCCAGTATCAAGGCAAGATGCCACAACAAATGTGAATAGTTTGCAATTGCTATGAGTGACTGGATCTGTAATGAGCAAATTAGAATGTCAAATCCTCTAATCAAGGCACAAAATTCAAAGGTGGTGACAGAGGATTCTCTTACCTTGTTTAAGAAACCACGAGGATTAATGAACTTACGATTTGCAACAACAATAAAATAATGCACTAAGCGAAGGTGAGCAATGAATCAATAAATTCAAAACATTTCAAATATCCTATAAGTAAAATACAAATTGATAATTTGAAAAATCTTAAAATAACATCCGAGTCATACAAAAATTTATAGAGCAAGCTCTAACTCACCCACAAGCCCCTCACTCACTATCACAAATACATTACCCCTCTCTCTCTCTCTCTCTCTCAATAGAAGTTTTGCAGAATGGGATAAATGGGGCCAAGGATAACTCACCACGACTCTAACAATGCTCGATGAGAAAAAATTCAAAATACGACCTAACAGCCTAAATTTCCAAGTTTATTACCCAACAAAGGCCTACATCATAGTTCAGGACAAAAAAACAATGTGTGTATTACAATATGAAACATATAATCAAATTAAAAAACAACAATTTGCGTTTGGTACCGTTTTTGTTTTCATGTTTTCGAAAAAAGGAAAAACAACAATTTTTGTTTTTTCTATGGTAAAAACTGAAAACAAAAAATATGTTTGGGTAGTCATTTATGTTTAACAAATTATAAAATATAAAAAAAAAAAACATGCTTGGTAACCAACTCAAAATCCCATTGTTACAACATAGCAATACATCCGTTGTTCAACATACCATTGTTCAAACCATCTCTATGTAACAACATGCATAACAATCAATTTAGAATGCAATTGCAAGTTAACCTGAAATTCATAACCACCTCTAAACAACAAAATAGCAACTTTACAAGAAAAAATTAAATTGAAAATAAAAATTAAAAAAAGAAATCCAAACCCACACACACAGACCAATACACACAGACATACCCACACATTATAGATCCATACAATAGTTGTTAGTATCGTACGATACGCGATACGTATCGTACGATACGTCACGATACAGCCCTAAACCGATACGGATCATAGCTATGTATCGTTTTTACATTGTATCATCCGATACACGATACGTTTTTACGATACAATACGTATCGGTACGATACGCACGAAACGCGAAGTCACTATTTAATTTTTTTTTTTTTTTTTTACAGCTTGATTCGCAACAGAGATGAAGACACCGAAGCCAACAAAGATGAATACACCAAAGCCCACAAATCAGAGAATAGAGAAAATGCCAAAAAAAAAGACAACAGAGATGAAGAAGACAAGAATTACCAGGCAACAAATCAGCAAAAACACCCAAGCAAAAGCAAATCAAACAAATTTCTGAAATTGAAAAAAATAGCAACACTAACCTGTAAATTTCGGATGAACCCTAGGTCTCACGATCTCTCTCTCCGTGTCTCACGATCTCTATCTCTTTGTCTCACGATCTCTCTCTTCATCGCTGTGAGCTGCGACCACGAGGTACCACTGTTCTTCTTCTTCCTCCTCTCTCTCTCTCTCTCCGGCATCGCCTCTTGCCTCTGGCTCTCTGTGCTCGTTCGTGAGTCGTGGGTAGACTCACGACTGTTTGTTTTTTGTTATAAGAATGAAGAATTACATTTAATACCCCTTACATTATAACTTTTTACTTTTAAGTATACATAAGTATCATTAATTCAATTTGATACCCTTTATTATTTTTTTAATATTAGTAAATTATATTGGTGACTTGAATAGTAAGTGGAATATTAATGAAATGTTATGTTTTTATGAGTCTATGATTTTTTTTCAAAAGCATATATATTTTATTATTAATTATTTAAAATTACGCCGTATCTTACGACACACGATACGATACGATACACTATTTTTAAAAAACAATACACCTTCCGATACGCGATTTGATAACTATGAACCATACACACACATAGAACCACACACACACAGAGCTCCACAAACATGATAGACCTACACAAACAAAAACACACACTTACACACAAACGCACGCACACAAATCCACAAACACAACAGATCTGAGATGCAAAATCGATGAACAACCCACTAGATCTGAGTAGAAGATCTAAAAGGCAAGAGAAAATGGAGACGAAAGGCGAGAGAGACGATGGAGGCGACTCTAACATTTGCGGAGAGAAGAAAGAAAAGATAAAATGAGGGTTTCTAGTCTAGGCAAAAAAAAATGCTATTTTTTGCTACTAACAAGATTTGAAATCCGGATCTCATTAAAGGGGAGACCCCTAGCACGCCTGTTTGTGTTTTTAGGTGTTTATGAAACACCTTTTTTTCTGTTTGCATTTTTGGACCTTGTTTTCAAAACACAGCAACTTAAAAAAAATGAAAACACATCCAAAGCGCATTTTTATTTTTTATTTTGATAAAAACTAATAACAAAAACAGAAAAAAAAAAACAAAAACAAGTGGTTGCCAAACGCAACCTTATTATAAAAAGCTAATAGCATATTGACTATCTGGAAATTTGATTATATGGACAATGGCAACTCTCTCTCACACACATAAACACACAATCCAAGCAAAACCCATAATATAATTACACTAAAATTAAAAATAGAATTAACTTTGTAGGAAAACTCGAGCCTTTATATGTTTGCCAAGAAGGCAAAAAAAACTAATTAAACTTACTAAAGCATAAAAAAGAAAGGAACTTTAAAAGCCAAACTTTAGAATTAACTTTCATTACTAGTTGTACCAGTTTTAGTTTCCAGAAGAAACTCACCTCAAAACCCAAACTTTATATACTCATCTCAAAAACACATGTCCAATTTGAAGTGAATGTCTTTAACCTACCTATCTATACCACATGCATACACAATAATCCAACATTCCAATTTGGAATTGCAGTAAAATGAAGCAAGCAACTAGGAAGGATTGAAAAGAGAGCTGACCTCTCTTGTATAACCCACACCTTTCTATAGTAACCCAAGCCTACCCATGTCTCATTAACCTCCTATAATGTAAAATAAATTGCAATTGCTGATACAAAAAATTTTAATAAATGTTTGAATCAGTCCATAAATAGCCAAGCCTCATGAATATGCAAAAAAGTTGTGAATACATAAGCCTCATAAATATACAAAAAGGTCCAAATACGCTTGCCCCACTCAATCTATATCACACACAGTAAATACATACATAGCTAAGCCAAATTCAGAGAGAGAGAGAGAGAGAGAGACAAAGAAAGACCAAGAATCAGCTTAATAAGAGCACAAATCTCGAAATAAACAGAAGTTTTGGTCCTTAATTGCTCACAAAAAAAAAGGCAAAATAAACATAAAAAGGTTGAAAACTGAACTAACACTGATAAAATCGACAAGGGTATGCATCTAAAGCTTATCAACTTCCAAGAACTCATTTCAATAATTAAAATCTTATTAAAAGAACCACAAAGCCGACTCATCCACAAAAATAGGACATACAAAGAAAAATTTAGAGTTTTACCTTCACAATTTCTACACAGGACTGCTTCTAGTGCTCCTTCTTTCTTTGGGGCTGCTTCTAATTTGCTTTAGATCCAGTAAACCCAGAGCACATATATACGTTTGTAGAAATCAACTAATGAATTGCCAAAGGTAAAACTGAAAAAAAAAAAACACAAAGCGAGTGAACTTTAGACCAAAAAATTCAACAAAGATGGCAGCGAGTAAGACTGTCGACAAACAAAAATTCAGAATTCCTATCCCCAAAAAACAATTGAGTCACTTTTTGAATCTACTGAATTCATTATAATCCTATGGTCCATATAAGGATTCTCTTCAAATCCCAAAGTTTTTTTCTTAAATGTAGGGTTTCCCTTAAAATCTAGGGTTCGCCCTATGGTTGTTGGCAGACTGTGGTGGTGGATGGCGGTGGGTGAAAGAGAGAATAATCAGAGAGGGGGAGTGTGTGACTATGGGGCGGCGACAAACGGTGGTACGGTGGTGGTGGTGGATGGCATGCGTGGTGTGGATGTCGATGGTGAGAGAGTGAAGAATCAGAGGAGAGTGGGAGATAGAAAGAGAGTTACCTGAGAGTTGTGTCGTTGTGGTTGGTGTCGGCAGCTACGACGTCTGGGCAGCAGAGGTGTCTAATGGAGAAGAGAGATGGGGGAGGCGGAAGTAGAAAGAGAGATGGCGGACGGAGGATGGGGAGGGTCGGCTCCTGTGCAGTTAGTTTTTAACCGCGTGTTGTTAATCAAAACGATATCGTATGGTATGATATCGTTCTACGGAACGAGGGGATTTGGGGAGAGACATGGGGCGGATTTGAGAAGAGAGAGTCAGGGGATTTGGGGAGAAGAGAGTGTGAGGGCGTAAGAGAGGTCAAAAGCTTAAGATTAGGGTCTGATATAGAGAGTAGTCAAAACTTGGCATTTTGGGTGTGGGATAAAATTTTTGGGGACCAATAATTTTGAAATAATTTGAAACGGTAATAATTTATGATAAATTAGGATAACGTAGTCCGTCAGAAGATATTTTATTTTATTTGAAATGATCTGAACTCTTTTTTATCTTTAGATTCAAAAACAGTTCTATTTTATTATATAGATTAAAAATTATCCGTACTTAAAGACATTATGTAACAAAAATAAAAGAAGTAATAGCCCAATTCACATTTAACATGGTATATATTACAATTTTATACCTCTCAAATCCAAATAATTGTCGTAACAAACAAAATTTCAACAATCTATGTAATAAAGTAGCTAGCTTAATTTGTCTTGAACTTTTCACGGCTCAGATCGATTCAATATTATTGATTTGACGATCCTAATTAATCTACATTCCTACAGGACTCTTTGCTACATTATTTTTATCTCTCTTTATCCTCATTCAAACTATTGAAAAGATTGGCTTAGACGGTTATATATATAGAGATTGGCTTGAACGGTTATATATATATATATATAATTAAAGAAGATTAATGTGTCTCTAATAAAAGTCTTGCTTCTAAAGAGACCTATTAAATTCTAGAAACATCCCCTTTAGTTTTAAAGAGTTTTACTTTGAACTCTATATTCTTCTAAACTTAATTTTAACCACTGTTTTACTTGGTAAGTTGGAAGAATAGAATTTTGGAAAATTTATGGCAGCCCCGAAAACAGAAAATTCGTTTTTCAAGGAAATTACACTTTGACCCCAAAAGCTTCAAAAATTATGATTTGATCCCAAAACTTTAGAAACTTTTTTTTGAACAGCCCAAACTACTTCTATACCCTATTACCTCATATTAGAAAAGATATTATATGTAAATGATTAAGTATATATCAATGGGTAGAAAGTATAAAAATTAAATATAGAATCGTGAAATGATGAAGTTAGGAATAGGGATTGATTGTTATATATTATTTTGGATTAGGTGGTAATTGCATTGAGATGAGAAAGAGTGTTTTGAATTGGATTTTGGGAATCAAGGTGAGTAGTTTACTACTTTTTTTGGGAGGATTTTCTATATTCACTGTGTGGGTATGTGTGTGTGAATCTTTCATATATATGATATATGTGTTGATGTTTGGGGTTGCAATTAAATATTTTGAAATTGTGAACTATTCTACATGTGAATTTTGGAAAACTTGTGGGATGATTTTATATCATTGCTTTGATGATGAAAGGGAAATTTTGTGTGCGTTAGGACTAAAACTTCAGTTTTGGTGTGTGTGGAAATTATGTTTATGAGACGGGGATTGGGGTTACCAGGTCTAAGTGGTAACAAGAGATTGGGTCAGTCATCAGACTAGTAATGATAAGAGACTGGACTAATTACCATGCTAGTGGTAACAAGAGACGAAGTCAGTTACTAGGCTAGTGGTAACAAACATGATTTGACAAATGTATTTGGAACTAAATGTGTGTGTGTGAGTGTTTTGGGTTATAAATGTTTTTTCATTTATAAAGTTATTTGTGATCATGAAATCATTTTGTTTAAATGATTATGTGAGAGGGGTTGGGGTACCATTTGTTGTACTTATGTATATATCAAGTTTATTTTTTTATATAAACTATGTGATTTATTTTCATACCTCATTAGAGGTTGTTGCTATTCACGGGTCATTGTACTCATCCAAACATTTAACATTTTTCAGGTGAGAATCAGGATGAAGAGTAAGTTTGCAGATAAATAAGGGATTAGAGGACTTGAAGATTTTCAAGAATAAATGTCTTTTGTAGTTTTGAGACAAGTATTTAATTGTTTTGAAAACAATGTTGCTTATGTTTGGAGTAGTTAACCTTACAATTTGGTTATTATTTTACATGAATTTAGTAATGATGTTAATATAAATATATATATATATATATCTAATAAAAAAATATATCTAATATATATTAAAACTCTAATAACAAAGATTATCTCTAATAAAATATAGGTTCATTAACATATGTTGTCCTATATATCTATATCGATATCTATATCTACTATATCTATCTATATAATAAAGTAGGTAGATTGTTTGTCTTGAGCTTTTTGCGACTCAGATCGTTTGAGGATTATTGATCTGACTTTCATTCCTTTTACAACTCTGAGACTCCTATCTTTCATATAACTTTCTATCTCCATCTCTATCTCATACACGCAACTCTCTCGCTCTATCTCATATCTCTTTTAAATAAAAAAATAACAATGACCAATAAAAAAATAACAATGACAAATAAAAAAGATAAGTGAAACCAATTGAACCAAATAATATTCAAAACCAACTATAAATTTTTTTTTCCAAGTTGTAGACATTCAAACTCAAGCTAATTACCAATAAAAATAATAATAACATAGCCAAATATTTGAGTAATTTTATAGAATGAAAAAATATTTGAATACTAAAAAAAAAATTCAGATTGTAGACATTCAAAGCCAAGTAATCACCAAAAAAAAACAAGTGAAACCAATTGCACCAAAAAAACAAAAAAATTCAAAGTCAAGCTAATCACCAATAAAAAAATAACAAGTGATACCAATTACACCAAAAAAAAATAAAAATTAAGCCAAGCTAATCACCAATAAAAAAATAACAAGTGATTAAGTTTATAATTATGTTGTGTTATTAGGTTGAATGGTGACAATGGTGATAAATTCATACGTCTTATAAATGAGCAAGATTTTATTTATTACATAAAAGTTGTAAATTTTATTGAGTTTCGTTAGTATTTGTTTTTTTTTCGAAATATTTGTATATGTGGTGTTATTTTGGGGAGTTTTTTTTATACATTTTTGTGATAGTTCTATTAATATGGAGGATATGATCGACAATATATTTCAAGTCATTTTAATAGAATTGATATGAATGTTTTTGGGCCATTTTTTTTTTCAAGCTGGGCAATTACTTGCAATTTTTGTGTGTGTTATATAGTGTTTTTCATGCATGGACAATTTTTGTGTGTGTTATAGATATATTAAAACTCTAATAACAAAGATTATCGCTAATAAAATATAGGTTCATTAACATATGTTGTCCTATATATCTATACCAATATCTATATCTATATATCTATCTATATAATAAAGTAGCTAGATTGTTCGTCTTGAGATTTTTGCGACTCAGATCGTTTGAGGATTATTGATCCGACGATTCTAATTGGATTTTCATTCTTTTTACAACTCTAAGACTATCATCTTTCACATAACTCTCTCTCTCCATCTCTATCTCATACATGCAACTCTCTCTCTCTCTCTATTTCATATCTCTTTTAAATAAAAAAATAACAATGACCAAAAAAAATAATAAGTGAAACCAATTGCACCAATAGATATTCAAAACCAACTATAAATTTTTTTTTCCAAGTTGTAGACATTCAAACTCAAGCTAATTACCAATAAAAAAAATAATAACATAGTCAAATATTTTAGTAATTTTATAGAATGAGAAAATATTTGAATGCTACAAAAAATTTCCAAATTGTAGACATTCAAAGTCAAGCAAATCACCAATAAAAAAACAAGTGAAACCAATTGCAACAAAAAAATAAAAAAATTCAAAGTCAAGCTAATCACCAATATTTATAATTATGTTGTCTTATTAGGTTGAATGGTGACAATGGTGATAAATTCATACGTCTTATAAATGAAAAAGATTTTATTTATTGCTTAAAATTTGTAAATTTTATTAAGTTCCGTTAGTATTTTTTTTTTCGAGGTATTTGTATATGTGGTGTTATTTTGAGGAGTTTTTTTTATACATTTTTGTAATAGTTCTATTAATATGGAGGATATGATCGATAGTATATTTCTAGTCATTTTAAAAAAATTGATATGAATGTTTTTGGGCCATTTTCTTTTTCAAGCTGGGCAATTACTTACAATTTTTTTGTGTTATATATAGTTTTTTCAAGCACAGACAATGACTAGTATATCTATATAATAAAATAACTAACTTAGTTTGTCTTGAGTTTTTCGCGACTCAGATCAATTCAGTATTATTGATCCGACGATCATAATTAATCTACATTTCAACAGGAGTCTACTACATTCTTTTTATCTCTTCCCATCCCCATTTAAACCATTGGAGAGATTGGCTTGGACGGTTATATATATATATATATTAGTTTGTGCACACGTGCGTTGTACGTGAACAATCTTAACTTATAGTTTTACTAGTAATGTCAATTCAAAGATCGAGATTACGACATAATAGTCTCAAAGACTATGCCCTTCACAAGTTTGAATCAATTAAAGAATGTTTCATTCAATTAAATACATCATAAACTAATGAAACAGAACATAAGTCCATTGTTTAACTTAACGCACAAAATAAAATTCAAATAAAAGCGTTTTTTTGGGTCAAAATATAAACAAATAAATAAATTAGATAGCAGTAGTATCACTCCATTGCTATGTCCAATTGCTTCTTTGTCTGTAACACTTAAACCAAAAACTGAAATAAAAATCATAGGATTATTTTTTTATTTAAAATTTTATCTAGCATATGGGTAAAAAGAATGTTAATTCTTAATTGGAGACCATAAACAGTCATGTTACTCTAGTTATTGAACAATTGATCATATACTTGGGAATGATTCACGTAAAGGAACAAAAAATATTTATCAATTCTTTATAGTGTGTGTGGTATTACCCCCAATTTATTTAATGATACAATCTAAATACCAATAATAAAATATTCCGTTGTGACCCAAAGCACATTCTTTGGTAAACCTCAACAATGTTAGTAAAAAAAATTGAACAAACATAAATGATGTGCAATGTTACTAAGCTACAAGTAATTGCATAAATATTTGAAACCCGAATACATCACCTACTCCAATTAAAAAATCTAAAACGTGAGACAAGCATGACAGAAGTATCGATACTCCTAATTGGTCTTAAAACAACTCTTTACTTTTGACATTAGAAGACCCACTAAAGTCGAAACAACTCGCACAAGTCTTTCATTGCTAATAAATTGGTAAATCATGCTTGGTTTAATTTTTTAAATAAAATGGCATTCATTGGATAAAACTAAAAGTAGGTTTCTAACAGATCCCAAGTTGGAACGTCCTTCTGTTTTCAATAAGAAACATGCAATCAACAAACAAAATTAATAGAAATCTACAACAATAAAAAAGATAGCAACTTAACATCAATCTTCATTTCATGAGTCAAAACACTTATCTCATGATTTTGTTTAATTTGAGGGTATTTTGATCAACATACTTGTATCTATCCTCTACTACAATCCATCAATTATTTGGGCATGTTCTTTCCCATGCTACAAAATTTTCAATCACTCACACCCCATTCAATGAGTAAAACCAAACCACCTGAATTCAAAAGAATGATTTGAGATAAACCTGAGGAATGTGATCATAAGAACGTAGCATATAACCACCCTTTCAATCCTTGGACGACATGGAGCAACCTTCACATTCTTCAAATTGTTGCCCAATAGTGTCAAATAAGTTGTCTTTGCATTGGTCCTTGATGCAGTTATATTTATCCAACCTGTCTTAACAAAGTTCTCTATATGTTGTGCCTACCATTAACCAAGACAAACCTAGTTTCAATAAGACCCACAAAGATTAGATCCAAAAATCAAGAAAATAGTGATTGAAGATCGAAAAAGTGCTAGGGAAGAGAAATATAAAGCCAATATGAAAAGAGGGAAGCGTAATAGAAAGACAACATGAAAAGGTTAGAGAGCGATTATTGAATTTAGGATGGGAAGGTCAAAAACCTTATATAACGGCTACAGGCAGTGAACCACTCACTTCCAACCATCAAACATTTTATATCCTTAAAATTGTATTGTCTTTACCTTTTTTTTCTTTAGTATACAGTCTATCCAACTTCTTGTTTTCTATATATAGAGAAAGAGGGATAATCTTTTAGAAGTTGTGTCCCTTCATCTCTCTTGTTTCATAAACTGATAATTCAATGGAGAAAGTAGAACATGGGGAGTATGTCATAAATGATATTAATATAATAAATAAATGGTGTATTGTATTGTCTTTATAATATATTTATTCATGATAGTTTAGATAATTAAGAAATGTTAGAGGGCAAAAGAGAAAAATAAAAGTTTTTCAAAGATACATACTTTTTAAAGTAGTATAGATATAATAACAAAATATATCTAATATCTATTAAAACTCTAATAATAAGGATTATCTCTAATAAATATAGATTCATTAATCGTCCTATATATCTATCTATATATATCTATACCGATATCTATATCTATATATATAATCCAATCTATATAATAAGCAGTTCAAACGCGTAGTTTAAAATTAACAAAATAATAACACAATAACAAGGATTATTGATAACAAAATATAGGTTTATTAACATACGTCTTCCTATATCTATATATCTATATATAAATCTATAATATAAAACAGATAAAAAAAATGACTTTTGCTATTCGCGGTTGAGATCTCTTTCAATTTTACTTTAAAATTAATCTGACGACTAATATTAACACTCTAAATTTAATAAGGAAAATAGACACCTAAGGATGTGTTTGGGGTGACTTTTTAAAAGTGTTTTTAATACTTATAATTTCTCATAAATACTTTAAAAAAAAAAAAGTGTTTGAAACTACCCCACCACCACCCTACCCCACCACTAAACTACCCCCACCATCGTCACCACTACCACCTCCACTGTCGCAACCCCACCACCACCACCAATGTCACCACCCCACTACCACCCCCCACCCACCACATTCACCACTACCATCACCCCCTCGCCCCTTACCACCACCATCGCTGTCATCACCATACCACCCACTACCATCACAACCATTGTCACCCCACCACCCCCCGACCACCATCATCCCCATTACACCCACCACTACCACTGTCACCTCCACCTTACCACCACTCTACCATCATTGCCACTGTCCTACCACCGCCACCGCCACCGCCACCTCTGCCACAACAACCACCACTACCACTACTACTCCCTACTATCACCATCGTCGTCATTACTACTGTTGCCACCCCACCACCGCCACCCCTACCGCCCGACCACCATCATCCCCATTACCCCCACCACCACCATCACCACCACAACCGTCACCTCCACCCCACCACCACCATATCACCACCGTCACTGTCCAACCATCACCCCTATCACCTCACCACCACCCCTCACGACCTTCACCACTAGCACCACCACCAACATCGCCACCCTACCATCGCTCACTCCCACTATAACCAGTGCTTAAATTCATTTCCCTCTCCTCTATATTTGTGATTTGATTTTAGATGTGAATATAAATATATTTATTGTTGACCATTTTTTTTATTACTCTGTGCCTTCGGGCACAGACAATAACTAGTAAACCTATAATATAAAACAGGGCAGACTTCAATAAACTCATCAAATGGTCTCAAATAGACTCATCCGGCAGCCACCAATATCTCTCTCAAAACCATTCACATTGAATTCTCCCCTTCCAAATCCATCACTTCTCACTTATATTGCAGCGTGCCTTCAGGCACATGTTACCTATAGTATACTATATTAACAAAAAATTCAACAACGGATATTAATTTAATTAATCAACAAATAATAAAACATTAACATTTAAAGTCAAAGTTCAATAACAACATGAAAATGTCTATTTATTTTTTGTATATTATTAGGAATATTAAAATTATTAAATATTATAAAATTATTCTTTAGTTTTTGTTGCTATTGTGGTATAAAAGAAATTCACTTAATAATAAATGAATTAGATATAATTTTTTTGTATTAACAGTCATATAGTTGGAACAATGAATTTTAGAAGGTTTTTTTTTTGTTAGATATTTTAATTTACTATAAAAGAACGAACTCTCTCCCCATTCCCCATTCTCAGATTTATGTGCTTTCTAAAATCTTCAAAACCTTGAGAGACACATTATTAAGGATTTCGAAAGGATCCTTTACTTACCACTATAGAATCCCATCTATTGGAGTTGATTCCATAATTATTTTTGCGAACTTTAGCCTTGCAAAAAGCATAATGAATAAGATTTAAAAAGAAAAAAAATGCAACTCGACTTTTGTTGGTCATTTAGGGATTATATAAATATAGATATGTATATATATACACACACACACTAATACACCAATTATATACACGCATAGATTATGTTAACATATATACTAATACACCAAAAGATACATAAGCACTCTAGTACACTAAACATAGACAAAGATAGATAGACTAACACACCTATATACACAAAAACCACACACATAAATGAATACACCAAAATGCACATAAACACACTATTTTAATACACACACATACACTAATACACTAAAACACACGCGCGTGTATTGGGCAAGGATCAAAATATCGTTTCGAAATGGTTGAAATATTTTCGTTTCCAAGGAGACCGAAACGAATCAGTGATGGAATCGAAATTCTAATATTTCGAGGTATTTCATAATGTTTCGAGATGTATTATAATATTTAAATGCATTTGCACAATTTTTTTGAAATGTTTCAAGGTATTTCAAGATACTTTGATATATTTAAATCAATGTTTTAGAAAAATAATTCTTAATTTTTTTTTATTTTTTCATTATGTTTCCGAAACGGGTCGAAACGTTTTCGAAACACATCGAAACTTTTTCATTTCCTAGGTGACCGAAACAATACACCAAAATAAAATTTTGATCCTTGGTATTGGGTTAACACACACTAATATACCAAATAAACACCCACAGTAATACACCAAACCCAAGTATGTGCATGTATTTTTCTATAGAGAGAGAGAGAGAGAGAGAGAGAGAGAGAGAGAATGTGTGTGTGTGTGTGTGTTTGTCTGTGTGTTTTATGTTGATGGATTAATACGTGCGTTTGTGTGTGTGTATTTCGATGTATTAGTATGTGAGTATGTGAGTGTGTATTTTTTTTTTGTATATTATTGTGTGTATTTTATATTATGTATTAGTGTGATTATTTATTTTGGTGTATGAGTTTGTGTGTTTTGCTTTATTGGGGGAAGGGGGTATGTGTGTGGTTTTGGTGTATTAGTATGTGTGTGTGTATGTTTCGGTATACTAGTATGTGAGTTTGTGTCTCAGTATATTAGTTTGTGAGTATGTGTATTTTTGGTGTAGTGTGTCTATATGTGTTTTTGGTGTATAAATCTTTGTGTGTGTGTGTACTTTCATGTGTATTTTGGTGTATCTTTTTAGTGTATTAGTTTTGCGTTTAGGTGTATTAGTATGTGTATTTTTGTGTTGTAGTGTGTGTCTAGGTGTTTTTTTTTTGTATATTTGTGTGTATGTGTGTTTGATGTATTAGTGTGTGTATCTTGGTATATAGGTACATGTGTTTGGGTGTATTGGGGTATATGTGTATTTTTTGGTGACTAGTGTGTTTTTATATGTGGTTTTTCTGTATTATTATGTGTTAACACAATGTGTGTGTTTGTGTATGATGATGTTTTTTCACGTGAATGAGCAGCGAGTTAGGGTTCAATTGTATGGGATGGATCTTAGCTACAAGGCTCGTGAATTGGTGGATGAATGCTCTAGTTACCCGGGGTGTAGTGTGTGATATACAGTAGAAATATAGTGGTTCACCGGCTGATGAGCTCGGCTAGTCCACTTTTTAATGGAGGCTCTTGCTCCTTTCTCTCTATTGATTATTTCAGAATGCTTACCGAGAACTTTTTCCAATAACTCCCCCCTCACTAGATGGGGTAATGTACTGTACTTATAATGCTATTCCTAACCCTAAGGGTTCTCTACCGAGATCCTTGCCCCTTATTCATGGAATTCCCCTTAATTCGGGGAGGGGATCCTGGTCAATCAAGAGTTCTATGCATGGGGGTTTGCTTGGCTTCTGTATGGGAGGTATCAGCTGTCATCCAGCTACTTCCCTTATTGATTCGAATATTACTTTGGTTTAGGGGCGGCAGAGCTCTGGTTTCCCGATCTCTGGAGCTTCGAACTGACCTCCCGATCTGACCTCATGGGCTGATCTCACACTAAAAACTGATTTTGGGTATCATCAGTTGGCCCCCAGCTCCTAGCTCAAATGAGTTTAGGTAGGGGCTGAGTTGAGGTCCGGTTATAGCTGACCTCCAATTGTCGACCTCGGTTCGCGTGTGAACAAGTTTTTGACGGTTACAGGTAATCATTTTCTTTCCTTGCTTCCCGCGCACGTCCCCCACTTCGTGCAGTTGGCTTTAAATGCCTTAGAATTGACGCTAACGGTCATTTTTCCCTCTTGAATCCTCCAGTCAAGCCTTTCATCTTCCATTTCTTTTGCAGACTCAGACTCTCCCCAATCCTTCGGCGAATTTAGGGTTTTGCTGAAACTCCCCTTCCTTCGAATTGGTGTGTCTGGCTTGCTCACTCTGAACTTTGGCTTGCTGTTCGTCTCTGATTAGGTACGTTCTTGGCTCCTTTCCTGCTATTCTAGTTCTGGATCCCTCGAGTCTGAGGTGGTTTCTTCATTTTTGGACTTTTCGATTCAGTTATTTTAGAAATCGGGGCCTTTCTTTGATTCATCTTCCCCATTTCTTGGACCCATATTCCACCGCTAGAATCTTTATTACTGCGCACAGTTGTGTGGACCCCAAGGTTCTCAAGGAGTGTTTTTCTAAAATTCCTCCTCTCTATTGGTCTTTTAAGCTTCCCTTTACCTGCCCTGCTATGTCTACCTCCTCTGGTGCCACCCCTTCCTCTGTTTCCCTTTTAGGAGACCGATCTGTTGAAGAGGATTCTGACTTAGGTGTCGTGGGTGAGGAAATCGACAACTTCCCTAGCGTCGACTCCATCGATACTCAGGCACATACTAATGAGCCTCCCTCTATTCCCTCCCCTGTGGTAAAAAAACCCGGACAAAGGCAAGGGCAAGGTGAGTGGCGTAGGTGTTTCAGCTCCAGGGGTGTTGTCTGCTTTTAGTCACGCAGAGCTCGTGGGCCATAGTGAGGTCTGCCCTTTTCTTATGAAGGTTTTGAGTGCCCGTTATGGTTTCCCTCCGGGGGTTCAACCCTGGTGTTCGGACGAGTATACCCCCTATGTTTCCCAGGTTCATAAGAAGGTCTGCTTCTTTGTGGCTGCCTTCGAGAATGGTCTACATTTTCCCTTACACCCTTTTATAAAGGGTGTTCTTCAACACTTCAACATTTGTCCTGCTCAGCTCTCACCTAATTTCTGGGGGGTCCTGGTGGGTCTTCTTGTCTTCTTCAAAATCCACAAGCTTGGGATTCCTACTATTTCCTTACTCATGCACTTCTTCAATGTCAAGCGCACTACTTCTGAGGGCTTTCTGTATATTTCCAAACGAACGAAGGCTAGAGTAATGATTTCTGACCTCTCATCCTCCCACAAGCACTGGAAGAAACAATTTTTTTACGTGGGGGGCTCACAGTGGGAGTACAACTCTGCAGATAAGACAGATACTCTTCCAATTCCTAGATCCTGGTCAGTCCTCGAAAATCTAGGTAACCCCTTATTCAGACTAACTATGATTGGGTTTGGTGGCTTTCTCTGATTCTGCTTCGTTTATATTATTTCCCAGGTCGACGCCCTGACCTTAGTGAAGAGGGTGAACGGGTGTTGCTGAGGTTAGGGAGGTGCTCTTTAGCAAAGTACTCTGAACTCATCAAACCTTGGGTTCTAGTGGAGCAAGGGTTCAGCCCCCTTGGGGTAATAATAGAATCCCCTACCCCTCTTTCGTTCGAAGCACCCATTCCTCTTCCAATTGCTACGGTTGAAGTGGCAGGTAGTAGTTCTCCTCTCCTTACTCATCCCAAATTTTCATTTTTTTTTTCCTGTTCCTTCTTAACTTGCTCGTTTTGATTCTTTTAGGTTCTTCCTCGATGGAGCCAACCCAAGAAGAACTTAAGGCTAAGATAGCTCTGTTGAAGGGTAAAAGTGGGAGCAAGCGCAAGGCAGAGGTCGATTCTGGTAATCGTCATGTTACTCGAGCTAAGATGCAGAAACCGGGATTGCCCCCCAGCTTCCTTGTCTCAACTACAGGAGCCCCTTCTAAACCATCTAGCTCTCTTGCTTCGGCTCCCGGAGCTATCGCCCCCTCATCGAGCTCTCCTCGAGCCCCAGAGATCCTTCCCTCAAAAGGTGCTCCGTAGGCTCCTGATAGAGCTCGTGCACAAGACCAGACCTCACCCTCATCATCTGAGGTTGAGAGGGCCCTGGGGTTAATTCCTTAGCTTCTGCTTGCTTCTCCCCCTCTTGGATCATCTGAGAACATCTCCCAGCCATCTCAACCGAGCTCTAAGCTGAAGAAATGGGAGCTCCCTAAAGCAGAAGGAAGTGAAGACTCTTTTTTGATAACATTGATCTTGTCGCAGGTGCCATTACTTCCATCATTCCTGATTCTGATGTTCTGAGGGCTGCCACGATGCCTCTTGAGAGCTCCATCGACTTAGCTCTCTATGGAACTACAGTTGTAATTACCTGTCATTCTCCTTTAAGCCCCCACCTTGTGCTCGTCTTTTTTTTTTACTCCCTATTTCTGATCGTATTTCTCCTTAGCTGGCTATACACGTGAGGGGTTTGCTGAGTCGAATCCGTTCTATGGAGAGCTCTGTTAAGGCGTCCAAGTCGTGGGAATTTAAAGCCGCATAGGTAACCTTTGCTAATGACGACCTCCAAGCCCAACTTCAGAGTCTTTGAGAGCATACGGAGAAGCAAGCTTCTACCATCAAGAGCTTGGAGGCGGAGAAGAAGAAAGTCGTAGAGGAAGGGAAGAGGAGTAAAGATGACCTCAAAAAGGTCTCAGAGAAGCTCAAACTCAAGACCGAAGCTTGGGTCAAGGTAAACCAGGAGAAGTTTGAGGCCTTGAGTTCTTACAATGAGATGAAAAGAGAATATAATGTGTTGGGAGATGTGCACAACGTCATGCTTGTTGAGGTTGAAGTCCAGAGAGCAGCTGTTAAGGAGAGGGATGATCTGGTTGCCAAGCTAAGGGACGATGTTGTTACCAAGTGGGCCAAAGGATGGATTGCTTTTCAAGAGGTAGTCGAAGAGACCTATCCTGATCTTGACTTCAACTTTGACGTTCCGGCAGAGGCTTCGGTTGAAAAGAAGGCAGAGGTGCATAGTTTAGCACTTGCCTCCGAAGGTGTCCCTGCGGGTTCTGAGTTGCCTACCTCATCGGCTGAGGTTCAAGCTCAAAGTATTCCCATCTCTGTATCTGCTGCTACCACGGGTACCCCTGAAGCTTCCCTGGCTCCTGCTCCTGCTGACCTTACTGCTGCTGCCCCTTTCTCTGTTGACGTGGTGACGAGAGCTTTAACTGAAGTCGAGGTTTCTGCTCCATTGACTATTCCAGAGACTTCAACTGCTATTTTGCTAGAGGCTTCAACTGCTGATCCAACAAGCACTCCTATTGCTGACCTGCCGGGCTCTTCCCCTCCTGCCCCTTCAGGATCTTAGGAATCCTTTATTGCTGAACACTGAATCATTGATGTAAATGTTGAACACACCTTTAAATTATTGATGTAAATGCTGAACACACTTTGCTTTTGTTTTTGTTTTTGGAGCTCAACACAGTCATTGCTTATTCTGTTAAGGTTAATTGTTTTGCCTGTCCGCATTCCTTGTTTGTACTCCTTTTATTTTGCATTCCTCTTTCTATCTTCCTGTATTCCCTTTTCCCCCCTTGCTTGGAGGAGTTCTTTAGTTCTCCTTCCCAAGCAAGATTATCAAACTTGGATGTTCAGAAGAGCTGATAACGTACCAAGTTAAGGGCTGCAGAGCTAAGAGGGCTGTCGGGACCACGAGGCCTTACTTTTTTGAAAATGTTGAGATTATTAAGGAGGGCTTCTTTATCTCATCTTTTGAAAGTAAGAGGCCTCTTAGAGCTCTTTAGGATGTGAAACTTGGCATCCCTCGTGGTGGCAAGAGGTTTGCTGGACTTGGAAAAGATAGCAAATAACTTGATGCTTGATCTCTTTCAAAGGTAGACCTGCTGGGGTCATGTTGCTACATACATGAGGACTTTGAAGACCGATGAACCTAAGAAGTACTAGCCCATTTCATCCATGATATGAGCATGGCTCTTGGAACTAGAGATCTCCAAAAAATTGCGATGGAGAAGTTAGGCAGCCAACCGAGCTGACCTCAACTCAAAGAAGTCTGAGGAATATTCTGTTTAGGTGGGGTCAGACTTACTTCCAATTATATTGAGCGCATTGGGGGGGTTATCTTGTGCTGGTTCACCTTACCACATTTACTCAACTACTTTCTAAAACCATAACTACCTTTATTAATTAGGAAACCAAAAGGACCGCCGACTCTGTTTTCTGTGTGGTTCTTGGTTTCTTAAAAACTCACGGTTTTCTTCAAAGCTTCTAATTTCTCCTAGATTTCTTCTTCCCTTGTCAAAAGATTTTAGAGTCTCTTCTTTCCTGAATCTAAGAAACCACATTCTGTCCTTATCGTAATCCTGATGGCTGCCCTTGTTTCTCCTCTGTTCAAAGAACGCACTTCTTTCGGAATTGACTGGAAGTGGCATTGTCCCTACTTGTCTCCTTCAACGATGGAGCCTTCTGACTTGACAGTTATCACGAAGCGATTCTTCTCTGAACTTGACTTGCCTCTGCAAGTCTCCACCCTTGATGAGCCTTGTAATTACCTTTCCCGGGGGGAAGTTTGTTTTTTTTAGGGTGCCTTAGACATGGGGCTTCGCCTCCCCATTCATCCTTCTATTGGGCGAATTCTTGCATATTATGGCTTGTGCCCCTCTCGCCTTTCACCTCGAGGATGGGCTTCTATGGTCAGCTTTTTCCTCTTCTGGCATCTGTATGACAATGGTAGGTTCCCTTCTGTTGCATATTTCCTTTACTTTTTTGAGATCGAAGAGGATGATTCCCCCTGCTTAAGTTTCTTTCGTTGGAGGCACTTCAATTTACTCCGTTTGGTTCTGGACCTTCCTGCCTCTCCTGAAGGGTGGTCTCAACACTTCTTTTTTGCCTCTGGGAAGTCCTGGCGGTCTCCCGAGCTGCGCTGCCCTCGTACTAGAATTCCACGCTCCTGGAAGAGCTTCTCTCGAATAGGTATGCTCAAGCAGAGCTCACTCGACCATTTTCCGCAAAGGCTTATTCTTATTATGTTCTTGTTGCGCAGGTTCTCCTGATCTAGATTTGCCAGAGATGATGAATATTGATGAGCTGCTGCTCGTAGATCCCAAGCCTTTTTCAGATCTGATGACTCATGAAAATCTTTATTTGCTTGGCGCTGAGGCAACCGCTTGGGAGTTTTCTTCATTTCTAGATTCTCCTTGGACTTCTCCTTCTGATTCTGACGAGGAGGAGGATGCTAGTGGGTCCTCAAAGAAGCGCAGGAGGGATGGTTCCTCTTCGCCTGATTCTTCTCTTGCTACTATCTTGTTCACCTCAGCAGGCGAGAAGCTTCTCAAAGCGCTCACTGAGACTGAGAAGGAAAGGGATGAGCTGAAGGAGGAGAATGCCCACCTGAGAAGAGAGGTAGCCGACCTGAAGCAACAACTTAAAAAGAACTAGGAGCTCTACCTTCTTATACTCCCTTTTGATTAATAAAATGTCAGACTTTCATTTTACTTTTGCTTCTTCCTGAATGCTTGTAACCATGAATGTTTTTTTTTTTTTTTTTGGAACACGTATACATACATATGAGCTGAAGAATTCTTCTTATCTTTTTATGAGCTGAAGAGCTCATCTCTTTAGATATGAGCTAAGGAGCTTATCCTGGAGTTCATAGGCTAAGGAGCCTATCTTGAGCTGTAGAGCTCATTTCTTATCAAATGAACTAAGGAGCTCATCTTAAATTTTATAAGCTTTAGAAGCTTATCTTTGTGTTTCATAAGCTTAGGAGCTTGTCTTGGGTTTTGTAAGCTTAGAAGCTTGTCGTTCGTCTATGAGCTGAAGAGCTCATCTCAAGTTGTGGAGCTCATTCTGCACTTCATGAGCTGAGGAGCCCATCGTTTTCTTTTTATTATAAGCTGAACAGCTTATCCTGAGCTGTAGAGCTTATTTCATTCTTTATAAGCTGAAGAGCTTATGTAAAGCTCATTTTATTCTTTGTAAGCTGAATAGCTTATCTTGAGCTATAGAGCTCATTTTATTCTTTATAAGCTGAATAGCTTATCTTGAGCTATGGAGCTCATTTTATTCTTTATAAGCTGAATAGCTTATCTTGAGCTGTAGGGCTCATTTTATTCTTTATAAGCTGAATAGCTTATCTTGAGCTATGGAGCTCATATTTTTTTTTTTAGAAGCCATGCGAATAACTTAGCTACAAGAGAAACTTACTGAAAGAACTTCTTAATGTGCTCTGCATTCCAAGAATGAGGTAAGACCTTTCCTTCTTATGTTTGTAACTCATAGTTCCCAGGCCTAATTATTCTTGAGACAATGTAGGGGCCTTCCCAGTTTGGCCCCAATTTCCCATGCGAGGGATCCTTTCTTGCAAGCAAAAGCCTCCGAAGCACCAGATCTTCAACCTTGAAGCTTCAGTGTCTTACCTTCTTGTCGTAGTACCTTGCGGTTTTTCTCTGATAACTCTGAATGTGTTGCAGAACTCTTTCTCTCCTTTCATCTAAGAGGTTGAGATTTAAGAGGAGGGACTCATCGTTTCGCTCAAGCTCTGCGAATTCGGTTAGGGGGGATGACAACCCTATCTCTACTGGTGATACTGTTTCGGTTCTGAAAGCCAAAGCGAACGGGGTTTCCTGAGTTACTGCTCTAGGGGTTGTTCTGTATGCCCACAACACCTATGAGATATATTCAACCCATTTTCCCTTCAAAGACTCAAGTTTGGTCTTCAAGGCTGCTTTGATCGTCCTGATCGTCACCTCTGCTTGCCCATTTGACTGCGGATGGGCTGGGGCTGAGAAATAATTCTTTATCCCCAGTTCTGCACAAAACTTTTTGAACTTTGGGTTGTCAAATTGTTTCCCATTGTCAGAAACAATCGCTCTAGGTACCCCAAACCTACAGACTATAGATTTTCACGTGAAGTTCTGAACCTTCTGCTCCGTGATTGTCGCCAGAGGTTTCACCTCTGCCCATTTAGTGAAATAGTCTACTCCGATTATGGCAAATTTGCATTGCCCTATGCTGGTGGGAAGAGGGCCAAGAATGTCCAATCCCCATTGCTGAAAGGGCCAAGGGCTTACCACTGATGTTAGGAACTCTGGTGGACAATGAGAGACATTGGCATGTATTTGACACGCCTTACACTTTCTAACCAGGTCGGTGGCATCCTTTAGCATGGTGGGCCAGTAATATCCCTGCCTTAAGGCTTTTCCTGCCAAGGTTCGAGCTCCGATATGGTTACCGCAAATTCCCTCATGGATTCCCTAAGTATGTAATCAGCATCCTCATCTCCTACACATCTGAGGAGAGGCATCGAGAATCCTCGCTTATATAGGTTTCCCTGTAAAATAGAAAATCTGGCTGACCTTACTCTTAACTTTGAGGCCTCATTTGGGTCTGCTGGCAAAGTTCCGTTCTGAAGATATTCCCTAATTGAGTCCATCCAGACTAGTGGGGAAATGATTGGGAAAACTTCCTCCTTCTCAGTTCTTACTGATGGCTCCGCCAAATGCTCTACTGGTATCAACCTATCCAAATTCTCCTGTGAAACAGTCGCTAACCTTGCCAGTGCATCTGCTTGAGAATTCTCTGATCTGGGGACATGTATAATCTTGACTTGCACAAATTTCCTGATAAACTCCTGTACTTTTTTGAGGTAAAGTATCATCTTCTCGCCCTTGGCCTCGTAAGACCCCTTTATCTGCTTCACCACGAGCAGAGAGTCACTGCAAATCTCCAGCTGTTCTGCCTCCATCGAGTGAGCAAGATTTAACCCTGCTATGACAGCCTCATATTCCGCCTCGTTGTTCGAGGCCTTAAACCCAAACCTTAATGCATATTCAACATCTATTTCATCAGGGGAGGTCAAAATTAAGCCAGCACCGCTACCCTGGGCGTTGGCAGCTCCATCTATCGAAAGCTTCCACGTGGGGAGGTCAGGTACCAGCTGCGTGGCCCTCGTGGGTGTTCTTGTTGTGAATTATGCAATGAAGTCAGTCAGCACTTGCCCTTTGATGGTTGTTCTTCGTTTATACCTGATATCGAACTCACTGAGCTCGATGACCCACTTAACCAGCCTACCCGAAGTCTCCGGTTTACTTAACACTTGCTTCATTGGCTGATCTGTTGGGATCTCGATGGTGTGAGCTTGGAAATATGGCCTAAGCCTCCTGACAGTCGTAACTAAGGCTAAAACAAGCTTCTCCATCTTTGGATATCTCTCATCTGCCCCCATCAGAGCTCTGCTACAGTAATAGACCGGTTGCTGAGGTCTGTCATACTCCCTTACTAGCGCTGCGTTTGTTGAGAAATCTGAGACAGCTAAATAGAGAGTAAGGACCTCACCTTCCAACGGGCTCACCAGAGTAGGTGGGGAGCTCAGATAATTTTTCAGTGCTCTGAACGTTTCCTCACACTGGGCATCCCACTAGAAGGCCTTCTTTAGGATTTGAAAGAAAGGTTGACACTTGTCGCTAGATCTGGACACAAAACGGCTTAAGGCAGCTATTCTTCCTGTTAGACGCTGCACCTCCCTTGTATTGGACAGAGGTTGCATATCTAGTACTGCATTTACCTTCTCTGGGTTTGCCTCTATTCCTCTGCTATTAACTATGAAGCCCATAAATTTTCCAGCAGAAACTCCAAAGGCACACTTGGCAGGATTGAGCTTCATTTTGTACTCCTTCAAGACATGGAAAGATTCTGCCAAATGTTTGATATAGAGCTCTGCTTTCAGCGATTTGACCAACATGTCATCGATGTAAACCTCCATGGTCGTTCCGATCTGCTTTTGGAACATTTTATTCACCAAGCGTTGATAAGTGGCTCCAGCATTCTTCAACCCGAAAGGCATCACCTGGTAACAATACGTCCCTTGCTCGGTTATGAAGGAGGTCTTCTCCTGGTCATTAGGGTCCATTCTAATCTGATTATACCAGGAGAAAGCGTCCATGAAGCTGAGGAGCTCGTGCCCAGCGGTGGCATCCACAATCAAGTCTATCCGAGGTAAGGGAAAACTGTCCTTGGGGCAAGCCCGATTGAGGTCAGTAAAGTCAATGCAAAGGCGCCATTTGTCGTTAGTCTTCTTAACGAGGACGACATTAGCTAGCCACACTAGGTAATCCACCTCCCTAATGGCTCTGGCATGGAGAATTTTGTTGACCTCTTCATTAACGGTTTTTTTACGCTCTAGGGTGAAACTCCTCCTCTTTTGTTTGATGGGTTTGCAGCTTGGATTTACGCTGAGCTTATGCGTGATAACTGAGGATTCAATACCTTCCATGTCTTCTTGTTTCCAGGCAAACACCTCCATGTTTTGCCTCAAAAATTGGACGAGAAGTTCCTTAATCTCTCTGCTCAGCTTGGATCCTACATAAAGAAGGTGTTCAAGCTCTTCATCTAGCTGTATAGGTTCTAGCTCTTCTGAGGGGATTGGTATGGTTTCCAGCTCATCCTTCATGTCAAGTTCATCCAACTGGATGTTCTCAACCTCCTTCATCTTCACAGACGCCATGTAGCATTCCCTTGCTACACGCTGGTTTCCCCGGACCACTCCGATTCCGTTTTCTGTTGGAAATTTGACGACCAAGTGATAGGTAGATGGAATATGTGACGCCCCAAAATCCGGGGGTCCGTTGATTACCCATCAACCCGCGGAATACCTATAGATACCTAGTATCTCGATATCACAATGTTATGCCCCATTTACCGGGGTCCATAACTTACGAAATTTGGGCAGAGTCTCCTTTGTATGGGGAGCTCTACCCAATACCCAACCTGTGCAATACACAATTACCAGACCCATCCGAGGTCAAATATAAAGCAATGGACGCACCGGGTCCATGTATAAGTAAACATTGGCCACACTGGGTCCAATTAACCATACTTATATAACATACAAGGTTAGATTAACAATTATTCACATATATTCTATTACAATTAATTTGCTTAATTTACATGCCAAAGACATAATATTTCAAATGTTTTCACATGAAATAAGGCTAAGACCACATGTCGGCCTTTCTTCAACCATGAGGGCCCAAACTTGAGCCGTGCGTCGGTGAACCTCCCGCACCTGAAATGTGTCCCCGTATAGGGTGAGCCAACGCCCAGTAGAGAAATTCCTACAGAGGCTACTCCTCAACCTATATGCACATGAAATATTCACATGCAACATCCATAATTTCCATAACCATTCCAATCAAGAATGCAATTCAATGATGGAATGCCATTAAGCCATGCCGTGAATGAGATGAAATCCACTCATGTACATCCAACCCGAGTCCACCCCAACTCTCTTTACATGCCAATGTCATGTATGTTAAACCGGGCTACCTAAGCCCCATGAATGAGATGAGACTCATGTACTCAACCCGAGCCCTCCCTGGCTCCTCAACACAATGCTAATGCCAACGTGTTTGATGTATCATGAAATGAGATGTGACTCATTTATGCACTCACCCCGAGCCCTTCCCGGCTCGGCAACACAATGCAAATGCCAAAGTATTTCATTTTATCATTTATGTTTACATCAATGATATTTTCAAAAATAGGGTCTTTCTTGGGATTGGACATTTTATGGGCTCATACCAAGGGTCTTCCACACCCGTACACTTTATGGGCTCTATACCAAGGGAGTGCACCTCCCCTTCACACCGGGCCTTGCACCCGAGAGGTCGCCATGCCTCTTCTTGCTAATCCCAACCCAATTTATCATGCAATGCAACCATGCGACTCAAAAAAGATCGTCGATCCACTTTTCTCCCGAGTCCACATATCAAGCACCAAACAAGGTGTTGATTAACCATGCACCACCTACACATGCCTCCACTAATGACTAATGTCCATGAATGGAGTTACCAATGTCATGCTCTATATGCAATAATGCCAATGAGCAATTTCCATGACCATATGCATTTAATACCACAGAGATTGTGGTACAAACACCCATGCACAACATCCTTATGACACAATGTCCATGTATGTGATGTTCCCGTACATATGCAATGTAATGACCCATTGCTTCTCTCATGCAAGGTTCATATGTAATGTATGCCATATGAACTGTCTCTACCACATTCCAACATATGGTATTAACAACAACCATGCACACACACACACTACTCATGATGTGAATTCCTCGTGCATATGCAATGCTATGTATCATTGCAATAACATTATGTCACATATGTAATGCATGCCATATGGACTAAATTAACATCATCAATTCCATTCCATGGCAATTTACATTATAAACGTATAAATTTCATGCTTCATCACAACAATTGATATATCAAAATATATATATCTGACATTCACAATTTCAACATAAATCATATCGTACACATATGATTTTCATTTACCACATAAGGCATAACATGTTATTTATCATATAGCAATTTCAATCCATTTAGGTATTTTGTCAAACACCTTCAAGGCAAACAACATGGTAACACATATCATGCCCAATTTCCACTTAATTCAAGAAATTCCAATAGGCAATTTCTACATACCCATTTAGGATAAAATTATTTTACCTAAATTCCACCAATAGGCAAGTGTAATTTTTTAACAACCTACCCACCATCTTCATTATTCCATAACCATATACATATAAATATATGTATACATAGGTCAATACATATAAATATATGTATACATATAAATATATGTATACATATATATATAGATATATATATATATATATATATACATATATATATAGATATATATATATATATATATATATATATATATATATATATATATACATATATATATATCTATATATATATGTATATCCAGCCCATTTATCATAGGCATTTCTAGGTAAGAAATCAACCCAAGTAGGAGAACCCCTACCTCTTGTAGCGTCAGAATCCCGTAGGAAGCTCCCAAGCCCCGAAAACCCAACTCGAAGCTTGATTTTCCCAACTCCCAAAATTTCACCTTCGGTGAAATTCGTTGTTTTTGGTAGCCACGCGTAGCCTTCGTCGACGTGATCACTTCTCCCTTCTAGCTCGACGGAATCCGAGCAACAAAATACAACTCGAATCTTGATTTTCGTACACCCCCACCCGTTCACCTTCGGTGAAACTTGTTGTTTTTGGTACCCACGCGTAGCCCTCATCGCGTAGATGAACTTTGCCTTTTGAATCGACGAATTCCGACGGACGGAACTCCCGGAATCGGAGAAACAAGTTTGGATTTCTCACTTTTTTTCTCTCCTCCTCACCCACGTTTTCTCACTGGTTTTCAGCCCAAAAAGTCTGAAGAAAATCAGATTTTTACCGATATTTATAGTCGCAAATGAGCGGTCCACATCGCACCGCATATTTTCGACTTTCGGGTCCGTTTTTCGTCCCGAAATGATTCATTAAGTCCCGGATTAAATCCAAATTAATTTTATTGGAACTTTAATCCAATTATAAGGAAATTTTATAAAATCCATTATTGGGGACCTTTAAAATTACATTCGCCACGCAGTCGCCTCGAACGACGTGCAAAAATCCGACTATCTCGGAATTCGACGAAATTTCTAGTGATTACTAGATTTCGCGTTGCGAATCCAATGGCGCACTCCGTTTCCTCATCCGAGGTCTAGAACATGATTATTTCAAATACGCATAAGGGTGGAGAATTACCATTTTGCCCTTTTTCAGAAAAAAGTTCAATTTTTCCCAGGTTTTACATTCTTCCCCCCTTAAAAAGAATTTCATCCCCGAAATTCACACCCACGTGCACATTCAACCATATGCATATGTCACAACAATACAGTCTAAACTGTCCCACATGTATCCGTCTCTCTCCCGGACTAGGTTCTAAACTCAACCAAGTTCGTTCGTAGAGGCACCACATATCCCGTGTACCTCTGTCCCATTTCCGGGACTACTAGAATACGAGGTAAAGTAACCTTCTTTGTAATTTGACAATAGTACCAAAACATCCCAAGGCGAGGCATTCGGTAGTGAAGTCCTTATTCAACCTAGAGTTCTCACAACTCTACCAGTGTCATTCTATGAGGAGCCATAGAGTAGACAACATACCGGGGTGTAACTCAACACTGAAGTCTACATCCCTACATGGAGGCAAACATTCGTAAGCTCATAAACATCTGAGGTGGGCCAAATTCCTGTCTCACCTCGTTCCCTAGGGTAAAGCTTGCTAGCTAACCCATGAACTGTCCGTACCAACGGAATTCATATTTTACTTGAGGTAAAACGTCATGCGTTTCTCCTAAAACTTAAAACATACACACTCCAATGTGTAAACAATGACCCGCTGTTGTTCACACTTACTAACGACTCAGTGTGCCGTTAATCCGTCCATCCCAAGGATGACATCCAATTCTAACATGTCCATGGAGTAGAATCCCCAAGAATCCTAGCTCACCTTCCCGACATAACCTTTTAGTACTCACCCTAGTTCTTAGGAGAGAACTCACAAACAATGGCTCTTCCAAGATTACAATCTCTGAGCCCATTCCCTTACTCAAGTTAAATTGTCATAGTACAATAACTTAATATCCCAATGTAGGGACCAAGTTCAAAACAAGGAGAATTCCCTCACCGTCTCACTAGTAGACATTTAACCCATGAACTATCCCGTTCATCCTTTTTCGAACTCCCAAGGTTATGTTTTCTAACCCTAGTGTTTCGCTTTTTCCATATACATTTTACCATGTATACAATTTACACATAACACATAATCATGTAGCACATAATCATGTAACAAGTAAAACACATAACATGAATGCACATGGAATGCAATGGTGTAAACCCATTTCCCTCAAGCTCTAGGTAAATCGTATACCTATGCTCTGATACCAAGCTGTGACGCCCCAAAATCCGGGGGTCCGTTGATTACCCATCAACCCGCGGAATACCTATAGATACCTAGTATCTCGATATCACAATGTTATGCCCCATTTACCGGGGTCCATAACTTACGAAATTTGGGCAGAGTCTCCTTTGTATGGGGAGCTCTACCCAATACCCAACCTGTGCAATACACAATTACCAGACCCATCCGAGGTCAAATATAAAGCAATGGACGCACCGGGTCCATGTATAAGTAAACATTGGCCACACTGGGTCCAATTAACCATACTTATATAACATACAAGGTTAGATTAACAATTATTCACATATATTCTATTACAATTAATTTGCTTAATTTACATGCCAAAGACATAATATTTCAAATGTTTTCACATGAAATAAGGCTAAGACCACATGTCGGCCTTTCTTCAACCATGAGGGCCCAAACTTGAGCCGTGCGTCGGTGAACCTCCCGCACCTGAAATGTGTCCCCGTATAGGGTGAGCCAACGCCCAGTAGAGAAATTCCTACAGAGGCTACTCCTCAACCTATATGCACATGAAATATTCACATGCAACATCCATAATTTCCATAACCATTCCAATCAAGAATGCAATTCAATGATGGAATGCCATTAAGCCATGCCGTGAATGAGATGAAATCCACTCATGTACATCCAACCCGAGTCCACCCCAACTCTCTTTACATGCCAATGTCATGTATGTTAAACCGGGCTACCTAAGCCCCATGAATGAGATGAGACTCATGTACTCAACCCGAGCCCTCCCTGGCTCCTCAACACAATGCTAATGCCAACGTGTTTGATGTATCATGAAATGAGATGTGACTCATTTATGCACTCACCCCGAGCCCTTCCCGGCTCGGCAACACAATGCAAATGCCAAAGTATTTCATTTTATCATTTATGTTTACATCAATGATATTTTCAAAAATAGGGTCTTTCTTGGGATTGGACATTTTATGGGCTCATACCAAGGGTCTTCCACACCCGTACACTTTATGGGCTCTATACCAAGGGAGTGCACCTCCCCTTCACACCGGGCCTTGCACCCGAGAGGTCGCCATGCCTCTTCTTGCTAATCCCAACCCAATTTATCATGCAATGCAACCATGCGACTCAAAAAAGATCGTCGATCCACTTTTCTCCCGAGTCCACATATCAAGCACCAAACAAGGTGTTGATTAACCATGCACCACCTACACATGCCTCCACTAATGACTAATGTCCATGAATGGAGTTACCAATGTCATGCTCTATATGCAATAATGCCAATGAGCAATTTCCATGACCATATGCATTTAATACCACAGAGATTGTGGTACAAACACCCATGCACAACATCCTTATGACACAATGTCCATGTATGTGATGTTCCCGTACATATGCAATGTAATGACCCATTACTTCTCTCATGCAAGGTTCATATGTAATGTATGCCATATGAACTGTCTCTACCACATTCCAACATATGGTATTAACAACAACCATGCACACACACACACCACTCATGATGTGAATTCCCCGTGCATATGCAATGCGATGTATCATTGCAATAACATTATGTCACATATGTAATGCATGCCATATGGACTAAATTAACATCATCAATTCCATTCCATGGCAATTTACATTATAAACGTATAAATTCCATGCTTCATCACAACAATTGATATATCAAAATATATATATCTGACATTCACAATTTCAACATAAATCATATCGTACACATATGATTTTCATTTACCACATAAGGCATAACATGTTATTTATCATATAGCAATTTCAATCCATTTAGGTATTTTGTCAAACACCTTCAAGGCAAACAACATGGTAACACATATCATGCCCAATTTCCACTTAATTCAAGAAATTCCAATAGGCAATTTCTACATACCCATTTAGGATAAAATTATTTTACCTAAATTCCACCAATAGGCAAGTGTAATTTTTTAACAACCTACCCACCATCTTCATTATTCCATAACCATATACATATAAATATATGTATACATTGGTCAATATATATAGATATATATATATATATATATATATCCAGCCCATTTATCATAGGCATTTCTAGGTAAGAAATCAACCCAAGTAGGAGAACCCCTACCTCTTGTAGCGTGAGAATCCCGTAGGAAGCTCCCAAGCCCCGAAAACCCAACTCGAAGCTTGATTTTCCCAACTCCCAAAATTTCACCTTCGGTGAAATTCGTTGTTTTTGGTAGCCACGCGTAGCCTTCGTCGACGTGATCACTTCTCCCTTCTAGCTCGACGGAATCCGAGCAACAAAATACAACTCGAATCTTGATTTTCGTACACCCCCACCCGTTCACCTTCGGTGAAACTTGTTGTTTTTGGTACCCACGCGTAGCCCTCATCGCGTAGATGAACTTTGCCTTTTGAATCGACGAATTCCGACGGACGGAACTCCCGGAATCGGAGAAACAAGTTTGGATTTCTCACTTTTTTTCTCTCCTCCTCACCCACGTTTTCTCACTGGTTTTCAGCCCAAAAAGTCTGAAGAAAATCAGATTTTTACCGATATTTATAGTCGCAAATGAGCGGTCCACATCGCACCGCATATTTTCGACTTTCGGGTCCGTTTTTCGTCCCGAAATGATTCATTAAGTCCCGGATTAAGTCCAAATTAATTTTATTGGAACTTTAATCCAATTATAAGGAAATTTTATAAAATCCATTATTGGGGACCTTTAAAATTACATTCGCCACGCAGTCGCCTCGAACGACGTGCAAAAATCCGACTATCTCGGAATTCGACGAAATTTCTAGTGATTACTAGATTTCGCGTTGCGAATCCAATGGCGCACTCCGTTTCCTCATCCGAGGTCTAGAACATGATTATTTCAAATACGCATAAGGGTGGAGAATTACCATTTTGCCCTTTTTCAGAAAAAAGTTCAATTTTTCCCGGGTTTTACAGAATAGCCCTCATAGAATTAAGGGATGGTCTTCCAAGTAGAATGTTGTACGCAGAAGGTGCATCAACCACTAAGAATTTTACGGTTGTGGTGGCTTGGCAAGGCGGATCACCTAGGGTGAGCACAAGCTGGATTGACCCTAAGGGGAGCACCATTTCTCCTGAGAAACCTAGCAAGTGGGTACTTACAGGTTCGAGTTTTTCCTTTCCTATGTCCATCTTATCGAATGCAGGCGCAAAAATGATGTCTGCCAAGCTTCCGTTATCGATTAGAACTCGATGAACAGTTTTGTTGGCTACCACAGCTCTTACCACCAATGGATCATCATGGGGGTACTGACATCCTTCCAAGTCAGAGTCTGAAAAAGTGATGGCTGTGTCTAAGCGTGGTGTTTTGGACACAGTATGCACTTCGAGAGCTTCTTCGACTCTGATTCGTCGGAGGTGAGCTTTCCTAGCTGAGCTGGATTCTCCGCCTCCTGCAAATCCTCTAGATATTACTCTGATCTCACCCAGAGGCTGCTGATGTGGCGCAGGTGCTTGCTGTTGAGGCGGCGGTGGTGGAAGAGCTCGATTCTGATTGTCATGGGCTACAAAGCGACGTAACTGTCCTCGTTGGATTAAAAACTCGATCTCATTTTTTAGCTGAATGCAGTCATCGATATGGTGACCATGATCTCTGTGGTAGTCACAATACTTTGTGGGGTCTCTCTTTGCTGGATCTGCCTTCATCCGAGGTGGCCACCTCATGAACTTCTCGTTATGGACCTCATACAGAACCTGGGACACAGCGGCGGTGAGCGGGGTAAATTGCCGAGGTGCGTATCTAGGCTGTAGCTCAGGCTGCAGAGGGCCTAAGCGGTCTCTAACATTTTCTCTTCTCTTTGGGGAGCGATCTCTATCTCTCCTTGGAGACCTTTCTCGTTCTTTTTCTTTCCTGGGACTTCCGTCCCTCTTCTTTTCTTCTTTCCCCTTCTCCTTCTGTGATGATGCACTCCCCACCTTGGAAAAGAGTGCTTTTTCACCGTTTATGTACTTTTCTGCCTTGGCTAACACCTCAGTCATGCTTGCTTGGGGGTTCTTTGATATTGAGAACATCAAGTCCTTTGACTGCACTCCTAACCCTGCAATGAAAACAGTAATGGCAAACTTTTCATCCGGGGCATCTACCTTCAGAGATTCTGAATTGAATCTCTGTACATAAGATCACAGGTTCTCATCTGGTCTCTGCTTTATATTTAATAAATGATAGCTCGGCTTCCTGTAGATCCGAGCTTCGATGAAGTGAGACACAAAGGAAATGGAGAGTTCTTTGAAAGAAGAGATCGAAGCTGGGGGGAGCCTATTGAACCATGCTAAGGCTAACCCCTTCAGGGTGATGGCAAAGGCCCTACACCGCACAGGATCCTAGTACCCATGCAGATCCATTTGATTTTTGTAGGTGTTGAGGTGATCTACGGGGTTTTTTGTCCCGTTGAAAACCTCTATCTGAGGCATTCTGAACTTCGGAGGAAGAGGGAAATGCAACACCCCAGGAGTGAATGGGGATTCAGTTTGTTGCACCAAGGCATCCATCGTTACTGGAGTCTTGACCCTCACTGCCTCCCTCATGTGGCTGAGCTCTTGCTGGATGTCCTTGAAGCGGTGCTCCCAATATTGCTCCATTCTCTCCTGCTGGAAAGGAATGAAATCATTTTTCTCTAGTCCTTCGTTTTGGCTCTGTGCTTCTTCATTAACCCCCCTCCTAGGTGGCTGATGGGGTGCCTGACTGCTCTGTCCTCCTTTGTTCGCTTCCCCGAGGGGATCAGGGTATTGTCGTTCCCTATGAGGAAGATCATTCTGGCCTTGCTGGGCTGGTTGCGTCTGCTGAGGGCCTCGCAAGAGCTTCAAGAGCTCCTCATTTTGTTGAAGTAAACGTTGATTGACCAGATGAAGGGCGCCTAGTTCATTGTTGGCGGGGGGATCCACCGTAGGGGGGTCGTCTTCGGCGGTGGGCACAAAATCATGAAGGTTTTTCGGTTGCCTCCCACTAGTGACCTCTTGGAGATTCTGCACCCTTGAGGGATTCATCTGACTTTTGCTCATATTACGTGTAGAGACCATCAATTACTGAAAAATCAGTATACTTGTAACAAGAACTATCGTTCCCACAGACGGCACCAAACTGATGATGTTTTTTCACGTGAAATGAGCAACGAGATAGGGTTCAATTGTATGTGATGGATCTTAGCTACAAGGCTATTGAATTGGTGGATGAATGCTCTAGTTACCCGGGGTGTAGTGTGTGATATACAGTAGAAATATAGTGGTTCACCGGCTGATGAGCTCGGCTAGTCCACTTTTTAATGGAGGTCTTGCTCCTTTCCCTTTATTGATTATTTCAGAATGCTTACCGAGAACTTTTTCCAGTAACTCCCCCCTCACTAGATGGGGTAATGTATTGTACTTATAATGCTATTCCTAACCCTAAGGGTTCTCTACCGAGATCCTTGCCCCTTATTCATGGAATTCCCCTTAATTCGGGGAGGGGATCCTGGACAATCAAGAGTTCTATGCATGGGGGGTTGCTTGGCTTCTGTATGGGAGGTACTAGCTGTCATCCAGCTACTTCCCTTATTGATTCGGATATTACTTTGGTTGGGGGGGGGGGCAGAGCTCTGGTTTCCCGATCTCTGGAGCTTCGAACTGACCTCCCGATCTGACCTCATGGGCTGATCTCACACTAAAAACTGATTTTGGGTACCATCAGTGTATGTATGTTTAGTGTAATAGTGTGTGTGCTTTCCTATATTTTGTGTATATTTTTAGTGTATTAGTATGTATATTTTGGTGTATTAGCGTATGTGTGTATTTATGAGTGCGTGTTTTGACATATGAGAGAGAGAGAGAGAGAGAGAGTGTGTGTGTGTGTGTGTGTGTGTATTTTAGGATATAGAAGTGTATATGTGTGTGTGCAGTATATTTTTTGGTGTATTAATGTATGCATTTTATTTGGTGTATTAGTGTATTTTTTGGTGTATTAGTGTGTTAATACAATGTGTGTGTAGTGCATGTGCGCACATGTGTTTTTTTGTATTTTGTGGTATATTAGTATGTGTGTGTGTGTGTGTGTTTTGGTGTATAAGTGTGTGGATGTGATATTTGGTGCATTAATGTATGTTTGTGTGTGTTAACACTATATATGGGTGTATATGTAGTTTGGTGTATTAATATGCATATTTTTCAATGTAATTTGGTGTATTAATATATGTAATTTTCAATGTATTAGTGTGTGTATTTTTTTTTGCAGTGGCGGCTGATCGTATTGGTGAGATGACCGTGGTGATAGTGGTAAATATCAAATTATGAAGTGTTTAACGTAGAAGAGTTTTTAGAGAATTATTATTTTTATTTGTACCTATTAACTTATTTAAGAGGTAAAACTACTTTTAACTTATTTGAAAGTAATTTTAATAAATAATTCCAAATAGTACTTATTTTTGGTTCAAAGCACTTATGAGAAGCCTTCCTAAAGCACTTTTTAAAAGTGTTAGTATTTGGATATGGAATTGTACTGGCGCTATGTCTATGGGAGGGCATAATCTAGATAGATAAGCATGGATTAGTGCTTGGATTAACTTAAACTTGGTCAAGCATAGATAAGGATGAGTTTGGTTCCTAAAATCTCTCCATCCTATCATAGTTCTTAAAATCCCTTCACCTTATCCATACATGTGTTATATATTTCTATATATATAGTGGGACTCTACCAACACATGCGATACAAAAAATTACTACGATTGATGCTCTCCATTCTCTCTTTCTATATCGTGACTTGTGTGAGACTCTAAAATGGTGGAAATCTGGATTTGGCTCTTGTAACCTAACTTATCGTGAGTCTAAGTGTTCACATTCAAATGTGTTCGTGATTATCAAGAAGATTCGTAAGGAATACTAAAAAAGCAATGCTATATAACCCAAATCTGCAACCCAAATTTGCATCCCAAATGAAGGGAGACCATTGGATCAGTGTGTCTCATTTAAAAAAGTTGATGGGACCCATTCATCCAATTGCCTCCTTTCATTTGGGATGCAAATTTGGGTTACAAATTTGGGTCATATAGTATTTCTCATACTAAAATAATATCCAAATCCATTGATTCGTTGTGTTCGAATCATAACCGGGTATGACTTATTTTATGTATTCACATTTTCGCATTCATAGATTGGTATTAGAGTCATAGTATATTGTTTTCTTGTTTTTAGAATGTATATTATGTGGTTCATGGAATGAAAAATATAGTAGGGTTGTTTTTTCATGAATTCCCTATGAAAATACATATTTACAAGCTTGATAATGATGCCTAAATAAAACGATCGATTCAAGCCATAATTTTTGGATATGTTAATCCCATACATGTTAGATCATATCTAAAAAATATGAGATTTATTTGATCTGTGTAGTACGAAGAAAAATTAAACCCTAGTTTGAAACTTTGTAACTTGTTTTATATATTCGTTTTTAGTAAACAAGACTTATATGGTTAGAATCCTTGTCTTGAAAGATTTGCAGACATATAAAGAACGTAAAAATCGGTGTCATGATTGATGAGTTATGAGCATTTGAAGTTTGGGATCAAGTACATTTTTTTTAAAACATGGATAGAGGCTGAAGAAGAATAACCTCGCCCACTCTCATGCATGGAGAGTGAGGGACAGTGCGGGATCACACGATATCCATTTTTGCTCCTGTTTTTTTTTTTTTTTTTTTTTTATGCACTCATATATTTGTGTAGAATATGATTATAATTTTTTTTATAATTTTTGAAGTTCAAGATTTTTTATATTTTTTTATATTACCAAAAAAATAAGATGTAAGAACCCACTCCCGCACTTAGAAGCGTGAAAAGCTCTTCAAAATTCAGTGGGAGGTTAGAATAAGCCTAAGGAGTAGATGAGTTCTAAAAATTCAATTTTTGGAATTAATTAGCTATTTTTGTGATTATTTGATATATTATCATGCTATTTAAAAATTCTAAAAATTCAAGAAAAATCCATAAAATTTAGTAGATCATTTATTTGATATTATGAGTTTTATAGTCTCTGAATTTTTGATTAAATGAAGGATGATGATCATTTTGGCATATTTGTTCAATTATTTGATATATTATCATGCTATTTAAAAATTTTGAAAATTCAAGAAAAATTCAAAAAAATTAGTAGGTCATTTATTTGACATTCTGAGTTTTGTAGTCTTGTATTCTCTTAATTTTGGATTAAATGAAGAATGATGATTATTTTTGGCATATTTGGATAAATTGTTATGCTTTATAGATAAAATTCCAGAAAATAACAGAAATTACAAAAAAATTCCAAAATTATTTTTTTATTATAATTGGTATTCTGAAATATTATATTCTATATTTTTGACATGATTGGAGCATGTTAGTTCATTTATTTGGAATACTTGAACACACTTGTTAAATAGTAGCATGATTTTTTTAATTACATGTTATGCATGCTATGTCGCTGCATTTTAGATAAAACATGCTTAAATTTGTGCTTCAATCAAATATTCTTTTTGGGTGGAATAAAATAGTATTATTCCCTAAGAACTAATGGTATATTTGAGCAAAATTATTTAACTAATAATTAATTGAGCATTTATGACATAATGTGTTTCTAAGCATAACGATGTTTCCTTTATGCATTTATACTTGATTAGTTTTATTTAATTTTTTGGAATATATTGTACTAAATTTTAAAAACATATCATCAAACATGTGATATATGCTATGATTGCATTCTTACTTTTTGTGCATCAAATGTAGTTATCCATTGCTTCAAAACAGATTATTGCTGATTTAAATAAGGGTGAAAATTTTGACGGTGACAACTATGACATCTGGCATCGCAAAATTCAGTATATGCTTAATGAACAGGCGGTCATGGAGGCCTTGAATGGTATCATGGATGAACCCCAACAAGGCATTGGTTCTCAAAATCTCAGAGATCATGATGCATACCAGCAGTGGCTTAAGAATAGTCGCATTGCTCGCATCATGTTGCTGAGCAATATGTAAAATGATCTGCTGGCTAAGTTTGTACCAATGTTATCAGAACCGGACCGGCCATTGAACCGGTAAGGGGACTGGGTCAATGGTTCACTGGTTCAACCGTCAGCTCAACTGGTCGGACCGGTTATATAATAAAAAATTAAAAAATATAATAATTTAGCAAAAAAATATGAAATATATCCACATTGTATATAATTTGTCCATATAATTAATGAAATTAAATATTAAACAAATTAAAAAGGAGACATAACAAAGTATTTTCTTTTCTTTTTTTGTCAAGAAATAAGGATAATTATACTGCTATTTTAAAAAGGAAACTACACAGAAACGAACAAGACATAAAAAAGAAAGAAAATGTCAGAATGAGAACCACAGACTTCAAACCATAGTTCTTTTTAGCCTATACCTACTTTTCTCTCTGAAGAGATAATTTCTCTAAGACTCCTTCGTGGATTCTCAATCCACTGTTCCGGTAGATCTCCCTTTTTCTGGAGGGTTGCAACTGTGTGAGCCACCCATTTGATGACCTCCTCACTGCCTTCTTTGGAAAAATTACATTTTCAAGTATCAGACTCCTCCTCCTCCTCTGACAGAGACTCTCCCCTCTTTCTTATTCTCAGTCGATTGATCCCTAATGCCTCCTCCTCTTCGAGTCTTGTAAACCCCCGCATGTTTATAATTATATAGTAAAGTATTTGTTTAGCGATTCATATATATAGATAATGATGTAAGAATAAATCATATGGATGTATTGGAAGTTAGGAAGTGTCCTGGAGTTAAAATACACTTTAGCGAGAATTTGGGGAAAAATGGGTATTGAATACTTCTTAGTACTTTGGACATAACTTTTTAGTCTTAATTCCAAAGGACCTGAAATTTTGACAGTAGATAGTAGACATCTAGAGCTACAAAAGTGTATCTAATGGAAATTTTCCAATTCGACCTCTAAATGGGTCAAAAATGCATTGGAAGTGGAAGTAGAAAAATCTGGGTAGTGACTACCGGTAGCCAAATTCAGCTACCGGTAGCCAATGGTCCAGTACAAATCAGCTACCGGTAGCCAACCGGTAGCCGATGGTCCAGTAAAAATCAGCTACTGGTAGCCAACCGGTAGTCGAGGGTCCCGTGTGTCCGAGCTACCGGTAGCCAAAATCAGCTACCGGTAGCCACTGTAAAAATCCGAATTTTCTGTTCGCGAACCCTCGATTTTTCCTCCACTATAAATACATTTTGTCACCTCCTTAGCCTTCATTACACCACTCCAAACCCTAGATAGCTTGAGAGGAGAAGAGAGGAAGAGAAAAACACATCTAAGAGAGAGATTTACATCATTTGTGAAGATCAAAACCCTCAATTCCTCAAGATTCCACTTCTATACCTATTTCCTTTTCTTCCCTTCTTCACCCAATCTCACCCAAATCTCTTGAAACCCTAGGAGGAGGAAATTAAGAGGAAAAAGGAAGGAGAATAAAAAGGTTTTGAAGGTTGGGTCTTGTATTTAAAGCTACAACTAAGAGGTAGGGGTATTTCTTTCATTTCTCACACATTGAGGCTAGGGTTGTATATTTATGTATGTCTCTTACTTGTCTTCTCATATATATGATATGTAGTACATGATTCTTGATATTATTGCAATAAAGGGCATGTTTCAAACATTTTGGTGGTTGGGTAACCATGGAACCATTCCTTTTCACAATCCAACCCGAGTTTTGAAGAAAATGGGATTTTCTCCTAATTTATTCTTTGTCTTTGATTTCAAAACTTTAGTGTTGAATATTGTATAACAAAATGATATAGATTACGATCTCTTGCATATTTTCTTGGATTGTTCGATTATATGACAAATGTGAAAAATTGGGGATTTTTACTATATTTGGGAAATTGTTGTGAATTGTGAATATTCTTGGTTTCCTCATTGTATGGTTGTTGTGATGGACTTGGATTACCTTCGAGAGATGCCGTAGAGTGTTAGAGGTTAGTCTATCCCAGTGGGGGTGAGATGGTTGCCTAATGCTCGTAGTGGATCGTTGTTGTGACCGCGATCACTATCGTTCACATATATATATCGAGGAAAAGGGTTAGTATACTAGACACCTTGGGAGGATTTCGTCAATGCCGTAGGAGACGGTATACACCCTTCCTAAAGAGATTTGTGATTGTTGGTTGGGATTGGTGGACTAGGTATGATCGTTGGGTAGATTCACGGGAAGCAATCAACATACATGGTACGGGGATGAACCAAAAATACATGAAATCAGAAGTTGGGTCGTTCTTGCCGATGCATTGGTATGGGACAATGCATAGGGAGAAGTCCTTCTTAAATAGCTTAAATTGGAATTGTGTTTATCGATGCTAAACTCACTCTATTCTTTTAATGGATTATTGCTACTGTTTAAACTTGAGATCTCTTTTAAAATGTCACTATTTTCATTCAAAATCTTTATGTATGATATTTGTGAAATGAGACCGACCGTTTTGAATGCTTTTCTAAACCTTGTATGGGTTTGAGAGAATTGTTCTACAGAGCTTTGTGCTCACCCCCTTACCGCTAACATTTTTCAGATTTTCTACAAGAGGAGGACGTAGGGGTCGAGGAGCCCGCTACTTGGGACACTCCACTGGACGGGAGTGTGGATCCCGAGGTGGACGCCTAGAGCGACACTTTCTTTTGTTCTAGACTAGGATATTCCTTTTGAACATTGTAAAGCCTAGTTTTCTTTTGTTATTTCCGCTGTGCTACATTAGTTGATTTTGGAATGTAAAGGCCAAAATGGGCCTATTCTTTTGGGTTAATGCTGTAAATTTTATGGATGACTTTATGAAGTCTTATTTATTGATGGATTATTTTAGTGCTCTCATGATGTGAATGTTTTAGAATGTAATGCCGTCCAGGGTGTGTTTTGGGGTGTTACAAGTCTCAGAGACTATCACCTCTGTCGCCGCCTTCTCTTCGAAGCCACACGCAAAAAAAAGTGGTGGGTGGGTGGTGGGTGGTGGGTAGTCGCCTGAGTTGTGGGTGAGTGATGGTTGCCTGAGTGTTGGGTGGGTGGTGGGTACACTGGGTAGTCGTCTGAGCTGTGAAGGCGATTTAAGGCAAATGCCCCCAAAAAAGTTTTTTTTTTTTTTATATATGGAGTCCCTGAATTCAAACCGTCCGATTTGACCAAAATCGCCCGGTTCACGGGTTTGGTCCAAAACCGGCCGGTTTAACGGTTTTTCGGTGGTTTACTTCCTTATGCGGTCTAACTACAGAACCGGACCGTTTTAGGTCCCGGTTCACGGTTCAACCGGTCGAACCGGCTGGTCCGGTCCGGTTTTAATAACACTAGTTTGTACAATACACTACTGCCTTTGACTTGTGGGAAGCTTTCAAAGCTAAGTTTGGTACTACCTCAGCGATGAAGCTACATAGCCTGACATTGAGGTTTGATAGTTACCAGAAACGTGCTAATCATATGATGAAATAGCACCTTAGGGTAGTGTCAAACATGAAACAAGAGCTAAAGGTTGCTGGAAATGACTTGACTGATGAGAAGCAGGTCCAAGCTATGATTCGTTCCCTTCCCAATTCTTAGGAGCACATAAGGGTGAACATGACACATAACGAGAATGTTACGACATTCAAGGACATTCTGAGTCATTTGAAGTTGAAGGATGAGCACCTAGAGGCGGCTAAGACCTCTCATGCATATATTGTCTAATCCAGTTCTCGCGGGGCTTTTAAGTCCAGGCGAAAGAAGACTGGTAGAGCTCCAAACAAAGGGAATGTTCCACTCAAGCCTAAGAAGGTCATCAAACAAAAAAGAGGAAAACGAGCTGACAAGAAAGACAAGTCCCAGATGACTTGCTACAATTGTGGAAAATTGGGCCACTTCACTCGTGAATGCACTGAGGCGAAGCAGATACTCGAAAATCTTATTGCTCTACATGTTTTGTTACATCTAGTGTTTATGTTGTTGAATCTCTCCTTATGTTGATTGTAGACTCAGAGGCAACATACCACTTATCGAGGGATAGAAATAGATTTGTGGAGTATCGTCGAGTTCTCATTGGAAGTAAGAGAGTCTACATGGGGAACAATTCTAGTTTGGAGGTGCAAGGCATTGACACTTACAAATTGGACATGCGACATAGGCACACATTTTATCTTCATGATGTACTTTATGCTTTGGGAATTCGACGAAACTTATGTTCAATTTTTTCTATGCTTAGCTTAGGTTTTCACTTTATTTGTGAGAGAAATAAGGTTGACATTTACCATGAGACAATTTATTATGGTAGTGGATTTATTTCGGATGGATTTATGATTTTGGATATTATTTATTCTAGGATGAATAATAATTTGTTTTCTTTGCTAGCTTCTGTTGATAATGCTCTCCTATTTCATTACTTTTATAGATGACTACACTGTGACACCCCAAAATTCGGGGGTTCGTTGATCACCCATCAACCCGCGGAATGCCTGTGGATATCGTGTAACTCGATAACACACCGTTGTGTCTCATTTACCGGTATACATAATTTAACAAAATCGGACAGAGTCTCCTTTGTACTGAGAGTTCTACCCAAAACCCAACCTGTACAATATACAATAACATGACCCATCCAAGGCCCAATATAACACAATGACCGCATCGGGTCCATTTATGAGTAAAAATTGACCACACCGGGTCCATTTATCCATACTCATATAAAAACATGCAAGGTTATATTAAAAACAGTCCATATGAGTTCAATTTCAACTCTCTTACATAAAATTACATGCCAAAACTAGTTTGCTCCAAAAGTTAAACAAAAGGAGTTATAAAAGCCACAAGTCAGCTTTCTTCACCCTTGCGGCCCCGAATGAGAGCCGTCCACCGGCGTATATCCCGCACCATAAATGTTTTCCCGTATAGGGTGAGCCACACCCAGTAGAGTAATTCCTACAGAGGCTACTCCCCACCTAGGTGCACATGCAATGTTCACATTCAACAATTCATATTCACATCAACATTCCAAGTAAGAATATGCAATTCTAGGTTGGAATTCTACATGTCATGCTATGAAATGAAATGAAACTCACTCATGCATCATAACCCGAGTCTTCACCAACTCTCACCTCACAATGCAATGTCAATGTGTAGTAAAATTCGTCATTGATGAATTACATCCAATGATCACTTTGAAATAAAAGTCATGTGTTTATAAACCAAAACTTGTTGGATGTTACACCTCGAATGATCATTTCATAAACAAAACTATGTGTCTTTATGGGTAGTGGATTTTGGAATCACACCGCCGGCTCCACAAGTCTATCTACACTTTTTGGACTTTCACCGTCGGAGTGTATGAACCAGTAACCGGGTTTTTCACCCGAGAGAGTGTCTAGCCCTTCTTTGTATACCCGACACAAGTTTTCCATGTTATGCGACCGTGCGACTCTGTTGAACCTTGGTCCAACGGTACCGAGCCCACTTATCAATCACCAAATGTGGTGTTTGCTTTCAACCATGCACTCACACTCATGGAATGCGATGTCCCCGTGCATATACAATATAATGTACCATTGCAAGTCAATGTCATGTCTTACATGTCGTGAATGTCACGTGGACAACTTAAATCACACATTTTATCATGTTTCATGGACAATCATATCATATGCATATAACCTCCAAAAAGAAACTCATCCCAATGTCAATATATTAATACACATATATCAACATTTTATCTAACAGCAACAACCAAGCATGTCATTACATAGTCAAGCAATAACACCATTAATCCTCAAGGCCTAATGTAAACATATAATATGCCCACAAAATAGCCCACAAAATAGCCCCTAAGCAAGCCATATAACGGCCCCGAAACAAGCCATAAAACAGCCCCTAGACAAGCCATAAAACAACCCACAATTTCAACCCAAAACAGTCCACAATTTTAACCCAAAACAGCCACAATTTCAGCCCCTTAACAGCCCACAATTTCAGCCCCTAAACAACCCAAAAACAGTCCCTAAAACAGCCACATAACAGCCCCTTAAATCAGCCCAAAAGGTAGGAATAAAACCAAAGTAGGAAGAACCCTACCTCTTGGAGCGTAGTAGAAATGGTAGGAAGCCTCAAGAACACCTCCTAAGCCCAAAACCTTTGATTTTTCCAAAGTCTCCTCTTGGATCTTCGGTGAAATCACTCGTTCTTGGTGTGGTTGCGTAGCCCTTGTCGCGGTGATCGACTTTAACTCTTGGTCCGAGTCGATCCGAGCGACGGAACTTCAAAGATCTTGGATTGAAGCTTGAAGAACTATTTTGTTTTGATCTCTTTTCTCTCTCTCTCTCTCTCTCTTTGGCCGGCCAAGGGGGGTTGAATAATGAGATATTTTTCTAAAAATATCAGATTTAGGTCGATATTTATAGTCGCAAATGTGTGGTCCACATTGCACCGCATATTTCTTACTTTCGGGTCCGTTTTTCGTTCCGAAATGATTCATTACATCCCAGTTTAAGTTCAAATTAATTTTATTTGAACTTTAATCCAATTCTAAGGAAATTTCATAAAACTCGTTTATGGGGACGTTCATGAGGTCATCCGTCACCCAGTCGCCTCGAACTACGTGCAAAAATTTGACTATCTCAGAATTCGACGAAATTTGGCAGGGTAATTGAATTTCGCGATACGAATCCAATGGTGAAGTCTGTTTCCTCATCCAAGGCCTAGAGAAATACTTATTTCAAATCCGCATAGTGGTGGCAAATTACTATTTTGCCCTTTTTTCAGAAAAAGTTTAAATTTACCCGATTTTTACATACACGCGCTTTGAGCATGTCTATTTGATCTCCCATAAGTTAGAATTATTGGATTGCTTTAGAATTTACATGAATGAGGTTGAGAATCAAATGGACAAAAGAATTAAAGCTTTAAGAATTGACCAAGGCTGCGAGTATTAGATAGTTGAAGATTTCTGGTTGTGTGAAGAAAAGGGAATTATCAGATAGTTGAAGATTTCCGGCACACCACAACAAAATGGTGTGGCAAAAAGGAGGAATTGGACCATGCTTGACATGGTTAAATCGATGAGGGTGCAAGATAATTTGCCCATCTTCTATTGGGGAGATGTTTTACTGATGCAGCTTACACTCTTAACTGTGTAGCTTCCAAATCAGTACCTTCCACACCATATCAGTTATGGACCTACAAGAAGCCTAATCTAGGTATCTTGCAGCCATGGGAATCAACAACTTATGTACACAATACTTCTCATAAGCATAGAAATTTTGGACCTAGGAGTAAGAAGTTTATATTTATAAGGTACTCTGAACACTCCAAAGCTTATGTGTTCATTGGGGAGCAACTAGATGGAAGTGTGACTAAAATTGAGAAATGAGATATGGATTTTCTCGAGGACGATTTTCCTAGCAGAGGCAAGGTGGGTGATAAGATAGAACTCTATGAACTGGATGATCCAGATCTTAGTGCATCTATCAATCCAGTTGAGACAAAGAAAGAAATTTGTCAACTCCCTGGAGATAGTGGGAGTGATTTACCACCCGATGAATCATTGTCAGTGAATGAGTTTTTATGGTATTCATCTGTGTAAGAGCAAACGTGAAAGCATTCCCCGTCATCAATTTGAGATTGAAGGGGAAGCTTTCATAATTGTTGTAAATGATAGTGATGAGCCTAAGACATATCAACATGCTATCTCATTTGTTGCTAGCAAATAATGGATGAATGCAATGATTGAAGAAAAAGGGGTCTATGAAGACCAATCAAGTTTGGGACTTGGTTGACCTTCTTCTAGGGCGCAAGACCATTGGGAACAAATGGGTTATCAAAATCAAACGCAAGGAAGATGGTTCCATTGATAGGTACAAGGCACGTTTAGTATCAAAGGGTTATACCCAACTTGTGGGAATAGACTATAAAGAAACCTTCTCACTAGTAGTGACATTTGTTTCAATTCGCCTCATTTTAGCCATTGTCACACATTTAGATTTGAAAATTTACCAAATGGACGTTAAGACTGCATTTCTTAATGGAAAATTGGATGAGGAGATCTATATAAATCAACTAGTTGGTTTCATTATAGAAGGTCAAGAGCACAAAGTTTGCAAATTCAATCTATCTATCTATCTATGTCTTGAAGCAATTATCTGGACAGTGGTACCTGAGATTTCATCAAGCCATCATTGATGATTGGTTCAAGATGGTCAAAGAAGATCACTGTGTTTACATTAAACGATCCAAAGGAAGTCTTATTAGCCTCTCTTTGTATGTTGACAACATTTTATTGGCTGGGAATAACAAGGAGATGATTATCACCACTAAAGGATGGTTGTTCTCACATTTCGAGATGAAGGACAAGGATGAAGCAAGTTATGTGCACGGTGTGAGGATCTTTAGGGATCATTCAAGAAGATTGTTTGGTTTTTCCTAGAAGACTTACTTGATCAATATTGACCAAACTAGGTCTTCTATTGACATTGACTCCAAGTTAATGCTCGTCTCTAAGGAAGTCACTTTTGCATGAAACCTCTCCTAAAGAGATCTCAAGATTTTCCATTTAATAGATTCATCATCAACCTTGGTACTTAATGAAAATTATGGATTTACAATATCACACAATTTAGCATAAAACTCACTAAATGTTTCATCATCTTGCATCCTCAAAGTTTCGAACTTAGAGGTGTACCTTTGGAGTTTGGACATCTTCACCATGGTGGTCCCTTTATGGAAAATAACCAAGATGTCCCAAGCTTCTTTGAAGGTCTCATAATTTGCAATCCTCTGGAACTCATTAGGTGCCACGACATTGAATATCACATTTAAGCCTTTTGAGTTCCACCCCGTTTCCTCGATTTTGAATTTTGTCCAAGTCTTTGGGGATTTCACTTTAGCCACAGCTTCACCACCTTCAACTGAGTGGTGGCGGTGGGAGGGCTCCAAGCCTCTTGCACACATATACAAAATTTCTCATCAATAGATTTCATAAACTCTCGTATGCGAGCTTTTCAATACGCAAAATTAGATCATCGAACAGAGGTGGTCATGCAATTGAACCGCTTTTCTTTTAAGACTCCATTTGATATTTAACTCGTTGTAACAATAGATCTATAGGAACCAAACAAACTAGGTAAGTAAGCAATTACAAAATATGCCTATAATGTGTCTAGTCTAATTCAGGGCAACGACGCTCTGATACCAATTGTTGTTCCAGGAGGGGGGAGATATATGTGGATCTTCCCCCACGATTATACACGTGGATAGCACGACACTGCCTAGGGGGGTGAATAAGGTCTTAAACTTTAAACTTACAAACACCAAATTAAACCCATTACTAACATAATTACTTTTTCTCATAAAGATTAATCAATTAATAGTGAGAAACTCCTTTTAAACACAATGACCCCTTGAACCCATGGAGATTAGTGAATTGATTTTTCCAATTAATCACGCAACACTCAATCTCACAAGGGGATCCCAACCCAATGGCCCAAAAACTTGGTACATAACTATGGATGATAAAGATATTCAATCAAACATTCAATCAAACATATAGTACACGTGTGCTCAAATTGCAAGTGCATTAGAAAATAACAAGGATGAACACATGCAATTTGTTGGCATGAAAACCCTTCTTAGGAAAAACCATGAGGAACCTCTCCAGGGTTCACCAAAAGCCTAACCCACTATCTCAAAGTTAGCTTTCAAGTACTCAAGTCTTATACCTCAACCAATACCATAGTTAGATGCTCCCTTCCTTAAATAAGCCTCTCTACCAATGCCTATTTAACGTCTTTGGTAGCTTCACTTGGATTCTCCACCGCAATGGATCCTCTAGGCCTCAACCATTCATAAGACGCACCCATGAACCTCGGTATGCAAACTTCCAGTGGATTTTTTTTTTCAACCAATCAAGTTTTTCTTCTTCAAGTTATGAGGTTGGATGAGATTTGAAAAATGTTAGCATTTGGATTTAGGGATCTAGGATTGTGGTATGATCTCTAAGTTTTAAGAGGAAAGAATTCAGTTCATAAAATAGATACCATAGATTAGGAAAGACTCTTCATATTTATAGGTCCGGAATAAAGGCAATCTTGGTGAACAAGAAAACAAAAATTCACAAACGACCGCTCGAGCAGTGAGGGCGGTCATAGGGTGGTGGTCACTAGAATGAAAAATGAATTCCAAATTAACCTAGGAGAGTAGGACCGCTCGAGCAACCCAAAGGGTGACCCCTGCTATCCTCTATTTAGCCTTCGCCCAATTTTCCCCTAAGTCAGGAAGAGACTGTTCTAGCGAACGCTAGTGAGCATAGGGCGGCCCCTATTGATTTTTTAAGCCTAAAACCAAACAAAAAACTTGTCCTCTTGAACACTAAAGAATGTTACTCAAGAGGGATCTGGTCATGGCTCAATTATATATTTTCAAAACATACAAAAGGTTTAGAAAAAAATTTCCTTCAGAATACCTAGGAACCACACTCAGATCAAATACAGTTCCATTTTAACATTAATCCTCATAAGTTTATTAAACCAAGGGATCATGTTAGGTCTCTAGGTCATTACCTTGTCCTAAGCAAGAAGTTGCAGACATAGTGCTTTTGATGTAGCTTTGTCACATGATCTCCTCCCTTCAATTAATGATTTCGAATCTTCATCATTGTAGCATCATAACCATGGAATAGATTGAAGGACTCCACGAAATTAGCAAATTACAAAACATGATCGTTAATTTTTAAAGATCTCTCGTCAAAGATTCTTGATCAAATTATTTTTGTGTTTTCTTTTGAAATTAAAAGTAAAATATACTAGAAAAAGACAAACAAGTTGTTTGTGATTTCTACACAGGTGGCAAAAGAATAAGAAGAAAGAGAGGAATGGGAAGTCTCAAATGGTTTGCAGATATAGAGTGAAATTGCCTTCAATACATATATTTTCTTTTCAATTCCTTTCTCGACGGATCACTTATCATGCATTCAAGTGAGACCCATTGTGTACAAGTGCGTTCCTCACTCATTAATAGTGGAAGACCTTCTAAGAAAGAATAAAAAAAAATGTATTAGAGAGGATCTAGATCCTGAAGATACAACCTTGGTGGGACATGGGCAATTTATTTTTCATAGTTGAGGAGGACACTAAATGTAGGAAAAACCAGGAGATCAAATGTTTTTTTTGGGGGGTGAGCCTCAGGCAGTGTAAGGGAATTTATTGAATAAATAAAAAAAATTGAAGCATGCCACCACGCAGTGACACTTGGGCAGCCCCTAACAGCGCCATCCGTGTTAAGCTTCTACCAATTTAAAGGCATTATATGCCACATCACCTCCTAAAGGACTGGAGATTTTCTCAGCCGTCCCTGAATACCAAGCTTAGATAAAATCATTAACTCCTCAACTAAGTTCTTCATTGTTCCATTAGTTAATCTAGCATGTACGGATCATGTTTGTAATTGACTAATTTCATGAAGTCTTATGTAATCTTAACCTAATTCCATGGTCATCAAGCACCAAAGATCAAAGTCCATAAGCAACAAAGAAGGAAGGAGATCAAGCTACAATGTCATATCAAAATCACTCTGATGCACTTTTAAGCCTAGGATAAAGGTAATGACCTTAAAGACCTATGAAACCCTTAATTTAATTCATTTTACTTAGGATGATTAGGGAACATTGGTCGAAGGATAAAGATGAGAGAAACAAATGGAGACAGAGAAAACAAGAGAGGCAACATAGAAGACAGAAGATGAGATGCCAGAAGAAAAATATGGTGATCTTTTTTAGGAAAGATAAGGCTATTCCCACCCCAAAAATATCAATCTCAACCCCATTTAATTTCTTATTATCAAACTATTAAGTCCGCCCTGTGCTATAGACACCCCTTCAATAAGTAAGAAAAGAAAACAAGAAAGAAAAATCAAGAAATAACGAAATCAAGAAAACAAAGGAAGAAATATGTCGCCTAAAGAATAAAAAACAAAATAAGCTTTCTAATTCACAAAGGCTAATTCACAAACAACACAGGCTTGGCTAACGAAATAATTTTTTTTTTTTATCGAAATAGCCTTTATTGTCACTTTTGAAAACAATATTTCAAGAAAAATGTAGTTTTATCAAAATGGGTTCTTGAGATTTGTATCTGAATGCCATGTCCAAGGCAATAGAGCTCCCAATAGGAGTTTCCAACCTGAATGTCAGCTTGACCAATGTGGATTGAAATGCACTCCCTCATTTTTGGCTTTGTGGGTTTGTGTAGAAACTATTTGTGCATTTCATAGAGATTGAAAAATAATGATTTGAGAGTTGGGGAAGATTATATACACACACACACATGTAAAACCTAAATCAAAAATTCAGAAATATTAAAACATAGCAAAAATAATGAAAATCCACACAACATACATGAAATCAAACATAGAATTAAATCAACAAGTAATACTAACTTGTATCTCATCAGAGACATACATATTAAAAAAGTGTTTTGTGAGTGTATGAGATGGAATAATGAATGAAACCCTAATTGTGAGAAGATATAAGGTGGACTTACTTATTAAATGAGTGTATATAGTATGGGGTGGGTTTAATAGTTTGATAATAAGAAATTAAATGGAGTGGGAATGGATATTTATAGGGTGAGAATAACACCACCCTTTCAAGAAATAGAGGTATGAGAAAAAGTGATGGGTCCCAAGCTATAAATGTGATGATAAGATTTTTTTCAATTTGTATCTCTACCTATACTTTTTTACTTAGTTTTTTTACAACTAAAAGGGGTAAGTGTAGTTCAAATTTAAATGGATAATTTGAACAGTAAAAAGACGAAAGTTACATGGGTCCAGTTCCCCTGCAGTTGGTATTCTAACAGTGTTGTTAATGAGAACGACATCGTTTCATGTGATGGACCCACAAACAAAAAAGAAGTCTGAGAACGACATCATTTTAGCCTTGCACAACAAAATCAAAATAAACCTCCTATTTGTACTTCTTACACAAAATGAACTCGTGTTTCCCTCCATAAACTCTCACGCCTTAAGAGTCCTTCATTGTCCTCATCTTTGTGTAACTTAGAAAAAAAATCCCTAAACACAATTCATTTTTGGTCATTCTAAAATCGACACCAACAATATCAATTGTAAATGAAAATAGTTTTCTCCTATACGAAATTCATGGGCTTACAGTAGAAAATGACACCTGTTTTATCAACATCAGCTTTATCACATCATTTTGGCTACAAGTTATATAATAGTGACGGGACTTTAGGTGGCTCAGCAGCCGCAAGTTGACACGTGGACAGTTATAGCCATTATGGACCTCAAAGGGCGCCAGGAGAAGGAGCCGATGAGTAATAACCCAGAAGAGCCGAGCATTCACCAATTGAACCCAACATTAAAGAGGATATGACCGCTCATTAATGATGACTTGAGTGACTGTGACAGGGCTATTAATGAGCATCTGTGACCTCGAGACCCATAGAGACAGTCATCATTACAAAGCATTAATGGCTATTGCGCCGACCCGATGTTCTTGGGAAACCCCAAGATTCTTATTCCTGAGCAGTAAATGCTCGGGAATAGGTGTCAAGCACCGATTAGATGTATTTAATAACTGGGGATAGGGCCATAAATGCTCGACGTGACCCGAGCTATCATCCGATCGCCCGATTGAATCAGTCTTCTGAGAATCTAAGGGTAGAACACTCATTATGCATAGATAAGAGTGTGAGCCATTAAATGTTGAGATGGGACTCAAAGCTCCTACACTCATTGCTAGTCCAAGTATAAATACCCCTCAGAAAGATGAACAAAGGTACACAAGACAAAATTGAACAAATACATTGTGCTCATGCCTCCAATGACGACTGACTTAAGCTTTGGAGGGGATTAGCCGGGTGTTCACCCGGCCCCTTTCCTAACCCTTTGATTGTTTTAAGTTCGTCTTCCAGCGGGTCGTTATCTCTATTCATTGTAGGAACTCACCCATGCAATTTGGCGCCATTTGTGGAAAATTTATGAACTTTCCTCGTAAAGATATCCTCGTGGTGAACACACGACCCCAAAGTGATGGGGGGCAGCCTATGCGTGAGAAATGCGGAAGCTAGCCGGCTCCCAGCAGTCACTGAGTCAGACTCCTTGAGTTAGTCAGATGGAGGCGAGCATGCTTCACAGTGAACGTTGCCTATGGATCAAGGCCTTGGGGGGTAAGGCCTTTTGGCTCGTGAAATCGTCGAGTTGGAGGAGAAACGAATGAAAAACCGTCTTAAGCAACTTGAGAAGGATAATGCCAAGGTGCAGGATCAACTCGATGATTTTGAGCGATCGGGAAGTGCTAACTAGCGAAGCAGTGGACGTGAAGACAGGAGTGATTCCAAGGGTAAAAGGCTGGATACCCCGGGGAAGAGCTTACACAGGCGCATGGGCGATAAGCGCGGGCCTCAGAACGGTGAAATACCTGCTCCCGAGGAGAGATCAGAAGGGGATTGGCGCAGGACAGGCCTTTCTCGTTGGGATTTCCGCCATAGATTGTCAGAAGGTGCCGCGGCAACTGAGTTCCACACGGATTCTACTGCCAGGAGACCTAGAAAAGTGAGGCCCCGAGAGGACCTCCGAACACGCTTGGATGCCAAGCGCCAAAGATCAAATCCCAAGGAGGATGAAGACGCTGAGGATGAGCAAATCATCCCCCCGTTCGTTCAGGCGATCTGGGAGACCGAGATGCCGCAGAAGTTCACCGTCCCCCGATTCAAGGTTTATGATAGGAGAACAGATCCCGAGAGCCATCTGTGACAGTACAAGCAACTGATGTCCATTTACGATACCGATCAAAGGCTATTGTGCATAGTTTTTCCTATGAGCTTGAGAGACACTACAATGAAGTGGTATGAGAGCTTGGCTCCTGAGAATATCAAGTCTTGGAAGCAAATTACTGAGCTCTTTGTGGCTTGATTCATCACCAACAGTAAGAGGTCGAAATACATTGGCGCTTTACTAACACTCAAACGGAGGAGTGGGGAGTCCCTTCGGTAGTACGTAATCAGGTACTAGAAGGAGGTCAACGAGGTTGAGGCATGCTCGGAGGCCATGGCTGCAGCGACATTTTGGCTGGGATTGTCCCGAGATACTGACCTGTACCGATCTCTTAATAAGCGGGCTCCGGTAGACATGAAGGACTTGATGGCCCGAATAAACAAGTTTGTCGGGGTGGAGGAAGAGTCGATTGTGCCCGAGAATAGGGCCCTAGTGCAAAGGAAAAGGGACAGGGAACCACCTGCAAGGAGAGGGGCACCACCCCCAGCACCGAGTCGCCTGTCTTTTCAAGGGGTAAACACGGTCTTCAAAGAACCCATTTACAAGATGCTGCACAAGATAAAGGGTAGCCTTTCTTTAAGTGGCCCCCAAAGATGCAAGGAGACCCATCCTCGAGGGACTCGACATCTCGGTGTTCTTATCATCAGGATGTGGGACATTTGACTGAAGATTGTAGGGTATACAAGTCATTCCTCGAGCAATTGGTCCGAGATGGGCATCTCAGGGAGTTCATTGAAAACAAGCCCTCAAGAGGCTCGGCAGGAGAAGGGGCAGACGTGTCCCAAGAAGTGGCAACCGTGATTGAAGTAATACACGCTTGCACAGTTGATAGAACAACGTATAATTCACTCTGAGCTGACCTCCAGAAGGTCTCGCAAGCCGTGAAGGTGGAGGAAAACAAGTATGGGGAGCAGCCATCTAAGAGACCTCAGCTTGATGCCGAGACTATCCACTTTTTCGATGCCGACCTAGGTGCGTTAGTACTCCCACATGAAGACGCTTTGGTAATCACCCTTCGGATCGACAAGTTTGATGTCAAGAGGATCCTGGTAGACTCGAGTAGCTCATCTGAGGTGATGTACGACAATCTCTTTCGCAAAATGGGGTTCACCTAGAAAGACTTGAAATTGGTAAGGACCCCCCCTCGTGGGTTTCAATGGTTCATGCGCCCTCACCCTCGGGAAGATCACTCGGGATCGTTACCGTCCCAGTAGAATTCGTGCTGATAGACTCTGATTCTCCATACAATACCATCATGGGCAGGACATGGTTACATGTGATGAAGGCGGTGCATTCATCCTATCATCAGAAGATAAAGTTTCCCACTCCGAATGGTGTCATGGAGATTCGTGGCGATCAAGCATCATCAAAAAGTTATTTTTACGCCGCAGTGAAAACTGGGGTCAGTGCTCGAGCCAAAGATCATGAGCCCGAGGTGGTGTTGGCTAAATAGCAATCACAGTTCGGTCGGCTTGGTGTAGATGACCCAATTACGGATCCGGCCGATTGATCTACGGAGGCTCTGGTCAAGATCCTTCAAAATCCCGAGGACAATGAGAGATTATTTTTAATAGGGGCTTCATTGGGCAGCGCCGAGAAGTCTGACATGGTGAGCTTCCTATGCCAGAACGCAGACGTCTTTGCATGGAACCAAGCCAAAATGACGGGAATAAGCCCCGAGGTAATGTGTCATCGGCTTCATGTGGACCCATCCTTCAAACCTGTAAGACAGAAAGCTCGTAGAACTGCGCCCCATCACGCACAGGTAGTAGATGAAGAGGTAGACAAGTTGTTCGGGGCGGGGTCCATCAGGGAAGTCCAGTTCCCCGAGTGGTTATCCATCACGGTGTGCGCAAAGAAGAAGGGTGAAAAATGGCGAGTTTGCGTGGATTTCATGGACTTGAATAAGGCATGTCCCAAGGACGAGTATCCACTGCCAAAGGTTGATCAACTCGTTGATGCGACCGCGGGTCATGAACGTATCTCCTTCATGGACGCTCGGGCAAGTTACCATCAAATTTCCTTGCATGAATCAGATCAGGAGAAGACGGCGTTCATCACACCCCGAGGGATATATTGTGACATGGTGATGCCGTTCAGATTGAAGAATACTGGTGCCACTTATCAACACCTGATGAACAAGATTTTTAAACAGCAGCTCGGCGTCACTATGGAGGTGTATATTGATGACATGCTATTTAAGAGCAGAAAAGGCTCCGACCATCTCCGGGATCTCGGGATTGCCTTCGCCATGCTCCGAAGATGGTGTCGAAGTATGCTTTTGGGGTAAGCTTGGGCAAATTTTTGGGGTACTTGGCCACCCATAGGAATATAGAGGCCAACCCCGAGCAGGTACAGGTCGTGCAGAGAATACAAGCGCTGAAAACTACAAAAGACATTTAGAAATTGACCGGAATGCTAGTGGCCCTCAACCAATTCATCTCCAAGTCCTCGGACAGGTGTAAACCATTCTTCGCCATGCTTAAAGGGGAGGCAAAAAGAATGTGGGGTGTGGAATACAACCGAGCACTTTAGGGGATTAAGGAGTACCTCAGGTCCTCCCAACCTTATCTGGTCTGACGGCGGGTGAAGTGTTAAACCTCTACTTATCTGTCTCAGAAGGGAAATTTAGTGGGGCTCTGGTAAGAGGGCACGATGGGGTGCAGAGGCCTATCTACTTCATAAACAAGACCTTGTTTGATGCCAAAACCAGATACTCGCCGATAGAAAAGCTTATACTGGCTCTGGTAGTCTTGGCGAGAAAACTCAGACATTATTTTCAAGCGCATCCTATTGAGGTATTGACCGATCGACCCCTTAAACTGATACTTCATAATGCTGACATGTCTGGGCGAGTTGCCAAATAGGCTATGGAGCTCAGAGAGTTTGAAATAAGGTATAAACCCCGTACCTCCATCAAAGGGAAAATTCTTGCCGATTTTATTGCCAAGTTCTCTACGTCCGAGTCTCCACAAGAAGAGTTGACAACTCTTGACAGCAATGACATTTGGAGCCTACATGTGGATGGATCCTCGAACGCAAGGAGGGCAGGAGTAGGTGTAGTGTTGGCCAATTCCGGGGGATCCACAGTGGTGCGAGCTATCAGATTGGGATTCAAAGCATCTAATAATGAGGCCGAGTACGAGACACTGTTGGCAGGACTCGATATTGTGTACTCGATCAGGGTTAGACGCCTCCATATTTTCTGCGACTCTCAGTTGGTAGTAAATCAAATCAATGGAGACTTTGAAGTTCGAGATCCCAGGATGAAGGCATATCATCAGAAAGCAAAGTTAAGGATTGAGAAGTTGGAAAAGGTAGAAGTGTCCTAGATTTCAAGGGATCATAATACGCATGCCGATGCGTTGGCCTGCCTCGCCTCGGCCTTGGCTTCGGAGGTAACTTGACGTATTATCGTTGAAAACTTGGAGAGTCCGAGTATTGGAGACACAAAAGCCGAGGAAGTACTACCGACGTGAGTCCAAAGCATGCCTCCGAGTTGGATGGACCCTATAATCAAATATTTGATGGAAGGAGTACTCCCCGAGGATCTCAAAGAAGCCAAGAAGATCAAACTCAAAGCTCCCAGGTTCTGGATGTCCCCCGATCGCAAGTTATATAAAAGATCCTTCTCGGGGCCGTATTTACTGTATGTCCCCGAGGATAAAATAGAACCTTTGCTATATGAGGTTCATGAGGGTGTATGTGGGAGTCACACTGGAGGAATCTCTCTCGCACACTGAGCGATGTCTCAGGGGTATTGGTGGTCATACATGCAGAAGGATGTCAAGAGATACGTTCAAAAATGTGATAAGTATCAAAAATTCGCTCCCATCATCCGACAACTGGCGAGAGACTTGAACTCATTGACAAGTCCTTGACCATTCTCTCAGTGGAGTATGGACATTGTAGGGCCTCTCCCGAGGGCTCCTTTAGGTAAGAAGTTCCTTCTGGTTGCTACTGACTATTTCACAAAGTGGATCAAAGCCGAGCATTTGAGCAGTATTCAGGACGTCGAAACAAAGAAGTTTGTATGAAAGAATATTATTACTCAGTTCGGAATCTCTTGGGCCATCGTCTCTGACAACGGCATTCAATTCAACAGTGGTCCATTTAGGGAGTTCTGTTCAGGATTCAAAATACACAACTATTATTCCACCCCGGCATATCCACAATGTAATGGACAAGCTGAGGTTTCAAATAAGATAGTGTTGGCTGGAATTAAAAAGAGGTTAGAAAAAGCAAAGGGTAAATGGACTGAGGAGTTACTCAATGTGCTATGGGCGTATAGGACTACCCCGAGGACTCCTAAAGGTGAAACACCGTACTCTATGACATATGGAGTCGAGGCTATCATTCCTTTGGAGGTAGGACTCCCAACCATACGAAGCCAAGCCTTTGAGTCAGGGAATAATAATCAGACACTAGCCAGGGATCTTGATTTAGCAGAAGAAAGGAGAGAACTGGCATCTATCAGGTTGGAAAAATAACAAGGAGAGCTGTCAAGGCAGCATCAAAAGAGGGTTCAAACGAGGAGCTTTCAAGTAAGGGACTTGGTGTTGCGCAAAGTTGTGGGCAATACTCAGGAACTCACAGATGGGAAACTCGGCCCTAACTAGGAAGGCCCTTATAAAGTAATTGTTGTGGGGGGCACAAGAGCATATAGAATACAAGATATAGATGGAAATGATGTGAACCGGCCATGGAATGTATCAAATTTGAAGAAATATTACTACTAAGTTGACTCCTAGGCATTGGATCTCAAAGAATTAATAGGAGTCTCGGGCTCTGTCGTTAGGGGCACGGCCCCGATAGGGGTAAGCCTCCACTCTTGGAGCACCGACCTCAAAAAGAATTAACATGAGCCTCGGGCTCAATCGTTAGGGGCACGACCCCGAGAGGGGTAAGCCTCCACTCTTGGAGCACCGCCCTCAAAGTCTTGGGCGCAGTTGTTAGGGGCACGACCTCGAGAGGGGTAAGCCTCCCACCTTGGAGCACCGCCCTCAAAAGAATTAACATGAGCCTCGGGCTCGATCGTTAGGGGTACGACCCCGAGAGGGGTAAGCCCCCAATACTTGTGCGTTTTCGAAACTTTATGAACCCAAAGGCTCGGGGATCAACAACACATTTCAACAAGATGAAATCAAGTTACGAAGTAAAGAAAGATCATACTGAAGAAAATAAAAGTTTCATTGATCAAAGAAAAAGGGGCTATGTGTCCCCTAAGCATACAAAGAAGAGAATTGACAAAAGAGCAGGAAAAACAAAACAAAAAAAAAGAGGCTAAGTATCTCTTGGGCCTTCTGGGTAAACTAGCTCGCCCAGGTCTCCGCCGAGCTCATCACCACCGAGCCTTGCCTGATGCCGTCGGAGGGAGCCTTCGCCAATGCCAAGTATCTCGTCAAGTTCCTCTATCTCGGGCCCCCCAGGATGGATGACGGGGGTGCCGAGAACTGGGAGATCGCCAATGTGGCTTGGGAGAGATGGAGAAGGGAGCCTAAGGGGGGACATTTGGTCAGACCCGTCACTGAGAGTGATCGGCGCATTGTTAGCAGTTGTCTCCCCCACTTCTTCCGTTGGCCCTTCAGGAGCGAGTTCGGCGCTTGGCTGATCGGCTGGGGCGTCCGCGACGTCGGGTTCCCCAAGCTGGATGTGCATTGCGAAGATAGCTGAGCCGACCTCAACCCCAGCAGCATGGAGGGCCTTGTCCCAGCCTTGCTTGAACGCCCTTTTCTTCCCCTCATCAAAGGCTGGGACGAACTGGTCTTGGCAACGATGGTACAAGTCCATGCAGGCCTTGTTGACCCTCTCAACTTCCCTGACCTTTTCTCCCTCCAGGGCCTCCACCTTCGAAGTCAAGGTAGCCCAATTTACCTCAGCTTCGAGCAGCTTTGACTCTGCAGAAGAGACCTTTAGCTCAGCCTCTTCCATCCTCCTTGTCGCCTCGGCCTCAGCTTCCTTGGCCTTGTCCAGCTCGGCAGTGAGGGCCTCGAACTTGCGGATTAGGTCGACAATATGCCTGGTTTGGTCGCCGACCATCCTCTCCACTTGCAGGATAAGGGCATCTTTTTGGGCCAGTTCAACCCTGCTCCTGTAATTCCAGAAGCGATCGATGATGACCCCCATCTGTTGGCAGGCCTGAGAAAGAAGAACAAAATTCAGAAAAGGCAAAGGCAAAGCGATCAAAAAATAATTTAAGGCAAGAAAGGAATTCGGCTTACTTACCACCAAGTTGTGTTGAATGACCCCTTGGAGGAGCCGATTGTCCCCGTAATCCTGTAGAATGGCCATGTCGGCCTCAAAATGAAGACTCCCACTGATAGCCAAGGCGACATCAGGGGAATGAATTATGGAATCAGACTCCAAGACAGTATGGCCCTCCTGGTAACTGCTCGAGGGGCCTATTCGGCGGGAGTAGCCTGCATCGGGGTGTCGTGGCACTGTTTAACTTGGCGCTCGGTGGAAGGCTCAGGGTCCTGACTGCAGCGATCCCTCTGCCGTTCCTCAATCCGGTCCAAGGGGATATCTTGGCGCCAGTGTTGGTGCTGGTCCCTCGGAGGGACCACTGAATCCTGAGGTTGTTGTTGTTGCCGTTGCTATTTTGGTGGTGGCGGTGGAGGAGGCGGAGGTACAACTATCGGCGCGGTGCCAGACGGCTCGCCCGATCTTGAGAGCCTCGCTCTCCTTGCCCTGGAAGCAGCCTCCAGACTATCCACTTTGATTAGAGGAATGTTGAACATCTCGTCTGGAGGGGGAGGTGTGGATTCGGAGTCTCGGTCTGGGTCGACCTCAAGTCCCTCTTGCTCTTCCTCAGAAGAGTTGTCCTCCCAGATTGAAGGATCAAACGGCGGCCGAATTTGTGAAAACCTGGTGTAACCGGGATGGTAGTCGAGTAATACATGGGTTGCCTGAGCAAAGGGATCAACTGGATTGTAGGACCAGACTTAATCAAGTCCTCAAAGGCTACTTCAGACTTCAAGGGTTGGGCGGCGTTGGCCTTGTATCCCTCTACAAAAAGAAAACAACATTGAGATCAGAGACGGAAATAAAAGCCGAAGGGTGGCAAAGTTGGTACAATGCCCACCTGGATCCCTCGGCACTTTAGGGCAGAAAAGGCCTTCATACTCGGGCTCATCCCCTTTCTCCCATCTGCCGCCGAGCATGATGAGATCCTCGACATACCCCTTGTCTGAGTCCGGCATATATGTCACCAAATACATGGAGGGGTCCCGAGTCTGGAGCCCCCACCAACTAATTTCAAGTCGTAGTAGAACAGGATCTCGTCCACCCCCAGGTTCACCCCCAGCCGAGCATTTATGGTGACTACGCCCATAACTATTCTGAAGAGGCTGATACAATACTGGAGGGGGAAAAGTCTCAAGTGCATGAGTACCCTTAATAGGAGGGGAGGAAGAGGAAACCTAACTCCCCCCTCCATGATGGCTTTGGTGTAGAAATACATGAGTTCCACACTGCCTATGTCAGTCCTATGGAACCTAGAATAAAAAAAAAAGTAAAAAAGAGCTCGAGAATGTTGCACTTAGCCCTAAAAGCTTGCAGATTGCTATCTCTAACTTCGGTTTTTCTCAACCTACTAGTGTCTCTGGGCCTAACAGGTTCCCTCACTATGCTTCTTTGTATTCTGGCCATGGATGAATTTTGATGAAATGTAGAAGAAGAATAGGAAAATGAAGCAGAGATTGTGGGAAGGAAAGTACTTACAGGTGGAAGATCTTCGAAAGAGGTGCTCGGGGGAGTAAGGACAGTCGCTCGGAAGAGTAAAGATATTTGCTCAGAAGTTGATTGCAGAAAGAGAATTCAAGGATTCAAATTCTGGAAATAGCCAAGCAATCTCCTATTTTACTCTAAAGCAAGGGCGGGAATCGAAGAGGCAAATCATCAAGTGGAAATTTGAAAAATGCGGGGCCAGACGTGCAAGTAGCCGCCCCTAAAACTCAGGCGTGCTCAGGAAGCCTCCACTCTCCATGCGCCACTTGTCCCACGTCGCAAGGAAGATGGAGGCTGGGGGACAGTTGACCGGACTTTAGGTGGCTCAGCAGCCCTAAGTTGACGCGTGGACAGTTATAGCCGTTATGGACCTCAAAGGGCGCCAGGAGAAGGAGTCGAGGAGTAATGACCCACAAGAGCCGAGCATACACCGATTGAACCCATCATTAAAGAGGACATGACCGCTCATTAATGACGACTTGAGTGACTGTGACAGGACTGTTAATGAGCCTCTGTGACCTCGAGACCCACAAAGACAGTCATCATTACAAAGCATTAATGGCTATTGCACCGACCCGATGTTCTTGGAAAACCCCGAGGTTCTTATTCCCGAGCAATAAACGCTCGAGAATAGGTGTCAAGCACCGATCAGATGTATTTAATAACCGGGGATAGGGCCATAAATGCTCGGCGTGACCCGAGCTATCATCCGATCGCCCGATTGAATCAATCTTGTGAGAATCTGAGGGGAGAATACTCATTATGCATAGATAAGAGTGCGAGCCATTAAAAGTTGAGATGGGAATCAAAGCTCATGCACTCATTGCTAGTTCAAGTATAAATACCCCTCAGAAAGATGAACAAAGGTACGCAAGACAAAATCGAACAAATACATTGTGCTCATGCCTCCAATGCCGATTGACTTAAGCTTTGGAGGGGATTAGTCGGGTGTTCACTCGACCCTTTTCCGAACCCTTTGATTGTTTCAGGTTCATCATTCAGCGAGTCGTTATCTCTATTCATTGTAGGAACTCACCCGTGCAAATAGACAACGAATCTAAAATAAAGAAGACAAAGTAAAACAAGAGATGAACATTTTAACTACTTTGGATGAAGTTTACAATGGAGAAAAATGCAAGATTTCAATCGAACTACTTCTCAATATAGCAATGAGAGAGAGAGAGAGAGAGAGAGAGAGTGAATTTGTCATCATGTGAGCGAAAGACAAAGATTCCAAGGATATCAGTAGTTAAAAAGTTGTACAAATTGAGATTCGTACCATTTTACTCAAACCTGGGCCTTTATGTTTACAAAAAAAAAAAATTGAACTGAAGTCGTGACCACCATCGGCGCCGGAATATGAGCATTGATCTACTGTCGTTCAACAGTAGAGGATGAAGGCGAAGGATCCAAGCTTGTGTGGAAGGCGAAGAGTTCATCGTTGGTTTTAGAGATCATTGTACCATGGTTAAATCAATGAGGGAAACGGTGTCGTGGAACTGGTTTTTGGGGATTGGGAGATTATTGTGTAACGGTGCCGTTCTCGGACTGCTTTTTTGTTTATGGGTCCATGACATGAAACGGTGTCGTTCTCATTAACAGCACTATGTGATGTTAGAATACAAACTGCAAAAGAGTCGAACCCAAAGTTACATTCCCTCTTTTATAGTATAGGGTATAGGATCTCCATTTTTCCTATCTTCTTCTTGGCCAATGTGCATTAACCTTTTTTTTCACTCAAACTTCTTGAACTTCTCGTGTTAACTCTTTTGGATCAAAAAAATGCACTTATGTTCACCTATCACTTAAAATATTTTTTATACCAAGTTGTAAATAACAATTAGCATAATTTTCAAGAAATTCGTGACCTTGAACATGATTCTTGAAAATTCCGAAAAGATAATCTTCACTTTGAGGTTTGGTTGAAAAAACATCATTTATTGTTACATCATAAGATCCATCTACAACATCCTTAACCACGTAAGTATCATTGATTTCTTCTTCATTCCTTACAAATTCATCAATTTCTTTTATCTTTAAATCAAGTCTTACACAACCTTCTTTTTCTTCCATTTCTTGAGTTACTTCTTCAACTTCATCATTTCCTTCTTCCTCTCTAGTCTCCTGAACTTCAACTTTGTTTTCCTCAACTCTTTTTACTTTCTCAAGACGATGATCTTCTTGATATCGCACTCTTCTTTTATAAACTTATCTTCTTCAAAGCATTGAATTCAATACTCCTTAGGTAAAAATTCACCCTCATGTTTAGAGAAAAAACTCTCAATCAATTTTCAAACATTATTTGGAGATCTCAAATCTCCTACAAGCTTCCAAATCTCAGGATGTATTGCCTTCTTGAGAACTCTGAGTGTTTTTTCCTCTTTCTTCGCTCGAACTCTTCTAGGCAAGCCACTCGTTGACTTTTCTTTAGTCACATCCTAAAAATCACAGGCTTTGAGATAAGAAGTGAGAGTAATTTTCATTCTCTTGTAATTAGAGAGCATCATTTTTTCATTCAAAAATACATATTTGATGAATCTTTTCTGATCATCATAATCACGATGATCTATCAAGACCATTAGGTTTGTATTGGCTCTAAAAGTGAGCTATCTAAACTTCTAGGATCTTAAAATTTGTTCTAATACAAATTTTGTTGGAATTATTTTAATTTTACTTCGATTGAAAAATCAATATGATACCACTTTGTTGGAGTTATAAATAAAATAGAAGGGAGTAGAAGAGGATATGAACACTTAAATAAAAAATAATCTTCATTCAAGTTGGTTATAAAGTACACAATCAACTTGGACTCTTCAACTTATACTTTTTTTTTTTTTTTGGGAGGGGAAAGAGGGGAGGGGGGAAAGAGGCTTGAACCCTTGACCTCAATCAAGAAGGCAAAGCTTTCACAAGGTAAGGAGTACCATTAGACCAAAGATCCATTGGTCTTCAACTTATACTCAACTCTACTTGGTCATATTTATATAGGTATCACACATACTCATAACTTTGTATTAATATGTCACTATCTCCATTAACTCTTGTAACTCCTAAAATATTAAAACTCGTTTTCTCCACTACTTAGAGAATTAACTTATTTCTAATACAATTCACTCACCCACTACATGGAATCTCAACATACCACTAGCTCACTAATAAACATTATTAAGACTATTTAATAACATAATAAAACTCTAAAACAAGTTCACTTTTTAATATACTTAAGGATGGATTTGATGACCCAATCCCATAGTTGTGTCCATCCTTAAAATTGATCTTGATTTGTAAGTTATTTTGGTTCTAAATTCATAAATCAAAATTGAAATTATTTGTAATTGGCCCACAATTGATCTCTAATTTTTTAAGATTGATAATTGACTTGTTTCAATTGAATTCTAGAGGTATTATTATTACGCTTACTTCTTAAATTATTATTTAATATAACTTTTCGATTTTTATATAAAATATAAAAACACGCCAAGGTCAATTTTTTAAGATCAATGAGAAATAACTTGAGACAAATTTATTGTTCAAATCGACTCTCAATTGGAAATATAATTTATCTATTATATCTTTGTAAGTGTATGACTCGAGTATAATTAGTAGTTGACTTCAATATGACCATTTGGTAAAAAATAATATTATTTAGTAATGACCTTTTTTATTTGCATGTAGAATTTTTTTTTACGTTTCATTTTTATGAAATCTTTTTTATGAACAGTTTGTATTTTAATGGAATTTAGATTTGTGATATATACTATTTTATTTACATAGAGATAAAATTAGAGTCATCTTTGTGGAAGTCTAAAGTCATTAACCGCTTCATATTATAGAGTCGGGCCTAATTAAAGTGTCCACCCTTAATCTAATTTCTAACTCCGCCCCAGATAACTCCACAATATCAAAAGCTTGTCTTGGGTAGTCTCCTGGACTGCAAACCATAGGATAAATCTAGATTTTTTTTTAGTTGTTTTGTAACTTTATTTCATATGTACATGGTTTTTGATATATTTTCGAATCTAATTTTGCTTTTACGAATACGTTATTTAAACCCAATGCATTTACCCTAAAAAAGGTGGGCTGAAATTATGCTTTTTCATAAAAAAAAGTGAAAATTGGAAGTGAGTCCCCCTAGATGTACTTGTTTGGAGATGAGTCCGGCAAGGAAACTTATAAGGGGCTAAGTCCATGTTTAAAATTATATGTAATGACTTAAGTCCACTTTTTTTTTTTATCTCAAAAATACCCTTCCTTGTAAGGAAGTTAAATTAATTTTCTATTTTGGAAATTGTTATCCCTTAATTTAAGGTCAATTAAAATATGTCAATAAAATCTCCATCATAAATTTAAAATTCAAATTCAAAGATCTCTCCCTCTCTCTCTCTCTCTCTCTCTCTCTATATATATATATATATATATATATATATATATATATATATATATCAAATTCAAAGCGCTCTCTCTCTCTCTATATATATATATATAAAATCTCCATCATAAATTTAAAATTCAAATTCAAAACTCTCTCTCTATCTCTTTCTCTCTCTCTCTCTCTCTCTCTCTCTATATATATATATATATCAAATTCAAAACTCTTTCTCTCTCCCTCTCTCTCTCTCTCTATATATATATATATATATCAAATTCATGTTACTATTTTTTTATTATGTTACTGTTCATGTTACTACTTTTGTTGAGTATGTTACTGTTCATGTTCCTATTATTTTGAGCATGTTACTGTTTTTGTTGAGCATGTTACTACTATTATTTTACTAAATATTAATATTCAATATTACTATTTATTTTGTTTTTGAATATTGCTATTTTTTGTGTTTGAATGGTACTATTTTTTGCGTTTGAATTTGAGAGAAATAATTATTGTTAAGTATGTTACAATTTTTGTTGAACATGTTACTGTTGTTTTTTTTTTAAAATATTAATATTGAATGTTTCAATTTTTTTTTATGTTTAAATGTTACTATTTTTTTGTGTTTAAATGTATTATTTTTTGTATCCAAATCATAACTTTTTTTGTATTTGAATGTTACTATTTTTTATTTTTAATGTTACTATATATATATATACCTAACCTTTATATGGATATAGATAGATAAGAGAGAGGCAAAATTTTAATGTTAGTCAAACTCTTAACCTATATATGGATATAGATAGATATGAGAGATAAAAGATTTTAATGTTAGTCAAACTCCTAAGATTTAGGAGTTTTTAATTTTTAGTTTTATTTCACTTCTAAAGGGAATGGATAGTATGGTAAAATTGACAAAAAACGGACTTCATAACAAATAAGTTTCCTTGACGGACTTAAGTCCAAACAAGTTCATATAGGGGGACCGGCCTCCAAATTTCCCTAAAAAAAAATGGTAGATTGTGAACCACACCACTTCACAGGGACGGCTTGGTTGCAAAGGCCAATTAGAATTAAGCATTGCTTAGGTCCCCAATTTTTTTATAATTCTTTTAGTGTATTTTATTTTATCTACTTTCCGAATTAAAGAGTAAAATACTAGAATCTAATTTGAGAACTTCATATACTTCACTCATTTGATTAACAATAGTTTTCAACATTAAATGGTGTTTACTACTAATCTAACAGTAATAATGCATTAGCTTTTTAGATTAGATGCAAGTCCAAATATTTCAAATAAAAAGTGTTATTCTTTCTTCATTTACATGGTAAATTGTATTTTAGAAATTTTTTCGTATATTTTTTTCTAATTCATACTAGTCAATAGTTTATCTCGCTTTTATACGCCACCTTATTACTATTCACAATTGATAATTGTGATAACTATTTCTCGACATCTGTTAACTATATTACGAGTCCTAATTAAACTAACTATTTCTCCATTGGTTGTCATATTGAAATCTAATCAGCTCTCTCTTTTCTCTCAATTGTGAAAAAAATTTAGAAATAATAATTATATATAATTCGTCAAGGACTAATTTAGATTACATTAAAATATTTTACTGTATTTTGGGATTTTAAATTTTTTAAAAAAACTAAAATACTAGATAGATGATAAGAGGTTGAAAAATATTGTGTAATTGAATATAAAAGAGAAGAAGTGTACATGAGCGAGCCGAACGAGACGCTGCTGCTGAGCTATCATCAATAGCGTGGGCAGGACAGGTATTCTCATAAAAGAAAGAAAGGATAAGAGAAATTATCAATAAACTTGATGGGCTTTTTTTCTAGTAAGTAGTACGGGTATTCATTAAGAAAGGGTCTTTCTTAGGGCCCAAGGCGTATTTAGGAGGGGTAAGGATCTGCTCTTCCGAGCTAGGGAGAGTCAAAGCTGTCTCTTGAGCTTGGGCAGCTCTTTCTTAATTGATTGTCAAATCTGAGTCGAATTGACATGCTCTAATCAAGGAGCGACCAATGAAAATAGAGTGACAAGTTCTAGGATGAAGGACTCTGATCCTGGACTTTTGAACATCAAGCTTGTGGACAGGCCTCTCTTTTCTTTCTTCGAATCCGCCTCGGAGAGGTTTGGAACCCTTCTGTTGAGCGCTTTTACATCTAAAAAATATAGCTACATTGTTTATATGTTAAAATCGTATTTTGAAAAGTTCGTATTTAAAAGTGCGCTTAGGGCCTCAATTTATATTGGGCCGGCCCTGCTACTTCTTGCCAGATGGGTTTAACTCCTCTTGGCTCTAAAGGTCAATTTGATTGGCCATCTAGAAGTACAAAAAAATTCATGATGCAGAAAACAAAAAATAGACAATATGAATATCATCACAATTACCTGTAGAGAACCTACATTCTTTGCAATTCAGATTGTTGTTCAGATGGTGCAACTTGTAGCATGCCATCCACTCTGGTGGGCACTCTCTCAAAATGGAATTCTTGCACAAATATTAGACAAGCTGACCAAAACTTGGCTGACAACCCCAAATCTGACACCTACTTTGAAGGGGGTTTTTACTCTCTTTCTATTAATAGCGAGGGTAGAGGTCATTGCAAAGTCACAACCCCACTACTAAATCTAAAGCACTGGATTTCAAAGGAATTCAGTCACAAGCAGATCTCGATACTGCATTATTGAATCGAATTACATCCACCTTTGCCATTATTCAGATAGTGACATTTGGAACATTCCCTTTACGGGTACGTCAGAAAAGGGGGGTATTTTGCATATAATTTCCTGCTTCACACAAAGACGCGCTATTTAACTAGTGTAGCCAGGAAAACCATTTCAATACTACAAGCATATCAAGACTGACAAAAACTGAATGCACCACCATTAGAAAGAATCATATAGCAAAAATGGCATCTCTTGATTTTAGCCTTCAAAACTTCTATTGGGTGGTCAAAAAGAAATATTTAAGTAGATTTTTCAAAAAGTTGCTCTCTCCAAGAGAATTAGAAAGAAGATGCATCGAAACTGCTGCAAATCCAGCAACCATTCCAACAAATAACAACTTATATTTTGCACAGCTTCTTCTTGAAAAACCTAAAAACAAGAAACAGCGCCCAACATGGAAAAATGGGGCCTCCAACTCAAAATATAGGTAAAAGACTGATAAGACAAACAAGAATATAAAATTCACAATCTACCTGCTACATTTATAAAGACACTAATCTGCAATTCTTTCAAATCTTACATTGTCTTCATCCAATATGGTCATGTGCTTCCTTTTTTTCGATAACTTCATGGAATTTTGAAAACCACTATGCTCATCAGTGAACTGAGCAGCCGTTCGAGCCCGTAATTCCTCTAAGCTTTCGCCTTCCTTCGCTCTCTCCAGAACCTGAAAGTTAAGTAGCAGTTACATCTGTTTATTTATGGTCTAGGCACATGTATATATTCAAGGGTATTGATAGAAGACATACCAGATGGCGACCATAGAGATGGGTATTTGAAAGAGCTTGAAGAGCATTTTGGGTTTCTTGTTTCGTTACAAACTCCACAAAAGCAAAGCCCCTATGGTTCCCAAACCTCATTGGCAACCTTAAACTCTTAATCTGCCAAATAACAAAAATGTAGAATTTCATGAACGTGAATTCGTAACAAAAGATAATTCAAAAAAAGATGAATGAATATTTACGAGTGAGAAGAATAAGCATAATTTTCAGGTAAGTTGTTTGCAATAGATTGTCTGGTGCATTCACTTCTGTTCTGTAAGAAGTTACAATTCGTTAATTACTGAAGGACTCTAGCTTATGTACAATGACTGTATATATGCTAAATGGGTAGAATCAAAACGTAGCAAAACCAACTTGAGGCGATAGACTTCCAATGCCAGTGAAAGATTTATCTTGGCCTACTTAGCAGCCTATGAAAAACAGCTCTGTAAGATCAATGGATTTAGGAAAATAAATAATTAAGGGTTAATACATTTTACCCTCGTGCGATTTCTTCTAGTTAGTCTAATTTTGTTTTACTTCCTTATATTTCAAAACCTATGCATAACCCATCAGGACTTTTCGACCAAAGTGAAATTGTAAGCATTTCATTCAGAAAAATGTATTGGTGCAGCAGAAAAATATTCTCCAAAATTTATATGTTCAATTACCAAAATGCCCCTCTTTAATCCAACATTCAAGAGAGAGAGAGAGGGAGAGATCTTTTTCTACACTTTTTATTGATCTCCAGGCATAAATCCAAACTAATTCTTAGATACTGTTGTCTCGAGTCCTAATCGATCTTCGGTGACTCTCTCCCAAAGTTTCATTGTATAAATCCTTAATTTAATTACTCAATAATTTGTTCAACTCTGAATATCCTTTTTATTTTGGTAGAGATACAACAATAAGTGTTCAAAAAAAAAACAAAAAAAGAGATACTACAATACTCTTCCTCCACTCATTAGACTTTTTTTCAGCATCAGCCTTATTAAATAATTTAAACCAAAATACTAAGACATCCCCTAAACACTCTAAACCTTAATTGTTGTAGTATCAGGTTCTAAAACTTTTCTAGTTTCAAATTTCATTCAAGTATTATTTACTTCTGGTCATAGTTCTATGAAAAACTTGTTCTCACTAGTCTCTCTATGGTTATTATATGCTTCCACACCTGAATAATAACTTTTCAAATGAATTTTTCCCCTTCCCTAAATTTCCTCTTTAGCACCATACGTCAGAAAACTCGCTCCTACAACACTTCCTATATTGAAATCCCTATTTTCTCTTTCCCTTAATTTTCCAAGTCTGTAAATACTTTTATCTACATCTTTTGTATCTTCTTTTAATACACTCCTACAATCACAGTTTATATTACATTACTTTCATCTTTTAAATTTTGATGCCAAGTTCTTGAATTATTTGTTTCTTTTATTAGTCTTAAATGATTTTTAGTACGTAGTTCTAATACTATTATCCTATGTTGCATGATCAAACTCTCTTTTGGGGTAACCACACAGTCCTTATATGACCATTTACTTTTCTTAACGGTAAGAGACCCCTTAACAAGTTAGTCAATTAACCAATGCAATGGTGACAATCAATAACTACCTGGCCAAATGGACTAAACAGTTGTCTCAGTTCTTTCTCTGTTGCCTCAAAAGCTACGTTTCTCGCAATCAATTTTGTTGAACTCTGCTCCTTCTCAACTTTTTTAAGTACTTGTTCATCCTTCTTAGCATGACAAAGTTGCAATATCAGGGCATGTCCATCCAAAACGGTTCCCTGAAAAGAGAATGTTAAATACTTGAAGTATACACAAATGATGTTCACTGAAGCTGGCACATAACATTAACTATTACTTGCAAATCCCTGCAAACAGCTGTTGCTGTATCCACAGAATCGAACTCTATAAAGCCAAAACCCATCGAAACATTCTTCCCATTTTTCAAGTGCTTTTTCACCTACACATGGACAAGCCAGAGCAGTAGTAGAGAAGAGAATGTTACTACTTAAAAAAATATGAGGCATGAGCTAGAATTTATACACGGAAAACGTGTTAGAATGTAAGGACCAAGAGAATTACCCTGACACTTCGGATTTTTCCCACCTCCACGTGTTCGCTAAAATGCTGTCTCAAACTCTCGTCGGATGTTCTAAAGTTCAAGTTCTTGACAAATAGTGATCGTGACTGCAGTACAAAACAATATACCAAAAAAAGTGAGTGCTAAAATGGCTTTCCAAGCCAAAGAACAAACACAGGTATCTTAAAGCTCTATGCAAAACTATTCACTGCAAATTTGCCAAAATAACTCAACTCCTCATTGGAATACCAACATCGTTCAAAAAAAAATGTCTATATTGCAGAGCAATATATTACCATAAAATTAGCAGTATGGTTGCTTAAAGCCCTTTGGTTTTTTGTGATAGGTTGTGCGTGCTTTATGCAGCACGTCGAATCTACTCTTCCAATTAATAATTTTATGTGGTAGTTTTATAGCAAGAGTGCCCAGATCTTAACCACGCATCAAATGTAGCCGCACTCATAACAACTACAAGAAAACCAGCAACCACAGTAGTTAAAAAAGTTCTCTTCTTATGATAAACCAGGACTATCCCACTGCTAATTCAGAATGATCAAGAAAATATGACATTGGTGTACACAAGAAATCCCACACCCGCTGAAATAAATTAAGCTTCCTTCCACATAATAGATAGCCCAATTGTTGTCAAACTCCTACCATTGGCTGTATTCTACCACAATGTGTCAAACATGCCTAGAAGCATACATAGCCAGTAAGATTTTGATCGTGAAAATAAAATTATTCTTTTCACCTCAAATAGTTTTCAAATGAGTGGAACTCCCTTCAATGAAATATTTAGGCACTTCATTGTATCCAAAGCACCCTCTCTCCCCGAAACAAAAGAGAAACATAAAGACAGGGAAAAAGGAAAAAAAAAAAAAACACCACCACCAACTACACATTTTGAACTGTAAAGCCTTGCTCCAAGCCATGGAATAATAGTTCAAGCATCAATGCACATACATAAAGTTGGAAATATCATACTTACTCTCCAGATTACTCAGTTTTCAGGTGACAATTCTCCAACTTTCAGAGAGACATTTTCTCTCATAACCATAACATATTTCTTTGCTTCCCTCCTCTTCAAATATATTACACGAACATATAAAAAGAAAAATCATTTGAACCATAATAAAGGGAAGATTTTTCAAGCCCTGGTTCTCTCTAAGAGGAAACAGTTGCTAGGGGCCATCTTTCTATATTACAGCAAACAAATTAGTTGAGAGAGGCCTTGGAAGGTCTTCCCTCCGTGATTTCTTTTTCCCCAAAACTTTGATTTTATTAAACGCAAAAAAAAAAAGATTTTCTTCAATCAAATTCCATCTAGAAATATGACCACTCATCCAACTTCTCACACATTTTATTATTTCCCACGATCAATCCTCTTTTAACTTCCATAAAATCTTCCAATCAACAATTTCTCACACACACATATATGCATATATATACATATGGGTTTACATATGTTTGAACGGCATAGGTGGAGATGATAAAATGGGCTAAGATTGTAAATCTCGCGTATTTCTTGGGGCGGCCACCACTAAAATGGTATAGTGGATCCTGTTTTATGATGGTCAATATTGATCCCACTGCTAAAAATTCTCAGCTCTGCAGCCATAATCATTCCAAGTTATAAGCATTCAATGAAGAGTTTACTAACACCTGCAGTTTGGAAGATCCCCAGCATTCTTTGTGGAGATCATTGTTAGAGTAGTCTAGCATTTTTATATTAGGGGTAGATTAGTCGTTCCATTGTTTTGTTTTGCCCTACTATATAAGGGCCTTTGCTATGTATCTTAATACTTAAGTTACACAACCTAATTGTGCCAGTAACAATATTTTCCTTTCTCTCTCTTCTTCCTTTGATCAATTCTAACATGGTATCATAGCATGTTACGATTCGTAATCACAACTAAACATAGGTAGAGTTCGGGAGAATTTCTTATGGGAGAATTTCTAATGGAAGAATTACAGCTGGAATCATCATCGCATAGGCTGCCGTCATCGTCGCATTTGATGTCGTCATCATGACATCATCAATCTGAACAGTATAATTCAATGCATTGATCTATTTTGCATGGGTATTACATTGGTGTGCTTTGTTTTTGAAATTGTGGCCATCTGGTTGGAGTTTTCAATTTTTTGATATTTTTGAGAAATTCTGTCGATTTTCTTTGAGCAAAAGATCTTATGTGTTTTCTTCGAATATGAGGCTTGAAATCTTTCTCAAGAGGTCCGATTTGAAGGTATTGCTAGTCGACTGTGTGTTTCAAAGTTCTTGGAGTGGTATTGGGTTGAGATCTGGTCGAACTCAAGGTTCAGTTGTCTTCTCCGACTTCGATCTGCTGTGATTTCTTCCCTTGGTGGCTTCTGCGACCTCTACTTTTGGCTGCATGGTCGCTGAAGACCTGGTTTGGGGTCGTCTTCTACCTCTTGGCTGTGCTGGGTGGTCACAGAAGCTCCTCTGGCTGAAGCTTTGGTTTGGGAATACTTCAACCGGTGGAGGGAGGTTGTTTTGGGCTTTGGGTGTTTGGTTAGGCAGGGTGGCGTTCAATTTTGGGCCTCGGATTGTTTGGTTATTTGGGCTGCTGGCTGTTTGCTTTGGGCTTTTGGGCTCACTTCCAGATTTGGTCTTGGCCATTATTCACTTGTGGGCTGAAATTCTGTCGGACTTTGCTAAATTGTTTTTCTCCGTTGTTGCAAATATGGCAAGTGGTAACTCTAACTCGCTTCATGCCATCAATGTCAAATTAACAGGTGACAATTATGTTTATTGGGCTTATGTTATGAAAAAACTTCTATTGTGTAAAGAGAAGTGGAGTTTTATTGATGGTGTGACGATAGTCCCAACTGATCCTAAGGTAGAAAATATGCTGACTTGAAGATAAGTTGAGACATCAACAATGCAAAAATCATTACTTGGATTAACAACTCTATTGATAAGACCATTAGTGTTCATTTGACTAAATTTACCACTGCAAAGGAAATTTGGGATTATTTGGTCATGTTGTTTATTCAGATAAACTTTACAAAGAGGTATCAACTTGAGCATGAGATTCGAGATGCATGTCAAGAGGATAAAACCATACAAGAATTTTACTTATGATTGGATATTGGGATCAGTTGACACTTACTGAGCCAGTTGAGTTGAGTACTAATAAGGTATATCAAACTCATAGAGAATGGTAGAGATTAGTGCAATTTCTGATGACACTTAGAAATGACTTTGAGGGACTTCGTGGTTCAATTCTCCATCGTCATCCATTGCCCTCAGTTGATGTAGTGATGAATGAGTTTCTGACGGAAGATGTTCATCTTAAGACTCTTTGAAAGGGTCTCTTCCATTGCCCAGTCAAATTGTATTGGTTGTACCTCCCAAGGTGACTTCTAATTCGCAAAATAAGTATTAAGGTCGAGTTGCTTCGGATGAGTGCAGCTTTTGTCATGAGAAGGGCCACTAGAAGGCCTAGTTCCCTAAATTGGTGAGTAAAAATGCTAGGGGGTCGGTAAATCATTCATTTAAGCCCAAAGACAATCATACAGAAGTAGTTGCACCGCCAGCTAATGAGTCTTCCTCACTTGCTCCTAGCCTGACTATGATTGCAGCTTAGTTACAGAAGTTTTTCTCTTTTCATTAGCCTGGAGTATAGTTATCAAAATCATACGATTCGCGATTCGATTCGTATGATTCGGTTCGATACAAATACAAAATGATTCGTATCTTATATGAGAATCGTTTTAGAGTTGAATCGCACCTAAATCGTACAATTCGATTCATATTGCCCGAATCGCATGATTCAATCACTTTTTTTAAAACTCAATTTTTTTACAAAACAACATCGTTTTGTCCGCTAAACAATAAAACGTCGTTTTGTTTGTAGAAGAACCCACACCCTAATAAAAACTCAACCTCTTAGCTCGTTCTCTCTCTGACGTCGTCTAAAGCTCGTTTTGTGTTGTCTAAAGCTAAAGGTCACGGCTAACGCTCTCGCGTCATCGGTTGATTTTTGCTCTCAATTCTTTCATAGGTAATTTGTTAGGTTCTAATTTTTTGTTTCAAAATGTTGGTCTATATGTTTTCTCCGAATCAATTTTCTTATTTGTTCTTTTTTCATTTATGTTCGTAACCTAATCTATACTGAGTGTTACTATTTTAGTTCTTGAATAGTCATGGTTCTTTAATGAATTTTTTTTTCAATTTGTTGAATTTAAAAATGTTTAAGTAAAAAATGAAAATGAAACAAAAGGCTAGCATATTTCCATTTAGACAACGTGATTATGTCAATTGATTATTTTTAGAATATAATAATATTCAATATTCAATATTTAGTATTATTTTTCATTTTTGTTCAAATTTTTTGTCAAATCTTACAATTCATGATTCAATACAATTCACGATTCTCAAATTTAAGATTCCGATTCATGATACGAATCGCGATTTGACAACTATGGCCTGGAACTCTCACAGTCTCTCCCTCAGTAGGTTCATTTACTTCGGATCCCTCAACTATATCTCGATCTGCCTAGGTTTTTTACTCAGGTGTCACACATCACATGACTAATGATTCTTCCCTATTTATCTCTATTGTCTCTCCTTCGTCTGTATCAGTACTTGCGGCCAATGGCACTCAAATGTCTTTGGCCGGTGTTGGGACGGTTACTTCTACCTAACTTATACTTCCAGATGTCTATTACATTCCTCAACATACCTTGAATTTAATTTCAGTTAGTCAACTTTTTTATTCTGGATTTTTAGTTCACTTTTCTTCCTCTGATTGTGTTGTGTAGGATCCTCAATCCAAGATGATTAGAACAGGCCGTAAAAAGGAAGGGCTCTATGTATTGGAAGAGCTACAAGTTCCAGATGTTCTTGCTTCTACTGTTGATTTACCTTCTTTTCATTTAAGTCCGGAGTCATCGAATTTTTATTTATGGCATTCTCGTCTTGTTCGTATTTCTCATTTCACGCTTAAAATTTTTAGCTTCTACTAGTAGTTTTGGTAGCTTAGAATGTCATGACATTTCTAATTATAGTGGATGAAAGTTGGGAAAATTTACTGCATTACCAAGTTTCACTAGCTCTTTTACACCATTTGATCTAGTTCACTCTGATATATGGAGACATGTTCCTATTCCTATACAAAGAGGGTCTACTTCTTTTCCATATTCACTATTTTTCGTGTTATGGTACGCACTTAGTATTCCTCTGTTATTAAATGTTCCAACGTGATCAAGGAGCTGAATACTCTTTTACTTCCTTTCGTGATTTGTTGAAATCTGATGGTACCATTTATCAATCCTCGTGTATTGACACACCTGAGGAAGGTTGTCAAAACGTGTATCAAAAAGCGTATCATTTTTCTAAAACAGTGTATCGCATATCGTAATGTATCGTGTTTCATAAATTACATGCACTACAAATGTCATAATAATATTTTATTACACTTCAAATTTTTCACATAAAACAATTTAAAGAGACCGAAAGGACCAAAATAAAAAATTAACAATCTAAGTTTTAAAGCTTCTAATATAATTTATCAATATCATAATTTAGAGATTTTTAGTTCTAACATCTAAAGTAGCCAAATGATAACACTTTTAACAATCAGACTACTTGCAAACACACTATTGGTTGCAAATGAGTTTATCGAATCAAAACCAAATCTAATGGGTCTGTGGAAAGGTATAAGGCTCGCCTTGTAGCCAAAAGATTTACTCAAGAGTATGGCCTAGACTCTGATGAAACCTTTGCTCTAGTTGCCAAGATGACTACTGTTCGCGCTGTAATTGCAGTGGCTACCATTCGTTAATGGAGCTTGTCTCAAATGGATGTGAAGAATGTTTTTCTTCATGGAGATTTATATGAAGAAGTGTTTATGATTCCTCCTCCTGAACTGGACATGCAAGCTTCAAAAGGCTTTATATGACCTTAAATAAGCTCCTAGGACATGGTTTGCCAAATTTTCTTCAGTTATCTGTGATTTGGATTTTTGTGCCAGTGATCATGACTCGGCTCTTTTTCTGCGATCTACTGCCTCAGGCTTTATTGTTCTCTTACTTTATGTTGATGATATGATTATTACATGTGATGACACCTCTAGCATACAATTTTTGAAACATCAGTTGTTGGATCATTTTGAGATGAAATATTTGGATCAGCTCAAGTATTTTTGGGGATTGAAATTGCTTCTTCTCTCAAATGTTATCTTCTTTCTCAATCCAAGTATGCATCTGATGTTATTCAGGATGCTCGCCTATCATACAATCGAACAGTTGAGACACCCATGGAGCTCAATGTTCGGTATTCTTCCACTAATAGCACTTTTGTCTGACCCTACACTATGTCGCACTATTGTTGGGAGTTTGGTATATCATACAGTTATCTATCCGGATATCTCTTATATTGTTCATGTTGTGAGTCAATGTGTTGCCTCACCTACTACTGTTTACTGGTTTGCTGTCCTACGCATTCTTCGATACCTTCGAGGCACTCTACATCATAGTCTGTTATTTTTTTCCTCCCCTTCTATAGATTTTAGGGCTTACTCAGATGCTGATTGGGCTGGTGATATTGTGGATCGCAAATCCACAAGTAAGCTTGAAGAGTTTTCTCCGCTAGCGGCTTATATAGTGGTCGGCATTCTATAAGCGACTTGTCGAGTCTACGAAGCTTTGTTTCTTGTAGTCGGCCCGTAATGCCTCCCTTCATTTTCTTGCCTCCTTCCAGCTCAGAATGCCTAATGCCTATTATCTAGTTCTAGAAGCTAACTACCAGAAGCTCACCCTTCGGGTGTCACTTCCAGCGAAGGACGCCAAGCATTCTGCCAGACGTTCCTACCTGGGAACTCCTTCGCCTTTCCTTTATGAGTAATACTTAAGTAGCCAAGTTTCCAAAGGTGAACCAACCCCTAGTCTTTTATAGTCGTAAAGGGCACTAATTTTTCTCCTTCTTGGTGACTCTCTTATGTATTGAAAAAGCAAAAAGTAAACTGTAGTTGCTCAATCTTCGACTGAAGCTTAGTATCGTACTATGGCATCTACCACAGTTGACATTAGTATGGTTACGATGGTTATTTGCTGATCTTGGCATATCCTTATCTACTCCTACCCCTATGTATTGTGACAACACAAGTACTATTCAGATTGCTCACAATTTGGTCTTCTATGAGCGCACTAAGCACATCAAGATTGACTGCTACTTTGTGCGCCATCATCTTCAACTTGGCACAATTTCTCTCCCCTTTCTACCTTCTACTATACAATTAGCAGTTTTATTTACGAAATCTCATAGCTTGTTTTAGTTTTTTTTTTTTTTTTAGTAAACTCTTGATGTTGTTAGATACCACATCATGAGTTTGAGGGAGACTGTTAGAGTAGTCTATCATTTTTATATTAGGGGTAGATTAGTCGTTCCATATTAGGGGTAGATTAAGCCCTACTACATAAGGGCCTTTGCTATGTATCTTAAGTTGCACAACCTAATTGTGTCGGTAATAATATTTTTCATTTCTTTCTATTCTTCATTTGATCAATTCTAACAATCATAACTTCACTGAATGTTTCCTTTAAACTCGGGAAGTGATAAATTCATTAAATGCTTCCTTCAAAGTCAGAACGTAATTGTGTCATTACAACAACAAGGGTGCTAGATGATCTGTCATTCACTTGTGGGTATTGTGGCTAAGATGCATGTGTCATCTGATGTTCTAACTGAAAGCTTGTGACTCCTTAAAAAATTATCAGATAACGATAAATTTAATTGTCACTAAAAAGAAAAATATTATGCGGAAGCAATCAACATACAAAGTATTAATTAACATTTCAAAACCATATTAGCTACAGTCACATAAAACAAAATTAAGGCAGCAATCAGAGGCTCAAGAAAGTTTCCACCAATGAGACCTAGGAAGCTAAAATTAATAATACTCCCCCTTTGGTTGATGACGGCCGATATTGCTAGAGTAGGATTTGAGAAAGCCAGAGAATAACTCAAACTAAGATCTATAAGAGAACTATTGGACCAACAATGCTTTATGGTAAGGAATGGGCAATGAAGAAATAACACGCTCAAAAACTAAGCGCGGCATAAATAAGAATGCAGAGATGAGTGTGTGGTAAAATCAAAAAGCATAGAATTAATAATGAGTATATACATAAAACTGTAAGAGGAACACCAATGAGTATATTAAGAGAGAATAATCCGGTTATGTCTACAGTCGAATCCACAGGGAACTAACGTTGGTGTTTGAATTTAAGATCAATAGAGACGATGGTAAATGGACATCGTGAATTTAGAAGTTGAGATGGTAATGGAATTTTCTAAACAAAATATAAGATTCTCTCAAATGAAAATAAAAGCCACTCTTTAGTTCAAGGATCCGAACTTGTGCAGATGTGTTTGGGTGCTATATTTGTGCAGTATTAATTACTCAATTAACTCCTACTTTATTAGCAAGTTAATCAGAGGATAAATATGGAATGTGTGACTTAAGAGCATTGCTCCAATATCTTTGTAGAAAATCATAAAAATTGCTTATGTAGAGACTTTAGATGATTAGGTCATATTTATAAAATACCTATTAGTAATGTGATACTTATCAACAATAATACGAGGTATAGATGTACACCGAAATAAACCCTGAATGTGATAGTAAAAAAGAATTAAAAAAATGACCCTTGATGAACACAATAGAGGAACAAGAATCATGTAGTTGACGCTGAATGGTAAGAACAAGACTCAATTGAGTTGAGCTAAATTGTGAGCAATAATTTTCAGAAGCCAAAAGTACCCTCAAATTCAAAGAGCCAAAACTCAGAAGTGAGACTTTTTGTCTCCTATCTGGTTGTGCCATTTTCGGTGCAGCTCTCTGCTCTCTTATTCCAGCAGCACAGGATATGAGAGATGGTAGTGCTCTCTCTCTCTCTCTCTCTCTCTCTCTCTCTCTCTCTCTCTCTCTCTCTCTCTCTCCCTCCCTCCCCCCATGTCCCCATTCATGAGCATCCCTTCACCTTCAATCAAACTGAACATTCCATAACAGAAGAGGATATTTTGGGATTTGTAAGTGCATGTGTTTCTGCTTCTATATTTTCTCAACCTCATATTTTCATAGATTTAGAAGGATCATAATTAATCATGCTTATTATATGCTTGGTTGGACCATATCCGGGGGTCCGCAGTAAAAATCTGCTTTTTGACCTATTGCTTGGATTCCATCAAAGCCTCAAACCAACGAAACATCAAACAACCCCACCCAACGTGGATATTATACATTTCTGCATCAATTTAATAATTTCTCTGTATTCTAATCACAACATTATCAATCTCTTGAATTCAACAATTGTCTTGGCTCCTAAAAACCTGTGTTGAGGGTTGTTTATTGAATTGCAAACAGCAACATTATTTCAACGGGTATTAGAACAGAAGGTCATTGTTGTTTGATTCAATTTTGATGGAAGTGTGTGTATGTGTATTTATCTTGCCAAATTCCAAGACGAGGGCAATGATGGTAAAGGGTGGGCCATTGCCAGCTCTAGAAGATGTGCAATGGTATTTCTCACATGTCTACGATGAGAAAGATCCAGATCACATTAAATTTATAGGAGTAGAATATTCATGAAGAACTAGCTTCATTGATGTATGCATCAATTATGACGATAACCGTGAAGATGGGAACAGAGACAATCTGAAAAGATGGAGGAAGGAGGGAGCGAATTCTCAACATGCCCTTTTCGTCAATATTTCAGAAGAGTGTTGCAGGCTTTTCAAAAAAGTTGAACATTGAATAATTGTATATTAGGGTTAAAGAAAAGAAGAAGGAAGGAAGAAAGAGAGTATGTAGTGTGTGTAGGGTGTGTATTGCCTTAGGCCCTCTCACCTATTTCACATAATAAGAAAGTAGAACAATAGAAAAGTAGCACTCTAACACTCCCCCTCAAGCTGGAGTATAGGGATCAAAAATACCAAACTTGAAATAAAGGCATCTGAAGGTGGACCGCGCCAATGAAAATCACTGAATTGAGCGCAACAACTCTAAGTAGACAATAAGAATAATAAAACCAAGCTTTGGGTTACTACTTCATACCATTTAGGGACTTCTTTAATCGATACAAACTACTACGAAAACCCCCCTAGCAACAAACCCATGTGGTTGCTACATCTGAAGTCAAAGTCATCCCTTTGGTTTTCTAGAGAGACCACACCAAAACAAGCAAAAACAAACATTGATCACGATGACAAAAAGGAAAAGAACACGGTGACGACAAAGGACAAACACAACAACAAAAAGAAAACCCCCCTAGCAACAAACCCATGTGGTTGCTACATCTGAAGTCAAAGTCATCCCTTTGGTTTTCTAGAGAGATCACACAAAAACAAGCAATAACAAACATTGATCACGATGACAAAAAGGAAAAGAACACGGTGACGGCAAAGGACAAACACAACAACACCAATACCACCAACTACAAGCACGGCACAAACGAACACGACTAACAACACCATAATGAACCATAGGCAACAACAAATTAAAAGCAACAATAAAAAACAAGGTAAGCCAAGTAAAACCCAAGTTGAATCAGCCAAAAAGGGGTTAAACCGGTGCTGAAAACCACAAACCCAATATTGAACTGGGATGAAATCTCCAAAATGAGCACTGAACTAAGTTGAACACACTAAACCAAACTACGTTGATGATCAGACACCAAAAATGTAAACACAGATTCAAGTAGCCATAGACCCACACACACATGCCCATGGTCCATGAAAGATCAACAGTCCATCATCTTACGAAGCCAAAGATTGCATACAAAAGTTTAATTTTAAAGGTGCAAGTTTGTTAGGGAATGAGCAAATGGTATAGGGATGTAAGTGACTTGAGAGGGTCAAGGAAATAAGATCAGTGGCAAGAAGAAACACATCAGTGCACTTTGTGGGTTCCCAGTTCTCGCGCATGGGATAGAGTGTGAGTGTCAAAGCAACCTCAAAACCAAGATAAGTTGTTGGAATGAAGTGGATAGATAATCGTGGGAGAAGTAGAGGGCACTGGTCGGGCCCCAAATCCAAATCAACCGGGATGCTTCAACAAGAATTAAAATTGTTGGGGGGAAATTTTAGGCTCAATAAGTGCATGGAAATGTGCATGAGTTCCAAGAGGGGCAGGGGCGACTACCGTCGTCACATTTCAACCGAAGAAATTGCCCAACCAATTGAAACCAGGAAAACAGGATATCCTCACTAATGAGACATAAGAAGCTTATAACATGAAATATTACCCCTTATAGGAAACATGACATATTACTTCTTAGAATGAAAAATATATGTAGACATAACGCTACCTTAAAGTCAAAAATTCAGCATCTTATGAATACTGAGATGCATCGAACAGATCATCTCCAAGACCTAAACAAAACAAGATGAAGGCTGAACATCTGTCTTTTGTCCTACCAAAATTTATGTGCATGTCTGCTGCAAACAAGGAATGTGCGTCTCGCAGAGAGTGTGTATGTGTCTGAGAAAGAGAGAGAGAGTGTGTCTGGGAGAGTGTGTGTGCGCGCCTGTGTGTAGAGAGAAAGGGAGAGGGAGAGGGAGAGGGAAGAGAGAAACTAAAAAAATATGCCCACCCTACAGGAACAAATAGATTACATGTACTGATGTACACCCAGTCAGCATTAAACTAATGACATAGAGCTAAAAGAAATAGCATCTAATCAGAGAAAATAATGAGGAAAAAAGCTACAGCATGAATGCAAGAAATGCAAGGGCAGAGTTCATATAAAATAAGGAGAGTTTGTGTAAGAAGCAAACCTCAACTCTATCAGGATCAATATCCATGTCCATTGTCCCTTCCACTTGTTGCTCAAGTAATACCCTCTTGGCATCATTTTCTCCAATAATAACAATATTACTTTCACCAGCCATAGATGTTGGATTGTGGTCGAGAATATTGCCAGGTGCCCACTCCAAATACAATGGAGCATCCCTATGTTACGATGAAGAAACAAAATAGAAATGAAAATTACAACACAAGCTAGCTAATACAATTGACACAATCAACTGGCAACAGAATTTGTCAATTACATCAAAAAGTGAAACTTTCTATCAGATCACAACTAAGATACACCACCTATGTTAGCATGTTGTAACCCTTAGACGACATTAGCTGTTCTATTTGGTACCTTCCAAATATATACAGGATTCCAAGCAAATTATCATCTGTTAGAGATATCTTTACTCAGGCTGATAGGGAATGCAAGGAGGAAATTTTCCAAGAATCACTTCACGGTGTCCTATTTTGTAACTATAAGCTAACATCTGAATAACTTTATCAGTTTCGAATAATTTTTCATCATTAGCTTACTTCATTTTGACCTAATGTTGCTTGTTTTTTCAAATATGTTTTCGTCATCTCGAGACAGATTTTTTCTTATTTAACGTCAATAAATATCATGTATTGTCAGCTTTGGTATGTGGTATGAGTAAGGGGATGCAATATTCGGTACGATACTTTTTATGATTTGTGATGGGTTACGCTTGGTTGGTCCACTGTTTTGGGTCAAACCAAAAATCTTATCTGAATATTGTTCACTATTTTTTTCGATAAGAAACAATAATTTTATTATGATTTAAACCAAAAAAAAATTACAAACCAATCGTAGGTGGACAAGTTATCCAACCCAAGATTGAATGCTACTCTTGTAATGAAAAAACAAACAAAACAAAAATAGAGACACTATCAAAGGTACAATCTGCAAGAAGCTGTCCAACTTGCAATAATGTTAAAAAGAGAAATAATCTCAAACTCCTTGGTCGCAGATGCCCATAATGAAGCCAAGAAATATAATCGGTCCCATAAAAATTCAACTTCTTCCATCTTATCTTCAAAAATTCTCGTGTTCCTCTCTGTCCATATCACCCAAAAAAAGAGCAAAAAAATCACTTTGCCGAAGGATCCTACCTCTTAGACTTCCTCCCAAACCCCTAAAATCCATAATCAACATGGATGTCATTGAAATCGAGGCCACCCAAGCAATGCCAACAAACTCAAACAATTTATTCCATAATGAAAGTGTAATGGGGCAATGCAAAAATAAATAGTCCACAATCTCACCATCACCCTTGCACATAACGCACCACAATGGTGAAAGACAATGCATAGGTCTCCTTCAAAGAAGCACATCATTAATATTAATCTTGCCATGAGCAATTATCCATGCACAAACTTGCACCTTTAATGGCACTTTAGACCTCCAAATCTCCTTAGACGGACAAAAGAATGGAAGTGAAAAATTATCAATTAGACTCAAAATAAGATTTGTAAGGGAAATTACCCGAAGACTCACTAATCCACACTAAAAGTGATATTAGGGTTGGAGAAAGATGGGAGAGAGAAAAAGAGACAAAAGAAAGGGAATAATCAATTGCGTTAGGTTGTGTTGCCCTTTCCTCTCTTATTTATATTGAACAAATATCTAGAGTAATTGTAATATTACCCTACACTAGCTTATGCTCATAAACATAAATATAATACATAAAAATAAGAAATCTAACACTCCCCCTCAAGTTAGAACATAAAGATAAAAATATCTAACTTGAAACAAAAACTACTAAAGACAGACCGAGTCAATGGCTTGGTAAGAATATCATCCCGCTGATCACAAGACTTGATATATGGAGTGAAAATCTCCATTCGCATCAACAAATCTAGAATTAAATGACAATTCATCTCAATATGTTTATTACGCTCATGAAATACTGGATTACAAATCTCTACTCTTTTAATTAACCTATTTAAACCATCAACAACTAGAGTGAATAAGAAAGAAGATAATGAATCACCTTGTCTAATTCCCCAGTATGCTGTAAACTTCCTCATGGGTCTTCCATTCAACATAACTAGAAAATTCATTGATTCCAAACACACCTTAATCCATCTCGTCCATTTATCTCCGAACCCTTTGACCTCCAAAACGAAGTCCAAATATCTACCATCCACATGGTCATATGCTTTTTCAAAATCAATTTTCAACACAATTCATTCCTTCCCCCTTACTCTATAATCATCAACCACCTTAGTAGCTACTAGAGCCACATCCAAAATTTGTCTTCCTTTAACTAGCACCCCTTAGTTCCTATAAATAGTATCACTCAAACACTCCCTTAGCCTAACCGAAAGAACCTTAGCTATAATCTTATACAAACTAGTCACTATACTTAAAGGCCTAAATCCTTAAGCTTCAACAAGTTATCTTTCTTATGAATCAAACAAATAAATAAAGCATTAGTAACTGCATTAACCACCCCATTATGGAAAAATTCTTCAAAAACTTTCATCAAATCGTCCTCCAATTCATCCCAACACACCTAATAAATCACCATAGTAAACTTTGTCTCTACAACACTCAAAAACAACTTTCTTAACTTGCTCAATCTCGAAAGGCTTCTCCAACTATCTAGTCATTCCTTCATTTATAGGATACCAATCAAGTCCAATTAAAAAGGTCTACTTCTATCATCAGCCAAGTATAAATTGGTAAAGAAATTAATCATCTCTTTTTCAATCAACTTCTCATCCTCAATAGTCCTCCCATCATCTATTTCAAGTTTCTCTATGGTTTTCCTCAACCTATTTCCCTTGGCCATCCTATGAAAAAATTTGGAATTGTTGTCACCTTCCTTAACTCACTTGACTCTTAAGACTTTTGTCTCACACAATTATTTCCTCTTTAAAAACCAGCTCCTCAAGTTTGTTCCTTTTTTCTTCTTCTTCTTATTCTTATTCAATAATCCTATCCAATATCATCCTACTTGCCAACATCCCCAAATTCATCATTGTTCCATACCTTCAACTTATGCTTAATAAAATCCAGCTTTTTCATAAACATGTAACCTTCCCATCCTTGGACACCACTATCTTCCAACCACCACTCTCTAATTCTATTGCTAAAACCTCTATGCTCCACCCACATATTTTCAAATCTGAACGGACAAGGACCACATCTCACCTTAGAATCATAAAAGATAATGGGGCAATGATCCGAAACCACTCTAGTCAAAGCCATTTGTCTAGTCCATGTAAAACAATCCTCCCACCCACGTGAAAACAAACAAACCTGTAGCAGCAGGTCAGATTTAGCTTGGGTAACTTTGAATTCCAACCAAATTAAAACCTCAGAAAAACCAAAACATAGTCATTTGGCATGCATCCTAATTTGTGTTACAACCATGAATTCAAAAAACACATGGTTAGGAGTTAGGATTATTCCTGTTACAAAAAAAAATAGCCAACTCGAGTGGCGTGTGAAGGAAGGATACTGAACCCAAAGGGCTTGGCGACGAATATCTATGACTTGATCAAATTTCTTGCCGCATTATTACTAAAGATCAAGGAAAAAAAAACTTACTTGTAACGCTTGTATGCTAAACCTCTGAAAGCTGCGCGTGCTTCAGCTGGTTCAAGGAAAACAACCTGGATCATAATGATAAAAAATCTATCATTAGAATATAAGAAATATACATTATGTGTCAATTGGAATAATTTCAACTAATTTTTCCACTATCACACTAGATTATGCTTTGTTGTATTAAAAGCTTATAACTAAACAAAATATACATTAAAAAGAACATCTATTCTGGAGAAAAAGGAGAAGAAATTTTTACACTTGATTTAACAGAAAATATGGCCTTAATAGAGCACAATGGAAATACATGTTTCACATAGCTGACCCCAAATAGTTGGGATAAACTAATAGGACAAAGATGAAAATTTGATCGTGTTTTCAGATACTTCAATGTTACAAACAATTAAATTGCCCTTTATCCACAAGAAAAGACCAAGCATGGGCATTCCAGCCCAGACAGCTGGACCCTAATAATGTGCAGGCCCAAGAACACCTTTAAAGGGCAAACCTAAACTAGTGCTGAACATTCTGGAACAGCTATCATTAGGTACCCATGTCAAATCATCATCAATTCATCGTTAGCCTATTGCCATTTTTACGTGGTGCTCAATTTATTCAAGCCTTAACATGAGTCTACATCCCGTAGCACTTTACATGCTTTACAAATAGAACCAACCATATGACTTTCCCCAAGTAGCGACGTACAAAACGCAAATCCAAAAATTCGAAGTCATATATTGTATTGAGATGCATCAGCCAAAAATTAATCTTTCATTACACACCACACAATCAATGTGATCCCCTTGCACTTTTCCCTTTGCTAAGAATTCTCTATTATTAAAAAAAAACTAGGGATTCTTAAACACTAGAATAATTATTGTTATGATACACTAATAGACTAGCTAAGGAAGACTAACCTCTACCAGCAAAATATTCAAATTTCTGCTTATTTAATAGCTTTACAGGCCAAAAAATATCGTATTATGTTCACAAACTCAAACTTAGAAATTATTAAAATGACCTTCAACATCAGCAAACTATTTCTTGACTAAAGCTAATTAGTCTTTAATTTTCTCTAAAAAATATATCATTTATGGATAGAGATGAAAATTAAATAACTAGGCAAAAATGTTCACATGTTTGTATTGGTGAGAAAATGAAATTCCTACGGAGGTGGGAGTCAAACTCCTATGTTCACAAGAATCTTGCCAAACAAACAACCAATTTTTTGCTAATTCTGGATTCCTAAGTTGAATTCTATTTAACAAGCAAGCCCTTCATAGAAAAGTTGGTAAGATTGCAACCATCAGGCTTATACCTGTTTAGACTTTTAGAGTACTAATAATAGTATTATGATCTGTTATTGTACTAAGTATACCTATTTAGGGTATACTTGTATCTTTGTTTCCATTGTGTAACTATGAATATAATGTGAGAGTGAGAGGTAAGGTTACAGCATTCTTTTCCTCCTCTCACAAGACCCATTCATAATCTTCTCTCTATCAGTAAACCTAAAAACTTAACATGATAACAAAGCTAGGCTTCAAGAGGCTTTGGCCAAGACTCCTTGCTTCAATTTCATTGATAGGGTAGTGGTTTCCCCTTTCTTTGTGCCATAAGTGCACTTTGTTATGTCCTTGTCTTTGGTTCTTCTAAGTGGGACCACACATCCACGTCCGAGGAGGTCCACACATGCAGTGAGTGTTTAGAGTTTGTCGCACATCAGTATAACAGTGACTCATGAACTAGTATATGAACCTTGTGAGCCTCTCCACTCGTTGCGAATTAATTTTGAGACAGTACTATCATAGGACTAGCATCCATTTAAGCTATTTCAGTTCCTCTCTTACATCAATGTAGCTAGTCAGCCAAAACACGAAAGGAGCATCAAGACTTAGCTTTGAACCAGTATGATTCCTGACTGCAGAATCTTTAGAAGGTTATACATTGTCAGTGAAATATTTGCATCCTATCATATGCTCTATCAACTATCCATATAATAGCAGTGACAATCCCATGTTCATTTTCAATAATCTACAGTTACTAATCAGGAGAATCACAAAAGCAAGAACTTTCATAGGCCAATTTTTCCGATTAACGTCAATCAACAAGATAAAAATAGAAAGTTAGCAAACATAAAACTAAATTTAGCAACAAAACTTTTACACGTAAAAAGACCATTTTTAGGTAATCAAAGTTCACTTTAAAGATTATGCCAAAGCCCTCGACATGAACAAATAACATCAAAATGACACCCAATTTAGTCTCCATTAATGGGGGTCTAGGAGGGATAGATTGGATATTATTCGCACAAAGTGGTTGCCCACAGGTTCAAGCCCATAACCTCCAGGTTATTAAGCCGAATTTTGATCAAAGAATCACTGGGCCCCTTTTATGAAATAAAACATCAAATATGGTTTAATTGTATAAGGACAATCTAACTTTTCAAAGAGACGAGACAACCTCCATTGAGGGTATCCCATTCTACATCAAGTTGACTCAGCAAAGCCTCATGTGCACAATTGGTAAGAAGCAACTCGAATCAAACATTTTGCCCAATCATAGACCAAGTTCTTTATGACATTAGATCTATTATGCCTCTCATCATTACCCTAATTCATGTATGCTTTGCTTTTGCCTTAAACCTTGTAACACTTTTAATTTGGCAATATCACCTCCCACTGGTATGCTCTTTATTGTTTGTTACCTAACCCAAGCAGCCACATCTTTCAGTTGGTGGCGGCACCTATAACTTTTCAAGAATTCATTCATTTTTTTCACTCTGTTGTGTCATCTTACAACCCATCCAAATCTTTCAACCTTATTAAACAAAACCAAACATCTAGTCTTGTTCAATAAGACTTGGAAATAACATCAGCTGAAGGAAAACAATGCAACAAATTCCAAAAAAGAAAAAAGAGGATCCCCTAATGAGCTTTTATGGAGGATGAAATTAAAGCCAAAAAAAGGCCCCTCCAGTTGAAGTTCCTCTTTCAACTAAAAAAGTCTGTTGCTTCCTCATTATTTCACTGTTGAACCCAAGAAACAAAGAATACAACTGACCTTTCTGGCCTCTCTCATATAACATCAATAGACCCAAGTACCATATAAATCACTGCAGAACCAAGATAATACGAGTCTCCTTCCATTAGCATACCTCGAAAATTTTTATATTGCATAAGCAACCCCGGAAAGAACCACTGACGTTGGCCTTGATTGCTTGCCATAATTTAAAAAAAAATCAAAAAACTACCGATTAAACTAGCCTTGTTAATGGTGAAAATAACACCTTACCAATGGGGAATTGGTTCCTTAAGGAACAACCACAATTTACAGTTCAATTCTTCAACATAGTAATATGACATGACTTAGAACACTAGACCGCTTTCCAATTGCTAAAAAAGGGGTGGGGGATGCCTTTGGACATTTAGTCATGTTAGAGCAGTCTAGTGTACTTAAATATTAGGGGTAGTTTAGGAATTTTCATTATTTTTATGTTGCCCTAATATATAAGGACTTTCATTGTGTATTTCATTCTATTTTTACTTTGTAAGCATAATTAACATGGCACCAGGGTCTTGGGTGACCAATGGATCAAGTCTGCCACCCATTTGAATTTCCAAATATGCAGGGTTATTTGTTTGTTGACCCCAAATGCGAGCCCGTGTCCAACGTAAAAAGGGTGTTAAGAAAGTTTATATCCCATATCGAATAATTAGGACCACCAAGACTGGTTAATATACTTGAGGGGTCACTCCACCTATTAATAATTGGTTTTGGGTTTCATCTGAGGAGGTGTTTATGAATCCTTCTTGATTGGATCATCGTCCTAGTCAAGTATGCAGACTTCATAAGACTTTGTATGGCCTTAAACAGACTCCCAAAGCATGGTTTGCCAAGTTTTCTTCAATTATCTATGACTTAGATTTTCATGCCAGTGATCATGATTCTGATCTCTTCCCGCAATTCACTCTAGTGTTATTGTTCTATTACTTTATGTTTCCAATATGATTATTACTGATGACACGTCTGGAATATGACTCAGGTCATTTTGAGATGAAACAATTTGGGTCCTCTTTGATATTTCTTGGGGTTGAGGTTTATTTATCTCCCAAAGGTTACCTTCTTTCTCAATATAACTATGCCTCGGATGTTACGCAACGTGCTCGCCTACTAGATAATCAGACAGTTGAGACACCCATGGAGCTCAATGTCCGGTATTCTTCTGCTGATGACACTCTTTTACCGGACAATACACTATATCTACCCTTATACCTATGTAGTGTGACAACACTAGTGCTACTCAGATTACTCACAAATCAGTATTCCATGAGCGTACTACACAGATTGAGATTTGCTTGCCACTTCGCGCGGCATCACCTTGGTACAATCTCTTTCCCTTTTCTTCCTTCTAATATGTAGTTAGCAGATTGTTTTACGAAGTCTCACACTATAGTGCATTTTCGTTTTCTCCTTGGCAAACTCTTAAAGTTTTCTGCTACCACATCATAAGTTGGAGGGGGGAGGTGTCTTAGACCAGTCTAGTATATTTAATATTAGGGGTAGTGTAGTTGTTTTCATTATTTTTATATCGCCCTACTGTATTTTGACTTGTGTTCTAATATTATTCTCTCTTTTCATTCTCTGTTTACTTTGTAATCATAATTAACAAACAAGTCATGCAATTTCCAAAAGTAGGTTTGCAATTTATTACACAAGGACTCATCTAGTATCTAATCAAAGCAACCAAACCACCTCCACGATAATCCTCTTTTGAAGATCACTCAATGTTCTCTATTATCACCGAAGCACAAAAACCTCGAAATCATTATAGTGCAATCAATCCTTCAATTTTCAAGGAAGACATCATTCTAACAAGGGAAAATATGCATTCGAACTAGTAAGAACATATATGGCCTTGAAACTATCCAGGTGAGCTGGAGTTCATGTAAATAAATTGTAGTTCTAGTCCAACAACCCCTAAAAATTTATTGAGAAAAAAGTTATTGCATGAACCATAAACATGAAATAACAATTATGCATATTTCAAGTTATACCAATCCAGACGTTGGTGGAAAAATTCATACCAAAGCCAATGTCTTTGTGGGAGGGAGAACAATTTTATCCAATCTCCCAAATTTTCCAAACATGTTTGCCAGTTCACCTTCAGATGAACCGTAAGGCAAGTTTTTCACTAATATAACGTGATTGCTTCTTTTCAGACTGTCGGTTTTTCCAGCAGCAAACTCCTCTAATGAAGCAATATTGACTCCAGCATTTGCAAGAGCCTTTTTAGTCTCTGCAATCACTTGAGTTTCTCCCAAAGCAATACGTACAGCAAGGTCATCAGCTTCTCGGTCTAGTAAATCGCTTTTACTTACACCAAATTTCCGAGCAATGTTTTCAGCAACCTAGTGACATACAAAAGGATGATGGTGAGTTCAAAATTTAGATCAGACCTCATACTTAACACATGGAGAAATTATGACGAGTCATCCATCAGTACAAGACAAACAGACATGCTTGAGGAAATTAATTAATTAAACAATAAAAGTCCAAAACTCTAAAAATCAAACAGTGTGACTACATAACCAAAAGGGAAAACAAGTGAGATGAATCTGAAACCAATCATAGCTACACGTGTCATAACAAGCAAACGCAAAAAAGAAAGTTGTCATAATTGCAAGCAACACATGTCATAGTAACTAGAAAGAAAAGCACAGTTTGACCATCCGCTCAATGGTATACAGATGACGGCCTTGTGGGATACGGGCATACCCTGAAATTTTTTTCTAAAACTATAGGCTATATGTATTCCAACTATTCTTTCATATTTATTTAATCGTACCCACCTTATACTTTTTGTTCTATCACTTTATGTAAACTCATACCTATATGATTATGAAATTTTAGGCACTATCAAAAAAAGTTGTGGAGATCTTAGGTCATAATTTTTAAATAGAAATTACGGGTTCATTTTGTTTTGGTATAAAAATAGCGTTATAGTATGATAACTTGATTTTATATTGTGAAAAACCTTTGTGTTTAATGAATTTTTAATAATCAAAAATACGACATGAGAAAATATAAGTAGATTATCTTATTTTCATAGAATGGGAATAAAGAAAAATAAAACATGTAGTTATAGAACCGACCAAAGAGTGCCCACCCAAGAATACATTTCTGGCTCTACCCCAAGATGCACTTAATAAGTCCAGTAACAATTGTGTATCAATCTTTCCAAGTACTAATTCTTTGCATGAGATGGAATAAGGACCTGCAACAACCATATCCACACTTCTCAAGCAAAGTAGTCATTAATATTTGTCTTTTGTGTTAGGTGCTATGTTGGCTGAAAAGTAGCAGTTTGGCTGAAACATAGAAGATCCTCCTCCCTGCCTGAGCTTTATGAATGGTACCCACACAACCCAATTTTTCTCAACTAAGCCCTGTCACAACTATTTGACAGAGCCTACATGAATTTTGTTCCGCCATTTACCTCCATACGAAGTCCTCAAAGTACAATATTTTCACGTCTTTCCATGATTCCATTGATATAAACAGAAGTCAATTTTGGTTTATCTATTCCCATGGTATTACCCTCTAGATGGAACATATAGATTTTTCTCAATCGTCAGTTGAGTTATTAGTCTTCATAGCACATGGATAACACACCTCCATTGAATTTCTCTTATCTTACCTCCTATTGATGCCATTTCCACCATCTCAGGATTGTTCAAAGGAATATGTTCAATATAAACTTACAAGATTTATTTGAAACCATGAACAATATATGCATCACCAAAGACTAATTGAAAAAGATATATGGCAAGGCAAATGTTGTCCAAGATCAGACTATCCGAGACAATCCAATAATGATTCGTCATCTCCAGTTACCTTATATACAAGAAGGAATCGGGATACAATAGCACAAGTTTATACAAGGTGCAATTAGATTTATGTTTGTTGGTTCCACTTCCACTCACCATTAGATAACATAGTATGTATTTTATTCTATGAAGCATGGGCACTCTCAAGAAGGTGATGTATCTGTGTCAACCATCAACACTCCTCAGACACTCTCGAACACATTTCCGATACTCTTTTATTTGTATCCATAATTAAATGATAAAATTTTAATTTCGGACACATGTCCGACACTTCTCTAGACCGTGTCTACTATTCAACAATGAAGATGTGTTAGCATGCAATGAATAAGGCTTAAAAATTTGATTACTAAATATCTTATACTATGAAAGAACATATAAATACCAAGACTAAACATGTTAAAGTTGTACTCAAAATATAATAACAAGAGCAAAAGATACATAAAGGATCTAGAAAATAAAAATTTGAGAAAACGAGAGCAATTATCTAAATTATATATGTTTGGTACACGTTTTCGAAAAAATTAATTATTGACTATTATGATTTTTTTCCCGAAAAGGTAATTATTATAATGTTAATCTAAAAATTCACATTAAATGACTAGCCATAATATTTACTTATCATAAAGTACTGAATTTTCTATTAATAGTATATCATTATCAATATATTTGTGATAAATCATACAATTTTATATATAAAACCATAGTTATTAGTATCGTACGATACAAGATACGTATCGTACGATACATCACGATACACCAGAAAAACGATACGGATCGTATCTCTGTATCGTTTTTGCACCGTATCGTATGATACACGATACGATACGTATGATACACCCGATACGTGACAGTTCTGTTTTTTTTTTTTTTTGGTTGAAATGACATCGTTTTACCCTATAACTTATTTTTAAATCACTAGCTAGTTAAACAACGTCGTTTCAGTGATTATGGTTTAAAATAAATAAATAAAGTATGTCGTTAACGTTGTTCAATTGAATTCAATTTTTTTTATTAATATTAAGATTGTTCAAGCAGTTGATGTTAGAAGTTTAAATTAGAGGTCTTTGCAATTTGATATTACTGAACTATGTTAAGAATTTGAATAGTTTGTGGAATATTAATGAAATGCTATGTTATTATGAATTTATGAGTCTATGACTTTTTTAGAAAGGTATATTCATATATTTTATTAATAATTATTTAAAATTTAAAATTGCGCGTATCTTACGATACACGATACGATACGATACACTATTTTTAAAAAACGATACACCTTCCGATACACGATTTGACAACTATGTATAAAACACAATTATCAAAAACATGTTCTCAATGTGTCTTTGTCCTATTTTTTTTAGAAATGTCGTGTCTGCTTGTCCTTGTTTTTTAGATTATATTATATTAGATAAAAGGCCAACGTGGGCTCTACCCATTAATAGTCCCTATCACATGACTCTCGGGAAATAGATAACAGAGAAAAGATGAAAAATTATGGATTGTATAAAAACTATTTCTCTTAATCTCTAGTTCCAATCTTTTTGATCACGTAAACCTGTTTGATTTTCAACCTTTCACTGCCTATATCTTTGAGATCTTGTCAAAGTACTAGATTCATCATTAACCTTTTTACGTACACCATTTTCATGCCACTAAGCAAAATAATCTTATGAATTTTAAAGTTTCTTGTCAATATTTATAATAGTTTTTCACTTCTCTTCTCCATAAAGATTTGTTGTTTTCATTTTGACAGTATCCCATGAATTTCATTCCTAGCAATTAAATTTCAAGTCTAGAATACTGTTAATATCTTAATCCAATGATCAAAATTTCGTTTATTTTCCACCGAAACGACCTAAGTGATTCTGTTTACATGGAAATTGAAACGAAATTAGTGATTGAATATTCATAGAAACATAATCGAAATCAATGATTGCATATGGAAATTTCAATATTTCGAGGTGTTTCTACATGTTTTAATCAATGCTTTGGAATATTGTGGAAACAATTCTCATATTTTTTCTGTTTTTATTCGGTTTCCAAAATATTTCCAAAACATTTACTAAAAAATCTTGTTTCTAAGCTAACCGAAACTGTGCACCAAAACAAAATTTTAAACTTTCTCCTTTCTCTTTGGGCCTATGGCCTTCCTACATCACCTTAGCTATGTCCTTCCAAATTCTGTGATATATAAAGTCATAGACTCAAATAAAAACCTCAAGTACCCAAGCGTCGAACACACGACTACCTATATGAAAGTCCTTATGCTCCCTCCTTCCCGCTCTGCATATCTCTCCTGCCCAGCCCTTTTTTCTCATTCTCCTCTTCCTTTTTATGTTCTCCCTCTTCTTTCCTCCTTCCTCTATATGATTTCTTACATCAAGCTAGTGATTAATGACACAAAACCTAGTGACCAAGGTCAAATGTCAAACCTCATTGACTCGGTCCATCTTCACATTGCCACAAGCTAAGAAGCTCGGATACAAACATGGATACGGATATCGTATCCGATACGATATCCTACGAACTGGGAGATATGACAAACTAAAAAAATATAGGACACGAGTACAGCAAGAATACGACTATTAAAAAAATATAATTTTTTTTTTTATAGGAAACAAAAATGTCATTAAAAATATAGAACACAAATACAAAAGAAAATCCATGATGATCCAAACCAAAGTCACAACAAAAAAAAAAAAACATAAGCAAAGAAAGCAAAACTATATTCCACATTATGTTGTCCAACTAGTATATTATATTATATATTTTATACTCTATTATTTAAAATAATATAATATATTTTTAAGATAATAATAAATTTTTAATATCTTAAAAATAAAGTATATATCATAACAATATTAATAATAAGACCTAGTAAATATTATTTTTTTTGACTAAAATTAAAATAGATCAAAATAAAAATCCATCATTTTCATTAGAGATCATTAAATCCATTAACATTCATAGTAAATAAGTTACATAACAAAAAAAATAGAAATCACATCCCTTTTAATAATTATCCTGGTCGTAACTTGATCGTATCCGACTGAGTTCACTACTCATGACACTTCTACCCATCTCGAACATATGTCCAACACTACCACGGCACCGTCCAAGAAGTATCCGTGCTTCCTAGCCCACAAGTGATGACAACATATATGAAATGTCCACGGTCATTTAATCTCCATTTATCAATCCATAAATTTAAACTATTGACACTATCTCCTTTCTCGTTATGCATAAAAGAGATTTTGTCTATCCAATTTTCTTTCCCGCCTATCCCCCATGTTATCCAATTCATTTCACTTTCTCTTTCTTTCAAACTGGATCCAGATTCCAAACTCCAAAAGTTGGTCTGTTTACAGCATAAATCTCCCTTTCCCAAATGATTAGATTCTCGATGCCGAAAGGCCCTACCCGATCTTTCTCAAGACTCTTCTTCCTTTAATCCTTCTAAGCTACACAGGCTATTGATGGTCCAGTGAAGACACCCATCATGCTCACTCATATAACAATCACCAAGCTTCAGTCTAGAGCCCAGCACACGTCACTGGGATATACATTATTACAACATTTTAAACTTGGACCAACACGCTATTGGAAATAAAATCCAAACCACCTGCAAAGGATGATGAAATTTCCATTTACATCATTTTTCCTTCTCCTGAAGGAAACGGAACAAATAACTGCAAGAGAACCTGAATTTCATTTCCAATTCCACAGGATGGTGATAATGTTTGAAGGGTGTTAGAAACACTTTCCAAATTTAAGGAATACAACAAACAACATCCTTAATTTTATTATTTTTATATGAATTCCAAAAGTGCAGTAAAGATTGCATGGAAATTTAGCTTTGCAGTACTGTATTCGATATGAAACACACCGTATCAGGGCGCATGAACAAAGTGTTCCATGCTCGTGTATTTCCACTAGCTTCAGATGTCTTCTTCTCCTCCTCCCTCTGTTGCTTAAAAGTTTTTGCAGATTGGTTGGAGACATTGGCCCTACACAGTGAATGCAGTCACAAAATAGTCCTCCTTCAGTCGCACAAAAAAAAAAAAAAAGGAGCCTTTTGTTCATTTTTTATATTTTTGTAGAGCACAAAAGTGATGAAACTATAACCTCATTCAATGCAAAATTGACTACCTAAAGAGCAAACAAACAAAATAAATGCCTACTTACTGTTGTTTAGAGGCGGGATTCTTCTGCTTTGCTGGCATAACATGCAGTAATCTGCCTTGAAAAATTGAATTGTCTAACTCTTCTAATGCCCTGAATGAGACAACATATGAATTGGTTATTTGTAAAAAAGAAAAGTCCAATCAAAAAAACAATTAGCAAAAGTATATTAATGCCAGCAATTAACAAAGATCCAAGCACAAAAGTAATGTCAGCTTTTTTATATCTACAAGTCAAACTCATATCTTCTTTTATCTCTCTTATGATATCTCTCTCTCTCTCTCTCTCTCTCCCCTCTCCTAGTTACTCTCCCGTGCTCTCCCTCCCTCACTAGTTTCTCTCTCTCTAGCTATTTGTCTCTCTCCATGATTCTATCTTCTCCCTTGTTTATTCCCCCAACCACTCTCATTTGTGTTCCTCCAGTAAAATTATCTCCTAACATTCGTTTCTTGTGCATTTTCTCTACCAAATGTGACGACGACGACAAGGGACTGCAGAAAAATGGACTGGAGACTTCCTTTCCCATATCGTATTTCATCCATTGGGATGATATCTTTCTTTGTTAAAGCTAGAACTCTCCCGATTCGACAACAAATGTCTCGAGGTAAGAATCATAATCTTAATCACATCGCTATATGATGTATTATAAACTATGATTTTATTCTAAGTTTTTTACTGTGTTTGGTTGCTAAAATACGCATGTCTTTCATGTCTGGATTTATTTGAAGTTGGAATGGATGTTGTACAAGATGTTACAATAGGAAATATACAAGAAATATACATTCCTCAAGTTTCATATTAGAAAAAACCAAAAGAAGGTCAAGAGTTCAATATATTAGATGACACATACAATTTTTACAACTCATATGCACAGGAGGCTGGTTTGAGTATGAGCATAGACAAGAGTAAGAAAAATTAAGGAATTCATGAAACATATTGGAAACAATATGTTTGTTATAAGAAAGGAGAAACAACCGAGACGGACTAGAAGAAAAAAAAGAGAAGGAAATTTTTTTAATGGGAATGTGGAAAAAGATTCGAGTAAAGTATAAAGGCTATGAAGAAAATTTAGGGAGGGTTCTAGAGCAAAATTAATTGATGTATAACGTGGGTAAAAATACGTCATCAGTCAATTTGTTGAGAGTTATAACCACCCCTTTGCAATACCCGGCAAAAAATACACTTGTTAAGGTCACGCCGCAAGGTTTCAGATGCAAAGAAGGTGTTAACAACAATTTTTAAGTGTAGATGTTCCCACACATTAACAATTTGATATTTTAGAGGCACAAGTAGGAGGATTTCAAAATGTTGGATGTGCGGAAAGAGATATAAGAAACCATGAACCAAATATGAGGGAGAAAATAAAAGGTTGAGTTTTTCAAATATGAACGAGAAAAGAATCTAACATTTGTCTTTGGTTTTGCTATATAGATGAAAATAAGAGGATGAACCATTGTTTTTGGGTTGACCCAGTTGCACTAAGAGCATATAGTTTTTTAAGTGATGTTTTAGTGTTTGATAAGACATACAAGACAAACCGTTATAGTATGATATTTGTTCTACTTACAGGGGTTAACCACCATGGCCAAACTATCGTTTTTGGATGTGGCTTTTTGATTGATGAGATTATTAAGCCATTCATTTGGCTATTTGAAAAATGGTTAAGTGCAATGCCAAAGGGTACGCCGGAAGTTTATAACTTATCAAGACCAACAATGACGAAGGCCATATCTCAAGCTTTTCCATGCACCTTCTATCGTTATTGTACTAGGCACATTATGAAAAAGTTTTCTAAAAAACTAGACTCAATTGTTTATCGAGATCACTATCATCATTTCAAAGCATGCATGTGTGATTCCAAGACTAGAGAATAATTTGTAGAATATTAGAAGAACATGTTGGAAAAAAGTAAACATAGGGGCGGCCCAATACTATTCGAGGCCCTAGGCGAAAATTATAAATGTGGCCTTTTAAAATTTAATATTAGTATATAAAAATTTTTGTTTTTATTTTTTGAGATGTAAAAGTACTAATTAACCTTCCATACTTAAGTTTTGTTATTATATCATTTTGAATATATAGTATGGCTAATTTACTCAATTTTTTGGTGACATAATTCATCATAAATAGGAATAGTTTTAATTTTAAAAATCAAAATTTGCAAGAGCAATTGGAATGTGTATTCTCAATACTATTGTATAAGCAATACATATATTCGGGGAAAAAAAGCCTAATGTATTGGGAAAAAAAAAAAAGGCTAGTCTTTCTATATTGTTGATTGTTCTAATTGAAATATTAGTGTTTGTTTGTAAAACCACTTTTACATTTTTAGCTCTGCAAATAAATCTAACTTATGAATATTAAAAAGTTGATCACATTTTACAAAATTCTCAAGATTTTCATAATATGCATTTAAGTTTGTGAGTTAACTTATAAAAATGAGATAAATTATTTGAGAGTAATGTTGTCAAAACCTAAAAATCTGACATAATTTATAACTAATCATGAAAATAATATGGGTAAATAAAAGGAGAAGTCTAAGACAAAGAAATACTCCTATATTTATAACTAATCATGAAAATAATATGGGCCTCCCTCTAAGGCGAGGCCCGGCTGACTAAGCTGCCTTACACTTGGGCCTGCACTGAGTAAACCGGAAGATACTGATTTGCTGAAAAAAAAGTATGAATTACGGGATAGATGGGTTCCTACATATGTCAGTACTATTTTTTCTGCTAGAATGTCAAGTAGTCAAAGAGCATTTCGCTCACATTCATTCTTCAAAAGGTATTGTTCAAAAAATAATTCGCTAATGGACTTCGTCTTGCAATTTAATTGGGGTACTTGCACATGTACGACATTAGGAGTAAACAGCTGATCATTGTGATACAAATGAAAAACCAAAACTTGAGATTGCTAGTGCCGATGGAGAAATAAATGATGGGTATGTATACTAAGAAATACTTTCATATTTTTCAAGTTGAAATTTACGAAAGTAATACTTATGTAATAAATTCTATAATGGAAGATGAAATGAAATGTGTTTACAAGGTTGAAACGGTGTTGGATTGAGATTTTAAAGTACAACAACTAGTATATAAGAAAATATCTGATTTGTCGATGAGTGTAGTGCAATTGACTGGGTTCCTTAGCGGGCTATGCCTAGGTTAAATTACCGATACTTAAAAGACTCATCCTCGGGCAAAAGCTTGACTTTCTTACTTCAATCGCATTCGAGGGTATTCCTAGCGGGCACGTTTTAGCATTTTTCGAGTGAAGCAAATTTTGTTTTTGCCGAATGAGTATATCATGCAAAGATGGACAAAAAATGCTAGAGTTAGAAGTGTGATAGGTCAAGATGGTGTGGAAATTAAAGATGTGCTAGATAAGTCCTCAATGATGAGGCGCACTAAATTAGCCCAACTTGCATCAATTGCGGTTGATGAAACCTCAATGTTGGAGGAGGGGACCGAACTCTTAACAAATACACTTGAAGCAACTATTGAATCAATAAGAGCCATGAAGTCAAGTAGATGTGGACAAAGATTGTTAGCAAAAAAGAAGGACATTCATGAGCAACGAAATTTCAATGATTCACTTCAAGTTAGGGCGAAAGGATGTGGAAAGCATTTGAAATCATCGAAAGAGAAGGCCATGGATAAACTTGGGCAATGCCATGGTTGTGGCAAAATTGGGCAATCACACACCATGGATAATTCATATGATTCACAAAATACTAATGATCCTAGTGAATAATCATCTTGGATGTGAACGTTTTTGTTATTTTGGTAAGTGAAACTGTACAAATTTTATTTCTTCAATTCCTTTTTTCAAAATTATATTTTTTTATTTATCACAACATAATCTTTTAAGTACTTATTTTATTCATGTTAGGTTTTGAAGTTGTGTGCTTTCAAGAAGATGGATTAAATGATCGAGAAGGTTTAAATGCTTTCATAGCCCACATAGCTAACTCTCTGGATGGTTCTTCCACATTGATTAATGGAAATGTATTTTTTGTATCGGAGGTTATTTTAAATTAGATAGAATGATTTCTTTTATTAATGATTGGTTGATTAAATCAAGGTGGCAATCATACCGTTTAATAACTTTTTTTCCAATTATATTTTGTCGAGTTTATGAACTGCTTGGTGACATTTTTTTTTAACGGCATGGCCATGTTTTGTGGTTCAAATGGGGTGGTATAATCACACCCAACAAATAAAGGGGACCAACATTTTAAATATTATGTGGGGATGCTTATCAAATAAATAGGTCGACACGAACTCCCTAAACAGAGCTTATGCCTGTCAAATAAATGGTTTAGACGAAGTAGCTAAACACGGCTAATGCCCGTCAAATAAATGGATGGACTCGAACTCGCTAAACATGTCTTATTCACATCAAATAAATAGGCCTAGCATTTGTCTTGGAAATTCCTCGTCATCGTCACATGTGGAAGAAAAAATGCACAAGAAATGAATTTTAGGAAATAATGTTACTGGAGAAACAAAGATGAGAGAGAGTTGTTGGGTAATAAACTAGGGAGAGGATATATATATATATATATATATATGGAGAGAGAGAGAGACAAACTAGGAGGAAGGAAGAGCACGGTAGAGTAACTAGGATAGAAAGGGAGAGAAACTAACATAGGTAGAGAGAGAGAGAGGGAGTGCACGGGAAAAGATGGAGGGGAGAGAGAAAAACTAAGGAGAAAGGGAGAATAAATAGGATAAAGAGAGAGAGGGGGAGAGGATGGAAGGGAGAGTGTACAGCAATAGAGAGAAAAGAAGATATGAGTTTGACTTGCAGTTGCAGATATAAAAAAGCTGGCATTACTTTGCCAATAAGAGTCCTTTTAATATTAAACTATAGAATTCATTTTGTCCATAGGATGTATCCAACGGCTGAAGCTTAATACGTGGATCACTTCAAGCACACGACATTGTGTGCTTGAACGGGACTTGCACACACACACACACACACACACACACACACACATATATATATAAAACTCCCATGATTAATTTATTATTCATCTATGTTATCGCTGTGGCTGTGCATAACCCCAAACTCATGCAATGTCTGGGCAAGTAATCGATTTATGGGAAGTAAGCATGCAACTGATGAAATAAAATTAACCTCAAAAAAATAGTTAGGCCCAAACAAATACCTTACTGCAGATTCTGGAAGCGTGTAAAGAACATAGGCAATACCCTTGGACCGCTTTGTATCTTTATCTATAACAAGATGGACTTGTGAGACATTCCCAAATCTGCTAAAATGCTCTTCCAGCTCATCCTCACTGAATTCAGTCAAAAAACAATGCAGCAATCAGAATGTAAGAAAAAATGAAAAGTCAAAGTAAAATAGAAACAACACCAAAACAAAAGCAAAGCATAAATCACAGGTAATGGAAAATCACCCTAAAGGACTAGCAATAATTACACGAACCAAACATGAATTCATAAGCTAACTGGGATGTGATAGAGGACAGGACAGCAAATAAAAAATAGAAGCAAGGACACATACGTGGCAGTATATGGCAGATTACGGACAAAAAGACGACCAGTCTCCAGAACTTCTTCTTCCTCATCTTTCAAACTTAGCAATGGTACTCCGGATTTGTCCATTTCATCGTCAGCTACTTCACAGGACCTGGCTTCCACCTCCTCTTCCCAGACATCTCCCTCATGGGTATGTGCTGGACCCTTATCATCTACATTTTCAACATCCTGGTCCTCAACAGTTTCAATGAGAGAACCGGTGCTGCCACTGTCATCCTCATCATCGTCATTGTTGTCTTCATGTTCACCACTTTCTGAATCTGACCAGTCTTGCTTTACCCTACTTCTGAAGTAATCCATATCTGAGACAACATCATCTTGAGCCAAATTCAGTGGTTTCTCCGCCTCCTGAGTGTCTAATGGCACATTTTCTCTCTCATGAGTGCCATCTAACTCAGTAAGCATTGGCACCAATTCCTCCTTGCTTTCCTTTTTCACTTGAATTTGCTTGTCACTAGCTTTCCCATTTCGCTCAAGAGAGGGAACTGTCAATGTATCATTTGCCCACAATTTTGACTTGCTACGGGGCTGCATCATATCAAGAAACTCCTGCAGTTGAGGGTCATCATTCTCACTTTCCTTTTTATTGTTTTTCTTAATCTTCTTTTTCTCCTCTTTAGAATTTGTGATGCTTGGACTTTCGGTACCTGTAGCGTTCTTTCCATCTTCAGTCAATTTCTCTTGTTTCTTCAAGGAATAACGACTCCATGGACGAGGGATATTTGGATCCCCAACTTTACGAGCGAGCTGGAAGTTTGCAAAGGAAGGTAACACTTAAACATATTTTTAAAAACATTTACTTAAATGTGCGACATTATGCTTCTTGCATGCGACAAAGCATAATGGTTTACCATACCTCATGCTGCCAGATAAAAATCATCTTTACTGGAGTGTTCTACAGCTTTTCAATTGAATATATCACATGAAGTGAGAAAAAGGGAAATGTTTCATGCTAAAATGGCCATTTTCTACGAGGGTTGGAACCTGGACTTTTGCATTACTTGGATAAAATGATGAACTCCGCACATACAAGTACAGATTGTTAACTTACAAAAGTGCATGATCCAAGATATACACAAACATAATGCCTGTAGGTTTAAATATCATTTGCACACGTACTGCATGTAGATTAAGCATATTTATTGCGCAGAATATCTGTGATACCTATTGTATCTGTAAAGCTCAGTATACAAGACATACAAACTTACTCAACACCCCCGATTATCAAGTACAAAATTTGTAATAACCATATATATCGCACAGTTTCTTCCAGATTTTCCACAATTGCTACTAATTTGAGGCAAGCAAACGGATGAGAGAGAGAGAGAGAGAGAAATAAAAAAATTCATTTAAACTACCATGTAAAACCTTTATACAAGGAATTAAGCACAACACCTCACAATTGATCCTACAAGTATCGATGAAAGCATTGTTAAAGTATTTGAGAGCTTCCTCTGCTTCTCTCTCGGTCCGGAACCCAATAAATCCAAACTGCCTGCTCTTGCCATCTCTATGATCAATTAATTCAGAAGAAAACCCAAATATAGCAACATTAGTAGCAATTCTTTCGTGAAAAATAATAAACCCAAATTTAGCAATTTAAAAAAAAAAATCATGCAAATTTGCTACTCTACTTGGTGCGCATGAGCTTGGCATCGGTAACTTCTCCTTTCTGAGAAAAGAATTCTCTGAGGCGGTCCTCGGCTATGTACTTGGGTAAATTCTTCACGCATATTCGAGACCTTCATACCCCAAATTGACAAAAAAATAAACCTTTTTAGAGACACATAGCTCGAAATTTTGCTGAATTTATAGAACATCAGAATACTCACATCGGTCCTCACTTGATTTTGGTTTTGAGACGCGAGAGCGAGAGCGAGCGAGCGATGGAGATTGAACGCTGTGTGTGTGTGTGTGAGATAGAGAGAGTGTGTGTCCCGGCGGCTGCACAGGGAGTACAATCTATCCGAGTGGGTGGTAGCCGACCTGGGTGGGAGGGATTAGAGGGTCCAACTGACGTAACCGGCGGGTTCAAATAGGTGCAAGCGAAATAACAGACGGTTCAACCCGATCTATTCTATATATCTCCTTTCTGTTCTGTCAGGGGTAGTTTGTAGATGTACGGTTGAAACTCGGGTTGAACTCGGATTATATGCGTGAATTGGAATTCGGGTTTTACATAGAGTTGAGATCGAATCCTACAGCAACAGAAGTTGAGATCATTGTTGCCCAATCGTCCAGAGATTATAACTCATACGTGAACTGTCATTACGTTTGTTTGGATGAGATGTAAAACAAGCACAAATGGGTGCCGTCGGCGTGAGAGAGAGAGAGAGAGTGTTATGCCGCTTGGCTTGGGAACTGAGACAGAGCCTGACCCTAAACTCTTTGTAAATTAATATATATTTTATTTCTTATTAAACCTAATTATTAAGAAAAGTACTTATGAAGTTCAAAAGTATTTAAAAGTTAAAAACTATTTATAAAAGAATTTAAAAGAACTTGAAAATCAAATTACGTATAAATGCGCGTGAACATATTTAAATAATTTGTTTATTAAACTTATAAAAAATATAGATTTTATGTGTAATTGAATTAAATAAATAAATTATTTGCCGGAGAATTCATTCTTATTTTAATTTTTACTAAATTTAATTTTTAATCTCTACATGTATTATACAGTAATTTGAGTTATTAGAATTATTATTGTAATTAAAGACCTAAAGCTATAAGAATAAGTAGAGCGAATCGCTAGAGATCTAATGTTATATGATAAGAAGAGTTTTGGTAAGACAAGGAATGAAAAATGATGACATTAATAAGGATATGTGGGGTATGATTGACTTAACATTTTTAAATATGAATGAAATAGAAAATCAAAAGTTTTTTACATATGCTGACATTTATAAGTACTATAAATATTGATATAGATATAGATAGATTTGGTTAAAACAATCGGGTTGAACCCGACTTGATCAATTTAGTTTAAACCCAAGATCCCAACCTAAGTTTTGTTCAAATTCAAAAAATATATTGCGATTTTTTTATTCGAGTTGACTCTGAATATTGAACATCTCTGCCAACAAATTATTTTTATGATTAGTGTAGAGTTGAGTTAAATCTCACAAGATGGAAGTCTCATCCACTAAATTAAGTTTTATGTCCATTATTCCTAGTCAATGTTATGTTCAGATTATGTGATTTTGGATTCAGCTCGAGTATTAATCTACTTTAACCTAACTTATTTAACTAACAACGCATGACGTGCGTTGCACGTGAATATATTTAAATAACAATTTTTTATAAGAAATTCAAATTATATATGTAATTAAATTGAATCATAAATTATGTGTAGAATAATTAATTCTTATTTTAACTATTTTTAAACTTAATTATTAATCTATTCTACCCCTATTTGAGTATCTAATCTATCATTTGTTTAGATATCTCCTCGACCCATTAGACATTTTTCTATTTACATAGATACAGAATATGTATGAAAGTGTACTACTAATAAATGAGTGTAAAAGAATTTATAATTCAAATACTATTAATAGAAGAGTCCAAAATAAATTAGAAGTCAAATAGGTATAGGAAATAAAAAATGTATGAAATAAAAAGTGTATGAAAGTAATAAAGAATTTAGAAATCAAATACTGTAATAAAAGAGTCTAAAATAACTTCAAAAGTCAAATATGTATAGAAAATAAAAATGAGATGAAAGTAATATGTGGGTATTATTGACTTTACAATAATAATTAAGGATTAAATAAAAAATCAATTTTTTTTCAAAGATGTTGACATTTATAAGTAAATAAATAAATATAGAATATAGATATAGATATATAAATTAATCGTATTAAATGATCAAATACTAACTTGATATCTTTATTAATCATGTTTGTTTTTGGATCCGATCGACTAGCACTACCTGTCAATCAAAAGCCTAGGATTTACACTTTCTTATCTATCAACCAAACATATCACCAATACGCCCCCACAAAAATAAAATTTCACTTAATCCCAATTCTATAAAAAAACCAAGTAAAAAAACGCCATAATTGTACAAGGATTAATACAATACCATATCAAGAAATTAAAAACTTGAAGAGAAGCTACTGTTTTTCTCATACAATACCAATTCCATATATTTGTCATATCAAACTCGTATTATTCATAATCAACACAAACTTAACTTGTTTCAATATTTGAGAATGCACGGAATGATGTCTTAACTTTAAAAGGACCTAGAAGATGGATGAATAGGTCTTTTCCAACAAAGATATTAAGTTAAAAATTAACCAATCTAAATATGCATCCAACACATGAACTAAGCAAAATTCGTAGTAGAGAATATAAATCAACCACACAAGAACACATCAATTTTTTTAACATGGAGAGACCCAACAAGAGGAAAATACCAAGGGACCAAGCTCATCAGGGCATCTCCAATGTTAATTTAAATGTTTACTGAAATTTGAGTAACATTTGAGTAAAAAACTTGATTTGATACAAGACATTCCAATGGACAAATTCAAATTTAAAGAAGGACAAACTTAAATTTAAAGGAAAGTGAAGTATGGACATTAGATCTTTTAAAATAGTAAAATATGACCATTGAAAATTTGAGTAAATATCTGAGACTGCATTGATTTGAGTAAAAAAATTGAGTTTCCCTTCATTTAGTATAGGTTTGAGTGAAAGACTGAAACTTATTTTTAGTCTATTTTTACTCAAAAATTTAAATTTAAGTAACGGTTTGAGTAAGGAGTGGAGATGGCCTAACAAACCAATTATACTTCTGAAATTAGAATACAAACTCAGCACTTATTTACCCGCTAATAAGCTATAGTATTGTCTCGCACACCTCCCAATTAACCCCTACGTCGTTCAACTTGTGCCAAACACTGCCTCCTCCGATAAAGGTTTGGATCACGTCCCTTCTCCCGAATTGTGATTCGAGTTGTCCAACCAACACACATTGCACCAACGTGCCATGGGTTCTCAAACTCTACCCTAAAACTAAAGGCAATTATCAAAATATGAGTTTAGAAAATGCCTTTCTCTAAAGCTTAAGAAATGGCTAGTGTCCATACTAAAACTTGAAAAAGGCTTTGATTGAATAACATAATTTGCCTAATTCACTAGTTGAAAACTGGAAGATTACCTTTGATTTGTAAAAGCAAGTTTTTGATTTATGATCTATATGTTTCTCTATTTCTAAGCTCCACCCAAGACTTTTTTAGTCCAAGTATATGCAATGTTATTCCAGGAAGGGGAGATATCGAGTGAATCTTCCCTCACGATTATACACGTAGATTGTACGACACTACTTAGAGTGGGGGTGACTAGGTTTTTTAAACATGGGGATCCCAATCCAAAGACCCAAACCCTTAGCACGCAACTTATGGATGATAAATATATTCAATCAAATATTCAATGAATCACATAGTGTGCGTGTGTGCTCAAATCACAAGTGTATATGAAAAGTAATAAATAAATATAAGTGATTTCTTGACGCGAAACCCCTTATCAAAAAAATCACGAAGAATCTCTTGGGGTTCACCAAAAGCTTAATTAATTACCTCAAAATCAGCTTACAAGTATTCAAATCTTATACCTCAACCAATATCATGGTTAGACACTCTCTTCCTTCAATAAGCATCTCTGCCAAAGTTCCTCTTCGACATGTTGGGTAGCTTCATTTGGATTCTTCACCGCAATGGATCCTTTAGGCCTCGAGCATTCCTAGGACACACCCAAGAATATTGGTATGCACACTTCCAATGGGTTTGATCTTCTACTAAACAAGTTCTTCTTCTCCAAGTTCTGAGGTTAGATGAGAATCATTAGATGTTAGCCTTTGAGTTTAAGGATCTAGGGTTGTGGTGCAAGCTCTCAATGTATAAAATATATTTAATCTCATAAAATACACACAAGAGGCTTACCCCTAGGTGTAGAAAAGGTTTTTCCTATTTATAGGTCCGGAATAGGGGCAATCTTGGTGAATAAAAAACATAAATTCGAGAACAATCGTTCAAACAATGGGAGGGCGGTCATATGACAATGGCCACTAGAATGAAAACAAAATTTCGAATCCACCTTAGAGAGCAGGATCGCTTGAGAGTCCTTTGAGACTGCTCGAGCGACCCAGAGGGCGACCCCTATTGTCATCCATTTAGCATTTGTCCAATTCTTTCCTAAGTCATGAAGAGAGCGCTCTATTGAAGTCTAGCAAGCATATGAGACTAGTATTTTAAACCTAAAATCAAGTAAAAAACTTGTCATTTTGAAAACTAAAAGGTGTTGCGCAAGAAAATATCTTATGATGACTCAATTCTATGTTTTCAAAACATACAAAATATTTAGAAGAACTCTTCTTTGAACAGCACCTAGGAGTAGGGGTGTCAAACGTGTCAGGTTAAATGAGTTACGTGTGAAAAACATGTAAATCCATACACGACCCATTTAATAAACGGGTAAAAAATCTCAACACGAACACGAACCGTTTAATAAACAGGTAACACGACACGACTCGTTTAACCCGTTTAGTTTTAATTTATTATTAGTTTATTACTATATTTTTTGTGAATGTCACTAAATTAAAAAAAAAATTATGTGGCTATCACTAAAAATAATATATATATTGTGGTTGTCAATAAAAAAAAATCTGCCTAATTTTTTAAAATAATTATTAAGTTATTATTATATTAATTTTATCTAAACGGGTTGACAGGACTCACCCGGACACGACCCGTTTATTAATCGTGTCTGACGGGTCAGTCCGTTTATCACCCGAACCTGTTAAGGTCTCACTCAAACCCGCTTAATTCGTGTCGATTAATCATGTCGCGTCGGACTTTGACAAGCCTACCTAAGAGCCATACTCGGATCAAATACCGATTTTATTTTAACACTAATCCTCCTAAGTCTATTAAACCAAGGGATCATTTTAGGTCCTAGGTTATTACCTTATCCTAAGCATGAAGGTAAATACATAGTGCTTTTGGTGTAGCTTTGACGCATGATCTCCTCCCTTCAATTAACACTTTTGGATCTTCATCGTTATAGCATCATGACCATGAAATATGTTGATATTTACATGAGCTCCACGAAATTAGTCAATTATGAAACATGATCTAACATTTAGTATGGCTAATCCAAGTTAAATTTGGAAGGATTTCAAAGAAAGGAAATTCTGGATTTTGGAATTCTCCTCCCTTCAATTAACACTTTTGGATCTTCATCGTTATAGCATCATGACCATGAAATATGTTGATATTTACATGAGCTCCACGAAATTAGTCAATTATGAAACATGATCTAACATTTAGTATGGCTAATCCAAGTTAAGTTTGGAAGGAATTCAAAGAAAGGAAATTCTGGATTTTGGAATTGTGACAATCTCTCAAGTGTCCTCCCTCTCACTCTAGCACACTTGGCATCGCTTGAAAACCAAGCAAGCAAGAAGTGAGTGTCAGCTACTAAAGTTGAGAACTAAGACTTATAGCACGGAGCTCGAGCTCCAAGTGAGCGTTGGTCATTCGAAGTTCATCCACCTTAGTCAAGCCACCAAAGATTTTGCTTGATCGTGGACTATTTTAACAAATTAAATCACGTGGTTGATTGAGGTCTCTAAGTCAAAATTATTGAACCTTGGAGACATGGCATTGCAATAAGTTTAGCTTGAAAACTTCATCGAATCTTCAACAAAGTCTTCAAGTGGCCCATGGTAACTAGCTTAGTCATATTTGATCTCCAAACCACTTGACCTAGTACTAGATTGACTTGATTGATGTGACTTATAGAATTCAACAAATTACAAATATATCCTTACAATATTCATCTTTAGCAATTTAGTGACAAAATATGTGTACTAACATCAAGTCCTAATATAACTCAAAAATCTTGAAGATATACTTCTATTGTAGCACATAACGTAGTAATTTGAATTTGAATCTTTTGCAGTTCCTCAAACATGCTTAAATAACCAAAACTTGTGATGAAACACATAAGGCAAACAAAATAGTACACCGGTAAAACCCATTGGCGTGTGCATACTAAATATTGTTGGCATATCCATAATCGCTCGAGGCCTAGACGATCTGTGTAGCGGTGAGGTCCAAGTGAAGCTACACCAGACGTTGAAGAAAGATTTTCGGTGGAGAGACATAGCAAGGAAAAGAGTATCTAACCATGGTATTAGTTGAAGTATAAGTTTCGAGTACTTGTATGTTGACTTGGAGAGTTATAGATTAGACTTTGGTGAACCAAGAAGGTTCCCCATGGTATTTCTTGTGTAGGATTTTCCATGTCAACAAATTATTTGTGTTCTTTATTGTTTATCGTAGACACTTAAATTTGTTAGCATAGACACGCTATGTGTTTATGTATTTGATTGATTGAGTACTCATCCATACATAGTTGTACAATGGGTTTGTGGATTTGGAATTGCCGTGAAATTGATTTAGAGTGAATTAATTGAACACTGATTAAAATCAATCGTCGTTGTTAAAAGTGGTTGTGGTGACTAAGTGGGTTCTCATCGTTAATTTCCCCATTCGATTGAGAAGAGATCATTGAGGACATATGTTTTAATTGGTAATCTATTTGGGTTAAGATTGAAAAACCTATTCTGCCCCTCTAGGTGTAGTGTCTTGGTCTCCACGTGTATAATCGTCAGAGAAGATGCATATCGGGTTCCCCTTCCTGGAACAACAAACTCTAATGCCCCATCCAAATTTTTTTGAATTTTGAATTTTTTATATTATCAAATTTGATTTCTCTTTACGCCATTGACCCTGTTAAAAGGATAATTTCTAAAATATCTCAACTCTCCCAAGTTTTTGTTCCATCATCTCTCTCTTTTCTGTCTTTCTCTCACAAGCATACTCTTTTTTCTCTAAATCTATATTTACTACATACTATAGCAATCGATTGAGGAGAGGAGGTGTTTATGAAACTTTTTCTCATTAAGTACTAAATTTTTTAATTTTAAATTATTTAATAATAATGAATTGATCTTATCAATTTTAATTATGTCATATGACTTATGTAACTACTCCCACAAAAACTAATTTATTTCATCCTCCTTAATTTAGCACATTAACGGGAAAGTTTCCAAAAAATTGTAGGGTTGGCATCGGCATTGGCATCAAGGTGGGATGAGGGGGCGGCAATAGGGCGTGGGGATGGCGGTGGTGGTAGGGCGTGGTAAAATTATGATGAGAGAGACTGAAAATACCATGCACCAGACGAGACGTTACTAGTATATATATATACCCCGTGCGATGAATGGGCCTTCGCCTTCTCCTCCCAATCCCCTTCTTAATTTTTTACTCTTTCCCACTCCTTATTTTATAAATTAACAAAAATATTGTAAGAATTATTGAATTGCAAATTTGATGTTTGAAAAAAAAAGTGTTGGTTAAAGGGAGTTTCTGAGTAGTTATTTGAGGCATTTGGTAGAAAATAAATGGAGGGTGGAGTATTTAATAATTCTAAATTCTTAAAAATTAGAGAAGTGAGAGGGAAATTTCTCAAGTCCTATCCCTAGAAAAATGATTATTTTTTATATATAGTTGTAAATAACAAATATGGCAATGACACATGTCCTCATTACAAGTTGACAAGTGGCAACACTAGGGGCACGCTGACAACTAACATGGCATCAAGGGGACACCCCCGCGTTCACAACCACCGCGAAAAAGAATCTTTATGACCGCGGACCATGCCAATCCTGCAAAAATGGCTCCAACGGCAACAGCAGTGGTAAACACAATGGGGACAACCTTGGCAAGACGCATTGCCTACCATGGAAATAGGGCACAAGGGAGAAACCTAGTAGCTCACAGAGCTCATACCCCCACACTATACTCGACAGGTACCTACAGATTGAAAACCCCTAAGGTAAGGGAATTGGAATCCATTGGATGTCCACGTGGTAAAATCAATCAATGGGACACTATCGCTCGACTGGCCCAGTGGACTAAAAGGATGGGTCCCCATATAGGGACGAAGTGGCATGACCCTCCTCAAGGGAGAATTGAGTAACAGGAGCGGATGAGCATTATTATCAAACTCAGCCTCGGGCAAGGTCTCAAAGGTTTAGTTTGTTCAAACAAGTCTCCCAATATATAGCCCAATGCCCATTGGGCTATGCTTAACTGGGATTTGGAGTGGCTCCTAAAGTAACTGGGGTCATTGATTTGGATCAAAATATGGGATGACATGACATGTGGATTGGTGGTTGAAAAAATCAAAACTATGCAAGTATCCTAGATTGGACAACATGGATGAGAGCTTGGGCGTGGTCCCACAGTAGCATGACCACGACCCCTTGCTCAAAGGCTATACTCCCTCCTTGGTGATCGAGTCCTAGTTGTATTCGAGGAATCATCACATTGTCTTATTAATGCTTAGGAAACCTAACACCTGACATACGAGTTGCCATACAGGTACAACCGAGGTGGTTGCCGGTGAGCACAACTGTCATATACGACATTGACCTTTGTATAGAGGTAGTCACAAGCAGCCCTTAGGGCAAGTCTAATTGCCCGAGTACCTATGCTATAAATACTGTCATTACTTGCCCCTATAGTGGAAGGACTGAGCCTGTCTCATAAACCTTTTGCCCAAAAATGGGTCCCAACAGTTAATAGGCAGCTCAAATCTTCCTATTCCATCCTCCTATCGTATTCATCATTTTTGAGTATTCAGACATAGACACGTGTGTCAGCCTATTTTAACTCCCCATTTACAATAGTATGGATAGATATAAAAGAGAAAGAAAGAGTCCTAATTGGAAAGCTCCAAAATAATGAAGTTTTGAATTTATTTTAATTTAGAAATGTGTAATTATTTTGAAGATAAGTAAACTATCTATTTTTATTTAAATAAAGATAAATGAGTATTTTTTTAGTGTAAAATTGTCCACTTGGACCTATTTGCTCAATTTTTCTATAAACAGGACCAGCCACCAAAAAAACTCTAAAAATTTCATTTGGAACCCTAAAAAATTTGGAGCCAAAGCGGTAGCTTTTTAGTGTAAATGACAGTTTGTATTATGGAAGATCATAAAATTCTTAATTTGCACCTTCAAAGATCAATGGTTTCAAATTACACCCTCAATGAAATTAATTGGCAGTAATGTGATCCCATCTATAACGTTCATTGCGATTTTTGTCAGATTGACAGACACATGTGAAAATGAGAAGTTTGCTATAATATAACAAAAGTCATCACGTGCTCACGTGGTTATCAATTTGACAAAAAATCGTAATAGACGATATGGCTGAGGTCACATTGCTACCACTTAATATCATTAAGTGTATAATTTAAAATAATTAATCTTTTAGGGTGTAAATTGAGAATTTTTTAATTTTTTGGGGTATAAATTACTATTTGCCCTCTAACACTGTGTTTGGTATGGTAAAAAATTAGATGATGAAAAATAAGAGAAAAATAAACTTTTTCCATTGTTTGGTTTCAAGGGAAAGGTTGAAGGAAAGAAAAACACAGTGGAATGAGAATCCATTTCGCTTGCCACAATTTGTGCTTTTGAGAGTGGTTGAGTTAAATTATCAATATACTCCTAAATTGTTGTCCTTCCAAATGTGTGCACAATATGTCATATTTGAATAATCTTGCTTGGAATTAGCCACACCTAAGGTGAGTGGTCTCCATTTCAAGCTTTGTACTTAGACCAGTTGAAAAATAAGTATTAATTAGGCATGGAACTTTTTATTCATATTTTTTTTGCTTGTGAGCGTACACTATTTTCCAAATCAAATTATAAAATGTATTTTTATAGGTAAAACTCAATTTTATTTGTGAGAGGGTATAATAGTAAATTAAATTTATTTTTATTTTCTTTCCTTTCATTTTTTCTTTATCACCATATGATAGAAAATTAGTCCTTTAAATCTCTCCTACCAAAAGTACCGTCCATCTCCTCCCACAATCCCACTCCCAAACCAAAACTCGAGCACCACACCAGTACTGTGCAACCAACACCACACACTTTGTATGTGTGTGTGCGCACGCATACGCGCAATACCCTGATCTCACCCTACACCCATTGCCGTCTCCTCCTACAATCCCATCCCCAAACCAAAACTCAATCACCACTTGTCCACTGTTACGCCACCAGACCCAAATAAACCCTTCAATTGGGCAAGCAACACTACTGGTTTCTAGTAGGGACAATTGCAGTTAGAGTAGCAGTAGCATAAAGTAGAGAAAGAGGCATAATTCTATTTCAACAGGTTTTTGCTTTAAGAAATTTACTAAATTTCATTTTCATACTTTTATGGATATTTTTGTGCAATTTTTGTTTTTTGAACTTCTTCATGAGCATAGTTATTACTTAAGAAATTAATAAATACCACTTCATTTCCATCCTTCTGTGAATGTTTTTGTGTAATTTTTTTTGACATGCTCGTTGATTTTTGATTAAGACCTATTCTTGCAATAATAATTTTGCCTTTTTACTGTTTATAACAAGTTGATTGGACATGGTGTATTAGTGTTTTTCTTTATGAAAAAATGGCCATTTGTTTTCAAGTCAATCTGAGCTTGAACTCGATATACGTGATCGAGCCTCATTCAAGCACCTCTGCACTAATAGGCGTCGAGCCTTATACCAACTTGTATAACAAACTGTTGTGTAATTTATTTAATAAAGCAATGAAATGATGTAAAAAACAACTCTTGCGCAATTAATTTCTTAAAAACAAAGATCCAAGAATTTAGACCCAAAAATGATTTGCCCTAAAATCACAATTTATGAAATCTAAGTAAAGGAACGATCTCACCAAACTATAGATCAAGCCGAAGATTTGTCCTTAAAGGTTGATACCCGCCTCTCGAAGTCGATGACTCTGTGTGATAGGTCCTTGGCACAACAACCTCCCACGATTTCTATAGCTTCACCTCCACCAACACACACTTATTGTGAAGAGTGTTTAACAACCCTTTTTGATAGTTCCTTGTGGAAGCACAACAAAATTTTTCTAAAGAGAATGTGAGCTCTGAAGCAAAGAAAGAGAGATGAGAAGCAAAATTGCAAGAGAACAAGGAAGCCAAAAACCGAAGTGTACTGCCAGGATAAAACCAAGACCATAAGTAAAGCTTCCTTTGTAAGTTATTCCAACGGTAACAAACAAAGGAAGTGGGTCATGGGCTTGCAAAGACAAAAGGCTAAGTCAATGGGCTTAGAAATAATATAAGAGAGTAGGCCCAACCAATTAAATGTTTTGAAACACAATAAAATAACCTCAACAATCCCCAACATGTTTCAAAACATACAAATGAGATAGAAAAAGGAACTTGAGAAGGCATGCATCAATAAGGTACCACATAGACTTTAACTTTACCTAGAATAAGTTAAAGCAACCCACTAGAATAATGTTAGAGTTAGACTCCTTTAACCTTATTCCATAATGTGAATTAACCAACTCACCATTCACATACCTTCCACTAATCAGGGTTGTTCTCATATGTGGATTGGCGCCATAAATACCGGTCATGCGTCTGTCCTGGGTTTTCATGTGTGCTCTAGCGACTTGCCCATGTCACATAGAAGGCGGCTCCACCTTCACACACATATAAGTAGCATCCATCAAGGGTGTGATGTAGCTGAACAACCCATCCCAATAATTAGGGACTATGGATCTATTAAAAGCAATAGCCCAACCTCCTCACTGCAGCGGCACTGTCATGACACCATAGGGATAGACCTTCACATTAGGCCTCAGCGCTTAAGTGGGATAACAATAATTATCAGTGCCCCTCTGAGATTGTCTGTGACTTCGTTTCCCATTTAACCCCATATGTGGAATCACCCATCATAGGGGGTGGGTATCAATCACAGTCTCTAAAATAGGCAACAGTCCTATCCCCCTCGATGTCTCGCTCACTAGCCTCCTCTCCAGTGGCCTAGTCAAAGGATCTGCAAGATTCATCTCTGACTTCACATAGTCCATGGACACGGTACCATTCTCAATAGGCTGCCTCACAATAGTATGTCGCATCCGGATGTGACGGCTCTTCCCATTATATATTTTGTTTTTAGTTCGAGCTATGGCTGCCTGACAATCACAATGTATAATTACTGGTGGAACTGGATTAGTAAATAATGATACAAGAATACCCACTAAAAAATTCCTTAGCCATTCTGTTTCGGAACAAGCCTTCTCTAAGGCTATTAATTCTGACTCCATAGTGGAGCTTGCAATCACTATCTGCTTAGATGATTTCTAAGAGACTGCGCCTCCAGCTAGTGTGAACACATAACAACTAGTAGGCTTTAACTCATCTGTATCAGAAATTTAGTTAGCATCACAATAACCATCTAACACAAAAGGATAACCACAAAAGGATAAACCATAATCAATGGTGCCTCTCAAATATCTCATTAGTCTTGATATTGCATTCCAATGATCCTTACTAGGATTATGAGTATATCTACTCAATTTACCAACAACATATGCAATATCAGGACGAGTATAATTCATCAAAAACATAAGACTACCAATAATTTGTGCATACTTACTCTGTGATACACTATAACCATTATTTTTCACTAAATGCACTTTAGCATCATAAGGAGAAGATAAGGGTGTGCACTCATAATATTCAAACTTCTTAAGCATTTTCTCAACAAAATGCGATTGTGATAAAATAATGGAATCATTATATTTTAAAATTTTGATTCCCAAAATAACATCTTTCATATCAAAATTAGATGCAATAAATCTCTTGGTAGCAATCACAACATTATAACTAGTCCCAAATATAAGTAAGTCATCAACATAGAGACAAATAATAATAACTCCATCATAAAAGCATTTAAAATAAATGCATTTATCAACACCATTAATCACATATCCATTTGATAACATCCCTTTATCAAATTTCTCATGTCATTGTTTAGGAGCTTGTTTTAGTCCATATAAGGACTTCACTAATTTACATACTTTATGCTCTTGTCTAGGAATTATACACCCCTGGGGTTGTTCCATGTAAATTTCTTCTTCTAAATCACCATTTAAGAATGCGGTTTTCACATTCATTTGGTGTACAACAAGCTTATGAATAGAAGCAATGACAAATAACAATCTAATAGATGCAATTCTAGTCACCGGGGAGTAAGTATCAAAATAATCAACATTCTCCTTTGGTTTATAGCCTTTAGCTACTAACTGTGCCTTGTATTTATCAATATACCCATCCGGTCTTAATTTCTTCTTAAACACCCATTTACTACCAATAGGCTTAGTTTTAGGAGGTAAATCCACAAGTTCTCACGTGTGATTAACAATAATAGATTCTAACTCATTATTGATGGTTTCCTTCCAAAAAAGTGCATCTATAGAAGTTATAGCATCGTTATAAGTTATTGGTTCATCATTCACAATATAGACATAAAAGTCATCACCAAAGCTATTCTATTTTCTCATTCTTTTACTTTTTCTCAACTCTTGTACCTCATTCTCAATACCACAAGAACCACTAACATGTTCTTGAGTATGTTTAGGTTCATGAACTTTAATAGGAAACACATTCTCAAAGAAAATGACATTATTGGATTCAATAGTAGAATTAGCTTCCATAATGTCACTTTTAATCACAAGAAATCTATAAGAGGTGCTATTAGAAGCATATTCAATAAATACACAATCACAAGTTCTAGAACCTATTTTTCTCTTTTTAGGCTCGGGTAACATAACCTTTACCAAACACCCCCACACTTTGAGGTATCCCAAACTAGGTGGACGTCCATTCCAAAGTTCATATGGTGTTTTACCGGTTTTATTATGAGGTACTTTATTTTGTATGTGACATGCCGAAAGGATAGTCTCCCCCACATGTTGGTGGGTAGCCCTGAACTAACTAACATAGCATTCATCATCTCTTTTAGTGTTCTATTTTTCCTTTCTACAATGCCATTAGATTCGGGAGAGTAAGGAGGAGTAACTTCATTAATTATGCCACGTTGTGCACAATACTCATTAAAAGGATTAGATTCATATTCACGCCTCTATTGGTTCTTAATCTTTTAATCCTTTTATTGCTTTGATTTTCAACTTCGGTCTTGTACTTTATAAACATCTCAAGTGCTTCATCTTTAGTTCTCAACAAATAAAGTTTGGTGAACCTTGAATGATCATCAATAAATATCACATAAAATATTTTACCGCCTCTGGTCATAGTATTTTTCAAATCACTCAAGTCACTGTGAACTAATTGTAAAAGTTCACTCTCTCTAGAAATGGATTTACATGGTTTCTTAGTAGACTTAGTTTCAGCACATATTTCACATTTGTCTATATTAGTTTCACACACATTAGGAATCAATCTCATTTCTTTCATTTTCTTTAAGTATCCAAGTTCACATGTTCAAGTCTACCATGCCACACATCAAGAGAGTCAACCAAGTAAGCACAAGAAGATGAAGCATTTTCATTAATAATTTCATTTACATTAAGCACATAAAGACCTTGGTCAAGATACCCTTTACCAACAAAGATGTCATTTTTAGACAAAGTTACAATACGACCATCAAAGAGGATCTTGACTCCGGCCTTTCCAAGTAATTGAACCGACACAAGGTTGTGCTTTGTCATAGGAACATGTAGGACATCGAAAAGTAAAAGAGTTTTTCCGGAAGTCAATTTAAGGAATACTTTCCCTTTTCCCACAACTAGTATCGATCTATTATCGCGCACATATAAACATTCGACACCTTCCTTGTAACACCCTGAATTTTCTTTTATATATTTATAGAGATATATATATATATAGTAAATAATATTTGTAAAGATGTAGATATATGTAGTGACATAAGAATAAACCGTAGGAATAAATGCTATGGAGACAATTTGATTGGGAAGCTACGTGTCGAAGATGTTTAAACTTGGAAAGGATGATTAGACAAGTTTCTAAAGGTTTTTAGGTCAAAATAATGCTTCCATTGAATCCGGAAGGTCGAACAACCTTGGGAGAGGTAATATGAGGTGTATTGGAAGCTAGGAAGTATTTTGGAGTTAAAACCCACTTTAGAGTGAAATTGGGTAAAAAGTATCTTGGACACCTTCTAGTATTTTGGTCATAACTTTTTATACTTACATCCAATTGATCTGAAATTTTGACAGTAGATAGTAGACATCTAGGGCTACAAAAGTGTATCTCATGGAAATTTTCCAATTCGACCTCTAAAGGGGTCAAAACTGCCCTGGAAGTCGAAGCATCCAAACAGTACCGGTACTGGGTACCGGTACCGAACAGTACCGGTACCCAGTACCGGTACCCCCGAACCAGTAACTAATTGGTACCGGTACCCGGTACCGGTACCCTTTGACTGGAGCCTTCCCGAACAGTAAAAAGTCGGGATTTTGGGTTTTAAAACACCCATTCCAAGCCCTATTTGCCCCATTCTTCATCTCATCCTCACCACAAACATCTTAGAGCCCTAGGAGGAGATAAAGAAAGGGAAAAACACCAAGATCAAGATAGATTCACACCTCATAGAAATCAAAACCGAAATTCCTCAAGAACACCATTCTTCTCCTCTCTTCCTATACACTTTCACTACACCCTTACCCACATCTCTTAGAACCCTAAGAGAAGACAAGAAGGAGAAGGAGAAGGGAGGAAGGAGATCTTTGAAGCTTGGGTTAGCTTACAACTTTTGGATTCAAGGTAGGGGATTTCTTCTCTTTCTCTTACATTGAGGTTAGGGTTATTATATATGTATGTTTTCCATATTCTTGATAGTTATATGATAAATAGTTAAGAATTCTTGGTTCCTTGTTTATTGAAACATGATTTTGAACAAAATGTATGTTTGGGTTCAAGAGACCTTGTTCTTGAATTTCCAAAATAGTAGTTTTAGAAATTTCCTATTTGGGTTATGCAAAATACATGGATTATTGATTTCTAAATGCCTATAGTTGATTAAATCATGTTTTCATCAAATCCTTGTTCTAGTTCCAAGAAATTATGTTTTGTTTGGAAAACCCTAGAATTTTGATATCAAGATTGTGAAGGTTTTATTGATATGATCTCTTGCATATTTTAATCCCTTATTCTTGTAGTATATTGAGAGTGGTACAATTGTGATACTTGAATTATAAATGAGAAATTGTGGAATTTGGTAATTCCTTGAAATGTTGATGAATTGAGAATATTTTGGTTTCCTCAATTGTATGGTTGTTGTGAGGGACTTGGATTGCCTTCGAGAGATGCCGTAGAGTGTTAGAGGTTAGTCTACCCCAGTGGGGGTGAGATGGTTTCCTAGCACTTGTAGTGGGTTGTCATTTGGTAATGAAACCACTATCGTTCACTGGAGTTCGAACAAGGGATAGTATACTTTTCTTAGGAAGGGACTCGTCACTGCCATTGGGATGGTAGACGCCCTTTCCTATAGTGCTTGTGATTATGATGTAAATAGGTGGACTAGGTATAATCTTTGGGTAGATTCATGAGAAGCAATCAACATACATGGTACGGGGATGAACCAATATACATGAGAACATGAGATTATTATTATTGTTACGGAATGATTTCCAACAAGTGCTTGTGGAGGTATGGGACTCCACAAGAACCTGTTGGAAATGGTTATGGTGATAATTGTGACTGAGTTTTACGGTTCATTTAAATTATTGCGAACATTTAAACTTGAGATCTATTTAAAATATCCTGTTTTTCCTTCAAAAATTGATATATATTATTTTCGAAAATGAGACCAACCGTTTTATATGCTTTTCTAAACCTTGTTTGAGTTTGGGAAGATCTTGCTACAGAGCTTCGTGCTCATCCCCTACAATTAATATTTTTCAGATTTGGCTTTAGAGGAGGAGCTCGGTGTGAATGAGCCGGGCCTTGGGGAAGCTTCCTTGGAGGGGTACCTAGATCCCGAGGTGGACATGTAGAGATATAGCTTTTATTTTGTACTAGACTAGGAACCAATATGTACAAACATTGTAAAGTCTAGTTTCGTTTTGAAATTCCGCTGCAATATATTCATGTAATTCTTTTGGATTGTAATGGCCTTAGTTTGGCTTATTCTTTTGGGATGATCGTTGTGGAGAGTATATATGGTGAATGAAATATTTTGTTATTGGATGGTTAAATGGACCCTGTGTGGTCAAGTTAATATAATTGCACAGGTTGTGATTTTTGGGTGGAGCTTCCTGTACAAAAGAGACTCTGCCCAAATTTTGTTAAAAATTAAGAATGTTTCTTATTTGATGGATATATATTTAGTGCTCTCATGATGTGAATGTTTTAGAATGTAATGCCGTCCAGGGTGGTATTTGGGGTGTTACATTCCTTGACACTAGTATATGATGCAAATGCATCTCTATTGGCACAAATGTGCCTAGTGGCCCCGGAGTCTACTACCCAACCTTTTGCTCCCATGACCAAGTTTACCTCAAACACTACTGCCACAATGACATCATTGGTTTCCACCGTATTAACCTTTGGTTTAAGCTTCTTGTTGGAGTTGTTGTTATCATTCTTTCGATATTTACACATTGAGGCATAATGTCCTACTTTACCACAAACATAACATTCATATTTTCTCTTTTAAATTTGAGGATTAGATACTTGAAACTTATTTTTATTATTATGGTTGTGAGGCCTCCAATTCGATTTTTGGCCATGTTTCCTATTGTTGGTGTTGTGGGATTCTAGTTGGTCCACCATCTACCACATTAGCCTTGGACACCATTTCTTTGGCTTGGGTAGACTTTTGTAAAATCTATTTTTCTCCTCAATTTTAATGTGGACAATGGTCTCTTGAAATGTCATAACATTTCTCTTTTGTCGAAATTTGAGTTTATACTCTCTCCAAGACTCGGGTAGTTTTTCTACAAGGCATTGAGTCTTGAATCTCTCGGGTAATACATCACCCTCCTTGGCCAACCCATTTATTCTATTTTGAAACTCATAAATTTGTGATGTAATGGTCTTGTCCTCGACCATTTGGTAATGAAAAAAATTAATGGCCAAAAATTTCTTAGTACCTTCATCCTCAAATTCATATTTTGATATCAACTCATCCTATAAAAATTTAGCATTCTTAATGTGACTATACACATCAAATAGGTCATTAGACAAAGCATTACGAATAGTACTCAATCATAATTTATCGGCAATATTCCAATTTTCTAAAGCTTGAACGTAATTTTCGGTATCATCATCGGGGTCTAAATTCGGTTAGAACAAATGATTATTTTGAAAAATCCAACACATCAAGAACCTTTTGTTTCCATCTACGAAAAATATTTCCATAAAAAGGTTCAATTTTTGAAGCATCGGGTAAGATCTTTGTTTGTGCAAGACGTTGTGTATCCATTGCAAAAATCAACCTTTAAGAATGTTGTGTAATTTATTTAATAAAACAATGAAATGATGTAAAAAACAACTCTTGCACAATTAATTTCTTAAAAACAAAGACCTAAGAATTTAGACCTAAAAATGATTTTCCCTAAAATCACAATTTATAAAATATAAGTAAATGAACGATTTCACCAAACTATAGATCAAGCTGAAGATTTGTGATACGCGCCTCTCAAAGTCGATGACTCGGTGTGATAGGTCATTAGCACTACAACCTCCCAGGATTTTTATAGCTTCATCTCCACCAACACACACTTATTGTGAAGAGTGTTTAACAACCATTTTTGATAGTTCCTTGTAGTAGCACAACAAATTTTTTTTAAAGAGAATATGAGCTTTGAAGCAAAGAAAGAGAGATGAGAAGTAAAATTGCAAGAGAACAAGGGAGCCAAAAACCGAAGTGTACTGCCAGGAAAAAACCAAGACCAAAAGTAAAGCTTCCTTTGTAATCTATTCCAACGGTAACAAACAAAGGAAGTGGGTCATGGGCTTGCAAAGACAAAATCCTAAGTCAATGGGCTTAGAAATAATATAAGAGAGTAGGCCCAACCAATTAAATGTTTTGAAACACAATAAAATAAGCCCAACACAAACGAGTTGGGTTCACATAAAAATTCGTTTGACTTGAATTTGACACGATTACATGATGACCTTGTAAGACTGATCAGAAAATGATCTGAATGTGGATTTGTTAAGTACGAGTCAATGTTTTAAAGCCAGGCTCGACAAATTGACCTAAAAACCCGGTGAACCAAACCCTAAACTGGGCCGGTTCAAGAGTTAGATCGGTCAAACATCGGACTCGCTTAAAAATCGTTGAATCAGACGGTTTTCAGTAAAAGTCATTAAATCCGACGGTTAGATTTAGGTAGAATTATATTCAGACCCCCTGAAGTTTGTCACTTAATTACTTAGACCCTTGATATTTGAAATATTATACATAGACTCCCTAAGGTGTATTCGCGTTGCACATATATCCTTAATAAATTACACTTACACCCCTGAAGTTTATAGGTATATAATACTTAGACCCCCTAAGTTTAAAATATTATACTTAGATGAAAAATACTCCAATCAAAGATAGAATATCAAATATTTTAAATTTTACAACCAAAATTCATGTTCTATTGTATCATTTATTAAAATAAAAATAAAAATAAAAATTTAATTTTTTTCTTAAAAAATTATAATTAGTATACAATTATACTATCTATTGGAATAAAACAAAAAAAAATCAAACAAAGGGTCTAAGTCATTCATAATAGAACATGAATTTTACATCCAAAATTCATGTTCTATTATGTCATTTATTGAAATAAAATCAAAAATAAAAATCTAGTTTTAAAAAAATAAATTAGTATATAATTATACTATGTATTAGAATAAAACTAAAAAAATTAAACAAGGGGTCAAACTGTAATGGATACAATATCTTTTAGCTTTAATTGGGGTAGTTTGGTATTTTAATTTGGTCGTTTAAACGACCAAATTAAATTCCAATAGACAATCTAATTGTATACTAATTACGATTTTTTAAGAAAAAATTAAATTTTTATTTTTAATTTTATTTCAATAAATGAAATAATAGAATATGAATTTTAATTGTAAAATTTAAAATTTAAAATATTTGATATTTTATCTTTAATTGGAGTATTTTTAGTCTAATTATAACATTTTAAACTTAAGGGGTCTAAGTAATATATATTTACAAACTTTAGGGGGTCTGAGTATAATTTATTAACGGATATATTTACAGCAGGGTCTAAGTGTTACGCGTACAAACTTTAAGGGGTCTGTATGTAATATTTTAAATGTTTGGTGTCTGAATGATTAAGTGACAAACTTCAGGGGTCTCAATGTAATTTTTCCTTAGATATATAAAACCCCCAACATTTTTGGGCATGGCCTCTCGCTGCTCTCTCTCATCGTCTCACGCTAGTGGCTTGTCTACTCTCGCTAAACTTCGACGATCATTACTCCGGCATCCTCATCTCATCCCCATCTCTCTGCCTACCAGTCAACACATCGGATAGGAGTCCAGTCGATCACCGCGGTTACCCCTCAGATTCTTGGGCTTGTTAATTTTTCTCACCCTCTCACAGTCTCACAATCACAGCAACAGATCGCACCGTCTCACAGTGGCATCAAGGCAGCAACATACAGCTGGTAATCTTTCTCATCTCTTTTGTTGAAAGTTGAATCTTGAAGCTAAACCGACTTGGGAATTGAAGTTGGAATCCCACTGTTTCTTTGTGGTTTTTCACTTGAATTTGAGTTCAATATGCACGTCAAATTGAGTTGATCATTCAATTTTTAGTGTGAGATTTTAGTGATTGTTATATATGGATTTAAGTCTGATTTGCATTTGTAAGATTAGATCTATAATTTTGATGAGTGCAAATCTGTATGAGTTTTTGTATTTCCATGAGTGCAAATCTGTATGAAATCAAGATTGGATTTAAGTTTGTATTTGTAAGATTTAAGATTGTATTTCTGTACGAGTTTGTTTTTGTAAGCTTGTATTTTAAGTCTTTATTTTTGTAGTATTGAAATTGTGTGGGGAAGACTGAAAAGTTTGACACACTGGTAATTCTTACTTGAGACTTGTAATGTCTCTCACCACTGCTTTTCGAGCTTGTGCCCTTTCAAACTCGCTGCACATATATGAATATGATTGAATTATAGACGTGGAAGAAGATTTTACAAGTTAGAAAACAAAGATTGTACTTGTAACTTGGCCTTTGTACATGATTTTTTCTATGCACCTTCCTTAGTACAATTTGAGGTTGAGGAGTGCAAATCGTGGAATATTCTTGGATTGATGCATAATTAGAGTCTTGAACTTGAGAGAGGTACTTTTTGTCTTGAAAATTGGATGCATTTGATACATGTTTAATAATTTTTTGGTTTTTGTTTGATCTAATGTACATTAAGCATGTTATTTTTGTAATTATTATAACTCTTTAGCATATTTATTATCATTAATAATTATTTTTAATTTTTTATTACATGACTGGGTCACTGAACTACTGACCCATTGATTTGGCCCCTTTGTCGGGTTGATGTCCGGGTTGGGTTTAAATACTATGGTATAGGTATTCAAAGAAAAAACAGAAAACACAACAAACCCTAAATTCCTCCTTTTGAAACTCACCTGCATTGCTGCTTCCTAAATCCCTTTCATCTGCCGCCTTATGAATGATGCCAATAATGTCGTGTTTCATACTTTTCCCATTTAATACGACAGTGGTGAACCTGCCATAAAAGTTGGATGAATACCCCTCCTATACATTTTTTTTTCTTTCTAAAATCTATCTACTATTTGACGAGTTCTCTTCCTAGCGTTGCAAGTCAGTACTGAAATTCTTGTCCTTACCATCAGGTTAGTTTTAAGCTCATTAGCTGCTATCCCATCTGAAGTCACCACTATAATGAGAACAATCATTATAATTGTAGTTTGCTACACTTTTAAAATTCTATGATTATTCACTACTATGACCCATTAACCTAAAAATTCAAACTAGAGTACTAGACATTAAATTTATTTATTAAATCCTGATTTTCTTCTTGTATAATGCTATAATGAACGTACACGGTGATAATTATATAATTTGAAATGTAATTATTTAGAATGTATCTTGACTGCATATGTGCCCTACTTTTGAAGATTTTTGTGTTGATGTGTTTGTGTTGTGTCACACCCATATCTCATATACATGTTCGTGCTTTATAGGTGATTACTCAATGATTTTCTTCTTGTTATTTTCATGGATGTGTATGAATAGATGATTTGGATGAAATTATGTATGTATATGTGTTAAACATGTAGAAAATGGGTTGTCCTATCATGTTATTGTGCTGTGCGGGTTGTGTTGTGTTACAGTCACATGATGTGGTAGGGGTAGGGTTTGGTGCCCACATATAAAATTCTTATAATACCCCCTATTTCCTTCATATTACATCCCTTTAACTGCTCATAATTTCCTATCCATAATCCCTTAACTCAAAACTCCCTATAATTTATCTCTTCTGACTTCCATATGTCTCTTTCTTCCTCTATTTATTTCGCCCCTTTACAATTGCATGCATGAATAACCGTGTGCAAGACCCATTACGCGACACCTCATGACAGAAAGCTGACCATCTTGTCATGGCCCAACAAGAACAAGAGTATTCCCTACTCTCTCTCTCATTTACTCGCGCATGCATGCATGCGCACGCACAAAGCACCCCCTGAATGTGTTTCCCCCCAGGTGGCAACATCATTGATGTCCAATTTTGTTAAACTTTGAGGTGTCAAATTGCTATTCATTGATAGGGTTTTTATTTGGTTCTTTATTTTTGGTAGCTTTCTTCTCCAGATGCAACATGCTTCTAGAGATTAGATTAATTAGGATAAACTTATCAGAAAAATTTCAAATAAAACTTGCTGCTCCTTCACTATTTTAGCATTCATATTTATTGCTTTATAAGGTCCCACCGTGGGATGGCAGTGGACCGGGGAAAAACGGGTATTCGTCCAAACCCGCCCCTTTTGGACCGGGGATCATGATTGACCATGATTGACCTTGATAATTCAACTATCAAACATAAATTATCATTTTTTCAAAATTACACAAATGTCCATTTTTTTTTTGATTTAGTTACATTAAAATAGCAAAATTACTCAACTTAATTGTCCAAGATGATTTAAATGTGATTGGAGATGGTATTGAAAGAATTCGTGATAGTGTTGCTTATTGGACTGCATCTCCCAAGCGAGTGCAAAAATTTGAAGAGGCAGCTTATCAGATACATATTCCAAGTAACAAGAAGCTTGCATTAAAATGTTGGATTTATTTAGAATTTTGGATTATGTTGGCTTGGGCTTAGGCTTGAACTTGGGCGGGTATGGGCGAAGCGGGGACGGGGGTGGAGATTAGAAATTTACCTGCGGACGGGGATGGGGATGAAAACTATACCCGCTAACGGGGGTGGACCGGGGATGGATGGAGTTTTTTTAAGCGGGTACGGGGATGGAGACTACACTCCCCGCCCCTGCTTCGGTCCATTGACATCCCTAGTCCCACGGGCAAATCTTCATAATTCCTTTTTCTTATGTATATCAGATAAAGTGTTTGATCTTGATTTATTATCATTTTGTGTTGTGACCATAGTATTTTTTATCTAGAGATTTTGTTCTTGTTCTCATTGTAATTGGTGAGCAATGTTATTTCGGGTTACCTGTGGTACAAGTGAGTTGTGTTTGTGTCAGGTCGTTTGACACAATTAACTAAACAGGCTATGTTGGGCTGAGCATTTTCTTAAATGAATTGGTATGACCTGACATGAACATCGCACAACATGACTCAATTGTCAGCCCTAATTAATTGGCACACAAACTCTTTGATTATTTGTGGATTAGGCTCGGGTGCTAGCAAGCTGAAAGAAACTTCTCGTCTTTGAGATAGGATGAGCTTTGGGAGCTTGAAGAGTCTGGTGGCGGAAGCGGCCATTAGAGGAGTGACTGAGGCAAGGGCAAAGATATTTGGGCATCTACTTAATCCAACGGGGCAGAGATCTTCGCACAAGATCCTACGCAAGAAGCTGATTGGTCAGAAAGTTGCAGAATGGTACCCTTATGACATCAAGAAAGATGACCCTCTTGTCATGGCCAGACAAGAACAAGAGTATTCCCTACTCTCTTTCTCTCTCTCTCCCCCACATGCACACACACATCTCTGACTGCTTGGTTCAAGCTACAACATGATATATGTCCTCCACCTCGTTAAACTTCAAATGTTCAAATTGCTATTCATTTGTAGGTTTTTTATTTCTTTCTTTATTTTTAGAAACTTACATTTCATTGATTGTGGCTGTCTCCTCAATTTGCCACATGCTTCTAGAGATCAGATTAGTTAGAGCATACATGTCAAAATATTCTAATAACAGTTGCTACCTAGTCATTGTTTTAGCATGCACATTTTTTATTGCAAATCTTTGGAATCTAGTGATGTTTTTATTTATCAAAAAGGGTATTTGGTCTTACTTTGACTTATGTTTTTTCTTTTGACCATATTCATTTATAGAGATTTTGTTTTTGGGCCTAATTGTCATAAGTGAGGAATGGAAGTGCAATTTCTTATTGTGGCTTGTTGTTTGTACTCAGCCATGAGTTGATTGTACACATATACATACAAAGAGTGTTTCCCATCTTCATGAATCACATTGTCAAAAATTTCAAAACAAAAATTCGATGATTATAGTAGCAACCATTGAAGTAGTTCTTTTATTCATTTGACTAACCTGGCTAGAGTTTGGTGAAAATAAATGACTAGATTAGAAATAAATGTGCCTGATGTGGGGTTAGACTATTATTCTTATAATTGTAGGTTAGAAATAACATTTTGTATATTTTTTTTTTTCTTCGGTATTGTTTATTGTATCACGTGGTTGTACTTTAATTAGTTAACAATACTTTGTTTGATTTATTCCCGTAACTTGATATATTTTACTAATTAATAATATTACTCAAACTTAATTTGAGGACCTAATGTATTATTGCTATTATATTGGTAATGGACCCTATACAAGTTAGGACTCCGTTGATTTTATGGCAACAATAGACTTGGTCCTAATTAAATCCCAAAATTAGATCTAATTTGCATTACTTTTTATTAATATACTTCCGGTAGCACCTTTACATTCCATTTTTACTATATTTCTTGTGTTAGATAATGTGTTTTAGATATATGATACATGGTTATTATTATTTACATTATTTTAGATTTTTAGTAATGTTTTAGAATTTTTTGAACATTCTAATTTCCATTTCGCGTGAGTTGGCCGATACCGTACTACTACGCTACGACCGATGTGTCTCGGTGCCTTCCTAGTTAAGGTTTGATATTGTGACCTTGAACCATGACAAGAGGCAATGTTCACTAGGTCAAATTTTGGAAGAAACTTGGTTTACAGACTCGGTTTGTTGTTTTTATCCAAATGGGAGAAGATCTTGTCAAATGTGTAACAGGAGGCCCGGGTTTATGTCTTATCCAACTTGGATCGTAGGTGATTTAGTATGGAGTATGATTACAGATACACTTTAAGTTTCTTTCTGCTATACTCGTGATTAGGTGTTTAAAATTAGGATCCTACCTTGGATCGATGAGGGATGCTAAAGGATCGGAATCATAGGATCAGATTGAGAATTGTAAGATCTTACTAACTAAAAAAATGTAATGAAAAATATATGTAATAATATAGAACTCTTAAAAACTAGAATTAACCAAGCCTAGTATATATTATGTTCAATAAAAATGTTATGACAAATATACGACTTATAGATGTGATTAAAATTTGTGAAACTACAATTGAGCATTGAAAATGGTTGAAAATCAAAGGCAGGTTGTTGATCTTGTGGGATTTTGCGAAGGGTAATAAGAGAATTGAAGTATTTTGGAAAGACGAATATAGGGGAAAGATTGAAAAGTTGAGCCCGTTTGAATAAACAACTTTGACTATTCACCATCCAAACAAAAAAAGGCATAAAAGAATAAAAATAGAAGACCATTTGGCTATAATCCCTCACAGATAGAGGATATCAAACCTAACTGTGGTTTTCAGCTTTACAACATGAGAGATGAACAAGTGAAGAAAACTTTTATAACAAAAGGAATTTTTTTGTAGCTTTTTTCATCTGCCAAAATTCTCCACTAAACTGACAATTATACGAAACAATCACATTCGGATTGATTCTTTAAGGGTTAAAACAATAAATATGAATTGGGCAATTCAATATTGAAATGTGCCTAACAAATAAACCCAACTACTTGGATTGGTAAAATCACAATTTCAGGATTCTACGATCCTATAAGATCAAGATTACGATGCATTAAGATCCTATGAATTAGGGATTCTATGAGAGACTCAGATTGATTTATCTGTTTACAATCCTACGATCCGAATTGGGATTTTGATAACTATGGTTGTGATGGGAGTAGACTTGGTATGTTGTTTTGGTTTGTGGTTCACTTGGAAACTCTTGTAAGAATTTCTTTCACCATTATATAACAATATATATAATTATATATTCCTTTACGCATAACTAATTAGTATTTATGTTATGCTTGTGATAAGAGTGTCAAAGTAAGCCTAATCCAAAATAATGTACGGGCTAGTGTTTGTCAATAATTAAATTTTATGATTACATATTTATCCTAAGAAAAAAGCCAAATCACATAAATAGTCAAAAGTTAAAGTTTAAAGATCACCAAAACAAAGAAATGAAGTGACAATTAGGTTAAAATTTTTGGGTTATCGTGGATCGATTTGTGATAGGGTTATGATTTTGGGTTGGCAAGTTGAGTGATCTAGGTGGCAAACTCACCTTGTTTGGGATCGTAGGATGTTTGAGATACATGCAATCCCGGTGTTTCTGTCTGTCCATTGTTCTATTACTTTAGATGTGATGGCCTCTAGGTGGGGACCAACTTCTTTTAGATTTTAAAATATGTGGTTGGAGCATCATTTATTGAGGAGTAACTTTGAAATGAAGTGCCAAGAAAGTTTTGTACAAGATTGGGATGATTTTAAAATTATGAAGAAGCCGGAATATGTAAAACAAAAATTGGAAAAATGGAATAAAATTTTTTTTAGGAGATATAAGAATTGAAAAGAGCTCCATTTTCAGTTGCATAGGGGACTTAGACAAGAGGGAGGAAGAGGGAGGTTTGTGTGAATAACTGAGGAAAGAAAGGAGTGATCATAGAAATAAAATCTAGGAGATGTTGTTCAAAGAAGAGATCTCTCGGAGATCAAAGACCAATGTTAGATGAGTTAAAGAAAGAGTTAATAATACTAAATTTTTTATTGGGTGGCTATTGTGAGGAGGAATAAATTGATAAATAAATTGGAAAACGGAGATGGTTCATATATAGAAGATGAAAATTGTATGGAGGAAGAAATCATTAGTATTTTTGAAGAGCTTTATTTTACACTATACTATATGAAACCAAGATTAATGGGTTAGTTGGTGCCCTATCAATGAAAGGAAAATACATCGGTTGAAAATGGAATTTGAAGAGATAGAGGTGGGAGGAGAAATTTTTGCTGTGTAGTAGGGATAAGTCTCCCAGGTCAGATGGATTTCTATGGTAATGTTTCAAGACTTGAGAGGTTATAAATGGTGATTTGATGACAGTTTGCTCAGAGTTCCTCCTAATGCTAATGCGACTTATACTTGTCTAATTTCGAAGAAGTACGAACATTTGGAAATTAATGCTTTTAGTCTCATAAGTTTGGTTTCTAGTCTTTGCAAGATTTTAGTAAATGTTTGTGTCAATGAGATTGAGAGACGTCTTGGGTCATGCGATTTCAAAATATGAGAGTGCTTTTCTAAGGGTTGGTAGCATAAGTGGCAATTGAAGTTGTTGAAGAATTAACATTGAATGATAAGGTGGGGATTGTTGTGAAAATTGATTTTGTAAAAAAGCATATGTGGATTGAGCTTTTTATACATTATTGTATAGGTCCAAAGTCTTGGGTGTATATGGAAAAGTTGGATTGAGGGGTGTTTGAGTTCTATGAATTTTTGGGTTAATAATCCTAATGGTAAGCACAAGAGAGAGAGAGAGAGATTCAATGCATCTAGGAGACCTAGACTGGGGAATCCATTGGCCTTTTCTGTTTACTTTGAGTGTCGGGGTTAAGTAAATTAGTGGTAAGGGACAATTGATCGTAATTTAATTGAGGATTTTGTTATATGTATAGAAAATGTAGTTGTATCCTATTCCAGTTGGGAAATGATACATTTTTCTTTTTGAAAAATATTTTCAGATCTAGAGGACATTATTGAGGTATTTGGTTTAGTTTCAGGCTTCAAATTAAAATGTCTAAGAGTTTAATTTTAGGAATGTAGTCTCATTTGAGTTATGTTAGCTATGTTCGCAAATTGGTTAGGTTATGTGATGCAAGAATGATCTTTGAAGTATTTAGGGCTTCCATTGGGAGAAATTCGTAGTCATAGAGGTTTTGAGTACAAAAGAGATTGACCGCACAACTTAGGATTATGGTATTGGAGAATTAGATGTATGCATTAAAAATCGTTTAAGACAAAGAAAAGAGATTAAATATCCAAGAACTAGGTGGTCAAACTTAAAAAGACTAATTTTGGATTTTTGGGGGTAGAATTCAAAATTTGAAAACCGGTCTATTAGTGATAAGGGAGTGTTTATTAGTGATAATGGAGTTAATTTTGCTAACAATTACTGTAATAAAGGAATTCAAGAAATGAACTTGTTAGATTTGAGAATATGTGGGTTGATCATCACTCTTTTGTTCTTAATTTTAAAGACTGGTGGTCTAAGGTTATTGTGAAGGGATGCGAAGGTTTCAAGTTCATGAAAATTGAAATTGGTAAAACATCATTCGAAGGAGTGGAATAGGGGTATTTTCGGGGAAATTAGAACGGAGAAAGAAAGTATCTTGAGAAGAATTGAGGAAATTGACTCTCTTGAAAGTTTGAATGGGATATCGGAGAACTTGTGAAGGGAAATATGTGATCTTAGAAATAAATATTATTGTGTGTTGGTGAAAGAAGTACAAGTTGGAGACAAAAGGCAAAAATTAAATGGATAAAGGAGGATGTCATTACAATTTAGTTACCTCTAATAACCTCTATAAAATTACAATGGTAATTCAGTCTCCAAATACAAATATATCTCCCAAAATTGAATATTACAAAAAGAATATCGATATTCGCTGAACTCTGATTCTTCCAATACTTTAATCCCGATCTTTTCTTCAAAATTAACCTAAAAAATTTAAGTGGGGAAGTATACAATACACCAGAAAAAAATATGCTCAACGAAAAATATACAAACAATCAAATAGTGAATAACTCTAGGATCACGTAATCATCAAATATCTCAAGTACTCAGTTAACACATACTTCACATATCACATGCCAAGTGAGACTTGAACATAGACCTGACAGCTCACCAATCACCCCACCTCAAACCAATCTCACGGGTCTCTTGGTCTGGCGATGCATTGGACTAGTGGCTACTAGGTTCCAGCTCCCAATCCACACAAAACATGATCAATGTGCTCATACTCAACATATTTAAATAAATTAAATTGGACTTTTAGAATAATAGCTCAAATCAAATAGAATACAAATCGAAAATAACCAAGGAACTACTCTTTGCAAGAGATCAAGATAGAGCATATTGTATACTACTCTATACTTCAGATCATCAATCAATGCCGGTAGATATGAAGTTCAAGGTATTTTGACCATAATCCTCGAATTTGGTGGCAATCTAAGCTCAAATCATCAAAGTGAAGTGTTACTTTTTCTCGTTTATTTTTTCTCTTTCTCCTCTTGCAACCACCACTCTATCTTTTCTTTTCTACCTTCTTTATACATAAACACACACAAGTCTTACTTGAGGCTTCCCACCTTTTAGAAACAAGTGTTATTTATATAGACAAAACACTTGGTGCCCAAGTGTCTTGGCACCCAATGCACACCAATCACCACTACATGATGACTCAAACACTCACTTGTCAATTAGGTAAAACAAAACCAAATAATCATGACACTTGTCCACCACTCATCAATAATTCTCTGTGTTTAATTCTACTAACCTTTAAATTTTTATAATTTATGTTTAAGACCTTCAAAAAGAATGTTATATTTTATCAATTATGGATTTCTTCCAATAAAATTTACCATTATTAATTTAAATATTTATTTGGACCGGATGTTACACTTTCTACTTCATGTTAGACTTGCACTTGTCACCATTGAGTACAAGTACTTTTTACCTTCTCCTAGTTTCATTTTCTTTGCAGGTTTTTTTTTGTTGTTGTTTTTTTTTTTTTTGGGGGGGGGGGGGGGGGGGGGGGTTATATCATATCCTGTTATTTTATTCTAGTCCTGCTACTGTGTGGTGACATATATGCAATCCACCATCCTATTTGATCATACTGTATGACGTGTTTACTCCAAGGTATATCTACTACATGTCAGTGCTAGAGTTGGTGGTATAGTCTGTTTGCAGTTTGCATAAGCACAAAAAGCATGGAACCAAGTTGTAACTCTGCATAATAGGATTTATCAAGCTAGAGATGGTGGTATAGGCTTGTGGTAGCTGTTCAGAAGGCATGGAACTAAATCTTGCCTTAATGGATAGGATTAGGGTCTTTTGCTGTTAGCCCATCATTTACTGGCAGACAACCAGGCATCTAAATTATTTAGCCTGCTGAAATCAACACAGGCAGAAATGGCAGAAATGTAGTGTGGTGAGGAGGAACACAAAGGATATTATCCAAGAATAAACTAGATTAGTAAACATGTCATGAAGCATGGCTGCTTTACCAATTAGTCTGACAAAAGTTTTCTGTTGTCTTCTACCATCGAGTTCTGCACACACCGTTCCCAAGTGTCTACCACAAGAAATATCTAATTCTTTCTCTGAGATTTTGCTTCTTTCCTCTTCTTGTAGAGACAACAGTCTTTCTTTCTCTTCCTCTTTCTCTCCCACTTTGGTGGCCTTGTCTTGTATCTTTGTTGGAGGCCCCTCCCCATTATTCAGTAATCTTTGTTGTCTCTCTCTCTCTGGAGCTAAACTTCCAGCAAATCATCGTTACTCTTGCATTTAAGTGAGAGTTTGGGAGAGGAATGATTTTGGAGATTTTTTTGAGATAAAAATAGGAAGATAAAGGGAATGAATTGATCTATCACTCATCTGATGGTGTAGAAAGATTTTGAGCAACAAGTTTTTTGCTGTAGTTATAGTTTGTCTTCTATCGTCTATGGTAAAGTGGAGATACTGCTTATGTAGAATTCTACAGAAAACTTCATTTATATGCATGCATGTGAATGATGCATACTGGTCTAAAATGGTTACCTGTCTCTGTATTGTATGTTCTTTGGCAGGCGCTTAAACAAGCTTGAAATGTTGAAGCGTCGTGGAAAGGGACCACCGAAGAAGGGCCAAGGAAAGCGTGCTGCAAAGCGTAACAAATAGAGATTGTCTCTGTCCATGGTCTGAAATTGGATTACGAGCTGGTTTTTGTAGGACAAGGCTTTAACAACCCTGAATTGAATGTTTGTGATTTTATCGGTAACATTTCTTTTATCTTTCTTCTTTTTTTCCTTTCTGCCATCTATCAGAAAACACAGGTGGTTGTTTGCAAATGATATGACGTACATTGGCATAGTTAACCATCCGCTGGCATGCAAACATCTTCCTGTTTTTGTGCTCAAGCTCATACAATATATGAATGGCACATTTATATGTCACTGACCGGCTTGTCAGCGAGAACTTGCGGGGTTTGAGCATTTGCTAGGGGCCTGAGGTTGGCAGGAGCTAGTCATTCCATGGTCCATGGAGTTTTATTTGAGACATATTCTTGCTCTGCTGGTACTGAATTTTTATTGGTCAATGATAGCGGCGGGGGGAGGAATCAGAACTTGTTTTTCAAAGTTTAAATATTCAAATGCTTCAACTTTTAAATTTTGGGAGCACACATCTGATCTCTTGGGCTCATGCAATCCTTCATCCTATGTTCACTGGGTTTAGGGAATGGCCCTAAGAGGATACTCAAGACTCAACATCTCTGGCTGATAACAGATGGGCTCGTGGCCATCTGAGCTATCCCTGGGGTTAAATGCGAAACTGTATTGAAAAACTAGGGCTAGGCCGGTTGAGGAGGCAGCCTAGCCATTTCCGGGACCTGATTTTGATCTTTACTAGCTGTACATTGGTGTCCCGTTCACTTTTTGCCCAAGTATAGAACTTGTTAGCAGTTTAAGAGGTTAAAATAAAACATTCTTGCATGTCTCAACAACCATTTAGAACAATACTCATCTGCTCCAAAACCTACAAGGCGATGACGGAATGAAATATCGTCAAGATGTGTGTGTGAGAGAGAGAGAGAGAGAGAGAGAGAGAGAGAGAGAGAGAGAGAGAGAGAGAGAGAGAGAGAGAGCTATGCAACTAATGACATATTAATTGATAGCAAAGGAGACGTCAAGTACATGTTCCCTCAATTAGGTCTTCCTAGGTTTCAAAAAAAAAAAAAACTTGATCTTTCTTATGATTCCTATCAAAAGAAAGGAGCAGTTACATATGTTTTGGAACGGAAGGATTCAAACCTACAAATAGCGAGATGAAAGCTCGTCTTGGTTTTTTTGACCGTGTAAGATAGTTTATAGCTACATATTCATTTAAGGATGCATTTACCCATATAATCTCACTAAAAAAAGCAATGTTTTTTGTTCCTCTTATGGTGATCTTTTTAAATAGATTTTTGTATCACATTGTGATGGTTTGCATTGGGCCCATTCGAGAACAATTGGATACTGACAAAATTATTGAGGATTGATATTCCTTATTTCTATTCAATAACATATGAATACTTTGTTGAGTTTGGTTAAGGGATTCTTGAATCTTTGACTTGGAATAAGTATAAAAGAAAGAAAATGGATTGAGATTGGTACGATCTGAGCAATTATCAGAGATCAGTCATGCCTCCGATGGATCGTTCTTTTTTTTGGTATAGGAAATATGACTACTACATGGGCCTTATCACAACTAGAGGATTAAGTTTTGAGTTCAATTTTTGCAAAGCTCTTCAAAGTATAAACTATGGCATGCGAAGAATGTAGATGTATATTCACTTTGTACGGTTGATGTTGTTGTACATGACCTCATAAGAAAAGAATGAAAAAAAAGATGTTTTCAGCTTCAAGTCTTTGACATAAATAAAAAAGTAATAACGAAAGGGACATCTGAGGCATCTTGAATCTAAAAATCATTAATTTACTAACGACAACAGTGAATAACCAATTAATAATAATAATCGGATTGAAGAACTTATAAGCAAAAGATTCCAAAGTTAGATCAGTAACAAGATTCAACTTATGAAGTAGAAGTAGAATATGCATGTTTTATATCACTGGAAGCAGAAAAGCTATTAAGCAGAGTTCTTCACATGATATCTCCTAAAAACATCTTGTACAACGCTGCTCCAGCCAAAGGAGGTAGCCTACTGTAAGTTACAAGTAAATGGGGCCTAGTTATAACTCATTTAATGTCAAGTTAACAATTAAAACAAACCCGTTACAACTCAGTGGGGTTAAGTTATGACTTAAAAGAGGGGGATGAATCCTAAAATGATAAGATTAATCCCAAATTTTATGATCGATCCTAAATAACCGTCTTTTGCTTTCATCTCACCAAATTGAGTAGTAACTTCATCCCCATTTGTAAGTCTCTCAGGGAACAATGGAATCTTACCTTTCCTCAATGCAATCCCACAAATATTTGTAGGAGTGGATAAGGAAAGAAACTGCCTTCAATAATACCCTTTCTTTTTTCTTCCAACAATGAATTAACCAGTGTAATTTTCCGGATAAATATTTGATTCTTTGCAGGTGGAATGATTTGTAACTAACTATCGACAACAGAGCAGCAACAAGATTTTTAACATTTAAAGCCTCTGCATCATGTAATATTTCTTTCATGCCTCAGAAGTTATGATCGATAATTTAACATTCTTAATGAACAACAATGGGATAGCCAAAAGACTGTAGGTATATCTGTAAATGAATTTCAAGGAAGGGTTGGGCACTTTCTCACCAATAATCCCCACATGAACAAGTTCCATCTATGAAATGATGGAATCTCCGAACATCCCTCACAATGATCTCCCTCTCCATAATCTTTGAGATGAATTTAGTAGCAGCATGACAGTCGTTACAAACTCTGAGGTTCTTGGCTACCCGAATGGTAGTGCCAGGAGGGGTATTGAGGATACCAAATGCAATTGCTAGTCTCTCGCTGTGTCCACATAGCAGATTCTCCTTTTCTTCCTCACAAACATTATGAAGAACACAGGAAGTATCAGGCACATAACCCTCTTTTTTCAACCTCTCAGACAAACTCTCAAGAAAACCATGAAGCTGCTCACTTTGTGGATGTGAGACATCCCCAGCCATGAACTTGTGTACCACATCACCAAACTCAATCCAACTGCACCCAGGTTCTTTTTGTACCCGCATTTCCTTCATGTTCTTCCGAACCTCCATTGCTCTTTCCCATAGCCCAGCAGAGGAGTAGATATTGGAGAGTAGAACATAGTGGCTAGCCACATCTGGCTCCAATTGAAGGAGATTATTGGCTGCGATTTCCCCAAGTTCTACATTTAGGTGAATCCGGCAAGCACCAAGAAAACTACTCCAAGCACCGACTTTGTCAAAATCTGGAGGCATCTCATTGACAAGTTGATATGCTTCCTCCAGATAACCTGCTCGACCAAGCAAATCGACAACACAAGCGTAGTGATCAGCTGTAGGTTCAATACCATGGTCATCTTTCATTTTGTGGAACAAGTTTCGGCCATCATTGACCAGCCCAGAGTGGCTACATGCTGCAAAAATTGCAATAAATGTAACCTCATTAGGTTTAACTTCCCCACCTTGTGCTCCTTCTGCCACCATATTCTTAAAAAGTTCTAAGGCTTCCTTTCCTCTGCCATGCATTCCATAAGACATTATGATAACATTCCATGTAATCACATTTTTGGACGGCATACCATCGAAAACTCTCTTAGATAAGTTCAGGCAACCACATTTCGCATACATGTCAACCAGTGCACTTCCAACAGCAACATCAGATGCCAATGCATTTCTAATCGCGTAAGCATGGATCTCTCTTCCCTTTGCTAGTGCTGCCAGGGAAGCACAACCAGGAAGGATTGTCATGAGCGTTATTGAATTTGGTCTGTAAGGAACTCTTTCTTCATCCTCATAATTATCATTCTTCTCATTCTTCCCTTCTAATTGTTGCATATCATGTAGAAGAACAAGGGCATCTTCATGGGATCCACAAACTACATAACCTGTGATCATTGTATTCCATGAAACTATATCTCTACTCTCCATGCTGTCAAATATATACCTTGAAATATCTGTTTTCCCCATCCTAGAGTACATGTCCATAAGTGCATTTTTCACATACCTGTCCATCCCGAAACCCAATTTCACTACATACCCATGCATAATTTGTTTATCAGCAAATGCCTCGCAGTGAACACAAGCCGGCAAGACACTTGCCATTGAAGTGGGAGTTGGAAAAAGTCCTGAGACCTCCACCATTTCCATAAAGAGTGCTAAGGCCTTCTCATAAAGCCCATTTTGTGTATAACCAGCAAGCATAGCATTCCAAAGACCAAGTTTCCTATCTAAGACATCATCAAAAACTTGACGGCCACTTTCAACCTGTCGACAATTGCAATACATGTCAACCAAAGCACTACCCACGAAAGAATTTCCAATTAAATCGTCGTTTCTCAAAGCATAAGCATGAATTTCCTTCCCAATGTCTAACAACTCCAAATGCGAGCATGCTGGGAGAACACTAGAAATTGTAACTCCATCCGGTTTATTTCCCTCAGAAACCATAAGTTGAAAGAATGTCAATGCCTCATAAAACTGATCATTCTGAGAGAAGGAGCTTATAATGGTATTCCAAGAAACCATATCACGATTTGCAAACAACTCAAAAATAGCTTTTGAATCATAAACTCTACCTAGTTTGGCATACATAGCCATCAAAGCATTGTTAGTAAATGTTTTATTATCGCCTACTCTCAAACTATACCCATGGACTTGCTTCCCAAGGTTCAACCCGTCCCGCTTATTTAAATTAGAACAAGCAAGCGCAACACTCACCAAGGTGAAAGAACTAGGCTCTATTCTCTCCAATTGCATCGCTCGAAATCCCTCTAATGCCAATTCCCACTCCTCAAACCGAAACAATGCGTTTATCATTGAATTCCAAGAAACTTGGTCTTTTTGAGGAATTCTTTCGAACACTTTGAAAACATCAAAAATATCTCCACACTTTCCATAGAAATTGAGAAGGGTATTAGCCACAGCCACCGAAGATGACTCGTACCCAAGTTTGATTACAGACCCGTGAATCTGTTTTCCAGCATTCAGGTCTTGAAGGCCGGTAATGGCCTTCGTAACTGCCGGGAAAGCGAAGTTGTCCGGTTGAATGCCCGCCGCTGTCATTTCTATGTATGTAGAAACGGCTTCCCAAAAATGGTTTGAACGGGTTTGGGATCGAAGAGCTTCGATCCATGAAGCTTTAGAGCGTGTTTCTGATATGGGTTTTGATGGGGTTTTGGTGGGGATGATAGTGGTTGTCGTACAAGAGGTGCTGGTGAGTCGAGGAGTGTGGTTTTGGAGAGGTGGTGGTGGTTGGGTTTGGAGGGAAGAGAGAGTGTGTGAAGATTGTAGGGGTAGAGACAGGGGAGAGAGTGTATGTGAACATACCCAGGAGGACATTGGTAGTTATTACAGTTAAAACAGGGTCTGAACTCGAGCTTTTTCAGCGGCTCTTTGTTTCCCCCGGGGGGGGGGGGGGGGGGGTGGAATACGCAAAGGGTGTGTTTGGCTTGATGGATAAATTACGATAACAAAAGTTGGATTGGATAAAAAATTGTAAAGGCCATCAACCCTTACTTTGGCAAGCCATATGGACAATAGTTGGGTTTAAAAAATTCGGCCCGTAATTTTTGGGGTCAGTTATCCCTTCTGAAGTGAATAAATTAAACCCACTTAAACTTTGGAACTGTTATATAGCCGACGGGATAGGAATGCTATTTACTTAAACTCCCTTGAAAAGAAAGTGGTAAGGTTTGTTTATCACTTTCCTCTCCATTTCATTGGTCCCCCCATTTGGAACGACTCAAATCTGATCTCCATTGTCAAGGTATTCTCTCTCTGTTTCGGTCTCTCATTTGTTTGTATGTGTTTGTGTTTATTGCAAATAGTGTGTCGTTGCCTCTCTATCTCTCTGTTAGTGTATCTGTCTGTTGCTCTCTCTCTCGCTTTGTCACTCTCTCACTATCGTTATGTGGGTGTATCTTGGGTAGGCTCGAACCAATTGCTTTGAAGGTTAGCCTACCCTAGATCAGTGCAAGCCTTGGATTTTTTGGGCATTTCTTCACTGGTCACACAAAGAAGTGGGGAGGATAATTGAAAGGTTAAAACGGAGGAGAGTTGAATCGATGGTTTCATGGTGCGGGAGAAAGTGAAACGGCTGTGATGATCTTACAATTGATAAGGAATATTATTTGGATGATATTGTTTTACATGGACTACCTATCTCTCTCGCTATCTCTCAGTCTATCGCTTCCTGTCTCTGTCTCCGTGTCTTTGTCTCTGTCCGTATACCTCTTCTTTGCCTCTCTTTGTATAATGTTCTACCTAGAACAACGTAAAGTAAACAATTAAGACAACCTCACAAAGAGACACACACACAAACACCTTTTTTCTGTGTCCCTCTCTGTTTGTGAGTGTGTCGTTGGAGGTTTCTAAGGCAATTCATCTCGTACCCAACAATCAGATAGAAAAAAAAAACAGTCACAACAACACCATTGTGTGTAGTCACACACACCCACCCACCTACACGATGCTCCTGGGACATAGTCACAAACAAAGAGTTGGCTATATGCATGCAGATGCATGTTCGGTACTGGTGAAAATTGCAATATTAACATTTGGTGTTCATGTTCTGTTTGCTTTGTGGCATGTTTAGTTTTACTAACTGGATTGACTGCTTGTAGCTTTCTAGGGTACATTAAAATTCTGAAGGTTGTTGTGTTTTACACTTGCTTTAACATATGCTTGTACATTACACATGCAGGAAGATGTGTTTGCCGCGAATCATTGTCTAGCCCCGTGCCCAAACTATCAGTATTTTGGGGTTATTTTCAAAAGAGATGGTGGAAGTTCAAGCAATCAGGACCGGGACTGTAACACCCCCCCTCCCCTTGGTAGATATTGTCCGCTTTGGCCCCACCGGCCGCTGGCCCCCCGGGCCGCACGGATTTGTTCCTCCCAGTTGACCCTGGGAAAACGCGTCTACCAAATTTAGGCGAGGGCTTACTTATAAAGCCCAGCAACTCCCTCTCCCTCACCAATGTGGGAACCAGGATCTCACAATCCACCCCCCTTAGGGCTGCACGTCCCCGTGCAGGGCCCCACCCTCGGCTAACCGGGGAGAGTCGGCTCTGATACCAACTTGTAACACCCCCCTCCCCTTGGTAGATATTGTCCGCTTTGGCCCCACCGGCCGCTGGCCCCCCGGGCCGCACGGATTTGTTCCTCCCAGTTGACCCTGGGAAAACGCGTCTACCAAATTTAGGCGAGGGCTTACTTATAAAGCCCAGCAACTCCCTCTCCCTCACCAATGTGGGAACTAGGATCTCACAGGGACAGTATTGGGTCGTCCCCATCGGTTAATTCTCCTAGGGCAGTAAATGTTATAGTCATTGATGATTGACTTCTTCCACAATCGCTATGGACACATTTTGGCATTTAATATGATTATTCGTATGCATTAGTGTATATGTGTATCGAATTAGGTAATTGACACCATCCATTTTGGTTGTTTAGACACATAATATCGTGTGTGCATGTGGCAAGCGTCAACTTAATTATCCTATAAGGTTGCCTTCGTTTTGTATTAAAGTTCAAGCCAACAGTTGCTATGATCATATGTTTTATTTGTACTTCTAACCTAGGCTGCCTTATTTTTGGGTATTTTTGTATAAGGCAACTCGTGTTAATGAACTATGTTTATTTAATCTCGGATCTTCCATTCATTGGCTGTTTTATTATTCCAATTCATTTTACACAAAATTTTTTGATCTACAACCCAAACCAATTTAAAAATTGTGAAACCCGGAAAATTTTGAATTTTTCTGACTAAGGGCAAAATAGTAATTTGCCACTATAGTGCAGTTTAAAATACCTATGTTCTAGACCTCGGATGGGAAAACGGAGTGCGCCATTGGATTCGCAACGCGAAACCTAGTAACCACCAGAAAATTCGTCGAATTCCGAGATAGTCGGAAATTGCACGTAAACCGAGGCGCTTACGTGGCGATTTTTAATTCCAGGGCTCTTAAAATACTTTTTTTTCAAATAATCTGGATAAATAATTGAAAGTTCAAATAAAATTTATTTGAACTCAATCCGAGACTTAATGAATCGTTTTTGAACGAAAAACGAACCCGAAAGTCGGTAATATGCGGTGCAACGAGGACCGCACATTAAAAAATATAAATAAGGACTTAAAAATCAGATTTTGGGATATTTTCACTCCCACTTGCCCTTGGTTCAGCCGTTCAAAGAGAGAAAGAGGGAGAAGAGAAAAAAAAGAATTCTTAAGCCTTTCTCCGGCGATTTCTCCGCCTTCCGTCGCTCGGATTCCGTCGAGCTAGAAGGGAGAAGTGATCTACTCGTCGAGGGCTTCGTCTACATACCCAAAACAACGATTTCCACCGAACGTGAAAAATCAAGAATTGGGGAAAGTATTGGTTTTTGAGTGATTTTGGTGTATAGAGATTGCCTACATCTCTATTGAGGTAGGGGTTGTTCCTACCTTGGATTATTCTACCTTAGGTGTAGCTAGTTTAAGGGTATCTATATATATGCATGTGTATATATGTATATATATGTGTGTTTATGGTTATGAGAATGGAAAGGTGAGCATGAAATTAGCTTAGGCTTGTTGCTAGCTAAATTTTGATATATGTAAGTTATATGTGATGCATTATATAACTTGGTGATATTGAAGGCATGTTTTGTGTGTTGGAAGTTGTTGTTTTGCTTAAAATGAAACAATATGTTAGTGCCTATGAGGTGTTTGAGAATATACCTTGGTGGGTTGTTTAGATGATTTGTTTGGGGTCATTGGAATAACATGTTTGAATGTGTTATTGATGTATTGACATATGCTCATTGATATGTGTTTATGATGGTTTATGGAATTTATATGCTTATGATTTAAATTCCATGGAATGTGAACATATGATTATGTTGCTCATGTGGTGGGCATTGCATTTTGAGCCTGAATATAGCATCACATTCATTGGCATTGTGCATGAGTGTGGATGAGTAATGCATGGGTAAATCAACACCTAGCTTGGTGTTTGATTTGGGTGTAGACTCGGGGAAAATTGGATTGACGATCCTTTTTGGAGTTGCACGGTTGCATTGCATAAGGAAAGACTTGTGTTGGGTAAAACAAGAAGGGGCATGGCGACTTCCTTGGGTGAGAAACCCTAAACCACTTGGTTCAGTCACTTCCCGGAGGTGAAATTCCAGAAAAGTGGCATGGCCCACGGAGCCGGCGGTTGTGATACCAAAATCCGTTGCCCAAGGAAAACACAAGGGATTTTAGTAATAAAAAAAAAAAACACCCATTCAATGGGTAGATTCCAATAATGATCGGATTTCATAACGATCATTGGAAGGATTTTTCCGTCAATAGACGGGTTGCATTACACTTTGGCGTTGCATTGTGTTGTGTGAGTCGGTGATGACTCGGGTTGAAACGCATGGGTGAGTGCCACTTCATTCCATGGCATAGCATTGTTGCATTCCATCATAGAATGCATAAGCATGAGAAATGTTTAGTTATATGTTTATGTGATGATTACATGAGCATGTGCATCTAGGGAAAGAGTAACCTCTATAGGTTTATCTCTACTGGGCGTTGTGCTCACCCTATACGGGAAACAATTTCAGGTGTCGAGTCTACACCGGTGATTGGCTTCCGTGGAGAGCATCAAGGATGAAGGGGGCCTATGTGTGGCCTTATCTTAAGATTTTGTAAACCTATTGTTTTAAAATGGTTTATGACATGTAAATATTGTAAAACACTTGTGATATTTATATGTTTTGTATAAGTATGAATTATTGGACCCAGTGTGGCCACTGTTTACTTATAAATGGACCCGGTGCGGTCATTATTTTAAATTGGGCCTCAGATGGGTCATTTGAATATATGTTGTACAGGTTGGGTATTGGGTAGAGCTCCCTGTACAAAGGAGACTCTGCCCAAGTTTCGTTAAGTTATGAACCCTGGTAAATGGGACATAATCCCGGTTTTAGAGATATTCTTGACGTGGTCTCGGGTTGAGCGATTCCACGGGTATTTCCGAGGGTTGAGGAGTTATCAACGGGACCCCCGGATTTTGGGGCGTCACAAAAATAGTGGAACCTAGCTTCGGTGTTTGCCCTTTGTCACAAATTTGCACATAAAATGACATTCCAAGGTGGAGCATAAGAATTGAAAAGCCAAGTTTGAGATTGGTTTGGGAAGGATTGAAGGCTAAAATGGTAAATTAATGTGAAAGTTAGGAGATTTGACCAAAAACATAATAGTTTGTCTATGGGCCCCACAATTTCATAATTACTTTCCAAACCAAGTATTGGATAAAACCATTTATTTTTATTCTTCATTTTATCCGAGTTATTGAGATTTCATTGGATAGGTTTGGATTATTGTAACACCCCATATTTTTTCTTTTATAGATATGTATATAGATATACATAGTAAATAATTGTTGTAAAAACATGGATATGAGTAGTGACGATAGGAATAAAAACTAGAGATGCGAATTGATTGAGAAGTTAAGTGTCGAAGATGTTTAAACTTGGAAAGGGTGATTAGACAAGTTTCTAAAATTTTGTAGGTCAAAATAATGATTCCATTGAATCCGGAAGGTCGAAAAACAATGGAAGTGGAAGTAGAAAAAAATCTGGGTAGTGACTACCGGTAGCCAAAATCAGCTACCGGTAGCCGATGGTCCAGTAAAAATCAGCTACCGGTAGCCAACCGGTAGCCGATGGTCCAGTAAAAATCAGCTACCGGTAGCCTACCGGTAGTCGAGGGTCCCGTGTGTCCGAGCTACCGGTAGCCAAAATCAGCTACCGGTAGCCACTGTAAAAATCCGAATTTTTCTGTTCGCGAACCCTCGATTTTTCCTCCACTATAAATACATTTTGTCACCTCCTTAGCCTTCCTTACACCACTCCAAACCCTAGAAAACATAAGAGAGGAAGAGAGAAAGAGAGAAACACAAGATCAAGAGAAAACAAGGGATTGAAGGGTTGATTCAAGATCAAAGCCCTAATTTTTCCAAGAACATTAAGGTAGGGGTTTTCTCTCACTCTCTTACATTGAGGCTAGGGTATTTATATATGTATGTTTTGGCTATCAACAGTATATATATATGCTATGGAATCATCCTCTCTTAGGATTTTTGGCAAAGATTTCATGTTTTACACAAAGTTAGGGTTTAATACCCATGAAATCCCTTCTCTAGTTTGAAAACCTTAGTTTTTGGAGAGTGATGTATTTCCTTCCTAAATGCTTTCCGTATTATGGATTTTCTAAACCTTAGTGCATTGTGTTGGGTAGAAAAATGATGTTATTATGATCTCATGTATTTTCTTTGTTGGTTGTGAAATTGTTACATGTTATACATTTTGGGGAATTTCGGATAGATGATTGTAAATTGACATAATTGTTGGAATGATATTCTTGGTTGGGTTGTTTGTGATGCAAATGAGTGAGAGGTTTCTTGTAAGAATGCTCACCCATTCTCAAGAGGTTCCTTGTAAGGATGCTTGAGAATCAATGAATGGAGGTGGAGGTTGCTCTTAAGTATGCCACCTACCGGAATAAATGGGGGTGGAGGTTGCTCTAAAGTATGCCACCTACCGGAAGAATTGTTGGGAATTGTTTATGACCATTAATGTCAAGTTATGAATTATTGTAGTATTGTGGAAAATGGTTTCCTACAAGAACTTGTGGGAGTATGGGATTCCACAAGGTCTTGTGGGAAACCGGTTTATATTCCGGAAAAATGGATATGTCTTGGATCTTGGTTTCTTTTACTGTTCATTTAAATTACTGTCGCTACTTAAACTTGAGATCCATTTTAAAATGTCCCTGTTTTACTTCAAAGATTATATATGCTATTTGTGAAATGAGACCGGCTATTTTATATACTTTTATAAACCTTGTTGGAGTTTGGGAGGAATGTTGCTACAGAGCTTAGTGCTCACCCCCTTCAAACAACATATTTTAGGTCTTGGTATAGAGGAGGAGCTCGGAACTGACGAGCCGGAATATTGGGAAGCTCCTATAGGAGGGAATGTGGATCCCGATATGGACCTGTAGAGACATAGCTTCCTTTGTAATAGACTTGAGAATTTATTTCGAAATCATTTGAAGTTTAGTCTTCTTTTGTTATTCCGCTGCTAAGTTACGTTTGATCATTTGTGATGTAAATGCCATAGCTTGGCTCATTCTTTTGGGATGATATTGTAAATTTTATGGATGATGAATGGAAAAATTTTCTTATTTATGGAATTATCTTAGTGCTCTCATGTTGTGAATGGTCTTAGAATGTAATGCCGTCCAGGGTGTGTTTTGGGGCGTTACAGATTTGGTATAAGAGCTTAGGCTTTAGGTCTTACATGGGAGCTGTAGGTTATGGATTACCATAAGTAAAGTAAGACTAGGTTGAAGAAACTTTAAGCTTGAATTGGTTTGAGGTTATATGTGTATGAAATAGGTGTGATTTGTTGTTTAGTTAGGTTAGGGATTTATTTATTTATTTATATTTTTACTCGAATTCGATGAGTTGTCTCGCTACGCAATCGAGCTTGTGGCCACGAATGCAAAGAGGGTTAAACGCTTTGAACAAGATTTGAGGCCTTCCATTCGCGAGAAGAGGGTCGCACTCTGAATTCGAGAATACAAGTACGTGTCCGTGGACGAGAACGAGGACGTGGACGTGTACGTGTCGGTGGACGTGAACGAGGACGTGAACTTGAACGTGGACGTGTACGTGGACGTGGACGTGATTGGACAAAGACCTCAGATAGTTCGAGAAGATGAAGTGACTCAGACTAGAACAAGCACTGACCCGCGCCAATGCTTTGCATGCGGAGAGTATGGGCACTTCAAACATAGATGCCCCTCGTTCCCCCCAATGACCAAGCAAGCAACCGAGCAAGTACCAACAAACAAGCCACCTCTACAAAGGCCAACACAGCAGAGACCTCAGATAGCTCAAGGAGCGGGAAGCGTACCAGAGAGAGTAGGCACGGATGCACGCCGATGCTTTGCCTGTGGAGGTGTTGGGCACTTCAAAGATAATTGTCCATTGCTTTCCACCAAGACCAACCAAGCAACGGGGCGAGTGAATGCAAACAGGCCACCGCTACGACAGCCATTACCACCACAGAGACCGTTACAAGCTCATGCCCCCGGGGGCGCCAATCAAGGAAGGGTTTTTGCTACGACTCAACCGGAGGAAAATGCCTCCAACGCCATCGTGGAAGGTATCGTTCTTTCCTACGATTCTTGGGCCCGAATGCTATTGGATTCCTATGCGACTCATTCTTTTGTACATACTGCGGACGCTGTGGAATTGGGATTGGGTTCCGAGGAGCTAGAAAATGCTTTATATGTTGACTTGCCTACGGGAAAACAAGGGGATACCAGTAGGGTTTATTGATATGTATTTCTTTGACTCTAATTTATATCTACTTGCTAGGGAATCATCATGTCTTGCCATTCTGGATAATACTACCTTGTTCCAAAATATATTATGGTTGGGTAAACCCTAAATCTTTTCTTATGCCTTCAAACCCTAGTTTACAAAGGAGATGTGTTTTTCTCTTGATTTCTCCTTTGCTCTTGATTCCCGAACTTAAATGTTATTTGTTCTAAGCTATGTTATGGGTGGGTGACCACCAAATCCTTTTGGTATGCCCTTGAAACCCTAGTTTTCAAGGGAGATGTGTTTTCTCTTTATCTTGCCTTTGTCATTGATTTCAAACCTTGATAGTCGTGTGTTATCGATTCCAATATATGATTGTTACTTTATCTATGATTCCAAGCTTGATATCCGTTGTTATTGATCTCGAGACTTGATTGTTTCCTTGTCCTTAATTTCCTAAGCTTAAAGATCCATTTGTTCTTGGTATCAAAAATTTGATATTCCTTTGTTATTGATTCTACCCTTGTGATTCAATTATTTTCAATATTCAATACTTGATATTCTTTATTCTTGGTTCCAAGACTTGAGTGTTCTTTTGGTCTTGATTTCTAAGCTTCATAATCCTTTGTTCTTGATTTCACACCTTGATAGTCGTTCGTGATTGATTTACATACATGATTGTTCCGTTGAATCTTAATTTCTCCTTTGTTCATGACTTTCAAGCTTGATACGCTTTTATTCTTGATTTCCAAGCTTAATATTCATTTGCTCTTGATAGCCAAATTTGATATTCATTTGATTGATTCTAACTATTGTAATTCATGTATTCTTGATATTCAATATTTGACATCCTTTGATTCTTGATTTCGAGACTTGATTGTTCCTTTATTTTGGATTCCAACAACTTGAGATTCATTTGTGATTAATTTCAAACCTTACTTGTTCTTTTGTTTTTGATTTCCAAGCTTGATAGCCATTTATTCTTGATTCCAAAGCTTGATTATTTATTTGTTCCTTAATTCAAAATTCTAAAGATTGGTATTGACCAATAAAATGGTATTTTCGATGATATTATGTTAATTTTTCTTAAATTATTCCGTTGGAAAAATGTATATGAATTTGGAAGCTAAGAGGGGAGGACAAGTCTGGTTAGGGTTCAACTGTAACCTTTGGTGGATTGTAATGTATATCAGAGTGCGCAACGAACTAACGGAGTACATGACGTGTTCCACGTGTCGACGTTGATAAAGTGTCAATCGGATGCAACGCCGGTCGTAGACTTGGAAGATATTGAGATTCAAGAGGGAGCAACCTATGAAGAACAACCGTTGAAGATTCTCGATGCCAAAGAGAAGGTGCTCCGTAACAAAGTCATCCGACTAGTGAAGGTTTTGGTGGCAACACCATGGAGTGGAAGAAGCTACTTGGAAACAGGAGCAAGAAATGTGGGAGAAGTATCCACATTTATTCGCTACTTAAGGTAAGTTTCGAGGACGAAACTTTCTTTAAGGGGGGTGGATTGTAACACCCCATATTTTTTCTTTTATAGATATGTATATAGATATACATAGTAAATAATTGTTGTAAAAACATGGATATGAGTAGTGACGATAGGAATAAAAACTAGAGATGCGAATTGATTGGGAAGTTAAGTGTCGAAGATGTTTAAACTTGGAAAGGGTGATTAGACAAGTTTCTAAAATTTTGTAGGTCAAAATAATGATTCCATTGAATCCGGAAGGTCGAAAAACATTGGAAGTGGAAGTAGAAAAAAATCTGGGTAGTGACTACCGGTAGCCAAAATCAGCTACCGGTAGCCGATGGTCCAGTAAAAATCAGCTACCGGTAGCCAACCGGTAGTCGAGGGTCCCGTGTGTCCGAGCTACCGGTAGCCAAAATCAGCTACCGGTAGCCACTGTAAAAATCCGAATTTTTCTGTTCGCGAACCCTCGATTTTTCCTCCACTATAAATACATTTTGTCACCTCCTTAGCCTTCCTTACACCACTCCAAACCCTAGAAAACATAAGAGAGGAAGAGAGAAAGAGAGAAACACAAGATCAAGAGAAAACAAGGGATTGAAGGGTTGATTCAAGATCAAAGCCCTAATTTTTCCAAGAACATTAAGGTAGGGGTTTTCTCTCACTCTCTTACATTGAGGCTAGGGTATTTATATATGTATGTTTTGGCTATCAACGGTATATATATATGCTATGGAATCATCATCTCTTAGGCTTTTTGGCAAAGATTTCATGTTTTACACAAAGTTAGGGTTTAATACCCATGAAATCTCTTCTCTAGTTTGAAAACCTTAGTTTTTGGAGAGTGATGTATTTCCTTCCTAAATGCTTTCCGTATTATGGATTTTCTAAACCTTAGTGCATTGTGTTGGGTAGAAAAATGATGTTATTGTGATCTCATGTATTTTCTTTGTTGGTTGTGAAATTGTTACATGTTATACATTTTGGGGAATTTCGGATAGATGATTGTAAATTGACATAATTGTTGGAATGATATTCTTGGTTGGGTTGTTTGTGATGCAAATGAGTGAGAGGTTTCTTGTAAGAATGCTTACCCATTCTCAAGAGGTTCCTTGTAAGGATGCTTGAGAATCAATGAATGGAGGTGGAGGTTGCTATTAAGTATGCCACCTACCGGAATAAATGGGGGTGGAGGTTGCTCTTAAGTATGCCACCTACCGAAATAAATGGGGGTGGAGGTTGCTCTTAAGTATGCCACCTACCGGAATAAATGGGGGTGGAAGTTGCTCTTAAGTATGCCACCTACCGGAAGAATGGGGGTGGAGGTTGCTCTAAAGTATGCCACCTACCGGAAGAATTGTTGGGAATTGTTTATGGCCATTAATGTCAAGTTATGAATTATTGTAGTATTGTGGAAAATGGTTTCCTACAAGAACTTGTGGGAGTATGGGATTCCACAAGGTCTTGTGGGAAACCGGTTTATATTCCGGAAAAATGGATATGTCTTGGATCTTGGTTTCTTTTACTGTTCATTTAAATTACTATCGCTACTTAAACTTGAGATCCATTTTAAAATGTCCCTGTTTTACTTCAAAGATTATATATGCTATTTGTGAAATGAGACCAGCCATTTTATAAACTTTTATAAACCTTGTTGGAGTTTGGGAGGAATATTGCTACAGAGCTTAGTGCTCACCCCCTTCAAACAACATATTTCAGGTCTTGGTATAGAGGAGGAGCTCGGAACTGACGAGCCGGAATATTGGGAAGCTCCTATAGGAGGGAATGTGGATCCCGATATGGACCTGTAGAGACATAACTTCCTTTGTAATAGACTTGAGAATTTATTTCGAAATCATTTGAAGTTTAGTCTTCTTTTGTTATTCCGCTGCTAAGTTACGTTTGATCATTTGTGATGTAAATGCCATAGCTTGGCTCATTCTTTTGGGATGATATTGTAAATTTTATGGATGATGAATGGAAAAATTTTCTTATTTATGGAATTATCTTAGTGCTCTCATGTTGTGAATGGTCTTAGAATGTAATGCCGTCCAGGGTGTGTTTTGGGGCGTTACAATTATGAATCCAAACCAATCCAATCCACCAAGGCTTTGCCAAACACTCCCCAATTACATTATTGTGACATAGGTAGTCTACTGATTGAAAAATATTATTTAAATCTAATTTGAGAATCTAATTTAATGCAACTATTGAATTGAATGTGAGTTTCACTTAACATTAAAACTCACAATTAGCGCAACAAAAAATTGCCTCCCAGGATCTAACTCTGTCCATGAAGTTTTCATTGATGCTATCTTATCGTAGTAACAAAAGTCCTTCATTCTTTCTCCTCTGTTCTTCTGTTCCTTCCTTCTTTAGCGCTGGTATGAAATGTATTAGAGCAAAATCAAGTCATCTGCTATGGCGCCAGAATAAAAAGGGGTTTTGGGTCCATGGTGTTTTTACATGAAGGCCGTTCTGGTTATTACGTGCATCTCACGTGATAGCTTAGGTTAACAACAAGTTCAACGTTTGTCAGACCTGGGGCCACATTGTCACCAAATAATAACACTGAGAGTGCAATTTGAAACAATCAATCTTTCGTGGTGCAAATTGAAAATTTTTCAATCTTTCAGGGGACAAAGTGCCATTTGCCCTAATATCTTCAATGTGCATTAATGTCAAACATTCTCCATTAATTTAAAACTACAAATAAACATGAAAGAAACAACAATGTTTAGATAGGTATGTGAAAAGAAAAACTCTATCAAGCAAGAACACCATTGGATTACTATAGAAAAATTTGATGGCCACAAGTTCCAAGTCATGAAGATGACATGTAGGATTAAATTGTGAATATAGAGAAATGCTATGCATACCAAATTTTTTTATCAGAAAATATTTTTACCAAATGAGTTGGCAGCTCTAGATCACTCTTTGACCCACAAAATGCTGATCAAAATGTTTTTGATTGGATATGAAATTGCCAACTCATTTGGTAAAAATATTTTTTAGTAAAATTTTTGGTAAGCATATTATTACTCATGAATATATGCTCGTTCCCACACTTTGTAGTAACGATGGCATGGATTGACGCTAAAATAAATGTTGGATTTGTCTTTATCCTTTGTGTACACTTCTTGAAATGACTAATTATTATGTATTAGACGTAATGATTGTCAAGGACGGAGTCAAAAAATTATTGTAGGGTGGGCATATTAGTAAATTTTAATTTTTGGTCAATTGACCGCGAAAGTTCATAAATTCATCATATTTAATACTTAAAATTTTAAACATAAAGGATTAAAAACTGACGTAGATACCGTGTAAAAAAAAAAAAAAAAAAAATTTAACCATAACTTCTTACTAAGAATGTGATTAATTATTATCATTTATAATTGATCTTGATAAGTTTTTATCATTTGAAAGCATTACAAATCAATGTCATCAACAAAATTTTTTTTTCTGCATACAAAATTATAGTAACAATTTTCTATTTATGACCCTGTAATTTATTACATAACGACACTCAATTTCTGTACAATAAAAAAATAATCTTAGAATTTTAAAAAAATTTATAAAATAACCATATTATGTCCAAAATTTATTTGAACACGTCTGAAACATGTCTAAAAGTTAAGAATAATATTAGTTGCATTTAATTTGGGATTTAATTAGTGGAGAGCTAATGAATTTTGGCCATTGGATGGATAATAAATTTTACTAAATATTACTGCTCACTAGTAGGTTTAATGTTGATAACAGTAGGATTTTGGAGTGGGCTGCCCATCCAAAACCCAAATCACCTAATGGGCCAAAAAGGTGCACAACAGCCCAAGAAATCCCTTAACAACCCATTTGCTCCGTAACAAGGAATGGGCCATAATCCAAAGGAGGAAGCCCAGTAGAAAGTCCAGCTCGGCATGCCCTGCTCGGCCATAACAAGCTCAACGTTAAGCAGCTCGAGATAAAGGAGCTCGGTACTCACAGGCCCCAAGTGCCCCACTTTGCGCCACGTGTCTAGGGGACTAGGGGACAACTTCTGAAGCCTCTAACAATCATGTGTCCTCTGCCTAAGAGAATATTTGTGCACGTAACCACCCAAGGATCGTGGGCACAGTGACGTCGCATGGTAGAGATCACTAAAGGACAAAAGAAGAGGGGACCACAGAATCAGCAAAAAGGAGAGAGGAAGTCGTAAGAAGCCCTAGAAGGATCACCCATATAAATAGAACACTATCACACTACACAGAGGAGACTGGAAATTTCCCCACCGATACACTGATATTACTGAAGCATTGTATGAAAACAACCCGTTGTAATCTTCTTCTTCAAGAAATATACACCCCCAAGGAGCAAGAGACTCCATTACAGTAGACGTAACCTTAGTCTATCAGCTAAGGCGAACCATTTATATATTGTTTATGATTCGTCTTCATAGCTTAATCAATTGCTAATCCATATATTCTCAATACCACCTTTCTGGACCATAAAATCACCATTCTGGACTTGTGCTAAGCATTTCTGAGCACCATCAGCTTGGCGCCGTCTGTGGGAAACAGTTTTCATCGTTTTCCTTCGAGTTTTCTTTCTACATCTCAGTTAGTTTGATGGTCTCAACTCGGAACATGAGTAAATCTCACGCCAACCTCCAGGTTCACCAGAACCCATCATAGAACTTCCCTGCCCCCGTAGCAGACGTCGAGAATCACCCTCTAGTGGCAGATCCTCCTCCTCTCAATGAGATGGAAACCTATCGCCGGACAACTTTGCAACTCATGAAGCAGAATTAGGATTTGATAATGTGGATATAAACTCACCACCTTCGGCAAATTCCACCAGTGCATCACGAGCCACCTCCTCCTCCTCCACCAGCACAACATGTTGTCCCTCACCTGGATCGTTAGATACCACCCAATGGAGTCACAGACCTCCACGAACATAGCCATTCCGGAGAGAATCATCGGAGGAGACAGCCAGATGGACATACAGAGGACGAAGCCCACGGCTAGGCTAGAGTCGTTCATCGAGAAGACCGACCCCTTCCTCCACCGGACGTCATGGATCATTTTTGGGAACAAAAACTACGCAAAATCTAACAAGAGCTGGGGAACGTAAAAGAAGTGGTTAAGGGAAAAGCCCCTGATACCATGGACGCCTTAGTTCAACAAACCGAGTCCCCTTTCACCCCTGAGATCCTCCATTTTTCCCTCCCTCAAAAGTTTCGGATGCCGTTGATAGAAGCATTTGATGGAACCAAGGATCCTGTGGATCACTTGAACTCGTATAAAAACCAAATGGAGCTATATGGGTATCCATACCTTATCCATTGCTGAGCTTTTGCCATAACCCTCAAAGGGTCGGCTATAGCCTGGTTTAACAGGTTGTAGCCGACGTCGATTTCTTCTTTCAAAGAATTTTCTATACACTTCGTGTCGCACTTCATAGGAGGCAGAACCTACAGGAAACCATCCTATCATCTTTTGACTGTTAAGCAAGGACCCAACGAGTCCCTTTGAAGTTTCGTGCAGCGCTTTAACCAAGAATTCTTGAAGGTAGAAAGCGTAGACAATAAGTTTGCGCTGACTACTTTCATGTCAGGACTCGATATCCAGTTAAAAGACCTCCTCTTTTCAATCGCCAAAAATTCTCAAGCCACCATGGCCGAGGTCTTGGCAAAGGCTAAGAAGTACATTAATGACGAGGAGGCCCATCGCTTAAAGGAGAGACACTGTCCACAAAAGGATAAAGAAAGAAGAGAGAGCGCAGTCCAGGAAAAGAGAGGAGGCGTGATCGGTCCTCGCGTAGGGATCGTTCTCCTAGAAGAGAAAAAGAGCCTTCCCCAAAGAGAAAAGGCAATGTGTGAGATTAGCTTGGGGCCCCACCCTAGGAGCTACATCCTAGAAACGCTCCAGGGCAGCTCCCACCCTTGAACGCCTGCATTGCATAGGTCCTCTATGAGATCTAGAATGAGAGGTTTATCAGATGGCCGCCTATGATAAAGTCCGATCCTAGGAGACGAGATCCCACCAAATATTGCGAGTTCCACAAAGACACCGGCCATGAAGCAAACGACTACATCCAACTCAAGAAAGAAATAGAATACCTTATCCAGAGAGGATACTTGCACTATTATGTGGCAGGAAAAGGAATATAGCAGAATGACCAGGGGCGAGATGCTCGAGCCGCTGTTCCACCCCCACAACAACATCAACAGGCCCTCGGCGAAATTAGGGTTATCTCGGGTGGTTTTGCATGCGGAGGTGAGTCAAGCTTAGTGAGGAAGGCATACGCTAGGAGGGCAAGCCCGGATGACCTTCTCGAGGTTCAGGCAATTCAAAAAGCCCCACGCAGAGACCTAAAAATAACCTTTTCTGAGGCCGACCTCGAAGGATATCAACACCCCTACAATGACCCCCTGGTTGTAAAAGCCATCATCGCGAACAAGGCGGTACATTGGGTACTCATCGATAATGGCAGTTCAGCAGACATTATTTTCCTTTCCATCTTCGACCAGCTTGGAATAGACAGATCAAGTCTTGAACCCGTAAGGACCCACCTTCTGGGTTTCTTAGGTGAAAGAGTCCTGCCCATCGGGTCCATATAGCTCGTCCTCACTATGGGGGACCACCCCTGCCAGGTTACTACCACCGTTCGTTTCTTTGTGGTAGATGCTCCCTCCGCCTACAACGTCCTACTTGGAAGACCCTCCCTCAACTCCATCAGAGCAGTGCCATCAGTGTACCATCTAGTTATGAAGTTCCCCACTGAGAATGGGGTTGTTGAGGTCAGAGGGGGCCAACGCCTCGCTAGGGAATGCTATGTGGCATCGATGAGGCAAAAAAAGGTGGAATCTGTTCAATTTGAGGATCTAGACATGCGGGACGAGCTGAAAATATGACCCACCCCTTCAGAGCAACTAGAGCCCGTACAGGTTGACGAGGACCCAGGGCATGTGGTCTTCGTAGGTTCAATGTTGCTCCAAGACATCAAAGACAAGGTCATTTCATTCCTAAGAGAGAACGCCGACGTGTCGCCTGGAGACAAGAAGACATGAAAGGAATCGATCCAGGGGTAATCATACATCAACTTAGTGTCGACCCGAATTGCAAGCCAGTAAGGCAGAAGCGGAGGAGTTTTACTCTGGAAAGGCAAAAAGCGATTAACGAGGAGGTGGCCAAGTTATTGCGGGCGAAGGCCATCCGGGAAGTTGACTATCCAACCTGGTTGGCCAATGTTGTATTAGTCAAGAAAGTGAATGGGAAATGGCACATGTGTATCGATTTTATTGACCTCAACCGCGCATGCCCCAAAGATAGCTTTCCTCTTCCCCGGATTGATCTGATAGTTGATGCCATGACAGGACATGAGCTCCTCAGTTTCATGGACGCCTTCTCAGGCTAAAATCAAATCAAGATGGATCCAAACGACCAAGAAAAAACTTCATTCATTACTGAACAAGGAATTTTCTGCTACCAAGTCATGTCTTTCGGATTAAAGAACACCGGGGCCACCTACCAAAGATTGGTCAACAGAATATTTTGTGAGAAGCTCGGGCTGACGATGGAGGTGTACATCGACGACATGCTCATCAAATCACTCAAGTCTGAGCTCCATATTCAGCACCTTAGGGAGGCATTTAAAATCATGCGACAATACAAGATGAAGCTAAACCCAGCCAAATGTGCTTTTGGGGTCTCGACAGGAAAGTTTCTGGGCTTCATAGTCAATAGCCGAGGTATTGAAGCAAACCCCAAAAAGGTGAAAGCCGTTTTGGAAATGAAGTCCCCCACCAACACCCGAGAGGTACAACGCCTCACTGGAAGGATAGCGACACTCAACTGATTTGTCTCACGTTCCAGCGACAAGTGTCAACCGTTCTTCAAGGTTTTGAAGTCTGATTTTCAATGGGACGAGAAGTGTGAAGAGTCTTTCCAAGCTCTAAAGACCTACCTAGCTTCACCACCTGTGTTAGTGAGCCCTCAAGAAGGAGAAGTTTTAACCATTTACCTTACTATATCTGACTTCTCAGTTAGTGCCGCTTTGGTGAGGGACAAGGAGAAGGCCCAACAACCTGTTTAATTTTGTAGCAAAGCCCTCAGAGGGGCCGAGGAAAGATATCCGATGATGGAGAAGCTCGTTCTAACCCTTCTTGTGGCGGCCAGGAGATTAAGGTCATACTTTCAAGCACACACCATCAAGGTCCCAACAGATCAGCCGATGAGGCAGGTCCTACGCAAGCCAAAGGCATCTGGAAGGCTAGTCAAATGGGCGATGGAACTTAGCGAGTTCGACATTAGATTCAAGCCAAGAACGAAAATCAAGGGGCAGGTGCTAGCTGATTTTTTAACTGAATTCACCCCACCACCTGAGGAGAGTACAAATAACCTAGATTGTATCTTTGGTATCCTAACTTGGAAGTTGTACGTAGATGACGCCTCAAATGCTCAAGGGAGTAGAGCTGGCCTGATTCTGACCTCACTTGAGGGATATGATCTAGAATACGAGTGAAGATTCAACTTCCAAGCCTTCAATAATGAGGTAGAGTATGAGACCCTTATTGCTGGCCTAAACTTGGCCTTGTCGATGGACGCACAACAGATCATGATCCACAACGATTCCCAACAGGTGGTCAGACAGGTCGAAGAAGAGTACGCTACCAGGGATGAGAAGATGGCCCTCTACATAATGAAGGTGCGGAGCTTGCTAAGAAAGTTTGTCGTGGCTGAACTAATCCAGGTACCCTGAGATGCTAACACTCGGGCTAATGCGTTGGCTAAGTTAGCCACCGCTACCCACCAAGACTTACCTGAGAAAGTTCCCATCGAGATCTTGTCTGAACCCAGTGTCCAGCCCGATGATGGTTAAGCCATGCCAGTTCAGGAGACGACCTCATGGATTGATCCCATCATATCCTTCTTGTAGGAGGGTCTCCTCCCAAGCAACCCGAAGGAAGCGAACAAGCTGAAAACCAAATCGGCAAGATTCACTATCATTCAAGGTAAGTTGTAAAAAAGGGGTTTTTCATTTCCACTAATGAAATGTATGTCTGAATTGGAGGTAGACTACATCCTGAGAGAAATCCACGAAGGCATTTGCGGAAACCACATTGGCGCCATAACTCTAGCAAGCAAGGCACTCCGGCAAGGATACTTTTGACCCACTATAGACAAGGATGTGAAGGAGATGGTGAAAAAGTGCCAAGCCAGTTAGATTCATGGCAACCTACCATACTACCCACCAGAGTAGCTTACGCCTGTCGTTAGTCCCTGGCCTTTCCAGCAATGGGGGCTAGATATCCTAGGACCCCTGCCGATTGGTGTTGGGCAGTGCAAATTCACCATAGTTGTAGTGGATTACTTCACAAAATGGGCAGAAGCCGAGCTACTGGCTTAAATAATAGAGCAAAAATTCAAGAACTTCGTCTGGAAGTCGATAGTTTACCGTTTTGGCATCCCCAGGGCGTTAGTATCAGACAACGGAAAACAGTTCGATAACCCAGCATTCAAGGGTTTCTGCGCAGAATTAGGGATCATAAATTACTTCTCGGCACCTGCATACTCGCAATCCAACGTGATCATCTACCTGCGGTGTTATGGGCCTACCAAACAATAGTGCGGACTGCAACAGGCGATACCCCGTTTAGCCTTGCCTACGCGACTGAAGCAATGACCCTAGTCGAGGTCGGTTTGCCCTCAGCTAGGGCTGAACTATTTGATCCTGACCAGAATGAGAGATCACTAACGGTCAATCTCGATCTCCTAGACGAGAAAAGGGATGAAATGCTACAACGTATATTCTCATACCAAAGAAGCACTGCCAGATACTACAACAAGCGGGTGAAGGAGAGAAGCTTTAAAGCAGGTGACCTAGCCTCAAGAAATTGCTCCTAGCCAGAAAAGATCCACCACACGGGAAACTTGACCCAAACTGGGAAGGACCCTACATTGTAAAAAGGATTGTCCGACCTGGGAACTACGAGTTATAGACTGAAGAAGGGAAGGACTTGCACCATTTCTAGAACGCGAATCATTTGAAGCGCTATTATCAATAGGGTGCCCCTGGGAGATATAAATCTTAAGTTGTAAATCTCCATTTTCAAAATCAATGACATTTTCGAAGATTCAAAGCCCAAAAAGTTTGCATGATCTACTTTTAGCCTGAGAGCTTTTCAGCTCGGACAAGCCGCGAGCTCTTCAGCCGCGCAACATCCACTAGGCTTTTCAGCTTAAGAGATTTTCAGTTCGGACAAGCCGCGAGCTCTTCAGTCGTGCATCATCGGCTAGGGTTTTCAGCCTAAGAGCTTTTCAGCTCGAACAAGCCGCACATCATCGACTAGGCTTTTCAGCTTAAGAGCTTTTCAGCTCAAAATTTAGTCGCACAACATCGACTAGGATTTTCAGCTCGGAATAGAGCTTTTCAACTTGGACAAACCGCGCAGCATCGATTAGGATTTTTAGCTTAAGAGCTTTTTAGCTCGGAATAGAGCTTTCACAGCAGTTATAAGTTATCAACTCAAACATGACATATAAAGTACCAAAAAGATAAATCCAGCTCATATTCATAAAAACGTTAGGATTACAAAGAAAGGAGGGGAAAAATACTAAGTCCCCCCAGCCCGCCGCTTCAGCTAAGAATTTCCCTCCCCAACTACTCATTGGCAGCCCGCAGACGGGCATTCTCAACCCTCAAAGCATCACGCTCATTCTCTGCCTCAGAAAGCTGCTTCTTGAGATAGGCAGATGAGGGAGAACTTAACGACTGTGGCAGAGAGTTGCTTCGTCGGCGCTTCCAAGATGAGCTGGCAACATTCTCCTCTAATTCAGCAAAAGAAGAGTCTGCCTCAACGAATGGAGAAGCAAAAGCCGAGATAGTGTCCGAGCTACCCCCAATCCCGAACTGAAGTAGGTTTTGGGGAGTAACCAAGGCCGAAAAGGGAATTGTCTCGACACCAACAACTTGGCAGACCCTGACCATCTCGTCTGGAGTCAGTCCGGGGGCATCTACACAGTAAAAATACAATCAAAGCTCAGCATAAAACCTATAAACCAAATCCTGAAAAGCCAAGGCTCAGCGAAACTTTTAATTCTTTACGTCTACCTTGGAGGTATCCCCATGAGCGAGGGACCCGGACACGCCTATCCAGTACCTCGGCAGATTCCTAGGAGTCCCCGGAAACAAAGAAAAATCGCTGAGTCCATCTAACTGGAGAGCTAGGGACATCAAGAACTAGCTGGGAGTCAAAATTTTGCCTCCATATAAAGCGACTGAAGTAGGGGGAAAGTCGAAGGAAAGGTCGAAGAAATAGAAGAATTCAACAACAGTGGGGAAGTCATTGAAGCCTTGCAAGCGCCAAAAAATAAAGAAACTTATGAGGATGCCCTACCCTTCGGGAGAAAGACGAGAAGGGCACAGTCCATGAAAAGATAAAATCCATCCCATATCTGGGTGGATAGGCAAACGAAGGCCCATTTCAAACGAGCCTTCAAAGAAGCAAACTTCTCGTTGAAGAAGAAGGTTGCAGGGTTCATCAGAAGTTGGGACCCTAACGGACAAGGTATCAGGAAAGAGGTACCACCTCCTCACTTCCTCTTCCTTTGAAGCCACAAACAATGAAGGGAGAAAGAATATTGAGTACCACACTTCATCGATCATGGCCAGAGCTCATTGTCTGAACAATGGAGAAAGAGAGGAAGCTATGAAGCCAAAAAGGAAGCAAAGAACGAGAGAATTTCTGAAAGAGAGTAAGAACGTGAAGGGTTGAGGCACCAAAAAATAAATAAATAGCATACAAGGGAATAGAGGTGACTGCTACACTTTTGCAATCATGACAGAAGTTAATGAAAACGGTGCACGTGGAGGTTAGATGGAGTTAGGTGGGCACAAATAACAAACTAGTTATTGCTCTTCACCTGAATTCGTACACCACGATTCAAGGACGTGCCTCACCAACAAGTTATAGCATTAGCCAAAGAGCTCAGTCCAGCACAGCTCGTGATCACACGACTCGGTTTAGCTCAGTTCACAAACACAGCATAGGATTATGGAGATTGAGCATGAGGGGCAAAGTAACAACCATACTCCAAAAAGGTCAAGACCTCCTCGGAGTAGGGACAAGGGGAGAACACAACAAACAATCAAGCAATGTAATAAATAGGTAAAGTGTTCTTCATTTCAAGCAATAAGAAGAGATACATTTTCAAAAAAAAAAAAAAAAAGAAGAGAGAAAAGAAAAGAAAGCCATCAAGGTTGGTGGGCTAGTGAAGTAGCATCAGAAGGGTCCCCAGGAGGAAGGTCAAACCGAGGCTCAAACTGATCGGGGTCAAGGTCAGGGAACTTCTCGATCGCCTGATCTGCGAAGTTAAAGAACCCATCCACAAATGCCTTGGCAACCTCAATCATGGCCTTCTCAATTTCCTTGCGCTGCTCCTCAACTAACCGATGCTTGGCAGCTTGGGAGTTATTCAGGTCGGCAATCGCAGCTTGGGACTCTCTCAGCTGCGTCGTCAGCATGAGCTTGTCGGTTTCGAAGGAGATCAGCTTGTTGGCTTGGACGTCGAAGTCTTGCTGCAAAGTAGCCAATTATTCCTATTGGGAGGTCAGCTGTTCCCGCAGAGAGATCTCAGAAGTAGTAGTGGTGATCAGCTGCCGAAAAACTCAAGCTCTCTGATCAAGAGTGTTCTCCAGCTCGGACTCTACAGCTAAACCCTAGCTTAGGAGCTCAGAATTCTTTTGTTGGGCTTCTTGGAGCTTTGCACTCTTTCGACGAGCATCCTCCCTTAGATGTTGGACCTTTCCACCAAGGGCATAGACGTGCGTCGCTACCTGAGGACAAAAAAGGAAATCAAAGTCGAACAAGAGAAAATTAAAGGAAAATACGAACCCTACCTCGAGAAGTGCGTGGAAGACATCTCGACTTCTAGCTCAGAAAGGTCGGCTGATGGAATGCCGAAGGTCTACTTGGGGAATTAATTCTATAAATGCACGACTGCTTAAAGTCACATCATCCAATAAGCTCCCTTTGAGGTCGACAAGTGGAACCGGAACAGCATGACTCGAGCTGGAACCCGCAACTCCAACTGGGGAATAACCATGCCTAATTGGCCCCCCTACTGGGTCGAGTACAACTATGCCCACCGTCGCTTCCCTAACAATAGATATGGGCTCAGACACCGACAGTCCTTCAGCGATGGGCGCAGGCTCAGAAACCGACACTTCAACAGCACCAGGTAGTACCCCAGGAGAATGAGGGAAGCTCGGTGTCGGTAAGGTTGCAGGTGCCTCGGCAACAGCATCTGGCACCTCGGGCTCGACACCTGAGCTCGAGGCTGGGACTGAGCTGCTCTCCGCCATCTAGCCCTCTTCGGCAAAGATCCTAGGCCCCGAGCTCGCCTCCTTTGGCCCACTTGTTCCATGATCACATCTCGTTGGCTGGTCAGGTTAGGGACCAAACAAGAAAGACAGTTAAAGGAGTAAGCTCGGTTGAGCACATAAAAAAAATGGTAAAGAAAGGAACAAAAAATACTCACGGTTGCTCGGGACCGAAACAAGTTCAGGATGCATCAGCTCAATAAAAGAAAAGGGTAACCGGACTCGAACGTAGTTAACCTGAGCTTGGGTCTCATCAGTCAAGATCGGGTTCACCTACAACACAAAGAAACAAAGCCATACACCAAGTTAGATGCCGACAAGCACGGTAGGACCAGATTGATAAAGAGGAAACTCATCAAGCCAGGAAAACTTACCGAGGGAAGAATGCCTCCCCCAAACTGTTGGAACTTTGACCGGTGACATCGTCTGCGGCTAGAATTCCCAGCCTGTACCTGAGATGAAAAAGTACCTCCTCCACCCTTCGGGCTTAGGAGGGAGGTCAATAATCGAGATCTCTCCTCCTCATCTAGGAGCAAAGTAATAAAATTCAGACAGCTCCACCGGACGAAAGAAGTTGAGAAACTCCGCAAGAGTGGCTTGGGGACGAGTAAACATACGCTCCCACAACACAGGGAATGCCAATAAAATAGCCCACCCCATTGGAAGTAACATTGCAAGGCAAAATTCGAAGAAATGAAGTACCTCCCCTACAAATGGAGGAATGGGGAACCATAGCCCCAACAGATTAGCAATCGCTTGAACCTCTTCACTGCCGATTTCACTGTTTTTGGCATCAGTGTATATCCTCTGCTGAGTGTCAAGGTAAGTAGTGGGTGTACGTGCCATGGGGATATAGGAAGAGATAAGTTGCAGGGAAGGAACTTGGAAGCAGAAAGCAAGAGCAAGAAAGGGAGATAAAACTTCATTGTGGAAAAACCACTCACTGAGGTGACTATTTATAAAGACCGCTAGCCGACAAACATCACATCCGTAGAGTGCCTTTAATGCGTGTAAATTGCATTTAAAGTCGTTGACACGTGGCCATCGTGAGGGAAGTGGGCTCTATTTTCTAGGAGTCACTATCATCACTGACGGCGCACATTCTCAACTGAACAAAACCATCAAGATTGCAGTACACGAAAAGGAATAAAAAATGTCCAAAATAGCCCCAGCAAGCAAGACAACCCCAACAAATCGAAACTACATCGGCAAATGCGCAACTCAGATCAAGACATCTAGGTCATGACACAGAGTGAGATAGGCTTTTTAACCATTACTTTTAAAAGAAAATAGGAAAAAGCAACGACATACGCATGCAAAAAAGAAAGAGTGAGCAGGCGGGAAAGAACATCAACACTTCATTAAAAACCCAGAAAGTACATTACAAGGAGCGACAAAAATAGAAATTTTGGTTACAACAGAAGAAAGCCATCAACAGCCAGAAGAAGAATCACACAACATGCTCTTTGCTCTCATTAGGCACCCCAGTAATGGGCTCTTTGCCTGCATCGATTCAATTGACAAGGGCATTCCTAAATCTATCAAATATTGAAAGTTGAGCAATATTGCATATCATGAGCATTATTGCATATCCCCCACCCTTTAAGCATAGGGCTACGAAACACATTGCTCAAATGCACGAACTAAGCACACATGAGCATTATCATGGCTTTAAATACTATTCCAGAGTATACACATACACAATCATTTTTAAACTCGTGTGTGTGTGAAATGGACATGTAGTTGAAGCATTTACACAACAGAGTTCACATTCACTTTGACTATCCAAATTAAGCTTCAATGCAACCTCACCAAAGATGTCTCTCAACAATGAATCACACTAGTTATCCTGGCATGCTCTCCATGTGTATATATGAGATGGAATCTTGTGCACAAAACGAAGTATGCTCACATATAATCCAAAAATGAAGTATGCATAATAATGAAACAACCTTGGCATAATCTCATGAAAGGAATGCTAGGGCATTAGATAGCGAAATCAACCTTTCTTTTTCTTTAAAAGTATGCTATCCCCATGCTTTCTCTAGATCATTTAGGACTTTCAAGGGTTATAATTGGGCCTTGGGGTGATATTTAGGCAAAAGAAATGAAGGATATATGATAACAAATAGGGTTGTTCTGAGTGCATGACATTTATTTCAAAAAGATCTCCCTTTTTATGGGATTTTCAGTCTACACCATCACTTCACTCTTTATTCCTTTTTCTTCTTTTCCTTAACATTTTTCTTTTTTCTTTGATCATTCTATCTTCATTCACCCCTTTCTCTCTCCTTTTTTTCTTGGATTTCTCATTCTTTTTCATTCAAAATTTGAATTCCACATTCATCATCCCTTTTGTTGGGTTTTCACATCACCATTCCTTCTCTTTTCATGTTCAATCATGGTCAGCTCTCGGAACAACCAAGGTGTGGTAAATTTTTATCATTTTTCACTGGCTTGGATAAATGTGTGGCATGGAAACGAATTTTCAACAAGGCTCAAACATGGCACTTGGGATAATTTCACAAGAACAAGACTAAGGCTCAAAATAGATCAAGGACGGCCTAAGATCATTTCTAGATAGGCATAGGGGAGCATTGTACATATAAAGAAAAAGTCAATCAACTACCCAAATGCACCTAACCAAAACAAGCATAATGAGATTATTGAACACATTTGGAATTTAAAAAATTGTTCCTTGAGTAAATGTAACTTCCCTCCAACAAGGATTAGCATTAAAGCTCACATGGGTTCTTACTCATCTTCACTATTCATATCAAGCACTAAAATGTGAACTCGATCCGTAAATTGACGAAATTACACATTCAAGGTGTACATATTGGTGAGTTCAAAAGCAACCGCATATGTGATACTCAAGCAGATGATGAACTTCTATAATGTGCTCATGTATTCAAAATTCAAAGCAAAAATCAATCATATCAATAAACCCATAACACTCTAAATGGAGGAATATAGATCAACATTCAGCTATTTTTTCACAAAAATTTTCAAAATTTTCACATATTTCAACTATTCTTAAACAAAAATCTGTAAATCATGTGAACAGTGAATTTCACCACAAAAATTGGTATTATCGACAAAATTTTTTCACAAACATTGGTGTATCATATAAATGGTGCACCTCACCCCCCAACTTGATTTATGTATTGTCCTCAATGCAACAAAAAAGATATGATATGCAATGAAGGACTGTAAAAAGATAAGTAGGGTTAGAGAACACCTCACACTTGAGCTTTGACAAAAACACCAATATTTGCAGCTAAAAAAGACAACACTATACGCAAAAATAAAGTAAGTAAGCATAAACAGCGAAAGTAACTAAAAACGACTGTACACTAAAGACTATAAAAATAGTTAATCCTCCAACAAGTCCGAGTAGACCAGATCCACCAATGCTTTCTCCACCCCTTGACCTTCATAACCCTCAAAAAATGGCTTAAGTCTTTGGCCATTGATCTTGAATGTCTTTCCATCCTCGGAGTTTGTGACTTCAACGACACCATTAGGGTAGGCCACCTTGACAAGATAGGGGCCATCCCAACGGGATCAGAGTTTTCCTTGAAAGATAGAGAGACGAGAGTTGTACAAGAGCATTTTTTGTCTGGGCTCAAATGATTTCCTCGCAATAGATTTGTCATGGAAGATCTTAGCCCTCTCTTTTGAAATTTTTGAGCTCTCATACGCATCTCTTCGAATCTCTTCTAATTCATTCGTCTCTAACTTCCTATTCTCTTCGGCCATTCTCAAATTGAAGTTTAAGGTCTTGATGGCCCAATAAGCTTTATACTTCATTTCAACCGGCAAATGGCAAGCCTTGCCATAGACGAGCCTATAGGGAGACATACCTAGAATTGTCTTATAAGCAGTGCGGTAAGCCCAAAGGGCATCGATCAACCTAAATGACCAATCCTTGCTATTGGGGTTCACTGTTTTCTCTAGGATGTTCTTGATTTTCCTAGTAGCCAACTCGGCTTCCCCATTGGTCAGTGGGTGATATGCGGTGGACACCTTGTGTGTGACGCCATACTTATGAATTAAAGATGCAAATGGCCTATTACAGAAATGAGAACCACCATCGCTTATCATAGCACGAGGCATCCTAAACCTCAAAAAAATGTTTTCCTTGAGAAACTTGACCACGACCCGGTGGTCATTGGTCTTGGTTGGGATAGCCTCCACCCATTTGGACACATAGTCCACTGCTAGTAATATGTATAGGTAGCCAAAAGACATGGGAAAGGGACCCATAAAGTCGATGCCCCAATAGTCAAATATCTTGATAACAAGGACAGGGGAGAGGGGCATCATGTTCCTTCGGGTCAGACTACCCAATCTTTGGTACCTATCACATTCCTTACAAAATGAAACACAGTCTTTGATTAAAGAGGGCTAATAAAAACCTGATTGTAAGACCTTTGCCAAGGTCTTCTTTGAAGAGAAATGACCACTGCACGCCTCTGAATGACAAAATGCAAGGACTTCCCGTTCTTCATTTTATGGTATGCATCTCCTCATGACTTGGTCGGGGCAGTACTTGAACAGGTACGTGTTGTCGAAGTAAAAGTACTTCACATCCGCCATAAACCTCATTCTATCCTCAGGGCTCCAGTGCGGTGGTATTTGTCCTGTAGCAAGATAATTGCATATGTCAGCATACCAAGGACAAATAGAATTAATAGAAAGTAAATGCTCATCAGAGAAAAAGTTAGGGACATGAATGTGCTCATCGGCATCTTGCACCACAAGTCGGGATAAATGGTCCGCCACCACGTTCTCAACTCCATTTTTGTCTTTGATTGTCAAGTTAAATTCTTATAGGAGGAGTATCCACCTAATGAGTTTCGATTTTGCATCCTTCGGTGTGGGGAGGTTGGAAATTACATCCACCTTTGATTTGTCAACTTCGATCCCATTCGCCGAAATAATGTACCCGAGCACTATCCCTTGTGTCACCATGAAGTGGCACTTCTCCCAGTTGAGGACCAAATTCTTCTCCTCACATCTCTCAAGTACTCTCTCTAAGTTCTCCAAACATCCTTAAAATGAATCCCCGAACACTGAGAAGTCATCCATAAAAATTTTCATGATCTTCTCCACCATATCACTAAAAATCCCCATAACGCATCTTTGAAAAGTCCCTGGGGCATTATACAACCCAAATGGCATGCGTTGGTAGGCAAAGGTACCGTAGGGGCAAGTGAAGGTGGTCTTTTCTTGATCCTCCAATGAGATCTCAATTTAATTGTAGCCGGAGTATCCATCTAAGAAGCAATAGAATAAGTGTTCGACTACTCTTTCCAACACTTGGTTGAGGAATGGCAACAGGAAGTGGTCTTTCCTTGTGCACGAGTTAAGCTTTTGGTAGTCAATACACACTCTCCATCTGGTGACCACCCTTGTTAGAATTAACTCGTTCTCCTCATTTGCCACAAATTTCTTGGGTACTACTTGCGTGGGACTAACCCACTTACTATCAGAAATATGATGTCCACGTCAAGTAGCTTAAGTACCTCATCCCTCACCACATCTTTCATAATGGGGTTAAGTCTCCATTGTGGTTGTTGGGATGGTTTTGCATCTTCCTCCAAGTAAATCCTATGAGTGCAAATGAGGGGAATAATCCCCGTAATGTCGGCTATGGTCCACCCGATGACTCCTTTTTGCCTCCTCAATACACATAACAACTCTTCCTCTTGGCTTGCCTCCAAAGTTGAACTAATTACCACCAGGAAGGTCTCATGCTCCCCCAAGAATGCATATTTGAGGTTGGATGGTAATGACTTCAACTCCAAGGTAGGATTTTGCACATTCGATGGAAAGATCTTATTCTCTTGATATGGAAGCTTTTCAAATGTAGGGGTCCATTTTTCTACCCCTTTCAAGCTCTCCGGCTCCTCTTGATCAATACTCTCCTCCTCCTCCAACTTCAACATGCTCAATAGTTCCAAGTGCTCCTCCGCCAAGGTATCAATCCTATTGACTTCATGCATTTCCTCATCGTCCCTCGGTTGTTTACACAAATTGAATACATTGAGGTTCATAGTCATATTCTCGAAAGTAAGCTTCATCAGTCCATTCCTACAATTAATAACATCATTAGACGTAGCAAGGAACGGTCTACCTAGTATGATAGGAATTTGTGAGCTAGATTTAGCAACCGGATGAGTTTCAAGTACAATAAAATCGACAGAGAAATAAAAATTGTCAACTTGGACTAAGACATCCTCAACTACTCCCTTTGGTGTTCTAATGCTTCGGTCCGCCAATTGAAGAGTGATTGAATTTGGCTTCAACTCTTCAAGTTGGAGTTGTTGATACACTGAGTAGGGTAGGAGGTTGACACTTGCCCCCAAATCAAGAACAACTTGCTCCATCCGGCAATTTCCTATTGTGATGGCAATGGTAGGGCATCCGGGATCCTTGAAATTTGGTGGGGTGTTTGTCCTCAAGATTAAGCTCACTTGCTCGGTGAGGAATGCCTTCTTGTGAACATTCAATTTCCTCTTCATTGTATATAAATCCTTCAAAATCTTGGCACATGAAGGGATTTGCTTTATGGCATCGAGGAGTGGGATGTTGATCTTAACCTGCTTGAACATCGCAATAATATCAAAATAGTTAGCCACTTTCATGGGTGGCTTCAAACGATTGAGAAAAGGAGCCGGAATGGGGGATGCATGCACACTTTCATCAACTATTTTTTCTTTCTCACTTATCTCACCCCCCTCGGAGTCATTCTTAGTCTCTTTCTCTTTGGTCAATATGGTCTTAGGTGAGACTTTTGGCACAATAGTCTTATCAATTTGCTTGCCACTCTTTAGGGTGGTGACCGCCTTGAGTTGCTCACAACTCTCATTTATGGGTTCGGATGACTCAATCACATGTTGGCATCTAGGGTTCTCTTAGGGTTGAGCCGGGAATTTCCCATTCTCTTGTTGTGATGTCCATATGGCATTGGTCAGTTTTGTGATTTGAGTCTGCATGTCATTGTTGAAGGTGGTTTGGCTTTGGATGAATTGATGAACCATATCCTCCAAATTCCTCTTATGAGGTGGTTGGTAGGTGGGAGGATTGGATGGTCCTTGTTGACCATAACTGTGTGGAGGTGAACTTTGGGAAAAACTTTGCAGAGGCGGGTTTGTGAATACCCTTGCGGATTGGACCGAGGATATTGGGAGCTAGACGACTGACCTTGTCCTTGGTATTGATTTTGCTTAGGAGGCATGGAAGGTGAATATGCATTAGACCTGTGAGGAGTGGGATTCTCATTCTTCCAACTAAAGTTTGGGTGATTACTCCAACCCAGATTGTAAGTGTTAGAATGCGGGGAGAATGATTGCCTACTTTGGTTGAAGGCATTGACTTGCTCATGGTAGACTTCCTTAAGTGCCGAAATGTTAGGGTACAATGCTTAACACTCTCACAGATAGAGCAAAACTCCTCGGTCTTTGAGACATTGGACACCCCATGTCTCCTATTGACCTCTAGACTCTCCATTTTTCGAGATAACTTGGTGATTTTGGAAAGAAAATCTTCCCAGTCCCTTAAATCATACATCCCTCCCCCGCTTGGTTGACTACTACCTGGAGAAGACCTCGGTACATCGGTGGGATCCTTAATATCCGTAGTCTAGGGCCTCATCGGGATCCTTGTTTAAGAACTCCCCATTGCACATCATGTCAATGAATTGTCGATGGCCCGGTGCAATCCCTTCGTAGAAGAAACTCACCAATTGCCATGATTCAAAACCATGATGTGGAATGGATTGTAGCAATTCCTTGTAGCGATCCCAACAATGATAAAATTGCTCATTGGACTTTTCCGAAAAGTTTTGAATTTGCTTTTTAAGAGTGGTGATTTTAGGCATCGAAAAAAATTTGTTCAAAAACTCGGAAAGCATTTGTGCCCAAGAGGTTATGGATCGAGGCCTCAAGGAATTCAACCAAGTTTTGGCTTTGTCCTTAAGGGAAAAGGGAAACAATTTCAAGCGAGCTATGTTTTCCATAGCATGATTAGTGAGGAAGGTTGTTACTATATCCTCAAATTCCTTAATATGCAAATAAGGATTCTCTCTTTCAATTTCGTGGAATTGAGGAAGTAGTTGCAATATTCTTGGCTTAACTAGGAAGGCATGAGCTTGGACCGGTAAGAGAATGCATGAGGGAGTGGTGCTACGAGTGGGTTGGGGATAATCCCGCATTGACCTCGCCGAAGAATCAATGGGGATATTGTTCCCTTCATTCCTAGGAGGGAAATGCATTCTAGGGTTTTACATTCCCCCACCCCTTGGGACATTAGTCTCCTCATTCTCAAAATTATCACCGGCATCCTCGGGTGGGTCTTGGTCAATATTCATGTTGGGGCCTAAGGGTCGCCTAACCAATCTATTTTGGTCGTCTCGTCCCCACATACAAAACAATATCTATAATTGAAAAACAAGTAAACAAAAGTATATACAAGGAACAACGTATCTCAACCCGTGATGAGAATTCACGGGACTTACCTCCGTTGTCCGAAAATCACCTTCTTAATTCAACGCTTTGCCTTCCTCGGCAACGGTGCCAAAAATTCTTGACTTTATTCCGTCGTTCATAATTTCTGACCACGATTCCGGTAATGTGTATGTGGCTTATACGGTTAGGTGAGTGTCACTCTCCCTCGGATATCATGCAAGAAATGGAAAAACGGATGTGGAAATGAAATGTGTGTGTACAAAAGTGCTCCCCAAGCGCAGAGAGACTTTTGAGTGTCGTGTTTTACTTGGAATTGGTATTCCAAGGTCGTCTCCTCAGGGAAGGAAGGTGAATCGTGTTGAAGGTGATTTTGGTGAAAAAGAAAAAGTGTAAAAATCTTTTGAATATGTGTTTTGGTGAGTTGTGTTCTTGATGGAAAATGCAATGGAAACAAATGTTGGCTAATCCAAAGAGGTCATTCCAATAGAAATGCCAAATCAACTCAAGACATTCTTCCAATGGTGCCTATACGTTCGATTGATTCGTAGGAAGCACGGGACTAAAATGGAGGTGGGGATTCAAGCATACCCCGTGACAAGTCTACGGTGTATCAAGAACTCACAACCCCGTCCACACTCAACCTAGTCAAACCAAACCGTCTTACACTACAAGGAGGAATGAAAAATAGTTGATTTAGCATACCACATTTATGCCAACTTAAATCTTAGCTACTCATATTTAATGAAAGAACATACAATGTGTAAAGATACATGGTATTGAAATGGAAGTTAAACTTGTACTAAAGTGAAGAGAAGTGAAACTACAACAATAAGTGCATTTAATACCCAACTAAAAAGCTTGAAATGTAAAACTTGAATGTAACAATGGTAGGTTTGAAAGATAATTGACTAAACTTGAAATGAACTTGAAATAAATGACCTTAAGTACAATAAATGAAGCTGACAAGAGTCTTACAGAAGATTACAAGTGAAATGGGTAAAGACAATGCAAAAATCTAACTTCTCTCTCTAAAACTATGTCTTCCTCCTTGAGCTTCTCTCCCTACAATGCTGAATAATGTGAAGTGTGTCTTCATTTTCATCCATGGAGGTCTTCTCTGGTGTGTGATAGGCTTCCCATCTATAGGAGGTTGAGTTGATGGCTTGGACAGGCTAGGACAAGCCTAGCATGTAACTTCCCTGGCTTCCCTCTTCTCTCTCTTCCTCATAAATTATTGGGCCTCCAAAGTCCAAGTTTAGGCATGTATGTGTGTAAGAGATGTCAGGGGACAAGTGGGAGAATCATAGGTGGGACCCCCAAGTGACAGAGCTTGAGTTGCAGGCTGTCCGGAATTTCTGGGCAAAACCTTCTGGAAGGTTTGTGCAAGAACAGTTAAAACAACAGTCCAGTGAGCTTAACCTTCCGGAAGGTCGATGCAAACCTTCCGGAAGGTTCATTCTAGTAGACAAAACCTTCTGAAAGGTTTTGGCAGTGAATAGACAGACCAAGTGCAAACCTTCCGAAAGGTTTTCATCCAATTTGTCTTTTTCTTGATTTCTTCACCTTCCAATCCTTCCTTTAAGCTATCATCTCATCTTCATTGACTTTAAACACTACGATGGGAGCTTAACTCTAGCCATTTACAACTTTTCACCTACATTCACACAAAACTTCATTAAAATGTAGAATAACTGCATTTCTTTCCAAATTCACAACAAAAGCAAGTATAAAAGGGTATAACCACATACAATATATGCAATATTTTTTGCTAATCAGTGAGGATGGAAAGAATCACTAGTGGTAGCCTTTGGATTCTTAAGGATCTAGGTTGTGGTGGAAGCTCTAAAGGTTGAAAGATAGATTTCTTCTTCAAAAATCTCTCTAAAGGCTCTCTCAAGGCATGACCTAGATGTGGGAAAGACGTTCCCTATTTATAGGTCCGAAATAAGGGTAGTGATGAACGTGTAATATTGCATATTTAACGGCCTCATTACATGCATTTTAACTCAACTTTGTATTTAATTACGTAGAGTTAGTCGAATTTGTGAATAATGTGAAAATTTTGATGTTGTAGGTAATCATAGGGTTATTGATGGCTTTCGGAACCCTGCAACTAAGTGTGGATGAGTGGCGAAACGATGAACACATTATATGAGAATTTGGAGGCTTAAAAGTAAAAGAAATCAAGGAGGTATCGGTACCTGGTATCATAGATACCGGTATTCATACCATTTGGTATCGGTACCCCAGTATTTTGCATTTTTTACCCTGATCCACTTCAAATCTGAAAAAGTGAAAAACATGAAAGTTGTAGATCTAGGTGTCCTCTATCTTGTGTCAAAATTTTAGCTCAATCGCCGATGGGATTAAAGGTAATACGAAATTTATGAAAATTGGAAATGAGATATTGGTAGCAGACCCCTTACAACCTACAGGTAGAGGACCCTACTGGACATGAGCTACCGGTAGAAGCCCCACGACCTACAAGTAGAACATGCCCAGAAAGGCCAGACACTTCTCCACACGACTCCACTAACCTTGGGGGCCCACTTTTTGTCCTCTAAACCATGCCCTGACATTTTTAACACTCCATGATGATCTCCTGACCCCTATATTCAGATTTAAAGTATGAGAGAGTGGGTGGCCAAGGAAGAGAGAAGGAATGGTTGGAAAAGGAAAAGGGCCAGGCCTTTTGACTGACTTTGGAAGCTTTTTTAGACAACCTCTGCGCACAATCAACCTATCTCAGCACAGTTAAGGGTAGAGAGAGGGGGATGGACGAAAATAATAGACTCCCTTCATGCAATTTCAGATCATCAGGCTTTTAGAAAAAGAAGGAAGCTACTTAGGCATAGGAGTAGTGTAGAGAGAGAAAGCTAGGGTTCTTGCTTTTCCTTCACCATTTTCATTCTTATAAGCTTCAATCTACATGTAATCTTTCTTTCTAGCACATTAATCTCATTTATTTCAAGTAGTATTGGGTTTAGCTAGGGTTTACTAGTTCTATTGCTTGTATTTGGGTAGTTTCTCTTTAAGCTATACATTTTGTATATGAATGCTATTTCTTTTGTAGTTTTAACTTCTCTTTACATTAATGCAAGTTCATGTTTGATTTCATTACCATGTTTTTCTCTTTCATGTTTATTCTTGCCTTTACCATGCATAGCTAAAATTTTAGTTGACTAATCCAAGAGGGATTTCCTCTTGGATATGTGAAATCGACTCTCTTTCATTCTTCTTCATAGTGTAAGTATTTGGTTCAACTAGGTTGAGTGCAGATGTAGTTGTGGACTTTTGATACACTGTAGACTTGTCACGGGGTATGCTTTTGCCCAGCATAACTACATTAGTCCCTCACTTCTTACGAATCAATCAAACACCGAGACACCATTGGTTGAATGAAATGAGTCGATTTGGCATACCCATTGGAATAAACTCTATGGATTAGCCAACCCTCTTTTTACTTGCATATTTCTTAAAACACAAACCACCAAACTTCAAATCTCAATATTTTTCATTTTTCCTTTTCACAAATCACTTCCGGAAACACTTGACCTTTCCTTCCATAAGGAGACGACCTTGGAATACCCATTCTAAGTAAAACACGACATTGCAAGACTCTCTCTATGCTTGGGGAGCAATTTTGCACACACACGTTTTTGTTCATCCACACATCATTTCTCCGCATCTTGCATGAGCCCGAGGGAGAGTGACACTCACCAATCTCTATAAGCCATACACATTATTTGGGTTCAAGTTCGACATCGGGGGAAACAATCAAGAAGGTAGTCTTTGGAAATTTGAAAGCTCATATTCATGAACGACCGCTCGATCGGTGGGAAGGCAGTCATAGGGCTGTTGTTGTTGGAGTGAAAACTACGTTTCAAACATGACTAAGGCAAGCACCGCTCGAGCGATCATGATGACCGCTTGAGCGAGCTCTATGCTGCCTTCCGTGGCCTTTTCCCATTTTTCTCCTAAGTCATCAAGAGACTGCTTTAGCGAAGGTTAGTGAGCATAGGGCGGTCCCTATAGGTTTTTTAAGCCTAAAAAAATGCAAAAACTTGTCCTTTTGAGCACTAAAGGGTGTTGCTCAAAGAGGGGTCCGATTGTGACTCAAACTATGTTTTCAAAACACAAAATTGGTTTAGAAAAAAATTTCTTTGAAAATCCCTAGGAGTCATAATCGGATTGCTTCTAATTCTATTTTTCATCCTAATCATCCTAAGTTAAAAATAACTAAGAGGGTCATCTTAGGTATTTATGTTATTACTTTTGTCCTAAACATGAAGATGCATACAGAGGGTGAATGATATAGCTTTGACTAGTTCAAGATTTGAAAACTACATTGAAGGGAGGAGATCAAGCATCATGACCATAAAAGTGATTGACATTTTATAATAGACTCAACAAAATTGGCCAATTACAAAACATGATCTAACAAAATGGATAATGAGATTTTTGTCTCACATTCTTAGTATGCAAATGACCTAGTGAGGAAGTTTGGTTTAGATTCAGTTAAGCACTTACGTACTCCAATGAGTACTAGCACTAAATTGACCAAAGACATTTCAGGCAAAAATGTTGATCACACACTGTACCATAGTATGATAGGTAGTGTACTTATCTCACTACGAGTCAACCTGACATTTCCTTTAGTGTTGGTATATGTGCACGATATCGATCTTGCCCTAAAGAGTCACACTTACTTGCGGTTGAGCGCATCATTCATTATGTGAGTGAGACTTCGGGGTATGGTATTTGGTATACTTTTGAGACTAATGCCAAGATTGTTGGCTATTCTGATACCGATTGAGCTGGGAATATAGATGATCATAAGAGCACTTCTAGTTTTTACGTTGGGAATAAATTAGTCTCTTGGAAAAGTAAAAAATAAAATTATATTTATTTGTCTACTGCCGACGCTAAGTACATTAAAACGGGAAGTTGTTGCACACAATTTCTTTGGTTAAAGCAAATGTTGTTTGATTATAAGATGTCTCATGATACCTTAACTATGTATTGTGACAATTTGAGTGCTATTAATATCTCGAAGAACCTCGTACAACACTATAGGATAAAACATATATATATATATATATATATATATACATCACCATTTCATCTGTGAGCTTGTTGAAAACAAGGTGATAGCTTTAGAGTATGTCCAAACCCAAGATCTACTTGCCGATCTTCTCACAAACCCCTTGGATGTCCCTAGATTCGAGAGTTTTAGGAAATCCTTAGGTATTTGTTTAATAGTCCTAGGAGTGTCAATGATTCATCATGCATTAGGACTAAGTCTTTATTGTATATATTTTTATGTGTTATTTTATTGATTATTTCTTCATGTGTTTTTCTATACGAAAATACAAAAATATTTGAAAATTTAAAAACCAAAAAAAAAAAAAAAAAAGAAATACAAAAATCCAAAAAAAAAAAAAATAGAAAGATTTTTGATGCCTCTTATGACATTCTTTTTTAGGATTTATGGTAAAATGCTTTATTTTTTTCCTTTGTTTAGTTGCATTTTGATGCATTTTTTTCCATGTACATGTTATTAATTGAAAATTTCAAAAACAATGGAAAAGAAAAAGTCAAAAATATTTTCTTTTGTTTGCTTTTCTTTGTTTAATGATCATAGTAATTCACACTTTGATTTGCATTGAAATTATTCCATCCTAAAATCAAAGTTGAAATGTGCATTCCTATGAGTCATATTAGGAGATAGAGAACTTAGTAGCATAAATCCAATTGCATGATTCATCAGCCAAAGTCTTTTTCATCCTAGCATGCTTGGATAGTGTTTAAATTTAAAGGTTTCAAACCAAGCACGCATGCCATTCACCTTAAGCTTAAGACTTAGGAGTTTGATTAGTTTAAATTATTAATAATCTTAAAGGACTCTAAGTGTTGGTGATAGGTGAACACATGGCCAAATGTTAGTGAAACCCCAATCCCTTAAAAGATGCCGAAGGCCAATTGTGAGAAAAGAGCCCAATGTGGCCAAATATAAATATATGAGGCAAAAATAAATGGCTAAAAATAATCGCACTTGAATTGTGAAAGTACTTATGCTTAATTGAACATTTCTCATTTGTAAAGCTCATAGAGCTAATGTTAATCATGTTTAGAAGCATACATTTAATGTACGGAATTCACAATCGTGTTGATTAAAGTCATACAGTAGAAGGGATAAAAGAAAGAGGGAGTTGTCAAAAAGATGAATATTTAGGACACTCACTAACTGGTCATGTTTTCACTTAGACAAATGTATTAGAATTTCATGATAATCTTATTAGTGGATTAAATGTAATCGGAATCATTTTTGTGTTGGAGGTTGGTTTCACACACTATGCACTTGAATTTGTCAAAGTTGAACAAAATTTGATCACATGTGTGTGAATTGAACCAAGTGAGAAAACATTGCTTTAGAATGCATGAAATTGAGTTTTATATCCTTGAATATGCCTTAGAGTAATGTGTTGAGATGATGAATTTTTGATGGAGCTATTAAAATAAAAATTTGTGTAATTTTCATGATTATTAGAATTATGAGCATTCATTGGTTAAATTTGAAAATTACATTCGATTTTAATCCAAATTTATCCATGCATTGCATTGAATTTCATTTAGATTTGATTTACATCATTTATGCATGTTGTGACTCACTACAGTAAGTTAGAAGTGAGTTGGATAGCAGAAAGCAAAAAAGGCTCTAGTTTAGGTCTCGCTTGAGCAACCAAATCACTCGTTCTAGCGGTCTGCCTGAGCTCTAGGCTATAATTGAAGGAGTTTGAGTCACCCCGAATTGGGACAAGGGACCATTTGCAGTCATTTGAGCTATGGCTTTTAGAGACTTAGTATAGGTCATTTGTGAGCTTGAGAGTGTCTTACATTCATTCACTGCTTGTACTAAAGTACTTTCTTATATTTTTCTTGTTGACTTCTTTGTTAATTTTTATTTGTTTAGTTCTTATTTTTGTTGTTGTGAGATAGTCTTGATCCTATTTATTGATGCTTAATCATATTTGAATTTGAGTTATATGCCTTGTTTGTCCCTCACTTTGTTTGCTTGTATGATTTGGCTAGTTGTGATGCATTCATACCTTCTTGTTATAGGTCGTCATTGAATTGACATTTGTAGCAAATAAGATAAGAATATGCTGGGTAACTTGATTTTGTACCTTGCTTGTCATGGGTCATCATTAGATTGACATTTATGATAAAAAGGGGGAGGATATTTTAGATACGTGTGAGAGAAATCGGAGAGATTTACTCTTGAATAGGCTTAGATATGTTGCATGTGAACATAGAAAGCGGGAGTTTGTTCAAATACTTAAGGGGAGTAAAATTTGCAAATTTGGCATGAAGTCTCATATTTTTCTTCGTTTATTTTTCACTTGTTATTTTACTTGTGAACACCAACTAAGGGGGAGAACTTGATGTGTTTCATATTGCCAAATAAATAGGTTCTCAAGCATATACATACTTATGTTCTAAACCTGTGATTATGTTATGTATTTCTCTAACATATGATGCTTTTCACGAGGTTTTGGTTTGAGTGGTGATGTACAGGGCTACAATCTTCAAGCTTCATCAAAACAAGTAGATACTTGTACTAGATAGAGATTTAGGATGTATGCATGAGAGTTGAGATTAGTTTACAATTTTTTTGTTCAATTGTTTTGAGTTGTAATCTTAATTTCTAACTTGTGTGTTTTGTCACGAAATTTCCAAAAGGGGGAGATTGTTAGATCATATTTGTAATTGGCTAATTTCGTGGAGTCCATTGTAAAATCTCAACCTATTTCATGGTTATGATGCTATCAAGTTCAAGATCTGAAAGCGTTATTGAAGGGAGGAGTTGTAATCTTAATTTCTAACTTGTGCGTTTTGTCACGAAATTGCCAAAAGAGGGAGATTGTTAGATCATATTTGCAATTGGCTAATTTCGTGGAATCCATTGTAAAATCTCAACCTATTCCATGGTCATGATGCTATCAAGTTCAAGATCTAAAAGTGTTATTGAAGGGAGGAGATCAAGTGTCAAGACAACATCATTTAACCTCCGTATGCACCTTCATACTTAGGACAAAGGTAATGATGTAGACACATAAGATGAAACCTTAGTTAATTTTAACTTAGGTTGATTAGGATGAAGATGGAATTGTAAGTGATTCGATTATGACTCCTACGTGATTTAAAAAAAAAAAAAGATTTTCTAAACAATTTATGAGTTATGAAAACATAGTTTGAGTCACAATTGAACCCCTCATTGAGCAACATCCTTTAGTGTTCAAGATGACAAGTTTTGCATGATTTAATGCTTAAAAACCTGTAGGGACTGATCTATGCTCACTAGCCTTCACTAGAGCGGCCTCTTTATGACTTAGGGAAGGAAATGGGAAAAGGCCACAGAAGGCAGCACAGGGCTTGCTATATGAGTACGCTCGATCGGTCTCTATGGTCATTCGAGTGGTGCCTACCTTAGTTGTCTTTGAAACGTTGTTTTCATTCCAGCGACAATCGCCCTATGACCGCCTTCCCACCGATTGAACAGTCGTTTATGAATATGAATTTTCTTATTTACTAAGACTATGCTTATTCTGGACCTATAAATAGGGAGAGCCTTTCCCATATCTAGGTTAAGTCTCTTAAGCCTCTAGAGAGATTTTCAAGAGAGAATATCATTCTTCTACCTTGAGAGCTTCCACCATAAACTAGATCCCTAAGATCCAAAGGCTACCACTAGAGATTCTACCCAGCGTGCATACCGAGGATTGTTGGCATGCCTATAATCGTTCGAGGTCTAGATAAACTGTACAACTGGGAGGTCCAAGTGAAACTACGCTAGACATTAGAGGAGGGCCTTCGACGGAGAGATAGTAAGGAAATGGGCATCTAACCATGGTATTGGTTGAGGTATAAGTCTCGAATACTTGTATGTTGACTTAGCGAGTAGTGGATTAGGCTTTGGTGAATCAAGAAAATTCTCCATGATTTTTTCCAAGGAGGGTTTTTCACGTCAACAAATTACTTGTGTTCTTTATTGTTTATCATATACACTTGCATTTGTTAGCACGCATGCGCACTATATGTTTGTTGGAATGATTGATTGAATATCTATCTACGCATACTCACATTATTTGTTAAATCTTTGTGGGACGAGGTAATTGTAGTGAGTTAGGTTTTAAATTGGTAATCAATTGTGCTTAATTTGAAAAACCTATTCACCCCATGTAGGTATAGTATCCTGAGCTCCACGTGTATAATCGTGAGGGAAGATCCACATCGGGTTCCCCCTTCCGAAACAACACATTAAAGGAAATTCATGAGGTCATCTACAACAATCATTCCGGAACATGATCTCTAACACACAAAGTGCTATTTCAAGGCTATTATTGGACCACAATGAAAAAATACTTGCATGAGTTTGTCAAGAGGTGCGACAAGTGCCAAATATTTTCCAACATCCAGCACGCCCCCTAAGAGCTCCACTCGGTCTATTATCCATGGCCTTTTGCACAATGAGGAATCAACATTGTGGGGCCACTTCCCTGAGGAAAGGGTTAATGCTAATTCACTGTGGTCACCATCGATTATTTTACCAAATGGGTCGAGGCCGAGGCCACAATCATGGACATTGTTTGGAAGTCCATCATTTGCTGATTCAGGATGCCTTAGACCGTGATTTCTGAAAATGCAAAACAATTTGACTCAAGGGCATTTCGTAAGTTCTATTCGAACCTTGGGATTAAATATCAATATCCCTCTCCTGTCCATCCCTAGTGTAATGGTCAGGTAGAAGTAACCAACCGAACAATCCTCCAAAATATCAAAGTAAAGCTTGAAGAGAAAAATGGTTTGTGGGTTGAGAAGCTCCCATAAGTACTCTAGGCCTATCGGAAGACCATCCAACAAGCTACCAGACAAACCCTATTCATGTTAGCATTCAGAACAGATCCTTTCGCGCTTGCCGAAGTAGATCTGTACACATATCAAACTCAGTATTTCGACCCCAAGAAAAATTCTGAAGGAATGAGGACAAATCTCTCTGCCTTAAGAAAGTTAGAGAGCAGGCCGCTCACCGAATCGCCTCAGAGCATCTCCAAGGGGGGAGGCATATGGAGTGGCATACCCCATATGCCACCCCAAATTCAAAAAAGTTCACTTCAAATGGGGTGGCATATAGGGTTGGAAAATGGCATCAAAGTCTTTGGGGTGGCATTTTTGGCAACTTTGGAGAGAGAAAATGGGAGGTTGCAAATGGATTGGTGAATATAGATCCGTTAGATGAATATAGGTCCAACGATTCATATAGATTGATGAATAAAAATATGAAAATGGCACCCCATTTTGGCACCTGCCATTGGAGCAGATTTATAATTTAGAGGTGCCAAAACACTGTTCAAGGTTGCAAAATGGTATTTGGCACCCAAAAAATAGCACTCCCCCTTGGAGATGCTCATACCAACAACAAGTTGCTCACTAGTACAACAAACAAGTCAAGGAACAGAACCTAAAAGAGGGAGACCTAGTGCTAAAAATGAAAAATCCAGGAGCAGAAAAAGGATGGCCCCGAACTGGGAAGGCCTCTATGTGATAACAAAAGACGTTTGGCCAGGCACTTACCAACTCCTAACATCTGAAGGCAAAGAACTACCCCGAACCTAGAACATTGAACACCTTAAGAACTACTATCCTTGGGGAATTTCAAAATCATATCAGTATCTATAAAAATTTCATTTTGATCATGAATGAAAATCCACTTTATTTACACGATGAGATTTTTAAGAGGATAGAGAGATTCGAGGAGACTGACCAAGGTCCTCGTTTTCTCTGCCTCCTGAGGACAGAGAGACTCAAGGATACCAACCAAGGTCCTCACTTTCTCTGCCTCCCAATGATCAACCTCAAGAGTATAGAGAAATTCAATGAGACCGACCAAGGTTCTTGCTTTCTCCTTCTCCCGAATACCGACCTCAAGAGGTTAGAGAGACTCGGGGAGACCGACCAAGGTCCTCGATTTCTCTATCCCCCAAGGACTGACCTCTAGAGGATGGAGAGATTCGAGGAGACCAACCAAGGTCCTCGTTTTCTCCTTCTCCTGGATACTGACCTCAAGAGGATAGAGAGATTCGAGGAGACTGACCAAGGTCCTCACCTTCTCCACCAACCGAATACCAACGTCAAGAAGATAAAGAGACTCGAGGAGACTGACCAAGGAATGATCTCAAAGAAATTGCTCCCCAACGAAGGCCCTTCTGACGAGATGTGAAAGTCTCAGAAAAATATAAGAGACAACTTTACTTCCGACACGTCAGGAGAACAACTCGTGGAAACACGAGGTACCATTCAAAAAACCAACTCCAAATACCCAGAGATTACTTCTTAAATTGCCTAAGTAAGTTTTCAGAACCAACCCTCTTATCTTTTATCCAAGGCAAAATTGCCCGAGCACTAGAGTAAGGTCCAAAACCGACCCTCATCCTTATTTTCCTAGGGGCCAGGAATTAGTTGGATAAAGCTGAAGTCAACATCGGGGAATTTCTTGCTCGCCTCTCCATGAAAAGCTTCATGCCCAGCCAAGTTAGAACCACTAACTACCCCCTGAAACTCGTAATTCTCCTCTTGATACTTCTTAACTGCCTCTTTCTTCCGATCGACAATACTCTACCCTTTCTCCTCTAACTCTCGAGTGAGTTTAAAGACCTTCCCTCCAGCTAGGTGACACGATCCATCCCTCTTAAAAAAGGCTCGGAGAACTTCTTAGCATGAGCAGTAGAGTCGGACGATGTCTTCTTGAAAGCCTTATTTTCCTTCAGGGCACACCTAAGGCTATCCTTCTTTAGAGTGGACTCGGATTTCCAAAGTCGAGCCACCAAATTCAAAGTCACATGGTTCCCCACAAAGAGCGAGGAAAAGATATCAGCAAGCTACAAAAAGGGAGAAGCCTTCTTAAGAAAATATTACAAGAAAAGAAGCAGAAGAAATGATGGAACATACCTTGACCATCTTCTCACAAGCTTGAGCATGGACTTCTGAAGGACCCAACTTTTTGAGGCCTTTCCACCGCTGCCTTAGTAAGTTAGCTCTGCACCCAAGCAACTAGGGAATCGGCCCGAGTAGTGGGCAAGACGACTTGTATCTCAGAGGCATTTCATGGTGCTTCAAGATGCCCAAACCCTTGTTGGCCCAAATGAAACCTAAAAGGGGGTAATTAGGTTGTCTAAGTTAATAAGTAATTTTGGCTTTCTTTAATTCATACTAATTATGCAATATAAATAATTGTATAATTAAGAAGAAAAAGTGTATGATAAGTAATGTACTATAGATGATGCAATTAAGTAGTAGAGAATAAGAAGAACAAACAAGATTTATAGATGTTTAGCCCCAATCACAATGAGCTACATCTTCTCTTTTCCTTCTCCACGGAGCTTCTCTTTCACTATCTCGATCTCCTTCAACAAGTCAAGATCAAAACCCTTACAAGCCTCGTCTTCTCTGATAGGTGAAGAAGCACCTTTACAATTTCAAGCACAATAGATTCACTTTCAAGCTCACTTGATACAACAATATTCTCCTCTCTTTACAATGACAAATCACTCAAATAAAATCAAAAGAGAGAGAAAATCACAATTGGCCTTGTAGCCAAGATCTCACAATAATGATATTTCCTTGATGTGTATATCACTCTTAGACTGCTCAAGAAGTCCCCAAGAACTCTCCAAATAATGTTGCTTCAATAAGCCTCACAATGGCCTTTTATGGTGGAAGCAAATGGACAAGTAAATGGCCCCAAAAGCGAGTTGTTAGAGCCCCAACGGCTACATCCGGAATGCTGTCCAGTAGACCGGATGACAATCCAGAATGCATCCAAAACTTTCTATCAAAGTCTGGAATGTCATTTGGAAGGCATGTCCGGTTGACCGCTTACCCCATCCAGCATGCCAAATCCTCCATCCAGTAGACCGGATTCCTCATCCAGTAGACCGAATACAGCATTGCTCTATGCACTCCTGTCAACTTCCAATGTGATTTTTTGACCCAAGTTCGAATATGACAAAACCTATTTTAGACAAAGTTGTAGATCTTCATGTCTACTTTCCAACCCTATTTGAATCAGGTCATGTGGGTATCGGAATACAAAGTTATGTCCAAATTACAGAGCACATGTCTGATTTTCCTAATTGTCAGATTTTGTGAACTACCTCCAACTTCCATGCCCTTTTTCACATACAAGACATTCAAATCTCAAAATTATTTTTTCATGCAAACTTGTAGTCTTCTTTCTAGCCACACGTGAATCAATACAATTGGACATCTGTGTCAAAAGATATTCCCGTATTACCAAGACTGTCAAATTAATCGATTTTAGCATTCTTCCTTCTTAGCTTGTTTCTTTTACTTATTTGCCTTTATCCTTCGACTCTTCTTCTCAACCAACATCATTAAATTCCTAACTTAAATAATGATCATATAAAAATTATCATTAACCTCTTCAAGCTTCCCTCTTATAACCATCAAACCGATGATGTTGTTGCTTAAGCTTATCATGTTCATTCCATCCTATTCTTCATCTTCAATTCAACCACTTTAGCAATACTCATTCTCTTCATTTATTTTCAAATTAAATCATCCAAGTGAGCATTTAACCTTTGCACATCTTCTCCTTTGGTTCTTTATATCTGGTGAAGCATATTTTCCATCACACCACACCTTGTGTCATGCAATACTTTCAACCAAACTCACAAGAAGATGATTAGTAATACAAGAGTGTTTGTTTTCATCAAAACCTTGCTTAACCAAGCATAGGGTCAACAACTCGTAGAAGGAATGAACCCTCTGATTTTTTGGGAAAGATCCATTATGGGGATCGGGACATCACCAACAACCTTCTGACCGTTCTTGTCAGTATCTCGCTGACATATGGCTCATCCGAAGAGATCATAGAGATTGAGGGAAGTTTTCTCCCTTTCGGAAGGTTGAACTTCTTGTGTGGGGGCATGTCCCATTTGGCAACTATTGACTTGGCCTTCAAAATGGCCAAAGATTTCTTGTCCAAAGGAAGGTAGGATGACTCTGCTAGATCTCCAAACACATTGATATTTTTTTTAAAAATAATAATAATAATAATAAAATAATAATAATAATAAATAGTTTTTAAAAAGCTTACTTTTGTCTTTCGCCATAAAAAATTTGAAGTCGTGAAAAGGGTAATTCTCAGCTCGCCTCACCTGGTTGCGCAATTCAGCAAAAATGTGAAGACGATGAAGGCACCTATGAGGAATAATCACGAAAGAGAAATCAAAGAAAGAATGAGATGCGGGGAAATATAACTCATTAGATGGATCTGAAGTACCCCAGACCCTAGGCACCCTTGCTCCTTCTACTGAGGGTCCTTCATTTGGCTCAAACTCCCAATCCCCAAACACGAAGAAAAATCAGGGTTTCCAATCTTTTGTTGGAATTTGGAAGCCTCGAAACGATCTTGGAAACAGTATTGTGGGTACTAAAGTAGAAGAACCCCTTCTGATTACACTCCTTCACCTTAAAGCAAAAAACAAATTCTTCCAACGAAATAGAATGACGACTGCTCAAGTGCCAAAGAGCCATCAGACCTACCAACGTTTTTCACACATTTGAAACGAGCTGACAAGGGAACAAACCAAGCTAATAAAGTACCAGCCTAACGAAAGAAGGGGTAGGAAACCTAATACCGACCTTTAAGGCCGATTCGGGGAAACATACCTCCTCATCAGAGAACGAACAGGCTCACTCATGTGGTAATGGAAACCTAAGTCGAACACCATCATGAATTTTGAACTTATACCTCAGACCTAATAAACTTCTCTCCGATAGACTACACTCTACTCGTAGGCTTTCCAAAGGGAAGCCTTGTCAAATATAGAGGAATAAGAGGCCTCTAAGACCGGTGATTAACCCTAATTAGTATATAAATTAGGATAATTAAATAAGTTAAATTTGTAAGATAAAACAATTAAACACTGTCAATTATGGTTTGTGCGTAAGCTAGGGTTTTTCGTGTGTTATGTTTAAAATTTCAGGGTTTTATGGGCGGAATCATCAGAAATCAGGAGGAACAATTTATCAAAGCTTGAAACAATAAAGGGGGCAAGTGTAAAATAACCAAAAAAATGGCCAGCACAACAAACAAATGAGGATCCAGCAAAGCACCACCGTCCGGACGGTACTCCTAGGCGGCTCATGATGATCTGCCACCTCCAGCTTCTTTCTTCTCTATATAAAGGCCATACATGGCCTTCTTCTGGATGATCAGCACGAGGGGGCCAAGGAGAGAGGAACTCCAGGAAATAAAAAATAATAGAAGGAAAAGGAAAGAAAGAAAAGAAATGAAAAAAGTCATAGAAATATTCCAGATCCGGTGCGACTTACTCTTTAGCCAAAACTCTGTATTTCTACATTTCTGTTATGTCTTTCTACTTGGAGAGTTGAACTGACGTCACCTTTATATTTTAATCAATATTAAGGGTGATTGTATTTCAGTTATTCCTTGCGAAAGAAGTATCTGTGTCTGTATTTTATTTAATACTGTAATGAGAATTACACGCACTTCTTGCTTGTTTATAGCAATGGAGCGTGAGTAGTCTCCTTATACCCTTCATGCATGATACAGTGATGCACGTAATTGGGTGTTACTACGTAGCCCAGAATTATGTCATCAATGAATCATCAACCTGCCGGTTGAATATCTACGGTGTTCCAACGGAATGCCTTGACATCCAGGTTCACTGAGGATGTTTTACTATTGTATGGTATATAACACTATCAGATTAATGACCTAAGTGATCCACTTGAATGGCTTGTCCTTCTGGTTCACTAGGGTCGTTTAACTTGTATATAAAGCTGTCAGATTAATGACCTAAGTGATCCACTTGAATGGCTTGTCCTTCTGGTTCACTAGGGACGTTTAACTGATACATGGTATTAAACTAACAATTGAGTAATTTCGGTATTCCTCATGAATGGCTTGTCCTTCTAGTTTACTTAAATTAGTCAATTGACATATATAACACCAGCTAACCTAAGAAGTTGCTGTGTTTACTATACATCAGACCTATCGGTTGACTTTTCAAGTGTCAGGGAAGTTAATTGTTGTAAAGTGGCATTTCCAGTACTTAACCAAGATAATGCATATGGGATCCTTAAACTGACAGGTATCTTTTCATATTATTGTCTCTAACAATCTATTTACGTACTTTATTTAATCAGACTAGTTATCAATCTAAGATAACACCACAAGCTATCTTATGTCCGCTACATTAAAAACAACTTTATTGTTTCTATTTTAAATTCGAATTATTAAAACTCTTCGTGGGATCGATCTTGGACTTAAACCGAGAAAACTATAATTTGACCACTTATACTTGGGTGTATGATATTAAAACAAGTCGAATCAAGTATTTTGCGCCGTTGCCAGGGAGTTACGGTAATTTGAAATTAAATATAATAAAGAAGTTGTTTACTTATATGTTTATAAACTGTTTGTTTATTTTTAATAGTTTATGTTTGTTCATTCATCAGTAGGTTCTGTAAATCAGTCATTTCCGTCGTCTTCATCATCTTCATCTACACAAACATCATTTGAATTAAGTATGGCTCAAAACGTACCTAGGGGGCAAGAATAAGAGCAAGAAGATGTTCAAAATATCCGACCATTAAGAGAATATTTACATCCCACACGAACTAATGTCCCGTCATGTTTTGCTTTTCCAAAATATGCTCCAAATCTTAATATTAAACCAGGAACAATATAGTTATTACCTCATTTCCATGGTTTGGAAACTAAAAACTCTTATGTTCATATGAAAGAATTCGAGGAAGTCTGTGGAACTCTGCAAGATAGTTCTGAAATGGCACGATTAAAGCTTTTTTCCTTTTTCCTTAAAAGATAAAGCTAAACAGTGGCTTAATTGTTTAAGAGCTAATTTTATTACAAATTGACAAGCTCTACAAACTGAGTTTTTCAAAAAAAAAAAATTTGTGCATCGTACAAATGCATTAAGACGTCAAATAATGAATTTTTCTATAAAGGAAGAGGAAATTTTTTATCAATGTTGGGAAATATTTAAAGATCTTCTCCGAGCTTGTCCACATCATGCATTTGAAAACTGGACTTTAGTTGGTTTCTTTTATGATGCTCTTCCATCTGCAATGAGACAATTGTTGAAATGATGGCCCAAGGAGAATTTATGAGTAAAAACCCTGAGGAAGCATTTCAATTTTTTGATATTATTTCTGAAAGTTCCCAAATGTGGGACTCGACTTCTTCAAACATTGTTGAAACTAAAGCATCTACATCTGAAAGAGGAAAATATATATTAAAAGAAGATGATGATTTAAGAGCTAAAATGGCTAGTTTATCTAAAAAATTAGAAGCCTTAGAGATGAAAAAAATTAAGAGTCTGTTGTTTCTTCTAATGACCAATTATGTGAAATTTGTGCGTTGTCAGAACATCCTGCTGGAGAATGTCCAACAATACCTGCATTTAAATAAGTTTTAATTGAACAATCTAATGCTATTCTAACTTATAATAAGCCTTATCTAAATCCATATTCTGAAACTTACAATCCAGGATGGATAAATCATCCAAATTTTAGTTGAAAAAATACACAACCTCCAAATCAAATACAAGGTCCACCACAGCTATAGAATCAACAACAATATCAACCTTATCAACCTCCTCATAGAAGGACTCTAGAAGATAATATGAATCAATTTATTCAGAGTCAAATGAGTTTTAATAATCAAATAACTAAGACATTTAATGAATTTAAAGCTCAAACTTCACAAAGTATTGAAGACATTAAGAGTCATTTAGCTAAATTAACCCAGTCCTTGAGTATGTCAGACAAGGGGAAATTTCCATCTCAACCTAAACCTCCACAAAGTCAGAGTCAAGCTAACATTATATCCTCCGAACTTTCTCCAAGTCAAGTACAAGCAATCACCACACTGAGAAGTTGTAAGATTATTGACAAGACCATTAAACCTAAGATTACAAAAAAAAAATACGTAAGTCAATTCCTGTAAATGAACCACTTGAACCTGAACTTTCAGCCGAAAAACAACTAGAAATACAAAATGAGAGAGATCCTCCATGTCCTATTCTTTTACCTTTTCCTCAAAGGGTTAAGAAGTCTTCATCTGTAAAAAATCAATTTGACATTTATGAATTGTTTAAACAAGTAAATATTAACATTCCTTTGTTGGATGCAATAAAACGAGTTCCAGCTTATGCAAGTTTTTGAAAGATCTTTGTACAATAAAAAGAAAAACAAATGTACCAAAGAAGGCATTTCTAACTGAACAAGTTAGCACTATAATACAACATAATACTCTTCTTAAGTACAAAGATCCAGATAGTCCTATAGTTTCATGTATCATTGGAAATTTCTGAATTGAACAAGCTCTGTTAGATCTGGGAGCCAGTTGTAATTTAATGTCATATTCAGTATATACACAATTAGGATTGAGTGAGTTAAAACCTGCCAATGTTACATTGCAATTAGCAGACCGATCGATAAAAACCCCACGAGGAATTGTGGAGGATGTTATTGTCCAAGTTGATCAATTCTAATTTCCAGCAGATTTTATCGTTTTAGACACCCAACCAATTTTTCATGCATCTGCATACATACATGTTATTTTGGGTCGACCATTCCTAACTACATCAAATGCACTGATTAATTGTAGGAATGAAGTCATGAAACTTTCATTTGGAAACATAACTTTAGAATTAAATGTTTTTAACATTGCCAAACAACCCAGAGAAGAAGATGAAATGCATGAAGTAAATTGTGTTGAGTTGTTAACTCAGAGTTTATTTGAAAACATTTTTATGAAAAAAGAATCATATGCATTAGAATCTATACCTGACATTGAATCTAAAGATATATCAGCAGGGGATCCACCTGAATCTAAAGAATCTAACATCAAAGTTTTTAAACCAGAATTAAAACTTCTTCCATCTAACCTAAAATATCTCTTTTTGGGGGAAGATGAAATTTATCCAGTGATAATATCATCAAAATTATCTGGAATTTAAGAAAAAGAATTGAAAAAAATTCTGAAAGATCACCAAAGTGTTATTGGATGGACGATAGTAGATATGAAAGGTATAAGTCCACTTCTATGTACCCACTGTATCTATTTAGAAGAAAATGCTAAACCATCTCATCAAATGTAAAGAAGATTGAATCCATACTTGAAAGAAGTAGTCCGTGCTGAAGTACTTAAACTATTAGATGCTAATATTATTTACCCTATATCTGATAGAAAATGAGTTAGTCCTACACAAGTAGTCCCTAAAAATTCTTAGTTCCTATGCGTACAGTCACAGGATGGCGTGTGTGTATTGACTATCAAAAACTAAATTCCCTCACCAGAAAAGATCATTTTTCGTTGCCTTTTCTAGATCAAGTTTTAGAAAGAATAGCTGGTCATGCATATTATTATTTTTTAAATGGATATTCTAGTTATAATTAAATTGAAATTGCAATATATGATCAAGAAAAAACTACATTTACATGTCCTTTCGGTACTTTTGCTTATAAAATGATGTCTTTTGGATTATGTAATGCCCCAGCTATTTTTTAGCGTTGCATGCTAAGCATATTTAGTGATATGGTAGAACGACATCTAGAAGTTTTTATGGACGATTTTTCGGTATGGTGATTCATTTCATTTATGTTTAGAAAATCTTGAAAAAATACTTATTCAATGTGAAGAAACAAACTTTGTTTTAAATTGGAAAAAATGTCATTTCATGGTTACACAAGGTATTGTTTTAGGTTACATAGTTTCTGAAAAAGGAATTGAAGTTGATAAATCAAAAATTGACTTAATAGCTAATCTTCCTTCACCGAAAACTGTAAAAGATGTTCGATCTTTCCTAGGTCATGCAGGATTTTATAGAAGATTTATTAAAAATTTTAGTGCAATATCTAAACCAATATGTAATCTCTTATGCCAAGATATAGTATTTGACTGGAATAAAGCATATCAATTAGCATTTGATAAATTAAAAAATATGCTAATTTCTGCACCTATTATGCAACCTCCTGACTGGTCTTTACCTTTTGAATTAATGTGTGATGCAAGTGATTACGCAGTCGGAGCTGTATTAGGTCAAAGAAGATATAAAAAATCTTATGTTATTTACTATGCAAGCAAAACTTTAAATGATGCGCAAATGAATTATTCAACTACAGAAAAAGAATTACTTGTTGTTGTGTTTGCATTAGATAAATTTCGTTCATATTTGGTTAGATCATCAATTGTTGTATTTACAGATCATGCAGTTTTGAAATATTTACTTACTAAGAAAGATACTAAGCCATGTCTTTTACTTTGGATTTTATTACTTCAAAAATTTGATCTTATTATTAAAGATAAAAAAGGAGTTGAAAATGTGGTAGCAGATCACCTATCAAGACTAAATTATGATATAAAGAAAGAACCAATTCCGATTAGAGAAACTTTTCCAGATGAACAACTTTTTGCAATAACAAAAGTATCATGGTATGCAGATATAGCCAATTATTTAACTGCTGGTACTATTCCTTCTAACTATACTTGGACTGATAAAAATAAGTTTCTAAGTGAGGTGCGTATTTTTTTCTGGGAAGATCCTTATTTGTTTAAATACTGTAAAGATCAGATAATAAGACGTTGTGTACTTAATCATGAAATCGGTCAAGTGATTCAGTTTTGTCACTCTGAAGCTTGAGAAGGCCATTTTGTTTCAAAGAAAACCGCTGCTAAAATTTTGCAGTGTGGATTTTATTGGCCAACTCTTTTTAAAGACGTTCATATCTTTTGTTTAAATTGTGACAGATATCAAAGAATGGGAAATATTTCAAAAAGAAATATAATGCCTTTGAACCCTATTTTAATTGTTGAAATTTTCGATTATTGGAGCATTGGTTTTATGGGACCATTTCCCCCATCTTTTGTTTATCTGTACATTTTGGTTGCTGTTGACTATGTTTCTAAATGGGTAGAAGCAATTCCATGTAGAAATAATGATCACAAAACAGTGATCAAGTTTTTAAAAGAAAATATTTTATCTAGATTTGGAATTCCTCGAACCATTATCAGTGATGGTGGATTACATTTTTGTAATAAATTTTTTGAAAATCTTATGAAAAAATAATCGATTTCTTATAAAATATCCACTCTGTATCATCCACAGACAAGTGGACAAGCTGAATTAGCCAATAGGGAGATAAAATACATTTTAGAAAAAATAGTAAATCCAGATCGTAAGAATTGGTCTTTAAGATTGACGGATGCGCTTTGGGCTTACTGTACTGCATATAAAACTATATTAGGAATGTCTCCTTATCGATTAGTTTTTGGTAAACCATGTCACTTACCTGTAAAATTAGAACATCGAGCATATTGGGCAATCAAAATGAATTTTGATATGGATAAAGCTGGAATAGCTCGTAAGCTACAAATTAATGAGTTAGAAGAACTAAGAAACGAAGCCTATGAAAACGCAAATATTGTTAAATCCAGAACAAAATTTTTTCATGATAAAAATATCATGCGGAAATCTTTTGAACCGTCTCAAAAAGTTCTGTTATATAATGCAAAATTTCGTTTATTTCCTGAAAAATTAAGATCTAGATGGACATGTCCATATATTGTCAAACAAGTTATTAACTATGGGGCAATTGAAATTGAGAATCCATTAACCGGAAATATTTTTAAAGTCAACGGTCAAAGGCTTAAACCCTATTATGAGTGATTTACTCAAGATATAATTTCTATCCAACTATTTGAACCAGTCTATGTATTATCAAAAACTTATATTGTTGTTTGACTATAAATAAAAGTACTAATCGTTTTTTTATTTCTATGACAAATCTCCTGAATGAGAACCAGCTATCGTAATCGCTGAACAGCAACAAATTGCAGATTTTCATATACATTACGGACAGTGTTTCATATAGCTGGGAGAGGAAGGAATTATTAAAATAAGTTTTAAAATATATTTGTTTGTGTATTGTTAAAAATTTTGTTCGTCTTTGTGACTGACAGGCGTTAAAAAACTGGATAGTGAGTCAAGTGTTTGAAATATTTTTAAATTTTCGAAAAATAAGTTCACAATGGATGAGAAACTGTTTTGGTTAAGCTTAATTTTACTGCGTCATCTTCCAAAAGATATACATGCATTGATCATGTAAAAAGTTAGAAGAGTTAGAAATTTAGAAATTTTTGAAAGTCAAGCAAAACCGTTATGTGGAAAAAGTACATTTGCTAAACACCGACGAGTAAATTGTCTCGGTGGTTGTGTAAGATGTGGTCATACAGAGCATTTGAGATAATATAATCAGTGTGCGGAACCAATTTCAGGTTGAGCGTCAAATCGTCTCCGATGGATTAGGTATGGGCAGAGTAAGGAATACCCTGAGACGTCATCCTATTCTACCCCTATGTTAACAAGATACGTGAGAAGTAAAGTTAACTGTGCCACTGGTATTACTGATCCAGAAACTTCTGACTCTGAATCTGAATTAAAGTATGATCAAATAATATATAATTAATGTACATAAATGTAAATAACTATAGAATAAATAGGAAAATCAGTAAATAATAAATAACAAATAAAAGAATAAAAACAACCAATTTTTGAAAAGAAAAAGAGTGGTTAGCAAAGTTTTGTGGAATATTTAAAATTGTAACTAACTTTTGTTACTGCAGGAAACTGAAAGAAGCAGAAAATTAGAAAGTTTGCATAATGCAAAGCAAAACTAGTCAACTAGCACCGTCTGGACGGTGGTGCTAGCGTTCGGATGGCAATGCCCATTTAAACACCTCCTGCATGCAGAAACCAATCAGTTCATTCTCCCTCGCAGCCAAAATTCGAACACAGCCGGATTTTCTCTAAGGATTCTTCTTAAATCTGCTACACTCAACCATTTTTCTTCAAATTTTCTCTGATTATTCACTTACCCATTACATTTTGAAGGTTTCTACCGATTGAAATCAGTTGAAACCAAGTATCTGAAAAGAAATCAAGAAAAACATGGATTCAAGAAGAAAAACAAGAGGATCTTCAAGTCGGGCTCGAAGGGATCAACCATAGCAACCTCAAGCACCACCACAACAACCTCAGCCAGGAAACATCTACAATGAGGTGATTTTTGAGAATGTTAATCAACAAGCCTGGTACGATGCTCATTTCATGACTAAAACTATTATTCCTGAAAGGCCAATAATCTATGCAAATTTTGAAAACATAAGAGTTAGACAAATTCTTGTTGAATGTGGTTGGCTTGATTATGTTAGATTTATTGCTCCTGCCTATGACTGTTTGGTCCGTGAATTTTATAGTAATGCAAAAATAATTGGAGAACGACAACTGCGTGTATTTGTTCGGGGTATTGTTTTCCATGTTACACCGGCTACTATAGCCTAATTTTTTTAGCCCATGCAAAGACTACCCAACCCGCAATATCCTTACACTAAATTACCTGATTTGAATGAAGTAGGGAGAGAATTGACGGGTAATCCAGAGTTTGGTTGGGGTAGACCAAATAAATACATAAAACAAGGTGATCTGACAGACAAATACAGAATTCTGAATATCAACACAGTAAATAGTTTGTTACCCCGAGTCCAGAAAAATCAGATTTATATTGAGCAGGCCTAATTTGTGTATGAATTTGGGATGGGACACACAATTGATCTTCCAAACCTTATCATGGATCAAATATTACTTGTTATGGATAGAAAGAAACCCTCATTCCCATATGCTATGTTAGTTTCTCAATTATGCAGGAATAAGGGAGTAATCATAAATCCCATATGGAAAACGGTGGAGCATTTTGCACCATTAAATAAAACTTCATTGAAAAAGAGCCATGGAGTACAGCCTGAGGAACAACCCGAAGTACCACTTCCACAACAAGATGAGCCATTTCAAGTACCACCTGAAGAATTCATCCCGCAAGAACAGCCTCCACCACAAGAAGATCAGCTATACATACTAGTGGACGATAGAACCGATAGACAGATCTTACTAGGATTGGAGACTACTGTTACTCAGCTTGGTGCTAGCATTATCCAGATCAATCAACGTATAAATGATTATGAGCAGAATCAAGCTGAGATGTTAAGGCTACTGAGACAGCATTTTGGAGGAGGACCATCTACATCTTGATCTGAGACACTGGAAATTCTACAAGAACTTTGCTATCTTTTACTCATCTTTTAATTATGCACTCTAATTTACTTTATGTTTTGAATCTGTGTTGATTTTAAACTTATTTGTGTTTAAGTTTGTTTTTGTTATTTAATGTGGAACTCATGTTTTTAAGTTAGGAGGATTATTTCATATAATTCACAATTTAATTAGGTTATTATTTCCATGTTTTGCAAGGATAGTCTTAATTTGATGACACGAGATTTTCATATTTTAGTTGTATATTATCTTAATATTTTTGTTTAAAATTAATCTTATGAGCACAAATAGATTTCTTTATTATAGAAACCTTTTGAAATATTACACTCTTTACATATATAGTGGAGATATAAAACCAATTGCAGAATTTGAGCCAATCTTTCTTAGAGAGATATTCTACATCTACTCAAATAAGAATCTTCGATTCAACGGTAAATTTTCTTTGAATAATCTCATTAGTTTTGTTTTGATTAGCACTCATTAGATTGTATTGTTAGCATTATCTTTAAAATTCTTTCACTGAGGAATTATGCAGGTGTATGATTTCTGGAAAATGATCTTAGGCCATTTTTGACTAATTTTGAGCCTCAACCATTTCTTTTACAAAATTATATCCTTAGTCAACCATAATTGAGCCTAAAAGAGTATAAATTCTTTTCGTGAAACCCGAAAAAATACCCGAGCCACATGAAAATATATTAAACCTACCTTTTGCTATCTAATTTTCTTGCACCATCTTCTAAATCAATATGATATAGAAAAACAAAAGAGGAAGAAAAGGTGGAAAAGAGAGAAAAAAAAAAAAAGAAGGTATCTACTAAGCAACAAAAAGAAAAACCCATGAAAGAAATTTAAAGAGAAAATCAGAAAGAAAAGAGTCAAGAAAGTGAAAAATGGAAAGGATAAACATGTAAAGTCTTAGAAAGCTAGGAAGAGGCGTGTCACAATAAAAAAGGTAGCTTTTGAATTCCATTAACGTCATTTTTAAACCCTAAACCAATGGCCACGTTACGACCCAAAGAAAGTCATTTTTTATTCCAGAGATCATATACCTGTATTAATCCTATTAAAGGAGAATGTTAATAATGTATCTAATGTAGTATTAATATCTTTTCATGAGATTATGTCAAAATCCAATTTTATTCGAATAACTGTTCTTCTAATATACTACATGTGATATTATTTGTTTTGTTAACAATATTCCAATCACATGTAATTATTGAGGGAATAGTCACTATAACATATGTGTATTCTTTGCTGAGTGTATTTCAGGAAGGATTGACATCAAGACTACCATGAAAGATGGTAATATTTCTTAAGTGATTTTTAAATAAAAGAAATCATTACACACACAGAAAATTTTTTAGAAAAATATGTGGATAATGTTATAACTAACATGTGTTACTCTTGTAATGATCAGAAAAAAAAGACATATTCTAGCAATACACATGAATATTAATTTTATTTTATTTGTCAGAAATATGAATTATGATCTCCTAACTACTAAATTTTGTAGGTAGTTTTACGGAAAATCTTCACCAGACAAAACTCGTCCACTAGGGATCACCTAGGGGTTTCAAGGCTTGTTGCATATGCTAAATGCAATCGTTAAAAAATCTACGAAAATAATTTTACCTCTGTTTGTATTTTATTTTGTTAATAGTTGTTATCATTTACTAGAGACTAGTAAAAGTTTAAGTTGAGGAGTGTGATTAACCCTAATTAGTATATAAATTAGGATAATTAAATAAGTTAAATTTGTAAGATAAAACAATTAAAAACTGTCAATTATGGTTTGTGCGTAAGCTAGGGTTTTACATGTGTTATGTTTAAAATTTCAGGGTTTTATGGTCGGAATCATCAGAAATCAGGATGAGCAATTTATCAAAGCTTGAAACAATAAATGGGGCAAGTGTAAAATAACCAAAAAATGGCCAGCACAACAAATGGATGAGGATCCAGCAAAGCACCACGGTCCGGACGGTGGTGGTGGCGTACGGACGGTACTCCTAGGCGGCTCATGATGATCTGCCACCTCCAGCTTCTTTCTTCTCTATATAAAGGCCATGCATGGCCTTCTTTTGGATGATCAGCACGAGGGGGCCAAGGAGAGAGGAACTCCAGGAGAGAAAAAAGAATAGAAGGAAAAGAAAAGAAATGAAAAAGTCATAGAAATATTCCAGATCTGGTGCGACCTACTCTCCAGCCAAACTCTATATTTCTACATTTCTGTTATGTCTTTCTACTTGGAGAGTTGAACTGTCGTCACCTTTATATTTTAATCAATATTAAGGGTGATTGTATTTCAGTTATTCCTTGCGAAAGAAGTATCTGTGTCTTTATTTTATTTAATATTGTAATGAGAATTACCCGCACTTCTTGCTTGTTTATAGCAATGGAGCGTGAGTAGTCTCCTTATACCCTTCAGCGAAGGGTCAACATATGTATAATACTGGTTAAGTTGTGATAATGCCGATATTTAATTATACTATATATATATACCTCCTTAATTGTTGGATGGTTATATTTATATATACTCTACTATATTATATATTATTATGAACTTCATGCATGATACAACGATGTACGTAATTGGGTGTTACTACGTAGCCCGAAATTATGTCATCAGTGAATCATCAACCTGTCGGTTGAATATCTATGGTGTTCCAACGGAATGGCTTGACCTCCAGGTTCACTGAGGATGTTTTACTGTTGTATGGTATATAACACTATCAGATTAATGACCTAAGTAATCCACTTGAATGGCTTGTCCTTCTGGTTCACTAGGGTCGTTGGTATATAAAGCAGTCAGATTAATGACTTAAGTGATCCACTTGAATGGCTTGTCCTTCTGGTTCACTAGGGACGTTTAACTGATACATAGTATTAAACTAACAATTGAGTAATTTCAGTATTCCTCATGAATGACTTGTCCTTCTGGTTTACTTAAATTAGTCAATTGACATATATAACACCAGCTAACCTAATAAGTTGTTGTGTTTACTATATATCAGACCTACCGGTTGACTTTCCAAGTGATAGGGAAGTTAATTGTTGTAAGGTGGCATTTCCAGTACTTAACCAAGATAAAGCATGTGGGATCCTTAAACTGACAGGTATCTTTTCATATTATTGTCTTTAACAATCTATTTACATACTTTATTTAATCAAACTAGTTATCAATCTAAGCTCACACCACAAGCTATCTTATGTCCGCTACATTAATAACATTTTTACTGTTTCTATTTTAAATTCGAATTATTAAAACTCTTCGTGGGATCGATTTTGGACTTAAACCGAGAAAACTATAATTTGACCACTTATACTTAGGTGTATGATATAAAAACAAATTGAATCATCGGTGCCCTCCTATACCACACTGACGCCCTCCTGTTAAGTTTATTCCCTGAGAGGAATGCTTATTAGGACCCTTCAACTGCTCACCTCGGTCCTGCGATTCGTCCAAAGAAATTAATGACCCCAGGCATCACACCCCATCTCGAGAAAACCCCTTAGTTTCCCAGAGATGGAAGCGCAACTCAACATGTGGCAATACCTACGTCTGTAATGCATTAATACTTTTAAAAACAGTAAAGCCACCTAATAAACACAATAGATAGATAACTATATAACAGAGTATACAACGGGGTTGCTTGTACCAAAAAGATTAGGGCTTTTTTCTCTTTACAATAACAGGGAAAACAAACATTCCTGTACAATATGTACATAAATAAGCTTCCTTAATTTTCCCCCATCTCTACCATGCAAATGCAGTAGTAGACCTTCCTCTAGACTTCGGCATCTTGAAACCAATAATTTTCTTGAGTATATCGAACATCATACAAAGGAAATATAACAAAAATATAGATCAAATATATTTCCATCAAAAAGATACTCATAACTGGCAAATCACCACCAAAATGAACTCAACTCACTTTAAAACTCAAATTAACCTCATATATCAAAATAATAAATATAAGCAACGAGTCAAACAAGAACCTTTAGTAATGTCAAACTATCCATAATATTTAAGCAATGTCAAGGTATTTTCAATATTTAAGTAATGTCAAGTTATCTCAAAACAATTACGCAATATCAAAATCAACAACATGTAAGCCATATCAAGCTATCAACAACTTGGCACAGTGGATAATACTCAAATTATATACTTTTTATAAAAGCACATTTAATCCATAATTTAAGCAACTCACCTTAAATCAATTCGGCAAAATTGATTTCTCACATACAAAAAAATAAATTTGATATATCATATGCTTTTATTTCCATTTGTTATAAAGCAGTACACTCTTACCTTTACCACCGATAGATACCCCTCCTTACTTTACCATCGATCCCTAGGTGTAACTGAGGTAGTAGTCTCCGACCCTAACAATTAGCATATCTGCAAATGCAAGTGAACATCGACTCTAAAAATACACAATTGATGTAAATGAATGCAAATGCATATACTTCATGGTGTTTCGTATGTATTATAACTTAATCTTCACAAACGTTTGATTGATAGTTAAAATGGTCGATCAATCGATGTTATTGTCCTAACCGACGACTAAGCGAAGTCACCATAGGTAAATAGTTATCGATAACTTCATTTACTTCTTACCTTTATTCCATAACATGTTTAATACAATTTAATCGAGTCTCTTTAGCCCCATTTCTAGTCCATTCCTCAGCTTAATCATTTTGTCAAACATTAATATACGTTAAAGTGTTATACGATCCCATCATGCGAACTTAATTAAAATAGGCTTCTATCCTCAATAAATTAGCAAGAAATCAAGTTAATTATATAGTAGTCTTCTTAAGATTTTCAATCATAGGTCATGCGCTAAAATCGGAGTTCTATGTGAAGAGTTATGTTCATTTCTTTATAGAGATACTAAGCTAATTTGTAAGGTCTGTAGGACAATCCTCAAATGTTTTTCATGTTCTTCTCTACTTTAAGAATACACCAAAATATCATAAATGAAAACAATTACAAACGAATCTAGGTAAGGTTGAAATACCCGATTCATTAAGTCCATAAAGGCAGCAAGCGCATTTGTCAAATCAAATGACATCACCAGAAATTCAAAATGACCATACCTAGTTCGAAAAGTTGTCTTTAAAATGTCACTACTCCTTACTTTTAGCTAATGATAACCTGCCTTGAGATCCACCTTACTAAATACTTTGGCACCTTTCAACTGGTCAAATAAGTCATTAATGCGAGGCAAATGATATTTGTTATGCATTGTTACCTTATTTAACTGGTGGTAATCAATGCATAATATCAAAGTCCCATCCTTTTTCTTCACAAATAAAACAGGAGCACCCCATGGTGAAACACTAGGTCAGATAAATTAGATAACTTCTTTGGAAAGACATCTGAAAACTCCTGAACCATTGGAATATTTTTAAGTTGTACTTCTTCTTTCTTAGTGTCTACTACATAATCAAGATACCCCTGACAACCCTACCTAAGTAATTTCCTAGATTTCATAGTTGAGATTAGACAAGTAGGGGTCACCTTCCAATCACAAGAGAATCTAAACTTTGTTTCATTTGGTAGCTGAAATATCACCTCTTTTCTAAAACAGACTATCGAAGCATGATAGGTAGATAACAAATCCATCCACAAAATAATATCAAAATCTTGAATATCAAGGGATACAAGGTCAACATATAAGTCTCTATCATCGATATTCAACATACAACTCTTGTATACCATCTCCACTAACACTACCTCTTCTACTGGAGTAAAAACAGCTAAACTAGTATCCAAAAATGTCAAGTGTCGGTCCAAATGCATGCTAAATACACATGATATAAATGGATGTATTGTAACGCCCCAAAACACACCCTGGGCGGCATTACATACTAAAACCATTTACATCATGAGAGCACTAATATTATCCATAAATAAATTAAACTTCATTCATCATCCATAAAATATTTACATCATTATCCAAAAGAATATGCCCAACCATGGCATTTACATCTCAAAAATTAATTAAAGTAGCACAGCGGAATAGCAAAAGAAACTAGACCTTACAGTGTCCAAAAGAATAACCTAGTCTAGTACAAAAGAAGCTACATCTCTACATAGCCACCTCGGGATCTAGGTTCCCCTCGAGTGGAGCCTCCCAATGCCCTGACTCGTCGATGCCGAGATCCTCCTCTAGCACCAAATCTGAAAAATGTAATTTGTAGGGGATGAGCACGAAGCTCTGTAGCAAAATCTTCCCACACTCAAACAAGGTTTAGAAAAACATATAAAACGGTTGGTCTCATTTTCACAAATAGCATATATACCATTTTGAAGGAAAAGCAGGATATTTTAAATAGATCTCAAGTTTAAATGTTCGCAAGAATTTAAATGAACCGTAAAACTCAGTCACAATTATCACCATAACTATTTCCGACAGGTCCTTGTGGAGTCCCATACCTCCACAAACACTTGTTGGAAACCATTCCGTAACAATAATAATAATCTCATGTTCTTATGTATATTGATTCATCCCCGTACCATGTATGTTGATTGCTTCTCATGAATCTACCCAACGATTATACCTAGTCCACCTATTTACATCATAATCACAAGCACTATAGGAAAGGGCATCTACCATCCCAATGGCAGTGACGAGTCCCTTCCTAGGAAAAGTATAATATCCCTTGTTCGAACTCCAGTGAACGATAGTGGTTTCATTACCAAATGACAACCCACTACAAGTGCTAGGAAACCATCTCACCCCCACTGGGGTAGACTAACCTCTAACACTCTACGGCATCTCTCGAAGGCAATCCAAGTCCCTCACAACAACCATACAATTGAGGAAACCAACATATTCTCAATTCATCAACATTTCAAGGAATTACCAAATTCCACAATTTCTAATATAATGTTTCATAATATGATGGAAGAAAATGAGCAAGAGATCATCATAAGTAACATTTTGATGTACAATATCAAACACTAAAGTTTTGAAAGCAATACCAAGGAAAAATAGAGGGAAAAGTCCATTTCTCTTTAAAACCAAGGTTTGAAGATGAAAAGGAGAAATTTAATAGTTACCCAACCATCACAATGTTCAAAACATGGCATTTATTTCAAGAGGAACAAGAATCATGTATTTAATAGCAAGTACATATGATTTTAAACCAAAAGAATACATATAATGTAGCCCTAGCCTCAATGTAAGAACATAGGAAGAAATCCCCTACCTTTTTAATCCAAAGCTATAAATCCAAGACCCAACCTTCAAAACCTTCTTGTTCTCCTTCCTTTTCCTCCTCCTAGGGTTTCAAGAGATTTGGGTGAGATTGGGTGAAGAAGGGAAGAAAAGGAAATGGGTATAGAAGTGGAAATCTTGAGAAATCTAGGGTTTTGATCTTCAAGAATGGTGTAAATCTCCCTCTATATTTGTGTTTTTCTCTCCCTTTCTCTCTTTCTAAGGCTACCTAGGGTTTGGAGTGGTGAAATGGGGCTTAGAGAGGTGTAGGGATGTATTTATAGTGGAAGAAATGGAGAAAGACCCGAAGTCGGATCGGGCTGGGATTTATCGGGCGTACCGGTACGCGTACCGGTACGATTGAGCTACTGGAGTCCTGCGTACCGGTACGCGTACCGGTACGATCCAGCTTCTGGAGTTCTGCGTACCGGTACGGTTTGACTGCCAGATTTTTGTTTCAACTTCCAGTGCGATTTTGACCCATTTAGAGGTCGAATTGGAAACTTTTCATGAGATACACTTTTGTATCCCTAGATGTCTACTATCTACTGTCAAAATTTCAGATCAATTGGAGATCACAATAAAAAGTTATGACCTAAATACTAGAAGGTGTCCCAACTCCTTTTTACCCAAATTTCTCTCTCTAAAGTGTATTTTAACTCCGGGACACTTCCTAACTTCCAATACATCCATATTACCACTCCCAATGTTTTTCAACCTTCCGGATTCAATGGAATCATTATTTTGACCTACTAACTTTTAGAAACTTGTCTAATCACCCTTTTCAAGTTTAAACCTCTTCGACACGTGACTACCCAATCAAATTGTCTCCATAGCATTTATTCCTACGGTTTATTCTTATGTCACTACATATATTTACATCTTTACAAATATTATTTACTATATATATATCTCTATAAATATATAAAAGAAAATTCGGGGTGTTACATGTATAGATCTTAGATCCATCAGGACACGTGCATCTCTACCAGATATAGAGAAGTACCTGTAACAACCTCAAAAGTGGCTTGAGCATCCTGGCGGGTCATAGCAAACACCTTTCCTGGAGTAGTAGACTTGTTTGTTGCTCTTCTCCCACGACCACGATTGCCAAAAGAAACATTAACACCATTCCTCACACTATCAACTAAGGATGAAATAGACGCCGACCCTCCTTGGCATTGGGAAGCTTTATGTCCAAGTCCACCACATTTAAAACATACAAGACCTCAATCTGGCTGAGGGCAATCTTTAATAAAATGACATGTTGCCCCACATCGATAACAAGTGGCCTGTCCACTCCGGTTGCTTGAAGATCCTCTAATGGATTGGCTAAACCTTGGTTTGGATGGACTTTGGCTATGTCCTGAAAACGTTCTCCCAACTCAATTTACATTCTGGCTTCTAAAAGGCTACATCCTCTGACTGTTCCTAGAAAACCTACCCATATATTTACTACCTATCCTACCTTGTATCTGCCTTTCTTATGACTTTCCTCTTGACTTTGTTTCTCTTTCCCATATTTTTCAATTTTTTCCTTCACTTCTTTTTCCACTCGTCTTGTCATATTTACTAGCTTGATAAAAGTATTTGCATGATAAGCTGTAAGTGACAACCATAATGAATGATTTACATTATCATATCCAATGCAAAATGATACAATGCTAAGAATTTAGATTCATACTCAGCCGCTGACATCTTCCCTTGTGATAACTCCATATATTTTTACTCTTTCTCATACCAGTATGACTGTGGAAAATATTGTTCATCAAATGCTTTCTCAAACATAAACCAAGTAACCTTTATTGGAGTTGAATCCTAAGCTTCTTGTGTCGGGGTGATCATCAATCTCTTAGTATCCTCCGACCTTCTGTTCATCCGTTGGGCATATAATATAAAAAATACGTAACATAGTTTTTTTTTTTTTCCAATTTTCCGCCTCAGCTGGATTTATTGACCCCGCAAAACTTGGCGGCCCAAGCTTCTTAAAATGCTCGAATAAAGAAATACAGGATCTTGTCATTCCAGCTTGTGTTATTTCCCACTCAAGATTTTTAGTCTCTCTCACCCTTGCTTCAGATTGTTCCTCTACACCATGAGATCCACTATAGACCTCTTGATTTGATCGAACTAATCCCTCAATTGAATCAGATGCATCAGAATCTACCTCCTCAATGTAGTAATTTGTTTCCATTGCTCTATATTTGGAATTCATATCCAGTTACATAAAATAATATGTCCATGCAAACATGCACCATACGATCACTAGACATCTTAGGACACGACTAAGAACTCATACCCACTCAATCGACTCACCAACATACTTACTACAGTCCACCATTAGCACTAGACTTTGACATGTCTACAGAATCTATAGACACCAGCTTAGGTACCAAAAACTGTCACACCCCATCCCGAGAGACACTTTTGATTTTCTAGAGATGAAAGCGTAACTCAATACGTGACAATAACTGTGTTTGTAATGCATTAATGCTTTTAAAAACAATAAAGCCACCTAATAACACCATAAGAAAAAAATAAACTATATAACAGTGTACACAACGGGGTCGCTTGTACCAAAAAAGTTAAGTATTCTATCCCTTTACAACAATAGGGAAAACCAACATTCATGTACAATATGTACATAAATCAATTTTCTTAATTTTCCCCTATCTCTACCACGCTAATACAGTAGTAGACCTAACTCTAGACTTCGACATCCTGAAACCAATAATTTTCTTAAGTGTGCTGAACATCATAATCAAAAGAAATATAACAAAAATATGGATGAAATGTAATTCCACCAAAAAGATACACATAAGCCGCAAATCACCACCAAAGTTAACTCAACTCACTTTAACACTCAAATCAACCTCATATATCAAAATAATAAATATACACATAAACAACGAGTCAAACAACAACATTTAAGTAATGTCAAACTATCTAAAACATTTAAGCAATGTCAAGTTATCTCACAATAATTGCGCAATGTCAAAATCAAAAACATGTAAGCCATGTCAAACTATCAATAACTCAGCACAGTGGATAATACTCAAATCACAAGTCATTTTTATAAAAGCACATTTGATCCATAATTTAAACAACTCAACCCAAATCAATTCAGCAAAATTGATTTATCACATACAACAAAATAAACTTGATATATCATATACTTTTATTTCCATTTTTTATAAAGTAGTATATTCTCACTTTTACCACCAACAGATACCCCTCCTTACTTTAAGGTCAATTCCTAGGTGTAACCGAGATAGTAGCCTCCGACCCTAACAATTAGCATATGTGCAAATACAAGTGAGCATCGACTCTAAAATTACTCAATTGATACAAATGAATGCATATGAATATGTTTCATGGTGTTTCGTATATATTATAACTTAATCTTCCCAAACGTTCTATTGGTAGTTAAAATGGTTGATCAATCGATGTTATTGTCCTAACCAACGATTAAACGAAGTCACCATAGGTAAATAGTTATCGATAACTTCATTTACTTCTTATCTTTATTCCATATTATGTTTAATGCAATTTAATCAAGTCTCTTTAGCCCTGACGAGCACAAGGCACCCCGAGCAGTAAATGGCATGTTCCCGAACCCCGAGCAGCGTGTTGACACGAGGTGGTTATCCAGAAGTCGGGGGGAATTGTGATGCTCGGCCACAGGCCAACCACTTGCTACCAGGATGTTTGTGATGGTCGGGACGAAGTCATCAATGAGCGGCTCACTCCGACATAATAAGCTCTAACATCAGGTCGCCTTGCATTAATGAGGTGTCACAGACACTCATTGTGCTAGGCGAATGAGTCAGGACATTAATAGCTAAGATGTAAGATGCATCATGATAGTCACAGGGATAAATACATGGCTAAAATGCAAAATGAAGGTACATAAGCTAAAAACGCTCTGCATTGAATACCCTACACACTTTTACGCCGACTAACTTAAGATTCGGAGGGAATAAACTAGGTGTTCGCTCAGCCTCATTCCTAACCTTGCCCATTGTTTGTAGGATTGTTCGAAAGATCATCAGCTCAGATCACTATCTCAATTGATTGTAGGAATTCTCCTATGCAAATAGTTTGTTTGTACTTGTTGTATGGGAGGGTGTCAAGAGGAAAATTATTTGTTATGTATTATCAGAACAAAAAACCTTCACTAAGATTTGGCCAAATAATAGCAAAACCCCTTCAAATATGCATAATAACACTGCCTTCCCCTATCAATAACTCTTGTTCCTAACTAAATGACTATAATACCCTCGAGTTCAGCTTTTCTCCCACTGCTATCAACCACCAATCAAACCATCGTGCCTTCCCCTCTCCCCCCACCCACGTCTAGCCTCCTCACCATCTTCCATAATCCACCAAAAAACTTGAATTATTCTTGATTTCCATTTTGATTTGAAAATAGAATTAAAAATTGAAGCTATCACAAGAAAGATGAAGGTCTTCTGTGGGAGTGGAGGTACTGGCGGGTAGGTGAGTTATCCTCCGAATAATGCATAGTGATAAATGTGACAAAATCAAATTTTCAAGCTTTGATCATAACCAAAACCCATTGTCCATTTTTTATTTGGGTATATCTTTTTGATGGGTGAATTAGGTATTTGACTGAGCCTCTCCCTCACTCCAATCCCTTATCTATGCAATTCTTTCACTAATCTCTATGTGTGTATTGTACTAGAGTTGGGTTGATGATGTGCAATTGGGTTTGATTGTATGATCAAGAGGTGGAGTAGTCGGTCAGTGGGTAAGGACCCAAGTGGGATAGGGGAGTTGCAGTGGTGGTGTGAGGTGGAGGGGTTGGCAGGTTGGTGGGTGGGGCTTGGGTAGGGGGGTGGTTGGTGGTTTAGTGTGGGATGGAGAGGTTAGTAGGTTGGACGAAGGAAAGGGAGTGGCAAGGGAGTTACAATGGTTTCCACTTTAACTTTGCACATACGTTTCAACGTCTTATTTTATTTCCAACGAAAGCAGAGTTTTTCAGGAAAAAACATGTTTTTATCGACAAAATAGGTTTCCTTGGTAAAACTCATATTTCTTATAGTGTCCTAGAACTTGACAACATACGTAATGAAGCAAGAAATAACATTTCTCTACATTATCATAATAGAGTATATGTAAGAGGTGAGATCGTATGGAAAACCACGCTGTCCTTGGCCCTTGAAGAAGAATCTTCTTTTTCCTGGATTGCAATTATGAAATACGTGTGAAGTGGATAAAAAGAAGCAAGGTATTTTTTTTTATTAAAAAGGGGTGGGGGCAAGGAAGAGTGCCCAGCGACCACCCCGATAGGCCCTCACTAGTGGGATCATAAGGCCCCTGACTGCGCCTGAAACACCTCTCGGGACCAAACCTAACACTTGGAAAAGATTGTTATTGATCTGGACCATTAGTTCGGAACCCTATTCCGAGGGACATCTTGAGAGCCAAATTTTTAGAGCCGAGGCCTTTTGGCGAAGTCAAGTCAATTTTGGACTATCAAACCTTACAACTTATGAGAAAACCCTATAAAGTAAAAGAAGTCGTGCACGTTACTACGTTGGTCACCCTCTATTCCACTTTTACTTTGGTTCTTGTTTTAAGGTGTCTTTTGTAAAAGTGGAAGAATAGTTTGTTCTGTAACCATTGGAAGATGGGTTGTGAAGAGACAAATTATTAGGTGATTGAATAATTTTGTTCCTATAAAATACATTAGAAGAAACTCTAGTATAATTTTAGAAATGCACTTAGCTATATGTTTTTCTAAAGGGTATTACCAAACTATAAAGGACAAATAATCTTCTAACCCAAAAAACGTTAAAAAAAAGTTGTCATAGTGCATGAAACCAAGTTGAATTTGGCCACCGAAGAAGAATCCTCTTTTTTTGGGTTGCAGAGATGAGATAAAAAAAGTGAATAAAAAGAAACTGGGTATATTCCTATCTCCAAAGTGTAAAATGGTCCCCTAAACTGGACTTTATCATTTGATTCCTATATATTCAGGGACGATTCAAGTCAATTTGAGGTTTAAAATTAAAACAAAAATATTAAATGAATGTTTTTTTATTTTTAATATTATTTTTTTAAAAAAAATTAATTTATTTTTAATTTTCTATGTGAGAGGGAGACAAAAGAAGGATGTGTTAATATTGTCGAAAAAGAGATTTCAACTTTTGTTTTTATTTTCTACCACAGAGAAGGAGATAGAGTGTTTAATTTCAACTTTTGTTTTTTTTTTTTTTACTGGATGGAGAGAGAGATAGAAAGTGGGTGGAAGTAAATATGAGTTGACATATGAGGATTTATATTACAACGTAAATATTTTAATTTTGGTGAAATACGCGGGGTTGCAATCTAGTGGTTTTGGCTCCTTTCTAATTACAAAATAACTACATGATCTAGCAATTCATTTTGTGTGGTGGGAATGTATCCAAGTCGGCAAATTTGGTCTATCGTTAAATTTATAATAATTTAAAATACATATTTAAATTTAAGACTTTTTTTTTTTTTTTTTATCAGGGTTTAAGACTTATTGACATGAGTAAATCCTCACCATAAAAAATAGAGTGAATTATAATTTGTACCTTAAAAGATTTAAGAATTTTTATTTTACACCCTCAAACGGTTCAATTTAGTCATTTCATTTGTTTTCGTTATTCATTCTGGCAACAACAATAAGGTAGTTTTTTACGGAATAAGAAACAAAAACTAACGGAAAGACCGCATTGTAATACTTTTAATATATTAAGAGTGCGAATTTAATCTTTGAAGGTAAAAAATAAAAAAAATTAAATTTTTAAGGTACAAAAAATTTCTCCCTAAAAAATAAGTTGAAGAATCCTCCAATTATTTTATAATTAGAGGAGAGCCTAGCCCGCAACCTAGTCTTTGACTATTGTTAGATTTTTCGGTTCCTTATTTTTATCACACTGATGGACTCATCTCATTTAGTTCATGAATCCACGGAAAGGCTAAAGATCTCAAGTACCATCGTCACCCTCTTCCTCTTACAAATGAACTAGGAGTTAATTACACATATATCGTATTTTAAAAAGATTTTTTTATAGTTTTATGATTATTTTAAGAGTTTATTATAATTTGCCCCTCTAACTATGTCTCTTGTTGTAATCAACTCCCCATGATTTTAAATGCAACAGTTTGCTCCCTTCAAGTTTTAAGTAGACTAAATTGGCTGACAACAGTGATCGGAACATAAAAGTATCATTACACCTTCCATATTGTACATTATTTTTCATATTTTTTTTTTTTGAGATACTAATTCCATTACTAATAAATAAGGAAACAAAAAAACCAAGAAAACAACACATCTGTTCAGCCCAATACATTGCACAACACTATATTTGCCTCCACCTCCACCTCCACCTCCACCCAATCTTAACACACGTGAGCGCACATATATACACTCTTTTGTGGATAATTTTATCTTTTCAATAAAGTAGTAATCACATGAATTTCTCAAGTTTAACTTAAGTCACTTTTTATGGTCTAAAATTAACTAGTAGAGTTAATTACAAATTATTCAAAGTTAAAGGGGCTATTTTTTGAAATTAAAATCTAAAAGGGTGAATGAAAAACTATCCAAAGTTTAAGGAAATATTTTATTTAAACTTATTTATTAAACTACATGACATTATTTCAAAAGCATGCACGCTTTTAAGGAGCACAGTATTCGAAATAAAACGTGTTTAGCACGAGTTTAATAAAAAGTAAAACATGCTTTTCATGCGCACTTTCTTTCAAAATCCGAACCGAACTGAAAATCTTTCGAGCGTGAATGAGAATGACGTTCCAAACTCTTGTGAAATCTGCTCCTTACCCATGTGAAGCATAAATGCTTCATTGTTCATGCAAGACTGGCGGCTCATGGGGCTTGCGTGCATAGATGCATGTCCTTCATTCGTGTGGTTGAAGTTTTTCGGCATGAATTTTTTTGATGTAATAAAATAGAACATTCTACTTGCATAAAATACCACAGTCTATCTCATTTAGATCCTATAGTATAACATAAATATTTTAATGAGTTCAAATCATAGTTAGTCTTTGAACCCTGTCCTTGGTTTTAATTTAGATCATAAACTTTCAATTTTTTCTGTAATTTAGTCTCTCAACTATTAATTTCGTCTTAATTAAGTCATTTAATCAATTTTCATCATTAGATCAATTGGAAACTAACACAATTTGATATATTTTAGTGTTGATTGAGATAAAATTGATAATTGAGAGTCTAAATTGATACAATGAACAATTCAGGGATCAAATTAAAATCAAAGACAAAGTTCAAAAAATAACTATGATTGTTACCCTATTTTAATTACGGTAAAAAAAAATGCTAGGTTTCACCCTTTCTTATTCTTTGTCGCGAAAAGATCCCAAATATGATTGCCACCTTCTTACAAGTGACGACTCGACTATGGTATCTCCATTTAGTTTTTCAATACTATACAAAAATCAATGTGGATTGTGGAAAAAATACAACATTTCACGTGTAGGATCTTTTCACTCGATTATACACGAGGAATTACACGCTAGACCTAGAGGGGAGTGAATAGGTTATTAAAAATTTTACTCAGACAAATACCAATTTTAACCCAATTCGACCACAATTACTTTTTCTCACAATGATATGACAATCTAAGTGAAAACACCTATTTAACATGAACAACTCAAAACACTCATGTAAATTAGTGTATTGATTTTATCAATTAATTGATTAACACTCAATCTCACATGTTGATCCCAACCAAGGCAACCCAAACCTAATCAAATAACTATATGTGTTATGTAGATTCAAATAATCAATTCATCAAACACATAGTACGCGTATGTGCAACATTGAAAGTTTACAAGAAAATTAAAGCATTCAAGAACACAAACAATTTGTTGACGCAGAAACCCTTCACGGGAAAAATCTTGGGGAACCTTTTCAGGTCACCAAAAACTAATCCACTAAACTAAAGTCAATCTACAAGTACTAGAGACTTATACATCAACCAATCCACATGGCTAGATGCTCCTTTTCTTCGTAGATCTCTACGCCGAAAATCCCTCTTCGACGTTATGGCTAGCTTCACTTGAACTTCCCGTCGTACGATTCGTTTAGGTCTCGAGCAATCTTCAAGGCTTCACACCCAAGACCTCGGTATGCACACTTATCCAAGTGAGTTTTGGTTGACACCAAGCAAGGTCTTCTTCTTCAATGTGATCTAGGGTTGTTCTTAAAGCACTCTAGAAATTTGGTATTTTCTAGGTCATAGAGGCTTACCCTATGTTTAAGACATAGTCCCATATATATAGGACACAAACTAAGGTTTATCTCGGGCACCAAGAAAACACAGATTCGCGTCGATCGCTCGAACAGTGGGAAGACGGTGGTTGTTGGAGTAAAAGATCATTCTAGACCTCCAAGTAGCAGACCGATCTACGACCAATCAAGCGACCTCTAAATCGCTCGAGCGATGGAGAGAGGCCTCCACTGGTTTCTCCAATTTTGTCTCCTTATGTGTTTTAGAAATCCTCTAGCGAAGGCTAGCAAAAATAGAGTAATTCCTACTGGTTTTTAAATTAGAGACCAAGCAAAAACTTGACCTATTGAGCACGAAAGGGTGTTGCTCAAATAGGGTCCGATAAATGACTTAAACTATCTTTTCAAAACACATTTAAGGTTTAAAAATCACTTTCAATGAAAAACCTTAAGAGTCATTTTTCGGATATTCCAAATTCCATTTTGTTCACCTTAATCATCCTAAGTCTAAAATTAAACCAAGGGATTTAGGTCTCTAAGGTCATTACATTTGTCCTAAGTTTGAAGATGCATCACAGTAGTCTTAGTATAACATTGTAGCTTGATCTCCTGCCCTTCCTTTGTTGCTTACGAATCTTGATCTTTGAAGCTTGATGACCATAGAATTTGGTTGAGATTTACACAAACTTCATGAAATTTGCCATTAAAAATCTCCCCCTTTGACAATTTCGTGACAAAATACATAAGTAAAAAATTAAAGATTACGACTCGAAAACCACTGAGAACAAAACAAATTGCAAACTAATCTCAACACACATGTACAAGTCCTAAAATCTCAAAACTAAGTACAAAAACTATCTTCTCAATGAAAGCTTTGAAGATCATAGTTCTGCACACCACAGCTCAAACCAATATCTTGTGTAAAACATCATATGTATAAAAGAAATAACATAATTACAAGTATGGAAAGAACCAAGATAAACATAGGGTATATTTATGTATACATCATGTAAGTTCAAATATGTAACATGTTAGGAACTAACTTGCCAATATGTTTGAGAACCTATTGATCTATCAATGTAAAATACATCAAGTTCTCCCCCTTAGTTGGTGTTCACAAATAAAATAACAAGTAAAAAATAAACAAAGTAAAATAGGTGACTCATGCCAAGTTTATGCATGTACTTCCCTTAAGTATGTCAACAAACTCCCCCTTACTCTATTCACATGTGACTAATCTAAGCAAGTCCATGAGAATTCCTCCTAAATTCTCTCAAATGTACCCAACATATTCTCCCCTTTTTTGTCATAAAGTACCAAACCAATGACAATCCATAACAATCAAGGTACATAATCAAGTCATCCCAAAATATACTTTATTTGTTACAAATGTCAATCCAATGATGACTCATAACAAGCATGACATATAATCATGGTATAATAAGAGGGTATCAATATAGTTCAACTAGCAAGAATAGGCACAAGGATAGGGCAAAGGACAAACTAAGCATATAACTCCAAGTCTCAAATGATAAAAGCCTCAAAACAAATGACAAGAAGTGTGGCACAACAAGAAAATAAAACAAAACAAAAATAGATAACTTAACCAAGTACAATGATGAAATAGAAAAATCTCTCAATCTCCTATACTGTCCTAGATCTAAGTCTCAAAATCAACAACTCATATAGTTGTATCATCTCCGCCGTTATCATAACAGAAAATCTCAAGCCATCTTTATGAGCCTTTGTCTAAGCCTTCTAGCACAATAGGCGATGGATAGAGTTATGATGGAGTTTGACTCATATTAGAAAGAAGAGGCACCAAAAACTGAAGTTTAGAGTCCTATAACATGTTCTTCAAGGAGACTGCTTGAGCCATGTCTTAGGCTGCTCGAGCAATCACTAAAGCTTGTTTGTCCAATTGACAGATCAACTCTTCAACTCATCAACGGACTACTATGACTCCTCCTCTACTCCTTATATTAACTCAATGAATCTAAAATGACATGCATAGGTATATATATAACCAAAATGCAACTATATGCACATGCATAGATGAAAATTTGATGCAAAAGTAATGTAATTCTCAAATTCAACTTTAAAATGCACAAAGTCATTAATAATAAAAATCACAAATGTTCAAAACATAGAAGATCCATCCAAATTTCATCATCTCATTACATTACTCTAAGACATATTAAAGAATGTTGATCTCAACTTCATGCATCCTAGAGAAATCTCCCTTCACTTAGGTTGATTTCACTCACGCGTGTTCAAACTTTGTTCATCTTGATGAATTCATGTGTAACGTGTGTGAAACTAAACTCTTACACGAATCAAATCATTAATAAAACTGTGACGCCCCAAAATCCGGGGGTCTTTTATTGACCGTTGACAACCCGTCAACCCGCAGAAATACCCGTGGATGTCGCTTAACCCGATACCGCGGCACCACATTCCCTTTACCGGGATAAAAAAAATACAAGTCCAATTTCTTTCGGTTGGTTGACCTATCCGAGATCCAATATACCACCATTGGTATCCCCTTATTATTCATATGTAACATTAGAAGGGAGGAAAACATAGCCCAAAGACTTGGCAAAAGAAATAGAAAATAAAAAAAATTCTGAATTTTGGAGAGCGTACCGGTACGCTACGCCCTCTGGACCTAATCGTACCGGTACGCGTACCGGTACGCTACGCCTTCTGGACCTAACCGTACCGGTACGCGTACCGGTACGCCTGGCCCAGAATTGCCCTTTTTACCTATTTTTCATTTCCAAGCCATTCCAAACCTCCCAAAACTCATCCAACACATGTTTAATGAGATTTTCCATATAATACATAACTTATACAAGTTCCATTACAATTAATTCCATAATTTACACATCAAAATGGAATTTATACAAAAGTTTTACAAAAACTCGAACTAAGGCCACAAGCCGGCCCCCTTCATGCTTGATGCTCTCCAAGTGAGCCATCCGCCGGTGCAAACCCCACACCTGAAATGTTTCCCATATAAGGTGAGCCAACGCCCAGTAAAGTAAATCCTACAAGGGCTACTCTCCCCCTAAATGCTCATGCTCATGCAACATTCATTTGCAAACAACCATTTCTCATAAGAACATGCATTCTAAGTTGGAATGCAATACTACCATGCCATGAAATGAGATGACACCCACTCATGCAATTCAACCCGAGTCCTCTCCGACTCCTACTACACGATGCAATGTCAAAGTGTTTCATTCCATCATTTATGTTTACATCAAATGACATTTTCAAAACTAGGGTCATTCTTGGGATCGGACTTTTTCATGGACTAATACCAATGGTCTTCCACACCCGTACACTTTATGGGCTCTTATACCAATGGAGTGCACCCTCCAAATCACCGGGTCTTTCACCCGAGAGGTCGTCATGCCTCTTCTTGCTCATCCCGACCCAATTTATCATGCAATCAAGCGGCTTAGCTAGGTCTTCGACCCAACTTTTCCCAAGTCATACCGTCAATCACCAAGTATGGTGTTGACATCAACCATGCACACACCCATGTAATGAGATGCTTCCATGCACATGCAATGCTATGTCCCATTGCATACCACATGATGTTCCACATGTCAAGAACAACTCATGCACAATTTCAACATGTCCATGGTAAATTTATATCCTAAGCATATAAATACCATATTCATTTCAATGTTAATATATCAACACATGCATATATCAACAAACACATCCAATCATATCAATAGCATATGATTCCACAAGTTAAACTTAAGCATGTTATTTCAATTCACTCAAAACAACAATTTCCATTCAAGCAAGGCATTTTATCAAACACCTTCTAGGCACAATTTATAAATCACATAGCATGCCTTAATTTCACTAAGTTACATAATAAATCACATGTAACTTCATACACCAAATTCAAGCTAGAAAATAGATTAAACCATTTCTATGCTCATTTTTCCATTTCTATAGCCATAAACCTATATATGAAGGTCTATCATATGCATAACATAACAAAACTTTAGACTACCAACATCTAAGGAAAGATTACACCAAAGTAGGGAGAACCCTACCTCTTGAAGCGTAATTCACCCGAATGAAGCTTCAAGAACACTTCCCGAGCCCAAGACTAGATTTCGCCCAAATCTCCTCCTTTGGATCTTCAGTGAAATCCCTTGCTCTTGGTGTGGTTGCGTAGCCCTCGTCGATGTGATCGACTTTAACTCTTGGCTCGACGGATTCCGACCGACGGAACTCCGGGAATCGACGGAGAAAGCTTGAAGATCAAGGTTTTCTCTCTTTTCTCTCTTCTCTCTCTCTTGGCCGGCCAAACAAGAACACAAGGGAAAGAAAATCTGATTTTCTAGATATTTACCCCTATTTATAGTTTTAAATACTCGTCCCACGTCGCGCCACGTGTCCCTCGCTTAATCGGGTCCGATTTAGTCCCGAAACGATTTATTTGATCCCGGTTTAAGTTCAAAATAATTTCATTTGATCTTTAATTCAATTTTACGGAAATTTTGTAAAATTTATTCATGGGGACGTTCGTGAGATTATTCGCCACGCAGTCGCCTCAAACGACGTGCAAAATCCGACTACTTCGGAATTCGACGAAATTTGACAAGGTGACTAAATTTCGCGATACGAATCCAACGGCGAACTCCGTTTACTCATCCAAGGTCTAGAACATGAGTATTTTAAATACGCATTATAGTGGCAAATTACTATTTTGCCCTTTTTGGAAAAAGTTCAAATTTCCCGGGTTTTACAAAAACTCTACATGAAATCCTATTGCATCGTCTAAGTAACTACATAGCTGGTTAGTGAATGTCCTGATAATTTTTCATTTAGACAACTGCCCTTTATCTTTTATCTATTCTACTCATTATGGCCTCAATTAGCACGATTGTAAATTTCATACTTTACATGTTATGCTTCTAAATGTGTTTAGCTTTAGCTCTTTAAGCTTTACATGTGAGCAATGACATTAAGTATATAGTACTCTCAACAATTCAATTGCAATTGACACTAGCCATTTATTTTATACCTAACCTTTTAATTGGCCTCATTAGGCTCTTTTATCACATTTGGCTCTTTGGCATCTTTTAAGGGATTGGGGTTTTACTAACCTTTAGCTATCTTTCCTCCTATCACTAACACTTAGATTCATGTAAGGGAATTAATCATTCAAACTAGCAAGACTCCTAAGTATAAAGGTGAATGGTTGGGCGTGCACTTGATTTTATGAATTTTCTCAAGACTTGTGCAATCAAAGAACGCAAGGGTGAAAGAAACTTTGGTTTAAGGATCAAGCACTAGGACTTAATGGCTAGTGTCCTAATATGACTCAGTTTTTTATCCCCTAATATGACTCATAGTATTGAATTTTTCAACTTTAAATTAAGGATGAAAAAGCTATGACCCGAATCAAAGAGTGATTTACCATGATCAACAACAAAAGAAATTTTTATACAACTTCTTCCTATTCCAATGTTTTTGGATGTTTCACAAATGACCTATAAATAAAAAGTATGCACAAAATGCAACAATAAAGGAAAAATAAAGCATTTACCTATAAATCCTAAAAGTATGCCCAATTAAGTATCAAATTTTTTTTTTGGATTTTCATATACCAAAAGCATAGTAAATAAATACAATAACAAAAAAAAAATATTATTTACAATGCATGAACCTAGGATATAAGATGCAATGCATGCCTATGCACCTAAGCCCATACTCTCACCTCACCTACCTCTTAAGTGTCGTGACCTTGCCATACAACTTGGTAGAGACGGTGACCCTCTCAAAGTCCTTACATATCACCCACACTTGTTTTCCCTTAAAATCTCTCAGATTAGCTCGGAAAATGGGTGGAGGACTCTCCCTCTTGACTTCACCTTTTGAAGTCTCTCTTTGGGGGGGGGGGGGGGGGGGGGAGTGAGTCTATTAAAGCCATGAACTCTTCCTCGTCTCCTTGAGAGGAAGTATCCTCACTTATTGTAGACTCGAATTCACTCTCTCCTCTCTATGGGCAAATATTTCTTCTTCTGATTAGGACATGCCCAAGCCATGTGTCCAAATTCTTGACACTCATAACATTGAGGTTCTTGCCCCTCTTTTATTTTCCCCTTATTTTCTCCTCTTTCTTTGAGAAATTTAGGTCTACTTGTCTTGCCTTTCGACCCTAAGGACTCAACTTCTCTAGCCTTGATATACTTCCTAAACTTTCTTGCAAAGTTGGCTAGGTCCTCTTTTCCCAAACCAAGGTAACTTGGATTCATCTCCATCTTCTTGTATTGAGCTTAATATCATGCCCATTTATTTTCTGAGCGGTTGCAGATTCATGTGAAAAGTCAAAATTGACCCAGCTAGGTCTTCTATTGACACCATATCCAAATTGACTTCGGTTTCCAAGGCCATCATCTTAGTATGAAACCTCTCTGATCTGACCTGAATTAAATCATACGCTCAAGTATAAGTGGTCAAATTGTAGTAGTTCTCGGTTTAAGTACGATGTTGAACCCACAGGGAGCTAACTGTTGGTACTCAAAAGAGAAAATGATAAAATTGTCGTGCGTGTAGTGTGCACTAGAATATCTTGTGGTGTGAGCTTAGAATTAACACTTAACTAAAACTTTGAATAACAAGAATAAAATGTACTCTTCAGTTCAGGGATCCAACGTGCATTATATTGTTTATTTATGAAAATGTCACCTTACAACAATTAACTCCCATTTTACTGGAAAGTTAACTGGTAGGTTTTATATAGAACTGAACCATATCACAACAACTGATTAGGCTAGTCGGAAGGTCTATGTACCATGCAACAATCAAATAACCCTAATAAACCCAAAGGTGAATCATTCAAAAGGTTTACTCTAGCTATTCAATCAGCAGGTTGATGATTCAATGATGATAGAGTTCTGGTTTATGCATTGAATCAAAAATATTGGCTATGACGAGATTTAACCCGTCTATAACCCGTCAAAAATATTCGTTTTCAAACTCGTGTGTGTGTAAAAACTATTATCCAAAACATCCAAACTAAAACATAGTGCATAATTAAAAGTTTAGTAAGAGTAGAAAGAGCATAGAAAATTCAAAAACTCCGGTCACTAAGCTGACGGACCACCACTGTACTGCCCTCGAAGTATTCTCAGGATCTCATCATGGTTCTCTTCATAGCTAGTCATCCTTTGCTCCAACTCAATAATGCAAGTCTCTAATCCCAATAGAATCTAGCGGTCGGTCCTGTCATCAACTGGAATATAAAGTTGCTCTTCTTGTTACTGGGGTTCCTTTGGTGGCTGAAATTCCGCACCTTCTGGGAATGACTCTACTTGCGGTTTTGGGGGTGCTTCTTGTTGTTCTTCTGGTTGCCCTCCATGGCTCTTTTTTAATGAAGTTTTTTCCAATGGTACTAAATGCTCCTCAGTTGGCCATGTGGGATTTGCAATGACTTCTTTTATTCTGCATAGCCAATATCACAATCTTAAGAGATTTAACTCGTCTTTATTTCAAAAACTCTTAAGAAATATCACAATCTTTCACTCTGTTGTACAAAAATTAGCCTTGATGTCAATCATTTTCTGGAAATCACTCAGAAAAGAATACACTCAAGTTTTAGTGACTATCATTCAAAAATTACATGTAATAAGAATATTATTATCAAAGCAAGATAATGCACATGTAATATCCCAAAAGAATGGTATTTGAACAAAACCAGAATTTGGCATAATCTCATGAAGGAATATTCACACTGCATCAAATAACATCATCAACATTCTTTCTTTTTAATGAATAGGTGGAAATAATACAGAGTTCTGGAATCAAAAAGGACTTTATCAGAGTTATAACGTGGTCAAGGGTATTGGGTTTAAGGAAAGACTTCAAAGGTATTCAAAAAGCTATCCTTTTCAATTATTGTAGCACACACCTCTCCTATTTTTACAAAATTTTCACACATCATACTTCCCATTTCTTCATTTTCAATCCCATATTTGCAATCTCTTCGCTATTTTCTTTCCTTGCTTTTTCCTTTTCTCTTTGCTTTTCATTTTTGCTTTCTTTCACAGCTTCTTTTCTCGACCCATAATCACCATTTTTCTCCTTTTTTTGTATAATACCCTTTTTTAGGAGAGGATGCAAGAAAATTAAATAGCAAAGGTCGGATAAATATATTTTCTATGGCTCGGTTAACTGACGAGTTTTAAGAAAAAAATTCCATTTGGGCTCAATCACGACTTACTAGGGATATAGTTTTACAAAAGAAATTGCTAATGCTCAAAATAAAATCACAAATGGCCTAAGATCATTTCCCAGAATTCATGCATCTGCATAATTTCCATTTAAGAGTTAAAGGAAAATGTTGACCATGTTATTCAACGAGTGCTAATCAAAATAAGGATAATGAGATTATTCAAAGAAATTTTACGCTGAACCAAAATTCTTACTTGAGTAAATGTGAAAACACTCTCCAAGGAGGATTGACTCAAAATCTGCATAAAGGTTTACATCTCCACTATATATGTAAGCTTCAAAAGGTTTTCAAAATAAGAAATTAATTCGTGTTCAAGATAATGAGTTTACCTGAAAATATAGAGAAAGTGTACAAACAATGTATGAAATTCCCGCGTAATCCAGTTAGGGTTATACCAGCAAAGCCTTAGAATGATAACATAATTCGTATCGTGAATCATATGAAATAAGTATCCTAACACAGGAAAATTTAAGCAAAATTACCAACTAACCAAATTAATTAAAACCAAATCAAAACTATTATCCAAAACATCCAAACTAAAACAAAGTGCATAATTAAAAGTTTAGTAAAAGTAGAAAGAGCATAGAAAATTCAGAAACTCAGGTCACTAAGCTGACGGGCCACCACTGTACTGCCCTCGAAGTATCCTCAGGATCTCATCCTGGTTCTCTTCATAGCTAGCCATCCTTTGATCCAACTCAATAATGCGAGTCTCTGATCCCAATAGAATCTGGCGGTCGGTCCTGTCATCAACTGGAATATAAGGCTGCTCTTCTTGCTACTGGGGCTCCTTTGGTGGCTGAAATTCTGCACCTTCTGGGAATGACTCTGCTTGCGGTTTTGGGGGTGTTTCTTGTTGTTCTTCTGGTTGCCCTCCATAGCTCTTTTTTAACGAAGTTTTTTCCAATGGTACTAAATGCTCCACAGTTGGCCATGTGGGATTTGTAATGACTCATTTTATCCTGCACAACTCAGATACTAGAACAGCAAATGGAAGTGAGGGCTTCTTAGTTTTAACAGTTACCATCATTTGGTCCATTGTCAGTGTTGACAAATCAATAGTGTGTCCCATTCTGAAGGCATACAGAAAATAGACACTCTTAGTGTAGATTTGGTTTTTCTAAGACTGGAGCAATAAATTGTTCACAGTTATCAAGTTTAAGATTCTGTATTTGTCAGTTAGATCTCCTTGTTTGATAGACTTCTTTGGTCTACCCCAGACATATTCCGAATTCCCAATCAACTCAATCCCAATGATGGTCATATCAGGAAATGCGGAATAAGGATATTGGGGATACTGATGCCTTGAGACAAGATTCATCCTTCCCCAAGAAGACATATTTCAAGTCAGCTGGAAGAGGTTTCAACTTAGGTTTGGGGACTACATCACTAGACTCTACAGACTTGGTTCCAGAAGATAATAACTCTTCAAATTTTGGAATCCATGTTTCAATAGTTGACATATCTATAGACTCAGCATTATTTACAAACTCTAATGCATGTGACTCTTTTTTTATACAAGCACTTTTAAACAAATTTTGAGTTATTAACTCAATGCAGTTTACTTCATGAAATTCTTCTTCTTCTCTGGGCTGCTTAGCAATATCGAACACATTCAATTCCAATGTCATATTTCCAAATGAAAGTTTCATGACTCCATTCCTACAATTGATCAATGCATTTGATGTAGCTAGGAATAGTCGACCTAAAATGACAAGAATTTGTGTAGAGACATGCAATACTGGCTGTGTATCCAAAACAATAAAATTCACTGGGAAATAAAACTTATCAACTTGAACAAGTACATCCTCCACAAATCTGCATGGAATTTTCACAGAACGATCCGCCAACTGCAATGTGACATTAGTGTGTTTAAATTCACCCAATCCTAACTGCTCATAAGTAGAATATGGAAGCAAATTAACACTGGCTCCAAGATCAAGCAAGGCTTGCTCAATCCTGAAGTTCCCGATTATGCATGAAACTGTAGGACTCCCAGGATCTTTGTACTTTAGAGGGGCCTTGTGTTGAATGATAGAACTAGCCTGTTCAGTAAAAAATGTTATTTTCTGTACAGTGATCCTTCTCTTAACTGTGCAAAGGTCTTTCAAAAACTTGGCATAGGATGTGACTTTTTTGATTGCATCCAACAGTGGGATGTTAATTTTTACTTGCTTAAACAACTTAAATATTTCTGCATGATTGTTCAATAGTTGAGGCTTCTTGACTCTTTGAGGAAAAGGTAAAGGAATGGGTCTTGATTTTTCTTTTTCATTTAGCATTTTTGTTTTCTTTTCAACCAAAGGTTCAGGCTCAATTGGTTCATTAACAGGGATTGAATCAGCTATAGGCTCTAAGGTTTTTGCTTTAATGGTCTTGTCAATCACCTTACCATTTTTCAGTGTGGTGATTGCTTGTACTTGACTCGGAGAAGGTTCGGAAGACATAATATTAGCCTGGTTTTGACCCTGTGGAGGTTTAGGTTGAGATGAGAATTGTCCCTTCTCATTTGTGGTTAAGGACTGGGTCAATTTGGCTAGATGACTCTTGATATCCTCAATATTTTGTGAAGTCTGAGCCTTGAAATCATTGAATACCTGGTAAATTGAGTATTAAAACTCATTTGACTTTGAATGAACTGGTTCATGGTGTCCTTTAAACTCCTCTGATGTGGGGGTTGATAAGGTTGATATGACTGCTGAGTCTGGGGTTGTGGTGAAGATGGACCTGGTGGCTGACTCATTGGTTGTGTATTTTTCCAACTGAAATTCTGCTGATTTCGCCACCCTGTGTTATAGGTTCAGAATAAGGATTTGAATAAGGCTTGTTAAAGTTTGAAATGACATTGGTTTATTCCATCAAGACCTCTTTGAATGCTGAAATGTGGGACATTCCCCGTGAGATATCCTGACAATGCACAGATTCCACACAACTGATCAGTGGGAGACACAAAGGAAACTTCTTTGACTATTTTTATCTCTAGAGCATCCAGCTTTCGAGACAAAATAATCATTCTGATCCTTAGGTCATCATCCTCTTTTAACACGTATTTCCCTCATTGGGACGAAGATGGCTTGGTTTCGACAATATTTGGTGAGGCCGATTCCCACATTTGGGAACTCTCATAAATGGTATCAAAAAACTCAAATGCTTCATCTGGACTCTTACCCATGAATTCTCCCTGAGCCATCATTTCAACAAACTGACGCATCGCGAATGGAAGGGCATCATTGAAGAAACCAACTAAAGTCCAACTCTCAAATGCATAATGTGAGCAAGCTTGGAGAAGATCCTTAAATCTCTCCCAACATTGATAAAAAGTTGCTCCTTCTTTTACAGAAAAATTCATAATTTGACGCCACAATGCATTAGTGTGATGTACAGGAAATTATTTTTTGAAAAAATTGATTTGCAAAACTTGCCAACTTGGTATATATTGAGATTTTAAAGAATTTAGCCTCTGTTTAGCTTTATCCTTTAAGAAAAAAAGAAAAAGTTTCAACCGGACCATTTTAGAATTATCTTGCAATGCATCGCATTCTTCCTCGAATTCCTTCATATGCAAGTAAGGGTTTTCAGTCTCAAGACCATGAAATTGAGGCAAAAGCTATATTGTCCCTGCTTTAATATTAAAATTTGGAGCATTAGTGGGAAAAGCAAAACATGAAGGGACACTAGTGCGTGTGGGATGTAAGTATTCTCTTAGGGGTCTAACATTTTGAACTACCTCTTGTTCTCTTTTATTATTATTAGTCATGCTTAACTCAAAAGCGTCCAAAGATGCTTGTGACAATGGAGATGATGAAGATGAAGGACTAGACTGATTTATAGACTCTACTGATGACTTAAAAGACATAAACAATTAAAATAAAACACACAGTGTATACACATATAATACAAACTAGACAACTTTCCCGTTTGTTTTGAAATCATCGTAACTCCCCAGCAATGGCGCCAAAAATCTTGATCTGACCTGAATTAAATCATACACCTAAGTATAAGTGGTTAACTTGTAGTAGTTCTCGGTTTAAGTCCGAGGTCGAACCCACAGGGAACTAACTTTTGGTACTCAAAACAGAAAATGGTAAAATTTTCTTGTGTATAATGTGCAATGGAATAACTTGTGGTGTGAGCACAAGTACAAGCATACCCTGTGACAAGTCTATGGTGTATCAAGAGCTTACAACCACGTTCACATGCATAACTAAACATTTACAACCACGTTCACACTCAACCTAGTCAAACCAAACACTTTACACTACGAGGAAGAATGGGAGGGAGTTGATTTCACTTACCCAAGAGGAAATTTCCCTTGGGTTAGCCAACTAAAAGTCAAGCTACTCATGATCAAAGCAAGAACAATCACAATGTAAAGAGACATGGTAGTGAAATGAAGCATTAAACTTGTATTGATGCAAGAAGAGGTTAAACTACAAAAGCAAATTCATTTCATACCCAAAATACAAAGCTTGGAAAGAAAACCCAAATGTAGAAATGGAAATACATGAACATTAAGCTAGACTTGGTTACAACTTGAAATAAATGAGATTAAAATGTAATATGTGAAGACTACAAGTAGAATAAAGCTTACTACAATGAAAATGGTGAAGGAATTCCAAAACCTAACTTTTTCTCCCTAAAACTTCATCTTCTTCCTTGAACCTTGTCTCTCTAAAAGCATGTGTAAATCTGAATAATTTTGTAAGACTCTGTTCAAAATTCATCTATACCCCCTCCTTGGTCTGTGAGAACTGAGTTCCAATGAGTAGGAAGAGATTGGAAACTTCAACAAGCAAGGACAAGTCAGGCAAGCACCTCTCATACTTCACAAACCACCTCTATTCTCTTTCATACCTCTCCCATGCTTTTCTCTTCCGAAATCAGACTTTAGGGTGTAAGAGACCATCATGGTGTGTCAAAGACATTAGGGTATGGTTGGGATGACAATAGGTGGGCTCTCGAAGTAGGTGGAGTCGTGTTTGCAGGCTTTTGGCATTTCTGGGCAAAACCTACCTGTAAAACGTCAAAAACCTACCGGTAGGTTTTTCCCAGTATGCATTTTCTACCGATAGGTTTGGGGCAGGGTTGCGGTAGAAGAATTCCAGTGCTCCTACCGTTAGGTTTTGGAACTTCTACCGGTAGGTTTCTGCTGACTTCTACTGGTAGGTTTTCTTCTGTTTTGGAATTTTCTTGGTCTCTTGATGTCTCGAGCCATCCATTAAGTCTTCCCTTCTTCTCCGTTTCCTTTAAGCACTTGATGGGAGGCTTAATACACGCCCTCACCTGCTATTTACCTTCAATCACACGAATCTCCATTAAATGTGAGTTTAAAAGCATTTACTCCAATTTCCACCACAAAAGCAAGCATAAATGGGTGCAAAAGAGATACATGATATGCAATATTCTATGCTCATCACACCCCCTAACTTGAGTTTTGCTAGTCCTAGCAAATTTTATTTCTAAACCGTATTGCATAAAAATAAACAATCCATTCATGTAAGACAATTCACCAAGCAACAAAATACTCAAATCAAAATGCAATTAAGTAAATGAACCTGGGCAAAATGGAACAAATCAAATGTGGTTCTTTCATTCATTACTTCGAAAAGTTCAGTACAAAGATTTTGAAACCAAAAACAAGACGGCCTATGATCCTAGAGACTCTTCTATAAGGTCGACAACCCTAAACCCTATGTGCAACTAACAAAAAAAATAAAACCAAAATGATCTTTCTACTCCTCATCATCATCTCCCGACCCCTCATCATCGCCCTCCTCGTAGTCATCACCCTCTTCATCGCCGGTCTCCTCCTCATCGGACTCCTCCACCTCTAAAGCAGTAGAACCCATGGGGGCAGAGGTGGATGGCCCGACAGTAGAAGGTGGAGGCACATCGGGGATAGGCTCTCCAGGGAAGGTCTGCTTGAACATCTTGGTCATCATCAGTGCAAGCCGCTGCATGGTCCCACCAAGGTCATCCAGCCTCCCCTCTATCGCTTCAAGGTGTTGAGAAACTGTACGAGGCAGGGAAGTGGTGGATGGCCCGGTAGTAGATGGTCCGGCAGTAGATGGCTCGGCTCTTAGTGTCCTCGCCCTCTCGTCTCTTTGGGCCGCCCCTCCGCTCATCGTCAACCTCTTCATACTACTTGACTTTCCAATGGCTCGAACTCCGGAGGTAAGGTCACATCTATGGGGGTGCCCTTGACCTTGTTGTGGAGGCATATCTTGGTAACAAGGTTGCCAAATGGGAGATTCGCCTTCGGCTTGCTAGCTTGGGCGTACTCCTTCATGACCTCCCAGATCATAAAGGCTATGTCCATCATCTTCTCTGTCATGAAGGCGTGGAGGAGGGATAACTTCTCTTCCCCCAGGGTGTTCTCCGCCCCCCGAGGTTGCAAGTTATAATGCAGCACCTTATTCATCACCCCGTATGAATTCTTGAGTGTCCCGACTTGGATTTTTCCTTTGAATTACGTCGGGTCCTCATACATCAAATGCACGTACTCCATGAGTGATTTCCTACCTTGGATATTGTTAGGGTAGACTGGGACATTGGGAGGAGGTCTCTCATAGTGTAAAAGATCCGCAATCAACCCCGGTGTAATCTCCATTACCTTCCCCCCTCACATTCGTCTTAAGCAAAAACAAGTCCTCGTCCACCACCTTCAATCGTTGGTAGAAATCCCTACACATAGGAAGGACGTACCCACCTACGGGCTCAAACCAAATGTCAATGCCGTATCCCTCAATCACCCGGACCACTTTGTCATTTGGCCTGAGGGTGGGCTTGTCCATATGACGCTTGCACGTCACACTCTTCTCATTAATGCTCTTCGTGCAAGCATCATTCTTTTGTTTCTTTCGTATCTCCCCACTCCCACTCCCACCACTAGGGCCTGCCACTATCCTCTTACAGGATCCCGTTCCTGCGGGTGGTGGAGAACTTTGCCCCGTTTGCTTGGTTCGGGCCATGAAAAGCAAAAACGCCCCTAGGGCCACGAATGGTAATACCCAACACCACAACTCATCAACCAAATCAAATGAGACGCCAGAATACTTACCCAATCGAGCCATGACGTTGGATTCCAAAACCTTGGTGAGAAATTGGGTTTTTGATGGATTTTGGGGATTTTGTGAGAAAATGAGGGTTTTTGTGGGAGAACTTGGATGAAATGCAAAGTAATCGCAGTGAAATTCGATTTTAGGAAGTTTAATCTAATGGTACTCTTTACCTTGTGAAAGTTTTGTCTTCTTGAGGTCAAGGGTTCAAACCCCTTTCCCCCTCCCCCTCAAAAAAAATAAAAAGGAAGTTTAATCGAGAGGTTTGATGAATGGGTAGGGGTTCTTTGAGGATTGGAGAGGTTTTGAGGGAGATGAGAGGGTTTTCTAAGGTGGAGGAGAGTGGAGAAAATGAAAGGTTTTGCCGAAAAATCAGAACTTAAACACTTGTTTTTTTTGAATTCTAGGCAAAACCTGCCGGTAGGTTTTGTACACTTGTTTTTTTGAATTCTAGGCAAAACCTACCGGTAGAACGATCAATGGAAAATTCCTACCGGTAGGTTTATGCAAACTACTACCGATAGGTTTTAGCTTTTTTCAAAAATTTCCCTGTGCTCTGGTTCTCACCTCCACTCCAAATTTATTCAACTCCTACACCTTCTAATGACCTATTTACAACCTCAACTCCACCAAAAACCTGAACCATGCTTGTGAACCACGAATGAGTGACCATGCCCAACTTCAAATTGCAATGCGATTTGCATTTTTTTTTTTTATGCTTTCAAAACACATGACATGGAATTCTAAATTCAACAAACAAAATGAACACCCAACATATAAATCACAAATTGAAATACAAAAGGCATTCTTATTCCTTCATAATATCTAAAGTTTGAGCAATATTCCCCTATCCTACAAGCACAGGGCTACTTGATAAAATTTCTCAAATACCCGAACTAATCACACATGAGCTTCATCATGGCTTTAAATGTTATTCTAGAGTATACACCTACACATTCGTTTTCAAACTCGTGTGTGTGTGAAATGCACATGTAATTTAAGCATTTACCCAACGAAATTCACATTCACTTAGCTATCCAAATTCAGCTTCGATGCAAAACTCACCAAGGGCTTCTCTCAAAATTGATTAACTCTATGATTATCCTGGCATGCTCTCCATGTGTATCTGTGAGATAGAATATTGTGTACAAATCAAAATGCTGACATATAATCCCAAAATGATGTGCACGTATATCAAATGAAACGACCTTGGCATAATCTCATTAATGGAATGTTAGGGCATTAGATAGCAAAATCAACTTTTCTTTTTCATTAAAAGTATGCCTTCACCATACTTTCTCTAGATCATTTAGGGCTTTCAAAGGTTGTAATGAGGCCTTAGGGTGATACTTGGGCTGAGTGAAATGAAGGGTCGAGGGATACAAAAAGGGTTATTGCTTGATCGTTTCTGTTGCGTTCCCTATTCTCCAAATATGAACCGTCAATGTGTATATGACTTATATGTGGGTGAGTGTCACTCTCACTTGGGTTCAATGCAAGAGATGGGAAAACGGATATGTGGAATGAAAATGTATGTGTGTGTGTGAACAAAAGTGCTCCCCAAGCGCAGGGAGACTTTTGAGTGTCGTGTTTTACTTGGAAATCGTATTCTAAGGTCGTCTCCTCAGGGAAAAAGGTGAATCGTTTTGAAGGTGATATTTGGTGAACAAAAGAAAAGTGTAAAAATCTTTGATGTTTGAGTTTGGTGATTTGTGTTCTTGATGAAATGAAATGGAACAAGTGTTGGCTAATCCGAATAGGTCATTCCAATGGGAATGCCAAATCAACTCAAGACCTTCCTCCAATGGTATCCAGATGTTCAATTGATTCGTGGGAAGCGAGGGACTAAAATGGAGGTAAGGATCCAAGCATACCCCGTGACAAGTCTACGGCATATCAAAGACTCACAACCACGTCCACACTCAACCCAGTCAAACTGAATCAACGTACACTACGAGGAGGAATGAAAATAAGTTGAAATAGCATACCCAAGAGGAGCTCTCCCTTGGATTAGCCAACTTTAAGCTTAGCTACTCATATTTAAAGCAAGAACATAATTGTAATGAAGAGACATTGTAAAGAAATGAAGATTGGAATTTAGTTTAATGCAAGAAAACTTAAACTAAGACTAGAAACATTCAATACCCATTTTAAAACTTGAAATGAAGAAACTACCTGCAACAATGGTGAAAACCAAAAATGGAGAACTAAACTTGCAATGTACTTGTAATAAATGACATTAAAGACATTAAATGAAGTTTTCATAAGTCTTACAGGAACTACAAGTGAAATGGATGGAAGAACATGTAAAAATCCAAGCTTTCTCTCTCTAACTATGTCTTCTACCTAGAGCTTCTGTCTCTATATTGCAATGTGTATTCAATAATGGTGTATCTCCACCCCAAAAACATCCATGGAGCTCCCCAATGTCTGTGTGATAGGCCAATAGGGGGCTGAATGGATGAATTGGGCAGGCTAGCACAGGTCTAGCCTAGCCTGCACTCCCAGGCTTCACCTCTTCTCTCTCTCCTCATTAATGTCCAAACCTCCAAAGTTCAAGCTAGGGTTGAGGAAGGGATGTCTGTGTGTAAGAAGTGTCAGGGAAAAGTGGAAGACCCAATGATGGGGCTCCCAAAGTTGCAGAGCTTGAGTTGCAGAATCTGGCGTGTTTTAATAAAACCTACCGGTAGGTCGATGGAAATCTACCGGTAGGTTTTACTCCAGTGAGCAAAAACTATCAGTAGGTTTGCAGTAGGTGCATGTCCAGTAGCCAAAACATACCGGTATGGCCTACCGGTTGGTTTTCCCTTGTTTTGCTAAATTTTTGGTTCCTTCACCTTTCAAGCTATTATAAATCCTCCACCTCACCTCCATTGATCTTAAGCACCATGATAGGGCTTAACATGCACCATTTAAACCCTTTTATCTGCAAACATACCGAAACTCCGTTAATAACTCAAACATTGCAATTCCACTCGTTTTAACCGCAAAAGCAAGCATAAAAGGGATGCAAATGTACATAAGAATTGCAATATTTTGTGGTAATCACACCCCCCAACTTGAGCTTTGCTAGTCCCTAGCAAAATTTATTTTCAAACCAACGAGTATGAAATTACAATAATCCATTTACACAAGTAATTCATCAAACATTCAAAATACAAAAATCACAATGCAATTAACGAAATGAACTTGGCAAAGATGAAACAAAAATTGTGGTATTTCATTAATGTCTTTCAAAAGTTGAAGTACATGGAGATAGAGTTTAAAAAGATACAAAATGGCCTGAACTTCCTAAAGACTCTTCTACTAGGCCAATGTCTCCACTCCTAGCTATATACAACCCTACTCAAAAAGGACAGAAACCATAACACCCTACTCATCACCATCACCATCATCACCATCATCATCATCATCACCCTCCTCCTCCTCCTCATCAGTATCCTCGTCAGTCTCTCCTACCTCAACTACTATGGAAACTAAGAGGGCAGAGGCAGAAGGTGGAGGTCCACCGGGAATCTGCTCGCCGGGGAACGTGTGCTGAAAAAGTCTAGTCATCATAGCAGAGATCCCATGGACTGTCTCCTCCAAAGCGTCGAGGCGCTGAGATACTAAGCACTCCGGCACAAAAGTGGATGGCCCAACAGAGGAAGGTCCCGCAGAGGATGACTTCGGCCTTGGAACCCTAGCCCGCTCCCCACGGCTCATCTCCGTCCTTTTACTGCTACTAGCATTCCCAATCGCTCCGGTCTCGGGGGGAGTTATTTTGTCAAAGGCATAACCTTTCACCTTGAAGTGGTCGCACATCAAGGTGACTAGGTTACCAAATGGGAGGTTCGCCTTTGGTTTTCTAGTCTGGGCGAAATCCCTCATTACCTCCCATATAAAAAGTGCAAAGTCCATAGCCTTCCCCGACATCACCGCATCCAAGAGGGCAAGCTTTTCAACGTTAGGAGTCTTTTCGGTGCCCCTTGGAAGCAGGTTATAATGTAAGAGCTTGTTCATCATCCCATACGAATGTTTGAAGCCCCCGACTTGGACCGTTCCTGTTGTCCGAATTCAATATTGACAATTTACTTGCAAGTATACACGATTAACAAGTAATAAAGTGATAAGTAGAGTATCGTTCCCACGGAGAATTATTACTAATAATTTTTAAGTACTAACTTTATAGCAATTCGATTTTATTTAAACAACTAAAATTAACTATGAATTCACTAATTTAAAACTAAATCTAAATCTAATAATCAAGGATTGAATTTACCAGATAAAAGAACTTAAGATTACAACTTCCCCTAATGCTTCGTATAAATCTTTCCACTTTCTTTCCAGTTAATTGATTAAAATAAGTTGTTAATTGACAACTCAAAATTATTTATCAAACATCTTCCGATAATTAGATAAAAATATCTCTCTCAATTAAATTACTATATTCCTATGGAAAATAGGTTGGAATAGATTCATTAAGCTCAAACTCTCATAAAAGTTACACACGGCATATAGGTATATTCTTATCATATACACAAACCCAACTATTCAATCCTAAGAAGAATCAACCAGACACATGTCATCATATTCAGATCTAAACCTAGAATTCATCTTCCAATTTAATCTAGGGAATCAAATTAATTGTTGGCCAAACAATCATATATTAAACACAAAATATGATAAACAACTCATATATGATCAATAAGAACTAGAAACGAGAATAGATCAATTTAACTAAACATCAGGTTCCGTTGCAATCTTAATAAAAATTTAGTTTATAACGTAATTGAAAAACATCATTCTCAAATTAATCAACATCTCAAAAAATCAAAAACTAAAAATAAGAGAAAAGAATGAAAACTTAGTTGCAATATCCAATTCCTCTCTAGTCTTCAAGTCCAATTTTCTTCGTGTTGCTTCTTCGATTTTTGTCTTCAATTTTTTTATCAATCTTTGGTTTTCCCTTTATTAGTAGCCCCTCAAATTAGTATTTTTATATCCCAGCTCAAACCCTAGCATATATGTAGCATTAGAGTTCAATTTCTACTCAAAAATAAGTCAGAATTCGCGTCCATGCTAAAACAGGCGCTACAGCCCCTAAAATCAGCGTAGCTGCGCTGACTTTCTACTCTTCTAGAGCTGCAGCTGTAACACCCCGAATTTTCTTTTATATATTTATAGAGATATATATATATAGTAAATAATATTTGTAAAGATGTAGATATATGTAGTGACATAAGAATAAACCGTAGAAATAAATGCTATGGAGACAATTTGATTGGGAAGTTACGTGTCGAAGATGTTTAAACTTGGAAAGGGTGATTAGACAAGTTTCTAAAAGTTTGTAGGTCAAAATAATGATTCCATTGAATCCGGAAGGTCGAAAAACATTGGGAGTGGTAATATGGATGTATTGGAAGTTAGGAAGTGTCCCGGAGTTAAAATACACTTTAGCGAGAATTTGGGTAAATATGGGTATTGAATACTTCTTAGTATTTTGGACATATATTTTTATTCTTAATTAAAAATGACCTGAAATTTTGACAGTAGATAGTAGACATCTAGGGCTACAAAAGTGTATCTCATGAAAATTTTCCAATTCGACCTCTAAATGGGTCAAAAATGCACTGGAAGTGGAAGTAGAAAAATCTGGATAGTGACTACCGGTAGTCACTATCAGCTACCGGTAGTCAATGGTCCAGTGTGTCCGAGCTACCGGTAGTCAACAGGTAGTCGAGTGTCCAGTGTACCCGAGCTACCGGTAGTCAAAATCAGCTACCGGTAGTCACTGTAAAAATCTGAGATTTTAAGTCGCGAACAAGCCTATTTTTCCTCCACTATAAATACATTTTTGTCACCTCCTTAGCCTTCATTACACCACTCCAAACCCTAGAAAACATAAGAGAGGAAGAGAGAAAGAGAGAAACACAAGATCAAGAGAAAACAAGAGATTGAAGGGTTGATTCAAGATCAAAGCCCTAATTTTTCCAAGAACATTAAGGTAGGGGATTTCTTCCTATTCTCTTACATTGAGGCTAGGATTAAATTATATGTATTCTTTTGGTTCAAAATCATATATACTTGCTATTATTTACTTGATTCTTGATCCTCTTGCATTTATTGCCATGTTTTAAACATTGTGGTAGTTGGATAACCATTAAAGGTCCATTTTTCATTCTCAAACCCTAGTTTTAAGAAAAATGAATTTTCTTCTTTACATTTCCTTTGTTCTCACCATCAAAACCTTAGTGCTTGATATTGTACAACCAAATGATGTTTATGGTGATCTCTTGCTCTTTTTCTTCAATTATGCTATGGTACAAATGGTGAAAATTGGAGATTTCTTGTGAATTGAGAAATGTTTGTGATGATCTCTCTTGTATGATTGTTGTGATGGACTTGGATTGCCTTCGAGCATTGCCGTAGAGTGTTAGAGGTTAGTCTATCCCGGTGGGGGTGAGATGGTTGTCTAACACTTGTAGTGGGTGGTTATTTGGTAATAACCACCACTATGGTTCACTGGAGTTCGAACGAGGGGTGGTATACCTTTCCTGGGAAGGGACTCGTCACTGCCATTGAGATGGTAGACGCCTCTTCCTAAAGTACTTGTGATTGTGATGGTGATTGGTGAACTAGGTATAAGTCGTTGGGTAGATTCATGGGAAGCAATCAATATACATGAGAACATGAGATTATTATTATTGTTACGGAATGGTTTCCAACAGTGCTTGTGGAGGTATGGGACTCCACAAGGACCTGTTGGAAATGGTTATGGTGATAATTGTGACTGAGCTTTATGGTTCATTTAAATTATTGCGAACATTTAAACTTGAGATCTATTTAAAATGTCCTGTTTTTCCTTCAAAATGTTATATATGCTATTTGTGAAAATGAGACCAACCGTTTTATATGCTTTCCTAAACCTTGTTTGAGTTTGGGAAGATTTTGCTACAGAGCTTCGTGCTCATCCCCTACAATTAACATTTTTCAGATTATGCTATAGAGGAGGAGCTTGGCGCTAATGAACCGGACCTTGGGGAAGCCTCATTAGAGGGGTACCTAGATCCCGAGTGGGACATTTAGAGATGCCCTTTTATTTTTGTACTAGACTAGGAACCAATATGTACAAACATTGTAAAGTCTAGTTTCTTTTGAAATTCCGCTGCAATATATTCATGTAATCCTTTTGGGTTGTAATGGCCTTAGTTTGGCTTATTCTTTTGGGATGATTGTTGTGGATAGTATATATGGTGAATGAAATATTTTGGATTTGATGGTTAGATAGACCCGGTGTGGTCAATGTATTATACATGTACAGGTTGTGAGTTTTGGGAGAGCTTCCCGTACGAAGGAGACTCTGCCCAAATTTTGTTAAAATTAAGAATGTTTCTTATTTGATGGATATATATTTAGTTGCTCTCATGACATGAATGGTTTCATAGTGTAATGCCGTCTAGGGTGGTATTTGGGGCGTTACAGCAGCGCTAACCACCTTTTATGCCCACAATTGCCCTTGTTGCTTAGTCCTCCATTAATCCCAACTTTAGGCTACCAAATGATATTGTTTCTTTCCAAATCATGATCCCTACAAATCAAAATTAAAACACACAAAACGAATAAAAATGAACATAAAATACTTTGAAACTTGAAATTTCATCAAGCCAAGAGTACTCAATTGGTAGGTATAAAACTCACTTATCAAATACCCCCAAACTTAAATTTTTGTTTGTCCTCAAGCAAAATACTAAGAACAAAAACTATAAAAAATTGACCCTAACAACCAACTACTCAAACAATGGATCAATATATATCTGAATAATGGCCCCAAAAGTTACTACAAATAATAATTCACGGGAAACTTTAAAACAGTGCAAAGTCTAACAATTCAACATACTTCTTAATTTTACCTCCGCTCATAACCCTTTAAATACATGTACATATCCGAACCGTTCAAGCTAGTCATCACCCAGATATATTTGCGTAATCAAGCGCTTCATAGGAGATACTCAATATCAACTCTATGAACTTATACGTTTGACATCAACCTCTGCTAATTAAGGCAAACACATAACTAGAAGGTACAAAGATTTTTTTTTTCTCTCTTTTTTTTTTCTCTTTTTTTTCATTCGTTCGGTGAGTGCATTTTATGCTCCATCTCACCTCCTATTGAGCGAGTGCGTTTTACGTTTCATCTCGTCTTCTCTTGAACGAGTGCGTTTTACTCTTGCTATGGTTTAACTTTCAAATTAGATTGATTGTAAAAGAACTCATAATTGACTTTAATTCCCTTTCAATGCCATTTAAGCCGCCTTTTTTTTTGTTTTGCATTCTTCTTTTACTTTTCAACATAGCCCACCACCTTTTCGATATGGTACCCATTTTTTCTCTATTCAGTATTATAGAATTCCCCTAATAAATTTGGCTTATACTCTTATGATGTTTAAAGCAATCGATGGATCCCAGGAATTGATTTCAAATTTCAAGGTAAATGGAGTAACTGATTGTACTTTTTTATTATGATGGACTTAAAAATTAGATTTGATAATCTTAACTATTGAATATGTAATGGATTCTAATAAATAGAGGAATTCATAATAAAATTAATGATTATAATTATCCAATCTAGTTTTAAAGTGCATGTAGCATTGCTATTTTACTATCAACAAAAAAAATTGCCGGACATATGTTCTTCCCTGGCCACATGTACCGAAAAGCACATTCACTCCTGCTAATGAACCAGCTCTATAAATTTGGAAGCAGGTGAAAGTTGCTACGCGGTACCCAACATTAGAGAGAGAGAGAGAGAGAGAGAGAGATAGAGATGGCAGAGCCCACAGCAGCAAAAGTAACATCGATCTTCATATACCCGATCAAATCATGCCGTGGAGTTTCTGTTTCTCAAGCAGCTCTCACTTCCACTGGTATGACCCCAACATTTCTTTGGTTTTTCTTGTTTTTTATTGTGTAAATCCTTTTATTTCCCTAAACCCAACTGCATGTAATGCATTGCTTGCGCGTATCAAAGGTCTTTCTTGAAATCTGACTTGTGATAATAAATCTTTTAGCTGCTGACTTACTTGGGTCAAAGAACCTACAGACACAGTTTTCTTCTCTTTATCTGTCAATGATGAACAATTGAAGTTAGGGTAAAAAAAATACACCACCATCTCTGTTTACTCTTTAGGGTATTAGTCAGGCAAGCTCGGCACCCCTTCCTCAAAGCAGGGAATAATTCGTGGGAAGAGACTGAATTCTGGTATTTCAAAAATGCTTCAGAAGTTCAGTACACCACCATAGTGAAAAATTCAGGCAATCCACCCAACCTGGGCAGTAGGATAGAGTGGAACCCTGAACAGCATTTCTCAGACAGCTCCCCGAGTCACTAATGAAAGAAGGGAACCCGAACCTACAAGCCTAGAAGCAAGTCAAGCTGTAAGAAACGCCATATCATATCAGTACTCCCCGGAAATGAGGTCCCAGTAGTCGGTTCTCTCTACAATGAGTATAGTTGACGATTTCCTATCTCATCTCTGTTAGAGAGAGGGATATTATATCCAGGGTAAGGCAACAGGAGGATTAAGCTAGCCTTCGGCCCAAAACTCATTGATTTATTGCTCTGTGTCTTTTGCTAGTTACCTCTCCCATATTGCTACAACAATATTACTGTATCCGAGAGTTATATTTGGGTATATTTTCAAGGGCTTTTCACACTTTGCACCTTGAAAGATTTTAAATTTTTCATTTTTCATTTTGTACCCTCAAAGATTAAATTTTTTACATTGTACCCTCAATGTATTAAAAGTGTTACAATATGGTTAAATTTTTTATGGTTAAATTTAGTAACAAATGGTTATGCTTAATGCAGCTGCTCAAAATTGTAGTTTTTTTGGTTTTATACTTGCAACATTGACCACTTTATTGTTTATTGTCTATTGTCTATTGTGTAGTATTTTCATGGATATTGATGAATAATAATATTATTCCTTCGGTGATGTTGGTGAATGTTTTTGGTTGATTCAACTTAATAGACACAAAAACTGGTATGTCAAGGAATAGATTGTGGTTCTTCTACTAGCAGATGTGCCTCAGTTTCTTCTGTGCTCGTATATGCAGGATTTCGCTGGGATCGACAATGGTTGGTCGTGAATTCCAAAGGCAGGGCATACACTCAAAGGGTTGAACCAAAGCTTGCGCTAGTTGAAGTGACTCTGCCAAATGAGGCATTTTCTGAGAGTTGGGAACCTACTAAAAGCTCATATCTGGGTAAAAACAAGATTTCTAATGTAAACTTTTCTATCTCCAAATAGTATGCTATAAATTTTTTTTTTTTTTTTTTGTTAAAAATACTTTCTAATATCATATGATATGCCTGGAGTTCTGATATTCCTTTTCTTAACTAAACAGGGTTTAACTCTCATGTTTTGATGATGAAATAATGTTTCCATCTTTATACATTTGATTTGAAATTTAAAAACTACTACTAGCATTTCTTGCTAAATTGAAGGCTGCTTCTGTTGCAATATGCTTTCCATTACAACTTTGCAGTTTGCCCCCAAAATCTGTTTCTGTGAAAATGTTCAGTTGTTCTCCGGATATTTTCAATCTCATTTGACATTTCAGCCGATATTGCTTGACTGCTCATTGTTAAACTTGACATCCTTAGATTTCAGCCGATATTGCTTGACTGCTCATTGTTAAACTTGACATCCTTAGATTCTCTCTCTCTCTCTCTCTCTCTCTCTCTCTCTCTCTCTCTCTCTCTCCTTCCTCTTCTAATATAGACCTTAAGGACCTGTTTTGCCCACCAGACCAAACTACTGTCTGGGTGCATATTATTTCAATTTTTATGCGTCTTGCCCTTATCATCTGAATATGCTGATGGATTTTTGCTTAAAGTTGTCTGTATAAATGAAATGAGCCAAGGAATTACCAATTATTTGTGTTTTCAATTTAAGCTTGTAAATATAATGCATGAACGGAATTGCTTACAGTAATTGGTAAGATCTCACTTGTAATGGTGCCATACAATTTCTAGGATCTCTTTTTTTGCCCCTTTAGTATGATGCTTTTACTTCTATGCACAACATTAGTTTGATTGTCCGTGCTAGTTGGCTGTTGGATTCTAATCTAGATTTAGATATGCACACTTTTTTTTTTTTGATTAGGAACACTCTTTATTGATAACTAATGGAAATATTACAAGAAGACCCCATCAAGTGGTGGACTTCTAGTCCACCACAAGACAAAATTTTGGAAAGAAAAAAAACATAACCAACATTACTAGCCGCATGAAGTTTCCAGCTTGTTCTAATAAAAAAAAAAAGGTATATATTGAAACTCCTTGGACATCAATGCCCGAAAGGAAGCCAAAAAATAAAGCCTTTCCCATAGACCTTCAAAATCTTCACATTTATTTTCGAAAATCCTCACGTTACTCTCCTTCCAAATGACCCATAATGTAGCAAAGAAGGCACTATGTCAAATGGTCTTCCATTTACTATTATTCCCAAAGCCCACATCTTCCAAGCAAAACATAGATACCATAGCAACCTACGCAACTCCCATAAAGCCAAAAAGTTTATTCCATAATGCATACACTAAAGGGCAATGCAAAAAGAAGTGATCCACACTCTCACTATTGCCTCTACACATAACACAACATTGTGGTTGAAGACAAAGTATAGGTCTTCTCTTTTGAAGCACTTTATTTGTACTGATCTTACCATGAGAAATTATCCATGCAAACACTTGTACCTTTAAAGACACTTTCTCCCTCCAAATATCCAATGATGGATAAAATAGTGGAAGCGAAGGATGAAAAACTTGATTGTTGCCTAAATGATTATCATCTCCTTCTTCTCCTTGCCATTGTGTGGGGGGTTTCAAGTTTTACGTGAATCAGGTAAGTTTCTTTTTTTTGAAGAATTTGTCATGCTTCAAAATAGCGATGGAGATGTAATCTTAGTAATGATCTGTGGTTACTCTTCGACAGTGATAAAGGCCCCTGGGATGGATGTCCTGAAGGTTTCATTGAGTAAACCAAGTGAGATTGCTAATGGCGTCTCAGTATGGGAGTGGTCGGGTTCTGCATTCGATGAGGGAGCTGAAGCATCAAAATGGTTCTCTTATTATCTTGGGAAACCGAGTCGGCTAGTGCGTTTCAATGAAGGTAGTGCTCAATCGATTGCTGTACCCTACGCATGCAACTGTAGGCCTATAATTGTTTCTATGTACGTCTAATTCTTTTGCAATTTTGAATAAAACTCAATTAGATTCCTATTGTTTCATCAGAAAATGAAACAATAACATACATTATAGCCAAGATTCTTAATTTCTTGGTTTGTCTGCTTCTAACACTTTTCATGACTAGAGAGAAGCATCTCTGTTCCAGTATGGGTTTGCTGTTTTAGCAGGAGTTCTATCAATTAATTTATATTTCCCAGGAAATGATTCTGATTGCATAAATCGTGGTCTAGCGCACAGTTACCAGAACTCAACCCTATACGACTCACGATCTAGGTGCAATAACCCCAAACAGCGTGGGTTTGCAATCTAGATTGCCTTAATTTCCAATCATAAATTTTACCCCTAGCTCCAAAGTGATTCTTTTTGGAACTTGTATCACGAATATAAAATATGTATTAATCGACTATGGAAGTATGGATGTATAATTATAAATGGTTTCAGATAATATAAGGCGTACGAAAATATAGGTTTGTGTTGCTCAAACATGGCATACTTGCTTATGCTCAGGAAAAAAAAAAATAGCCTGATTGTATCACGTTGTCTGTTTTCCTAGTAGTTTCCAAAGTATTTCAAATTCTCCAAATTATAGTTAGAAGTTCTGTCCATCATAGAGCTTAATACTCTCTCTTTACCACGTGATGTTGTTGAATATGACGTCCGTAACTTGGAACAACTGGTTTTTACACTGATGCAGTGTCAGAAACCAGGGCCGTGGACCCTAATTATGCTAGTGGATACAAAGTCATGTTTTCTGACGGGTATCCGTTCCTCCTGCTATCCCAGGTTAGGCAGTACCAAGTTTAAAGTACCATGCTCTTGAATAGAATGTTACATGTTGGCTTTGTCAATGTTTCTTTGACAGGGATCATTGGATGCACTGAACAAGCTTCTCAAGGATCCTTTACCAGTTAACCGTTTTAGGCCAAAGTATGTGTTTAGACTCATGTCTCATTTTTCAAGTAAAACATGTAAGCATCTTGTTTTCAATGTCAACGACACTTTACTGTTTGAATGAATTATGCTAGCTTCTCCGAGAGCATGATACTACTTTGGACCCTTTTATGACATGGCATTCTAGAAAACATCGCTTTTTTCTATACTTTATTTAAAAGCCTTCGACATTTTTTTTCTTCTTTCCTATGATCATATGTGATTTGCACTACTAATTAGTCAACGCAATCCTAATTGTCAAATCATTTACTTTTTTTTTTACAAATCATTTACTTTTTTTTTACTTTGTTATAGCATCCTTGTTGATGGTTGTGAACCATTTTCTGAGGACTTGTGGACGGAGATGAGGATAAACAAGTTAACATTCCATGGTGTCAAGCTATGTTCCCGCTGTAAGGTAAAAAATTATCCCTCTGCATCTTCCGCCTGGATTATTGTAGTTGGCGTGGTATCTGGAGACTGTGAATCAGTTAAAAGGGTTGCTGCATTCTTTTGTAATTTAGTGTTCATGTTGCCAAATCATTGAAAAATAATATGGAATTTTACAGTGATGTCAACAAGGAAAATAACATTTCCGTTGTGCAAATGGCCAACAAATCTTATGGGTTGCTATCTTTTTATTTGCTAGCCATGCCTGTTGCTCGAGTGCTTATGAACATGTTAATGCTCAGAATCAGATTTTCTAACAAACGATTGGAAAGCTTCCGTCTTGTAATGGAGTTCTTTAAATATTTGTGTGTGATAATTGTGGACAGTCATCTTTGTTGGTTTTAGTAGTGTCAGAACTTCTATGCATAGGAAAACCTCCTCGTCATTTGCAGGTACCCACAATCAATCAAGATACTGCAATAGCAGGCTCGGAGCCTACTCAAACTCTTATGAAGTTCAGGTCAGATAAGGTCTTGCGTCCAACCCGAAAACAGCAGGGGAAGGTAAACTCAAATCTGTAAACGTTACTTTTCCAGAACACAAAAAAAAAAAAAAAAAACTACAAATGTTCATTATACTCCGCCACGAGTGTGAATGATTTACAGAACTCTAATGATTTTCCAGGTCTACTTTGGACAGAACTTGGTCTGCCCAGACTCCCTAAATCAAATGAAGGGGAAGACAATCAAAGTAGGAGATCCTATTTATGTCATCAAGATGGCCTCTTCCTGTACCGATGCAGCTGCATGAACTCTTTCGCTGCTATCGTCAGTAGTTCCCTGGTTGTATTATGAACAATAAACGTATGTTGTGCAATGTATTGCTAGAGGTGGGACACAGCATGCCTGCCTTGAATTATGTACCTTAATCGCATAACAATAATTATCCTACAATAAAATGCTTCTCATCAAGTATTCTGCTATACTCAGTTGTACACATCAAGGAGACTTCAAGCATCATTAACAAGCTAAGTTACATTTGATAATGCTTTGCTATCAACAGGAAGAATGGGCTACTTTTGAAAACGAACTGCAGTGATCTTGAATACAATCCTACGGAGATAAACAGAATCCCCATAAAAATACAACTAGATTGAGCACAAGTGTTTTCGTTGATTGAAGCGAGTAGACCTAGTAGATCCTTAGATCAAGAAACAAACTGTGTGTGTATATGGTACAATACATATAATTAAACTTGGAAAAGGGCATAAGTTGGGACAAGGAAAAATTAAAAAGCAAATATACAAAAAACAAACGTTCTATCAAAAAACAAAAGCAAGAAAGTACCTAAAAAGATTACCAAACAGTTACTAGGTTATCATACTGGATGGAAGGCTAACTAGACCACAAGAAACCTTTAGCTTGTTTTATTTATTTCAGCTGATACAAAGAACCATAGGACTCGACGATGAAAGACAGATGCAGTATTGGAGCAAGAAAAGCACAAGCAACTTCGAAAATGGGAACAATGGTATGCTTGAAATACGGAAAAGGGAACTGTAATCTCAAATTTCTTGAACTCAAAATGTACCAAAATTTTTACTTTTCCTCCTTCCATTTCATTGGTATTTTCTTAACCACAATAGCCTAACCATTACATGAATTTTACAATTCTCTGCCTTTACAATACCAAAGAAGATCTTCCAATAATTTTACACCCTCTGAAATCATTTGAGGTAATAATAAGCCCTTTACCCAGCAAAAATAGGTAAAAGCTAAATTGAGAGAACTGTCTGTAGTGGCTTGTGTAGAGACCTAATCATGTTTGAACCTGTCAACTAAGTTGCTGCCGAAGCATCTGCTGGAGCTGAATGACTTGTTGCTGCTGATCTGGTGGCAGTGAACTTAACTGCTCTGGTGTGAGATTCAGTACTTGTTGCAGCAACGCGGACTCCACCTCAGAGGCAAGCTGCAAGCATGTAAAAAGAAAAGCGAACTCAAAAATAACTTCAATATTGCTATTATAGTATGAACCATTCACATCCAAGGTTGTTAAAACGTGTATCGGAAGGTGTATCGTTTTTCAAAAATTGTGTATCGTGTATCGCAAGATATATGCAATTTTATAAAAAAAAATTAAAAAAATGCATATACCTATAAAAAAAAAAGTCATAATAACATTTCATTGAATCACAAATTTCTTACATAAAATAATTTAAAGAGACTATAAGGACCAAAACTAAAAATTACCAATCTAAGTATTCAAGCTGCTAATCCAATTCATCAATATCAAAATTTTGAGAGTTCTAATTTCTAACATCTAGAGGAACCAAAGGAGGACATTTTTAGCAATCAAATTATTTGCTACTATGATGGAACGAACAACAAAAGAAGACTTGTATTTTTTAAGACCCTAGATAGGATGTCGTTTCACTACCTAGTGTTTAAAAAAAATACATCCATGTTAATAGGCAGCATTTTTTGGTTAAAATCCAAAAAATAAAAAAAATTGATCTGTTTCCTCCAGTATCGGATGTATCATATCGTTTGTGTATCACACAATCCAGGGCAAGTCCGATACACTTGAGTGATACGTGCCATTTTCTTCATATATCGAAACGTATCGTACGATACGCGATAACGATACATAAAACTATTGTCAACTTATTTATGATGTGAGTCACATGGGTAACTCACTATCTATTCGAGTACAAGAAATTGTCTGTAATCACCATGTACAGCTAAGTTGTTAATAAGTACGAGTTTCAACTTCACGGCATGAAAAGATGTTTCTGTTTTTTGCAATGCAGATGAAATTGCACGACGTATATTCTAGAAGACAAATGCAGAATGCAGCAACTCCTTAGACTGGAAAATATTTAGTATAAAAATAGTTTTGGAAACCAACAGGAGCCAACTACACCTCCCACCTAAGTCTGATGGGTTTCATAACTTTTTGTAGTATGACAATTTTGCCCTCCATGGCTTCCTTTTGTGAGATCATCAATGTTAGTCACTCGGCTGTCTTGTCTCTAGTAGTGCCTGCATCGTTTCTTTCATAAACTTTGAACCTACTCCCACAATGCAGAAGCGCTTTCATTTTGAGGGTCGAAAGCAGCCCACAAACCCCAACTCCAAAATCCCCATTTTTTCAAATCCAAATCCACTCAGAGAGAGAGAGATGCCGCACTTGGGGAGGTCCTATACACCCGCTTTTTCCTTGTCCTCAATATCACTTTCAGTTAGCAGATAGTTTTTCTAGCTCTTCACAAGTGCCAGAAGGTCGTGCACATATTCATTCCTAAATATCAGTGTTTTTATAATCTATCTCGCTTTGTATGTGATTACTCCCTGTATTAAAAAATTAGAAGGAAATAAAAAAATATATAATAGGCTTCAGAACACATCCTCCTATAGGTGTCACTATCAGAGAGTTTGCATTCCAAATGTTAGGCTTTTGGTCCCAAAGAGACTTCATTCACTCATAATACATAGAATTATAGAAACTCTATGTTCTTGCAATTATGTTTATCTCTTTGTGTTACAACTAAAGTCTAAGTTTGTTGAGAAATGGAATTACATGGCCATCATGACAGGAAAGTTTTTTGTACCCTAATGTAATTTCATAATTTATGACGATTTACAGTGTTTTAGTGATCAACATAAATTGCATCAATTTCATCATTATGTTTATGAAATTCAAAATATTACATGATATTAGTAAGAGAAAATTTCAGTCACACCCCTTTTAGTTTATCATACCTTCAAGAACACCCCCTCTATTATCCAAAACATCACTGACACTCCTTCTAATTTATATTTAAACATCACTGGCATTTTCTGCCATTAAATCACCATTTCTAATAAATAAATAAAAAATCTAAAATACCAGCATTACCCCTACATAAACCTCAAACAATCTTCCTACATAAAATTCGATTAAAATTCAAGCCAATTAAAATTCATTTTTTCAATATATTAAAATTTAAGTTGATTAAAATTTATTTTTCTACATATTAAAATTTGAGCCGATTAAAATTCGTTTCGAGCTGATTAAATTTTATTTTTTTAAGAATTAAAATTCGAGCCCATTAATTTTTTTTTACATATTAAAATTCAAGCCGATTTGAGTTCTATCTGAGCTGTTAGCGCCGATTAAATTTGTTTCGAGTCGATTAAAATTTATATTTTTTCTTATTAAAATTCGTGTCAATTAAAATTCAATTCAAGTTGATTAAAATTTATTTTTTACTTATTAAAATTTGAGTAGATTAAAATTTATATTTTTTTATGTATCAAAATTCGTACCGATTAAAATTCAATGCGAGTTGATTAAAATTTGATTCAAGCCGATTAAAAATGAATTTTAATCGGCTTGAATAGAATTTTAATCAGCTCCAATTTTAATACGTACAAAAATATAACTTTTAACCGACTCAAAATTTTAATACGTAAAAAATAAATTTTAATTAACTCGAACCAAGTTTTAATCGGTCCGAATTTTAATATGTAAAAAAATTTAAAAAATATAAGAGGTCTCATTGAAAATATATCTATCTAGAGGAGGTGTGGATGAAGTTTTTCCTAAAGTTTATCATCTGCAATTTAGCAAAATTGCATTCTAGTTAACACTTTTAATGTGATAGGAGTGTTAGTGAAGATTCAGAAAATAGAGGGATGTCCTTGAAGATGTGGTAAACTAAAAAAGGTATAGTTGAAATTTTCCCTATTAGTTCTAATTAATTTGATTAGAACTTTTTAGTGATACGCCATGATTTTTTGTTGGATAAATGCATATTTAACAAAGAATTTCAAAGTAAACAATGGATGGGTAAATTTGAAAATTTATTTATTTTCAGACTTCAGCTCCTTATACTTATTAAAAAGTTTGATCCAATTCAATACAATACCAAACAGTTTCAGATTTTAAAATTTTGTATTCAACACTTAAAATTCAAAATTCACTTTTCAGTATTTAATTTTCAATTTTATCAAACACCACCTAACTAACGTATTTATGCTTCAACAGAGGGATCCAATAATACATAAATAATAAAGGGGGAGAAAAATTCCTACACTCACTCTTTGTTTTTAATAGCCTTAATTTCAAATTTATAAGTCTACACGCCACATACAATTTCAATCAGAATATCTATCTGAAATCAAATAAGACGCCAACTTTCAAATTCCTAGTTCTGTTGAGATATCTCACCACCTTCCGCAACATTCCTTTCTTTGGACCATTGACAAGGGCGCTATGCTCCGCCTTATTTGTGCATGCCTAGGCTACAATACTAAACAACCACCATGTTCACAATTACCTGTCATAGGTGTAAACATTTCAATCGATATTGAGAACTAGTCTCCTCTTTATCTTTCAAAACCAACCTCAGCCACTCCAATGAATACCTTATTGTACTTGTAGTGTCGTAAAGCCAAAATAGATCATTGATGGGTATTCTAATAATCAAAGCATCTACAGAGAACACATTCAAAGTCAGATATGATTTACCTATAAAAGCACTAGTTAACTAACAGATTTGGGTGAGAGCTCGAATGGACTGCCCGAATTTTACACCTTCAAGTAGGCAATATGTTGCTTATTCTCCCAATTCAAACAGTAAAAAGAAGTAAGAAACATAAGAGCTAGTCGACTTGATTTTTACCTAGGCTTTTGAACCCTTCCATCAACTACTATTAACATTTTTTCAACCCCAGATGACCGTGGCTAACAGTAGTTCATTTGGGTGAACTCAAGCTATTAAAGTTCCACAAGAGAGAGGCTAGCAAAGTTTTTGATATTGCACAAACTTCCAACATGCCCATGATGTACAGTATAACTAAATTGTGTGCAAAACAATTAAGATATAAGGGGTGTGGGCCTTCTATGGGTTCCTCCAACTCAATGAATAAAGGGAGGAGTACGAGGAAGCAGGCCTTCTGTATAAAGATTCAAACTGTTAGCTTCGACTATTTTTCTTGTTCAAATAAAGCAAGTGGACAACCTCTAAGGTAGGTTGCTTTTTGGCATTGTCGAGAACTCAAGCAAATCCTGGATTGATTGAGAAAGATCAAGCATGCGAAGAAAGCCTAACCATGTAATACATTAGTAAAGGACGTTTAGGGTAAAAGAGTTTAAGATGAGTTCATATGACTAAGTATTCCAGTGGGCATCAAACACGCCAAACATACGAAAGACAAAGAATGAAAGAACTCTGCGAGAAGGTGCAAGCATGCAATGAAAAATGATTTTTTTTAAATACTTTGAGGCTCTTAGGGAACTAAGGATGGGTTTTACTGCTTGATGCTTTCATCATCCAAAGTAATGCGCTCTCCCTTCCTTATTGGATGCATTCGTTTTCGGCATTGCTCCTAATGTGCTGAATTGTCTCAACTAATTGGTAGCTGCAAGAAAATCAAATCAAGTTTTCGTACCTTTTAAAGCTCTAATTTTATTTCATCCTAAAGTGTTTTCTTTTTTGTTGGTCGGGCACTTCTCAAATATCCCAATAACTACATTCAATCAAGTTAAGACGTAAAATAATAGTATTGTGGTAGGAGAAAGAGAGAAGAAGATTGGCGGAGAGAAAAAGAATTGAATAATTTGTGTGGGTAGTGTTGCCCTACACCTTCTTATTTATATTGAACAAATATCTCGGGTAATTACAATATTATCCTACACTATCTTATGTTCATAAATGTAAATATAAAACATAAAAATAAGATTATGCTAAAAGATGCTCTACTTAGAACAAAGATTATTGAAGGTAGACCGAGACAATTGTTTGGTATCACCAAACTTGATATATAGAGTAATAATATCCTTTCGCATCAAGATATCTCGAATAAAATGACAATCCAATTCAATGTGTTTAGTGCGTTCATGAAATATTGGTGATGAAAATAGTTGTCTGATTATCACAATGCATCTGTATAGGAGAGGCATACTAATACCCATATCACGAAATAAATAACGCACCCACAACATTTCACATGCAGTGTGAGTCATAGCCCAATACTCTACCTCTGCAGTTGAACGTGCAACTACATTTTTGTTTTTTACTACGCCAAGTAACAAGGTTACCACCAACAAACGTGCAATAACCAAAAATAGATTGTCTATCAATATGACTACCTACCTAGTCACCATAAAGAAGCTAATAATAGTCATACATTGTGAAGACCAATATAATAATCCTTTTCTGGGTGCTCCTGTAAGATGCCAAAGAATGCAACAAGCAGCCTCCCAATGATGGTTGTGACTAATATGCATAAATTGACTAATCACACCAACCTCAAATGTAATATCAACTATTAGATATATTAGTATACTAGCCAACCTTCTATAAAGCCTTATGTCATCAAAAACTTTCTCATTCGCAGAATTTAACTTGATTGTAGAATCCATAGGAGTATCGAAAATACAAGCACCAAGAGTACCAGTTTCGGATAATAAATCCGATACGTACTTTCATTGGCATAGATTGATGCCTTCCTTTGAGCGAGCAACCTCAATCCCATGTAAGTACCAAAAAAGACCTAGATATTTAATATGAAACTGCTTCTCCAGATGGAGCTTAAAGTTGACAATACCATCAGAATCATCACCACTAATGATAATGTTCTCAACGTATACAATGAGAATTATAACCCCTCGAGTAGAACGACGAATGAACTGAATGATCTGAAGAAAAGCGCTGGAAACCATACTGAAAGACCACAGTATTGAACTTATCAAACCAAGTACGTAGTGACTGTTTTAGACCATATAGTGTTTTTTTTAAGTGGCATACTAGTTGTTTCTTACCAAAAGTAACATAACCTAGAGGCTGAATCATGCATACCTCCCTCTTCCTTTGAGACTTCTATGTAAAAAAGCATTCCTTATGTCCAGTTGGTACAAAGGTCAATCAAGGCAAGCTACAACTGAAATAAGAACTCTTAACAAAATTAAGTCAAGCAATGGGGAAAAAAGTCTCACAGTAATCGACACCATATGTATGGGTGTAGCATTTGGCAACCAACCAGGCCTTTAAACACTAGACAGAGCCATCAGAATGATATTTCATAGTGTAAACCCAAAGACAACTAGCATGTTGCTTCCTAGGAGGGAGAGAAGTGAGATTCCAAGTCTGTTTCTCATGAAGAGCTTTAATTTTCACATCCGCAACTAGTTTTCATCCAGGAGATTCCAATGCATGTATCAAAGAATTAGGAACAACAACAGAAAATAAGGTAGATGCAAAACAATAGAAAGATGAGGAAAGCCAATGCAAGAAAACAAAATTAGAAATAGGATACCTGGTACAGTTACAAGTATCTTTCCTCGGTGCAATAGGCAAGTCAGAAGAGGAGGTAGTAGCAAAAGGCTACAAAGGGAGGACCTCAGTAGAATTGATATAGAACGGGAGCATAGGACACAACCTATCCGTTCTTGGAACGGGGATAAACTTGTAATGGGGGGGTAACCAATGAAGAAGGTATGCAATCCGATATAATAGTCAATAATAGCTCCCCTTGACTAGAATAAACAAAATCTGGAAAGAATTAAGTCGTAAAGTAGGAAAGAATGGAGAGACTCAAAAAAGGTAACATTGTCAACAACATAGTAATGGTGAGAGCCCGAATCATAACATCGATAACCTTTTTGAGTATGAGAATATCCCAAAAAAGACACACTTGACCGAGCGGGGGAAAGTTTATCCCGACCTAAATCACTAAAATGAACAAATACAACACAACACAACAAAAGGCACGAGAAGTCAGACCAAATGGAGGTGTTGTAGGATAAGGCAATGAGAAGGGAGATTTGTTAACTAAGCCAGATGAAGGCATCCGATTAATAAGATAAACTGAAGTAAGAATAACATTTGTCTAATAATACTTGGGAATATGCATATTAAACATTAAAGTATTAAGTTACATCTAATAAATGACGATGTTTACGTTTGACAGTACCATTTTGCTCGAATGTAAGAGGCCAAAAAGTTTGATAAATGATACCATGGTTAGCACAAAAAGAATGTATAAATGATTGAATATACTCAAGAGCATTGTCAGAACGAAATATTATAATTCGTTTATCAAATTGCACCAAGATATCATTATAGAAGGTGAAACAAACCATAGGTAATTCAAAACGATCTTTCATAAAAAAACAACCAAGTCATTTGAGAGAAATCATCAACAAAGATAACAAAATACTAAAATTCAGAAATAATTTTTATTCTTGCAGGACCCCAAATATCTGAATCAACAAGATTAAAAGGACTAGACTCATAACTATTATTATTACTACAGAAAGAACTACGTTGATGCTTGCCCAATTGACAAGCCTCACATTCTAACATAAAAGGACTCAAACTAGAAAAAACTTGACGAAATTTCTGGAGGTCTTGAAAAACACAAGAAGATGGAGAGAAGATTACTGAATATTGTAAAGATTTAGTTAACTGAATATTGTAAAGATTTAGTTAACTGACTAACAAATAGCAAGTCAAAAGGAAAATGAGGAATAAATAAACTAGAGAAAATAAGGACATGAATTCAGTCGGATGGAAATTGTCAGTTTCATGCACTGGACGAAAGGAACCATTAGCTAATACAATATAAGAATTAGAAGGCCAAAAATTAGAAAACACAAAGAAAATAATTGGCATGTGAGCACTAACTTCTGAATCAATGATCCAAGAAGGTGAAGCTGATTGGGCTACAACATATGTTGTGTTACCTACATGAGTCAAACTAGCAGCAAAAGTAGATCCCTCGAAAGATAGCAATAATAACTGTTAGATGAGCTGACTAAGCTGAGAAGTAAGATGGTCATAAAAACCAGACATAGAGGTAGAAGGTGCTATAGTAGATGTCTTAGACATAGGTATAGCACAAATCATCCGAAACCTGATTAGCATAGGCTAGTCTCCCACCATACTTTTCCCAACAATAATCCTCAATATGTCTAGTGGCCCCACTGTAACGACAAAATCTCTTCGTGTACAAATTACACTAAAGATCGTTGAATTACAACCATTTGATGCTTTGAATTTTGATTACAAGAAGTTGTGTTGACTCTCTTTGGCGTGCTTTTCATGTGGACAATCCTCTGATTCTCGATTTGATTTGGTGAAGACGAGGGTTGGATCGGCGTACCTCTCAATCTTCAATTTGGTGGTGCTTTGGTAGATTTGGCGAAGACAAGGGGTGAATGGACGTAATCTTGATCTTCGATTTGATGCTGACATGGGTGAATTTGGTGAAGACAAGGGCCGAATGGGCATAATCTTGATCTTCGATTTGATGATGATGTGGGTGGATTTTGTGAAAACAAGGGCTGGATGGGCGTGTCTCTTTATCTTCGATTTGGTGATGTTTTAGTGGATTTGGTGAAGGCAAAGGCCGGATGGGCGTCTCTCTTGATCTTCGATTTGGTGATGTTTTGATAGATTTGGTGAAGACAAGGGCCGGGTGGGCGTAATCTTAATCTTCGATTTAATGTTGGCGTGGGTGGATTTGGTGAAGACAGGGGCCTGAAGGACGTGTCTTTTGATCTTCGATTTGTTGATGCTTTGGTGGATCTTCTCAGCAATCTTTTTGTGTTTGTTGGATTAAAGATGGCTTAAATTTTTGGTAGAAGGACCTTGGTGGTGTATTTTTCTCCTTAGAGACGAATTTGCAGGGCTTGGATACGGGTGGACTTGGGCTGAGCTTTGCTATCCTTCTCTTCTCCCGGCTTCACAACTGGCCTTCTGGCTTCTTTAGATTTTGGCTTCTTAGTCCTTTTTCCCCTTCCCTTGGCCTCCTATTCATAGAGGCTTTGTTTTTTGTTCATTTGTTTTGTTTGGGCCTTATTTGTTTAGGCTTTATTTGGTTTAGAATTTACTCATTTTGGGCTTTATTTGTTTGGGCCTATGGCATTTCAGGCCCAATCTAACTTGGTTCCATATTTATGGATTAGGCTTTAATATGATTTGGGCTTATGAATTTAGGTCCAGCCTAATTTGATTTGAGAACTTGTCTGATTTTAGTTTGGGCTAGACATTATTATTTTTTGATGTCTACACCCACATAAGAGCATTTCCACTTAGAGCGGCTGCCACGACTACAAATAGAATCTCTACTACAACCCGAAGATGAATGTCGACCACCACCATCACTAGAGAGTAAGGCAGAAGACTCCAGAGAAGATGAAGATCCCCTTCGAGTTAAGGAATCTCTCTCAATACGAGAGTAGGCATTTGCAGTAGTTAGAAGTGTCACACTAGCCAAAATCTGATCCTTAAAGACACCATACTATGAGTTAAAGCTTGACAATAACAATGCAGCCTAAAATTTATCCCCCAGTCGCCGTTGAATCTCCAAATCTTCACTTAGTGGTATACTGTTAGAGTATCTATATTCTGGGTAGTTTAGGCATTTACATTGTTTTGTTGCCCTACTATATAAGGGTCTACATTGTGTATTCTAGGTCAAAAAATATTATAGACTTGTTTAGCAATAATAATATTTTTTCTTTCTCCTTTCGCTCTTCTTTATTTGATCAAAGTTTTCATGGTATCAGAGCATGGTTTCGATCCAAAATATATTGTAGCACCACATTAATTAGTTGGAAAAAGAATATATTCTTGAATTAGGGCTGATATCATCTATGGTGATTTATTTTTTTTCTATTTTCTTCGACTTCTTTACTTCATATCAAGCCTAAGTAGTGCGACTAAAGGTTCTTGGTACTGGGTTGTGTGATTTGAGGGCTAGTGATTGGTGGGTTGCTGACTTTTTGTGGTTCTAGGGGATGTGAACAGTGCCGAAAATACTGTTCACTCAGTGAACAGTGCCGAAATCACTGTTCATGCAATGTGAACAGTATCGAAGTTACTGTTCATGCTGTGAACAATGCCGAACTCGATTTTTAGTACCATTTTTTTGTTGTATTGTTGTGTAAGAAACCTCAATTTGTTATGGGTATTTGATTTGCAAAGTTGTTGAGTTGATTTGTGGCGAACTTTGGATTATTTGGCGTTGGCTGTTTCTTTTGGTTCTAGTCTCTGCTCTTGGCTTTGGTGGTGGTGTTTGTTGGGCAACCCCAATCCTTTGGGTTTGTTGATTTGGGCTGGTGCTGATTTAGGCTTCTCTCTGTTGGGTTGTTGGTTTGGCTTTTCTTCTTTTCTTTGTTGGGCTTTGTTTTGTTAGGCATTGTTGCTGGTGGTTTTTGTTGGGTAACCCCAATCTTTTAGGTTTGTTGATTTGGGCTGGTGCTGATTTGGGCTTCTCTCTGTTGGGCTGCTGGTTTGGCTTTTCTTCTTTTCTTTGTTGGGCTTTGTTTTGTTGGGCATTGTTGGGCTTTGGTTTTCTGTTGGACCTCTCATTGCTATTTGGGCCTTAATTTGTTGAGCCTACACTTGAAGTTTTGTTGAGTTTATTATTTTCTTCCTCATCGTCTCTAGAACTTCGTGTTTGCTCTAATGCAGACTGGGCTGGTGACTCTATGGATCGCAAGTCCACTACTGATTTCTGTCTCTTATTTCATGGAAAAGTAAGAAACAAATTGTTGTGGCTTGATCATCTGCTGAAGCTGAGTATCATGCTATGGCCTTCACAACAGCAGAGATAATTTGGTTGCGTTGGCTACTTGCTGATCTTGGCATTTCCTTGTCTACTCCTACTCCTATGTATTGTGATAACACCAGTGCCATTCAGATTGTCCACAACTCGGTGTTTCATGAGCGCACAAAATATATTGAGATTGATTGTCACTTTATGCGCCACCAAGCATGATATCTCTCCCCTTTCTTCCTTCTACTATGCAGCTGGCAGATTTCTTTACGAAATCTCACACCATCGCGCGCTTCCGTTTTCTTTTTAGCAAACTCTTGATGTTTGATGTTACCACATCATGAGTTTGAAGGGGAATGTTAAGAGTATTTATATTCTGGGTAGTTTAGATATTTTACATTGTTTTGTTGCCCTACTATATGAGGGTCTACATTGTGTATTCTAGGCCAAAAAGTATTACAGACTTGTTTAGCAATAATAATATTTTCTCTTTCTCCTTTCGCTCCTTTATTTGATCAAAGTTTTCAGATACAACATAAGTTCTTCTCATAATCCTTTCAAATTGTCATAATGTTTAGCCATAGATTTACCCAAACTTGATCATCGTCTTATAAAATCTGTCAAACTAAATTCTACGAGACTGCTTTAGTCCATAAAGAGATTTCTTTAACTTACATACTTTTCCGTCCATAGCTGGAGAAGAATATTCATGTACACTTCCTCCCCTAAGTCCCAATGAAAGAATGCATTTTTTACGTCCAGTTATTGTAAATCCATCCCAAATTGGCAGCACAAGAAAAAATGACAGAAATGGAATTCATCATTGCCACAGGAGCAAATGTCTCCTGATAGTCGATGCCAATGTCGTATATCTAAGTAAACCCCTTAGCTACCAGTCTTGTTTTGTATCTATCAATTGTATCTTCTATATTCTACCTGACAGTGAACACCCTCTTACAACTTACTGATTTTTTTCCCACTAGAAGAGATATAAGCTCCCATGTTTCATTTTTTTCCAAAACTCTCATTTCTTCTACTATGGCTGCTTTCCACTTGGGTTCTACAAGGATTTCCTTCCAACTCCGAGGAATAGATATAGAAGACAAACACGAAACAAAAAATACAAAGGGTCATAAAAAACAAATTTAGAACCTCCTTTTCGAATAACAATAGGTAAAGAACTATCATCAACAGGATTACTACAAAGATACTCATTACCTGATAAAGAGGAAGAGATCTCTAAAACTGAATCTAGAGATGATGACTGACTTAGTGACTCATAGGTGGTGATCTGCTTAGCGTGTCATCGAGTATAGCATCCTAAATCCTCCCAATCTAATCTTCCACAAGTAGTCTGCTCCCCTTGAACAGATGTTTCTCCCCGACTCAACCCCAGATTGGGGGTTAACAGAAGGAATCCATCTTCTAGCATCTCTTCTTCAATACATTGCTCCCCCCGAAGAGATAGTGGAGGAGTGGAGAAATATGACTGTCTCATGGAATGCGACATCCATACTAGCATACACCTTCTGAGACTGAGAATGATCACACTTAGACCTTTTTTGGGTAGCAGAGTAGGCAATAAAGACACAACGCAACACCTTTGGATCCAACTTTCCCTTGGTCTTTAGATAATCTTGCACAAAACAACACACAACCAAACACGTTTAGGGGAATAGAGTAAAAAGAAATTGACCCTTGAAGCAACTCTATAGGAATAACAAAATTAAGAACTCTCAAAGGCATCTGATTGATGAGATTTGCGGCAGTCAACAGTGCATCTCCCCAAAAATATGAAGGGACAACTACAATGAACACCCCAAAAATATGAAGGGACACCCATAATGAACATCAATGAGCGTGCCACTTCAATGAGTCGATACTTCCTCTCTACTACACCATTATACTCAGATGTATCCACACAACTAGATTGGTGAAAAATTTCATGTTCCATAAGATACACCCAGTATTATGCATTAAAGTACTCAGTCTCATTATCAATCCTGAGAATCTTAATTTCGGCATCAAATTGAGTATATACCAATTTATGAAAATTTTTGAAACAAGTAAACACTTCATCCTTGCTATGCAACAAATAAACCCAAGTAACCCGAGCGTAGCAGTCAATGAAAATAACAAACCATCGATATCCGACACGAGAAACAACATGAGATGGTCCTCAAACATCAGAATGAACAATCATAAACGAAGAAGTGCTTCTATTATTATTACTAGGATAAGAAGTTCTTGCATGCTTGGCAAATTCACAAGCATCACAAAAAAAATTATCTTTATTATATTATTTCATCAAAACTGGAAAAAGATTATCTAATACCCCAACTGATGGATGACCAAGTCTTCGATGTCATTGGTGTAACTGTTGGAGGGCCACAGATTCAGAAGCCTGAAGTGTCTGATAAGGTTGATCCTCCAACGGATATAAACCACCATGAGTTCTACTTCTACCACTACCAATTATTTTTCCCATTCCAAGTTCTTGAAAAACACAATGAGATGGGAAGAATGTTACATGGCAATTTAAAAACTTTGTAATGCTACTGACTAAGAGTACTAACTTAAGAGTAAGTTAGTAGAAAAGTTAGGGACATGAAGAACTGAAGCCAAAGAAATAAAAGGAGAACAATGAATGGAACATTTCCTAGATACAGATGGCAAACAAGTCATCTACCCTAACTTTATCTCTACCGCAACATGTGGAATAAGAGGAGAACAATATCGAGGAACCTGTCATATGGTCAGTGGCTCCAAAATCTATAATCCAAAAATTAGGAGAACAAGATGTAGTAAAAGCATTGGCATGTATACCTGTGTGAGCAAGGTTGAAAGCAACAAAAATGGAAGCACATATCAAGCCGGGCCATCAAGCGAATAAAAGCATGGATACAACAATGAAACTCACACTATTAGTACCAGTAGATTGAGATGGACCACTAAGGGTAGGATCAGCAATCTCAGTCATATGGGCACGTGAGAGCGGATAAACCCTATTACCACCATGCCCCCTAGAAAGATGATCATGTAGCTTCCAACAATGATTTTTAGTGTTCATCGTCTTCCCACAATAGTCACATTTTAATATATCCTTTTCCATGCTCCCATTTTCACCATCACCACGAGGCTCAAAGGATCTATTCTCTCACCGTGGAACAACTACTAGAACAAACCGATCATGAGCAAGAGTATGAAGCATGACATTCCTACTCTCCTCCTATTGTATATAAGTATCAGCTTGCCTCAAAGAAGAAAAATGATCTCTACCCAAAACTTGTATACAGATTTTATCATACTCCATATTGAGGCCTGCAAGAAAATCATATACTCGTTCTTTTTCTATCAACCTTTGAAACTTAGCACTGTCTCCAGCACAATCTGCTTGAAAATCTTGGTAATAATCCAGCTCCTACCACAGGCTTCTCAATTTTGCGTAGTACTCTAGAAGAGTCATATCCGTGTGTTTGGTTTCATAAATCTTCTTTTGGAGCTCATAAACTTGGGCATCATTCCTGACTTATGAATATCTCTGAGCCACTGCTGACCAAATCTTACTAGCTATCTCAAGAAATAAAAAACCACGACTAATGTGAGGCTACATGGAGTTAGTAACCATGTCATTACTAACGAGTTTTCAGAGATCCACTGACAAAGATTAGGTTCAATTTTGGATTTCTTGGTCCTTCCAAGTATCCATTTAGCCCACTAGCCTACACTGATAACAGACATGATCGAAACCAAGCCAAATAATTATCCCTATCCAATTTTACAGGACTAATCTAGAGAGAATAGTTGCATCCAATAGTCCCTACACGACTCACCCCACCTTTCTCAGTGCTGGTAGATTCTACACTAACTTCAGACATGTCTTCTTAGCAAAGAGCAATGTTATCAGAACCGGACCGGTCATCAAACCGACAAGGGGACCGGGTCAATGGTTCACTGGTTCAACCGTTGGGTCAATTGGTCGGACCGGTCATATAATAAAAAAAATAAAAATATATATATAATAATTATAAAATATAATAATTTAACTAAAAAATATAAAATGTCTAAAATGCATAGAATTTGTCATACCCAGCAATATGCAGAATAACCTTCAGATCCTGTATCACTTCATCGCATAGCCAGCAATGTGCAGAATAAGCAAATAAGCATCAAATAATTAAACAAACAACATCAGAAGGTCATCCAACATATGTTTTCCTTGTCAATGTCAAATTGCCAGATCCTCCGGTGCTTGAATTGAATGGGCTTTCTTAGACCCATTTCAACCATATTTAACTTGCAGAAATTTTCCTGAATGCTCGAACTGTGCATCTTCGAGTGACAGTAACAGAAGCAGTGGTGTCTGCCTGAGTGCGCCAGAATACTTTCTTAAACCCATTTCAACCATATTTAACTTGCAAAAATTTTCCAGAATGCTCGAATTGTGCATCTTCGAGTGACAGTAACAGATATCTGCCTGAGTGCGCCTGAATAATGAGCAGCCTCGATGGACGTCTGAGTTGTCGCCTGAGACGAAGCTGCCTTGCTGTCGCTACCTCCCTGTCGCTGGTGAGAAGAAATTGCTGCGTCGATCAGTTCATGTTCTCTGCCTTCTGCGAGATTTATGGCAAAATCAAAATGCCCAAATAAAAATTAACCGTTCAAAAATTTCTTTTATTGGCTTCAAACCATCCGGTTTTCAAAAACCGTCCGGTTCACTGTTTTCTCTAAAAACCGGCCGGTTTAGCGATTTTTATCCGGTTCCCTTCCTTATGCGGTTTAACTAGTCAACCGGACTGGTTAAAGTCCCGGTTCACGGTTGAACCGGTCAGACCGGCCGATCCTGTCCGGTTCTAATAACACTAGCAAAGAGAACTTTTCTAACATAGCCCAACTATTGGATAGCAATATTGGGATTAAGCCAACAAAAAAAAAAGACCACACTAGCAGGTGGAAACGCAAAAGATAAAACTGACTCAAGAGGCAAAACTGACTCAAACTATGTCAAGTTTGGTCACTTCCGACAATTACATCATCATTTCGACAATGACATCAGCGACACCAGCGGCCTCCCAATGCCTTCCTGAATGTTCCGATGACTTTGAACTTTCGTTTGATTGCTCTAATACCAAGATAAAATCTAAAGATCATAGATCCTAGAATTTAGAGCAGAGAAGAGACAAGAGAGGAGAGAAATAAGGGAGAGATTAGAAACTAAGGTTAAAGAGAATGAAAGTTAACCTACCTCTTCTCTCATCAGCCATATTTATATTAACTCATAATAAAGTGAAGATTACAATAATACCCATCATTAAAATAACCTAGCATTCATATCTCATGAGAATAGGTTTCAGAAGCATTTATAGCATGGATTCCAACCTAATTGTGCAACTAGGGAATAAGCCACATTGTAATTAAAGGCTGAAAATTTTGATCCAAATCAGATGAGATTGACCAATCCAAGGATGACAAGATGAGATAAACAAGTATAGTACCAACCAAAACAAAAGTGTGAAATAGGCCAAGAATGTAGCTAATGTTAGTTGATAGATACCAACATACCAAGCTTGCCAAATGCTAACAATTTATCATGAAAATGGCAAATGTTAAGCATGCGGACACACTAACTCTACTTAGAAGTCAGGAGCCTCATCAAAATCCCACAAAGCAAGAGTGGCTTTCAAGACAATTGACACACTGTTCTAAAAAATGTCTCCCTTAAAAAACTACTACTGTAGGAAACTAGGAAATGTTGGGTCTTGTCCTGTAGGGGATATGGTTCCTTTATTTTTTTTCTTTTTTGATAGGAAACAGACTATTTTATTAAGAAATAAAATATGGGATACAAATACAGTTGGATAAGGAATCCAACCACAACAATGAAATACACACTAAAACAATAAACCTATATCAAATGAATCTCTCCATCCCGCTAAAATAGCAAAAACCGAAATTTCTTTGTACTCCTTCGTCACCGAAGCCCAAAGAGATGATAAAAGATGAATATGTTCCCAAAATCCCTCCAATCTCTCACTCCGGTCTTCAAAAAATTTTACATTTCATTCCTTCCATATAACCCAAAACGTAGCCATGATAGCACACTTCCAAAGTATAACAACCTTATCAAACCTTCCAAAACCTTTCACATCTTCAACAAACAACGAATATGATTCCTTTATTAAGGAATATGGTTCTTTATTAAGGGTCGTGGGTCATAATGGAATTGTACCATTATCAACATTTTCAAGCTTGAAACCATGGAGCTTAAATGGACAAACATCTTATTTAAGCAAGACTAAAACAAGAAATGCATTGATGATGCGTGCACAAATCCAAAATAGATGGATGCAAACTTTTGATTCCCCAGCAAGAACAGATTACCTGAGGAGCTTGTTTCTCAGAATCTAAAGCTTCTTGTGGTTTTGGCTTTTGGTTTCCAGACAAGCCAAAAACCTGCGATGGGCCAGATACAGCAGAGACGTTTACATCGGGCCCCAAGAAAGTGGTCCTCCTTCCATCCTCTAATTTCACCAGTTTTGAAGGGCGCTTCATTGGATCTAAACTGTCACGGACCATGTCTGCTTTCTCTGATATGTCTGAAGACAAGCTGGGATACGTATCAACTCTATGGCTCCAAGTTGAATCATTGGTAACTTGTGGAGGTCTATTAGAGTCCTGTGTAATGCCAGATAATAATGAGGAGCTATGCTGTTAACAGAAAGAATATAGAGAACATCAATTTTGTGTGTTATTAAAGAAATGACTTTTGCAAAGTATAGTAATGAAATAATTATCTATCAGAACAAACAATTTCTACAGCCACTAGCTGGTACATGCTCTCAGCCAAAGCAAAGGTTGCATGAGTTTCAGTTTCAACTTATGCGAAGAATATGATCTTCTATAGTCCTATTTACAACAACATCGGTTTTTAATTCTAGTTTATTACTCATGAAATTGAAGATGGAGATGCAACACCTTTTCTTCCAGGAAAAAGAAATCAACTGAGTTGAAAGAATGCTTTATACACAAGTTAGCCCAAGGACAACAGCATTCTTCAACAGACACCTGTGTTTGGCTATTTCCCTTATTTTGTATATTAAAGGACTGAGTTTTGCCACCTGAAAACCATGATCTGACAGTAGTGGATGAATCAAAAGAGAAGGTTGAAGGGGTGCATTTGGACCAACCAGCTGAGCACTATGTCCCAAAGGGCCGTGTAACAGAGGTTCCACTTCCTGCTTCAAAGAAGAGGAATTTGTCACTTGAATTTGAGGCCGAACAGACAGATTGCCTAAATGCTGCATACGAACTGATGGAAGGGCTGAAACTCCAGACTGCCCAGGCAATGGGCCTCGTTGTAAAACTTGGTGCTGGGTTAGCTGTGGAAGCTGAATATGAGGCCGTGTAGGAAGTTGTGAGAGATACTGATTTATTTGACCTTCTTGTGATTGAGGCATCACACCAAACTGCATCTTGTTCTGTAAAAGAGAGGGAAGCCCTGGAAGATTTTGAACTGCTGGCCGCTGACCCTGTTCACCATCTTGCAACAAAGGCTTCAGAAGTGGACCGGAAGCCTGTCGAATATTTTGCATCTGCAACTGCACAAATCAAAGAAATCAAATGAATTTTTTGTCAGACAGTCTCCTGTAATGGGCAACATGATATAACAGCATAACAACAAAACTTTGGAGTAACGAACAAACCATCTGTGGGGTAACCATTCCTAACATTATCTGGGCCTGCAGTAAAGACAAATACGAAGCTCTTAAATGCTGCAGATGACAATGGCTACACCTAAATTTTTATCCTAATGAAACACAAACAAGCCGAATAGATTCAAAAACTGATGATCCTAGATGCGGGAGAATAGGAAACTTATGAACTCCAAAACTGTATTCAAACTCAAAATAGCATCCATCTAGGCAATCACCAAAACGAATGGACAAGCATCATTTTCATAGCTCTAAATAAGACAAATATAAACTACAATATAAGGACATCGGACGTGTGAGAGAGAGACTTTAAAACCTACACAAACAAGAAAATTCCAGAGTGAAATTTTATATTTGACGCTTGACCATTTGGTATTACTAAGCTTTCAAGAAGCAAATATCGAGATTTAGAAAAAGCCCAGGAACCTGTGGCAGAAGGGTATAAAAGCGTGACTAATAAAAAAGGTGGTCAATAGGATGCAAAATGTTGTTTAATCCAGTTATGTGGATAAAGGGCTAGGGACATTATCTAAATATGCGGAATTTTCAAATGAGTTACCGCAGAACGAGAACAGAGAATATGCTTATGTTTTTCGGACCATCTTGATAGACGTTTTTTTTTATAAAGGCTGCATTTGGTATCGGTTGACTCACATTGATATAATACCACCTCCCAAACTAGTGTAAGAACCTTGTCAGCCTCTCTACATAGTGCTAGTTGATTCTGAGTTTGATAATTAACTAGCTCTGATACCATGTCAAACCACAACTCATTTCAAAACTAAAGTTGTAAGGGAATGAGCCTATCAGTGCATATATAGCTCTCAGCATCTCCCCAATGTGTGATCACTCAAACATGGAGGCTACGTAAAAGGATCAAAATTTCGTTTCGAAACGGTCGAAATATTCGAAACGTTCCAGTTTTTATGGAAACCAAAACAAATCAGTGATGGAATCTAAATTCTAATACTTTGAGGTGTTTTGTAATGTTTTAATGCATTTTGCACAATTGTTTCGAGATATTTCAAGTTATTTCAAGACATCTTAGTATATTTCGACCAATGTTTTGGAAAAATAATTATTAATTTTTTTTTTCATTATATTTCTGAAATGGGTCGAAAAATTTCCGAAATATGTCTAAACATTTCTGTTTCCTAGGTGACCAAAACAATGCACCGAAACGAAATTTTGATCATTGGCTACGTAGAACCAAGTGCATCAGCATCTAGACATTAGAACATGAACCTAGTGCATTGTTATTCCTATCATATGCAGACAGTGAGACTTGAATCCAACAACTCAAGGAACCAATTTTTTTTTTGTTTTTTATTTCTTGATAAGAAACAAAAATTTTGTATTAATAGAAAATGAAAGGTACATCAAAAAGTTAGATAAAGAATCCTAAAAAGAAGACATCAAAGCCTATAAATCACATGAAGCTCTCCAATCCGCTAAAATAGCAAAAAGAAGAATTCCTTTAAAGTCCTTGGTTATCAATGCACAAAAAGACGTTAGCAAATAAGATCCCATAATTCTTCCATCCATCCGCATCAATCTTCAAATATTGCATTTCTTTCCTTCCAAATAACCCCGAATGTTGAAAAAATAGCACAATGCTAAAAAGTCATGTCTATATCAAGCCTCCTAAAACCTTTCCAATCTTCAATAAACAAGGATACAGAAAATTCAAGAATCACCTAACTCATATCCGCCAAGCCAACCAACTTATTTCACAAGGGCATAACAATAGGTCAACTTAGAAATCAATGATCAATGTTTTTCAAACCACCTTTACACATCATACACCACTATGGACTAGGATTAAATTTTCGTTTCAAAACGGTCGAAACAGCCAAAATGTTTTCGTTTCCAAGGAGACTGAAACGAATTAGTGATGGAATCGAAATTTTAATACTTCGAGGTATTTCATAATGTTTCGAGGTGTTACGTAATATTTCGACGCATTTACACAATTATTTCGGAATGTTTCAAGGTATTTCAAGATACTTTGATATATTTCGACCAATGTTTTGAAAAAATAATTCTCAAATTTTTTATTTGTGTTTCATTTTATTTTCAAAAAAGTTTGAAACATTTTCGAAGCGGATTGAAATATTTTTGTTTTCTAGGTGACCAAAACAATGCACCGAAACAAAATTTTGATCCTTGACTGTGGGCAAAAACAAGTATGAGGCATTATTTTTCTAAAGAAAATCATTGGTGTTAATTTTATCATGTGTCACAGTTCATGCAAACACTTCCACTTTAATGAGTTCCTTAGCCCTCTGTATCATTGAAGTTGGGGCGAAAATAGGACAAGAAGAATCATTTAACGAATCAAAGAAGGATTTACTAGAAAAGACACCAGAAGACTCACAAACCCATTTTCTTTTGTCACATGTTCTCGATTCAAAAAAGATAAATCAAGAGTATAAAGAAAAGCTATCAAATACCTAGTAACTCTATCATCTAGATTCCTACAAAAACCAAAGTCCTAATAGTATGGATGATTATAAGACCAAAGCATAGCCACAATGAATATGCCATGAGAATCAAACAATTGATAGAGATGAGGAAACAAAGATGAAAAATATGACTATCCAACCCATGCATTCTCACCCCATCACATATAACTAGTTTACGATTTTGGGAAAGCCTCGTCACTCCCTTGGATATAAATTTCCACGTGCACTAGAAACTTCTCCTTTCAACCCTATTAGCATCCCATCCATTAGCTTGTAATCCATATTTACTCTTGATAACCAAATTTCATATAGAATTCCAACGAAATTTTAAAGGGGTCTAGATTAGGTGGATGGTAGTGTCTAGATTTTGGGATAAAGGGGTTTTTCAATTGGAAATTTTAAGGCAAGAAATATTTCTTTAGTGGTCAAGAGCAAATATGATACATAAGTTTGCATGACTAATGCCAGCTCAAGCTTGAAGGGCATGCATAATTTTTAAAAGTCGGTACATAAAATGAATGATCTTACAGAAAAACCAAAATACAAAAAGAAGGCTACACCTCACAAACGGATTTTCTATTTGTTCTAATAAGAAACAATGGAGTTCTAATCGAAGCCCAACAACAATCCAAAAATTGAACTCTCTCCCACAAATCAAGCTCTTCTTAAATGTATTTTGAATAATTCTTGCCTTCATTTCCAATCACAGAGGCCAAAAGATTGCCCACACCACAAATCTCCAAAGAAAGCGAGCACTGCTCCTAAAGCCCTAGAATACAATGGAAAACATAGATTCACATAAGAGTGACACCCAACAAAAATCCATAAAAGGAAATAACCTTCTTCATTTGACATAGCAACAGGACAATGTAGAAAAAAAATATCACAACTCCACCCTCCTACACATAATAAAACACTTTGTCACAAGTAAACAATGAAGTCTCCTTCTTTGATACAAATTCGTGAGTATTGAGTCTCTTATGAGCAATAGTCCAAGGGAAAACTTAAATTTTAAGAGACGCACTTTTCCAAATGAATTTGTAAGGGGCAAAAAAGTGGAATACTAGGATGATCAATCAGAATATCCAAATTAAAGATTTACAAGAAGAAATCCTAGAATAAAATTTCAATACATTTGGTCAAACCCTAGAAGACAATTTCAATAAGTTCGGTCAAAAAGTACAAAATGTTCCATTTTTAGTTCTTTTAGGCGGATAAGAAATGAAACATAGGATAATTTTGTAGGTGCAATGTTTCAGATAAAGCCAAAAACAATTTGGGCATTCTAGTGAAATGGTCGGCACTGCCCTCCTTCTCATTGTTTCATAGACACGTCTTAAGGAATGACAAACCAAGATAACCACCTTGGGGCATCAAATACAACCTCGTGCTTGACTCCCATCAGAATATAATTCTAGTGGGAAAAGCAATCACCATCAGTAAAAAAGTAAGATTTTTAGGAGCGGGAATTTCCCGCATTTTCTCTTATCTTTCTTGCTAAACAAATAGACAAAAGTAAGATTTTTCCCACATTTACCACCTATTTCCCATTAAACAAACGCACCCTTAGCTTTCATAAAGGAGTCTTCAGTATGAACGACTATGAGGTCAAAGCCAAACATCCAGAATTCAGAAGCAATCATTCATGGTGATACAACAATTGAGTTGACTAGAGGGTTAAGAAAATGTATGACACAACTTCCACATATATTTAAAAAACGGTAGAAAGCACGGGGGAGCCGTAATCCAGGTAAGAGATGGTTCGAACAGAACCAGAAAGTATAGGATAAGAAAGTCACAGTGACCAAAAATATGCTTTTCAAAAACTCTAAGGCATAAAGGGCTGATAAAAAACCTGCAAAAGAGCTTTTGGCAACTGCGGGCTTGCAAGTAATAACTGGCGGGATTGTTCCTGTTTTTGTGTAGCCATTACCTGAATCAGACAAATGGATTTAGTACCATGTCATGTATTCAAATTTATTCAGAAACACAAGTCGAACTGGATTCAAACACTTACCTTCATCTCAGAAATAATCTCATTTAACTGGCTTCTTGACATTTTGGCCAGATGAAGAGTCAACAGATCGGTGCCCAAAACCGCCTGACCCTGCTGCCCACTTTGATTGGAGTTGCTCCCAATCTGAGGACCTCCAAGAGCTCCCGCCATGAGCGATGCAGCAGCCATAGCTACTGATAGACCTATTGGCTGCTTAAGACCAGCATCCCCAAGGATTGCTGGGCCCCCAAATTGTTTTTGAGTGTCTGAATTATCCATGAACAAAATGTTATTAGGATTTATTCATATGAAAGAAATTGTAAACAAATTCGATGTGCCATAAGTAAAGAGTAAAACAAAACTAACCAATACTTGCGACCATTCCAGGTCCACCACGACCCTGCAAAGAAACACAATCTGCATTATGATCATGGTAATAATCGACTTTTCACACCCCAGATAGAGCTCAGGAAAAATGAGAAAGCGCCCAAACCAATTGGCATGGCAAAGAAAATTGTTTAGCATTATGCTTAGCTCTCACCATCAATCCAACAAGAATCAACATGTTTTTGCTGGAATTCTAAAATGATTGGAGACTACATTATGGGTTGCTATGCTAACCCCTATTTTTACCTCAATAATCACCCTAACAGCTTTAAAACTATGCAATGAGAATGTCACCAATAGGTTTGCCATTTAAGTGATATAGACAAGAAGAAGAACCCACGTTTTATGTCAATAAAGAAGTAGGACCTTTCAAAAGGATCCTTTTTTGGGCTTTATTTTGAAGCGTAGTTTTCCACTCTATTTTCAATTATATATATAGTGGAGCTGGAGAATATCCCTCCCCGGCTAGGCGACTACATTTTCTTGTTTGAAATTCCATGTTTGGTCTTCATTGGTATTTGTTTTTTGCTCACCCACTATGTGTTTTTCTTTTGAGTTCTTCCCCCGCCCGGTCGAGCTGTCTAAGGTCAATGGTGCATCCAATAAGCTCTTTCGGTATTCATCTCCAGAGCCCGGTCAGATGCTTCAATCCTTCATTCATATTCTGTCTCAATATCTTTTTTGATGTCTATATTGCAAGTTTACAGCTCGAATGTTTTACTAGTCTTCCTCTCCCATGTGATAAATGGGCGGTCTCCCTAGACCTTCTTCCGTCTAAGCTCTCATAGTATTCATCTTTCTTCCTTCTCTGCTGCACATCTGTATTCTTTCCCACGCTTTATAGAGATCTTGGCGCGGCATGCAAGCCTCAAAACTAAAGAGGGAGAATGCAGAACCATGTTTCACATTTTATAAATGCTTGATACAAATCTCATAAAACTTATATTTTGCTACATTTGTTTCTATAACTATTCCTCCGCCCCTGATTAAGTGTCTCCAAATATCCACTCAAAATTTGCCTAAAATACATCCCAATTGGCAAGTCAAAGCTAATTATACCTACTTTTCAAATTATAACCAAATATATGAAAAGATTTGCCACCATTACCACTGAGGCAAATGTGGCAACTTAAGAATTTATTACTAAAGTCAATGCATTCAAATTTTTCATAAAACTACATGCCAAGTCAAGGAGGATAATAGTATAGGGGCGGAGGGAGTTAGGAACATATCATCTTCATAAGAAATAACAATAGTTATCGTTGTAATCCTAAACTAGATCACATACATCGGGAGCAAGAGTGGGAGCGCGAGAATGGAAAAATTCAAACAAATCTTAGAACGGGAGCACCTTGAGAACGTCATAATATATACATAAATACATAGATGATCCCTTGATTGATACTCTTAACCATGTGAATTGTTTAATGAAATAGTATCCAATTTTTTGTTCATTATTTCACTCAATTTTATCATAAAAATAGAATGAAATATTAGAGAAATATTACACTGGTACAATGGTAAACATAGAAATCAAAATTTCAACAATAGAATTTTTTATAAAATTATTCGCGAGAGTTTTTAAGACTAAGAGATAAAGACATAGAGTTTGTGAGAATAAATACATATTATAGAGAACTCATGAAGAAAAGCTTAAAAAAATTATAAAATATTGGAAGAATAGAAACTATTAGCTGAACAATAAAGATAAAGGCAATTAGATAAATAAGCTAACTGTCAATGGAGAATACGAAGTCGTTGGTACTTGGTACTTTTTCAAGGATGCAAAACAGTGAAAATACAAGATCTCTTATATTTAAAAGGGTTGCCAAACAATTGACATTTAAATATTTTTTTATTTTTTATTTTTTTTGATCCATTTGTGTAAGGTTAAAGAGTCAAAATATAAGTTTAAGAGTCAAGATTCAAAATCACAAACTTGATTCCATGTTGAATTCACGAATTTAATGATATGAATTCACATATTTTGCTTTGTCGAATTCACGAATTTTGTAAATTCGCAGATTCGAAAATTTGAGAGCGCGAATTCATGGCCAATCCGCTCTCAAAGTGCGAATTCGCACACGGAGCGATAGAGAGGAGGGTGTTTTGGCCGAATTGTGTGATTCAGTACAAACATTTAGAACAATTGTGAATGTAACTTTTAAGCTAGCTTCATCCTCTTATTTCTAAGATCCAAAGACAATTTAAGTTCATAAATTTAGAGACCAAAGGAATAACATCAAGCATCTTTTCTTCAATTCAAGAGGTAAGCCCCAATCTAATTAAACTCCATTTAGGCTTAAATAACTGGCCTCTTCCTTTAGCAGAGGGGACCTAAAGCCCAAGTTTGGTATACCAAAACATGACTGTCAAAGAATAAATGTTTCTTGAAGTCCTTGCATCTGTTGCTTTATTTAACTCTCCCAATGGCTTGACATATTAAGGCCTACCTCTCTCATGGATGGAAACATTTTTCTGAAGTCCATTAGGAGGCTATGAATCAGCAGTATTAGGATTTCAAATATGAAGGGGGTTTTACTTATTTCAGTCAAGCGAAAACCTGCAATTTTTTTATTTGGAAACAATAGAACATCATCATCATTAAAGAAAATAGTGCATGGGCGGACAAGAAGTCCTCAAAAGAAAGAAAGAAAAGGAAAGCCTAAGCAAATACAAGACCAATAACAAAAGGAAAATGAAGAACTCAAATGGGATCATTATTCACATACTTGAGTCCAATGGTCTTTAACAACAAATAAAGAAATCCCTTCGAAGTCCTTGGACTTGCACACCCCAAGAGATACAACAAAAGAGATTTTTTCCATAGATCTTCCCAATAGACCTCTTTTTCCTCAAAAATTTGCTCATTTCTTTCCAACCAAACCCCAAAACAAGGTCAACACTGCACATCTCCAAAAAAATCTTGGCTTTAGCACATGAACCAAAACCATCAAAATCAGTACTAAGCAACCACGCATCCAAAAGGCATTTCCAAAGGGCCGAAATGCACAAAACATTTCAATTTCATGAAATGAAAAGGGGGGGTGAAATTTCAGAATTCTTCTGTTTCCACCAAAGCGGCACCATTTCGACCTGTTTCGGGCAAAACAGTAGCCTGATTCGAAGAAGCAATTTAACTGCAGAGAGAAGAGATTTGTTCATCTCATCTGAAGAAGGCTTCAGCAAAGGAAAATGTGAGAAAAAATAAAAGGAGAGAGAGAAAGGAAGAAAACACAGCAAAGCAAGTTGGAGTAGAAGAGGCAGTCCATCCAGCACCCACAGAAACAGGCACAACCAGATTTGAACCAAGTTATGTTCTTCTTCCAATCTCTTCTTTTTCTTCTTTACTCCTCCTCTCCTACTTCTTCCCAGACTCCTTTTCCTTTACGTACCTACTCTGTCTGCATCTCTCTCTCCATTGGCCAATACTTGAGTCGCTTGCCGAGTCCAGTCACTACTTTTGCTCTCTCTCTTTCTCTCCGATCTACGCTAGGCGTACAGTTGTCTCTCGCTATTTTTGCTTTTCTTTTCTTTTTTTCTTTTCCTACTACTTTTACAGAATCTGTTAGTAATTTTTATTCTTTGCAAATTGTCATATTTGCCCAATGCCCTTAAACTACTAAAGATGGATGTTTAGGCAATAAACATGCCTCATTAATCTATCTATTGTTAAGTATATCTACCTAAATAAAGAGATTTTAATTTACGTTTCCACAAAGTTCCACATGTTTCCAAATTTTTTCTCTATTTTCCACTGCATTTTCGAAACGTTTCTGAAAGGTTTCCATTTTTGGGCTGACTGGAACTACACTTTGAAATGCATTTTTGATCCTTGTAAGCAGCAAATCACAGATACTTGGAACCACCTAACGTATCCTAATGACACCCGAGGGGTAATCCCACAACTAAAGAGACAAAAGCAAAATGAAGGAACAAATGATCGATGCTCTCCCCTTCTTTCTTACAAAGGATACACCATTACGTTTGAAGAGACTATGACCTCCTTTTTTGGAGCAAACCAATACCATTTAGTCTCTTATGTGCAATTAACCATGCAAAAACTTGTATCTTTAAAGGTGCCTTACTCTTTCAAACAAAAGAACAAGGTCAAAAGTAAGAATAAGATGGTTTAGCAATCAAAGAATCTAAGAAAGAATTGCAAGAAATTCAGCCGACGAAGAAAGGATCCATCTTCTTTTATCCAAAGAATCTTGTCTCAAAACAACATTGTCGAGGACATCCAAAAGAGAAACAATTCATCCACTTCTCGATCCCTCAAGTTTCTGAAAGTTAAAGTCCCAACTAATATTGGAGGAAAAAGAGGGTATCATACTAGTGATGATTGATTTATGAGATCTAGATAATCGATATAAATGAGGATATAAGGATACAAACGAAGACTCCCCCCAACCCCCCCGGCGGGCGAAAAAAAAAAAAAAGACATCTTCTAAAAGCGAATCTTCTCACCATTACCAAGAACATACTCAAAGTTTTGTGAAAAAAAGAACAATCCTTGGGAAATGAACTTCCAAGGACAACGATAACAACCTCTCTTACTCACATTAGAATCCCACCCATTACCATGAATATCATATTTTCTTTTGATCACTAAATGCAATAGACTATTGTGCTTGGGGAATCTCAAAATCTATTTACCAAGTAGAGCTATATTTCTAGATTTTAGGTTACCCAATGCTAGGCATCCCTTGATTTTAGATCCAGACACAACATCCTAACTTACAAGATAATCTTTCTCGCCTTCATCACTACCTTCCCATAAAATATATGTCATCATCTTTTTAATCAATTTCACAACCTTCAAACGCGTCCTAAACAAGAACATGTGGTAAATTAGGATACTCTCAAGCATGGAATGAATTAAGATGACCCTACCCCCTCTAAACAAAAAGGTTTTTTTCCACCCATCAAGCCTTTTGATAATCTTATGAATCACTGGTTCACAGAAACTAAGTGTTTTTAAATTTCCCCCCGAGGGCAAACCCAAGTACTTTAGGGACATCCGAAACACTGTAACCTAAAGTATTAGCCACCCTAACAACCTTTCTTGTTGCACAGTAATTCCTGCAAGTCGGCTCTTGGATTAGTTCACTTTAAGGCCCGTTTCAAGACATTTTAAAACCAATGCCATTGAGTAAATATTCTTTTCATCTCCATCACAAAAGAAAATGGTATCATCTGCGAATTACAAATGGGGTAATCTCTACTCTTTCTCATCCTATATTAAACCCCTCACTCACTTCTGTACTACTAGCTTAATCCATCATTCTACACAAAAAATCATCCATGAAAGTGAATAAAAAGGGGGAGAGTGGATTTCCTTACCTAAGGCCTCTAGTAGCTATAAAGCAACCTTACCATGCTCCATTATTTATGACTGGGAAATTCATTTACCTAAGGCATCCCATAATTTACTTCCTCCATCTCAATCCAAAGTCTTTTCTATCCATGACATACTTCAAAAAATCTCAATCCAATATTATCATAAGTTTTTTCAAAATAAACTTTGAACACAAAACCTTCCTTTTCTTCTCCCCATGCTCTTCAACTTTCTCATTTGCCTTTTTGGGATCCGACAGTTAAAAGAATGAACAAAAGATTGGATGGTTGGAAGACGAAATATTTTGCTCTTGGAGGAAGCATTACTTTGGTAAAAGCTTGTTTGTCTAGTATTCTCTTATGCTATTTGTCTATGTTTAGAATTCTTATAGCAATAGTTATAGCAGTTGGATGGGAAATGATATGCAGGATCATTTAGTGTGTTGAGAGACAGTTTGCCAACCTATAGACAAAAGCGGATTGAAAATTGGTAATTTAGTGTCTAAAAACATTTTCATGGTAGGTAAATTGTTATGTAGGTTCCCGTTAGAACCTAACTCCCTTTGGCATAAGATAATTAGTAATAAGTATGGCCTTTAGAGGATGGGTGGGATACTCAATCAACGCATTAATCTTGTATGTTTGGTCACAAAATTGCCAAATAAGTAGATTGTTAGAAAATTGATTGTAATTGACAAATTCTACAATGTCACCTTATTTTATATCTCAACTAAATCCATGGTCAAGATGTTTGTGAAGATTGAAGACCAAAGCAAAATGTGGTAAAAAAAACTCAAGCTACATTGTAACACATGAAGACTTCTTGGATCCCATTAAGCTTAGGTGAGGTAAACATATCTAGATACCTAGTTGCCTTAGAATGGTTTAACTTATGTGGTTAAAATGGATTTAAAGTGTGTGTATGAAAATCTGTAACATGACTCCCGTGTTTTTGAGAAACAAATTTTTGAACCTTTGAGGGTTCAAAACGTGAATAAAAGAATTATAAAACTATGACCGTTCCCTGGACCGCTCAAGATGTGTCACAATCAGGTTTTCTTGTTTGCCAATCCACTCTATTTTTCTCTACCAATAAACAAAGGATTTCTTTTTTAACTTAAGGGAGATAAATTAGGGTTAAGAAAAGCTTAGAAATGTTCAAGAGGCTTACCCTAGCACCCAAAAACAAACCCCAAACTCTAGTCGACCAATCTAGAGTTCTTAAGAGAAATTCATCAATAGTTTTGAGAGATCTTGTAGAACACCCAAAACCCATAAAACAAGGATCAAAGGAGACGTCCAAGGATCAAAGGAAGATTCCAAGGGCGAATCAGGGAGCTTGATTCGTCACCTATTAAACCTAGTCGTCAAAAACTTGCAATGAACTTCAAAATGAACATTCAAGTGAGAAAACATTTAACCATGGTATTGGTTGAAAAATAAAACTTTAAGGTTTGTAGTTTTCGTTTGTCTCTTGAATGAGTTACATACTAGCAATTTTTATTCCTACACATGCTCGATAAATTATTAAGTGAATCCGATTTGCAATGTTAGCCTCTTATATTTTATTGAATTGGTGACTGAGATGTAGCGTGATAAGATGTGGATTATGCACAATTGCAATTGATTAAATTTGGATATTTTGCATAAATTCACTAATTGAAAATTTGGGTCAAAATGCTCGAGGTGTTAATTGCATTAACTGGTTGATTAATCATTAATCGAGTGTAATAGGTTTTAATTGGCCATTAATTCTGTGTTCGAGTGCATAAGACCTATTAACCCTCCTCTAGGTCAAGTATGTTTGTTTCGGCGTATCAGGGTCGATCTCATCCTCACACTCTGTTTTTAAAAAATTAAGCATTTAATTTTAGAATGTATGAAAACCAATAGTTGAAAATTTTCCATGTCAATTTTATAGAATCTAATACTATTGGCCAACATGCAAAATCATCCAACTACAATGGTCGTTATCTACTCTTCAAATTGGACAATGACACAACAGAGAAACACATCTAAAGCATTTATGCAATCAGTGATATCAAGGACCAATGCACATTCTTCTAACTACCATCATGGTTATCTATTCTTCAATTTTCAACAATGACGACAACCAAGAAATGCATCTTTAATGGTCAAGTTGTCAGTGACATTAGCGACCAATAATTCAACACACAACTCGATGGAGATAAATGGTATAGAAAGCCAGTAAAATCAAAGTAAGAAAACTCAATTTAGTGACTACAATAAAACAAAATGTTTCACTGGACATCTAAAAATTTTTACCTGTTCTCGATTTCCGTTAGAATTTTTATCATTTTCAGCGAAATCAACACGCAATTGACGACCATTGATCTCGTATCCCTGAAGATTGCGACGAGCACTTAGCGCTGTTTCTTCATCCTTGTATTCACAAAATCCATAACCTTTTGGTTTCCCGGTTTCTCTATCTATAACTAATCTGAATGAAAGCAAGTAACAATCAATCATGCAGTTGCTGAAGAAAATTTAACAGTTGGAAAAACAAAATAGATTTATAAAAGGCAAAATATATCCGCTTCTAATTAACTCGAGAAGTTTTATTGACAACTATCTCTAACAGATCTTGTTGAACAATCAAGCATTTCCGACATGAATGAGGTCAAAGGAACTTAGCTTGTTCACAGCTTAGTTGTCGTGAATTAACATCAATGGATCGGTTAGCACATTAGCTCTTAAGGTGTAGAACAAGAATTCTAGTCAAATCAAGAAGCAAATAACAAGTATAGGCCTCATTCCAATCAATACTCGTATTACCTAGTGTAATGTGGGAAGACATGATCAAGTTTCATGATTCACGCTGAACTAATTTGAGCATAATACCTACTAGTAGCAAGCATAGCCTCAGAGGTGTTGGGTCAATTATTCAGAACTCTCTTAACTGTTTCACAAGACTTGATCAATCAATGATCCTTTTTCTTGTACCCGTACAACTTAAAAGTATAGAGTAAGCATCATTTTAACAGGTAACTTCTGGGTACACAAACAGCTCAGTGACCAATTTATCCCATGATAGTAAAGTGCATATCAGCATAGTTACCCACTTTGCAATTCACAATGGTATGCAGGAGCTTGCACTTGAGGGGGTATGGAAAGAAGATTCTCTGCATGGGGTGTCACAACTGTTTGGAATCTTCATCAAATTCAAGCAAATTGATACTATTTATACCATCAGTTATTAGAGAGAAAAATATATGTGTAATGAGTAACATAATTCGTCTAAAATAGGTCACGCTCCATCGCTCCGTGCATGAATTCGCGATTTGAAAGCAAATTCGTGATAAATTTGCTCTCAATATATTGAAATCATGAATTCAAATTATAAATCCGCGAATTTAATTTTTGAACTCCAACCAGTCCCTGATCAGGGGGAAAAAACAAAAAAATAAACTAAGGCAAAAGGTTCCTCGTGGATGCACTAATAAAGTCAACTGGTGGTGGAAGGCCCTTTTTATAGCCTTGTCTAACTGCCCATATTTCCAATCTTTCTGATGCGGGACAAAGTTCTAAGCATAGAAATGCCTTCCAACTGTATTCTATTCAATCATTCACTCACACTATTATTTTGATTCAAAAGCCAAATTACTAGGAAACAAAATTTAAATAATTTATTAAATATTTGTATGAATTTAATTTTTTAAATTGTATTTTACTAACTTTTATAAATGTAAACATGTATGTATGTATATATATGGCGCTCCCGCTCTAAGAATTATTGAATTTTGTTGCTTTTGCGCTCCCACTCTCGCTCTCGCTTTCGCTTTCATCCCCGCTTCCGCTCTATGTGATCTAAGTATTCACCAATAGAAATGACTTGTTAAAACATTATTTAAAATCTCACAAAAATGATTGTCCAAACCCAAAAATATATGTGAATTTTCAATTTTATGGTGAAAATCATGAAAAACGCAAGTAATTTCTTGACTAAGCGAAGTTATTGGAGAACTTAATATGGGATAGTTTTGTTTTCACATGCCAGGCAACCAAAATCTCACATCTTGAGAAGAATTCTATATGGCAAGGAGTATAGGAAATAATATGGACTCTATTCTTAGACTTGAAAAAGGCTATGTATCCTAAGGAGCCCTTTCTTACTCGTAAGCGCTTTAGTTTGATTGCAGCTAGCATCTCTTTTCTTTTGTTTCTCAAAGTCAAGTTTCTTGCTTACATTACAGCTCTAAGGGCCCCAAAATCCACTTTGTCCATACCCCCAACCCAGCACTAACTAATCCCCTTTACCACCTTCTTATCCTTACTAATATGCCTTTCAACATTTGAATGAACCTTGATGACGTTGTTACCTCATGAAATATCGCAATTAAAGGAATCATTCCACGGGCCAATCAACCCCCTCTTCCTAACACCTAGATTCATTAAGAATCAGTACTACCTCCCAAACTCTAAGTTTGAATGTTTTTCCTTGATAATCAAAGTCCAATGAGGTTGGAATGATGCGGAAGGCGGACCGGCACTTTTTATCTCCCGCCTAAAGGAGACCTTGATTCCCACCGTGATTGATTTGTTCCTCCATTGTCATAGCTTTATGAAAACAGAACTATCTGTGAAACGATTCTCAAACTTGCACATTCCTTCACCATTCGCACAAGTCCCACACGAGAAAATGGTTTTATTGCCTTGAAATGGCTTTAGTTGAATTGTGACTTTCAGACTTAGACAATGCTATCTGTATTTCACTCCAACTTGAAATAAACCTCTCCTTAATGCACACAACCACATTAATACAAATCCCTTCCTCTCTAATATTCAATTTATTGCCCATTGAATTCCTCCTCAGCTCATCTTCAACCTTATTCGTAGTAATCCCTCTACGTCTATCACTAGTTCAAACCATGTCCCTGTTAATTCCCTCCTTATCTAATAACAAAGCAAAATCGGTCCACCCTTCTCCATTAAACCCCTTAGGACCAATTAGACCAAATATCCTTCAACTAGACTGTAATTTTGAGATTCAAATAAAATCCTCTCTGCAACTACCAAACCAATACAGCCCAAACACAACATCACCATGTATTTCCTAAAAAGCAATCCCCTATTTTTTCATGCCACTACTTCATAAATGTTTTCCTTTAGCCATTGCACACATTCAAAACCAATCAACAGAACAAAAAAATCATTTCAACGTTGTAATACGAAACAACTTGGCTAAAGAATTTTCTTCGAATAACACAATAAAGATTTTTTGCTCAATTTTCACAATGAAAATTTTGTGGCTTCACCATGAAGATTTTTTGCCCAAAATTTTCTTTTTATATCTTGTTTAAATTTAATGCTCAATATTAACAGGTTTATATTTCAGTTACAAACATTTATACGGGTATTTTAACCCAAATTTCAACTACATATTTGGTTTTATGAGCTAAGTAGTTAGAAGTCTGATTTTGTAACTAGCCTTTGCAAGTTTTGGGGTTACTAGTCATTAAAGCTTTTAAGGCCCATAATTGGTAAAGCCCCGCCTTTATAAACAAGCTTACCTGACCAAACAAACACATTTCAAATTCTAAGACCTTCCTTGCTCTCTGTTTCAACTTCAATTGTTACATACTATTCTCCATATATTATGTTTTACGGGTTACTTAGATTTGAGTCAGCTTCATTCTTGTCTTCTCGTGGGTGTTATCATTGAGGGATAACCACTGCAAATATTTGAGTTGGATCTTGAAGTTGTTGATGTTCGTTGAAGGATAACCACTGCAAATATTTGAGTTGGATCTTGAAGTTGTTGATGTTCGTCAGTACCCTCACATAAAGAGGTTCAGTTACTTAAGAAGAGTGATTTCACGACTCTCATACTCAAAGGCCCATTAATGTCAATGTATTTATGCTGCAAAATATTATATACAGTATATGCTTTATATATGGTTTTAATTGTCATTGAATCGCATACTAAATAATCACTATTTTAGCTCATGTTCAAGTGTTGTTCACATTCTTGTTGCTAATTATGTAACTTTGGAAATTCGGTTACTTTATTTCAGTTGCATTTTATGATGGATAAAGTTAAAAAGAATACATAATCCAAAAAAAAAAATTCAACAACTCTGTTTAGCGGTAGGAGGGTGGACTTTACCTCCTTTTACATCTAGTTTGAAACTTTGATGTTGATTGTATCCAACTTAGATATAAACGAGTATTCTGGTTTTTAAAAGATGAATGGACTACTTTGAGCATAACATACGTATACAAGTTTGCTTTTACATACTTGAACAATTCAATTCAAAATAAAATTTAGGTTAATCATGCTGTAACAGATACTATGCCTCATCAAAAGACCAGATTCAATAGTTTTTCCAACATAATGATGTCAAAAAAAATATAAATGAAAACTGACCTGAAGGACACGACAGGGCCAACCTCCTCACAGATTTGTACGAGCTGTTCCTCAGTGGCATCATATGGTATGTTCCCAACTATCACCCAAAATAAACGAATAACCAACAGAACAAAACAAATCCAGATAAAGACACCCAGCAGAATATCATATCATAAATTCCATTCTGAATCTTATTATCACTACATACATTCAATCTATCACAAAAAAAGTCTTCATCGTATAACAAATTAGAGTTGAATTCAACACATAATCAATAAAGTAATTACATCTAAATGAATTCGAAATTGAAAGAGAGAAGTCGTGAACAAACCGAAAACGCAGCGATGCCCAGAACTACTGGCCATCAAATATGACTACTTCTTTATCTTTCATAAGAAGGTGAAGTTGATGATGAGGTTCAGCTTCATCTTCTTCCTCCCATGCATCCTCACTTCTCTTCTTCGCTTCGTCGCCGTATTCTATTCTATTCTTTTCTTGCCGCAGTTGTCGTCGGACGCATTTCTCTTTGCTCGGTCGGGTTGTGTTGAGTCTTGGGTCTACCGACTTCACGCCGCCTGGTCTGGCTTCAACGAGCCCAATAAGGGGACCAACAGATTTTTGGGCCATACAAGACCCACATTAACTATAGGGCAAATAGCAGTTTGCACCCTGAAAGTTTAAAAAAAAAATAATTTACACCCTTAAAAATCAATTATTTTAAATTACACCTTCGATAAAATTAAGTGGTTATGTGACCTAAACCATAACGTCCGTTGTGATTTATGTCAGATAGACAGTCATGTGAGACAGACGTAATGGCTTTTGTTGGATTATGGCCTTCCTCTTTATTTTGTTGGACTATGGTCCTTTCTCTTTTCACGTATGTCTCACGTGTTTGTCAATTTGATGAAAATCATAACGGACATTATGGATGGGGTCACATTGCTACCAATTAATTTAATTGAAAATGCAATTTGAAATAATTGACCTTTGAGGGTATAAATTGAAAATTTTATAATCTTTCAGGGTATAAATTATTATTTTAATGTTTTCAAAATTTACATGTATTCCCTTTTGTATCTTCATCAAAAAACTATAATGTCTTTGTTGGTCGATTTTGATAAAAAGTGACTTAAGAAGAAAATCATTTAATCTCAATATACTTGCCAATTTGTTAAATCACGTTTTGTAATTGGCTAATTTCGTGTAATTCTTTGTAAATCTCAACATTTTCTATGGTCATGATACTATAAAGATTAAAGATTTGAAAGCATCATTAAAGGGAGGAGATTAAGCATCAAAACTGCATCATTCACACTCTGAATGCACCTTCAAGTTTAAGACAAAGATAATGACCTAGACACCTAAGATGAACCCTTAGTTACTTAAGAGGATTATGATTAAATGGAATTGGAAATAATCCGTGTATTGCTCCTAATTGTACTTCAAAGAAAAGATTTTTTGAAACTATTTTTTTATTTTTGAAAACATAGATTGAGTCATTATCGAACCTCTCTTAAGCAACACCCTTTAGTGCTCAAGAGTACAAGTTTTTTGTTTAGTTTTATTCTTAAAATTTAGTAAGGACCGATGTATGTTCACTAGCCTTCATCAAAGCAGTCTATTCGTGACTTAGGAAAGTCAAGAGGAAAAAGGCCACGGAGGAGGACATTGACCTCGCTTGAGCGGTCTACCTCTCCTAGTCAGGTTTGAAACGTGATTTTCATTCCAGTGACACCACTCTATGACCATCCTCCTACCAATCGAGCAGTTGTTCATGAATCTAAGTTTTTTTGTTAACCAAGATTACTGTTATTCCAGACCTATAACTATGGAGTGTCTTCCTTCAGCTAGGGTAAGCCTCTTGTACGCCTTTTGAGAAAGAAAACTCATATTTTACCTAGAGAGTTTTCACTACAACCCTAGATTCCTTAAGACCCAAGGCTACCACTAGAGATTCTACCCAACCTCACAACTTGGAGTTGAAGATCTTAATGGTTTGAACCAAACTTATTGGTGTGTGCATACTAGGAATCATTAGTGTGCCCATGATTGTTAGAGGCCTAGAGGATCCTTTGCGGCGGTAAATCCAAGTGAAGCTACACAAAATGTCAAAGAGGGACTTTCGGAGGAGAGACATATTGAAGGAAATGAGCATCTAATCATGATATTGGTTGAGGTATAAGACTCGAGTTCTTGTATGTCGCCTTTGAGAGTAATAGATTGGGTTTTGGTGAACTCTGAGGGGTTCCCCAAGGTTTTTCCTGAGGTGAGTTTTCCACGTCAATAAATTGTTTGTGTTTATCTTGTTTATTTACATACACACTTGTATTTGTTAGTACACACACACACTATGTGTTTTATGATTTGAATGCTTGACATATAAATCAACCATAGTTGTGTTTGAGTTTGGGTTTTTGGGATTGCCGTGAGATTGATTGTGTTGAGTGAATTAATTGAATATTAATTAAGATCAATCATCATGGGTGTAAGGATTTTGTGGTGACTAAAAGAAGTTCTCACCGTTAATTGCTATATCTAAGTGAAGGGGTAATTGAGGTAGAATTATGTTTTAATTTGTCATCAATTGTGCTAAAATTGAAAAATCTATTCACCCCCTTTTAGGTAGTATCGTACGCTCCGCTTGTATAATCGTGAGGAAAGATCCACATAGTTTATTTTTCTCCCAAAACAACAATTGGTATTAGAGCGCGATTGCCCTGAAGTTCACATAGACACACCTAAGTGTTTTCCTTCTTGAAATCTATCATTAATACAAGCTAGTCTTGAATGGAGTCTCAAAAAGAAGGTGGTTCAATTGCACGAGCACCACTCTTTGATGGATCTAATTTTTCTTATTGGAAAATTTGCATGAGAGCATTTCTAAAATTTGTTGATGGAAGAATGTGGTTGACTTTGTAAGAGAGTTGGAGCCTTCCTACCTCCTCCACATAAGTCGATAAGTGCTAAAGCGGTGGTTGAAGTGAAATTCTCAAAGACTTGATCGAAAATTGAGATTGAATCAGCGAGGTGGAACTCTAGGCTTGAATGCAATATTCAATGCCGTGACATCTAATGAGTTTTGGAGGATTGCTAATCGCGAGACTTAAAAAAAAACTTGGGGCTCTTGATTGTTTCCCATAAATGGACTTCCATGGTGAAGATGCAAGATGATAAAACATTTAGTGAGTTTTATGCTAAATTGTGCGATATTGTAAATTCATCTTTTACATTAGGTATCAAGGTTGACAATGTAGCTGTCAAATGAAAAAACTTGAGATCTCTACCTAAGAGGTTTCATGCAAATGTTACATCCTTGGAAACAAGTGTTGTGACACCCCAAAATTCGGGTGTCCCGTAATTAACCCATGATTAACTCAAATTAAGCTAAGATATCAATACGCTCTGATACCAAGCTGTGATGCCCCCTAAAATCGGGAGTCCTTTATCAAACGTTGGTCACCCGTCAACCCGCAGAATTACCCGTGGATGCCGTATAACCCGACACCATGGCACAACATCCCCTTTACCGGGATCACAAAACACAAAAACTGTATACATTTAATCAAATAACCCATCTGAGTTCCAATATACCACAATTCATATCCCATTATTGTCCATTTACATCATTTGTATAAGAGGACACAAAGCCCAAAAACATGGCAAAACATTCTTAAAATTTCAGATTTTTGAAAAACTTACAGGTAGGTCAATGTTCTACCAGTAGGTTTTGCCTACTGGACAAAGTTCTACCGATAGGTTTTGCCTACTGGACAAGGTTCTACCGGTATTTTAATGTTCTATCGGTAGGTCAAAGTTCTACCAGTAGGTTGATTTTCTACCGGCAGGTTTTTCCTACTGGACAAGGTTCAACCGCTAGATTAATGTTCTACCGGTAGGTCAAAGTTCTACCGGTAGATTGATGATCTACCGGTAGGTTTTGCCTACTGGACAAAGTTCTACCGGTAGGTTAATATTCTACTGGTAGGTTTTGCCCAAATTTGTCTGTTTCACCTGTTTACTAAAGTTTTTCACGTGACACATGATACAACAAGTTCTATTACAAACAATTCTATATTTTTACATGCCAAAATGAAATTTTCACAAAAGTTATACAAAATGAGTTATAAAAGTCACAAGTCGGCCTTCTTCACCCTTGAGGCTTGAATTGGGAGTCGTCTGCCGGTGTGAACCCCGCACCTGAAATGTTTTCCCGTATAGGGTGAGCCACGCTCAATAGAATATCTCCTACAGAGGCTACTCCCCAACCTAAGTGCATATGAAATGTGCACATGCAACAATCAACAAGCCTCATCCATTCCAATTAAGAATATGCAATTCAATGTTGGAATTCTACCATGTCATGTCATGAAATGAGATGAAACTCACTCATGCACTTTAACCCGAGCCCTCACCGGCTCCCACAACATAATGCAATGTCAATGTGCAATAAATTCGTCATTGATGAAATACATCCAATGATCATTTTGAAATAAAAGTCATGTATTTATAAAACTAAATCATTGTTGGATGTTACACATCAAATGACTATTTTATAAAACAAAATCATGTGTCTTTATTGGGTATCGGATTTTGGAATCACACCGATGGTTCCGTACACCATTACATTTTTCCGGAATTTCATCACAGGGAAGTGTATGAACCAAGTAGCCGGGTCTTGCACCCGAGGGAGAATCTAACCCTTCTTGCTATACCCGACACAAATTTTTCATGCAACCATGCAACTCAGCCGGATCTTCGATCCAACCTTCCCGAGTAAACTTATCAACCACCACGAATGGTGTTTGATCAACCATGCACACACACCCACACCCATGTCTCATGCCCATAAATGAGATGCCTCCGTGCATATGCAATATAATGAGCAATTGCAACATTAATATCATATTCATATGTAATGGATGTCATATGGATTATTTCTACCACATCTTACACATACCAAGGATTATTACATCCTAAGCATATAATCTCCATAAATCATCACAATGCTAACATATCATGATCACATATCAACATTTACATTTTCCATAGTAATTCACATCATCCAAGCATAGGATTTCAATTTACCACATCATCCAAGCATGTTATCTCAGTTTCATCAAAACAACAACTTCAATCATTCAAGGTATTTTATCAATTACCCATACAAGACACAACTCATGTAAACACATAACATGCCCCAAATTCCACACTTCTCAAGAAATCACATTAGACAATTTCTACATACTCAATTCAAGATAGAGTTTATTCTACTCATTTCACCAAAACAAGGACAATAGGCAAGTGCTAAATATCTCTAACAACCTACCCATTCCATATAATTACCCTAGGTTGGAAATAAATCTTAGTAGGAGAGAACCCTACCTCTTGAAGCGTAAATTAACCGTAGGAAGCTCCAAGAATCTCAATCTCGCCCAAAACCCTTGATTTCTCCAAGCTCGTTTTTGGAAACTTCGGTGAAATCTGCCCTTCTTGGTATGGATTTGTAGCCCTCGCCGCGTAGAACAATCTTTGTTCTTCGCTTGAGTTGATTCGAGTAACGAATCTCCGTAGATCGTAGAGAGAAGGTGGAGAGAACTTGGATTTTCCCTCTCTTCCTTTCTAACGTGAAAACCGGCTGAAGAATGGGGAGAAAATCAGATTTTCTCCCCTATTTATACCCTTTAATTGCTTAGCCCACAACGCGCCACACGACCCTCTTTTTTCCGGGTCTGTTTTCGCCCTGAAACGATTAAATTTCGCCCCGGTTCAAATTCAAAATATCTTTATTTTAACTTGCCTTAAATTATTTTTCAAATTTTAAAATTTTATTAAAAATTTCGTTTTTGGGTCACCCGAGACCCGACCCGCCTCGTAAAACGCAAAAAATCCGACTTTTTAGGAATTCAACGAAATTTGACGGGATAACTAGATTTCGCGAGACGAATCTAACGGTGAGTCCGTTTCATCATCTGAGATCTAGAAAATTTCAGGTTTGTAACTCATACCACAGTGGTAAATTACCGTTTTACCCCTTTTCGTAAAAAGTTCAAATTTACCCGGGTTTTACATTCTTCCCCTCTTAAAAGAATTTCATCCCCGAAATTCATACACACAGGCACATTCGATCACATGCATATGCTATAGTCATATAACATAATTGACTAGAAGAATTGTACCTCCTTCCTCGAACAAGAACGGATAACTGGTACGTATGGTGTCCTCACGCTCCCATGTCGCCTCCTCCACTCCTCGGTGCTGCCACAACACATTCACTAGTCTCACGGTCTTACCTTGCAAAACCTGATCCCGGCTATCCATGATACGCACCGTTCCCTCCTCGAAGGTCCCATTCGCATCAACAATCAGTTCACCTCAATCCACCACATATTTCAGATCTAGAGTATACTTCTGGAGCATAGAGATATGGAATACTGCGTGAACACCCGATAGACTCGGCGGTAACACCAACTGGTAAGCTACTGTATCAACCCTCTCAAGTACCTCGAAGGGCCCGATAAACCTCGACAACAGCTTTCCCTGCTTGCCGAATTTGACCACTCCTCTCTTAGACATCACCTTCAAAAAGACATGATCTCCCACCTCAAACTCTAGATGTCGCCGTCGTCTGTCGGCGTAGCTCTTCTGCCGGCTCTGAGCCTTGGGAAGACGCTTCCGAATCAAGTCTACATTCTCTAAGGTATCTCTAATCAGATCTGGACCCGTGGAGGTTCTCTCTCCCACCTCCGTCCAACACACCAGAGAAAGACAAAGTCTCCTATATAGTGCCTCATAGGGTGCCATTTATATGTTCGTCTGATAACTATTGTTGTAGGCGAACTCCACTAAGGGTAAATGATCTTCCCAGCTACCCTTGAGGTTTAGGACGCATGCTCGTAACATGTCCTCTAGAATCTGGATGGTCCTCTCCGACTGACCGTCCGTCTGGGGATGAAAAGTTGTGCTCATCATCAACTGTGTCCCCATGGCCCGCTGAAAACTCTCCCAAAAATGAGCCGTAAACCTGGATTCCGATCCGATATTATAGATACGGGCACCCCATGTAACCAGACAATCTCACGTATATACAAGCTGCAGAATTCTTCCAGTGTGAAGGTCATCCACACCACCAAAAAGTGTGCCGACTTGGTAAGCTGGTCGACTATCACCCACACCACATCATGCCCACACGATGTCCGTGGCAAGTGGGTCACAAAATTCATCGTGACGTGTTTCCACTTCCACTCAGCCACCTCCAAAGGCTGAAGCAACCCTACTTGTCTCTGGTGCTCAGCCTTGACCTGTTGACACGTGAAACATCGGCTAACGAAATCTCTGACGTGCCTCTTCATCCCACTTTAGTAGTATAGGTGACAAAGATTATGGTACATCTTCGTGCCACATGGATGCACAGCAAAACAGGAGTAATGGAACTCCCTAAGGATCTCCTCTCTCAGATCCGTAGAATGGGGAACCACAACCCTTCCCTTATACCGAAGACTACCATCCGCATGAATGACCCAGCCTTCGTCACCTGTACCCGACCGTACCTGGTCTCTAATGGACAATATCTCCACACATCCAAGTCCGTCCTTGGAGGTATCACAATAAACTGGGTACCTCTGTCCCCTTTCTGGGACTACTAGAATAGGAGGTGAAGTAAGCCTCCTCTGTAATTTTGACAAATAGTACCGAAGCGCCCCAAGGTGAAGCATTCGGTCTAACGAAGCCCTTATTCAACAATTCTTGTAATTGGACCTAGAGTTCTCGCAACTCTACCGGTGCCATTCTATGCGGAGTCATAGAAATAGGTGATGTATCGGGGTGCAACTCAATAGTGAAGTCTACATCCCGATGTGGAGGTAATCCCGGTAGTTCATCCGGAAGAACATCCTCATACTCACAACTCACCCGAGGTAGACCCTACTTCAGTCTCGCCTCGTTCTCTAGGGTAAGGCTTGTTAGCTAACCCACCAACTGCCCGTGCCATCGAGGACTAGTCATACACAGTCTGGGGTAAAACATCGTGTTTTTCCCCTTGAAACTCAAAACAAACACGATCCGGTGTATAGGTCGTGACCTTCTTCTGATCACATTCAATGACGACTCGGTGTGCCGCCAACCAGTCCATCCCAAGGATGACATCAAATCCCGACATGTCCACGACCCTAAGGTCTACGATGAGTAGAATCCCCAAGATCTCTAACTCACAACCCAACATATCTGGTCAATGTACACATACCCCCCCTAAGGTTGACTTTTCCCATAAGGACTCATTTAGGATTGCGATATCTAAATCTATATCATGCACAAGAACGTGAAAATGACAGTATGTGACACGTTCAAATCAAATAACATGTGTGCCCATAAATAAGTAATAAGAGATGTACTGTGGGTCGCCGACTGATCCATCGACTCACTCTATGGTGCAACGTCAAAGACCGTCTCATGTGTCCCCGATGTTGCCGCTTGAGAGTCCCTGGTCCATCTGGCTTGATTGCGAAGTCCCCACTCGGGAAGTAGTAGGGGCCTGTGCCGCACCCTGAAACTGGAACTGACTTCCCTGGCCCATGGTAGGGTAGGGAGGAACAAAGTAAGTCTGTGGTTGTCCCACCGATGATTGAGATAGAGATGCCCCATAGCTCTGGGATCTCTGCCTTTGAGGACAATCCCGCTTCTTGTGACCTGGTTGGTGGCAATGGAAACATGCCCGTGGGCCTGCCTGATTGGAAGCCCTGAAGTGTCTCCTGCCTTGGGAGGATTGACCTTGGTCTTGGCCCACATCCTGGCTCATCCGCCCTGATTGCGAAGTACCCGCACGTGAAGTACTAGGGGCTTGTGCAGCACCCTGTAGTTGGGACAAGTTTCCCTGATCCATAGTGGGACAGGGAGGAACAACGGTTGCTTGTGTGAGTCCTACTGACGACTGGGATTGAGGCGTCTCAGAACTCTGTAAGCTTTGCCTCAGGGGACAATTCTTCCTCACATGGCCCGGTTGTCGACAATGGAAACATGTATTTTGACCTCCTTGAAACTTCTCCTTGAATTTCTTCCTTCCTTGGGACAAACGACTCTGGGCTTGGCCTTGATAGCCTTGGCTCTGCCTTTGTGATCCCTGTGGGCTAGATGTCCTCTGCTTTTTCCATGAACGTTGGTGGCTTATGGAACTTAAACTCCTTTGGATGTCTTGAGCCCTTTGGCTTATATTGACGCTTGTCTGTGCTAGGTTAGCAGCCATTGTACCCATAGCCTCTATAACGGTTTGTTGGTCAAAGGTCGGTGGTGGTTGGTTATTGTTCCGCCCACCGCCTCGGCGTCCTCTTCCTCTATTTGCTATCTACACACATGTCAAATAGCAATAGGGAGCTAACTTAATATCCCAAGATAGGGATCAAGTTCAAACTTTGAGATTTACCTCTTTGTTTAACTAGTAGAGCATGTGCTAACCACTAGTAGACATATACACCCTAAACCATCCCATTCATCCTTTTTCTGAATCCCAAGGTTATGTTTTTCTAACCCTAGTGTTTCTCTTTCCATATACATTTCACCATGCATATAATTCACATAACACATAACACATAATATGAAATGCATAATGAATGCAATGGTCTAGACCTATGCCCATCAAGGCCTAGGTAAATCGTATATCCAAGCTCTGATACCAAGCTGTGACACCCCAAAATTCGGGTGTCCATAATTAACCCATGATTAACTCGAATTAAGCTAAGATATCAATACGCTCTGATACCAAGCTGTGACGCCCCTAAAACCGAGGGTCCTTTATCAACCGTTGATCACCCGTCAACCCGTGGAATTACCCGTGGATGCCGCATAACCTGACACCATGGCACAACATCTCCTTTACCGGGATCACAAAACACAAAAATTGTATACATTTAATCAAATGACCCATCTGAGGTCCAATATACCACAATTCATACCCCATTATTGTCCATTTACATCATTTGTATAAGAGGACACAAAGCCCAAAAGCATAGCAAAACATTCTTAAAATTTCAAATTTTTTGAAAACCTATCGGTAGGTCAATGTTCTACCGATAGGTCAATGTTTTACCTGTAGGTTTTGCCTACTGGACAAAGTTTTACCGGTAGGTTATGTCAATCAACTGATTGCATGATGATCAATATGTATACATGTGACATTGTTTTACTTGTAGACATGTTAAATCAAGAAGAAAAAAAATTGCGCATGCGCAATAGTATGTGAACAAACTTTTGGAATTAGTACTTCAATGACACTCGATATGGAATTTTGGTTATTCAATTTTGTCCTTGAAAAATTGGGTTATTAGATTTGACATTTATAGAAGGCTTTTTTTTTTAATAAAACAATGACAGGAACCTCATTTGCATACCAATAGCTAAGTTGATCTACATCATTCCATTGTTAACTATGTTGTGTCAATGCATAACAGTAATCAAATTGATCTTCATAATTCCATTGCCAAAGCTTTTAAAAATTTAAATCTAAAAAAGGATGATTGGCCAAAATAATATAGAGTAATGTTATTTAGACATAAAAATCTGACCTAATGACGTGATTTTATTATAACCATTGAATTAACACTAAGTCGTAATGTTTGATGGAACCCACAGTCAATCTAATGATCATAGTAAATTAGCTTAGTAGATTATGACATAATAGCATTGCTCAATAATATATTATGCAATGTAGAAAATATCTATATAATAAAGGGAGCTAGGAGTTTGAATTTTATAATTATCTCCATATATTTTTCGCTCATTTCTATCGCCACTCATTTCTATTACAAGTTAAATCATTTTATTTTGGATTTATTTGTGGCTCAATACAATTTTATTTTAGACATTGTTCATTTACGATATTATACATATGTTAATATTTTTTGAGGTCATATATTTTGAAAAATTTTGTCAATTTTTTTAAAAAAATAATAGGTATAAATTAATTTCAAATTATGTAATTAAAGAAAAAAAATGAAAAAAAATTGGTATTTTAGGTAATGGGTGCTCAAGTTTTAGGTTGTATCGTGCCTTCAGACATGAGTTATGACTAGTATTTAAATAAGGAAGTCCAACAAAATTCCAAAATCACCTTTCAAATAGTATTAGAGTTTAGAGCCAAAAAAAGTTAAATTATAGTTTGCATGAATAACTCTTAATTAGTTTTAGAATTGTTCTCACATGTGGTGCATTGCTAGTATTCTAAAAATGTGTAATAGAGTCCACTATGGATTAATATTCGAACCCAAGTTCAAAATTTTTTCTTGAGTGCTTAGGTATAGATAACTAATCTCGAGTTTAGCTTAAGCAAAAAAGTACAATTTGACTTAAATTCAGACACTACTCTAGTTGGAGTCTTGAGTATTGAGACTCAACCTGATATTGAACCCCATTTGAACTCGAATTTTACTTCAAATTGTGTAACACAATAGTCAAACTAGAATGAACTTAAATTTCGATCGATAATAAAATCCGCATTTCAAATTAATTTTGTATAATCCAAATGCAACCCAAATTCAAAAATATATCAGTACTCGCGTTTAATTTGTTTAAAGGCTCAAGTTAAAACTAAGGTTAAACTTAAATTAATAATTTTATAACATCTGTTTAATTAAAAATTTTATAACTTGAGTTAAGTCTCAATCAATGATCTAAATGTCGTGTCGAAACGTCTGAAACGTTTCGAAATTTCAACACACTGACACGAAATATGGGTTGAATCCCAAAATTTCAAAGTTTCGATCAAAACGTCACTGTGTCAGACCGTTTCGACGAAACAATTATCACAAAAATCTCAGAAAGAAAAAAAGCTAAAGATTTGCTTCACTCCAGGCCAAAAGAAAGAAAAAAAAAAAGAAACTCTCTGAAAGCTAAAGATTCTACAAGTAAAATGTCAGAATTTACAGGTCCTCCAAGCTCAGAAATCACATGTGAAGACGTCCAGGTTCAGACCTTCCAAGCAAAAAAAAAAAGAGAAGAGATAGAGAGAGAAAGGCACTAGACAAAATCGAAGAGACAGAGACTATAGACTAGAAATTAAAGGAGAAGACTTCAGTAACTTACCTCATTGAGTCCAGATTTGAGCCGATCCAACCATATTCCAAGCAGATCTAGGGCTTGGGAGTTGGGAGTCCTGTCTTCATCGCTGCGAGCTGCGACTAAGAGGTATCACGTAGGTTCTTCTTCTTCTTCTCTCTCTCTCCGGCACCGGCATCGCCCATCGCCTATCACCTATCGTTCTCGCCTCTCTATTCTCTGTCTGTTTGTGTTTGTTCCGACTGTGCTGCCTTTTATTTTTATTTTTATTTTTTTTGTTATAAGTATGAACAATTACATTTAATACCCCACTGTATTTTAACTTTTTACTTTTATGTATACATAAGTACCATTAATTTAATTTGATACATTTCATTATTTTATTTTTTTTTTGTAATTATTCTTTTATGTTTTTATTATTTGTTAAATATCTAGAATTAAGTATTTATGTGTGTACAAATTGTGTACACAATGATTTTAATATTAATGAAATAATATTTGGGTCATGAAATCTTCTGCCTTTTATTTATTTATTTATTTATTTTGTTATAAGTATGACCAATTACATTTAATACCCCACTGTATTTTAACTTTTAACTTTTATGTATGCATAAGTACCATTAATTTAATTTGATATCTTTCATTATTTTTTTTCCTTTTTGTAATTATTCTTTTATGTTATTATTATTTGTTAAATTGGTATATTAAATATGCTTTTTTTTCCCTCTAATTTAAATTTATTCTTGTATAAATGGATGTTAACCTAATAAATATATTGAATTAATCAATTATTTAGCTTATCTTTATAAATAAATGGATTGTAATTGTGTTTCCATATATTTTTCTGAATTTCCGAAACGTTTCCGTTTTTGAGCTAACTAAAACGGTACTTCGGAACGAAATTTTGATCTTTGGTCTCAATTAACCTCTCCATCCTTCACTCCATCCACCCGAGTTATAGATGTGGGATTGTGGCAACAATCCACCAATTAACTTTTTAATTCAATTATGACATATGGTGTTTTCTTAATTAATTTCTTGAACAATGATATGAGGACTTTATATGAGACATCATTCATTATATCAATTAATTTTAACTCCAAAGATTGTTCAAGTGATAGCAGGGACGAACTGTAAACTTAGACGTCCTCAATTTAAATCTAGGTAACTCGTTGGGACGACAAAATGAAAGATTTATTTTTCATGAATACTCTAATCTCAACGTAGATAATATGCCTTTAATCAGGAACAACGTAGATAACAGAGGGGTAGGCTTGATGAGCCAGCCTTTCCAGTAAGCATATTCCAGCCTCGAGATTCTTTCCTCGAGTTGTGGGAAAACTATCTTTTCTAGAAAGAACCGCACCTACTTTACATTTTCAAGGACATGCGAAAGACAATAATAGATCTTGTTGTTAATACATGTTAATAAAAAAAATTATCTAGATGCTTATCATTCACTAGTGGAAAACTTTATTTTATGTTAAAAAAGAAAAAAACAAAAATATACGTTTTTAAGTTAACAAATATCTATGTCTGAAATGAGATTAATCGAGGTGTGCGTAAGTCGCCCGTATATCGTAGAAAAAAAATAGTTTAGTTTCAAGTTTCAATATTTAATTTCAAGTTCATTTTCAATCCACTAATTATAATTGGCTACATCCTCAAACTAAATTTAAATTATGAAGTAGGTTTAAATAAGCTATGCATTACATTTTCTTGTTGATTTTACTTTGAGTCAGCAAAAGCAGAAGTCAAAAGCTTCGTCGGGAACAATAAACGAAACTTGGGCGAGAAGTAGCTTAGTTTATATAGCAGGGAAAAGCCAAGCTTTGTTCCCCGTCTGTGCCTCAATCTCCTGAAATCTTTGCTTTTCTCGCAAACTTCTCTTCAGATCCGCGGTCAGCTCTCTCTCCTTTTATATATACGTATGTGCATTACGATTATCTGAAATTGATTTATCTAGTCGTTAAATTGATTTTCTTTTGCTGGAGTCTGTGGAAATCTTGCTTTATTGCATGAGTCGGTCGATGTTCTTTTATCGTTTAATTTTTAATTTTTGCATAGTTTCCTAAGTTTTATTTGTTTGGTTGCTGAGAGAAATCAAGAAAAGAATAGAGCAAATAATTTTAGATTATTTTACGTCTTAACGAAATAAAATGTTTCTTGAAGTTAACCTTGTGCAACCATTTGAATCTAGATGCATTTTGCGGGTTATGCTTTGTTTTTGTTGTGTTGAGTTGGGGGAAAAGGTAGGAAACATAAGGAATACAGGCAATAAAGATGGAATTTTTCCAAAGTGAAACGTTTTGAAGAACTAGAGGGAATTTGTGTACCCAGAAGCAAAATAGAGCGAATTATATGGGCAAGAATTTTGCTGTCAACAATTTGGGGTATGCCATTGCTTTTTACTTCATCACTGGGTGGAGGACTTGTGGAAAGATTGGTAGATGGCTAGAGTCTAGCCATTTTGTTAACTACTACTAAATTAGAGACACAGAGTGCGAGAGATAACCTTTTCTTGATAGAAGTCAATCCTAGATGCCATTTTGGAAACTTGGAAAATCTCTTTCTTGGTCCTTATTCCCGTATTTATTCAGAATTTTGAAGGTCGGGAACTACCCTTGTTATTGTTAGCTTTTCTTCCTCTGGTCTCGTTAGAATTTCAAGTCAAGGTATTATGTTTCTTGCAAGTCCTTCAGTGTTTCTTGCCTGGACATCTCCTGCTATTTTTCCCCTATGAGACACAGTTGTTTTTGTAGAGGGCCCAACCTCTGCCCTCGTCGAATTGAAGACACTCCCCTTGAAGAAGGCTAATAACAGTGGGTTTTCAAGGAGGAAAAAATGATGAAGAAACTCTTTTTCCTGATCATTGCATCCCTTGTGATGGTGATGGTGGCTAGCAGGCTAATTATTTCTTCCCTTCTTAAATGTTACACTTGCAGCCTGGATCATTCTATATCATGGAACCCTTTTCTGCTGGCTTCATTAATCATTATCATGGCATTCTGATTTGATAGAATTTCTCATTTTCTTCATTCGGTGGCACTAGGAAAAGTGAATTGGTCTTTTTCCTTCTATTGATTATTGGTAATTTCAGGGGATTCAAATTCCAGTGCCTGCTCAAATTGGAACTTTTTTGTCCTCTTTCAGTAATGTTTTAAAGACCAGTGGGATAATCATGTTGATGTTGGTTCCTAAGGAATTTAGAATATTCATTTCTGCCTTATTATTTGGATTGGTCCACAGTGTCCTATCATCTTGCTAGCCATTTTGTTCACCTAGCTTGTGTAGTATGTCAAAGGGTGTAGTTCGGGCAATTCAAAGCCTTCAGAAATTGGTGGTTTTTTAGAGATTAAGCTTTATGATTTTTTTCATTCCCTGAAATATTATTTGCCTTCTTCCATGACTTCTAGGAATCTAAGGCTAGCAGGTTAGTTATCTAGAGGCGAATTTGGCAAATACTATGTAATTGGGTACTATAGCTGTGAGTGGCCCTAAACATTTTGCTCATACTATTAGAGAGATCATCAAGATGCTGTATTTCTGAGCTATATGTATGGATAGTTACCTGGTTATGTAATTTACACATTACACTGAAGGATTAAAAAGTCTATCATTGCCATTAAATGTTCATTGAATCCATGGATATATCTGCATGTCTGTAATCATAAAATTGCCGCTGGTGCCGAAGTTGCTGTGGAGATTTTCTTATGGACTAGAAGGGCTGTGAGGTTTTGCTAGTGTGAGCAAATATGGTATCAATACAGTTGGTTTGTGATGCAAAGCATGTTGACAAGCAGATAGTAAATTGAATTTTTGAAGATGGAAGTCACCCATTGGTTACTCCTTAGTTCTGTATTGCATCTATGCGAATAGCCTGAAGTGTGTTTCTTGTAAGTCAAATGTTGAACTTTCTGGTTTTGGGGGCCAACTCCAGCAAGAGTGAAAGCACAAGACAATGGTTAAATGAGTCATAGGGAGTTTTCTCATGTAAATCTTTTTTTGAGTCATTGTTGGATGAAAATCCGTATCGTATCCTTTGTTTGCTCCTGTTTTGATGATTTGGACTTCTAAAGTGCCCATTAAGGTACAACCGTACGAGTCTTTGGATGGATGGTAGCACATGGTAAGATTAACATTGATGATATGCTTCAAAAGAGGAGACCTCATTCTTGTCTTTCACCCCAATGGTGTGTGATGTGTAAAGGTGATGTGGAGATTATTGATCATTTATTTTTACATTGTCCGGTGGCTTTGACATTATGACATCTGTTGTTTCAAGTGGCAGGGTTGAGTTGGGTGATTCTAGCAACATCATATTCATTATTTGTTAAAGGTGCTAAAGGTTTTTCGAAGATTTGATAAAGGTGTTATTCTTTAGAATGTGTTTTGGGTTATATGGAAGGAATGAAATGCAAGAATTTTTGAAGATCGGAGTGAGAGTGTGGAATGCTTATGGGAACGTATTCATTTTTTAGCATCTATTTGGGTTTCGGTGACAAAGGAGTACAAAGGAATTCCGTTTTTTGCTATTTTAGCGGGATAAAGAGTTTCCTTTGATTTATTGGTTTATTGTTTCATTGTGTATTTCATTTTTGTAGTTGGATTCCTTATCCAACTGTTTTTGCACCCATATTTTATTTATTAATGAAAGAGTTTGTTTCCTATCAAAAAAAAAAAAGGTGTGAAAGCGCAACCAGCAGGCTGTACGTATTATCAGATTAAATTGTGTTTATGTTAGAGAATATATCTAATTACATCGCATTTTGTTAGATCTAATTTTCATATTTGATGTTTTGTTTGCGACTTTGAGTAGAGTAGCTGGCTGTGAAAGTTACTTGTTATTATCTCTAATTGACTTGCAATTTTTTCTGCAGTTAAACCTTCTAACTTTCACTGTCATCATTAAATCATCATAGGCTTTTTCCACTTTATGCCTGTGCTTTGAGTCAATCCAGACTTTAGAATGCTGCCCCCCTTCTTTATGTTTTTTCTTATCTGATCGTTGCAGTTTAATATCCACTGATTTTTTTTGGGCTCTCATTCTTTCAGTTTGAAGTTACCATAACTTGTCACTATTGATGTTCAACTTTCACTTAGTAACAATATTTCGTCTTTTCATATTTTTTTTTTTTTTTGAGAAACAATTTGCTATTAGATGTATATGTTTCCCTTCAAATTTTTTTCTCTGTTAATAAAGTGGTAAAGAAAGTATATGTCAACACTAACGCACTTGTCCTGGTACAATTGGGTGACAAATTATGAAACAAGAAACACTAACACATTTGTCTTGGTAGTACAATTGGGTGAGCATGTACTAATCAGTGCTCGATCTTTATTGAGCTCATTAGCTCCGGAGCATATGATTAAGTTTTTCCTCTCTACATCCTTTCTTATGGTTTTGAATTTGATCAAAAATAAATAATTCATCAGGGTTGTCCATACCCGGATAAAGGAGGAGAGTTGTGTTTTGTTGTTGACAAAGAGTGCAAACCCTGTCAGATTTCTAATGAACATGAACCTTGAAAATAAGTGTAAATACTTGGGCAGTCCCCTTTAAGCTATCTGCACCCAGGTGATTTGAAAAATGGGCAAGGGTGGCGCCTCTTGTTTCACATTAGGAAATCACTCCTCTCAATTTATTGAAGATAAAAACTGATTAAGCTCATTGCAAACCAAATTATCTCTATTTAGAGGTGGATCCTTTAGTTTAGTTTCTCTACTTCACTCATGGAAATCCCACACACATCTAGTGACTCTAGTCACCCTTCTAGCATTGCTTTTATCAACAACATTAAAATCCACCTTGGGCTACCCAAACCAATTAGACCCGTCAATTGCTCTCGAAAATTCCTTGTTAACCCAGATTTATTCGGCCCCATCAGTCCAAGAAAACCCCTAGTTATTCTCATCATTCATTTTCAAATGTGTCGATACTGAGAAATCCCCTAAAACAGCGTCTAAAACAGATACTACCTGACAACCTATATAATCACAATACCCATTGGCCTACCACATGATGAGAAAAAAAAATGTTATCCTTAAATCCCCAAACACAACACACAATCCTTTCACCTATTATCTCTTAATCTCTTGCAACACCACAATGTCCGGGTATGCTTTAACACCACTTCCCTAATAGACCTCATTTTCTTCCTATTACCTATTCCACACATTCTAATTAAGAATCTTTATTTAGAACCGTCTTCACCCCCTTAGATTTCTTCAAGCACTACACCCTTCTTAGTTGGCTTGGCACCTAATTTCATTTTTAAGCTCCATAAATCCCTTATTGGCTAGTATGGGATTGTCTCTAGTATCTGTTAGAGTGGTTGCTCTCGATGTCCTTGGAAATTTATTTCTCAAGGATTGCCCCTTTTTTTTACAACACATTAAGTATGTTATTGGCGATGGGAATAAGATTCACTTTTGGGAATATGTTTAAGGGGGGAGTTTTTTTATTTGAATCCTTGTTTCCTCATTTGTTTATGCTATCTAGACCTCATAACTCATCCATTGCGAGAATGGTTTCATCGTCTTCCTCTATCACTAGTTGGAACTTTAACTTCTTTAGAAATTTGAGAGATAGAGAAGAAGATGAATTGTCGTGTCTATTGGTTATCCTTGACCACATTGGTTTGAGACAAGATTCCTTGGATAGAAGTTGGATCATTTCTTCTTTGGTTGAGTATTCTTGCAAATCTTTCTTTTATTCCTTGATTGATAAACCACAACTTCCATTTTTTGAACTTTTTTCTTTTGTTTAAAAGAGTAAGGAACTTTTGAAAGTACCAGTTTTTGTATTGTTGATTGCACATAAGAAACTAAATACTAATGAATTGCTCCAAAAAAAGGTGGTTTTTTTCTCTTCAACCACAATAGTGCGTCTTTTGTAAGAAAGAAGCGGAGTGCTAGGATCATTTATTCATTCATTGTTCTATTGTCTCAGAGTTGTGGAATAGATTCATGGGCGTTGTTTGGATCCCTTGGGTGAGTCCATGTAGTTGTGATTTGGTGCTTAGCATGAATTTTGATGGCTTTGGTTCATGTACTAAAGTCAAGGTTCTATGGAGATGTGCGGTATTGACTTTGTTTTGGGTTGTTTGGTTGAAAAGAAATGAGCGAATTTTTTGTAGAAAAGGAGGCCCCTTGAGAAGATTTATGCGATAAAATATCTTTCATGCCATCACTTTGGGTGTCCATGTTCAAGGATTTTGAAGAAATTCTTCTATTTTTGATTAGAGACCATTGGGCTCAAGTTTGCAAATATTGTCAGTTGTCGCCACTTTTTTTTTTTAATCTATTTTTTGCTATTTTGTGTTGAACTTGTTTTGGTTTTTTTTTTCTTCTTGCATTAGTTATCTATTGAAGACTCCTTGTCCTCTTATGTACTTCTTTCTTTTTACTCATCTAAACAATATTCTATTGTTTCCTATAAAAAAAAAAAGGAGAAAATATAATTAATATTTTTAGTGTTTATACACCTTAAGTAGGATTAGATGAATATATGCATAATTCACAACAAAGCCTTGTCCCCCGAACAGGATTGGATGGACATATAAAAGCTCATTTTTGGGAACATATGAGTGAATTAATGCGAGCAATACTTATAGTAGAGAGTAATACTTATCCTAATTTATGACATCCAAAGATTAACAATCACAATAAACAAAACATTAATCACCACCAACCCCAACTATAAGAGAAAGGCATACCATCACAAAGCTAACATACTCCATGGCAAGAAATTGTCTAAATCCAATGAAACATACATAAAAAAAGAATCTCTAAACAAAAAACAAATATGTATCAATGCGTCCGTGTTCTTTAAGAAATTTCGTCGGACACATGAGATACGCAAGAATGGTGTAGGTAAAACAACCTTTTCATTATGGTGGCACTGACTAAATGGAACCCTCCACTCAACTATCCTATAGCTGGCAGAAATGCAGTATGCCCAAAAGAACTATTCTCTCTGAAAATATTTAAACAGACGTGATTTAGACAAAGCATCAACAATTAATTCAATTCGAAATAACAAATTCAATAATAGAGATTGAAAAAACATTATGAAAATCCAATCAATCTAGGGTTGACATTAAAATCTAGGGATTTGCTTCCATTATCTTCCTGCTTCATCTTGCGATCAAAATGTGTGTTTGTGTGTGTGAATCTGGCTGTGAGTGTGTGGCTGAGTGTGAGTGTGTGTATGTTGTATGTGTGGGGTGTGTGTGCTATATGCGCGTGAGATGTGTGTTCTTTTTGTGGTGTGGGTGTGCTGTGTTGAAGATGAACCCAGATAGAATGCGCCCCCGCGGGGGGGTGGGCTAGGGTGGCTCCACAGGTTGCTGGGTAGAGAGAAAAGGAAGAGAGAGCAGAGGGAGGGTCATGGGAGTGGGTGTTTCACATTGGGGGCTGTGCGAACTATGGGGGTTTTTACTTTAGGCGGGAAAGATTTTTTGGGATGAATTTTGTATCGTTGGATGAAATGGGATAGAAAGGGAATTAATCTAGACTGTTATTGTGTTTTTCTAAGTTGTTGAATTCGAAATGAGCTCTATTTATTATTATAGATTCATAGAGAGATAATTTGATATGTTTTAGAAGAGGAAAAAGGTACAAGTAGATATATTAATATAAATTAAAGATATGTGCGAGTGTGCAATGAGTTTAGTAAAAACAACTATCAGGGAGACTAGTGGATTCCAAATCACTGTAAGTTACTGTATTTCTTTGTCTTCGTTATTGATGAATTAACTAGACATGCTCAAGCTGAGGTTTCGTAGTGTACATTATTTGCTAATATTATAATATTGATTGACGAAATTAAAACAGAAATTAACAGCAAATTGTCTCACCCACTTGAGTGTGGTTTGCTTTTGTTGGGCATGTCTAGGTTTTTCTCATGGTTTAGTGTATAAAAGAGACCCAACTACACATCTTTTATTATAAACTATAACTTAAATCACTAAAAATTTATATTGGTATAATTTGGGACCTAAAGCATGCATACATTTAATTTTTGAAGGCCAAGTTAATCAGGAAAAAAAAAATATGCGCCTCCAGTTTCCGTTAGTGTTGCAGAACGTGCGTTATGCTTCGCTTCTTTACCCCATGACCTTATTGTTATTTAAAACACTGCCCATGAGTGCTCTTTTCATGGATTTATCAGGAGTGGTAATAGTGGTAGTTGCTTCCTGCTGCCACATGCCAGCCACTCAATTCCAGCAGTAGCATCATTTTGTTGTATTCTTATGGTCCAGTTGTCATAGCGTTCCCTGATTAGTGTAATGTTGTTGGCATGCATTTTATACAAACTAAATTTTAAAACCGAAGCATGCTTCATCTGTTTTTCTTCTGTAACAGTTGGACAGGGAGTGACAGGGTTTGTTTCTTTTCTTTTTTCTTTTGGTTTAATGCGACTAGAAATGTTTAAATTGCTAGGAACTCTTGTAATGCATAAAAAATTCTGGCTTCTACCTTTAAATTCCATATAGAGAAGAGCACTCCAATAATAATGTCCAACGAGAAACAGTTTCTTATAGAACGAAGAATTTGGAGTTTCAAGTCAGTTGGTATTCCACAAAGCTCAACTGTTGCACATTGAAGTATTTGTGTCCGTCAAAACATTATCATGATAGTTATTTCTCACCTCCATTTTTACAATGATTGTTTGGTAATTCAGGATTTGCCATGCATCTCTTATTTTCATATCCTTAGACGATAAATCTTCAGTGTCAATCATATGTTTTACTCTGGACTAGTTGTTTAACGTCTTTTAGTGCAAAATGTCAGATGTCACGAAGATATGATAGCCGTACAACGATCTTCTCCCCAGAAGGTCGTCTCTACCAGGTTGAGTATGCAATGGAGGCCATTGGAAATGCAGGTTCTGCCATAGGCATATTGTCCAAAGATGGGGTTGTGTTGGTAGGTGAAAAGAAAGTCACTTCCAAGCTCCTTCAGACCTCAACATCACCTGAGAAGATGTACAAGATTGATGACCATGTAGCATGTGCTGTGGCTGGAATAATGTCTGATGCCAACATTCTTATCAACACAGCCAGGGTCCAAGCACAGCGCTATACTTTTGCTTACCAAGAGCCCATGCCCGTTGAGCAGCTAGTCCAGTCTCTATGTGACACCAAACAAGGCTACACGCAGTTTGGTGGACTCCGTCCATTTGGTGTTTCGTTTCTGTTTGCTGGCTGGGATAAAAACTATGGCTTCCAGCTTTACATGAGTGACCCAAGCGGAAACTATGGTGGCTGGAAGGCTGCAGCCATTGGAGCAAACAATCAGGCGTCTCAATCAATGCTTAAGCAGGACTACAAGGATGATATGACAAGGGAAGAGGCGGTACAACTTGCACTTAAGGTGCTCAGTAAAACAATGGACAGCACAAGTCTTACTTCAGAGAAGCTTGAACTGTCTGAAGTATTCCTCTCTTCTGGTAAAGTGAAGTATCAGGTGTGCTCTCCAGAAGCCCTGAGCAAGTTGTTAGTGAAATTTGGTGTGACCCAACCAGCCCCTGAGGCTTCTTAAAACTCAAAATATTCTCCTGAAGTTTCCAGACTTATTTGTGGTAGGTTAAGTTGTGTGTTTCATTTTGTAAGTTCTGTCAAAAACTGGCGATGGATTTTTTTCCCGATATGATTGCTTTCTATGTTGAAAACAATGTATTCCTTTGTTCATGCATAGGAGCTGGTTTCTATGAGCTACGTGGTAATAATCACAAATCTGTGGATCATCTTTTTCCACATTACCCTGTTGCTATATCTCTGTGGATCCAATTGTTTTCAGTGGCAGGGTTGAGTTGGACTGCTCCTAGAGCCTTCTCCACATGTTTGTTGAGACCTATAATGGTTTTGGGAGAAGCAAAAAAAGGATCATCATGGAATTGTGGAATTCTAGCAATTATGTCGACTCTTTGGTTGGAGAGAAGTGTAGAATTTATTGTCAATAAATGTGAAGTGGTGGATAGCTTATGGGGACGGAGTTAATTTTTAGCATCGTTTTGTGCCTTCGTTACTAAAGAGTTTCAGGGAACTCCTCTGTTTTGTATTTTGGCAGGGTGGAATGCTTGGCGTGTTACATAGTTTGATTCTCATGTATTTTGGGTTGGAAATGCTTTGCTCTGAGGATTTGTCCACCTATTTAGTACAATAATATGCATTATTTCATTTTCGTATCAAAAAAAAAAGAAAAGAAAAGAAAAAATTATACTGTCTTCTCCTTTGACAACATTTGTCTCAAACCCTTTTTTCTTATATTGAGGAGAACTCCCCAGAAAATGTTTCTGTTCTTACACTAAATTTAAACCAATATACTCTGGTTAACGTTTGCTGCCGTCGGTGAGCCCCTAAAAAACATTGGCTTGTGTGGAAATGAGGTGCTTGACTTAATTGATCCATAGCCATTCTAAGCATTTTTTTATACATTTATTTATCATGTAGATAATCTAGAGACGAACATTCCGTCATCCAACATCATATCTTTTTGCTCCATACTAAAAGGATGAGAATGTCTAAATTCTAACAGGAGGAAAGAAGTGAAAGAAGAAAGAAGTTAAGAAGTGGCAGACATGTACTGAAGAATTGAGGCCAGATGTGAGGGTAAGAGAAGGAAATTTTTTTACCTTCCTGTTGTTTTAGTTGTGGCTTGTGAGAAAAAAAAATCATTCTTCATCACAAATGAGGTGAGATTTGGACAGCTTGGGTTGGGAAGCACAATGTACAAGCACTCACTTGGAATTTAGGCTTTCATTACTCTTATAACTTCCCTCCTTTCTCATTTGAAAAAAAACAAATCATTTTCAGTGCAGAGTCTATAGGGAGATTATGAAGAGCCAAGTGATATACAATCATCCCCCATAATCAATGTGTATACAAGTTAACTTAGGAAGTCAATAACTCAATTTCTCGGCGATGAGCCACTCTTGAGCAGCTACCAGATCAGGGAGGACAGTAGCACCAGATTTTCTCCAGTTTTCAGCATCGTGCGTCTTAAACCTATCCAACAATAGCGCGTGCATCCCTATGCTTTTTGCTGGCAAATAGTCTTTACGGAAGCTGTCACCAATGTGGAGAACTTCTTCTGGGGCAATATTTCCAGCCCTCTGCAAGGCAATCTCATATATTCTTGGGTCAGGCTTCTGTACACCTTCGAGACCGGAGAACACACCAAAGTCCCACTCAGATCCCTGAATACCAAAAAGCCATGAGAGAAAGTATCAAGATACATACTCCTCACATCAAGACATGAATGTACAGTTAACTTGAAACAGTATTTTATATTATTGCAACATTACAAGATCTCTTCGATTTTACACTTCTCATTATCCTAACATTTTTACCTGATTGAGTCCCAAGGCCGGAAGAATTACATCCTGATACCGATACTCTGCATTGCTAACAATACCAACTGTTAGACCCTTTTTACGAACCCATCTAAGGAATGGCTGGGAATCTGGAAAGATGGTGTAAGGTGCAGAAGAACCAAAGGTTGCATATATGCGTTTGAACACCTTCTCAAATGTCTCCTCATTGTAATCATATCCTGCCTGTCACCAGAAGGGATTCAATTTATTCTCCAAAAAGCTAAAGGAACATAGTAAAAAAAAATTGGATTTAAAGCAAGATACAGGCTAGAGATTTTCAACAAACGTTTGTTTTGTTAGCCAGCATACTATGCTGCTGCACAATGCATCACTGTGTGAGGAGTTCTGCGTTGTCACACCGACACATGAAAACAGGGAGTTAACACACATTCCTTGCTTTTCCTCAGAATTAATACAACATTATGTTACGTACTATTTCGGTGACAGGCTGGATAATTCAATAAGCAATGACCTGATAGTATATGATAATGAAATATCATACCCTGATAAAGGAATCTCTCACGCAAGTCTTCCACCATATGATGTTGGGAATCTTTTCAGCAAACCCAAAGCACGGATGCTTTCTTGCCATGTCTGTGTATGCCAGCTTAAAGCCCTCATGCATACGTTCATAGTCGGGGCAAGGCAGTCCCACAGATTTGGCTGCCATGCAATAATAGTCACCAAGTTCTCCTTTGTAAGCGATTAGTGTACCAGTAACATCCACTGTGATGCAGCGTAACTTTGTTAATATAGACATTTTAAAGATGATTCAGCCCACAGGTTCCAGGTGTTCAGATTCTGGAATTTCGCTGAGGAAACTTCAGTCTACCACTTCTTTCTATATTTAAGATCCTTAGAACACCAACTGATTCAGCATGTCAATCAGCTCCCTTGGTAAATCGCACAACTCCTGCATTTGAATACATAACCCTGTGGGAATCAAATGCATCCATGTAGTTAAAAGATCAGATCTGGATGCTTGTATGCTATAAAACCAACTTAGAACTCACTCCCTTAAGAACAAAAATTTGTAAAAGATGATAATACTAGGAATGAATTCATGGTGAAACATAATATTGTCTAAAGGTGTGATTTATAAAGAATCGAAAAAGGGGAAAAAGAAAAAACAAGTTCCAAACATATGTTTGTAGCAAATAAGTTTCGGTCAAATTCTTGTCACAAGCAGTGAATGGCTTCGTAACTCCTACTTTCACCGTTTCTTTCCAACAAATTCCATGTGACTAAGGACTAGACACAGCAAGTGAACCATCAGGTCTGAGTGTCAGAAATTTTCAGGAAATTAAGACTTGGGGATTAAGAACTAATGCTTGATTACAGGGCCCAGTTTTGGAGCATCTAGCAGCAGCAAACAAACGGCTAGCTTAAACAAAGAGTCATGACTTTGGATCATGCATCTTTCCCAACCTCATGAAGAATTGAAGATTAATTGAATCTGGAAGCTAAGAAAGTTTAATCGCTAAAACTATTCTTAAACAGAAAAAAAAATGCAGGGAGTCCCGAAAGATTTCTGAGCAGTAAAAAGAAAATATTAAAGCGTGAGGTATCTCACAATCTGCTAGTTATCCAGAAGTGATTACTGCCTAGAAGAGAAAGGGATCATTCCCACAGATACCTTTCTTGAATACTCAATCGCATATTTCATTTCTTTTCTTCTTGTCCACTTCCTGAACAATAAGGAAAATGCTCTTGCCTGGCGAGCAGCCTTTTGTCACTAAGGCTTCTAAAACTTTATTATAGAAGTCTACTTGAGCACCAATTTTTTCGTATGACGAATAAACCAATTTGCTGTAAGAGGATTCTTTGTGCACTATCAGAAGTAAGACATCTTTAGTATTTTCTCAGTTACTCAAGGTGTCAGCAGGGATTCCATCAATGTCCTTTGGACAACATGACTCCATCCTAAAGAGTGCAAGAAATTGTGAGACTTTACTTGACCGGTTTGTTAAGATTGTATTTATATTTACGTTTATTTATCATTAGGGGTACTTTAGTCTTTCTCTTGGGCATTGTAAGCTTGGATCATGGTACCAAAGGTTTTCTGCTACGGTGTTTGCTATTCAAAGTTTCAGAAATTAAAGACTCAGTCCCTGAAGTTCCTGAAATTTTAGATTCAGCCCTTGAAATTCCTGAACTTTCAGATTCAGCCCCTAAAGTTCCTGAAATTTCAGATTCAGCCCCAAAACTTTCAGAAATTTCAAATTATGAAAAGTGAAAATTCACCAGTTACAACATATATGGATGTTTCAGTATAGGTTTATCTCTTTTTTATGTTCATCAACTCCTTTAAGTATATCTCAGTCCACTTGGGTGTTTGATTGAGGTGCTACACATCATATGACTAATGATCCATCATTTTTTATTTCCACATCATCTCCCCCTTCTTCTATTAGTGTTATGGCTGCTAATGGTACTCCCATGTCGTTAACAGGTGTTGGATGTATTACTACTTCACTTTTATCTCTTTTTGATGTTTATTGTATTCCTTAACTATCTTTGAACTTGATTTCTATTAGTCAACTTTGTGATCTTGGTTACACTATTCAATTCTCTTCTACTAGTTGTATTGTGCAGGATCCTTATTCCAAGAAGTTTATTGGGACAGGCCATAGAGTTGGAGGACTGTATGTGTTGGAGAAAATGCATGTTCCAGTTGTGGTTGCTTCTTCTATTGATTTTTCTTCCTTTCATTTGAGTCCTAAGTCTTTGGTGTTTTATTTATGACATTCTCATCTTAGGGCATATTTCAAGTTCTTGTTTAAGGTTTTTAGTTTCTACTGGTGCTTTGGAAAATTTGAATAGTCATGATATTTCTAATTGTAGTGGTTGTAAATGTGTCAAATTCATGACTTTACCTTTTAAGAATAGTTCCACTACTTTTCTGCTCTTTTTGACGGTCCTGCTCCCATTGCCACTGTTAAGAGTATTAGGGTAGTATGTGTAAATTGTCTATAGTAAGAGGGTGTATGTGTAATTATTATTATTGTGAGTTAACTATAAATACAAGTGATGTATGAGAGCTAGGTTAAGTTTTTAACCTCTCTCTTTCTCTCTAATATTATGTTAATCCTCCAAACTTAACATGGTATCAGAGCAATACGATCATAAATATATATTCTAAATAAATTAATTTTTTGTTCGTACTGTTGGTACTGGTGGTACTGTTTGTGATCACCGTTTTGTTGATTGCTGTGGTCGTGTGGTTGTGGAGGTGCAGTCGCGATCGACTGTAGTGATCGCGTGTGGTGGTGGTGTGCTGTGGTCGTGTGGTGGTGGTGTGCTGTGGTTGTGTTGTGGTGGTGTGCTGTGGTCGTGTGGTTGTGGAGGTGCAGTCGCGATCGACTGTAGTGATCGTGTGTGGTGGTGGTGTGCTGTGGTCGTGTGGTGGTGGTGTGCTGTGGTGGTGAGGCTGTGCTGCCTTGCGCCGTCGAAGACCAGAGGAGTCCTCTGGAACCCTAATCGAAGAAGACGAAGGTGGTCCGGATCAGATCGGGTCAAGCCCGAAACCCTAAATTATTTTATTTTCGGTTCAGGACCTCCAGCCGGTCCGGTTTAGGGTTCTAATCCGGTTTTGCAGACCGGTTCAGCGGTCCGGTTCAGTGATCCAGAAGCCCTAGCCGGTCCGGTTCAGTGTTCCAGACCGGTTCAGCGGTCCAGGAGGCCGGTTCAGTGGTCCAGAGGGCTAAACCACTCCGGTTCAGGCTTCCAGCAGCCTCAGCAAGGCCGGTTCCGTTCGGTTCAGACCGGTTTTACTCCGGTTCAGCGGTCCAGCAACCTCAGTACGGCCGGTTCAGTGGTCCAGCCCCCTTTTTTTGTCCGGTTCAGACTTTCAGCAGGTTTTCTTGGCCCGGTTCAGGCAGTCAGTAGCCTTTCTTGTCCGGTTCAGGCATCCCTCAGCCTTCTCTGATCCGGTTCGTCTATCCAGCAGGTGTTTCACACCCGGTTCAGGTTTTGTCTAGTGTTCAAGCACCTATTTGCTGTACTGTTATGGAACCTAAGCAAGACACTGGGTTGGTTACTATTACACGAGAGGAGTATGCTCAGCTATTGTCCCGGCAACAGGCTGTCCCATCTCCCTCTACTGCTACTTTTGCCCAGTCAGGTATTGCTTCCACTTGTTTATTGTCCTCCTCCACTCGTAGTGCCTGGATCATAGACTCTGGCGCTTCTGACCACATGACTGGTGCGTCTAATGTTTTTTCTACTTATCAGTCTGCTACTTCCACACGTAGTGTTACTCTTGCTAATGGTACTTGTTCTAAAGTTTCAGGTCTGGGGACTACTCACTTGAGTCTTGATATGTCCCTATTTCCCGTGTTATTTGTTCTTCAGTTTCCTTTTAGTTTACTTTCCATTAGTAAGATTACCTGTTCTCTCAATTGTTTTGTAACCTTTTATCCCTCTTATTGTGTCTTTCAGGATCTCAAGACGAAGAGGAAGATTGGTACGGGACATGAAGCTGGTGGCCTATATTACTTTGACTTTGATTCACCTACTCGAGCTCTACAGACCTCGTTGTCTCCTTTTCAATGGCACTGTCGTCTTGGACATCCCTCTCTCCAGAATCTGAAGCGCCAAGTTCCCAGTCTTAGTGGTGTGTCATCTTTGCCTTGTGAAGCTTGTCAACTTAGTAAGCATCACCGTGTATCATTTCAGTCTCGAGTTAATAATCGTGTGTCTAGTCCATTTGAGTTGGTACATTCTGATGTATGGGGTCCAATAAAGAATATTTCATCTAATAAATATCCTTATTTTGTGACATTTGTGGATGACTATTCTCGTGTGACTTGGTTGTTTTTGATGAAAGCTCGGTCTGAATTATTCTCTATATTTGAGACCTTTCGTAAAGAAATAAAAACTCAGTATGGTTGTCGTATACGTATTTTACGTTCTGATAATGCTCGGGAATATGAATCTGATCCTTTTTCAGCTTTTCTTAGTAAAACTGGCATTATTCATCAGACTTCTTGTGCTTACACATCTCCACAGAACGGTGTTGCTGAACGCAAAAACCGTCATTTGTTGGAAGTCACCCGTGCCTTGTTATTCCAGATGAATATTCCCCGGTATTTTTGGAGTGATGCTGTTCTTACTGCTTGTCATCTTATTAACCGTATGCCATCCTCTGTGTTAAATGGGCAAAGTCCATATTCTGTCATTTTTCCTAGTAAGCCCTTATTTTCCTTACCACCTAAGGTTTTTGGTTGTGTCTGTTATGTTCACAATTTGGGTCCTGGGTTTGATAAACTTGACCCTCGAGCTACCAAATGTGTATTTCTTGGTTATTCCCGCACACAGAAAGGGTATCGTTGCTACAGTCCTTTTCTGCGACGATACTTTACTAGTGCCAATGTCACGTTTGAGGAATCTGTTCCATATTTTTCAGCACCTTCTCAGCCTTTGGATCTGGACTTTGGGTCATCTCCTGTATCACCATGTACTTCAGATATTCCGCTGCCCATTGTGTTGCCATCTACTTTACCTCTCCGTGTCTACTCTCGCCGTCCTCGCCCATCGACTGAGGTGCCTGTACCGTCTTCCTTGCCGTCTGCTGATCCTGGTCCATCAGGTAATTTAGACTCTCTACCTATTGCTCTTCGAAAAGGTACTCGTTCGTGTGTTACTAATCATCCCATTGCTCATTTTGTTTCATATGATGTCTTATCTCCTGTCTTCTCTTGTTTTACCTCTCAATTATCTACTATATCTATTCCTAAGCGTTTACAGGATGCATTATCTGATCCGGGTTGGAGGAAAGCTATGGAGGATGAGATGGATGCCTTACATCATAATGGGACTTGGGATCTCGTTCCTTTACCTCCTGGTAAACGAACTGTTGGTTGTCGTTGGGTGTATACTGTTAAGTTTCATCCGGATGGTTCTGTGGAACGTCTCAAAGCCCGGCTTGTTGCAAAGGGCTTTACTCAGACTTATGGTGTTGATTATGAGGAGACTTTCTCTCCTGTTGCTAAAATTTCCTCTGTTCGTATCTTGATTTCTTTAGCTACTAATCTTGATTGGCCCTTGTTTCAGTTAGACGTCAAGAATGCTTTCTTACATGGTGACTTGGTTGAAGAGGTATACATGGAGCAGCCACCTGGGTTTACTGCTCAGGGGGAGTATAGTAAGAGTGTATGTCGGTTAAAGAAATCTTTGTATGGTTTGAAGCAGTCACCGAGGGCATGGTTTGGTAAGTTTTCAGATGCAGTTTTGGAGTTTGGTCTTCTTCGATGTCAGACAGATCATTCTGTATTTCATAGACAGATAGATGCTGGATATGTGCTATTGGTAGTCTATGTAGATGATATTGTGATTACTGGGAATGATTCTGAGGGGATTGCCAAGTTAAAAGTATTCTTGCAGGATCGATTTCACACTAAGGATTTGAGAAAACTCAGGTATTTCTTGGGTATTGAAGTGGCTCGATCTAAACAAGGTATTTGTTTATCCCAGAGGAAATATGTGCTTGACATGCTAGAGGAAGCAGGTTTGCTGGGTGGCAGGCCTATTGATGTTCCTATGGATCCGAATCAGAAACTATTGATGGATGATGGTGCACTATTTGAGAATCCGGGTCGGTATCGCAGATTGGTTGGAAAGCTCAATTATCTCACTATTACTCGACCGGATATTTCTTATGCAGTCAGTATAGTAAGTTAGTTCATGGGGTATCCTAGAGTACCACATTGGGAGGCAGTTACTCGTATTCTGCGATATCTCAAACGAGCTCCTGGACTTGGATTGTTATATCGAGCTAATGGACATCTTAGAGTGGAAGGTTTCTCAGATGCTGATTGGGCTGACTCTCCTTCTGATCGGAGATCAACCACTGGTTATTGTACTTTCTTAGGAGGTAACGTTGTCTCATGGAAAAGTAAGAAACAATCTGTGGTAGCGAAATCCAGTGCTGAAGCTGAGTATAGGGCAATGGCACATACGACGAGTGAGTTGACTTGGTTACTACACTTTCTCCAGGAAATTGGACTTCCAATTCAACATCCTTTACAGTTGTTCTGTGACAACCAGGCAGCTATCCATATCGCTGCCAATCCTGTGTTTCACGAGAGAACCAAACATATTGAGGTTGATTGTCACTTTATTCGGGACAAGATAGTAGCTGGGGAGATTACAACTCCATTTGTGAAATTTGAAGATCAGCTTGCAGATATGTTTACCAAAGCATTGAGTCGTACACGTCTTACAGCGATTTGTTCCAAGCTTGTATTATATGATATATATAGTCCAGCTTGAGGGGGAGTGTTAAGAGTATTAGGGTAGTATGTGTAAATTGTCTATAGTAAGAGGGTGTATGTGTAATTATTATTATTGTGAGTTAACTATAAATACAAGTGATGTATGAGAGCTAGGTTAAGTTTTTAACCTCTCTCTTTCTCTCTAATATTATGTTAATCCTCCAAACTTAACAACCACCAAAAAGGGGTCTCGATACTATGTTTCTTTTATTGATGATTATACCCGATATTGTTGGAGATCTGAATTTTTCTCAATCTTTTCTGCTGTTCGTGCCATGCTTCACACACAATATTCTACAGTTATTAAATGTCTTGGGTTTGGGTGGAGAATACAGATATATTGATTTTCTTGATCTGTTGAGATCTGATGGAACTATTATTACTTCGAGTGTTTCTCCTTTGAACGGTTATATGGTAAACCTCCTGACTACTTTTCATTGTGTGTCTTTAGTTGTACTTGTTTTGTTCTTCTTCATAAAGCTAAACGAAATAAGTTGTCTACTCGTTCTACTATGTGTGTTTTTCTTGGGTATGGAGAAGGCCAAAAAGGGTATCGTTGTGATGACCCTATTACAAAAAGATTGTATGTATCTAGGCATGTGGTTTTTCTTGAGCACATTCCTTTCTTTTCCATTCCTACTGCTTCTAACACATTTAATAAATCAGACTAGATTTACTTTGATCCTTTCTGTGATGATATTTCTAGTGATTCTTACATTCTTGACATGCTCATCTCTAACATTCGTTCTTCATCTCAGTTTTTCTCTTCTTCAGTTTTGCCTCCTTTTATTGTTCACACTTATTCTCGCAAGAATAATACTAATTCTTTTACTGGGACAATACCTACACCTCTTTCAACCAAGTTTTCATCGACTTCTGATGACATGGATCCTCCTTCTTCTCGCTATCCAAAGCGTATTCATAAGTGTCCTAATCGCCTTGGTTTTTCTCACACTTGTTATTCTTTTGATTTTTGTTCCTTTTTATCTTCTATTCACTCTCTATTTGAACCTACCTCCTACAAAGAAGCTATTCTTGATCCTATTTTGCAACAGACTATGAATGAAGAACTTTCTACACTACATAGAACTGGGATATGAAATCTTGTGCCTTTACTTACTGTTAAGCGTGTTATTGGTTATCGGTGGGTTTATAAGATTAAAACTAATGCTGATGGTTCAGTTGAAAGATATAAGGCCACATTGGTTGCCAAGGGTTTTGCACAAGTCTCAAGAATATGATATTGATTATGAGCAATTGCAAAGATGACCACCGTTCGTATTGGCTGAAGAGGTTTTTATGGCTCCCCCCAGGTCTCCATCACACTTCGGGTGAGGTATGCAAACTTAAAAAAGCTTTGTATGATCTCAAATAGACTCCTCGGGCGTCGTTTGAGAAGTTCTTTACTGTAATCTATGACTTGGGTTTTCATTCCGGTAATCATGATTATGTTCTTTTTCTTCGGTCTACTTTTGCTGGTCCGATTGTTCTTCTCCTATATGTTGATGATATGATTATTTCTAATGATGATTATGATGGCATCTCAGTTTTGAAAGCCCATTTACAACAACAGTTTGAGATGAAGAATCTCGGCCTCCTTTGTTTTTTTTTGGCATTGAAATAACTTTATCACCTAAGGGTTATCTTCTTTCTCAGTCAGAGTATGCGGCTAATGTTATCGATAGGGCTCAATTAACAGATTCTCGGACTGTTGAGACTCCTCTCGAGCTTAATGCACATTACACTTCTACTAATGGTGTCCCTTTGGTTGATCCCACTATGCATCAGATTCTTGTTGGTAGTTTGGTTGATCCCATTACGTTTATGTTGTTCATGTTGTGAGTCAATTTGTCTCTTCTCCTACTACAGTTCACTGGGTGTAGTTCTCCGTATTTTGCATTATCTTCGGGGCACTTTATATAAGAGTTTGTTGTTCTCTTCCACTTCTTCTTTGGAGTTTCGTACCTATTCTGATGCTAATGGAGCAAGTGATGTCATGGATCGTAAATCCACAACTGGTTTTTGTATCTTTTTGGGTGATTCTCTAATTTCTTGGAGGAGCAAGAAACAAACTGATGTCGCTCGTTCCACTGCTGAGACTAAATATCATGCTTTGGCTACTACCACGTCAGAGATAGTTTGGTTGAGATGGTTACTTACTGATCTCAGAGTTTCTTTTTCTGCTCCTACTTCTATGTATTGTGATAACAAGAGTGCTATTCAAATTGCACACAATTCTATTTTCCACGAGTGAACTAAACATATCGAGTTTGACTATCATTTTGTGCGCCACCATCTTCTGCTTGGGACTATTTCCTTACCGTTTGTTTATTCTACTATGCAATTGGCTGATTTTTTCACGAAGCCTCACAGACTCACACTATATTGCGTTTCATTTTCTTCTTGACAAACTCTCAATACTTCCTACTGTCACATCATGAGTTTGAGGGACGGTGTTAATATTGTATTTATATTTACGTTTATTTATCATTAGGGGTATTTTAGTCTTTCTCTTGTAGTAGGGTTTTATACATAGTGTTTATTGTTACTAGTTATTGTTAGCATGGAATATTATATTTCTTCTCTCTTCCTTTTCTACATATGAATTCTCTTCTTTTAATCTAAGTTTTCACAGTTGACACCCCCCCCTTCCTTTTTCCTCTTTTTTCATCTTTCCTCTCTCATTTTCTTGGCTTTTCAATGTTTCATCTTAAGCCAATTATGGTTTAAAGATCTTTTACAGTTTTCTCAAATTGTGCACATGGGTTGGGCTCCCTTTCCCTTTTTCTGATTCTGTATGAACACCAATATCTGCAATACGGAGTTTAGAATGTTTGTCTTAGCATTGAGTCTCTAGCAGTCTCCAAGGAAGAGTCAAAAAGTAAATTGAGACATAACCCAAGATGACAATATGCCATACAAAGAGCACCAACTCCAGTCCAAATGTGAAGGATTCCACAAGTCAAATTGAATAAAACCAGGGGGGACAAAAGAAGCTCTATTTCATAGGGTAAATCATATTGTGGGAATCTTCTGACAAATTGAACTGCATACATATACTGGCCATTTTGCATACAATTCTATGTGCAAAGACCTTATTTAGTTTGCACTTTGCAGAAGCGAAAAACAGAAAATGGACCAACTGAACTAGAAGAGGATGACGAGCAAACTAATTTTTTTTTGTAGATGACCATCAAACAAATAATTGATAGGGAGATAACCAGAGACAATAGAAGTTAACTACAAACCCGGACTTCAAGGAACATTTGAAGTCACTTAGAATAACGATATTCCTGTTCCCAAATAAATGCCAAATCGCTTCTCAGAGGTGCGAGTATATACAAGTGTAGAATTCAATGAACAAGAAAATATTTTTCTTAAATAATGTTCTATTAGTAAATATTCAATGAAATATTTACAAGCCTTGTACTCCTTACTACCAAGGCTTGTAAGTACTTAACTACCAAGGCTCCAAACCAATTTAGACATTCTATTAGTAAATATTTCCAACTAACAAGAAAAATAAAAGGTTGTGTCGAATGATGGACAATGCCACTTAAGGGCCAGACTGATTACATTTATGATTTGAATTCCCTAATATTGTTTAGTTTGATAGGCTATCAGATCAAATAAACCAGTGCATTAGTACTTACTTCAGAATGTGACTAAGAAAATGTTATGAAACTATGGATTATTCAGAATGTGATACCACATTTAACTGAGGAAATCGGGTATTATTTTACAGTCAGCACCTCAAACTTAGAAGAAAGTAGCATTCAAAGCTCTCAGAGACCCAGACCAAAAAAAAAAAAAAGAAGCTCTCAGAGACCCAAAAGCAATAACTTCTCATTGAACACTAAATCCAACTGAAACAATGGTAAAAAAATTCAATGGACAACAATACAGATATCATCTCTCAAAAAAAAATTATAGATTCAGATTCATACACTAAAATCTTTGGTAAACATGGTGAACCTACAAAAACATAAATTTTAAAATGTCTCTGGTGCGCCTGCATAGACACAGCACACACACAAAGAAATGAAGATCGTCAGATCAGATTTTGTCAGAATCAGCTCGAATTTTCGCATACCCACAAATTGTTTTAAAGAAAAGACAGCCATTAAAGAGAAATAGTGATTAAGAACAAACCCAGAAGCTCAAGTGAAAGGGAATCAGGATTGCTTCGCTGAAATCGCCATTTTTTGAAGTGAAATCAGCTCCATCGGTTATTCATGGGGACCAAAACTGACTGAAATATTTAATGCTTCTCTTTTAACCTCTTTCTCTAGTACTGATGATACAAATTTTTCTATCCTTGTAATCTGGCCCGTTTTATAATAAATGGTGCAAGTTTTGTTTGCGCTGCAGAAAACCGTGGATGGAAACGCCTGTTGTTTTGAACGCAACATGCCATGTGGACCACATGATTCGTTTTTTTTTTCTTTTTTGGGTTAAGCACATGAATTATTTCGATTCTAGATCATCTCCACCCATTAAATAAAATAAAATATAGTGTTATTACCATCAAAAGAATAGTATTTTTGTAAGACCAACTCCAGTCCTGACTTTATTTTTAGATTTTAATTTAATTTTGGATAAAAATAACTTAAATTTTTTCTCTAATAGTAGACTCATACTCATACCAAATAAAAGAAATTATTTTATAAACCCAAACGAAATGAGATCCAAATACCATACCTTTTTTTTCCAACGGTCATAAATTCTCAAATGCCTCCAGTTCTATTCGTCTTTTACTTAGATCTCAAAGGCTGTCGGTCTCGTCTCGCCGATACTTCTTTCATTAGGTAAACTCTTTCTCTCTCTTCTCTCCACTCAGTGTTCAGTGGAATGAGACAAAGATCAAATTTCTACACAAGTTTATTTAAACAAAATCTGGATTTGTATAATCTTTATATAGATGTCATAGATTTCTACAAAATCATCTTCTACCCAAGCTTATTTCTACACACATAGACACAAACAAATTTGTATTCGGTGGAATGAGAAAAAATCTAGATTTATATTCAGTGAAATGGGAAAAATATGTTGTTTTTATATGGATTTCATTGATTTGCTTTGTTTATTGTGAAATGGGAAAAATCTGTTTGTGAAATGTGTTTCGAAATTTTCAGTATAGGTAAAAAAAACAAAAATGTGAAATCTGCTAAGTTCTATTCTTTGCTTATTAATTCAATTGTGTTATGTTATTTGCTTATTTGAAATTGTGTTATATTCTTTGATATGCTTAATGGGCTAATGAACAATATTTTGTTCTTTGCTTATTGATTGAATTGTATTCTTGGGTATCTTTACCACAAGGCAGTATCTTTGCTTTGTTTATTTGTGTTGGTTTATTGAATTTACATGGATTTGCTTCTTGTTTGATCTTGTTTACTTGTTTAGTTTTATTCTTCAAAGTCCAAACAATGGAGTTATGAACTGTTTAAGAATTCTTCAAGTTTAGAGGAATGTCATGAAGGGGGAAAGAGGTGTTGGAGGGAAAGAAGAGAAAAAGTAAAAAAAGTTTTGGAGGCAAAAATGAAAAAAACAAAAACACTCTTGCGATAAGATGGGAATTTTTAAAAAAGATTTGGGTCTTAAAAAAGGGTTTATCCATTGGAGACGCTTATACCAAATCAAGCTTTTTACCATTTTTTTATTCAAATTTGGGTATAGGGTATGGGTCTCCATTGGAGATGTCCTAACAAAAAATATCATAATATATAGATGCGTTTGATAACGTTGTTTTTTTTTTTTTTTTTGTGTTTTCAAAAAAATAAAAAATAGAAATAGTTTTTATTTTTCTGCGGTAAAAATTGAAAGCATAAAACATATTTGGTAGTCATTTGTGTTTAACAAATTATGAAAACAAAAATAAAAAACATATTTTGTAACCACTTTCATGTTTGACCCAATTATTTAGCTTTATATTATTTCATGCTGGTACAAAAACACCTCAAAATTTCTTATTCCAATATATCCATTAACTCATCAAATACCACTGAAAGAAAAATAATTGAATCACATAAGTCATTAAACATAACAATACATCTCATTGTTCAACATATTACTAAATACATAGATTAATAATTCATTATCACTTACCTAAAATCCTAACAATTAGTACATATACCACTAATAGTAGCGCACAAATGAAGATCAACTATTCAAATTTAAAACAGTGTATCTATAGTACAGGGAAAATATGTACAAAATATTTATAGAAAACCCCAAAAGAGAGGTGCACTAGAACTCTCAATGCATCAATTTCTTGGAGCATACAACTCCACTTGCTGCTCCATGGTTGAAATGTCTCCCATCATTTGTAGGAATGAAAGAATCTACATGTGCAGAATTTTTTATTTCCTTATATTGTTTCAATCCCATTAGTCAAGGGATTTGTAAATAGAATATTCTTCATCAATCCCACTAGTTATGGGATTTAATTGTCTGATATGTAAAAAGAAATCCCCTCGTCCACGGGATTGCTTTGCCTCTCCCTTGTATATAAGTTATGTATATGTAATGTAATAAGACAAGCAGAAATTCAGCCACCTCTTTACATGATATTAGAGCACTACCAACACCTCTAATAATTTTTTTTTTCTTTGGTTTGTTTTCTCCTCATGGCAAACAACAAAGATGAATCATCCTCAGCCATTCTTTCTTCTACCACTACTGAAATCGAAAGTCCTGATAACTCATTTTATTTACATTACTCTGATAACCCAGGAACTGTGTTAGTTTCCAGTCCACTTACTGGTGATAATTACGTCACTTGGTGTCGCGCCATGACAATGGCCCTCTTTGCTAAAAACAAGTTAGGATTTGTGGATGGTACTATTGCAAAATCTGCTGCCAATGATGCACTCTTTCCCTCATGGGAGCGAGTCAAACAACATGGTGTTCTCATGGTTGCTTAATTCCCTTCACAAAGACCTTGCTCCAAGTATTATTTATGGTGAATCTGCTACTGCTGTATGGAACGATCTTCGTGATCGTTTTTCTCCTAGCAATGGACCTCGTATCTTTCACTTACAACATTCTATTGCTACTTAACAACAAGGCAATGATTATGTGCCTGTTTATTTCAACAAAATTAAATGATTTTGGGATGAACTATCAACTTATCTCCCATCACCTTCTTGTTCATGTGATGTAATGAAAGATCATGCCAACTATCTTCATTAACAACAACTGATGCAATTTCTCATAGGTCTCCATGATACTTATGTATCTCTTCACAGTCAGATCATTCTAATGGATCCCCTTCCACAAACTAGTAAGGCATACTCTCTTGTGTTGCAAGATGAAACACAGTGTGGTTTGATCGCTATGACCATCCCTTCCAATGATAGCAGTGCTCTTGCTACTCGTGCATCTATTCCTACTAGATCACAAAATGATTCTCGCACTCCTACAAACAAAGTTCAGTGTGACTATGGCCCTTGTTATCACTGCAACATGACTAATCATAGCATTGACACTTGCCCGCATAGCGTTAAGGGAAGGTCTCCCCAAGAGAACATTGCAGGCTAAAAGGGCATCCATGATTAAGAATCGTATGGTAGTTGTAGACTGACATGGGGGTCTCCCATCGTAAGAACAAGCTAGATGGATCCTAGGGGGAGTACTCTTTCCTTTGAGAATCTGAGCACTGGCTCAAGCTTGTCTCTGCCGACGTCCATCTTGTCAAATACTAATGAAAAGATGATATCAGCCAAGTTTCCATTGTCGAAAAGAACTTGGTGGATAGTTTTATTGGCGATTATGGCTTTTACAACCAAAGGATAGTCATAAGGATGCTGGCAGCCTTCCAGATTCGAATTCGAGAACTTGATGTCCATGCTCAGCCAGGGTGACTTAGACGCGGACTAGATTTCCAATACATCTTCTGCTTGGGCTCTTCTCATGTGGGATTTTCTTGTTGAGTTCGTCTCCCCGCCTCCAGTGAATCCTCTAGAGATAACCCTAATTTCACCCATAGTTTGTTGATGTTGTTGTGGCAAGGGAGGTGGGTTAGCTCGGTTCTGATTGTCTTGCGCTACAAATCGGTGCAACTGACCCTTTTAGATTAAGAACTTGATCTCATTTTTCAACTGAATACAATCATTGGTATAATGGTCATGGTCTCAGTGGTATTCACAATACTTCGTGGCATCCCGCTTTTCGAGATCCACCTTCATCTGAGGTGGCCACCTCAAGAATTTTTTGTTTTAGACCTCGTAGAGCACATATGATATTGTGGCGTTGAGGAGTGTGAATTGTGGTGGGGCATACTTCAGTTGTAGCTCTTGAGGTGGAGGACCTAGGCGATCTCTAATATCACTTCTTTTTTGGGAACTATCCCCACCTTTCCTAGGAGATCATTCTCGACTTTTGTCCTTACTCAAACTTCGATCTTTTCTCTTCTCCTTCTCTCTATGAGTAATGGAACTTCCAGCTTTTGAGAGGAAATCCTCCTCGCCACTTATATATTTCTCTACTTTTGCTAGCACCTCAGTCATGCTAGCTTGAGGATTCTTGGCAATTGAGAACATCAAATCTTTTGATTGTATTCCCAGGCCAACGGTAAATGTTGTGAGGGAAAACTTCTCATCGAGGACATCCAATTTTAGGGACTCAGAGTTGGACCTCTAGACGTAACTCCGCAGTGACTCGTTTGGACTCTGCTTCACATTCAGCAGGTGGTAGCATGGCTTACGACAAGTTTAAGCTCCTATGAAGTGGGACACGAACGAGATGGATAGCTCTTTAAAAGAGGAAATCGATGCCGGAGCCAACCTGTTGAACCAAGCCAAGGCCGAGCCCTTCAGAATGATGGCGAAATCTCGGCAACACACTAGATCATGGTATCCATGCAATTCTATTTGATTCTTGTATGTGTTAAGGTGGTCCATGGATCTTTCATCCTATCAAACGTTTCGATCTGGAGCATCCTAAATTTCTGGGGAAGAGGAAAGTGTAGCAACTCGGGGGTGAATATCAACTCTGTTTGCTGAACCAGAGCATCCATGGTCATCGGGGTTTTTCTCTTTACCGCCTCCTTCATATGGCTGAGCTCTTGCTGGATTTCTCTGAAAACATCGCTCCCAAAATTGATCTCTCCCATTTTGCTAGAGAGGATCTGGGATGCGCTTGTTTCTGGGGACTCCTCTGTTTTGACTGTGGACCTCATCTTCCTCCCCATTTCTCTAGACTCAGTGATGAATGTTATCAACCAAGTGACTGAGGTCATTTTCTTCTGTGATCTCCCTTAAAGAATTTTGATGATGATGTGAACATATTGGGCTGGTTGTGCCGCTTGGGGATTCTGAGCACGGATGAGATTTACTAAATCTTTGTTTTACTAAAGGAGACAATTGTTGGCTTGACGCAATACCTCGAGTTCGTTGTTTGAAGGGGGATCTGCTATTTGATAGACTGATTTCTGGGTTTGGCAGAGGATTCATGGGAATTCTCTATTGTCCCCTAGCGATGGTTTCCTACTGGTTTTGTAAACATAACAGATTCGCTTGATTTTTGCTATGTTGCGTGTAGAGACCATCAATTACTGAATGGATTAGTAGAATTTTAGCAGGAATTAAAACAATCGTTCCCATAGATAACGTCATCTGATGGTGTATTCTACATGGTTGAGAAGAGGTGAGCAATTTGGGAATCTTGTTAAGGATGTTGATGATGTTTACTATAATATCTAGTCAGAGCTTCTGAGCTCTTGAGAATTGAACAGTGAATCTTGTAGTTAATTAGCTATGAATAGGCCTGTCAAAGTCTGACACGACACAATTAACCAACACGAATTGACACGAATTAAGCGGGTTTGAGTGAGACTTTAACGGGTTCGGGTGGTTAACTGGTTGACCCATCAGACACGTTTAATAAACGGGTCGTGTGCCGGTGAGTTCTATCAACCCATTTATCACCTGTTTAAATAAAATTAATATAATAAAAAATTAATAATTATTTAAAAAAAATATATATAATATAAATATATTTTAACTATTAATTTAGATTTTGAATCCTACATAAAAATAATAATATAAATGAAGTTAAAAAAAATTTGATTAGAAGCATTAAGGAATTTTTCTGTTTGTGCTAAAATCTACATTGTACAAAGCTATCCCACATCGACTAGGAAGATAAAGCCCATGTTAGAAATTGCCTATAAAAAAAGGGCAGCCATTTGTGTTTACTCCTGCATTGGGTTTCACGTGAAGCATCATTTGGTGCTTTATATAGTTGGACTCAATAATAAATTCTTTCTAATTGGGGCCAGCCAAAAATTTTGACTTGATTTTTGTAATTTATTTTGAGTGTCAAATTGTTGTCAAACGGGTTAAACGAGTCATGTCGTGTTATCCGTTTATTAAACGGTTCGTGTTGATGTTTTTCACCCGTTTATTAAACGTATCGTGTATGAGTTTACATGTTTTTCATCTGCCACCCGTTTAGCCGACACGTAACCATTTAACCCGACTCATTTGACTCCCTTAGCTATGAATGAGGACTAGTAGACAGAGAATTTATAGCGGTTCACTAGTTCAGAAGCTTAGCTAGTCCACTCTAATGAAGACTATTGCTCCTAGGGAGTTTTCTATTTCTTAGGAGAGGAAGATTACAGAATTCCACAGAGTAATAGTACATATGCTTTCTTTTTTACAATGCGAGGGATTTGTTCCCTATTTAAAGTATACAGTTGCCTTGCGCGATCTTTGTAATTGTTCTGTAACTAATACGATTCTTGCATAATCAACGTGATTCTTCCGGGACTGTTACCACCCATGTGCCATAATATTTAGTTGTTAGGGGTTATATTCCTTAGGTGTGACGTGACCTTTTGAAAGGTGCAAGTTGTCGCTGTCATCGTGTGCATGAGGTTACATTGGTGATGATTCTCGACCTATGCACCCCAAGCTAATGATCATGAGCTGAGAGAGATCTGAGCTAAGAAGTCCGAGCTTAGCCATAGCTAATTTTTTGTGTCATCAATATGTATACTACAAAGTAAAAAATTACCTAAAAGAGAGAATAGGATAATGGAGGCTTTAACCGAAGCAGATATGAGTTGGGAGAGCTTCTGTTTAATAGAGAGAGTGAAGACAATGGATGCTTCATTCTTCGAGTTTTTGTTACACAGACAGAGAGGCGAGAAAGAGCTTCCTTCTTTGGGTCTTCGTTACACAGACAGAGAAGCGAGAGAGACGATGGAGAACGTCTGCGACACGAGGACAAAGAAAGAGGAGAGATAATCACGTTGGCGGAGGGGTTTTTATCAGAATCTTAGGAAAATCGTCAAACCTCTGTATGACAGGCTCAAAAAAAATCCTTCTCCTTGGACCCCTGAACATACAACCATTGTCAAACAAGTCAAACAGTTAATCAAAACTTTGCCTTGTCTTGGGAAGGAAGTAACATGAATTATATATATATATATATTCAAATTCATGTTACTTTTTTTTTTATTATGTTACTGTTCATGTTACTGCTTTTGTTGAGTATGTTATTGTTCATGTTACTATTATTTTGAGCATGTTACTGTTTTTGTTGAGCATGTTACTACTATTATTTTACTAAATATTAATATTCAATGTTACTATTTTTTTTGTTTTTTAATATTACTATTTTTTGTGTTTGAATGGTACTATTTTTTGCGTTTGAATTTGAGAGAAATAATTATTGTTAAGTATGTTACAGTTTTTGTTAAATATGTTACTATTTTTGTTGAACATGTTACTGTTGTTATTTTTTAAAAATATTAATATTGAATGTTTCAATTTTTTTTATGTTTAAATTTTACTATTTTTTTGTGTTTAAATGTATTATTTTTTGTGTCAAAATGATAACTTTTTTTTGTATTTGAATGTTACTATATATATATACCTAACCTATATATGGATATAGATAGATTAGAGAGAGGAAAAATTTTAATGTTAGTCAAACTCTTAACCTATATATGAATATGGATAGATATGAGAGAGAAAAGATTTTAATGTTAGTCAAACTCCTAAGATTTAAGAGTTTTTAATTTTTAGTTTTATTTCACTTCTAAAGGGAAGAGATAGTATGGTAAAATTGACAAAAAACGGACTTCATAACAAATAAGTTTCCTTGACGGACTTAAGTCCAAACAAGTCCATATAGGGGGACCGGCTTCCAAATTTCCCTAGATTGTAATATGAAATAATCTTTTCTCAGAGTGCTCTAGAATCCTATGCAAGATGAATATGGAATCATATCCTTTTGTTAACATCTAGGTCATACTTTTTCTGATTATGATTTCCCCTAATAACTGCTAACTTGATGCTCATGGTTTTGTTGAGAGATCATGGTATTTGGTTGAGAGATCTGAACTGGGTTTTATTGAATGAAATTTGATATTAAATTGTTTTGTTCCTTTTGGTATGATATTGAATTGGGTTTTATTGAATTGCATTGGGTTTTATTGACATGCCTTTGAATTGGGTTTTCATGCATTGGGTTTGCTGGACCTAGAGATTGTCTAAAAGTTATATAGAGTCAAGGATGGTTGATGGTTGATCTGTAGGAGTTGAACACTGCTTGTCTCATCTTATAGGCATTACACATGGATCCATTCCAACATGGTGCGTACTTCACTAATCTCATGCATGATGGAACAAATTTAGATGATGAGATTATAGGTCAACCTTCACCAATATCTCCTCAAGTAGAATCTACTACCAAAAAACAACGAGGTGACAATTTTACATCAGAGGAAGACATTATGATAATCTCGGCGTTGCTTAATATTAGTTTGGATGCTGTGCAAGGAAATGAGCAAAAATCAAAGACATATTGGCAAAGAGTTTGCGAGTTCTTCCACGAATACAAACCTAAGTCATGCCCTAGTCGTAGTCAAAATTCTTTGATGAATTGTTGGTCGGCAATTTAGCTAGCCACCAACAAATTTTGTGGGTGCTTTGCACAGATAGAAAGACTGAATCAAAGTGGTTTGACAGAGAAAGACAAGGTATGAGTGAATATTTTCTTACAAAATAGTGTACTTTTATTGACATGATAATGAGTTTTGTTGTACAATTTTTCAAATTTGTGATGCCAAGAACTTGTACAAGGAACTCTATAAATCTTATTTTTCGTTTGAACATTATTGGAATGAGTTAAGGTATCAACCAAAATGGATATAGGATTCTCAAGCAAAGAAGGAAAAAACAAAACATAATGTAACTCCTGGCAGCTCCGTGCCTTCTACAGCGGACTCCGTAAATTTAGGAGATGACGGTGGGTCCTATGGATCCTTAGACAGACCACCTGGAAGGAAAGCTGAGAAAGTGCGACTATGAAAATCAAAGAGTAAAGAAGCTGGAGGTGATGCAAAAAGTTCTGAACTCGTTAATCTGTTAGTAGAGATGAAGGAAGAGAAAAATGTAGAGAATGAGAAGAAATTTGAAATGTTTGCAAAATGTTATCTTCAAGAACAACGTCTACTAAAAGAGAAAGAGAGAATGCAAATGGAGCAAGTAAAAGAGGAAGAACGAATAATGTCGATGGATACGAGTTACATGCCTCCGTTGCAAGCTGAATATTATCAACGCCGCCAAATAGAAATCTTGGGAAAAAAGATGTAATTCTTTTTTATTAATAGATAAACAACTTTAAATACCAGTAATCATGCTACAAGTACTATAATAACATTTGCTTAAGTAGTGCCTAGTAATTTCCATGCATATTCCACTGATGCTTGACTAGATCAGCTTGGAGTTTGGAATGAGTTTCTTTGTCTCTAATACAATGTTGAGTATTAATAAATTGGAATAGTTCTGAACTCCGTTCAGGTATGACTATGACAGTGGGACTCTCATCCATTATAGCATAACTAAAGTCCAACTCATTAGCGTTCCGCTCATCCTTGACAATCATGTTATATAATATTATGCATGCCTTCATAATATCCTTAAGCACTTCAAGTGTCCATAAACGTGCAGATCCACGCACTATAGCAAATCATGCTTGGAGCACTCCAAATGCTCGCTCAACATCCTTTCTTGTTGACTCTTGAGATTTTGCAAAATGTATTTGCTTATTTCCTCTTGGAGATTGAATTATTTTGACAAATGTGGTCCATTTTGGATATATATCATCAGCAAGGTAATACCCCATTGTATAATCGTTTCCGTTGACTGAGAAATTGGCTAGAGGAGCCCGACCTTCTAAAAGGAGAGCAAAAACAGAAGAGCGTTCTAGTACGTTGATATCATTATGAGATTCAAGTAACCCAAAAAAGGTATGCCAAATCCACAAATCATATGAAGCGACCGCCTCCAAAATAATTGTTGGTTCATGGACGTGAACAGAATACATACCTTTCCATGATGTTGGACAATTCTTCCATTTCCAATGCATACAATGAATGCTACCCAACATCCCAGAAAACCCACGATTGGTACCCATTGCTAATAATCTAGCAATGTCATCGTTGTTTGGTGACCTGAGGTATTCATTGGAAAAAATTGCTACTACCGCCCTCACAAATCTTTTCAAACTTTCTATTGTGGTGTTTTTGCCAATCCTCACAAAATCATCAACAACATCTGCTGCAACTCCATAAGCAAGCATCCTTATGGTGGCTGTCATCTATTGAAGGGAAGACAAGCCAGTAATGTAACGCTCCAAAATCTCTCTTGGACGACATTACTATCTAAAACCATTCACATCATGAGAGCAACTAAATGAACTTCATAAATAAAGAGAATTTCATTCATCATCCACAATATATACAACATCTCCAAAAGAATATGCCCAATTATGACAATTACATCCCAAAAATCAACTATTATCTTGCAGCGGAATAACGAAAATATTAGACTTCATATTGTCTCAAAATGAATTTCCTAGTCTAGAATATAAGAAAATATAGCTCTAAGCGTCCACATCGAGATCCACGTTCCAATCTATTGGAGCTTCCCAATGTACTGGCTCATCAACTCCGAGCTCTTCCTCTAAACCATAATCTGAAAAAGATATTGTTTGTAGGGGGTGAACACTAAGCTATGTAGGAAAATCCTCCCAAACTCGAATAAGGTTTTGAAATCATATAAAACAGTCGGTCTCATTTTACAAATATCATGTATAACTTTTGAAGGAAAACAGAGACATTTTAGTGGATCTCAAGTTTGCACAATAGCAATAATTGAATGAAGAAGTAAAATCAATTCCAAAAAATAACCATTCCAACAAGTTACCATTTCCACAATAAACCATAACCAACAATTTGCACAATAAATAATAGCCCACAATGTATCTCAAACCACAACTTGTATTTGTAACCATATTATGTATATGTATTTGTACTTATATCTCATGTATGATGTAAGACATCGCATGAATACACACATTGAGAATATCCTGGCCCACGCTCACACACCCATCCTTGCAAGGATATACAACTTTGGGAAGGGCGTATACCAACACATTGGCAGTGACGAATTCAACCCAGGAATAGTATACTAACCCTTTGTCTCGGTACCACGTGAGCGAATAGTGGTTTGGTCCTCACAAGGCACCAACTCCACTACGAGTGGTAGGAAAAATTCAAACCCGCACAGAGTAAGAAACGCATCTACCCACTCTACGATACCCGGTCAACGACCACCCATGTTCATCCAAACATCCACACAAGAGATACAATACCAACCAATTTCTCAAATCACAAGTAAATAAAAAATCCCCAAATTTCACATGTATTATTTCAATAGAACAATTTAAGAAAATATGCAAGAGATCGTTAAAAATACCATTTTATTGTTCAATACAAAGCACTAGAGTTTTGAAATTAAGAACAAAAGGAATATTGAAAGAAAAACTCATTTTTCTTGAAAATTAGGATTTTCAAGACAAGAAAAAGAGATTTCATAGCTATTTAACCATAGCTTTGTTCAAAACATGGTAATATTTGCAAGAGTATCAAGAAATAATGATTTCATAGCATATATATAGGATTTAGAGTCAAAACATGCATATATAAGCCCTAACATCAATGAACAAGAGTGGGAAGAAACCCCTACTTTCTTCCTTAGTTTTGTGTGAAGAACTTGAAGATTTGATCTTTCCCAACTTGAATCAACACTTGAATCTCTTGTTTTTTTCCTTCTTTCTTCCTCTCTAAGCCTCTCTAGGGTTAGAAATGTTGGAATGGGGCTAATGGAGGTGTCCTTAAGTATTTATAGGGGGTGAAATTGTCCCCTGTGCGCGAATCTGAAAGTCAGAATTCGTAACTCACGTTCGAACGTCATTTGGCGTTCGAACGTCACTTTGGCGTTCGAACGTTGGTTGCTCCCAATACTTCTGCATTTCCATCAGAGCTCTGCAGACACAAAAGTACTGGGATTCACTGTCGTTCGAATGTCTATTCACGTTCGAACGTCCTCCAAGTTTTTGCTGGAACTTCCAATGAAGTTTTGGCCTGTTTAGAGATCGATTTGAAAATTTTCGTGAAATACACTTTTGTATAACTGGAAGTCTAGTACCTACTGTAAAAATTCAGCTCAAACGGACATCAGAATAAAAAGTTATGGTCCAAATACTAAGAAGTGTCTAATTCTTTCCTACCCGAATTTTCTCTAAAGTGTGTTTTCATTCCGGAATACTTCCAAACTTCTAGATACCCTATTACCTCAACTAACATTTTTATTTCTACTCTTACAATATTCATTGTTCATGTATACATCATTACATATATTAGCATCTAAAAACATAATCATATTACTATATAAAGATACGAATGTGGGGGTTTACATGTAATTCCAACAGCATTTTTTTTTTGGACAAAATATGGATCATAATCTTCCACCATGGATAGAATACGAAGGAAAATGACTCGATTCATTCGAAACCTTCTTCGAAATAAATTTGGGGGATAGACAGGTGGTTCAGCAAAATAATCACGATACAGTCTCTCGTGCCCTTGAACTCGATTGCGAAAAATAACTGAATGACCTTCAATGGAACCACGACGTACATCAAAGATTTCCTCGCTCTTGAGTTTGTTCATTTCAATAGCACAAATTGTTACCATCTCCAATTCATCATCGGAGTCAGAATCGTTAAGAATCATGTTCATTGCAGGATGGCGAGCCATAACATAAACACAAAGAAGAGTGTAATGCCAATAAATAGATTTGAGGTGTATGACAATGAGAGATGGAAGATCCTATTTATACATATAAAAAAATATGACCGTTGTAAAATTCAAATTTTAAAATTTTGAATTTCGTGACTGTTATAAATATGACCGTTATTAATAAAAATCAAAATTTTAAAAATTTGATGACGTGGCGTAACACGTCAGCATGTTATGTCATCAATATGGTGATGACATGGCATACTACATAGTATTTTAGATTTTATTATTGAAAGTTAGTTGAAGTGGTTAGCTAAAATAGATAACGTTGTTGGAGTGAATTTGAAAAAATGGTTAGCTAAAGTAGATAATACAATATTTAAATATATTTTGAGTAGTTATTTTATATAGTATTGTTGGAGATGCTCTTACCTTCGAACCCTGTTAACACCAAAATTTGAGACTTTTGGTTGAAAGTATAAAAAGGTTCGTTTCTCTCTTCTCCTCAATATTTCTCACCCAACTCTTCTCTCTCTCGTTTGTGTCTCAGCGAAATATCCATGGAAGCTGCCGAACTGCAGAAAGTTGAGGCTGACGAAGGTTGAAGATGCTCGTCCTCTCAGGGTCAGACCTGCTTAGATCCATCTCTGTCTATAACACTAACCATTTCTAAAAGGTAATTTTTTGAATTTATTATATCTGTATACATAGATCTATATATATATGCATAGATTTGTATATCTATATAATAAAGTATAACGAATTTGAATTTTGGAGACAAAGAGTGGCCCAGATCGTTTCGTGACCAAAACAGGCATCATCCAACGGACGGCGTTATCCCAAACTGTCTCGAGCTATTGACGTCTCAGATCACTTCAAAAAATTTTAATCCAACGGATCGAAATGAATCTTTATTATTTTTTCATCCGAAAAATTTTGAATCCCACAATCTCAGCATCTCCTTTCCATATCTCTTGCATCTCCTTTCCATACTATCACATGCCTGAATGTTTCCATACCAAAATTCTCTCTTTCCCTATCCCCCCAACCCACCCACCCACCCACCCAATCTCTCTCACCGAAATTTATTCCCCAAATTCATTCCATAATTTTCCACCCAACTCATTCCCTAAAGGCTTCCCACAATCATACTCAATATCCTTTCACCCGCTGCATATATCCCCTAAAAATTGCTTTCTAAACTTGATGCAGATCTTTGTAAAATCCCACCCAATTTATGCCCTAATGGCTACCCAAAATCAAAGTCAAGAACCTTTCAACTGCTGCTTTCTATCTCCTTTGCTGATTCTGCTTGGCTCTCTCCCTTTCCAGCCGTTGCTGCCTCCTTCCCCCCAGGTATGTATTATTTCCCTCAAGCTCTCCATTTCTGCCCCCTATAACAAATACTCACCGAGATAGGCAGACGAGGCAAAACGATTCGGAAAAACAATGCTCACATATGGATTAGGAAAAAATCAGACTGATTCGTTAAAGACCGACTGATTCGTCCGACTGATTCGACTGATTGGCTTTTTTGAATGCTTTTGCACTATTGAATGGTTCTTGGCTTTTTTGAATGCTTTTGCACTATTGAATGGTTCTTGGCTTTTTTTAATGATTTTGCACAATTGAATGGTATTTTGAATGATTCTGGACTATTGGATTTTCAATGGTTCTTGGTTTTTTTGAATGGTTCTTGGGTCTGACATATATGTTCTACTATTTTGTTTTAAAATAACTTGATAATGACCATGGTATGTGCCTATGATTATGAGAGAGTTTAAATTGACACCACTGTTCCTGCTATTGCAACAGAAAAAAAATACTTTTAAAAATTTTTTTGACTGTCGTTTGAAAATTTGTAAATTAATTCAAGCTATTTTTTATGACCTGATAAAAGTGAACATGAAAATTAGATTGTTTCTTTTAAGCTAAATTTATAGTTGGTTTATTTTATTGGTTTTTATTCTTTGTGTTTTACATAATACCTTTGTGGGCACTATGCAATTTATGTTATAGGGGTTGAAAACAAATTAGATTATAGGGGTGTATATATAGTCCTTACTATTTGGAAATCTGAAGTTTTTTTTAGTTGGGGAGACATGTATTGGCCCATATTGTTAACAAAAAATATTCTGTTAAAAAATCACGCTCCAGTTTTGTTGTGATTTTTTGTTGCGGTTGAGATATAGATAATCTAATTTTCGTATACTATAGTCATTATATTTATAAACTAATATTATAACATTCCTTTTGTTTATAGCAGTATTGGGTGGACAATTTTTTTGTAACTTGGGTTCGAGAATTCGACGAATTGGATTCTTGCTGCTGAAATTCACTGCATTGGGGTGATTTGGTGCTGCTACTGTATTTATTTTGTTCAGGTGCAAGGTGCGTTTTGTATTGAATTTTAATATAACCTTTAATTTTTTGGCATTGGTGATATGGTTTGACATTAAGACTTGGGACTGTTCATTGAGTTTGGCTGAATATTTTATATTGTTCAAGTGTAAGGTGAGTTTTGTTTTGAATTTGACATTATTTGGTTAAGTTTTTTTTGCATTTGTTAATTGTTCATTTAGTTATGCTCCAGTTTTGATTTTTTTATTGGTTATATTGTTTTCCATGTATGCCCGATGAATCCTGTACTATAAAGATTATTTGTTATTTAAGTAATTTTCATTCAATCAATACTACAAACATGAATCATACTAAATAATGTTTAGTTTAAGAAAATAAACTAAGAATATAAATAATCGAGAAGAATGATATAAAATTAAAAGCACTACTATAAACTCGAATCATGTAAATTCAAGTTTCAATTTTGTTTTTTCCATAATCAATAAAAAAAATAACTTGCAATTGTTTTGAATTTGGCATTATTTGGTTAAGTTTTTTTTTGCATTTGTTAATTGTTCATTTAGTTATGCTCCAGTTTTGATTTTTATATTAGTTATATTGTTTTCCATGTATGCCGAATGAATCCTGTACTATAAAGATTATTTGTTATTTAAGTAATTTTCATTCAATCAATACTACAAACATGAATCATACTAAATAATGTTTAGTTTAAGAAAATAAACTAAGAATATAAATAATCGAGAAGAATGATATAAAATTAAAAACACTACTATAAACTCGAATCATGTAAATTCAAGTTTCAATTTTGTTTTTTCCATAATCAATAAAAAAAATAACTTGCAAAAACACTAATTTAACAAAGAAAATATGCTTAACATTTAAAATATACAAGATTAAATTCAAGTTATTGGGCAATTCAAATATCAAGAAATATATTAAAGAAAATATGTTTATACAAACACGAATAATACAAATTCAATATTTAGTGAACAACACAAAGTAACAATAATTACTAAATAATCAAATCTAAATAACGTTTAGTTTAAGAAAATATACTAAGAATATAAATAACCGAGAAGAATGATATAAAATTAAAAACACTACTATAAACTCGAATCATACAAATTCAATAGTCAATTTTAATTTTTCCATAATAAATAAAAAAAGCATAACTTGCAAAAAATCTAATTTAACATAGAAAATTTGCTTAACATGTAAATTATACAATATTAAATTCATATACAAACACGAATTTTACGAATTCAATATTTAGTGAATAACACAATGTAACAATATTTACTAAATATTCCAAATTTAAATACCCGAGAAAAATGATACAAAATTATAAGCGAGATAAACGATACAAAATTATAAGCAATACAATGAACATGAATCATAAAAATTCAATATTTAGTGAACAACACGAATAAACTAAATAACGTTTAGTTTAAGAAAATATACTAAGAAAATTGTAACGCCCCAAGTACCACCCTGGACGGCATTACATTCTAAAACCATTCATAGCATGAGAGCAACTACTATATATCCATCACATAAGAAACATCCTAGATTTAACAAAATTTGGGCAGAGTCTCCTTTGTACGGGAAGCTCTACCCAAAAACACAACCTGTGCAATTATATAAACTTGACCACACAGGGTCCATTTAACCATCCAATAACAATAAAATTCCATTTACCATCTATACTATCCATAATGTTACCCCAAAAGAATAGGCCAAACAATGACCTTTACATTCCCAAAATCAAATAATGTAGCGCAGCGGAAATAACAAAAGGAAACTAGACTTTACAAGGTTAAAGATGAATATCCTAGTCTAGAACAAAAGAAAGTGTCGCTCTAGGCGTCCACCTCGGGGTCCACACTCCCTTCCAGTGGAGTCTCCCAAGTAGCGGGCTCCTCGACCCCTACGTCCTCCTCTTGTAGGAAATCTGAAAAATGTTAGCGGTAGGGGGTGAGCACAAAGCTCGGTAGAACAATTCTCTCAAACTCATACAAGGTTTAGAAAAGCATTTAAAAAGGTCGGTCTCATTTTACAAATATCATACATAACTTTTGAAGTAAAGCAGTGACATTTAATAGATCTCAAGTTTACGGAACAACAATAATTGAATGAGTAAATGAAACCACTATACATTTAGCAAACCATTCCCAAATATAACCCAGTCCTCCATTCACAATTTCCAACAATTCTTTAGGTAGGTGGCATACTTTAGGGTAACCTCCACCCCCCGTTTAGGTCATCTTTGATTCTCAAGCATCCTTACAAGGAACCTCTTGAGAATGGGTGAGCATCCTTACAAGGAACCTCTCACAAATCATTACATGGCTTCCCAAGCATCCTTACAAGGAACCTCTTGGGAAGGGGGTGAGCATCCTTCCAAGGAACCTCTCACAAATCACTTCATGGCTTCCCAAACATCCTTACAAGGAACCTCTTGGGAAGGGGTGAGCATCCTTACAAGGAACCTCTCACTCATGTGCATCACAAACAACCCAACCAAGTTTACAATTCCACGGTTGAATTCAATTTACAATCATTTATCCAAAATCCCCCAAAATATATCATGTGATAATTCCATAACCAACAAAGAAAATACATGAGATCACAATACCATCATTGTTCTACCCAACACAAAGCACTAAGGGTTCAAAAATCCATAATAAAGAAAGCATGTAAGAAAGAATTACATCACTCTCCAAAAATAAGGGTTTTAAAACTAGAGAAGAAATTTCATGGGTATTAAACCCTAGATTGTTCAAAACATGTAATATTTACTAAAAATCCTAAGAGAGGATGATTACATAACATATATATACCATTGATAGCCAAAACATACATATATCATAACCCTAACATCAATGTAAGTGAATGAGAGAAAACCCCTACCTCAATGTTCTTGAAAACCTAGGTTTAGTGTGAAGAAGATAAAGATTGGATCTCGAATCACCCTTGAATTCCTTGTTTTTTCACCTTTGATCTTGTGTTTTTCTCTTCCCCTCTTTCTCTCTAATGTTTTCTAGGGTTTTAAGGTGTGTAATGAAGGCTAAGGGAAGACACTATGTATTTATAGTGTAGGAAGAGCCGGCATTCGTGAAACAGAAATTTTTGGATTTTTACACTAACCTTCCGGAAGGTTTGTGTCGTTCTTCCGGAAGGTTTTGCTCACTGGAAGGTTTTTTTCATCGACCTTCCGGAAGGTTTTATAGACCTTCCGGAAGGTTTTACCTTCTGGAAAAAAATTTACTGCTTACGTTACTGTTTACACTAACCTTCCGGAAGGTTTTTTATCGACCTTCCGGAAGGTACTTGCCTGCTGAAACTTCTAGCGCATTTTTGACCCATTTAGAGGTCGAATTGGAAAATTTTCATTAGAGACACTTTTGTAGCCCTAGATGTATACTATCTACTGTCAAAATTTCAGATCAATTGGACATAAGAATAAAAGTATATAGCCAAAATACTAGAAGGTGTCCAAGATACTTTTTACCCAACTTCACTCTAAAGCGTATTTTAACTCCGGAATCCTTTCTAACCTCTTATACAAGTCATATCACCTCTTCCAATGTTTTTCAACCTCCCGGATTCAATGGAGACCTTATTTTGGCCTCAAAGTATTTGGAATTTTGTCTAATCACCCTTTCCAAGTTTAAACGTCTTCGAACTTAACTTAGAAAATCAACATGCATCTCTAGTATTCTTTTCCTACTATTACCATCCATATGATTTATTCTTACATCATTATCTATATATATGAATCACTAAACAAATACTTTACTATATAATTATAAACATGCGGGGGTTTACAATCCACCCCCCTTAAAGAAAGTTTCGTCCTCGAAACTTACCTCAAGTAGCGAATAAATACGGATACTTCTCTCGCATCTCCAACTCCGGTTCCCAAGTAGCTTCTTCCACTCCATGATGTTGCCATAACACTTTCACCAATTTGATGACTTTATTGCGAAGCACCTTTTCCTTGGCATCGAGAATCTTCACCGGTTGTTCTTCATATGTCGCTCCATCTTGAATTTCTATATCTTCCAAGTCCACGACCGGCGTTGTTTCCGATTGACACTTCCTCAGCATCGACACGTGGAACACGTCGTGCACCCCGGACAACTGAGCCGGTAACTGAAGTTGGTACGCCGCTTTGCCCACAACTTTGATCACTTCAAACGACCCGGTATATCTTGGCGCTAACTTTCCCTTCTTGCCGAATCTAAATACTCCTTTCTTGGGCGACACTTTGAGGAACACGTAGTCTCCCACTTTGAATTCCAAGGGTCTTCGTCTTCTATCCGCATAGCTCTTTTGTCGACTCTGTGCTGTGCGTAATCTCTCCCGAATGAGTTGAATCTTCTCCGTTGTCTCCCGCACAATCTCGGGCCCAAACATACTACTCTCTCCGGCTTCCAACCAACACATCGGGGATCTACATGGTCTTCCATACAAAGCTTCATACGGTGCCATCCCGATACTCGCTTGGTAGCTGTTGTTGTATGCAAATTCCACCAACGACAAATGGTCGCTCCAACCTCCCTTGAAGTCCAACACACAAGCACGTAACATGTCTTCTAGAATCTGGATTACCCTCTCGGATTGGCCATCCGTTTGGGGATGAAAGGCGGTGCTGAAGTGCAACTATGTCCCCATAGCTCTTTGAAGACTTTGCCAAAATTGCGCTACGAAACGAGAATCACGATCCGACACAATGGATAATGGAACTCCATGCAACCTCACTATCTCGCGAATATAGAGCTTGCTCAGGGTCTCTAACGTGTCGGTGGTCTTCATACTCAAGAAGTGAGCGGACTTGGTGAGTCTATCAACAATGACCCATGCGGCATTATGCCCTCGTGAAGTCCGTGGAAAGCCAGACACGAAGTCCATGGTGATGTGATCCCACTTCCACTCTGGGATAGGCAAAGACTGTAGTAATCCTCCTGGCTTTTGATGTTCAATCTTCACCTGCTGGCACACCGCACATCGTGATATGAACCCTGCCACATCCTTCTTCATTCCCTTCCACCAATATTGGCGCTTCATGTCCCTATACATTTTTGTGCTACCGGGGTGGATAGCAAACTTAGAGCGATGACACTCTCCAAGTATCTCCTCCTTTAGGGACGAATCGTCGGGAACGCATAGCTTCTCCCTATATCTCAATTCTCCGTTTCTCAAAGACCAATCCTCCATAGTTTCTCCATTCTCCAATTTAGCTCGCATCGACGCTAATTCAGGATCCAAGCCTTGCAATTCCACAACTCTACGTTGGAGAGTAGGTTGAGCCACAAGGTTGAACAAACATGGTCGGGATCCATCTTCTCCAACCCATAGATCAAAATCTCCAAGGGCATCTTTCAACTTCCATTCACTTATGGAAACGTTGAGTTCACCCCAAGACTTCCTGCTAAGGGCGTCGGCAACTACATTCGCCTTCCCCGGATGGTAGTTGAGTGTGAAATCGTAGTCTTCTAGGTACTCAATCCACCTTCTTTGCCGGAGATTCAAGTCTTTCTGTGTGAAGATATATTTGAGGCTCTTATGATCAGAGAACACTTGAAATTTCTCCCCATATAAATAACATCTCCACAACTTAAGAGCAAACACCACCGCAGCTAGTTCCAAGTCGTGTGTGGGATAATTCTGCTCGTGCACCTTGAGTTGCCTCGAGCCATAAGCCACTACCTTCCCTCCTTGCATTAGGACGCATCCCAAGCCTCGTAGTGAAGCATCGGTGTAGACATCGTAGCCGGTTGTTCTTCATATGTCGCTCCATCTTGAATTTCTATATCTTCCAAGTCCACGACCGGCGTTGTTTTCGATTGACACTTCCTCAGCATCGACACGTGGAACACGTCGTGCACCCCGGACAACTGAGCCGGTAACTGAAGTTGGTACGCCGCTTTGCCCACAACTTTGATCACTTCAAACGGCCTGGTATATCTTGGCGCTAACTTTCCCTTCTTGCCGAATCTAAATACTCCTTTCTTGGGCGACACTTTGAGGAACACGTAGTCTCCCACTTTGAATTCCAAGGGTCTTCGTCTTCTATCCGTATCTTTCCAAAATGTTCAATTGTCATATCAATGTGGAAGTTTGTGCGGGAATAAGATGCGTGAAGTATATTCACAAATATATTTACAAGGGTCATGATCGTACCACGATGGTGCTGGGAGGAAGAAATGAGATCCAACAATATCTTGATGCAAGGTATATTGCACCGCCCGAAGCTGCTTAGCGATTATTTGGTAATCCTTTGCATGAAGAGATTCCAACTGTTGTACGTTTAGAACTTCATTTACCTGGGATGCATCGTGTTGTTTTTAATACAGTCGAACCAATGGGTGAAATCATTTCTAGAGGTGCACAACAAGATACAACCTTGACTGGTTTTTTTACATGTTATAATTCAAATGAATCTGCACGTGGATTGACCTACCAGGAGTTTCCACAAAAAATTGTTTGGAATAAGAAAACACATAAATGGACACCTAGACAAAAGGGGTACGCAATTGGTAGAATGTACTTTGCTAGCCCCAATTCAGGTGAGCGATTTTATCTGCGTTTGTTACTAACTGTTGTAAAAGGACCAACATCATTTGATAACTTACGCACGGTAAATGGTGTTATGTACAACACTTTCAAATCAGCATGTGTGGCAAGGGGACTTCTGGAAGATGATGGAGAATGGGTACAATGTATGCAAGAAGCTTCATCTATGAAAACTGGACATCAGTTGAGGAGACTATTTAGTATTATTCTCACGGAATGCTCTCCGTTTGATCCACTTGATTTATGGAATCAATTTTCGATGCATATATGTGATGACCTAGAGCACAAGATTCGTACAATATTTGGCATTTCTAATCCTTCTCAGGATCAAATTGAAGATTATGGTATATATTTATTAGACCAGCTGCTCCATGAGTCGGGCAAAAGTTTAGTCGACTATCCGCCTATGCCACAACCAATTGGGAATTGGAATCCAATAGTTGGTAACAGACTATTGTTTGAACATCAACAACTCCATCATGAATCTGAACAGTTGGATGCACAAAATAATGTCGATCGCCTCAATGATGCACAACATGCTGCTTATACTGTAATTACTTCATCAGTAATTGAAAATAAAGGAACTACTTTTTTCTTAAGTGGGGGTGCCGGCACGGGAAAAACGTTTGTGTATAATACAGTTGCTAAAAAATTACGCAGCTCCGGATATATCGTCGTTACTGTGGCTTCCTCTGGTATTGCATCTTTATTATTAATGGGAGGCCGCACAGCACATTCAACATTTTGCATTCCCTTGGCTGTGCTTGAAAATTCAATTTGTGGGTTTACCAAACAATCGATGCATGCAGAATTGTTCAGATCGACTAAACTAATAATATGGGATGAAGTACCTATGCAACATAGGTATTGTGTTGAGGCAGTAAATCGTACACTTCAGGATGTTTGTGATAACCAAAAGCCATTCGGGGGTATTACTGTTGTTCTAGGTGGAGACTTTCGACAAATATTGACAGTTATACCGAAAGGAGTCCGCGAGCAAATCGTAGGTGCATCATTGAGGCGATCTATATTGTGGAGGAATGTACAAGATCTGACTTTGGGGTTAAACATGCGCTTAACTAACACAAATTCTGAAAATGCTGAATTTGCAAAATTCTTGATGGAGGTAATATTTCATTGATCTTTCAGTATATAAAATATTATTTTTTGTAATTATTATATATTTATTTTCTCTAATTTCACTTCTAATTTTTAGGTAGGAACAAACCCACAAGAAACCGTAGTACTTTCATCAACAATACACAAGTGTCATACTCTTCGAGAATTAATATTTAGAATTTATCCATATTTGGATATTGTTGGTTCAGTTACCCCAGACTTCCTAACTGAACGCACAATTCTTTCTGCAAGGAATGACGACGTGAATTCTATAAATGCCATAGCATTGAATATATCACCAGGACAGACAATTACGTATTTAGCAGCTGACAAAATGGCAGAGGGTGATGAACTTGACCGATCGATCACTAATCGATATCCTAATGAGTATTTAAACTCTCTAAACCCTGCTGGGTTACCTCCGTTTAAATTAGATTTGAAGGTGGGTAGCCCAATAATGTTGCTGAGAAATATAGCGCCGAAAGATGGGCTTTGTAATGGCATGCGATTGATGGTTGTCAGATGTGCCACGCGTGTGATTGAAGCTCAAATTTTAAATGGTGATAAATCTAGCAATTTGGTCTTCATTCCAAGAATATCTCTGTCACCAACATCTTCAGAATTGCCTTTTCAGATGACAAGACGTCAATTTCCTGTCCGATTAACATATGTTATGACAATCAATAAATCTCAAGGACAGTCTGTAAAATTCGTTGGGGTTGATCTGCGCACACCAGTGTTTAGCCATGGACATCTGTATGTGGCACTATCCAGATGCACATCTTCTGATCGTATATGTGTTCTTCTTCCTGAAAATGGGTCGAATAGCACATCAAACATCGTTTACCCTGAAGTTCTGTTATAGAACTTCCTATTCGATAGCAAACAAATGGTACCATCTATTTACAAATTGCTCCTATCGAATACATATTGAATTAAAATAATCACGTTAACTTTACGTTATAATTCATATTTGTAGGATTGGTGTGAATTGGCTCAAGCAATGAAAAGAATAAATACAACGCGACTTCACCGATGGGGATATCGTAATAAGGTAATCCGATTCTTATACTGTTGCAACGAGCTATATTCCTTTATAACTAATATATACCACTAAAATTTGGTTTTCTTTCTTTCTGTAAAACTAGGTTGTTGTGCATTCTCCAAACTTGCAGTTTCGCATATGTATTGATAGAAGAACATTCAGAAAAGTGATAAAGAGAAAGTTCAAAGACCCACTGGAAGAATGATCTATTAACTACATCTCCGTGAAGATATATCATATATTTGATTCTAGAATTTTTAATATAAACCTGATACTTAATTACTTGCATGGTTGCAATTACTACTGTTATATCTGTTGTGACAGTATTAAGATATGATGGTGATTTGAATAATTATTCTATGAATTTCATATATGGTTTGATATATTTTGTTGGTGTCTTGATTTTATTGTAATTTTGCATTCCTGATCATTATTCCAATTTTTTATATTGGTGTGTTATTATTTTAATTAAATCACATGGGTGGAAAAAAATTATTTTGTTTGTTGTAATGTTTATTACTCCGTTGCTAATGTGATTATTATAATTATAATTTTTATCTTTTATATTATGTACAGATATAATGGAACGACCTCCAATCTTTGTACGTCGTAGTACACGTGTGGCTCTATCAAACATACAAGAAAAATTTGAAAATGAATCGTTTGAAGATGGAACCCCAATCTTGAAGTTTGGGATGGAAAAGGTTGAATTATGTCGTATGTTACAAATGGCAGGGAAAAATATAAGTGATAATTATATTATGCATAAAATAACAGAGTCCCTTCCCACAACTTGGAATTCTGCAACAGAAATTTTTTTTCTAAACAACAAACCAACCAATGCAGTACGGTTTGTACAATTATTAGTGGAAGCGGAACGCGATATCCATCCATTATGGATACAATTTGAGCAGGAAAAAATGGGTCAAGGGACAAATGTTCTAGATCATATAAAAAAGAAAGAAGAATTATTTTATAAATTGCAACATGAAGGTTTTATGCCGAATAATCCAATTATGTTATATGCTATTGTTAACACGCTTCCATCTACATGGCCAATTGATATAATCAATACGAAGTTTGAGAATGGCTTCATAGATATGATAGAATTGGAGGAGATATTGGCAGATATCGAAGATGACATACTCTGTTCACGAGCGTTAGAAAACGTGGAGGCTCAACTGAACCAAATATGAACAAGACCAACACAGATGAAGCAATATTTGTTGGTAAACATTATTTCTCTATGATTTTATTATTTGAATGTGGATAAAAGGAAAAAATGTATGTTTTTAGAGAATGAATAAACACCTAACTGTAATCTTTTTTTTTTTTTCAGGCCGTATCTTTTGGAAGTCGATTGAATTTCTGATAGTTATATTTGGTCATTTGACAATATCTGCAGACTTCATTTATTTGTGGGAGTATTGTTTTAATTTTCATTCTATTAGTTATGAATTCTGTTATTATTTAGATAAAATTGATTATGAATGTAGAAATTGTGGATTTTGAATCAAAAACAGGACATTGAATATTGTCAACTGATATATCTTTTCAGATGTTTGAATTATTATGTTTCGGTAGTTATAACATAATTTTTGTGGCGTAACAATTTAATGTGGAAATATATATTATGCATGTATGTTGATGTTATAAAATTATATTAGCGAACACATTTTTTTCGTCGTTTACTACAATGTTGTATTTTACTTTACATTTATGTATGGACAAATATTTGTAACTAATTTACGAGTAACACCGTGCCTTCAGGCACGGGCAATTAGTAAATGTATAAATGAGCACAAATCTACATATATTCATACATATGTTCTCACAGATCTGCATATTTAATAGTAAATGTGTCTAATTTGGTGCTTTAATTGTCACCAGCGCATTGGCGGTGGACACCAAATGGGGACGAAGTTGGGTCTTATTTGGCCTCTTAGTTAGAACTTACCCATGCAAACATATTGATGAATGAGAACCCTTTGTGCTTGGCTGTGATATCCGGAAGGGCGTTCTTCTCATTAGAAGTGTTGTGGATATGTGTGTGCGCGTGGCTGTTTGGTTTTCTTGTGTGATACATGCCAAAAAAAGTGGGTCTGTTGGGATTTTCTTTTTTCATATGGGATTCATATGTGTGATACATGCTGAAAAAAGTGGGTCTTTTTGTGTGATACATGCCGAAAACAAGTTTGGATTCTTGTTGAATAGAATAATATATGTCATTGTTGTGTGCTCATATGGGATTCATATTGGTCTTTTCTATTGAAAATTGAAAGTATGTTTTCTTTTTTCTTTTGAACTTGTATGAATTGCATATTTCTGCTTCTTTTTCCCCTATGCTTTCATCCTTGCATAATTTTATATTTGAGCTGAGGAATAATTTGAAATTGCAGCATGTTAATATGGGTTCAATAAAATTAGCCTTTAGTGCTCTCAATGAGCTGATGAAATCCATTATCTTTGCCAATAAATTGTCACTTTTCTCATTAATTCTGTCGTAACATGTGTTGCTTTCATGTGGATGAGAGATATGCATCGGTCTTCTTGTTGGACTTGATGGGCCAGGCCCAAATGGTATAATCCATGTAGAAAGCTCAAACTTAATTAAGAGCTCAAACTTATAAAGACCCAGCAGGCCCTAGGCGGTCCAAGCCCAATCAAGCTCATCAGGGAGCTACGTCACCAAGGGAGCATCCAGGAGCCTCACCCTCGCCGCCTTGGAAATAGTCAATCTTTCCCTCGTCCTTTGACCGAATCTCATGGAGAGCATCATTACTGTCTCGTCCGTTGAGAAGAGGTCGCCAAACTATTTAATTACCATGAAGTCGCCCCAATCTGTTATAACTATTAAGTTGCCCCAATCCGTTATGACCGTCAGATTAGCTATTTAATTGCTATTCATTATGAGGCGACTATAAATTGTAAATCCCGCCAACACGTGGGGGGCATCACACTCAATCGAACAAATTTCTCCTCTCCCTCTCATAGCTTGTAACTCTCTGCTCTCCCTACACACCTGAGTTAATAAAATATCCGGCGACCATTGCCCTTCAAAGTGGACGTAGGTCACATTGATTGAACCACTATAATCCTTGTCTTGCTTTTGTCTTTATTTCCTACTTAGCAATTTTACTGTTCAATTGACAGGTGGTGTACAAACATAATTTTTTGCATCATCAGTTTGGCGCCGTCTGTGGGAACGACAAAATCCTCACCTAAACATTTTCTTTGCTAAACCAATAGCGATCCTCACCAGATCTATGAATCACCCTGAAGACAATCCAACACGAGATGAGGAGGTTGCTCCTCCTCCACCTGCCAATCCAGTCCCAAATGCATAATAGATGCTGGACACCATGCAGCAACTTGTAGCCCAGAACCAGCAGATTCTGCAATTGATGTTCGGACAACAAAGAGGAGCGTAACTTGGACCCCAAGTTAGAGGAGCTTCACGCCCTGGTCATCAAGGAGCTCTCTACCTAGGCGCTCACCATCTGGACGTCCCCTTGGGCGCCCCACCTTTGGGGGTTCCCTTGGACGCCCTACACAGAGGGGCCCACCATGAGGGACCTCAACCTCCTCATCTAGCTCCTGTTCCCCATGGTGGAGACCCCCCTTTCCAAGAGGATGAGGGTGAAAACTAAAGCATGGAGCACGGGATCCATTTCCATGATAATTCCAGAGGACCTCCTAATCATTGGGACGAAAAAATTAAGGAGGTGTAAAATCAACTAGGTGACGTCTTTAACGCCATGAAGGCACAGGGACCCGGGACAGTGGACTACCTCGTAAGTCGAATTGACACACCTTTTAAACCTGACGTGGCGAACTACCCACTTTCTCAGAAATTCAAGATGCCATCCGTCGAGACCTTTGACGGTATGAAGGATCCACTAGACCACCTCGAAACTTTGAAGACCTTGATGCAACTGCACAACGTCCCCGACGAAATCATGTGCAGAGTGTTCCCAACCACCTTGAAGGGATCTGCTCGACAATGGTTCGCCAAGCTTCCCCTAGCCTCCATTGGCTCATTTGCTCAGCTGAGTAGGTCCTTCGTGTCACACTTTATTGGAGGACGCCGCCACCAGAAGCCTGCCACCCATCTGCTCAGCATAAAGCAGGATTGAGACCAGAGCCTGAGGAGCTACCTCACTCGTTTTAACAAGGAGGTCCTTCAGGTCGAGGAGCCCGATGAAAAGATTAGCATGACTGCCTTCTTGGGAGGCCTCCGACATCAAGCTTCCTTTTCTCAGTGATGAAGCGCCCACCGAAGAGCATGCTAGAGTTACTAGCAAAGGCCCAGAAGTACATGAATGTTGAAGATATTACAAGGGCCAGACGAGGTGAGTCCTCTAGAACTGGGGAGAAAAGAAAGGAAAGAGACAGGGACGACAAGAAGGAGAGTAGTAACAAGCGTAGCAGGACAGAGAGGATACTTGCCAAAGACCGGCTCGATCCTGCTCCCTAGAGAGATCGACAAGCCTTCACCCCCTTCAATGTCGCTGTCGGGCACATCCTATTACAGATCCAGGATGACCCCGCAGTAAAGTGGCCTGGGAGAATGAAGTCTCCTTCAAACCGCAGGAACCCGAACAAATATTGTCGCTTTTATCGCGACCATGGCCATGACACCGATGATTGCTATGACCTCAAGAGACAAATTGAGGAACTCATCCAACGGGGTCACCTACGCTAGTATGTTGCCGGTAGGGGACAGGCTCCGCTACCACCTCATAATCAGGAAGACCAACAAACCATCGGGGAGATTCACACTATCTCCGGAGGGCTAGTAGGGGGAGGAGAATCCCTCTCCGCCATGAAAGCCCACGCCAGAAAAGCAAGGAACATAGACGATTCGCGCCCATCCAAGGCGCCCAAGCACGGAAACAGCGAGGTCATATCCTTCTCAAACAAGGACTTAGAAGGAATCCATCACCCCCATGACGACCCTCTGGTGCTCACCATGACCGTTGCCAACTTCCAGGTGCGAAGAATTCTCATGGACAGCGGCAGCTCTGCGGATATCTTGTTCGCAGAGGCTTATGACAAGCTCAACTTGGGCAAAGAAAGATTGCAGCCTATCAGGTCGCCCCTCATTGGGTTCTCAAGGGAGAAGGTGTATCCCCTAGGGTCCATCACCTTGCCAGTCACTGCTGGAGCAGCACCCCGAAGCTCCACAATCATGGTCAACTTTTTGGTGATAGACTGTCATTCGGCCTACAACATAATCTTAGGGGGACCTGCCCTCAACACCCTAAGAGTTGTGCCCTCCACTTATCATCTCATTCTGCGCTTTCTAACCCCAAATGGAATCGGAGAGGTCCGAGGAGACCAGGTAGCTGCAAGATAGTGCTACGTTTCCTCCATGAAGACCAGAAAGCCACAAGAGGCCCTGCAAGTGGAGGTCCTCAACCCAAGGGATGACACCACCTTAGAAAGAGGAAAATCAGTCGAGGAGCTCACCCAAGTAGTCTTAGATGAGAAGCACCCAGACAGAAGAGTGTACATTGACTGTTCCCTTTTTGAACATCTGTTCCACCAGCTAATAGACTTTTTGAGGCGCAACATGGATGTCTTTGTATGGTCACATGCAGACCTTGAGGGCATCGTCCCAGAGGTCGCCACACATTACCTCAATGTCAACCCCTATCACAAGCCAGTCCGCCAGAAGTTAAGGGGCGCCTCCACTGAAAGGGCCCAAGCGATGGACAAGGAGGTGGGAAAACTGATAGATAATGGGGCAGTCAGAGAGGTAGCATATCCAGAGTGGCTTTCAAATGTGGTGATGGTGACTAAAGCCAATGGGAAGTGGCGTCTCTACGTCGACTTCACTGAGCTCAACAAGGCGTGCCCAAAAGATAGCTACCCACTACTACGAATTGATCTCCTCATCGACGCTACTGCAGGACATGAATTGATCACCTTCTTGGATGCATATTCTAGATATAACCAGATCAGCATACACCCCCCAGACCAGGAGAAGACATCGTTCATCACTTCAAAGGGAACCTACTGCTACAGGGTCATGCCCTCCGGGTTAAAAAACGCTGGAGCAACTTATCAATGGCTGGTGAACAAGATGTTCCAGTATCAGATCGGGAAAATAATGGAGGTGTATGTGGACGACATGCTGGTGAAAAGTCTCGCCGCAGCAGACCACATTGACCACCTCCAAGAGACTTTCAATGTTCTCAGGTCGTACCGCATGAAGCTGAACCCTGAGAAGTGCGCCTTTTGTGTAGGTTCAGGAAAGTTCTTAGGCTTTATGGTCAACCAGAGGGGGATTGAGGCGAACCCCGACAAGATCAAGACCATCATCGATGTGAAGTCACCCTCCTCAACCAAGGAACTCCAGCGCCTCAATGGGAGAATTGCAGCACTTAACAGATTCGTCTCCAAGTCTACAGACAAATGCTTGCCTTTCTTCAAGATTCTCCGGAAAGCCTTCGAGTGGGGACATGAGACAGAGGAAGCCTTCCAAAAGCTCAAAGCCTACTTGGCTACATCTCCTCTCCTTTAACACGCTACACCATGTGAGACATTATATTTGTACATTTCTGCTTCCCCGATGACGGTAAGCTCTGCTTCATCAGAGACCATGATGGAGTACAAAAGCCCATCTATTATGTGAGTAGAGCATACCGAGGAGCAGAAGTCAGATATTCGGGGCTGAAAAAGCTAGCGCTCGCCCTCGCCCTCATCTCAACAGCAAGGCATCTACGACATTATTTCAGAGTCACACAGTTGTTGTAATCATAGACCAGCCTCTAAAGAGAGTCTTGGAAAAACCAGATGTATCCGGGAGACTCCTTAAGTGGGCAGTGGAACTAGGCGAGTTCGATATCCAGTACCAACCAAGGGCGGCCATCAAAGCACAAGTCTTGGCAGATTTTATCGCTGAGCTTACACCCGCAGAGGAGATCAATGAGCATTCCACACTTCAAACATCAAGCCCGAACAAGCAAAGCAATCAAACGCCCGGCGATGACACCCAAATGCCCGACAAGGATACCCAGGCATCCAGACCAGGCGCCCAGGACAGCCCAGGTGCCCAGGCCCCTTCTTGCATCTAGGTGCCTAGGCCTGGCGCCCTGCCACCCCAACCTGGCGCCCCGGCTCCTGCAGTGCTCTCTGAACTCTCCTCTCCGCCACTCTGGAAGCTTTATGTGGATCGCTCCTCAATCAGTGAAGGAGGTGAAGCTGGCCTGATCCTGATCAGCCCCGATGGCACTCCCATCAAGTATGCTGTGAAGCTCCACTTCATTGCCTCCAACAATGAGGCAGAATATAAGTCTCTCCTCTCTGGCCTAAGGTTGGCAATTGAAATGGAAGCCCAACACCTCATTACTCACAATGACTCGCAGCTGATAGTCAACCAAATGAATGGCGAGTTCGAAGCAAAGGGAACGAGAATGCAGGAGTATCTTGCCATGGTAAAAGCCTTGGTCGCGAAGTTTCAAAATTTCCAAATCAGCCACATCTGAGGGAGGAGAACATGGATGCGGATGCACTAGCCAGACTCGCCTCATCCTCAGAAGCCCCACCAGGACCAGCATTCATTAGTCACTAATTCGAACCAAGCAAGTTAGACGTGGAAGTCACAAGCGTCAGCTGTACATCTGCTGAATCAAACTGGATGACCTCAATAAGGGTATACCTCCAGGAGGGCGTATTGCCAGATGACCCCCTCGAGCCTAGGAAGCTCAAGATGAGAGCCTCCAAGTTTACCATCTTACAAGACACTCTGTACAAAAAATGCTACTCCTTGCCATTTACTGCGGTGTCTTTCACCCGAAGAAGCTGACTATGCCCTGTGGGAGATCCATGAAGGGGTTTGTGGAAATCACTCTGGAGGACGCTCCCTCGCCTACAAGGCACTCAGACAGGGCTACTTCTGGCCTAACATAATGAAGGACGCCCAGGAGTTCGCCAAGAAATGTGACAAGTGTCAGCGCTTCGCCACTGTGCCTAGACAAGTGCCAAAAGAACTCATCACAAGTCCATGAACCTTCTCCAAATGGGGCATCGACATCCTAGGCGCCCTACCACTTAGCAGAGGATAGTGCAAGTTCGTGGTGAGAGCGGTCGACTACTTCACCAAATGGGCAGAGGCCAAACCCCTAGCAAAGATAACGGACGCAAAGATCAAAAATTTTATCTAGAAGAACCAGGTCTGCCGCTTCGGGATACCCCACGCCATTGTCAGCGACAACGCCAAGTAGTTCGACAACAAGCTCCTGAACTCCTTCTGCTCCGACCTTCAAATAAAGTAGCCTTATTCCAACCCAGCGTACCCGTAGGTAAATGGGCAAGCAGAAGTTATGGTGAGAACGGTGCTACGCAACCTAAAGACAAGGCTCGAAAGAGCGAAGGGTCTTTGGGTTGACGAACTCCCAGGCGTATTGTGGGCCTATCGAACCACGCCAAGAACTCCTACTGGGGAAACCCCTTTTTCCCTTGCCTTTGGAACTGAGGCGGTCATCCCTGTGGAGATCGGGGTACACTCTCTAAGGGTCCAACACCACGACCCCATCACCAACGAGAAAAGACTCTGCATCAACCTTGACTTGATAGATGAGGCAAGGGAGATGGCTGTGTTCCGCAATGCGGAATACAAGCGCCGCATGTCGAAGTACTACAACTCGAGGGTGAAGCCTCGTTCCTTCCAACCAGGAGATTTGGTGCTCAAGAAAGTGATCCTCGCCACAAAGGACTCACGCGAAGGAAAGTTAGGACCAAATTGGGAGGGACCTTACCTTGTAACAGAAGTGGTGAGGCCAGGCACCTACAAGATCCATAATCCTGAGGGGAAGGTTTTACCCCATCCATGGAATGTTGAGCACTTGAAGAGGTACTACCAATGACACCTTAAGAGAGTCAAAGTAGTAGAGTTAAGGAATTTGGTTTTATTTTTTGTACCTTTTTGGGATTATTACCAAATATTGCTTGACATAAGTAGTGAATGAATAGAATTTTCTACATTGTACTCCAAAAAAATCTTTGCACTTTTATATTTAATTTCAAAGGAGTGTCAGTGGCAAAAAACCACTTTCTACAAAAGTAAGGCTAAAGACTGCCTTTCTTAAAAAAAAAAAAAATCAATCAAAAGTCCCAAACACTCTAACTACTCTCAGGGTCGTCGTCGTCTTCCTCCTCCTCATCCTCATCATCATCCTCAACATCATCAGAGCCTCCATCACCATCATCAGGCGCCTCAGTTGGCACGAAGCCTGAAAAGTCAATATCAGGGAAAGAAGCAGAAATCTTTCCCCGGAGCTCCTCATAACCATCAATGAAAGCATCTACGAGGCCATTCTCCAGATCCACCTCAGCCTAAGAAGCTCTCTCCTGAGCTGCCTTCACTTCTGCCAAGTAGGCAGCCTCTCTGAGCATGGCCCCCTCACGGGTCTCTGCAAGCTCAGTCTACCTGAGCATGACTCTCTCACAGGCCTCCAAAAGCTCAGTCTCAAGCTTAGTTGCCTTCTCACAGGCCTCCACAAGCTCAGTCTCTCTAAGCACGTCCCTTTCACGAGTCGCCACAAGCTCAGCATAAGAAGCCCTACCAGCAACCTCAAGCTCAGTAATCCTCCCCTGAGCAGCAAGAAGCTCATTCTGTACAACTTCATGGCTATGTTTCAACTGGTGATAAAGGATAGTCCTTGAAAATAAACACAGAGATGCAGTTGAGGCCTGAAGAAAAATAAAAGGCAAAAGGATATCAGACACTTATGGAAGGACGAGAGAAAGGGAGATAACAAACCCTTACCTGAGCCCAGCCTTCCAAGAAAGAGTTGAGGATTCTCTCGGTGCCCAAGGCACCAATCTCACTCACATCATTGGGAAACACAAACCTCCCAAGTCGCTCTCTGATGACCCGTGCGTTACCCAACATGTAGCTAATCTGAGAAGGTGTCCCGGTAGAAGTTCCCACAGGAGGAGTCGAGGAACCAGGGACAGAAGGTGTGGTCGGCAAGGGAATCTCTGGAGTAGCGCTCACAACCAAAGGAGCAACCAACTGAAGAGGCACCACTAGAGGGGTCTCTTGATGGGAGCACACCCGAGGCACCACTGGTGGGGTCGCTTGAGGAGAGCCTACCTCGGGCGGCACCATTGGAGAAGTCACTGGGGAGGCATCACTCATCCTCACCACCTTAGGAGGAAGAGGACTCCTACTAGAGAGGCAGGACCCAATCTCCTTTCTATCTACTGCTGCAAAGGAAATAAAGTGTTATCTAGATAAAAGACACCAAGTAGAGGAGAAAAACACAAGAGAATCAACATATCTTTTCTCTTCAAGGAGGAACAGGCGGATCTTGGAGAAAGTTCACCAGCCCTGGCACCTACCGAAGGGGAACCACTGACTCCTCCATCTTTGAGCATGAGAGCTCCAAAGTCCCTTATAGGATGAGCCCTCACAGCCTGTAGCTTCCACTCTTGGTCCTTGGAGAGCACAGGAGAACCTGCAAGAAATGTGGTGAGTACATAGTCCACACAAGGAATGTGTTAAGAGAAGAGTAGGAATATAGGGCGTACCAACTTTCTTTGGAGCACCCCATCGTGTCGGTACCGATGCCCTATCAGCATCCGAAGCCCACTCTCCACCTACGAATATGAAACGAGACTTCCAACTATGACAATTGGAGGGCAGTCCAGTAATCAACTTGCCTCCCCTTGTGGTAAAATAGTACCAGCCTCGGTTAGGAGCAGGAGTCTCACTCGGGTAATAAGCTGCATGAAATTCGCCAGGAGAGGCATCCTCATGGTGCACCTTCCTCCATAATACTAAGAAACCCAACAACACTCTCTAACTGTTGGGAGCCAACCGCCCAAGTGTCAGTGAAAAGTAATTTAGGATGCGACTAACGGAAGGAGGCATGGGGAACCTAAGCCCAGCCTCAAGCATCTCCTCATAAATGACAATGTCACCAGAGGAGTCATCGCAAGCAAGCTCACCCATCTCAGCTCGATGGCACAAAATTGTAGGAGGAACGTGGTAGGCAGAGACAATCCGCAGAATATCAGCGTCTGTATTTAAAGTGCTAGAAATAAAACTTATTTTGGAACCATCACTGTCGGGAGCTACCTTGCCTCGGTGCTTTTTGTTGCGAGGGCGTGAAGTATGGCCTGAGCCATTACCCGGGAGATCTTGAGGAACCTGATTTTGAGAAGTTGCACTTGAAGGAACCGGACCATGAGCATGAACTGGATCACCTGGATGACCTCCCACAGTGAACCCGACATCATGCACGTCATGGTTTGCTCGCCTGAATGAGGTCGTCATAGCTTGGGCTCCCAAACTGACTGCATCTACGCGAGCAGGCTGCTCGCCCAAGCTGCCTAGCGCAGCAAGCACGCCCAGTTCAGCCCCTTGCTCGCCCAAGGCGCCTAGAATGGCTGTCTGCTCACTCAAATTAGCCTGTACGCCCAGATCAGCCCCCTTTTCTCCTCTTTGCTCGCTTAAATCAGTGCCCAAGTCATTCCCTGCACGCCCAAACTGAACCAGCACATCACTACCTCCAACCCGCTTGGCCGCCTGAGTTGCTCGCCTCTCTACCGCGCGCGCGCCAGCTGCGCGCCCAGGCAGCTCGCCCAAGCTGTCTAGATCCATATCTTCGGCGCCCAGGCTATCCAGATCAGCATCTTCGGCGCCCAGGCCATCACCTGCACAGGCTATTTGCCCCTTCTCCTTGGCGCCTACTCGCCCGAGCTCCCCTTGATCCATCCCTCTCGTGCCCAGCAGCGCGCGAACAGCGACACCAGGCAGCCCAAGCAGCGCGCCAATGGCAACAGCGCCTAGTGAGGCCTCCACCTCCACTCCCACTCCAGCGCCTAGCTCCTCCTCCTCTTCTCCTTCGGTCACTACAACTCCTTGATTACCTTCTTCATTCGCCTTGGATTCCTAGCACAACTTAAGAAGTTCCTTGAAGGATTTTTGGGAATAAAGCTCTCCTCCTTTCTCAAGATGGTATGAAATGGGTAGAATGAAGAAGAAAGCTCCTATTTATAGCCTAGGGTTTTTAAAGAGGGAAAAGCCCCAAATTGAAAATCAAGGGCTCTCTTAAAAATCCAAATAAAAATAGGAAAAGACTTGAGGTATCCTGAGAGATGGGATATATCACAAAGGGGAAGAGTCATCTATCAGAGGGAGTCTCCACCACCCAAAGCTCAAGATTCAAACAAATGCCCCATTTCCAAGTTTCCTTAGATACGGGGCATTGGGGGGCAAATGATGGGTCAGGCCCAAATGGTCCAATCCATGTGGAAAGTCCAAACTTAATTAAGAGCCCAAACTTATAAAGACCCAGCAAGCCCTAGGCGGTCCAAGCCCAATCAAGCTCATCAGGGAGCTACGTCACCAAGGGAGCATCCAGGAGCCTCACCCTCGCCGCCTTGGAAATAGTCAACCATTCCCTCGTCCTTTGACCGAATCTCATGGAGAGCACCATTACTGCCTCGCCCGTTGAGAAGAGGTCGCCAAGCTATTTAATTACCATTAAGTCGTCCCAATCCGTTATGACTATTAAGTTGCCCCAATCCGTTATGACTGCCAAATTAGCTATTTAATTGCTATTCATTATGAGACGACTATAAATTGTAAACCCCGCCAACACTTGGGGGGCATCACACTCAATCGAGCAAATGTCTCATCTTTCTTTCATAGCTTGTAACTCTCTGCTCTCTCTACACACTTGAGTTAATAAAATATCCGGTGACCCTTGCCCTTCAAAATGGACGTAAGTCACACTGACTGAACCACTATAATCCTTGTCTTGCTTTTGTCTCTATCTCTTACTTAGCAATTTTACTGTTCAATTGACAAGTAGTGTACAAACCCAATTTGTGCATCATCAGGACTCATCTAGCTTGTAAGTGAATCACCCTCCAGAACCATCATCTGAACCATCTCCTTGATAGTGACGTGTGTGTGTGTGTGTGCATATGTGCATATGTGCATCAAGTTTGATAGGTGCCATATATATACATTGGTTTGTATCTGTTCTTTTGTTTTATAGGTGCCATAGATATAGATCGGCAATTTGGTCTTAAATTTTTTGGGAAATCTATGCTATTATTTTTGTCCATGTGCTTGCTTGATCTAGCTCATATTAAGAAGGTTTGAATTAGGTGACACAATTGAAAGTTTGCTTGTTTAGTGACCGTGGTGCTACTCACTGTAGGTGTAAATTCCAATTCTGCTATGCATGTGGTTCAAAATGGAGTGACACTCATGGTGGTTTGCCAGAGATAATGATTGTCATCCCGGAAAGCTATTGGTTCATGGAGTTAAAATAACTCTTACGATGGTTGTAGGGCGTCTTCTTGGCAGCTCTGTCGATCTATTTAGTATTGTCTAGACTGTTAAAAGTGCATGTTGAAGTGTTGACACTGTCAATTTGTGTAGCCATGGACGTGCTATGACATGTATTTGGTATTTTTGGTGGAATATTAAAAAATGGGATGTATTAGTATGTTTAATGCTTTAAAGATTTTCTACTATTTTGTTTTGTCTTATTTGATGAGTTGATGGATGTATTGAGATAAAAAAAAGTTGATGCGTTTTTTTAAGTAGGGAATTAATATAGAACTATTAATAAATTCCAAAAATTCGACCACGTAAAAGTAATAAAAGCTAACTCCATTTTCAAAAAACAAGGTTAGACCCGACCCAAAGCAACTAACCAAAAATCCTCAAATCCAACTGGCTTAAAAAAGTACTATCTATCACACCCAAATTGGACTATTGGGATTATTTGAAGAAATTCAAACTTGAAAATTGAAATCAAGCCGCAACCCATGTTTTGTTTTTGGTGCTATCGCGAAAGGTAGGAAGCTGCAATCCGTTTTCATTTTCAATTAAACCATAACCACACCAACATATAAAAAAATAAACAAAAATATTCCCAATAATTGGATTGTTGGTGGCCCAAAACCAGGTCAATAGAAAATAGGGGAATTTGGAAGCCAGTACAAAAATTTAGACTTAATTGAGCTAAACTACATTAAAAAAACTTATTTGACCATAAGTGCATTTTTTTGAAAAAAGTCTAAAATACCATTTATTACTCCATTACTATCTCACTCTCTCTCACATTGATAATTTATCTTTTTTTTCAAATATGTAAAGATTTGATTTAATTTTTTCATCTCTCTCCCTTATTTTTTTCTCTCTCTCACTCTCTCTCCCCTATTTTCTCTCACCGTCACTCTTTCTCTCCTTACTCTCTCTCTCCTTATATCAACCCAATTTTTTATGTAATGGTAAACCCAATTTGGTGTATATAATTGGTGTAATCATGACGTAATACTAAATAGTGTAACTCTTTGGTTTATGTAAACAACTGAATGATAAGTTGGGTTAGTATTGTAATTTCATGTAATTGTTTGATGTAACTCTTTGGTTTATTAGAACACATGAATAACTGTTTAATGTATTATAGGACAATTGTAATTGATTGGTGTAACTGATTAGTATAATTGTGTTGTTGTAACGTTGATATAAAGAGAGAGAGAAAATAAGGAGAGAGAGAGAGAGAGAGAGAGAAAATAGGAGAGTGATGAAAAAATCAAATCAAATCTTTACATATTTGAAAAGAAAATAAATTATCAATGGGAGATAGAGAGAGAATAAGGAAGAGAACGAAGAGAGAGAGATGGAGAGAAAATAGGGAACAGATAGTGAGAGAGTAGTGGAGAGAGAGGGAGAAAGATGGAGAAAAAATAAGGGAGAGAGAGATAGAGAGAATAAAAATTATACATAATTTAAAGAAGGGTAAGTAGATAAAAAAATTTAAATGTCATTTGAATTTTTTACATAATCACAAGAAGTTTTATTAAAATTAAACTTAATAGAGTAAAATACTTATCCATACACTTTTTTGTCTAAAAAAATGTACCCACACCCTAAAAACTCTAAAAAAATATGCATTAGATCAAATGGGCCCACCAGAAATCATAAACTTTTGGCATTTAGGATAATGAAAATTCAAGCCTTAGAAATGAAATCAAAAAACACAAATACTCGAGCATTCTAAACTAAATCTTCTCTCAAGATGATGAGTTATAGATCATAGATTAACAATCATTCCACGGTTTTATGGGCTAATCACAAACATTGAACACTTAATAATAAAAGCATTGGATATGATTTTTTTTTTGTATTAACAACCATATAAATGAAACAATGGGTTGTCTTCCAACTACAAAAACAACATAAATATACCTGGATATAATTAAGTTCCGTTTGGTACAATGAAAAAATAGAAGGATGAAAATTTGGAGGGATAGATAAAACATCATGTTTGGTAAGGAAGGAAAATAAGAAGGATGAAAAAGTAGATGGATGAACTTTCCTTCCAACTCACCAAAATCAATCTCTCCAAAATTGGAAGGAAAATGAATGAAAAGTTAATTATTTGTGTTAAAATGTATCTTAATTGTCTATATTATGTATACATTAATTTCATATATAAATACAATGATACAATATGTATTCAAAACCAAGTTTATTACATGTTTTTTCTTTTACTCATTCCAAGAGTTGAATTTGTCCATCACAACTTATTTTAGTGAGTGGTTACATGATTTCGGTGTATTGCACATAAAAACTGAATAAAGAACTCCATATGCCCAATAGATATATGTTTAACCCAAAATGTTGGCTTAGGGGTGGCCTAAGCCTAATTGAGGCCCAAGGCGAAATTCTTATGAAGCCTTTTTAATTATTATTATGATAATATCTAAAATATTTGTTTGGTTATTTAAATATGAAAATACATTTGTTTAAAAGCTTTTTTTTTTATTTGAGATGCAAAATTACAATTTCAATTTTTGTATTCAATTTTTTTTTAGCATATCCTGAGAAAATCTTCTCAAGGCCTAATATATAGTTAATATAATAGTACTACATTTTAAGTCCAATGATAAACCCTCAAGTGATGTACTTCATATTAGTCTAGTGATCATAAACATAAATATGATTTTTGCACCTAGGTCTGAAATATTTACTATCAAATTTTAGTGGCCTTATGAATAATATTTTGTTTGATTGAACTAGCCATTGGGACGGCCTTGGTCGGCTTGGCAATCTGTCTCTTGTGCATTGGATGAACAGCAAGAGGGACTTCCAAGTGATAGAGAGAAAGAGAAAAAAAAGAAAAAGAGATGAGATGTGTGAGAAAGATGAGATGTGTGAGAAAGATGAGATGGGCAGCTGTTGGATGTCGTTGGCAGTGGCGTTTGAGAAGTGTGAGAGAAAATAGATGTGACTGTTTGGACAATGCAGCTTCGCAGAAGAGAACAAAGACAAAGAGAGTTGTGAGAGAGCATCGAGCGTGATAAAAAGAGATTTGAAAAACATATAGGAGAGATTTGAGAGCCAGAGGGGAAAATTTGGGATGACTATTAGGGCCAAGGGCGGAGCCAGGATTTTTGTTTATCCCGGGCTAAGCTAAGCATTCATACGACTAACAAAATATAAATGTAAACTCATAAAATTGTTTTTGTTCTTTTTCGTTCTTGATTTTCCATCCTAATAAAGTAGATAAGGGCTGAAAATTAGAGAAACAAACCAAAGAAACAAATCAACAAGATTGAAGGACCCAACACTACACTAAACATTATAATTTCATGTTCATTACCATTCCTAGGCCTCACACATTTCATTACCAAATCTAATTTCATGTTCCTCAACCCCAAAAATCACCTAGGAACATATCATACCCAAATTGCACCCAAATTGCACGTTCATCTCCTTTCAAATTTACTATTTTCATAACTGCACAACTACGAGTTTTAATTTTCCCCTTTGGTTCTGTGAGTGTGTCTCTGTGTATATTGGGGATGAAGGAACAGAGAGTCCTATAGGTTTAAGTCTCTGTGTATTACAACACTCCTATAGGTTTAAGTCACATCAAAATAAAACAAAACAAAAACAAATCAAATTCATTCCCAGTAGGTGATGCCCAACATCCAACAAAAAATGGGCAGTACATATTTTGGTGTTCTTAATTTTTCATCCTTCCTACGGCATAGTATAAAGCTGCTCCGTTGATGTATTTTACTCATAGAGTTTCTAAATATACTTGACTCCTTTCAGGCCCAGCCCAATCCATTGTATGGGATGCAATGGTACCATCGAAGAAGAGGACTGGTGTCAATAGTCCAAAGCCATCTCCGGTTGAGAAACTTACTAAAGATTTATGTACCATCTTACATGAACAACAGTCGTCATACTTCTCTGGATCTTCTGAGGAGGATTTGCTTTTTGAGAGTGATAAACCAATGGTATCTGTTGAGATTGGACATAGAAGTGTACTTATTAGGCATCCGAGTTCAATAGCTCGAGAAGAAGAATCTGAAGTTAGCTCTCTTTTAGTTGATAACAAGCTACACCCCACCAATGAGGCATATTCATGGTTGTCTACCTTTCCCGTGCACATTAATAACAAGGGTGTCAACTTTCCAAGTCCAGGGATGGGGAAAATCAAGAAGGGTTCTGGACAAGTAATGGAACAAGAACAAATTAAAAGGTACTTCCTTCAATAAATTTAGCTCAAAGAAGTAGTATTTGCATTAAATCTCCAACGAATTGTTGCTATTTCTGTAACGCCCCAAAATCACCCTTGGACGACATTACTATCTAAAACCATTCACATCATGAGAGCGACTAATAAATTTCATCAACAAAGAAACTTTCATTCCTCATCCAAAAGAATAGACCAAACCATGACCATTACATCCAAAAGAATGTGCCCAACTATAGCAATTACATTTCAAAAATCAACTATTAACTTGCAGCGGAATAACAAAAATATTAATATGAACAATATTCTCAAAAGGGATCTCCTCGTCTAGAACGTAATAAGAACGATCCTATATAGTTTCCTCCGGATCTACATGCCCATCAGCTTGAGCTTCCCAAGGCACCTGCTCGTCAACTCCGAGCCCTCCTTCTAAATCATAATCTGAAATATATTATTGGTAGGGGGTGAGCACTAAGCTCTGTAGCAACATCCTCCCAAACTCAAACAAGGTTTAGAAAACATGTAAACCAGTCGGTCTCATTTCACAAATATCATATAAATAACTTTTGAAGGAAAATCGTGACATTTTAATAGATCTCTAGTTTACGAACAACAATAAAATTAAACGGAGAGATGAAACCGATTACCAACATGGAGCCATACAATTTTTCAAAAGTAAACCAATAACCCACACATGGTATAATATTGTTCTCTTTGGCATGAGCATCCTTACAAGGAACCTCTCACCCTCAAGGTCTTGTTTCTTTGGCGTGAACATCCTTACAAGGAACCTCTCACTCATGTTTATCAACACAACCATACAAGAAATACAATTATCCACAATTTCTCAAAAATAACAAGCCATTCCCAAAAATCCCCAAATTTCTCATAAAGTAGCACAATAGAGACAATGTGAGAAAATATACAAGAGATCCTCATAAATATCATTTTGTGGTTCAATTTCAAGCACTAAAGTTTTTGAATTCAAGAATCAATGAAAAATCAAGAGAAAGACCATTTTTCCTTGAGAACTAGGGTTTGAGACCAAGAAAAGAGTTTTAATGGTGATTCCACCATAACATTGTTTAAAACATGACCACATTTGCATAAATATCAAGAATCAACAATTTCATAGCAAGTATATAAGATTTAGAGTCAAAAGAATGTATATATATGTATGCCCTAGCCTCAATGCAAGAGAATGGAAGAAAACCCCTACCTTCTTCTTCCTTAGTGTTCTTGAAAAACTTGAAGTTTTGATCTTCTTCAATGTGTAAATCCTCCCTTGATCTTGTGTTTTCCCCTTCTTTCCTCCTCTCTAAGTCTTCCTAGGGTTAGAAATGTTGAAATGATGCAAAGAGAGGCGTCCTTATGTATTTATAGGGTGAGAAATAGTCTCTTGTGCGCGATTTCTGAAACCCAGATTCGTCATTGGCGTTCGAACGGTCGTTGCTCCCAGTACTTTTGTTTTTCCATCAGACAAGAGTACTGGAACGCACTTTCGTTCGAACGTTTATTCACGTTCGAACGTCGATTCACGTTCGAACGTCGATTCACGTTCGAACGTCGATTCACGTTCGAACGTCATTTCACGTTGGAACTGAATTCCTGTTTTTGCTGAAACTTCCAGTGAAGTTTTGGCCTATTTAGAGATTGATTTGGAAATTTTTCGTGAAATACACTTTTGTAGCCCTGGAAGTCTACTATCTATTGTAAAAATTTCAGATCAAATGGACTTCAGGATAAAAATTCATGATCCAAACACTAAGGCAGTGTCTAAAATTCTTCTACCCAAATTTTCTCTAAAGTGTGCTTTCACTCCGGAATACTTCCTAGCTTCCAATACACACCCTATTACCTCGCCTAACATTTTTATTCCTACTCTTACAATCTACATAGTTCATGCATACATCATCACATATATTAGTATTTCAAAACATAATTATATTACTATATCAAGATACGGATGTGGGGGTTTACAATTTCTGTAAGAAGGAAACATGGAGAGACCGTCTGAGAGAGAGAAGAGACTGATTTTGGGGAAGCTTTGCAGGTGGGCTGGGTTGGGTTAGTTGGGTTGGATGAGATTTTTTTTGGGGGGGAGGGTGGGCTGGTACTTAGTGGTAATTTTTTTTTTTTTTTTACTCTGGGCTTCAGCCCACCATAGCCCACTAATGGATCCGTCCTTGATTAGGGCGAGAGTTGAGAGGGAATCCATGGAGTGAGAGAATGGGCTTTGAGTTTGGAAAGCAGAATATGGGAAAGAGCGGAGATGTGGGAGACGTAGGAAAAAATGGAAAGTATTAGGCGTGATTTAGAATAAATAAAATAGAAAGTATTACACGTAGGAAAAAAAAATTCAAGACTCATTTTAGATGTTGGATCAATAATCTGAAGATGAACTAAACCATCTTTTATATTGCGTTATTGTCTTTTGTCGAATATATTTATGTTTTGCCTTGAAACAATCTAAGTCTCTCTTTATCTCTCGAATCCAAAACTCCAAGGCCATGACGTTTGAAATATTACACGAAAATTCCCTAAGGTTTATAAGTATAGACTTTGTCGTCCCGTGGCATATCCATTAGAAAATTACATTCATACCTCCTGAAGTTTATATAAAACTTAGACCTCTCAAGTTTGAAATATTATATTTAGACCTCTTATTAGTTATGAAACTAACAGATTTAACCAAATTACTTCAATTAAAGATAGAAGATATTGTGTCCATTATAGTTTGATCCCTTATTTGATTTTTTAATTTTATTGCAATAGACAATATATTTGTATTCAAATGAGTGTTAAATTAAGTTCTTTGACATATTTATACCGATTATTATTTTTTCCTCAAAAAATTGACATTTTGTTTAATTTTTATGTTGGATGATATAATGGAATATGCAAATGTGTTAGTTAAACTTATTTCATATGTTCATACTTGATGGTAAAACTGACCTAAGGTGAAAAGTCCATGTAGTCTAAGATGCTCTAGGTATGTCATTCATCTCCTCTAAACGTCGTTCATACATTTAAATCACTTACTGATTTAGGCATGAGAGAGTCGACCCCTAGAGTTCCCCTTCATCTCCGATTTTTTTTTATTTTTTTAGGTGATCAAAATCTAACAAACTGACGTGAAGGTTATTCAAATTTTTGCATCAACAGTATTAATTATAATTTTTTAAGGAAAATTTGAACTTTTATTTATGATTTTATTTTAATAAATGACATATTAGAACATGAACTTTGGTTGTTAAATTTAAAATATTTGATATTCTATCTTTAATTAGAGTATTTTTTATCTAAATATAATAATATTTTATACTTAAAGGGTTAAAGTATTATGTGTTTTAAATTTTAGGGATCTAAATGTAATTTACTAACAGGCTTATAAGTTTAGGGGTTTTGTGCGTAGTATTAAGTAACAAACCTTAGACCTAGGTGTAATTTTCCTTAGATTTTAAAACCCCACACCATCAACGAGCCCTCTCTCTGTCCCTATATATTTCCCTGTTCTCTCTCCATATTTTTCTTCCGTGTCTCTCTATATTTTTCCCTTCTCTCTCTGTCACGAAACATTTCGAAGCAAGCGACCTGTCTTTCTTCCCTTCTCTGTTACGAATTGATAAAACACCTCTGTTCAATCCGTGAGCCCTAGCTTTTCAGAGGAGGAGAATCGCCTCCACTACCACTACACTCCAGGGAATCAATTAGGCCTGTAGAGACTCTCAACGTGCATATAAACCAGGTTAGGTTCTTGGATTTTCACTCCATTTCCACTCTCCATTCTATGGTTTTATGTTATGTTTGTTTGCTGGCAATTTTTGGGGTTTGAAAGAAAATGTGGATTGCCGGAAATTTGGGGATTTCCAATTCATAAGAGTGCGGTTTTGTTCCAGTCGGTCTATGCCAATAAATAGATTTTGTTCGTATGCATTCAGCAGGTGACATTTACTTTTAGCGGTTTTTATGTGAAGACGTCCCATTAGATAATGAACAGAGTTCCAACCATCATCGATTGACTGAATTGGACATGTCATCAACACACCTCAATGCTATGTCGCACTTGAGGGATACAATGGCCGCGAGTATGTGGGCAGCTGTTTCTCGTGGTGGTTGAACTTTTATGTTGTTTAAGTGTTATTACTACTAGTACACTGCCATTATGTAATATTAAAGCACACTTAAGTGTTATTACTAGTACATGGATGCTATGTAATATTATTTGTATTATGTTGGATATCATAATTATGTGTGATGACATAAACTACATGGTTGTTTTTCATTTATGTAATTTGTTGATTGGAATACATGTTAATGGTATTTGATTTTTTTTTTTTGATAAATTGTAGAGCACGTGATAATGCTACAGGTCCTTTATGCGCATGTGGTGTTGGCCACATGAAGGTTTTCAGAGCTCATACAGTGAGAAATGATGGCCGTTATTTTTATAGGTGTCCATTTAGTAGAGACCATATGAATGCATTTATTTGGGTTGATGAATACCAACACCGCTTGCAGCCAGTTGTCTATCGTAAGGGTTGACTCATTTGTTTATGTTGTGGGTGTAATGTCATTTGGTGTTTTTTCGTGTTGTTTTTAATTGTGATCAGTATGGTGGAGAAGTGATTACCTCTCTCATGTAATATAATGTGGAGTTTGTATGTACGAACAATGGTCTGTATTATGTTATAATTTGTAATATAATGTTCTGCCAGTGAAATATTCAATCCAAACATCATCTCTGTTTTCATTATTTTCTATCTTACTGTCCAAATATGTTTTTTGTTTTTTCTTCTGCAAAACAGTTTTTAGAATTATATAACCAAACAAGTTCTGCGACACTAAAACCAATTTTCAAAAATGTCTTATAAAACAATTTTCAGATACTGTTTTTTGAGACGTAAACCAAACAAGCCCATAACTTCCTTATTCTGGTTTTTCTGGAAGGCAGTGGGAGGTTAGTCTTTGTTGTTTCTCCCTCGTTAGTAGCATAATTATTTATGTATGAGTTTGGATGTTTTGTATGGGGAATGATTCCTGCCATGTTGTTGGGCTTCTATTTTCAAACATGGTATTGTGATGTTTCCTCTCCATCAAGTAATTTGCCTCTTTTTTTTTCCTTCTCAAGGTGCTAGTTCTCTGGTGTGGCACACTATGACGTCGGTTTTGGTTATAACTATGTTTTACTGTTACTGAATTGTTTTCAGTTTATAGGTAAGTATTCGTAAAACTATTTTATTTCCCAATCATTGCAAACTATTATTTTTCAAACTTGGTTTATCTCAAAATTGGTTAACCTACTAAGAGCATCTCCAACAACAAAATGCATTTTACCTACTCAAAAAGTAACATTTTCTATTTTAGCTACTCACTTTTTCAATACGCACTCCAACAGATTTTCTATATTTTTAACTACTCCTTTTAAATATTATTTCTAATTCCTTTTATATTATTTTTTTTGGGAATAGTGAAAGGGAGAAAGAGAGAGAAAATAATATAAAATATGTTTACAAGTTGCTATAGTGATACTCTATATTTAGAGTATCACTGTAGCAAAAATCTATTTTACAGTATGTGAACATAATCTGTTGGAGCATGATTTTTGGCTTTTATTAGCTAAATTTTAGCTATTTTGCTCTTTTGAAGCATACGTTGGAGATGCTCTAAGCTTGTTGATGCTCACCCTACTTTATTTACCTCGTTCATGTAGTACCTAGCTGTCCAGAGGAAAAACCTATTTGGGTTAGGGTTCTTGATGGAATTGGACTTTGTTCGGAGAAGGAATAGAAAATGTTTTTTAATGAATTGTAGTTTGACTTCAGAAGTTTGTATTATGGAGTTTTGAATTTTAAATACATGATATATATTTGATTGTTTTTGTTTACACTGAAACTCATACCTCTGGTTTGAGTTGAGAGTTGGGGTCAGGGTGTGACATTTGTACGTAGACATCTGAATTTCCCATGGTATTGGACAAGAAAGTTTGATTTATTTTTTAATATTCATGTTGTTAATTTTTGAAGAAGATATTCCTTTAACTAGTTTTCTCTCTGACTCTCTCTCCTCTCTTTTCGTGGACACCCCTTAGTTCGACTTGAATGCAAACCGGTTTGTATAGCCTAAGTTCAAACATCTAATCAACTATTGTGCACAGGTTGAGGGTGCTCAGGTTGGGTTTAGTTCAGTTGATTGTTTCATATCTAGGGGGGATTCTGGGCTAACCCCTCATACCATCCAACTTGTCTAAGTTGCGCACCTACTATTTTATGCATGTTTTTTAGGACCTATTCCATTCTACCAACAACTAAAAAGAAAATGTAAAGGAAAAAAATGAGATGTGCTGAATAAAAATGTTAGGCTGGCACCATAGCCACATGCAAGAATTTGCCCTAAAAACATTTAGTTTAGGGAGAATTATATCCAAACCCTCTGAGATTTGTCACTTAATCACTTAGATCCCCTGTCATTTGAAATATTACACACAGACGCCCTGAGGTTTGTACACGTGTAACACTTAGACCCCTACCGTCTTTGTTAGTCTATCCATTAATAAATTACACTCAGACCCTCCGAAGTTTTAGGCATATAATGTTTAGACTCCTCAAGTTTAAAATATTATGTTTAGATAAAAAATATTCCAATAAAAAATAGAATATCAAATATTTTAAATTTTATAACTAAAATTCATGTTCTATTATGTCATTTATTGAAATAAAAATCAAAATTTTTCTTAAAAAAATCACAATTTTTTTTTTATCAATAAAAAATCATAATTAGTATACAATTATACTATCTATTGGAATAAAACTAAAAAACCAAACAAGAAGTTAAATCGTAATGGATACAATATCTTCTATCTTTAATTGGGATAATGTGGTCGTTTAATTGATTTCATTAGTTCTGTAACTAATAAGTTTTCTAAGTGTAATATTTTAAACTTGAGGGTTTAAGTGTTATATACCTATAAAATTTAGGGGTTTTGGGTATAATTTACAAATAGATTTATTAACGAACATTGACGACAAGGGTCTAAATGTTATGCGCGTACAGATTTCAAGGGGTCTGTATGTAATATTTTAAATGTCAGGGGATCTGAGTGATGAAGTAACAAATCTTAAGGGGTCTGGATGTACTTCTGCCAAACTTTTAATCTCACTTTGCAATAGGAGGCTCATATTGCTTAGTTAAGTGCCTTATCCTTTCAAAAATAAACATTATATCGTTCACAAAACTTATATGGACGCATTTTAAAGGAGTTTCAGAAGTTTTAGTCCCTCAGAAAAATTTATTTCATTTCTAAAAAGTTTAATCATTTTTATGATTATCAACAGAAAAGGCAAACCATGGAAATCAAAGAAGCCAAATGGTCCAATCTCATTAGGACTACTTTTAGCCCAGTACTAAAGAAAATACAACTAAAATGGGGTTTAAATTAAACGTTGCCGCGCAAACCAATTAGGTAGTCCAGTTTGGTTCGCTTGACAAAAGTACTAGCTCCTCCAGATAAGTTTGTTGGTAATCTCTTCCAACTTTGATCACCCAGTTATTGCTGCAAATTAAAAGTCACATACCAGACCTAAGTATCATAATCTTTTATTCTAATTTTCAAACCCACGTAAAAATGGATGCCAAGTTTTACTCTGAGGTAGCCCAATTCTAGTTGCAATTCGGGTGTTTGAAATGTCTCTTCAGGGGCTTAACTCTATACCACATTTGTGTTTTCTCATATATAGGATTTAGGAATGTTTTAGATCATGACTCTGCATAGACCCTTGTGGGCGCTTGAGTTTTAGTATGATTTTGTTGGTGCGTACCTATTTTATTTATTTATTCAGGTTGTTACATGTAGTTAAAGTAATGAGCTTAAGAATGGAATATGAAAATGGGGCGGAGCTTGGGAGTTTGCTGAAAATTCTCCCCCCTGTAGAGTTCTGTTGCATTTATGGCTCCACCCTTCATCCAAATAATAGTGACAAGGTTTTTCCTTTTCTCTTAGTCCTTGCCCTTCAACTTTCTTTTTTGGGCCTTTTATTTTGTCTTAATGACTTCTATATCTTAAACTCTTTTTTTGTGTTGCTGTTACTATGTAGTCATCCATGGTAGATTACGTTCTTGGAGTATTGGATCCTCAACAATGGCACTCTGAGGTGAATGCTCTTACAAAATCAACCACCTCCCCCCCTTGTTTCACTGTCCTTCCTCCATATTAGAGAACAAAAGATGTGACATTTTGTAGACTCTAATTTGTTTCTTTGGCATTCAAGAATCTGAAGATGAACCATGATCATTATGCATCATGGATGGTGCACCTCGGTGGAGCAAAATTGGTACTTCTCTTTCTTTCTTTCCCTCACGCTTTAGAATTTGTGCTTGATGCCTTTAGGCTTTAACACAATATATTCTTGATTGGTTGTCCTAGATTACTAAAGTTGCTGATGGAGTTGGTGTTGGTGTTCACTTCAACCCATTTGTTTCTTGGAAAGACAAGGTATCCGCCACTCATGTTTCCACACATGGTTAGTGTGCATGTTCCTTGTCCTCTGTTTTGTGAATTTGTGTGTGCAAGAGAAAGAGGAGGCGAGAACAGTCGCAGTGTATTGCATGTTGGTATTACTATTACTTTGTTCTATATGTTCGTATTCATTGCATTTCTGAAATTCTCACCTCGAGTAGCTTTGACAGATGTTCAAATATGGCGTTGTTCGAATGGATGACTTGATTCAAGACATATCAAAGTGGGAGAGGTTCTACTTGAGTGGTCGTTTGCAGAAACCTGTATGCATTTAGTTATTGGATCTCTCTTATCTATTTTTTCAACTGGAAAATAAGGCACAAAAAATGTCTTCGTCTACTTAATATATGTATTTGTTTGAAGTAAAACAAGACTTGATAATAATGCTATTTTCATGGGGGTATATCGTACTGCCCCCCTCCTACCTTGTCTATCAGTGATGAGTGCTTTTCACCAGCAATTAATGGAGGTTATATAATTGTCGAAGTAGAGCTTGAAGCTATTCATGTGTTTATATCGTGACAGGTGCAAGATATTCACTTCTTTACAAAACATAACCGAAGTTTAAATAACGTGCTGATCAATCATGAGGAAACTCAAAAATAGTTCTTAACTTATTACGTTTCATCTTCTCCTAAGTAGACTCTGAGCCAGTAAGACCTACAGAATTACAATAATATTCAACTACTAGACTGTGTTCAAAGCATATAGTCTTTCTTGGACTATAAAGTTGAACTTACTATCACCTGCAAATCCAGAGTTAGATTATGCCATTTTTTGGAATTGCTTAATACTGATTGCCAGCATATACAACTTAGAAGTAATGTATGCTAAAAAACTCGGATTATGTGTAACATCAATTGAATGTGGAAAAAAGACATAAAGCATGTACCCCCACACTTAGGAGGACCCAAAACAGCGGGTATAAAATCTATAGGCTAAGTAGCTCAATATAGACATTGATGTGCCATGGTTGATTAATGGCTATGCATAGAAATCCTTTGTCATATGGACAGACTGGGAAACTTGTCAAACATTCTTGACATTCTTATTTTGCTGTTAAAGTAAGATCTTCTAGATGGGTACCCCAATAAACCATAACCATAGATTCTAAAACTTCTAAATGAAATCTTGAAGATGGGCACCTCACTCTGAAAGTTGGAAATTTGAGGTGGGGACAAAATCCTTTTTTCCCTCACTTGCAGTTGGATTATGGCGTGATGATGTTCTTCAAGCTTAAATTATTTTTGACTTTTTAAAATGCTAGGAATTATTGGCTATTGTTTTGTCAGAAGACTCAGAACCCAGTCAGGAACAAGGGTGAAGTTTTGGTCGAATTCTTTATGGACAAGGTTTACAATTGTAAGAGCTTCTCAATGTAATAGTGAATCACTAGGTGAGTGTTGATGAGGTGGGTGTAGTGGTGGACAAAGGAGTCTGCTACTTAAAAGGTCAGGTCTATTCTCTATAGCATGTTACTTTGTCTTCTAAATTTCATATGATGGACTTGCTATGTTAAACATAAACTTCATCTGTGTCCTATGATTGTAAACTTAGATACAAATTTTGCGTGGAGACATGCTCCTGCAATCAGCACTTGTCCCCAAGTCCATGCAACAGTGTGCAATCTGTTCTTAATTTGAGTGATTACCCAATCTAATTAGACGTTAAAAATATATTAGTGCTTAAGTTGAGTAGTTTGTTCTTTGTTTTTTCCTTATTTTGGGTGGGGTGGATGGAGGGGGTGGTATCTTCTTTGTTCTGAGCAAGTTTGTGCTGCTCTTTCTAGTTTCTAATCCTAGACTGTGTGTTGGTTTGGTTGAAGATCTCTCTTGAATAGGCACAAACTTGTGTATGTATCAACGTGGGCAGAGCCACATTTTGTTGCATGATGCAATGAACCTAGGGATTTCTACAGCTAGGTGATGATTTTTTTTTGAGGCATTTATTCCACAAAATTTGCATGCATTATCTCTCATACTATCCCTATGTGTTGGTTTTATGTTAATTGCAGGACATTATCTCATATACATTTATATCTGACATCAGGGGTGTCACCTATCTTTGTCCTTCCAGGTTCATATACTTGTGGATAATTTTGAGATTGGAAATCTGAACTCTGTCAATCTGAGGGCTGCCACCTCTGCTGCTCTCCTCCTTCTGCCATCCAAATTCACTGAGGTGCTTCTTTTTCACCTTTCAATAATTTAGGAAGCATTCATATTTAAAAGTTTGTGTACATGCAGGAAGATCTGTATGCCAAAATATGTAGCCTATCATACATGGGTGACTTGCGAATGTTTTTTGCAGAAGACAGAAATAAGGTAAGGTTGATTTTGGAAGTGAAAGTATCCTAGGTTCTGGTGGCATCAATATATTGTGCCTCTAACAACAGGCGCTTGAATTTTTCTGTATTGGAATAGTTGGTGATATTTATTTCTAGACGATAGAGGTAATATTGGTCAGACTTGTGAACCTCTGAAGGACAAAAAATTGTTGCTTTTGACAAGCATACCAATAGAATCTCTGCTATTGCTGAGATATGTCTTCAATTATAATTTGGGACTATTTTTACTCTTTTTTGGATAACTGCTCATTGCATATATTTGTTGTTTTGGATGTGTTATTGATGCCTAACAGCTGATACAGCACTTCCTTGACCTGAGGAGGTTAAATGACCAGCATTAGTTCTTCGATTCTATTGAAGTTGCTCTTCTTTTATCTACATACCTCCCCCAGGTAAAGAAGATTGTACAAGGGCAGTTTGATTTATTCCGGGAAATGTATAAGCCATTTCTAGAAGAACATATGACTAAGAATTTGTTGACATTGTCATCATCTGCTGATCATCAATTGAATATATCTCAGGTCTGTTCGTATTCTCAAGCTCCTCTACCCATAGCTGCGTTAATTTTTTTGTGGTTTGATGTTGATTATACTTTTGAAGTGAGCTCAACTATTCATCGTTGTTAATTATTTGGACAATCAAATTCCTCTGGGACTCTAACTGCAGCATAATTGGCCATAAGATATTTGTATATTCATTGTGAAACTAGACATTATTTTTTTTCCCAGCAAATCAAATGTGATTACTAGTAGGGAAGCAATATTAGTACCAGAAGGTCCAGAACCATATCCAATATGCATAAATGCATATAGCTAATTTCTTATTGGTCATGTAATTTTAGTGTTTTAGTGTGTATCTTCAGCATTTCCAGGATGCTGATAAACATGGACAAAACATCATTTATGGTTACTAAAGTAGAAACCTTCATCAGGCTATTTATCTGAGCTGTAAAATCCTGTAACTTATGGTCTGCGTTTTTCATTTTTTTGAAGTGGGAGTTGAATATAGGAATCTTTGGATCCTATCCAACAAGTTGATGTCGTGCTGCAAGTTTTATTACTTGAAGTTAATTGAAAAGATTTAATGTTCTTTTCTGTTTTATGGAAGTCATGTTGTCTAATTTTGGTCTGGTGTCATCTACACACACTTTGTTTCTATGACTATTAAAATTAGTTCCATATGAAAACTGCTGACTAAAATTTCTTGCTTTAGGATGCAAATGATTTTTAAAATAATGTGCTTATGGTGTTTACATGACCCCAAAGAGTCTGATATGTTTGATTCCCAACACCAGGATTGTCATTTGTCTGCTGCTTCCTCCCTTGTGTCTTCTCTTCCTCCGAGGGTAAGAAGTGAAATGGGGATGAAACTAGGCGAGAAAAAGAAATTGGATGAAAGTGGTATGTGCGCTCCAATAGGGACAACTGGTTTCTGAATTATTCATGATGCAACGTTCTATACTAATTCTGTTCCTGAGGCAGATCTCTTAATGGTTTTTTGATATTTTGAAGTTCTTTGATGTTTCCTTTATGCATCCCTAGTAATAGCGGATGATTGCATCACATCACATTCTCTTTGTAGGTCGAGTTATACGTGAAGTTGTGTTTAGTTCTAGAGAGGAGGTTGCAAACTGTCTGCAGAAGCTTGTGAGTCGTAGGGTTATGGTTTCAAGTGCAAGGCAGGCTGTTGCTGGTTTTCTGACAGTTGGCGCTGTTCATGGAGTCAGATATCTAGCTAATAAAATGCACAAGGCTTGGAAATCGTGGACATAATCTTTGGATTTCTTTACTTTTCTTTCAAGTGGGATGAGTTTGTGTGCTCTGGCTGGAAACATGGAGAAGTTCCCCCATGACATTCAACACAAGGTTTTTCCAACTCAAGCTTAGTGAGATCGTCATGATTTGCTGGTAACTTCCTCCTCCCCATCACCTGGAGATTAGAGAATTTAAGGTGCAAGGATTAGTTTATTTGTTTTTTCTTCTTGGTTCTGCTTCATGCAGATGTTGGTTTTCTTCTATTTGAGGGTTGAGGGATGATTTTCAAATGGCGAGAAAGAAAGTTTTGTATCAATGATACATGAATGCGTGTTTTTCGCTTTCCGAAACTATAAAATTCTTGAATTTTTCAGTAAATTCCTGCAATTTTTTCCCCTTGTAGATGTGCAAATTATGCCATCATATTTTCACTTAATTTTTGTAATAGAAGTGTCTCATGCATGAACCATGAGATTGCAGAGTGATAATTAACAGAACCAAGCAATGAATCAAGATATAGGGTCCTAACCAAAGGGTCTTTAATCCAATGGTATTTCTTGTTTTATGAATGTTTTACTTTCTTGAGATCAAGGGTTCAAACTCTCTCTCTCTCTCCCCCTCCAAAAAAAAAGGTATAGGGTCTTGATCCAAATGAAAGGTAAATAAGCCAGGTAATACTTTCTTTCTTCTTTCTTTTCACTTAGCTGATCAGAAGGCCACCTAATTCAGTAGTTGGCTATCAGGCCTATGATGACCAAGGTCATGAACTTTTCTGAAGCAGAAGAAGAGTTGATGGTAAGGGTGGCAAATTTTCATCCGACATAGAATTAATGAATTAGGGTTGATTAAATCTTGACAATAATTAAAAAATGACACGATTCAATAACTAGATTAATAAAATAACCTAATTTTGACACAACAAACTCTTGTAATGTATATTGCATGAAGAAAATATAACCTTTTTTTTATTTATAATTTTCTTTATGAGGTATTGTACAAAACCGACTGGAACAAAACCCTTTTAATTGATTTTGCTCTTTTAATTGATTTTGCTAGGATATGGATCAAATGCGTTTTTAGATGAAATGGTACTCGTGGGAGTCGTGTTAATCTTGGTTCATAGGTTATGCTGATTAATTTAAACACAACACAATAATAAATATATTTAATTAATTATCAGAACATTTAACAAGATTAGATAAATGTATATGGTTAGAAACGATTAATATTCAATAGATACCTAAAATCACACGATCCAAACACGCAAATGGGTCATACCTAGGTGATAAGATAAGGATGAAAAATTGAAGCCAACATATCACTAAGGATGCTGTGCATTAATATATTATTATTGACAATAAATCCGTACTTGAAAATACACTGTAACAACAAAAATCGAATTGATAAATGGATGGATCTTATCAACGTTAAGCAAGTTTTGATATTGGATTCCTCCTTCCTGACTTCAAATTCAAATCGTCGAATTGATCCGCTTATGAAATTTCCTTAGAGAGCATACCTTCATAGCTACCGACACTTATCAGACACTAGTCGGATACTCCTTTATTAATGTCCATAATTAAAACATAAAGAAGTTTAATTTTGGGTATATATTCAACGTTTATTTAGTAACGTGTCCAACACATCTTTATGTCTTTGCTCATCATAGAAATATAAAAAAGTGTTGAAATATAGGTAAAAAAAGATTAAAAATTTGACATGTTCTGCTATGAAAGAAGATATGACTGTTAGACTAGTCCTGCAAAGTTATACCAGAAATCCACTAATGAAAGCAATAAATAAATAAAAATAGGAAATTGAGAACATAAAAATAATCATTATGGTTGTATCTGTCTGCTAGGTAATTTGTCCAAAAAATTTGATAATTATTGACTACTATAATTTTTTAGTCTAAAAAATCCATAGTAGTTGACTAGACAAAAGATTTACCACACAAAGTATTGAATTTCTTATAAATAGTATTAGAGCTATTTTTGTATTGATTACAAACCATATAATCTGTCCGCTATAGAACATAATTATTTGGAAACCTTGTGTCCTACTTTTTTTTAAAAAATGCTGTGCCACGTGTCTGTATCCTTGCTTCTTAAGTCTTTATCATATGCGGCAGCATCAGGTGTCTCAGCAGTGTTCCATTGTCGGATACATGGAATTTGCAGTAGAAACTCCTGAGTGCTTACCCAAGTATAGAACCAGGAGACCTTGCAGCATTTGCAACAGCAGGGAACATACTTCTTGATTGCATGGTTGGAAATGCAGCAACTGCTAGATCATGGACTCCTTACTTCACAGACTCTTTTGGACTGACACCCAAATTCATTGTATATGCATACAAATCCCAAAGGTGAGTCTGACTTCCTGGACCCAATTGCTGTTGGAGTTCCTGGAGATTGCAGCGACAATTGCCATGATCAACACACAAAAAACATCAGTGGATTGCATTTGTTATAAGTACGATAGTAATGAGATTTAACCTTTTCTCTCTTGTGGTTCTGAAGAGATCTTCCAAGCAGCAGTTGTATGTTTTGCTTATGGAGAATTTGGCAATATTGTCACAATGGCAAAGGAACAAGAAATCCATCAAGAGATATACCATTAGGGTTGCTTGGTCAATGTCAATGATCACGATTACATACTGCTTCATGGCACTTGCACAGAGTATGATGCTGAAGTACACAGAAATAGACCCCAACATAGCGTATTCTGCGTTGAATTTCAGTGTGTGGGGGTGAAGTGGACAAAGTACCTGGCTGTTCTCGATGCTCTCAAGGGATGATCACTATAGTTTTTGTAGGAGCACTGGGGCAAGCACAGTATGCTCTCATACTTCATGAGCCCACAGGATTCCACCATGGTTTGCTCCATCCACCTAAAGAGAGAAATCCCTTTGAATGCCACACTCAATTACCATTTCCAATGCTTGTATTGCTTTCTTTTCAAGATTGGATGAGTTGACAAGTTTGTTGTCTGTGAACACACTTTTTTCTTCATAATGATGGCAGTTGCGATTCTTGCGAGGAGACACTGTAGACAAGGAATCGCTCCTTGAACGGCGGTCATCTTTTTGTTGATCATTACTGCTTCCTCCATGGGGACTTTGGCATACTGGGGAATGAATACACACTGGTTGGGTTGGTTAGACCATCACTGTTCCTCACTGATTCTTGAGTACGGTTTTCAATTTTTTGCCGCAGCAACAAACACCGGAAGTCTAGGGAGTTTCCCTTGTTCCATGGTTCCCATCCTTGCCAATTCCAACAAATTTGTTTCTCGTGGGATCACTGGAGCTCAGGCTTTTACAAGCTTAAGCATCAGCAGTGCTGTAATGCTGATTTACTATATTTTTAGTCTCTATACAACTTTTGACGTAATTCATCAGCAATGCAAGAAAGAATCACCAAAAAAATCTTAAGGAAGTTGACATGGAAAAAGAAGGGCCTTAAAGTTGTAAAACTCCTCCATAACACTTCAAAAATTCTTCCATGAATGCAGTTCTGCAATTGAAAATATTGTATCAAACTTCTGAAATCAATCTTCTAAGTTAGGATCAAGTTCTCAACAATGACAAGAAGAATATATTACACATCTAGCAGTAATATTTAGTGGAGGCACTTCTAAGAAATATCACCACTAACCCAACTTGATCCTTGAAAGTGATTGCATAGGAATACTGGGAACCTTCTCTTTCTCTTTCAGTGGGAATGAAATCAATCAATGAAGAGAGAGAACTTTCAATAGGAAGCAGAAGTAGAGCGATGGGAGTTCTGTTGGAATAAAAATCTCTCAATCTGATCTTGAAAGATTGAATTTTTCTCTCCTGCCATCGGTTGTCCAAAGGGTCAGTCGTTTCGGTAGAGAACGGGCCAAGCAACTTTCATCAATCAATCTAGTAGCATTTCCCGTGTCATCTCTTCTGATCTGTATCAAGGCTCTAGGAATACCACCAGGTTATTTTGGTAACAAAAACCTTTCAGCTATTGATAAAATGATTTCAGGCTTGATTAACTGGAAATTCCTGATGCCTCCGTCGAGCTCATAAAGAGAAAATGAGGACACCACTTTTGGTACGGCCAAAAAATAATAGTGAGAGTGAGAATGATATAAAAAGGAAAAATTGGATTTACGGAAGAGGAGAAAACAGAAGGGAAATATAAAAAGAAATTAAGGAAAGAGCAATGGGGTTTAGAATCTTTTATCATCGAAATGCGTATAAAACAAAATTTTTTAGACCTACAGCAAGTGGATCCCTCCACGGTTATATGTAGAAAAGGTTATAACCTTCTGTGAGTGAGGACCAAGTACAAACAGAACATTACTTGCTGATAGTGTAGCCATTGCGTGGATGGACAAGTGAGATCGACTTTGGAAGCCTAGACGAAAGACTCATAATTCTTAGTCCGAAAGAAGGTGTAATAAAGTTTAATTAGGACTATTTTTTGTTGGATTGTTTAATTACATAATATTTATTTGACTAAGAATTTAGTATTGTTGGAAGTGAGAGTTTGGTTTGGAAAGTATATAAGGTCGTATTCAGGTCTTTGGAAGGCGAGGAACGAGTGGAACTTCCTTCATCATCCATTGGACACCAGAGCTGTTATAGACCAAGCCTTAGTAGCAGTTGGACAGCTGCAGAAGCTACAGGATAAAGGGTCACCTCAACAACATAGTACCCCCCATGGCAAAGTGGAGAGCTCCACCAAGAGGCTGGGTAAAAATAAACTGTGATGGAGCATTCTTAACAAAAACTAAGAGAGAAGCTTATGCAGTAGTAGCCCGATACCACATGGGTAGTTAACAGGTGCATCTGGCACCATGTATGTGGCTTCCCCCCTAGCTTCAGAGGGCTGGGCGGTAAGACGAGCATATAGTATGGCAATTGAAGAAGGATACCAAGCATTGACTATAAAATCTGATTCTAAATCACTCATGACTATGACAGTATGTGCAGAAGCTCCCTTCACTTCAATTTCCAGCAGTCAGAAGAGAACTGAACCAGCTGGCTCACATAATAGCCACCCAAACCAGGGATGGCATCATTCCCACGTACTGGGCAGCAAACCCACCTGGGAAGATCTTGCAAATAGTGGACAAGGAAGCAAGAGAAGGAGTAGGCTCGGAGGGACCCACTGATGATCGCCACCTGCCTAGAATTTCCTTCTGACTTTGTATGTTTTATTCCGAGTCATGCTTTTCTTATTCGTGAAGTAACCAGACCAAAAAAAAAAAAAAAAATATTCAGGTCTTTGTAGGAGAATAGCCTGCAAGTAAGTAACCATAATGTTTTCATCAGTGTGAAGTTAATATGAATCTGGTACCATAGTGTTTCTTGGCCTAATCTGAAGGTTTGGTAATCTCCTCTTTTTACTTTCTCTTCTTCTTCCTTCCCATTTTGCATCACTTGCTGACTTGCACATGGTGAATATTTCAGATTCAATACCATAACATTGCAGTTGATAGTTCGAAGAATTTGAATACGCACACATATATTAGAGAGAGAGAGAGACAGAGAGAGAGATGTTCTAAAACAAAGGAATTCTCTTAAAGTATCAACTGAAAAAGCAAATCCAAAGAGGAGCATGACTTTGTCCAAATTTTTATTTATAAGTGCATTACAATCAGTCTGCAAATATAAAGCTGGCATTGGCTTTAGCACTGCTACATCTAGCTCCAGTCGCTTCATGGCGAGGTTGACCATCTACATATTATTGGGTAGGCTATTATTAAATTATTGAATCAGTTCAAATCTCGTGATGCACACTATTCACAACTCAACATGACAAAGCCTTGTCCCAATTTGTTTAGGGTTATTAGCTACATAAATCCTGCTACTTGTTTAGGATTATAATCGTCAATAGTTATTATTAGTGTTACTTTCCTATTATTCTATTTTCTTATTATGTTCTACTTTACTAATGTTGTAATTGTTTTCAATATTAATCTAATTTAAATAGGTGCTAGGGTGCTGACAACATATATCCTATAGACAATATTGTTCCATACTCTCTTTCTTCCTCTCTTCTTTTTCTCTTTTTTTTCCTTACCCCTAAATATACAATGATTTAATAGGAAAACAACGAAAAAGTAGAACAATAGAAAAGTAACATAATAGGAAAGTAGAACAATAGTAAAGTAACACTTGTAATACTCTCCCCTCAAGTTAGAGCATAGAGATAAAAAATGTCCAACTTGGAATAAAGGATACTAAAGGTAGATGGCGCCGATGGTTTTGTGAGAAAAGCACTCTAGTTAACGACGATATCTCCACATAGACAATAAGGGTGATAAAATCAAGCCCTAGGGGATTGCTCCAAACAAATGAGGGTTGTTGCTCTATTTGAAGTCTAAAACATCACTTTAGTATTTTGGAGAAGAAATTAACGATTACACCAAAACAAGAAATATCACACGACGATCATGACAACATAGAGGAAAAGAACACGCTGATGACAAAAGACAAACACAACGACACTAACACCACCATTAATAACGCCACACAAACGAACACAACCAACCACACCACAATGAGTCACAAGTAATAACAAATAAAATCGCAACAATCAAAAATAGGGTCAACCAAAAAGGTGTTGAACTGGTGCAAAAAACCATAAAACCAATACTGAATCAAAATGAAAACTCTAAACTTGACAATGTACCAGATTGAAAACACTGAGCTAGAACTGAAACGGGATGAAAATCACTAAATCAACACCAAATTGTGTTGAAAACCAATGAATGGACACTAAACTAGATGAAAACACAGAACCGAAATTCAACCACGATGAAAACCTCTAAACCAACACCACACTATATCGAAAATCACTTAATCGACACCAAATCGGGCTGAAAATACTGAACTGAAATTAAACTGGGGTGAAAAACACTAACCAACACCAAACTAGTCCAAAAACTACTGAACAGGCACTAAACCAGACAAAACACTAAACTGGAATTGAACCAAGATAAAAACTACTAAATCAACACCAAACAAGTCTGAAAACCACTGAACTGCGACAGATCGGGCTAAAAACACTGAGTTGGAATTCAACAGGATGAAACCCACTAAACTAGCACCAAACTGGGCCGAATATCATTGAATTGGAACTAAACTAGGATGAAAACACTAATCCCCACCGATGACCAGACACCAGAGACACGAACATGGTTGATCACAACAGCCAAGAAGCAACTAACGATAAGAAAACTGCCACTTAGAGTGATTCCGACAACTTCTTAATGTGTGTTGCGTCGGCCAAACCACTAGGCGAGTGAGGTGCTTGCCTAGGGTCAGGCCCCATCTCAACCAAGATCTTAATTTTAAACGAAGTTGATACTTGAATAATTGCATGTTAGATAAGGAAAACAAATAGAAAAAAAAAAGAGAGAGAGAGAGGAGTATGAGACAATATTGTGTATGGGGGTGTATGTTGCCAACACCCTATCACCTAGCTATATTAGATTGATGTTAAAGACAATTACATTATTAGGAAAGTAGAACATCATAGGAAAACCACATTATAGGAAAGTAGAACAATTGAAAAGAAACACTTCATATTGCTCTTTCTTGATGGTGCATTACTAGGCCTTTTATAAGTATGTGCAATCCACCTAAGTTGATTCTCTCTTAATCTCTCTATCATATGTCCTACTATTCCATGTGGGATGTGTAGTTCTTGAAATAAAACCTCAAACTACACATTATTGACTAAAGCATACTAGACTTGAGTGGGCACCAAGTTGATTCAATGGCTATTCCTTGCATGAGGTTCTAGCTAGATATTATCTCTATCAGTTGAATTACCCTGATACTTGAATGCAATGCCACCTGTTTATTGAGGGATTAGTCTCATCTCCAATTCTCAAACTGGAGACACCCTATAAGAGAGAATGAAAATGAAAAATAAAAATAAAAGAAATGGGGGAGAGGAGGAAGGAATAGCATAAGGCTCTCATAAGACGGATTCTAGTCTGGTGTTTAATTAAAAGCCATAAACGATAAAAATCTCATGTTCTCCAAGACTCCAACTAATGGGTGGCCTATCAATGGGAGTATATACGATCTGATCTGAGAGGAAAAACAAAGAAGTATAACCATTCATTTCTTCTGATCAACTAGTTTTTCACCATTTCTGTGTCAATATTAGCATATTCCATAATATCAACATTTATGCCTTGAAACACACACATACACACACCCCCCGAGAGAGAGAGAGAGAGAGAGCTTAACTCATTCACGAGCCTGACGAGCCGACAAAGTCCTTATTCAGGCTCGTCCAGTTCATTAAATGCACTCTAGAATTGGGTTTGAGCTCGGTTTGTTTCATAATTGAACGAACTTGAATGAGCTCCAATACCAGCCGATCCCAAATTTTTTGTGAATAGCTCGTTTCATTTGCAGTCCTATTTATACCTTATGCAACATCCGGCAACAAAAATTATGGAAAAGAACAACAATTAAATATGCATAAATATATACGTATGTCTATCCTCTAGATACATATAAATCAGCTGTTAGTCTCTGTCACTCTATACATACGCGTGTGTCAGTTGAAGTAATGATCTACCCCATGAAACCATGGTGGTAAATGGGTGGCAGTAATTGTGGTCGAGCTGGTCATGTTTGTGTGTGACAAATATCAAGACACACATACACACATATATATACATATATATATATATATATATGTGTGTGTGTGTGTGTGTGTGTGTGTGGAGAGCAAGATGTAAACACAGGTGTAAAAAGAGAGAGAAGTAAATTTTCCTAAGAGGGTAAAGTTGTAATCTTGCCTATAACTCTAGGTTGGGTAATTGTCCCACTCAAAATTCCCATGCTTTATTTATAAAGTTAGGATAGATACATTCTATTTCTCTTGATACTTTTTTTTCAAGATTGGGTTGGCTTAGCGCCAAAGTTCGCAGTTGAGGGGGGTCAACTGAAATTGCCCCTAAAAATGAGGGTTTTCTCTCACTATCCCTTTAGTTTTAGTGTACCTTCTCAAGTAAATTTCAAGAACGAATTATGCATTTGCACAGAGAATCACAGAAATCAAAAGAAAAAAAAAGACATTCGACATAACCTTACCTTTGCTTGAAAAATATTGTCAGTCCCCTCAAGCATCACATTTCACCATAAATACTTTCTCTATTTTCGACAACCATTGCCCTCAGGAATAAAGTCTGCACCTGATATAAGAGGAGACAATATATGGATAGGAAGGATATGCAAAATTATTCCCCGAAGCACAACTTCTCAATTCAGCTCAATTGATGCTTCTCTAACTATTTGTGTCTAGAAGCATGAATGTTGTACGAAAATTCTCAGGATTAATGTCTATAAAGTAGTGGCTAGAGGTTTCATGCCATATGCTTGTCTAACACTGTCCTACACCAACCAGTCATAGAAGTAGTGCTAGAATATAATTTTTTTTTTTGTTTGCTGTGCTAGAATAGAATTACCTCTGTTCTAATGTAAATATTTTTTGTTCAGCAATGAGGTTTATAAATAATCTTTCTAATATTACAACTAGTAAATGGAATTCTCAACTTATACAAGCACAACAACGGTCAATATTGATCTTTCTAATATTACAACTAGTAGGTGGAGTTCTCAATTTATACAAGCACAACAACGGTCAATATTGATTCAATTGTTATCTAATTTGATTCAATGGTACAAACTTCATTCCAAAAAATATTTTCCCGCTCGAAAACATCAATTCAACCAACATAGTCCCCAATGCCAGGTAACCCTACTAATCCACACTTATCTCTCTCTTCTCTCTCCCCTACCTATCTCTGATTTTCTCTATATTCACTTTAATTTTAAATTACGCAAAAAGAAAAAAAAAATACGTTATTACTTAAAATATAAATGTTGCACGATCAATGTTCAGTTTTTGGTATTACAAAGTGTCTTTAGACAAAAGGTTATTGCTAGTATAAAATAAAGTATATAGGGTGAGATGTCCACCTATAAAAAATGAAGAGAAAGAAAAAGCAAATTACATATCACACATGAATTTCCAATACGCTCTAATAAAAAACAAAAGAATATTCACCAACTTAGGAGACATGGAAGCCCAAAAAGATGCCAAAAAATTAATTTTTTCTCAAAATTGAGTGTTTTCAGGCACGGGGTTATAGCTAGTATACAATAAAGAATATAGGGCGAGACATTCACCTATAAAAAATGAAGAAAAAGAAAAAGCAAATTGCATATCACACATGAATTATGAGTACGCTCTAATTAAGACCAATGACATTATTCACCAACTTAGGAAACATGGAAGCCCAAAAAGATGCCAAAAAACTAGTTCTTTCTCAAAATTCAATCTCATCCTCAAACTTATCTTATTTAACTCTAGCATTCTTTCTAACTATACAACCAAAAAATGTCAACATCACACATCTCTATAGGGACTTCGCTTTCTTACCTTTTCGAAACCACCAAATTCAATCCCAAACATTTTGCACTACAAGAAGATGGTCATACCCAACCAAACTCTACCAACAAGAATAGTCTTCCCCATAATTATAAGGCTACCGAACAATGTAGAAAAAGATTATTAACCTTACCCCCATGCATAATACACCACCATGGAAGAAAAGAGAACAGTCCAAGAAAATAACTGAACTTCAAGAGGCATTTTGGCTTCCCAAATACAAGAGGAATACTGATTAGAGATGAAAACCCATTAACCTCCCTATCATAACAATATCTAGAATAATTGACATTTCAAGCAATGTGAAAAGGGAAGAAAGAAACTATAGAAATAGTTGGAACATTATGAGAACATCATAAAATGGAAAAAAGGGTTGCCAACTCTCCACACATCTTCCAAGGAATGAATTTCTTCCCTATTTCAACTACGAATTTTGTGTGATGAGCGAACTGAAACAATCCATGAGACAGAAATTTCTATGGACTTTTGAGTAATTCCCCAATCAATCACATGAGAATGCCATCTTTTTCTGAATCTCTTACTTACTTATTCTAACAACATACCACTAGAAATCCCATTCAAGAGGAATCTCCACAACCATTTTCCTAACAAAGTAGTAATCCTAAGAGTAATATTTTCCAAAGCCAGTTACCTTTGGGAAAAATAATTGTGAAGATCCCCCATTGGATGTAATTCCTAATGTAAATTTCTCATAGTGAGTTTTCCAAATGTCAATGTTTTCTCCAGTTCAGGCAACAATCAAAGTTGACTAACCTATTACGAACAGAAAGGAAGACAAAGTGCCTCAACAAGAAAATGAACCCATCTTCAAGGAATCAAATGTGTAGAGGACATAATCAATGTATAGAAAAGTGATCCAGAAGCATAATAGACCCCAAGCTGATAAAAACTCATAGGGAATCCCCTATTGCTCCCCACTCCCCCCCCCCCAAAAAAAAAAAAAAAAAAAAAGATACTTTGTAAATGTAATGTTCTTTCTGTCTTCGTGGAAAGTTTATCTTTCCTTCGGTACAGAGCAATTTCTCATGATTTTAACATATGGGTCTTCTCTAAAATCCTTTACCATAGAATACAAATTGACTTGGGACTCTGCCAGGCTAACTGGATTTGAATTATGTGGGTTCCTTTTACATTTTTGGGAGGGACTGCAATTTCTCAGATTGTATTTTTTATATGTATGGTTGGTGCCTTGAAGGAATTAAAAGCCCAAGAGAGACAATGACAACTTTTGAGAGCTTGTAAACCTCTAGAGAGAGAAGATGAAGAGGTATAGTGACTATAGTCATTTGAGCGAGAGACTAAGACTGAACAAAAAAAATTCTTGTTTGAGGTGGATGAAAATTCAAGGGGAGATATCATCAAAATTGCCGAGAGAAGCAAGCAAGCAAGATACTCAATCTCCACTGATTTGGGCTGTTTGACTAGTTGGGGAGACCATTGGCTGAAGCAAATAAATGAAAAGCTACAAAGAAATTCTTCAAAAGATAGAAAGGAAATTCTTATTGACTTTGGGTGGAAAAATGTTAAGTTTAAGTCATATATAATTGAAAGAAGAATATGAGAAAAGGCAGAGAAGTAGAGAACATACCCTACCTCTCCCTCTCAACTTATATTTATAGCTACCCTAAGAAAACATAAAAGACTAGCATACCCTTAGCAAGATATACTTATTACAACAATATAAAATAATAACAACATAATAGCAATACTCTTAACCAATGTTACCTGGATTGTGGGTCGCTTTGGTACATGGTACGGGTACATGATACGACACTTTCTTAGATACGTAGTATGATGGGGGCAAGTTTAGCTGATACGGTATTTTGGGTCGCAATTCATTTTGGAACTCTTATGTAGATCGTTTTCACTACTATACAAAACATTATATATTACAGAATATTCATAAACACTAAATTAGTTACCATTTATCTTATAGTTGTGCTTGATTTTCTATTATCTAAAACAATATATAATTATAAATCTATATACATGTAGTCAATTAATATGCATTTTATATTTGTGCTACATGTTCTAAAACGAATTGATTTAATGTTAGTATTATAATTTGGGGTCGTCCATTTTGGTGATCTGAATTGCGAACCCACCTCGTTTGGGATCGATGTACCTAGATCGTAGGTCGTTAAGAGTTTAGTGAATTATGGTAACCATGTTCTCAACACTTCTCCTCAAGCTGGAGTATATATATCATATAATCCAATCTTGGAACAAATGATTGTAAGAAGAGTACGATTCAATACTTTGGTGAACATATCTGCAAGTTGATCCTTAGATTTTACAAATGGCACTGCAATATCTCCATTTAGTATCTTATCCTAAATAAAGTGACACTCAACTTTGATATATTTGGTTCTCTCATGGAATACAAGATTAGCAGCAATGTTAACAGTTGCGTGATTATCATAGAACAAATATAAGGGAAGCTGGACTGAAAAACTAATTTCCATGTAACCATATTATCTCCCAAGAAAGTACAATATCCAATAGTTAATTAACGATCCGAGGGAGGACCAGCCCAATCAACATCTGTAAAACCTTCCATTCTAAAATGTCTATTAACTCGATACAACAACGCAAGTCCTGGAGTACGTTTAAGGTATCGAAGAATGCAAATGACTGTAGCCCAATGTGGTACTTTAGGACATCCCATAAATTGGCTCACAACATTACCTGAATGCAATATCTGGTAATAGTGAGATAATTTAGCTTCCCACCCAACTTGTGACATTGACCGGAATTTTTAAATAGTGCACCATCATCCATCAATAACTTCTGATTTGAATCTATAAAAACATTAATTGGTCTACCACCTAGTAAACCTGCTTCTTTTAGCATGTCAAACACATATTTTCTCTGTAACAAACAAATGCCCTGCTTAGATCTGGCAACTTCAATGCCTAAGAAGTACCTAAGTTCTTTAGTATGAAATCGATCTTGCAAAAAAAGTTTCAACTTTGCAATACCCTCAATATCATCACTAGTAATTACAATATCATCCACATAAACAACCAAGAGAATGTACCTTGCATCAGTATGTCTATGGAAAACATAATGGTCTGTTTGACATCTAAGATGGACCAAAATCTAAAACTACCTCAAAAAACTTACAAAACTATGTCCTCGGTGGCTGTTTTAAACCGTATAGATATTTCTTTAGCCGACACTCTTACGATAATCTCCTTGAGTAGTAAACCTAAGTGGTTGCTTCATGTAGACTTCCTTAACCAAGTCACCGTGTAAGAAAGCATTTTTCACATCTAACTGAAACAAAAACCAATTAAGATTAGCATCCAAAGAAATCAACACACGAATGAAAGAAATTTTGGCAATAGGAGAAAAGGTCTCCTCATAATCAATGCCATAGGTTGGAGTAAAATCCTTGGCAACAAATCGAACTTTGAGTTGTTCAACCGAGCCATCAGGATTGAATTTGACTGTATACACCTATCGACAAGCAACAGTTTTTTTACCATGGGGTAATGGAACAAGATCCCAAGTTCTGTTATGATGTAAGATATCCATCTTCACCTCTATAACTTTTCTCCAACCCGAATCAGATAACGCTCCATATAAGGTCATAGGAATAGAAACAGTAGAGAGCTGAGATATTAAACAATAAAAAGTAGGAGACAAGGCATCATAAGAAACAAAATTAGTAATAGAATGGTTAATAATACAAGATCGAGTACCTTTACGAAGGACAATTGATAAAGAGTCGGAAGCAAAAAGGGCGTCTAGGCAGACGATAGGGGCACCTTACTAGATGACCTTGGGCGACGAGAATATACATGGTGGTGGTAAAGTTGGGGGTGGGACAATAGGAGGTGAAGTGACAGATTGTACTGAAAGTGGGGTTGAAGAGGACTTCTCAAGGTCAAGATCAAGAGGAGGAGCAATGGCTTGAAAATATGGAACAGATTCAGTGAAGGGGACATCAGCACTGGTGAAGTATCTGCGAAGTGTGGAACTATAATAACGATACGATATCCCTTTTGTGTGCGAGACTAATAAAAAAAAAATACATTTTATAGAAAGAGGATCGAGTTTATCAAATCCAAGACACAAAGTTGCGAACATAGTAAGCACACCCAAAGACCTTAGAAGGTAATGAAAATAATGGAGAATTAGGGAAAAAAACATAATAGGGATTGTACCCATTTAACATTGAAGATGACATACGATTAATGAGATGACAAACAGTAAAAACAACATCATTCCAAAAACATCGAGGAACATTCATCTGAAATAAAAGTGCACGAGTCACTTCCAATAGGTGACGATTCTTAAGTTCGGCCACACCATTTTGTTGAGGAGTGTGGACACATGAAATTTGATGAATAATGTTAGTTTTATAAAGAGAAGTAGAAAAGGGGTCAAAGTCATAATCGCGAGCATTATTAGAACGTAAAATGCGAACACAACACCCATACTGAGTTTTGATTTCTTTACGAAATGTCTCGAATATAGAAAATAATTCAGAACAAGCTTTCATAAGATATAACCAAGTCACACGACAATAATCATCCACAAATATCACAAAATAAGGAAACACGTTGGCAACCAAACACCAAGATCAACATCCCACAATCAGTTGCATCAACGATGGGCACCCAAAAAACAGCAATCGCACACACGATTTACACCCACAATAACTAGTCACTCATAGGAGAGCAGAAACCCTAGATGCCAGAGACCATGAGTTTCACATACATCACAAAAGAAAAGGAATGCAAGGAGAGGAAGAAAAAAAAAAAGAGAGGGAGAAAAGAATTGATTATGGGAAGAATTTTAGGCTGGAAAAAAAATCTAAAATTCAGATCAAGTTAGAAAACCTTGCTCTGATACCATGTTAAGTTTAAGTCATATATAACTGGAAGAAAAATATGAGAAAAGGCACAGAAGTAGACAACATACCATACCTTTCACTCTTAACTTATATTTATAGTTACCCTAAGAAAACATAAAAGAATAATATACCCTTAGAAAAGTATACTTATTACAACAATATAAAATAGTAACACCATAATAGCAATACTCTCAACAGAAATGAATTTGAATTAGTTACAGAAAATTTCATAATCATTTCCAAAGTTCAAGATTCTTGAAACAGAAGATTTATTGTCGTTCCGCAAATCTTGCAAGAGGATAGTTGGATGAATGTTGCGATCAATGATGGAAATGCTGAATGGTGTAAAACAGGGTGTCTCCAGCAATACCGGAAAGAAGAAAAATCGATCTAATAAGGATGTTTTATTTTCTTGAACCAGAGATAAAATTGGTAATTCTAAGGATAGTTGAATGATAAGAAAATAATTAGAGTTTAACCCTAGAGGTTCTGATCAATCTTTTCTACTCACATTGGACTACCTCAGTCATACACTTCAAGTTGAGGCAAAGTTAATTCCATTCCACTTGTGATGGCGAAGGATCGAAAGCTTCTTATGGGGGAGCGATGGAAAAGGGAGTGTAGATACGAATGAAATGGTTGTCTCAAAAACTGATGTAAGATGAAGGGATTAGAGATTCCATCAAAGCTTCTTCTGAGCTTTTTGACCAAATTTCGAGGGTGACAGATGATGATTGGAAAGGAGTGTAGTCTATGATGATGCAGAGGATCTGTTTGATGGGTTACATGATGATAGTTCTTCAGCAAAGGCTGCTGTGCTGAAGCGAAGTTCTGCAAAGGCTGAAGTGAACAAATCAACCGACTTTGAAGTTATTTATGTCACTTGTCGTTCAACCGCGCCTCATCATCCTTAATGGAGCTTGAAGTCATAACATAACAATTCCGTGTTTATCTGAAGGACTGCCAACCAGAACATGTTTTGTTTTTGCTTTTTCCTTCTGATTTTTGCCCCTGAATGTACCAAGACAGAGATTGACAGACAAACCAGCAAAAGAAACAAATAAACACATACAAAGAAAATAAAAACCACTATGAACAGAGTAGTTTGTGTGTACTATTACGACATCTGCAAGAAGGTTTAAGGAATGTAAAGCCAAGTCATCCCTGAAGAAATACTCAACAGAGAGCATCAACAAACAAATCACTGACAGTCTGAACCCAAAATGCCAAATGTAGCAAACTAAAATTTATCAATTGTGTTAATAGTACAAAATTGGTCATGTGCAGGGCATTAACTGCACTTCCTTGTATGGTAAACAACACAGGTCTTTATGATTCTGATTTACATAGTACAGTAAAGAGAGTCTCACCTATGAAATCAAATGAATAGGTCATTCCAGCATTTATTAATGGATGCTCCAATCTTCCTCGGTTTTAATAGTGCGCGAACAACCCTTTCCCAAGTGGAGGCTTTTGGAAGAAGAAACTTTTGAAGCATAACTTCCAGAATTCTGGAAGCTCCTACAATTCTCTGTCGCTTGTATAGCCGCAGCACAAGCTCATTCAGAAACTCTCTCCCGTGTTGTGGTGGGTCTAGCCTCTCTTTCAATGTTTTCAAGAAAATGTTACAGGTAACCATGTCGGGATCACAACCTTGATCCATCATGCCGTTCAAAAGATTTATAGCATGGGAGATGTTATTTTGCTTGCACAAAGCATTGAAAAGTATATTATAAGTAACTACATCTGGTTGAGAATCAGACTCCCCACAGAGCATCTCGTTGAAAAGTTTTAAACCCTGATCCACAGAACCAGCATTGCAGAGGCCATGGATTATAGAACTATAAGCCACGGCATCAGGTTTACATCCTCTACACAACATATGCTTCCACACCATCATAGCCACCTTCAGATTCCCATCATTACACAGGCCATGAATCAGTACACCGTAAGAAACCTCATTATGTATACAGTTGTTATTTTCCATCTCTTTCCACATAAGAATTGCTTTATGGCTATTACCGGTCTTGAAGAAACCCCTCATCAAGGAGTTATAAGTGAAAGCATTGGGTGTGCAGCCCATCCTCTCCATCTCAGACAGAATTTCCTTAGCTTCATCCGGTTTTCCTTGTTGACATAAACCATCAATTAGTGCACTATAAAGAACAGTATTAGGTTTGCATCCCTTTTCTATCATCCCCTTCCACATACTCAATGCCTCTTTGGATTTTCCCATCTTAAACAACCCACTAACAAGTGCCGAATAAACATACTCATTTGCACGGTACCCTCTTTCCTCCATGGAAATCAACACCCGTGCACCGTCAAGAGCTCTTCCTTGCTTAACAAGCCCATTAATAACTGTCCCATAGGTGACATGGTTAGGGACACATTTATTCAACACCATCCTATCCAATAAACTAATCGCCTTGTTCAATTTTCCTTTGAGGCACAAACCATGTATAAGGGTGTTGTAGGTCACTTCATTTGGAACACACCCTTTAAGGAACATATTATCCACAAGCTTCACTGCCCGAGCCAAATCCCCTTTTTTGCAAAGCCCATTAATTAACACATTAAACGTGATGGGACTTGGAAAACACCCCTCTATTTGCATCTCATCCAATAGCAAAACTGCCTCATCAATCCTGTCCTTCTTGCACAATCCATCCATCAAAGTGCAATAAGTAAACACATCAGGCATGCATTTCTTCGTCGGCATTTCTCTAAAAGTCTCTATCGCTCTATCAACTAATCCTAATCTACACATAGCTTTGATAATCAAATTAAAGGTCAGCACATTGGGCAAAATATTCTTACACCCTACAACAGAAGAATGAAACTCCATTGCGCGATAATAAAGACCCTCTTGAATTAGTACGTTAAGAACCGAATTAAGTGACCGAACAGTTCGTCTACATTGGAATTCAGATACCATTCTATCAAATAATTCAACTGCTTTTTCAGGTAAATGCACCTTTCCATAGGCTTTAAACACTACAATAATATTCTTCTCTATAACCACTCTTTGTTCGCGCTTCATTTGTTCTAAAACCTTCTCCAGTGACATAAAGTCGCATGATTTTGCATAGTTCTCAATAAGAGAATAAAAGGTGGAATCACCCAATTTATAAGAACCCGATTTAGGACCGGTCCTAAATATCTCCACAGAAATTGGCAGTTCATTTTCATTTTCAAGTTCTTGCTCATTTTCAGAAGTATTTGTTGATGGAATGGAACTGCTAAGAACTGAAAAGTAACAGTTAGTTGGAAAAGTTGAAAACTTACAGGGGATTGAAGAAAGCTTCAAACTGAGCTGTTTTCGGATGGAGGCACTCACGGGCATGCCGTATCAACTCAGTTTATGAAGAAAAATGCAGAATTTGTGGGAACTATTAAGCATTTTGACATGGAATCAAATAGGGGTTCCTGGGAAGAAAAATTGATTAAATGGCACCCCTACAATAATTGCTGATATACACAGAAAAATGTATATGTGCGCGTTCGAGAGAGAGAGAGAGAGAGTATGGAACAACGCAGATTGATGGTTGAGAATACTGAGACTCGGGACAGAAGACGAGAGGCTGTTTAGAGTCCGTAGACCTTTAGAGCAAGAAGGCAACACAAGCTCAAAATTAGATTTTAGACCTTAAGTCAAAAACGCTCTTCTGTCTCAATTTAAAAAACAATGTATTTTTTCCCTAAATAAAAAGGAAGTGATTCCTGCCTCTGCCTAAGACTCTTAATCAAACTGACTTACTTGAATTTGACTTGAGTTCGACTCGGGTTCGACTCGTTCGGATTTAGTTCGTTTTTTAAATAAGTCAAAATTTGAACAAATTTTTAGGCTCGTTTAGAAAATAAGTCATACAAGTTCGGCTCAAACTCGACAGACTCGGCTCGTTTATGTGCAAATACTCAGACTCGGCTCGTGCTTAACTTATTTTTGGCTCGTTCAAGCTCGGCTCGTTTTCTAAACGAGCCGAACTTGAACAATTTTTTAGGTTCGATTAAGAAACAAGTTTTTCAAGCTTGGCTCGAACTCGGCTCAGACTCGTTCGACTAACAACCCTACCTCTGCCTGTGTTGTTTTGAACTCAGATTTTTTTAAATATTTTTTTATTTCACAAATTATTTATTATCCATTAAGAAAAGAACTTTGAAATGTATTGGCAAATTCTCCTTTCCAATTCCAAAAATTGTTAGGGAATTTACCATACCTCAAAATGTACTTGCAATTATATTTCATGTATTTGTGCATTTAAATTAATACTTTTGTGTGTGTTGGGCAACAAAATTTATAAAATAATAAATACTAAATGCCCTAAAAATGACTATTAATTTTTTGATCTTCTTGTTGTTGTGTCAATAACATAGTCACACCACATTAATTTGAATTAAAAAAAAACAACGAAAGAATGGGTAAAGTCAAATCGTGTTCTTCATAATCTATATATTAGAAATAATTACATTCAGACCTCATGAGATTTGTCCCAACATTGGAAGCTTATTTTAATTGATTTGTTATATTTAAAATTATACTATTATAGTTTGAAATTACTTGTTATGGGTTATATTTTAAATTAATGTAGCTCGAGTTGAATCAACTTAAACAATTTTTTTGTCTTAGATTAAATTATGGTTGAATCTACATTTGTTTTAATAGGCTTGTGTGATAGATTTAATTTTTCTATTAAATTTGCTATGATTATTTTGAATATTTTATGGTCCTTGTAAGTTATTTTTTAAAAAACTCAATGTTGAAATTTTGAGTGCGAGTCGAAATAAACAAATCAATTGTTAAATAAGTCGTGGATAAATTTGTTAGTAAAAAAAATAATATTAGAAAAAAATCATGTTAGCATTTTTATTTTATGTCATTACTAAGTTTTAATTTGCCCCCATGATAAAGAAATTATGACTCTGTCCCCGACTTTAGCCAATCAAGGTTGGTTTGTTATCCATCCGGCTCAGTGTGACGTCATCAACAATATATATATGGGGAGAATTCTTGAAGCATTTAGGCATACTTGATAGTTGAAATTAATTTTCTAGTTTGTTGTGTGTGTAATTTTGCTTATAAAAGTACGTAATATATCTCAAACTCAACATATAAATCATTTTGGTATATATGTTGTTTAATAATATATTTTTTTCGTTTGCCTGAATTTTTTTTCATTGAAAACTATCTTAAATATGTAACTATGCAAGTGTAGATCTGATCTTCTACTTTGTCTGAGAGGACGATTGTTTTGAAGTTAAACTATTAAGGAGTTTTAAATTATCCATTTTTATTTCGTTTTTTTTTTGTGGGGTGAGTGGGTGGTCCATTGTGGGCGTCAAAAATATTGCGTAACATGATCCACTATCTTATCCACTAGCCATAGATCCCAAGGTGCCAAACCCAAAAATTTGACATGCAACAACTATCTTATCCAATCCACATGGATCCCAAGGCTCCAAACCCAAATATTTGCCATGCCACAGCTATCTATAAAAGGAGGATTTGAATGAGAGACATACACACAACATACATTCAGTGAGCAAAGCAAGAGAGAAAGCTAGGTACTTGGTAAAGATAATAGTATGGAGAGTACTAAGAAGGTTGTTGTTTTTGTGCTGGTGATGGCCATTGTGCTTGTGGCCACATATGCTTTGTTTGCCTTTGCCCACTGTATGAATGAACTTTCCTCTACTGCCAATGGAATCACACATTAATATCCTCAGGACTTCCCTCTCAAGGATAATATTGGAAGGTGGACTCCGCAGGGATGATGGTTGTCCCGGTTCCGTATGCAATATCCTGAATGACTTTTGTTGTTCTAGTTGTAGCTGCCTTCCCGTTGGCATTTTGGTTGGGGTATGTGTTGGGTCGTGTTGCTAGGTGTACATGTACGTCGATTAGCAAACGATGATCTAAGTATTTTTATCATAAAATAAATTCGATCGTTTGCGTCTATGTTTTGTTATGTTTGTTCTTTGCTGGAAGTTGTGGATTCTATGCTTTGGCATAAAATAGTGTCGACTGTATGTATCTTGTCTATGTTTTATTGTGTTTGTTGTCCGGTGGAAACTATAAATTCTATGCTTTGGCATAAAATATTGCCCATCTATGTGTGTTGTATTTTTCTTGTCTAAAAAAAGTTATGGATTTATGTCCTTCTGCTTTTTTTTCCCCGCCTCTCTAAGAAAAAGTGTGATGCACGTACGATGATAATTGTCCTATCAATGCATTTGAAAATTAAAAATAGCAAATATTTTTTACAAACTGAATTAAAAAATAAATGATTTTTAAAATTTGATCCAATCCAATCCTTATTTCCTCTCATTTTTCTTCTTATTTGACAAAGAAAATTCAAGTCTTTCTGTTCAATTGATCATTCATTAATTTTTTGTTGGCTGGTTTCATATATCACTTGTGTACATGGGTTGCACCTTAACATTTCTTAATGACAATATCCCTATAAAAGTTATTAGAATTAAATTTTTCATGATAATAATGTTAATGTTAATATTACTATTATAATTTTAATTTATTAATGACTCTAAAGTTGCTCCCTCTGCAAAAGATTTTTGACTCCACCCCTGGCCTCGCTACCTCTAGTTTGGTTCCGTCTTTAACAGAGTTAGTCTCATGGTTTCTCTCATCCTTAAACTGTTCAGCTCATTGTTTGGCAACCTTACTAACTGAACAACTTCGCCATCTTTTCGACTCAGTTCAAATTTGTTAGGTGGATCGGCATACAGCTCGGTTAACCGAACTATTGTTCTAATAGAGTCACTTTGCCTGCTGAAGTCGCTCTTTGCCACGTGTTCTTTGTCACCAAGTGCTCATCATCACGTGCCTTTCTTGGCCACGTGCCGATGCCAATCGAAATCATTAAATAGTCTAATCATGTGCAGTCGTCCCATCCCACGCCCCTTCACTTGTCCCTAGAGAATGTCTGTCGAGTGGCACACGTCAATTGACGTTCTCTGCTTCCAAGCATACCTTCATTTAATGTTGTTCATTGTTTCCCACAAACAAAAAAATGTACATTTTTTCTCTTGCAAAAACGACCAATCATATGTTATGCATATCCTTTGAATTCCAAGTGTCGTGTCTTTGGCGCCTCTACCTTTCATTTTAAAGGGTTAGTCTTCTGATTTCTTTACTTCTTCCATTGTTGCCTTCTTGAAGTTTTTCTGAAACCCTTCGAGTTACCTGTTGTATGTTCTTTACTGCCTTACTATGGCTCCCTTAACCAAAGGAGATATCCCTAGCTTCAAAGCTAAGTATAACATCCTTGATGACGTCAATATTCGGGTGGCTGGCGAGGATGAGTCCCTTCTTGGCTCCAGGGAATCAATCCCTATTCATATCAGAGCTATCATTAAGGGTGGCGTGAGATTCCCTCTCCACCTTCTTTTTATATGGGTGCTCTCAACTCTCAAGTTGTGTCCTATTCAATGGTACCACAAACTTCTTTAGAATTGTGATGGGGGTAGCTACACTAAACGACCTTCTAAAGGTTGATTTAGGGTTGTGGAAGATCCTCTATTGCTACATTGCTAAGCCAGAGGGTGATAGTAATCACTACTACTTTGAGGTGCTCCCTAACTCGAACAAGTGTCATGAAAACAACATAATTTGTGTATCTGGGAACTGGGAGCATAGAGCTGGTGAGGAACCACACCATAAATGCCCCTTTGAAGAAGGCACGCTAGGTATTTGCTTTTTGGTTTTGAAAGCTAATCTTCAACCTTCATCATTTCATTTCATTTCATTCATAATTATTTTTTTTCATTTTTCTTCTCCCTCTTTTTGTACCCTGCTCTTAAGGTGAGACTGTTAAAGGCAAGATCTCTGAGCAATTGATGACTTGAAGAAGGTCTGGTTGTATTGTGACGACCTATTCAAAGGATCTGTTAATGTGATGCTCGGTTATACTCCTCCTTACCACTCATTCATTATTGTCCCCGACACACCCAATGCCATTCTTGTTGTAGAGGGAGAAGCAATTAGGGCCCAGTGCCTTTCAACTTCTCGGTCCCGTAAGAAGTCCAAGACTTGGTCCTTTGAGTTTCTTCTATTTAGTTAAGTACGCATCTTTGGTGGTCATTTTAGGACTCGGTCGCCTTAGACCTGGAAAAGAACTTATTCGAGGAGCGTAGTGAGTGATGTATATTTGCGAGCCAGTTCGACTTGAGTTCGGGGACCCAGGTGGTCCCTAGAGCTCACCCTCTCCACTCGGTTCATCTTTGGGCTACTAGCTCTGTCGTTTCTAATTGGTTGGTCACATTTTTTTCTTTCCTCTTATATGTCCTCTTGGCCTCTGCATATTAGGAGGGTATCATCTGCGTTCATGTGACTCTATACTCTCGAGAGCAGCTCTGTCATGCTAAAAGGCGAATCCTTTGATAATGAGAAGAAGATCTGGGACGGCTAGAATCCCCCCATGAAGGTAGTGAGAGCTACCTTATCATCCACGTTTGTCGATCTAAAGGGACTCCATGGTGAACCTATTGACGAAACTTCTGAGACACTCATTTCTTGCATGCTTCATATTAGAAGATAATTGGGGGGCTTCCTATATGCTCTCCTTCCAATGGAAGGGGAGATCAAAGAAGTACTTAGCTCTGTAAAAGAGCTAATTGAATTAGGTTCAACTTGTTAAACCAATGCCTAACAACTCCTTTTGGAGTAGTTGTAAAAGGCCTTGCACATAATCTGATCAGGGATGTTGTGAAGCATCATAAGAGACTTGTAAGTCTCTAGATGGTCAAGTGGATCCCTGAGTCCATCAAAACTCTCGATCACTAGCATCTCGAACCTTAGTGGTAGAGGATAATTTGTGAAATCGGAACAAAGGGTGACTCCATGTGTTGGAATAAGACCTCCACTGCTTCTGGAACCCAACCCTTTATAGTGTTGATTACGTTACCAAGTTTATCATTGACCTCCTTGAACTTTCGCTCTCATTGGTCATTTACCTGGGGGTGAGATACGTTTTTGCTTTGTACCTCATTTCCCAAGTTCTCATCTCAATGCTCCTGATTCTAAGATAATTTCCTTTCTTTGGGTTGTTGGGTAGCGAGTAGTTGGAGGATTTTATCGGTTCTGTTGAACCAGCTCCCCCACAGTCTTTTCTAGTTGTTCTAGCCTTGAAGTCTCCTTTTTCAGCGATGGCTGGGTTTCGTCGTTCAATTGGGTGTGACCCTGGTCACTCATTAGCACATGCTTGGTCTCTGGTTGGATTCTGTGACCTTTTGATGGCCATAAATTATGGATAACATACGAAAAACTTAGTTTTTTTCACAAATGGAGCCAACTGATGATACCAATAAATGTTCACCGAGCTTCAAGCATGTGGTTGATCGGAATCGTTCTTTGACTGACCAAGAGAAGCACCTGCAACGGCAAGGCGAAGATTAGAGGCACCAGGGTCAACCCTCCATTGCTTAAGTAAAAAATAAATTTTTGGAGGAGAGGACTTAACTGGGATTATAAGTGTGTATCTGGATCATCTCCAGCTTTCCCTTTTTATAGATTGTTTGATTAGGGCGTTGAAGGATCCATATCTTTGATTTGAATTAAGGCGGTACTAGTGTCGTGGTAGAGGTGGAATTTTTGCTGGAGCAGGAGTCTCAGGTGAGTTGAATTAGTCAAAGTCGTGAGGAGATATGACTCTGTCGAGCTAGGAATGGGCGAGCTGGTGAGCTTAAGTTCCTCCAAACTATCGAGCTCCTCCAAGCTCATGCCCAAATACCCGTTATCAAGACCCATCAAATAGTGGTAGTCTCATCGCCGAACCTCTTGCTTTTTGAGAATTCATTAATAACCAACTGGTAATTATAATGAATCTCAATTAACAAAAAAATTAGGTTAATTAAGCAAACACAAAATATGCCTACAAGTGCCTAAGTGCAATCATTAGGGCAACCTGCTCTGATACCAACTAGAATGAGCTGCGCAGTTGATCTTCCCTTATGATTATATACATGGGATTGCTAGACATAACATAGAGGGGGTGAAATAGGTTAATTCAAATTATGGCTCGAACAATCACCAATTTTAACCTAATTTACCATGATTTGTCAATTATCCCTTTGAACCCATTTTAACAAACCATGAAACCCGTGATGTGAATGGATGCAAGGATATGTCAATTGATTAACTAATACTCCAATTCACCATAATAAGAATCCCATCAAATCCAATTATTTACAAAACCATTTTCAATGAATTGAAAGACAAACAATCAATTATTTAAACACATGGTGTGTGTGTGTGCAATTGCAAGTATATACACAAAAAAATAAAGCAATAAAGAACACAAGAAATTTGTTTACTTGAAAAGTCAACCAGGAAAAACAAGGATCTCCTTATAGCAACCTTCACTACAATAGACCCGACAATGAGTTTACAAAGGCTTCGAGTAGTGCGGGCAGAACCACTGAGGGTTCAGCTAGCCTAATCCACCATCTCAAATTTGATTTACAAGTACTTGAGACTTATACATCAACCAATACTATGGTTAGATGCTCATTTCCTTAAATAAATCTCTCCTCCAAATTCCACCCACTAGAGTCTCGAGTAGCTTCACTTTAATGCCCCCACCACAATGGATCGTTTAAGCTTTTTGAGAGATCTTCTCCGCCAAGATTCTCAGGATGCACCCTCCTTTAATGGGTTTTGTAAACTCCAAGTAAGATCTTATTCTCCAAGGTGTGAAATTGAATTGAAGAATCGAGATGGATGACCTTTGGTCTTAGGGATCTAGGGTTGGTCTTCAAGATCTCTAGATGATAGAAAGCTAAAAATAGGCTTACTGTAGCTTTGGAAGATTTTCCCTATTTATAGGTCCAAAATTAGGTAAATCTTACAGTCTAACTAAACAAGAATTAGCAAACGAAAGGCAATGAGAGAGAAGTCAGAGGGTGGTTGCTGTTGGAATGAAAAAAGAATTCAAACCGTAGTTGTGGAGCAGAGATTACTTGAGCCGTCTACAAACTGCTCGAGCGGCTTGCAAATGGATAGAGGGCAGTTTCCATTCCCTAACTTGTCAGCCTCCTCCAATTTTATCCCCAAGTGTTCAGAGACTGCTCTAGCCAAAGGCAAGTGAGCAGAGGGTAGTCCCTACTGGTTTTGAAGCCAAAAACTAGTCACCTTGAGCACTAAATGATTTTGCTCAAGTAGGGTCCGATGAATGACTTAATCTATATTTTGAAAACACATTTAAGTTGTAGAAAAACTTTTGGAATGAAAAACCTAGGAGTCATTCATGGATTTTCCAAATTCTATTTTCACAATTCTAATCATCTTAAGTCTAAAATTATACCAAGGGTTCTCAGGTTTCTAAATCATTACATTTGTCCTAAACTTGAAGGTGCATCAGAAAACTCTTGATAAGACTTTGTTGCTTGAACTCCTCCCTTCCTTGATGCTTACAAATCTTGATCTTTGAAACTTCATGATCATGTAATTAGATTGAGATTTAGATCAAGACGTCATGAAAATTAACCTATTGCAAATATTTTCCTAACAATTTGTATAGCATTACTGAATTTGACAAAGCAAAGTTATGTTCATCAAACTTGTACACCAATTTTTTTGCACCGAACGATATGGGACAATCTTATTCATTGAATGTTTAGTGAAAGTTAGTAGAATCCATTAATCTAACAACGTAAATTGATGTAGTCCAAGAAATTTGGTGAAAATTCAATCTATGTAGCATTCTTGAATTTGAAAGAGTAAAGTTGAGTGCACAACAATATTTTCACTAAATGATGTGGTACAATTTTATTAAATGAATATTTAGTGAAAGTTAGTAAAATTCATTAATTCGAAAGTTTATATTGATCTGTCTACAAAAAAATTGGTGAAAAAATTTGTTTGTCTAGCATTATTGAATTTGAAAGAGTAAAGCTTTGTCCACCAAATTTGTTCACCAATTTTTTTGCACCAAATGATATGATCATTCTTATTCATTAATTTTATAGTTTACATTGATGTGATACAAGAAATTTGGTGGAAGGTGTTGTATTAGTGAATTTGAAAGAGTAAATATGTGTGCGCCAAATAATGTAACATAATCTTATTTATTGGATGGTTAGTAGAAATTAGTAGTCTCATTAATCCAACTATTTTACTTTGATTTGGTGAAAAAAATTTGGTGAAAGATTTTATTTGTGTAGCATTTCTGAATTTGAAAGAGCAAAATTGTGTGCCCCAACCCATTTTTTTTTCATCAAATGATGTGGCATAATTTTATACCTTTAATATTTAATGAAAGTTAGTGGGACCTATTAATCCAACAATTTACCTTGATGTGATGCAAGAAATTTAGAATGATTTGTTTGTGTAACATTACTAGATTTTATAGTGTAAAGCTTTGTGTACTAAAATTTTTGCATCAAATTTTTTGACACATTTTTTTTATTTAATATATAATATAATAAAAGTTAATGGGACCTATTAATATAAATTTTGCAGAATATATTTGAAAGAGTAACCTTTTGTCCACCAAATTTGTGTATCCAAAATTTTGCACCAAATGATGCGGTACAATCTCCTATATTGAACTTTTAATGAAAGCTAATAGGACTCATTAATTTGAAATTTGCAGTGATGTGGTGCAAAATTTTTTGGTATGTGTATGTAGCATTACAGAATTGAAAGCGTAAATCTATGTCACCAAATTTTTTTATGCCAAATGATGTGACACAATTGTATTCATTGAATGTTTAATAAAAGTTACTAGAACCCACTAATCTAACCGTTAACATTAACTGTGCAAAAAAATTAGTGAAAGATTTTGTTTGTATAGCATTATCGAGTTTAAAAGAGTTAAAGTAGTGTCCATCAAATTTGTGCAACAATCTTATTTATTGAATGTTTAAAACAAAATTAGTGGAACTTATTAACCAATACTTTATATTTATGTGGTGCAAGAAAGTTGGTGTGCATAACATTTCTGTTTTTTAAAAGAGTAAAACTGTGTGCACAATTTTTTTGCACCAAATGTGATGTACCAAAAATAGTGAAACCCGTTAGTTAAATAGTTTACATTGATTTGTAGACTTCGTTTTTATAGCATTACTGAATTTGAGATTTGAATTAGTGAAAGTGGAAATAAACTAATAAATCCGATTTTAGTGTCAATTGAGAGTGGCAAAAAATATTGTCATTACATAGACACTGAAGGGTCTAAAACAACCCCCCCTCCTTCAAAAAAAAAAAAAAAGAAGGGTTAACTTTTGTTCCCAATTGTTTCAATAGATTCCTTAATGTATAGCTTATATACTCCCTCTGGACCATCCAAATAATTAAAGGAAGTTTGGAAGTCGGTACGAAAATTTGGATTTAATTAAGCTAAATTATATTAAATAAACTTATTTGACCTTAAGTGCATTTTTTAGGAAAAAGAACATTCATTACTCCATTACTCTCTTCCATATTTTCTCTCTATCTATCTCCTTTACTCTCTCTCCCCAATTGATAATTTATTTTATTTTTAAATATGTAAATATTTGATTTGATTTTTTCATCTCTCTCTCACTCATTCTCTCTCCAACCTATTTTCTCTCACCGTTACTCTCCTTATTCTTTCTCTCATTATATCAACATTACAACAAAACAATTATACTAATTAATTATAATTATCATATAATACACAAAACAGTTACTTATATATTTTAATAAACTAAACAATTATATCAAATAGTTACACCAAACAATTACACGAATTACAACACCAACTCAATTTGTCATTCAGTTGTTTACATAAACTAAAGAGTTACATCATTTAGTATCATAACATGGTTATACCAATTATATTTACCAAATTGAGTTTATCATTACACAAAAGAATTTACCATTACATCAAATTTGGTGTATATAATTGATATAATCATATCGTGATACTAAATGATGTAACTGTTTGGTTTATCAAAACACATGAGTAATTATTTAGTATATTATAAAACAATTGTAACTAATTGGTGTAACTTATTGATGCAATTATATTTTTGTAACATTGATATAAAGAGAGCGAGAATAAGAAGAGATAGTAATAGCGAGAAAATATAAGGGAAGAGAGAGATAAATAAAATAAAATAAAATATTTATATATTTAAAAAAAGAAATAAATAATTAATGGGAGAGAAAGAAAAAAAATAAGGAATATATAGAGAATAAAGGAGAGAGATAGAGAGAAAATAGGGAGAGATAGTGCGAGAATAATGGAGAGAGAGAGAGAGAGAGGAGAGAGAGTGAAAGAATAAAAATTATGCATAATTTAAAGAATGATAAGTAGAAAAGTTCAAATGTCATTTGAATTTTGTACCTAATCACAAGATATTTTATTAAAATTAAACTTAATAGAGTAAAATACTTATCCATACACTTCCTCTCAAATAAGTCTAAAAAAATGTACCCACACCCAAAAACTCAATAATTAACGGCATTAAGGCATGGGTTTTATGCGGGTGTATAACGCAGACATGCTGGAGAAAAGGCCCCCTACTGGTAAGAGTAAGTGAAAGAGTTGCAAGTTAGGCTCGCTCACACCATCAATAGACTAAAGTCGAAGCAAACCATCAAATTCTTTTATAAGCTTATTGAACTGCAAAACAAAACAATGATATATCAATAACGAATAGAACCAGCAAGAGTCGGTGTTCTTGCCTTTGATATTTACAGTTCACTTTTATATTGACTCCATCTGTAACAGTCATCTTCACTATTGTCAGACTTTACAGGACTATGAACCTCAGGAACATCTGTTTCCATAATCTCAATTTCTCCTTCCTCAGTCTGTTCATATTTTGTAATTTCCTCCTGCACAAATCAATACATTGCAAAAGTGAGAATCAGTCCACCATTAGTCACGAAAATAACTACGAAGCTTAACCTAAAGAAGGATATTACTTGCTATAAGCACACTGACAAAGAACCCAGTATATCCTTAGGAAGTCTAGGAAAGCTGAATTGCCGTAGACGCATTTTACACACGACATACACGTAGATCAGCATAACTAGATTTTCATAAACACAGTCACTACCAGATTCTACTTATTCATGGTAAGAGCTGTCCATAAATTGAATTCGTTGAAAAGAGCATACAGATTGTAGAGAAAATTCAATGATGGATCACAAATGGGAGATAAGCTTTTGGTACATTTTGTGGCCTGCTGCTTACATATGCAATTCTGGAAAAAAGTTGGAAGTTTGATTAGATGGTCCATAAAATTGTTTATTACCCTACGTATTATATCTAATCTTCAATGTGTACTCATCTGGTGGTCTTGATTGAGGACAAACAATACAGTAAAGGAGCAAAATTGATTGCCTTAAACACACAGAAAAGCTATTATAAACATCACAGGACTATTGCACACTAGATATTCAGATTGATGATTTTCCTACACAATCTCGAACCAAATGCCGGCATATTGCACTCCAAACAAAATTAGAAAAACCAAAGAGCCATACATTGGTTTCAGGAGTTGCCGTCTCCGCTGGATCCTCGTCTGCCAAGTCAACTGAATCATCCAAGTTGGAGTTATGCTTTTCCTCAGCAGCAATTTCTTGAAGACGCTCGATCACAATTTTAAAATGGGTATGATCTACAAGAAAATGCCAACTTATCATGCACAATTTCCAGGCAAGCCCACTCACCATAATGTCCACTGAAGCTTCCAATTGACTATCACATGCTAAATCCAGAATATAAGACAGATGCTTTTGTTAAACATGTGTATACTGCTGGTCAAAGGTTACACTGAAACCTTCTCTGGAATGACCTACCAAGAACCATATTGAACAGTTTTTTAGTGGTTAATACTCCCAAGCATGCAATGTGGAGTATTTGACAGTGTCCCTTTGATGAGGCCCAATAAGCTTGAGCTTGAGGGTTTGAACCGAAAGACAACCACACTATGTAAATAATTAAATGTTACGGGTGTGTCCAATCTACCCCTCCCGAACCCCCATCAATGATAACTACTCTTTAGTAATAAGCATTACAAATAAGCTTCTAGGAACCTCTCACCCGGGAAGGGGAAGGTGAATAACTGTATTTTCTAGTACAAGTCAGACGATGCAAGCGTAATACCAACATTCATTCTAATTGGGTTTCACAGTCCGAATCAATGATTGCAATCTGACAAAGAACATCGAATGTTGGGATTAACGAAGTGCACCCTTCCCACCTTTAGAAACTGCAATTACCATCCCAGCAACAGAATACTAAATACTATATTGGACAGTTTTTTCATGGACTAACGTTTTAAAACACCCACTACCTTGTCATTCACTTGAAGAATGCGTCAAACTGCCCCAAACCTAGAAAGTGTATGGTGTTTGGTTCTTCACTTTAAAAACCTTGCTCCGTATATGAGCTCTCATCATTTATCAGCTTAGCATGGAAAAATCTAGGTGGGCATATTCAGAATTGTATACCATTAAATGTCTTGCTGCAATTAGATGTGAACCTAATTATCATCTTTTGAGTAAAACATGAAAATATCCATGCATGACACTGGCAAATATCTTTGCTTTCCCCCGATGAACTGAACAGTTGTATATTACACACAAAGATGTTGCCGAGATATAAAATCAAAAATCACAAGGATAAAAAGATGGGAGATACCAAAAGTACAGAAGTTCACCTTTGGCACGATTAGCCAGAGCTTCATGAAGCCGCAATCGCTGCTGCCGCTCTTCTTTTTTATATTTCAACTTCACTTGCCTTCGTGTCCGACCAGGGAAAAGTTGTTGTATCATTGATAGATCAGACCCAAACTGCCGCACAGCCTAAGGTTTTAACCAGCTTTATCAACCAAAACCGTACAAGAACAATGTGGGGAGGGGAAAACATGATAGCCTACATGATCTAGTGCACAACTAATGAAATGATTTAATTGAAAACCCATTCAAATGAGGCATCAGGGAATTTAGCCGATTGCTTATTGGAGTTTCTTTGTCCGATCACTTTGCAGTATTATAGTATTCTTTAACATTGTGGTGTCGTCCGGAGAACCAAGGAGTGAATTTATGACCTGTTTGGCAGGACACACGGAAAGTCAGACGGAAAGACAAGTAGGTGATGCAGCTCGACCAAGGTTTGGTACAAAATATAAGCTATTTGGGTTACGCTTAGTCAAGAACAAAGGGTGGACTAGAGTTTGGTTCAAAGAGGTTTCACAATCTATGAAAATTTTCTCTAAAACTGATCTCCCTTATTCCTTTTTTGATACGAAACAAATTTTCATTGATATTTAAAGTAGACTTCAGCAAAGGTGGACAAGTCATAAAAAAAAAAAGGGCAGACTTCAACAAAGGTGGACATGTAGCCCAAACCTATTACATTTTTTTTTTTGAACAGTACCCTATTACATTCAAAAAACAGGAAAAATCAGAAAACAGTAGAGCATCCTCCAAAAATCGTCCTGTCCTCCACAGGATACTATCCAAGTCGTCATAATACAAACAAGAAGGACGTTCTCAACTTTCTTGGTCACCAAAGCAAAAACGAAGCTAAGAAATAAATCTGAGCCCACTACCCTTCCATCACTTCCTCTTTATCTTTAAAAATTTTAGAATTTCTTTCCAACTAAATAATCCAAATAATTCCAAAGGTAACACCCCTTACAACACCACTCAAACCTTTGCAATCCATACAAAATATGGATGAAATACATCACTGGGCCACCCAACAAAGGATTGAAATTTCGTAACAAAATGATCAAAACGGCTGAAACAGATAATGGTTGGATATCGGAATTCCTATTTTACAAGGTGCTTCGAGGTGTTTTGACCAGTATTTCAGAAACAAATTTCTAATTTTTTTCTCCATTTCCATTGTATTTCCCGAAATGTTTTTGAAAAATTTCATAACGTTTTCATTTTCTAAGTGACCGAAACAAAATTTTGTTCTTGCAAACAACAAAGCCCTACCAACTCAATCTAAAAAGATTGCTTGTGTTTACATAGGCACTAAGAGATCTATTCCAACAAGGACTACAATTCCAATTTAAAAATCGAAACAACTTGCCTAGCAACTCTACTAAACCAACTAATGTGACTGAAAATCATAACAAGACTCATAGTAAGACACATGGACCACTTCTATGAAGGACTCAAGACTATCTTGTGCAAGGGCCCAATTTGGGCCTGCACTATCCAACACATGTCAAATTAAGGCTTGGGTCTTGAAATCATCCTTGCCATGCCGCCAAGGATCAAAATATCGTTTCGAAATGGTCGAAACATCTGAAACATTTTTGTTTCCAAGGAGGCTGAAACGAATCAGTGATGGAATCAAAATTGTAACACTTCGAAGTGTTCTATAATGTTTCGAAATGTTTTGTTATATTTCAATACATTTGCACAATTATTTTGAATGTTTCAAGATATTTTCGTATATTCGATCAATATTTTGAAAAAATAATTCTTACATTTTTTTTGTTTTTTCATCCTGTTTTCGAAACGGGTCGAAACGTTTCCAAAACATGTCGAAACGTTTCCGTTTTCTAGGTGACCGAAACAATGTACCGAAACAAAAATTTGATCATTGCATGCCGCCTGTAAATCCTTGTATGACACGTTCACTAGCCTCTATTAGCTGGAGGGATGAAAAGGCCACCATAGGGAAAGGAAGCCACTTTTCCTTGTGTTTAGCTGAGTAAAAGGAGAAGAAGAAAGGGAAGATATGTTTACATGAATTTCATCATTTTACCCGTATATGAAAAATAGTTTTGTTTGAGGGGACAAAAGATAAAGGATAAACTCTCTTTGTCTCATCCTTTCCTCCCACTTTAAGAGAAAAGGATATCTTTGACCCAGGGAGACGATGCATCCCTTCTCTCATCCTTCCCCGTCCTCTTTTTCCCTACAAAAAGAAGGAAATTACAATGCTTCCCATTCCTTCTGTCTATTCTTCCCTCCTACCAAATGAAAATGGGACATTAGGCCATGTGGGTTTCAAGAAAATGAAGGACAGACAAGCCTTGAAATTCAGTCGACCTTTGGATCTGATTGAACTACTTTTATTATAACTGCAAAATTACCTAAATCCATAAAAAAAACAAATTCCATTGAAACCCACAAATCAAGTAACCAAATTGGGAGTTTCACAAATGGACTGGACTCAACTTGTCCAATGGTTCCCCTTTTTCTTGACCACCCAATGTTTGGCTTTTAAATGATAGTGATGCCACATGGCACTTATTTTCCACGTCTAAGTAGAAACTATATAACCTTCAGCATCAAGACAGTATGGTGTTATAGGATAATTCTTTTTTCCATTCTAATTGCGGTTTTCTCACATTATTAGTCAGCAGTGAGCAACTTCATTGCTAAAAGACTACTTTCAAATTTATACAACTTAGTTATAAACCTTGAGCATTAAATTGTAGAGGGGATAGTGCAGTATACCGTAATTTGCTAAACAGCTTAATGATATAGAATCCAAACCATGATATCCAAAAACCAGGCACACTTTTTTTATTTGAATAAGCCCCTGCAAAAGTGTATTCTAGAAGGAGGAGAGTAGAAGTCATAGATCACCCAATGAACTAACAGGAATACTTTGTCTTCAAGGATCAAGAAAATCCTTCATTTTAGGAGAAAATTTTCTTTTCTTCTCGGGCGAATGACACTTTGCACCCCAAATGATTTTTAAATTATCAATTTATGCACTAAAAGATTAAAACTTTCAAATTGCACCTTTAATCACATAAAAAAGGACGAGAGATGTACAGTCGACTTCCTCTTTTATTAAATTGAGTAGGAAATTTTGATGTAAATATTTAAAATTGAGAAATACAAATAATTGAGCATAGAAATGAAAAACTATAAAGTCTACCACACAAAAAATTGACAGACAAAGCAACTGAACTGTTGATTTGGACCACATTGCTGCCTTATTGTATGATTGAGGGTGCAATCTAAAAATTTTAATCTTTTAGGATGTAAATTGAGAATTTAAAGATCTTTCGGGATGTAAAGTGGCATTCACCCTTTCTTCTATACAACCAAGCTTTGTACAGACATTACAACCAATTGATCGAGAAAATGTTGAGCAGATTTTAGTTATGAGACTCCATTATTTTATTTAAGGTGGGACTGTTGGATGCTAGATTCTTCCAGCCCTTACCAATTTCATTCCCAGAAACTCAAACTCTGTGACCCTTAAAGCCAAACCTAGTTATAAGACCCATGAATCCTTGCTGACCAGAATTACCAGCAAAGCTTTTTTTATACTCAAAACTTAAGCATTTTAACATTTCTTCCATTCCCCAAACCTTAATCTTACCTTCTCATCTATAAACCATAAAAATTTAAACCTTAGGCACCAATACTAAATTGTAGGCAGCCTTAGTTCCCTTGATTATCCTACAGTGCTTTTTGTTTACATGAATAAAATGGCAGATGAAAGACCCCAGGAGTTTATTGTTATTTCCCCCTTCATCTGCCAGGAAGAATAGAAGATAATGAAACAAGATCTAATTTCAATTTGCCAGACAAGGAGGCCACACAAATAGCAAAAATTAAGAAACCAATGCAGAAAAGGAAAGAGAGGGGTCCTTTAAGCTACGTGGTTTATATCAAATGGAAAGCAGCAGAACACTTGTCCATTTTTTGTCCATTTTTTTCTTAATTTAATTACGCATCATCTTCAACCGAAACCAAAATTACTGGCCATGCATTTAACACTAGCATCATTACACTATTAAAGTATTATTGTGCTATTGTTCTACTTCTATTTTTCTACTTTCCTATTATGCCCTACTTTTGAATATTGTAATTATCTTCAGCATCAATCTAGTATAAATAGGCAATAGGATGGTGGCAACACATGTTCTACACATAATACTATTTCATAATCTCTTTCTTCTCCTCTCATTCTTCTTCTTTTTTTTTTGTTCCCTTTTTACTAAACTCTAACATACAATTATTTAAGCTTCAACTTGGTATCAAGATGCTTGGGTGAGTGGGGCCAAGGGACCCTAGCTGAGTGCCTCACTTGCCGAATGGTTGAGTCGTACCCCGCATACATCGAGTTGTGGTCATCTCCGTGTTCGCCAGATGTCGTCGTCAAAATCACTCTAACTTCATGTTTTCTACTAGTAGCGTCTTCATCCGTTGTTCATTGGCTACTGTGATCAGTATTAGTTGTTGTGGGATGCTAAAATCCATGTTCGTGTCACCAATGTATTATACATCGTCGCGAATTGGAGTTTCTAGCCTAGTTTATTGCGGGTCCAATGGTTTTCGAGCTAGTTTGGTTTTGGTTCAGTGTTTTCAACTCTGATTAGTGTCAGCTAATTGTTTTCAAACCAGCCTAGTGTTGGTTCAATGATTTTCAGCCTGGTTTAGTGCCGATTTCAGTGTTTTCAACCCGATTCAATACTAATTTTGTGGTTTCATCACTGGCTCAGCTCTATTTTGGATAATTCAACTCCAATTCTGCTTAGTTTACCCTATTTTTTATTGTTGCGGGTTGAATTTGTTCTTACTTGTTCGCTGTAGTGTTGTTGGTCCCATTTGTTTGTCACTATTGCTATTGATGTTGGTGTTGTGTTTGTCCTTTGTCATCATCGTGTTGGTTGTCGGAGTTGCAATCCCTATTTATCACTGGTCTCCGTCATGATGTGCTGGAGGGCTAGGTTTTTTGTAACTCTTCATCTCTCTACTATTTGTCTTCCACCGGTATTGGTTGGTCACCAACCTAGAGTAGATCACTATACCACTCAAATATATATATGATCAACTCATGTCTTACACTTCACATTGATCAACTACTTGGATTTGTTTATCAAGGTCAGTATCATGGTAGTGTGTGTCAATTAAAACGAGTCTTATGTATGCTCTTAAGCAATTACCTAAAGCGTGTTATGGTTCTATTATACTTAATAGTTCACGTGGAGATATTACAACCCCATTTGTAAGTCTAGAGATCACCTTGATGATATTCTTATCAAACCATTAGCGCATTCAACTTTTAGTAGTCTTTGTTCCAAGCTATGAATCACGGATACTTCGTTATTCATATCAGATACAACACTCGAGGATACGTGTCAAATACAACTACTAGGTATCCAATAATAATAAAATATTTGGATACTTTGCGAATACTTTTGCATTCGAGCAAGAACATTTATAATTTTTGAATCTAATCTTTAACATCTCCTTTTATATTCACATAACATACAATAATACATCAACAAAAATTCCTACTACATTGAAGACACATGACTATTTTTCAAGTATTATCTATTATTACATGTCAAAAGAACATAAAATGAATCTATTGTAATATAATCTTAGCTACAAATACTTCTAAACAAACCAGCCAAGTAAATATTAGTTTTAGTTCCTTTAATTTGTCACTTCATTGTTATACAATGATGATATAATATATAATTTTTTGAAACTAATAAAAATTGCTAATTTTCTTTATTATGCTAAAGAATTACCAAAATATATAACTATTAAATCACTAGATAATAGTAAAATTATGAAATATATTTTATTATAAACGTATCCAGACTGTATTCGTATCCTACTTTTTTAGAGTTTGTCGTATCGCCATATTCGTATCATATCACACCCATATTCTGTATCTGATTTTGTGTTTCATAGGTTTCAAGCTATGCATTTTTTTATCTCAATACTCCAGCTTGAAAGAGAGTATTAGAGTTACTTTTATTTCGTTATACTTTCCTTTTATGTTACTTCCAATTGTTCTACTTTTCTATCATATTCTATTTTCCTAGAATTGTAATTGTCTTCATTTCAATTAAATATAAATAAGTAATTGGATGTTGGCAACACATCCTACACACAATATCGTTTCGTAATCTCTTTCTTCCTCTCTCCTTCTTTTCATTCTTTGAATATACAATTATTCAAGTCTCAATTTACCCTATTAAATCTATAACAATCTATACAAGTGAAAAAAAGGCTTATCAGGCTATCACATCACTGTTGCCTTCCCTCAATATCATAGATTCATAGCAAGCTGCTTGAATGCCTATTTGATTTATTTCGATACCCAAACATCCAATTAACATCTCTCAGGATGCACAACAGATATTTTCCTTTTTTACCTATTTATTTCCCAAGACCCCACCAATTAAAAGAATAATGCAGTTCGTTACCAACCATTAAGAATTGGAAAAGGTAGACTTACCCTTTAAAGCACCAGACCCAGGCAACAAGGCATTCCGATGTAACTAGTTTGTGAATTAGAAGAGGGTCCTAGGGAGGGCAGGGGCAATGCCATTTCTTCATTGTTCATAAGATAACTGATAATCTATTCTATTACATGCTCCCTTGTCTTGTTAAGGTGGTCACTTACCCACCTTGTTTTTCTCAATGATTTTTTTTTAAATACAATGGCCTATTAGAATTTATGGTATTACAGATAGAAGCCCCTTCAAGAAACTAAACATCATCAGGGGATTCTAAGGATGCCTAATCAGAAGTCACATACTTGTTTACATAGATTTTCATGTCGGTCTCCCTCTTTGTTTCCCTAGCATGGTATTAGCTTGCTCACTAATCAAACAATGAAAGGAAGCAAAATCCCACACCAAAAACTATAGATATCTTGTTGAACTATGCTAAGAATTAATGCACAAGTCTATTTGGAAATATATCCATCTTTGTGCATACTTTACAATGTGAATTAGCATACCATAACTATTAGATAAAACAGAGAACTATTTGGCACTCTCCCTCAGTTTAAAATCTACTCAAAATAATGGTGGCCTGGCCAGATCATCTAATAATGCAAACATAAATAGCTAATACAATGGAATTACCCTATTACCTTCAGAAATTGTTGGCTCTATGACCCATAGACGCAGAAATTTTTGCTCCCTACATGGCTACATCAATTACTACGTGTAAATGAATGGGAAACTACAACAAGATATACCTCGTAGAACAATTCTGTATCTTGTTTGGACCACCTTGCAATGGGTGTCTTATCCATATAAGACTGATAATTAAAGTAGGCAGAACTTTCTTGAGGCGTTGGATTTTCTTGTTCATAGTTCGACTGACCAGAACTGCACACCACGAAATATAGTCAGAAAGTAACGTAAACAAGGTAAGATTCCGCTAAACATATCAACACACGGTCCCAAAAAAATAAGCAAGTGTACCTAGTAGAAGACAAGCAATAAGTCACAACTAACTCATGTTTTTGATATTTGAAGTCACAACAAAAAAGGCTGTATGCATTTAGACATAGTACAAGAATTCCAAGAGCTTAGAAAGTACACAATTCGTTGGAGAAAACATATTGATTGTCTCAAAATTTTAAAATATGTATTTTGTTTAATGAATTATTCTTACAGTTAATAATAACATTATTGCCGTATAAGTCTTTAGCGTTTTATTGACTTAAAAATGCGATATGAGGATTATTTTACACATTTATATGTGTTCACTGTAATCCAGTAATTGTTATCCCATTGACACAAAATGAAAAGAAAAAAATCTGTAAGAACTTGAATTTCAAGGGCACTATTAAAGCTGGCCTTAAATTGCACGACGGTAATGCTTATAATGGTAGTATCGATATAAAAAATACTGTTATGGTTGTTGCCACTATTGTAACTACAATTCACAACACACTTTCTCGCCAGCACCACTATGGTCCCACCTACATGTGTGCACTCTTAATAAGAACACACAACCTATTGCCCCCCCCTCCCCCCCAAAAAAAAAAAAAAAAAGGCAATTGAAGAAAGCAAAACAAGTAACTGACAGACGTTAACAGTAAGTGTGCCATCACCAGCATTTCTACACTATCACCATGACTCCTTCCCTCATATGAACTTCTAGACTATCATGATGACTCCTTGCTTCAATATTGAAACAATATTATGTTTACAAATTGTTCACCACTAACCAACAATTATTCATATTTCACTTAGGCTATAAAGCAAATGACAGTGGCTCTTGATCTTGATATACCCATTTTATTATCCTAAGGGAGGATAATATGTAGGATCAAGGCAAAAATTCACTGCCCGTTGATAGCTTCTCTGATCAACATATCTGTAAATGGACTTCCATCAGAGAGTATTTAATTAGATTCTAGGAAGCAACTTTGAAATAATATATTGGAATCACCCAACAATCATCCTTCACTCGTAGTAGACAATATGCAGCCCAGCTGAGCATCTGGAGTCACCAAACACACATTCCTTTCTATTTGTTTTCCTTTCTTCAATTGTAAAAGAAATTAGCGTTCTCAGTTTTAAACAGTTTAGTATTAAGTAATCCTCAGCAGTAGAATGAACTGTTTTGTGCCCGTCGAAAGAGTGCTGGTCCAACTGTTGTACGAAAAAAATTATTGCATGTTAAGAACAGAAAAGAGAACCTTAAAAAAACGACGACTAAGCATTGGGACAACAGACCATTTTATAATCAAATCCATGTTATGCAATTAATGCAACACAACAGCATACAAACAAGCTCACTGGTGCATGCACATATGCATAGACACATGCACAGATCCATGCTACTCATTAACATGGAGCAGACTGGACTCAGTGCCAGACTGCAAATGTCCACCAAAACAATAAAGTCTATGACAGGAACTTAGAATTCATGCATACTATATCTAGTATCCCTGCAACGGTATTCTCTCTAGGAATACTACTTGCTGTAGTTTCATCTAACTGTATATCCATTTGCCACATCATATGTTTATCTATCAATGTAACTTTTCCAAGTGACGTCTGTCTCTGGAAACGGAAAATATGCTTCTCTCATGCATAAGTTTTTCAAGAAATTTGACAAAGTCAAGAAGAGATAATTAGGAGAACATGTCAAGGAAGCTGGCTTAGCCCAGGCATTTAGAAGTAGACATAAATTTAAAAATTACAGAATAATTACCATCCCTGTTTTCCAATCCACAACACAGTGACAAAACATTTCCATGTCACTGAGCTAGAATTAAACATTCTGCTATCAGGTGGCATACATAAGTTTTCCAGTTTGAGATGGCATAAATTAAATTGAATGATTCCATGCAGAGAGAGAAATGAAGAAAATATATAGTGCAAATCAAATATAATTTGAAAATAGATCCTTTTGCGGCACTTAATACCTCTGATTCATTAAGGGTGTTTCTGATGTAGTCGCCTCTTTGTTCTGCGAAATGAAAAAAAAATTGTGGCAAAGAAGAAGATCAGATATGTTGTAAAGAACAAAAACTAGAAACTACCATGAAAATATCTGAAGCAATGAGGAACATGCGGCCCATATCCACCAAGAAGAATCAATCAGGGTATCTGCTAGTTAAACATATCACAATTAAAAACAAAATAAACCAAAAATTCAGGTATAATACGTACTGATGTCCGTTCCTTATACTCGGCGAGAAGAATAAGATCCCTTATAGGCAACTTTTGGAAGTCAATCTCATCGTCTGGGGTTTCAAGTAAAACCTTGTCCACTACAAAATACAAAGGTATTTGGTCAACAAAAAAATTGAGGGAATCCATGATTCCATATGCCTCACAACTTTAATATCCAGAAATCGGAGTTACCTCGTCTTCTACTTCTCCTAGTAGAATGAGAGAACTTTTTACGAGGCTCTTTAGCTGACTTATCTGACTCTTCACCATCCATCTTATGCTTTTGAGATGGTTTTTCTTTCTCAGAAACATTTTTCTTGGACTTTCTCCGCACTTTTTTATTTTGGGATTCATTTTCCTTTTGATATTCATCATCATCATCATTCTCATTTATAACAGAACCAGTAAGATCTCCAGCTGCAAACTCCACATCGTCAAGGGCCTCGTCCTCAGGCTCGTCTATAAGTTCAAATGCATTTATCCGCTTTCTCCTCCGCCGAATTGATTTACCAGCTTCACCTTCCTGACCCAAAGTAGAAGCTTTTTGGTGTTTTGGAGAATGACCTGGTACCGTAGGAGCTTTTGTCTTTCCACTTTCAGCTCTCCGAAAAGCCTAACTTATGTGATATATATTGTATACAGAAGAAAGAAAAAAAGATAAGGATGAAAAGTAAAAGTATACTATCAGACTGAATAGAGTAACTGTATTCATTTCAAAATATAAATACACAAGAAACTTCAGAAATTGAATGTTTTCTCACCTTTCTAGGCAATTCAGAAACACAATCCTGTTGTTCTCCATGGATGGCATCCCTTGAATGAGAAATCTCTGTACAATGTGTCGTTTCTTCATTCACAGGGAGCTCAAATGTAGGATCAAGGGGAATAGAATCGCTGAATCCAACAGATGATAAATCAATAGCATCATAAGGTTGCAATAATGGCGTTGAGCCCCCATCCACAGGACACGAAACAGACTGGACCGGTTCTTCACTAGGAATGCTAGCAGCATGTTTCTTTATAGGAATTTGTGGCTTGGGCTTGGGTTGGTATTTGCCAGTCCGCCGTCCTGAATTCAAAATGACTAGGTAAAGAGCTCAGAATGGTGAAGCATAAGAAAATATAAAGTAAAAAATGAATGCAGGCAGCTGAATTTAGCATATACCGGATCTATTGGTCATCTCAGAGATAACACCTGGTGTTTCCAAGCCAGGAAAAATGTCTGCTTCCTGAACCTAGCCAAAGTTGAAACAAAATCACTCCATAATAAAAATTTCACACAGTAATAACTATTATATGTAAAGGACGAACAAAGAAGGCAGGTAGGTATTCACCTCTGTTTCCAACCATGTATTATCGATATGAAAATCTCCATCACAATTAGAAACAGGAGTGTCCCTGCAGGTCAAACTATATTGAGCTGCAGGAAGCTGAGTACATGTGGGAGCAGGGGCATTATCAAAGTTCCCCGTCGTGTCATTGACAGGATAAACCACTGGAGTACCTAGTCCTTCTTCTGCATTCCTCATATCGGAAACGCAGCCATTTGATGGCTCTGAATGAGGAAGAGTATTTTCTGCAATAGTACTTACAGAACATGAAGCAGCAGAGTAATGGTTCCCCAATTGGGCACTCATGTCAACCTCAGGAGAAGACCTACCTCCAGCATTCACTGCCCATAGAATACTCTTACATGAAGCAAGGTGTGCAAAATCTTACAAACAGAACATATTAAAAGTAAAATATTTCAAATCATACCTCTCCTACTGATTCATATCAATATATTTCAAATCATATTAAAACTAAAACAGAACATGCTCACCCATTACAGTTTCAGGTTGACAAAGCAAATCATCAAGTGATTCCAACCCAAGAAAAATGTCTACATTCTGAAAGTAATATAAGTTATTAAACCTAGTGCCCACACTATTATAAACCAGCAAAACAAGAGTTAAATATTTCAAATCATACCTCTCCTGCTGATTTTTCAATGCAAGAATAAGAATGCCAATCTCCATCGCCCTCAGGAATTGCAACATGTTCTGATGAGGGGTTCTCTAATTCAGAGCTTCTAATGTCCTCTGAGAAATGAACTCCTGAAAAAGAATCTTCATTTTCATCCCTGAGAGTCTCGGTACATTCATTCTCAACGACACTAAGAGATTGTGTACAAGGAACAGAAGAAGATGATAGTTTTCTAGGTCTGGGTTTGGCCTTGGGTTGAAACTTGCCACCAGCCCTAGCTGCAATAGAATTTAACATGAACTGATTAGCAGTTATACATGAGCAACACAAAAATCAACAAATTGACAACGAAGAAGAAAGTTGAACATACCGTTCTTCGTAGCAGCACCAGTCAGAATATCATCTAAAGGATCCAAATCGAACTCCATGACAAGAATATCATCTAAGAGTGCTGTTCTCCTTCACTGTTTGGCATCACAATGTCCACTATCCGAAATTAGGGCTAATGGGCATCATAGTTTTAAAACCTAGTCCGGACATAAACTCGGGAAAGGGACCGGGTCAATGGGTCCCTGGTTGAACCGGTAATATAATAAAAAAATAAATATTAATGATAACAAATAGGCTAAAAATTTGTACTAATTATAAAAATAACATGTTTAATGTATATTACATCAAACAAAAAATCTAAAATCATCAAACATGTATCCAATGCATTCAATTTTCAATAACTTGTAAATTTTAAGTAGAGAAAAAAACATCTATGACAATAGTGGCTTAGGTTTATTGCAGATTAGGTAACATATCAAGTCCAATTAGAATTACTTGTTAGCATGTAGATCAATCTAACACAATTAATCAGCCAAACCAGCTTTCAAAATTTAGCAAACATTGTACAAAACATTTATTAATATCTAACTCATTTCTTATTATCTAACACAATCCAACAGTAGTTCATTTCTCAATGGGTCATTACAGAATTTACAGAATAGGATCTTCAGCTAATAATAATGGGTACAAAACATGTTTTGAAGTGTATGTTGGACCTAAGGGGTCGTTTGGTAACGTTTTTGTTTTTGCGTCTTCAAAAAAATAAAAAACAGAGACAATTTTTGTCTCTGTTTTGTGATAAACACTGAAACAGAAAACATGTTTAGGAGTCATTTGTGTTTATCAAATTATGAGAATAAAAACAAAAATCATGTTTGGTAACTACTTCAAGTTTTATCCTAAATATACTTTATAATATCTCATACAACAAAATACAAATCCAAAAATTCCTTAACCCAAAACATCCACTAATTCATCAAAGATAATTAGTAATTGTAAGTTGACAAGAAAACAAGTTTGAATTGTAATTGTAATTATTAGCTACCAAAAAAGTTTGAGTTGTAATTGTAATTATTAGCTACAACATTGTTTGAATCCTTTGACAAATATAAGTTGACAGGAAAACAAGTCTAACACACAGACACAGACACACAAACTCACACATACCACACACAGTCACACAAAACACACACACTCACAGAACACACACAGACAGACCACACACTTACACACACAGTCACACAGACAGGGACCAGACCACACACAGTCACACAAAACACACACACAGACCACACACACTCACAGAACACACACAGACAAACCACACACTCATACAGAACACACACAGCACACAGACACTCACACAAAACACACTCACAGACCACACACACTCACAGAACACACATTTTTTGTGCGTTCTTGCTCGGCCTTTTTTGCACCATTTTTTTTTATCCCTCTTTACATTATTGTTTGCCCTTGATTTCAGGACCAAGAAGCTCGAGGGAGAGGATCAGCTCAACCAAACTATGTAAATTGGGACTTGTCTTTAGCACAATGGGGTAAAAAGCTCAATTCACTTGCCTTCAATGACTGGGACAATAGACACCCTTCATGACCACTTTGCTGCCCCATGAACAGTTTTAGCGACCTTATGATGTATAACATAAACAATATACATTCTTTCAGGCAATTCATCGAATACTTTATGGGCATATAACAATCAATTTCTATTTCAAAAGAAAACACTAACACTAATTTCAAACCAAAAAATCAGTACAATCCAACCTTCAAGCTAAGCAAAAACGAAAACCTAAATGCCAAGGCTGCTCCGTTTGAGTTTGACTGAGAGGGACTGATTCGATCGAGTTCGACTGAGAAAGCTTGAAGTCGTTCACGTTCAACTGTGAGAGAGAGAGAAATAGAGAGAGGGGGCTGATTCGTTCCACGGTGTGAGAGAGAGATCTGTACGATGGACGCTAGGGCTTCGATAGTGGAAGCAACGCTGGAGAGGGCTTCGATGATGGTGGTGCTGGCGTTATGGCGGTGGCGAGATCATTGAGACTTGCGAGCAGAGAGATGAGGGATGGAGGGAGGGAGGGAGAAAGAGAAAATTGAGACACATCGAGCGACAAAGAGAGGAGACAGAACAGAGGGGGTGGGGGCGGCTCTGCAGTAAAAGTCTAACAGCAAAGTTTGCGGTTAAATGAAACGGTGCCGTCCCACTCAAAAACAAAAAACCTAACAACAAGGTCAACAACGTCATGACATGGAGTTTTCACCGATAACGACGTCCTCTCTCACTCTCTCTATATGCAAAAAGCAAAAAGTCAAAACACAGTCCTTCCACGCTCAGCAAAGTTATTTCTCCTGCGTATAGCACAAATTTCACAAAACAAAAATCTTCTTGTTTCACTAAATATCTCCAAAAAATTCTCAGATAATTTTTTGTTATATCATATTTATTGCATCAAAATTAATTTTGTTATATGATTTTTATTGCATCAACATTAATTTTGTTATGTCACCATTATCTTTGGTTTTTTGTTATGTTATGTTGGAATTTTTTTATTGTAAGGGATGAAATTTTTATGTTTGAATTTATTACCATAAATTTTTATATTCTTCGTCATTCATTATCTTCCACTCTTCGTGCTTCATTACGTTTACTATTCAACTCTTGAGGATAAGAAGGATTCAACCATGCAAATAAGCCGCATTTACCAATGTCATTCTTTTGACACTACAAACAAAAAACAAAAAATGTTAGTATTAGTTGGTATCAAAAATCCCAACAATACATTCTTTATAACTTGGTACCAAGAATTCCATGAGTTTTTGGAAGGTAAGTTTCATGTCTTTCTATTAGTTATATATTGAATAGTTAATCACAATTCAAAAATTACTTAATAAATAACAAGAAGATATTTTTTGGGAACACGAAGATTTTTTTCTGAAATAAATAAAGGCAGTAGGTAATGTTGATATTTTTTTCAGAATTTTTTTATGAAATTCCAGTTTATAAAATTCAAAACTTTTTTTTTTTAAATTTCCTATAGAATCTTGATATAATTATGTGACTATCATTATTCTTTCTACTACGTTTTTGTGAGTGTGACACTCCAAAATCTTGGGGTCCGTTGATCAACCAATGATTACCCATCAACCCGCGGAATACCCGTGGATGCCGGTTAACCTGACACCGCGGCACCACATTCCCTTTATCGGGATTTATAAAAAAAATACAAGTCCAATTAATTTCGGTTGGTTGACCCATCCGAGGTCCAATATATCACCATTGGTATCCTATTATTGTCCCATTATAACATTGGAAGGAAGGAAAACATAGTCCAAAGACTTGACAAAAGAATAAAAAAAAATTCTGAATTTTTGAAGAGTGTACCAGTACGCGTACCGATACGGTGGGCTCACTGGTCCTGGCCGTACCGGTACGCTTTACCTTCTGGACAGCTCTGTACCGGTACGCGTACCGGTACACTCTGTCCACCTTTGTCCATTTCACCTGTTTTCCAACTCCAATCCATTCCAAATCTCACCAAACCAACTCAAACTTACACAACATATATTTATACATCAAAACATGATTGATACAAGTTCTATTACAATTATTTACATAATTTTACATGTTTAAAACTAAGTTCTCTTACTTAGTTTACAAAAATCCCAAAACCAAAGCCACAAGCGGCCTCTCTTCACCCTTGGGGTCCCGAATGAGCGTCATCCGCCGGAGTGTGTTTCCCACTTGAAATGTTTTCTCGTATAGGGTGAGCTACGCTCAATAGAGTATCCCCTATAAATGCTACTCCCCAACCTATATGCCATGCAATGTCACATGCAACACATTTCAAACAACATTCTTTTTCATATCAAGAAAATGCAATCCCTTGAGAGGAATCTTCATGTCATGCTATGAAATAAGGTGAACTCGCTCATGCAACCTTAACTCGAGTCTTCACCGACTCCCACACACAATGCAATGCACTTGTGAAATAAAATCATCTTTTTACGAAAATTCATCCAACGATTGTTTTAAATAAAACTCATTTGTTAACAAACCAAATCATTGTTGGATGACACTCATTGTGTGACGCCCCAAAATCCGGGGGTCCGTTGATTACCCATCAACCCGCGGAATACCCGTGGATGCCGGTTGACCAGACACCACAACCCACATTCCCTTTACCGGGATTTAAAAAAAATTACAAGTCCAATTTCTTTCGGTTGGTTGACCCATCCGAGGTCCAATATACCACCATTGGTATCCTATTATTGTCCATTTGTAACATTGGAAGGAAGGAAAACATAGCCCACAGACTTGGCAAAAGAATAAAAAAATTCTGAATTTTGGAAAGTGTACCGATACGCGTACCGGTACGGTAAGCCCATTGGTCCTGGCCGTACCAGTATGCGTACCCGTACGCTCTGCCTTCTGGACAGCACTGTACCGGTACGCGTACCGGTACACTCTGTCCACTTTTGCACTTTTTACCTGTTTCTCCCTTCCAACCCATTCCAAATCTCACCAAATCCACACCAAACTTATACCAAATGGATTTATACATTAAAACATGATTGATACAAGTTCTATTACCATTATTTACATAATTTTACATGTCCAAAAGCTAAGTTCTCATACTTAGTTTACAAAAATCCCAAAACCAAAGCCACAAACGGCCTTTCTTCACCCTTGGGGTCCCAAATGAGTGTCATCCGCCGGAGTGTATCTCCCACCTGAAATGTTTTCCCGTATAGGGTGAACCACGCTCAATAGAGTATCCCCTACATAGGCTACTCCCCAACCTAGATGTCATGTAATGTCACATGCAACACATTTCAAACAACATTCTTTTTCATATCAAGAATTTGCGATCCCTTGAGAGGAATCTTCATGTCATGCTATGAAATGAGATGAACTCACTCATGCAACCTTAACCCGAGTCTTCACCGACTTCCACAACACAATGCTATACACTTGTGAAATAAAACCGTCTTTTGACGAAAATCCATTCAATGATTGTTTTAAATAAAAAAAATCATTTGTTAACAAACCAAATCATTGTTGGATGACACTCATTGAATGAGTATTTTATAAAACAAAACCATGTGTCTTTGTTGGGCCACGGATTCTTGGAATTGCACCACCGGCTCTGTACGCCGTTACACTTTTTTGGACTTGCACCGACGGAAGTGTATAAACCAATAGCCGGGATTCGCACCCAAGGGAGTGTCTAGCCCTTCTTGCTATACCCGACACAAGTTTTTCCCATGCAACCATGCGACTCAGTCGGACCTTCAATCCAACTCTCCCGAGTCCACACATCAACCACCAAATGAGATGATCAATCATGCATACACACACCACCACTCATGACTTATGTCCATGAATGTGATGCAATATCATGGTCAAGATGTAATGCATGTCAAATGAGCAATTTTCCACATTTCAACATACACCATGACAATTATATCTCATGCATACAATCACTAAAATTCACCATACCATCAATATATCATTTAGCATATATCAACAACAATAACAAGCATGTTACCACATAATTCATGTCCAAAACACATTTATTTCAAAAGGCACAATAGAACACATAGCATGCCCACACAACACCAAGCCCCAAGAATTTTCACATGGAACTTCACATGCCAAATTCAAGTTAGAATTTAACTCAAGCCTTTTTTCATACCCATTTCCTTATGTCCATATCAATAAGTAAAATCTATGCATTTAACCATCCCCTATGTACACCATAGGTTGTAAATAAGCCAAGGTAGGAGGGAACTCTACCTCTTGGTGCGTAAATTGAAAGGTAGAGCTTCCAAGAACACCTCTCAAGCTCCCAAAACTCTTGATTTCCCAAAGTCTCCTCTTGGATCTTCGGTGAAATCTCTCGTTCTTGGTGTGGTTGCGTAGCCCTCATCGATGTGATCGACTTTAACTCTTGGCTCGAAGGATTCCGAGTGACAGAACTCCGGGAAAGGACGAAAGAAGATTGGATTTTTCTCTTTCTCTCTCTCTTTCTCTCTAACGTTCAAGCCAGTAGAATTTGTGGAGATATTTCTCCAAAATTCAGATATTTAGGCAATATTTATAATTTTAATACTCGGCTCACGTCGTGCCACGTGTCCCCCACTTGTCCGGGTCCGTTTTCGCCCCGAAACGATTTATTTCATTCCGGTTTAAGTTCAAATTAATTTTATTTGAACTTTAATTTAATTATAAGGAAATTTTATAAAATTTATTTGTGGAGACCTTTGTGAGGTCAGCCGCCACCCAGTCGCCTCGAAATACGTGCAAAATTCGATTATCTCGAAATTCGACGAAATTAGTCTGAGTGACTCGATTTTGCAATATGAATCCAACGGTAAAGTCCGTTGTGTCATACGAGCTCTAGAAACATGAGTATTTTAAATACGCATTATAGTGGCAAATGACCATTTTGCCCTTTTTCAAAAAAAGTTCAAATTTACCCGGATTTTACACATTGAATGAGTATTCTATAGAACAAAATCATGTGTTTTTATTGGACAACGAATTTTTGGAATCGCACCACCGGCTCCGTACGCCGTTACACTTTTTCTAGACTTGCACCGACGGAAGTGTATAAACCAATAACCGGGATTCGCACCCGAGGGAGTGTCTAGCCCTTCTTGTTATATTCGACACAAGTTTTTCCCATGCAACCATGCGACTCAGCCGGACCTTCAATCCAACTTTCCCGAGTCCACACATCAACCACCAAATGAGGTGATCAATCATGTATACACACACCACCACTCATGACTTATGCCCATGAATGTGATGCAATATCATGCTCAAGATGCAATGCATGCCAAATGAGTAATTTTCCACTTTTCAACCCACACCATGGCAATTATATCCCATGCATACAATCACCAAAATTCACCATACCGTCAATATATCATTTAGCATATATCAATAACAATAACAAGCATGTTATCACATAATTTCATGTTCAAAACATACTCTAATCATAAGAGCACTTTCAAAACACATAGCATATGAACCCAATGCCACAATTTCATATAACACAATAATTACATTGGGTCTATTTCACATACCCAATTCTAGAAATCACAATTAACAATTTCTAATCACCAATCCAAGTTAGGATTTATCTTTACCCATTTCAATACCCATTTCATCCATTTTACAAAAATAGGTAAGTGATATCTTGTTCTATCAACCTACCCATTTCACAACACATTCTAGGCTTGGAATAAACCTTAGTAGGAGGGAACCCTACCTCTTGGAGCGTGAGATGAAGGTTGGAAGACCTCTAGAACACCTCCCAAGCCCCAAATCCTTGATTTCTCCAAAGTCTCCTCTTGGATCTTCGGTGAAATTCCTTGTTTTTTGTGTGGTTGCGTAGCCCTCGTCGATGTGATCAACTTTAGTTCTTGGCTCGACGGTTTTCGACCGACGGAACTCCGGGAATCGAAGAAGGAAGTCTTGGATTACTCTCTTTCTCTCCCTCTTTCTCTCCAACGTTCAAGCCAGAAAAATTAGAGATATTTTGTCCAAATATCTGATTTTTAACCCTATTTATAATTTTCAAGGCTTGACTTAGATTGCGCCACACACCCCCCACTTGTTCGGGTCCGTTTTCACCCCGAAACGATTAATTTCATCCCGATTTAAGTTCAAATTAATTTTATTTGAACTTTAATTCAATTATAAGGAAATTTTATAAAATTTATTTGTGGGGACCTTTGTGAAGTCAGTTGCCACCCAATCGCCTCGAAATACGTGTAAAATTCGACTATCTCAGAATTCGATGAAATTAGTCTGGGTGACTCGATTTCGCGATACGAATCCAACGGCGAAGTTCGTTGTGTCATTCGAACTCTAGAAACATGAGTATTTTAAATACGCATTATAGTGGCAAATTACCATTTTGCCATTTTTCAGAAAAAAGTTCAAATTTACCCGGGTTTTACAGTGAGTATTTTTGATTGTTTGATATATGCGTATTGGTGTTTTAGGATTTGGTGAAACTGAGTTATATAGGTTTTGCTACATAAGATTTTTTTGTTGATAGGGAACATAAAAAATAAGTATTTACTTGTTCCATTTGTAATTGAAAATTTATATGGGCAATTTTTGATCTTATGTTTAATTTGTGTAACTGTTTGGTTATTGTAGGGGACCTAATCTATAGTGGAGATGGAATGTGTTGAGATTGATAAAGTAGACAATACTCTATGTATGAGAATGCAATTTGACTCAGAAGAAGATGCTTATAGGTTCTATAATAATTATGGTGGAACTGTGGGATTCAGTGTGAGAAAAGATTATAACAACAAGAGCTTGAAGGATGGTATATTAATTTACAGAAAATACGTATGTTATAAACATGGACAAATGAGTAAAGATCAAAGGAATTGGAAAACAATAAAGCCTCGGGCAAAGACTCGAACAAATTGTCCCGATCACATGTGCATATTCCTCAAGAGAGATATTGGAAAATTGTAGTTGTTAAATGGGAAGACCAACACAATCACATTTTGCACTTGGGCGAATATATGCATATGATGTCATCCCAACGGAAAGTTACTGTAGCTCATGGCATAACAGATTGATCGAAACAAAGCACAAAGTGTGGTTGCAGAGTTGAATTCTCTAATTGATATGGAGGAGACGTACTGGCACCAGCACTCGAAAGTTCAATGGCTAAAGGAAGGTGACGAAAATTCTGCATTCTTCCATGGTTGGGCTTCCCAACGGAAACGGAGGAACTCAATCATCAACCTAAGGAATGGTGTGGGGGGTGGTGCGAAAATTCTGTTGCGATGAAGCAAGTGGCGATTGGGTATTTTAAATCTCTTTTCACTTCTAGTAGACCACAAACCCAAGAATTAGAGGTTGTCTTAAGCAAGGTGGACTGAAAGGTGTAAGATGGAATGAATTCTAAGTTTATGCAGACCTTCCGGGTTGATGAGGTAACCACTGCACTTTCTCAAATGTATCCGACCACTTCTCCCGAACCGGATGGTATGCCTCCTCTTTTTTTTCTAAAAGTTCTGGCATATTATTAGGTCTGATGTAGTAGATTTTGTTCTGTCCTTTCTCAATGGTGGTCAGTTTCCATTTAAGATCAATTACACTCATATCGTTTTTATCCCTAAATGTAAAAATCTGGAACCTTTAACGCAATTCTGTCCAATTAGCCTTTGTAATGTAATTTATAAAATTATTTCCAAAACTCTGGCTAATCGATTAAAGCCTATTTTGCCATTGTAGAAAATATGAAGTGCTTAATCTATCTATACCACTTCTAAATGTCAAGAAGTAGGAAAAACTTTTACTTCTCCTTATTACCCTTAAAAAATAATAAAGGACAACAATATCCTTTTGCACTAATTTTTTATTGGTCTATTAGCAATTAATGTTCATCAGCCTAATTAAGTTACTTGAGTTAATTAATGACCTCACTTTAATTGTGGAAACTTGATCATTATTGAAACTCTTGGAATTTCGAAACTCCATTCCAAAAAATGGGTGGAAGTTGTTTGGCCGGCCGCATCATCCAAGCGTTTCACTGGATTGAATTTAAAATAGGCGCTAATTAATTACGAGGTCGCTAAAAATACCTATCATAGATTTTCTTCACCAACAAATACCCATCGTTAAAGCATCGTCTTCTCTTTTGCAGCTACCGACAAATATCATTTTAATGGATTGTCATATCAGGTTTTCGAATTGTTAGAGGTTTGATGATTTTCACCAATTGGTTGTATTTTATCTTAGTTTTTTTTCTCTTTCTTGGTATGTAGAGGTTAGAGTAGTTATAATCTAAACGTAAAAACATTGAATGTCAAACAAGCAGGGGCGGAGCCACCTTATGCCCAGGGGGGGCATATGCCCACCCTCAATTTTTTTTCTTTCTAAAATTACTAATATATATTTTAAGTATTTTTTCAATATATTAAATTGTGTCCACCCTATTTTTTAGCCAAAATCAGAAAGGCATGATATATCCGTGAGTTTACTTATAATTTTGACATTTATTTTAGTAATTATCACGGATATGATAGAGAATATATTTTATTGTGTAATCGAATGAATGATAAATAACTAAGTGATAATATGATTGTAGATATAAATAATAATAAAATTAAAGCAAGACTTTCAACGTATGAAAATTCATCGGAGTCAATTCTAAATAGTTTTGATTAGCCTTTGTTTGGTAAAATGATATAATTAGCCTTTTAAGTTTAATGAACTTTTAAGAATTAAATAGGATATAATTAAATATAAATGCATTATTCTATTTTTATCAAATGCAAGAAAAAAATTAACTTGTTAAAATATACAGTGCCCAAATAATTTTCTGGCTCTACCCTGCAAACAAGGGTTGTGTTTTTGTTGGTGATGGTGTTTGAATTTAGGCATCTACGTGTTTCTCGTGCTGCTTGAGTTTGTATCTATGTTTTTTGTTCAATAGCACAGTTCCCATGAATTTTCCGGTTCAATTGTTCTTGCGGTGCGTCCCTCTCTCTCTTTCTTATTTTATTCATGGTGTATGATGGTGTTCTTTGATTTTTATAAATGGCATCACTTTATTGAGATTTATCTTCTTCTTTTTTGGGCTTTCCTTACGTAGATACAATAATTTTGAGTCTTTTGGATTAAATGGCTTCTGCTCTTATCAATTTCTTTATCCTTCTGATATATAGTGCCTATAATGTTTTTTGTCAGGTGCCGTAAACTACTTATTAGACATATGGACTGAATCCAAATTTTTTTTTTTATAATTCTAGCGCCTTTCCAGTTTATAGATTCACTTAATATTGTGGAATTTGGGCAGTAAGGAGTGTTGAATAAGTGACACGACAAGTACTTATTGTAATTGTCTGTGAAAATATGATTGAATTTGTTACTATAAATTGAACCGATTAATTAGTTTTTTCCTTGATGTTTTGAGTTTGGCTCTATTTAGGCTAATGACTTTGCCTGCATTAGAATGATCATTTTTTCCACACCAGCACATATATCACATTTGTTTTGACAGAAGAGAAGGTTTAATGCATTGGCATAATAATAAGGTTTGAGATCAAATCATGGAAACTTCATTTTGCTCTTACCATTGTTTGTATCAGAGATCGAAAAAAAAGTAAAGAAAAACTACTTGTATGAGTATATAATCATAATAGAATCAAACTCATGACCTCAAATTCTCTCATTCACAAATACCACTAGCTATAATAGCCAGTAGTGTATGGGGTTAGTCAATGAGTACAAAATTTGTAATTTTCTCAACAGTAGGCCTACATAAAATTGGCTCAATGAAAGTCATAGAAAAAATGTCTTCCATACTCTCATATATGTTTCACTGCTGCTGCCCTTGTCTTGTCGTCCTCACTGAAGCTGGTTCCTATCTTTATATGGGTGTTGTGCACATAAATGCTTCTCAGCATTCAACTGATGTGTATTTTCCAAGTCACTTCTTCCTTTTTGTGGAATATACCATGGGATGAGCTTGAGATTTTAGTTGTATCCATTTTCGAATATGTTGTAGCTCTGGGAATCCTCCACACTATGAAGCCCTAAAGATTAAAGGGGGTATTACCTCCTTGAACTAATCAGGACATTCCCTGCATATAGATTTACGTTTTCACAAATTGTAAACTATAAAAAAAAACTTAGAAAATGCTCCAATACTTTTAATTTATGGAACTATTAAACTATGAACAATAACTATAAACATGGACACTAACCTATTCTCAAGTGGCACAACTCCGTCCATCAGAAGATAGTAGTACTTCGCTATCATGACAACTGCATCAAACATGTTCTGCTTTTTGATCACATGCTCAACCTGTGAAAAAAAGTGTCAAATTTATACTTTTTTGTGTGTGTGAAAGATAGAGAGAGAGGTAAGAACTTACACGAAGGAGAGCATGGTCATGGTGAACACCTTCATTGGCATTTCGACTTTCTTTCTCTTATGGCTGGCACTTTAATTATGTCTTTAGTTTCTTTGTTTTGTTCCAATTTGGCATATTTAGTGACATATTGTTCTGGGTTGGTGAACCTTATGTTTGATACAGTAGTATCCCAGTTGTAAATTGTTATTCAAGTTGATGGTTCTTTCTTGCAAAATGTGGTTCATATGTTTAGTAAATGTAGTTTATCATCACAGTGGCTATATATTTTTTTTAACTGCTTGTTTGGTTTAAGCTAAACATTTTTTAACTTACGTGTTAGTTCATTTTGTTTACAGCTTCTCCGATTTTCGTCATATTTTTTTCAATTTCTTGACTGGGCACTTCTAAGATTGTCTAATTGTCATGGGATGAATATTTTGCCAACTAATGCACTTTCACAACAATATCCTCTTTTAGTGTTTCCTTTATATGGATTAATGTTGTTGATTCTATTTTACATTATATTGTGTACAAAAGAGATCAAGGCCATAATAGTTTAAACATGAAGTTGGATTACATAGTTCAGGATGGTCTAAATATTCCAAATTGTATTAATTACTCCTATGTTCTGGTCCAATAGGTGCATACTTCATCAGTCCCATTATTTAACTTCGTGTTAATTCCCTGCAGAACTATGACAAAGTGCTTTGGCCTAAGCACACTTGTCAAAAAGATTTTGGTCTTGGTGGGTGGCTAGAGGGAAAATACGAGATCCAATTGTCTAGCTGGTCATTGACTAAATGTAATGTGTCAATTATTGCTATAAACATCCATAAGTACTGTAAGCAACACATAAAATCGTTGTTTTTACCGAAAAAAATGTGATTGTCCTTTCCTCCTCCTAGGAAGATATTTTGTGGTTGAGTAATTGAAAAATTCACCTTCCTTTTGAGAAATATGTTTTCAATGATTAAAATGATTTCATAGCATCCTGTTCTAATACTTATTGGTTGTTGCTCAGGGAAGAATTGTATTCAAACCACTAGTTTTCAGAAGTGAAGGCTTGTTGTGTTGTCGCAATTTATTTTTTCTGTTTACAAGAATTGATGAGAAAAGATCTCAACAGAATTCATGCTGCTATTTCAGTCATTACAAAGATGAGTACGATCTATATCTCTCCAAGTGAGTGTCAATCCTTTGAGATCACATGTTTTTCATATTCAAAGTTTAAAAAATATTTTAATTTATTAGACTTGCATCTTCATATAGCATCATAGGCCTAGACATATGTAGCCGATATAACCTACATCTTATTTGTGCAATATTGTTTTACGGAACTTGAAATCAACTTCTTCTTTACCCAAATTGATAGTAATTGCTCTTGATGAACACTAGGTAACGATTGTAATAATTTGTGAGCTGATGTCATATAATGATCTGTCAGATTTTTGGGAGCATCTATTGTCTATAAAGTTGATGATGCTGTTTTTGAAGTCGTTCAACGCTTAACAAGTTTGAGAGATTCCAAGGGTCATTTTTCGACTTCAACGCCTAACAAGTATGAAAGATTCCAAGGGTCATTGTTGCAGGAAAAAAAGATATGGATGCACACACTTTACCATCTTCCTTTCCACTGAAAATCAGCTTATCTCATTATATTTTAAAAGTTGATGTGTTGTTGTTTGCTTGGTTTGGTCCCTAAAATTTGTCAACTTTCATTTTTAATGGTGAAATGGCCTCAATATCTGATGACTATAGTGGTTTCTAAGATATTCATGGAATTGAACGTGAGCACAACTCTTTTGTCATAATGATTTATCATCTTGAAGACAAAATTATATTGAGACACATCAATCCTTTCTTTTTGTTCTGATTACTATAAATAAAGATAGTGGAAAACATATATATTACCCTCAATTTTTAACTTCTATTTACAACTCCAGTTCTTCTCAACTGTATTTTTTTATGTTTCATAACAAATTATCTCTTTCAATATTTTTCTTGATTTGAGAGATTGGATGCAAGATTTCTTTGACTGATTAATGATTGTTTGTTAAAGAAAGGGGTTCAAGGGAAAGTGGTTTATGACTTTCATTCAAAATAGTTTAACCCAAATTGGTTCACGTGCAACGCACGTGTGCCTCAGCTAGTACTACTATAAAATGTCAACAAAAGTGAAAAACTTTTATTTGACTAAAATAACCTTGATAACTTGAGTAATGTCTATGTTATCTTTTTCATTTATTGATAAATACTAATATTATTGAAGGTTACTTACATTATGGACTTCTGGCTATTAAGTTGCTTTTGCATTTTCCATAAATGCTGCATATATTCTATATGTCAAGCATGAGTTAAAGAAGTTCATCGGTCACTCATAATGTTGCGTCTCCAGTTCATCCAATCCGAAGTTCAGTTTTCTTCAGATTTTGGTTATATAAAATTCATTGTTATCAATTTAACATCAGTATTAGTAGTTTTCTCCCTCTTAATTTCTAATTCATCATATGTCTCATATTCTTGTACTTGCTCAAATCCTAGGTTTATGGGTTTCTTTCTTGTGTTCATGTGTTTCTATTTGCATTCATGTGATTTATAACTCAATGATTTCGTGATTGATTATTTTTATTAATTTAATTAATTTTGATTGCTTGTAGTAGGTTTGTTGGCAACAATTTTAGAAAAATAAAGGCTCTATAAAACTGTTGTGGGCTTCAGATATTATGTTAAATTTGATTGCACGTTGTTTGGTTGTTGAGAATTAATATAACTACGAAAAAAGGGAATTGATAGAAAAAATATTATTATGACGATTTGTGTTATATTTGACACTTCTGTATTGTATTTGACACTTCTGCAATCGAATATATGTTTGTGTAATATATACATACATATATCGAAAGAAGTTATTTGTGTATATGTGCACTTATGGTTGTGTGCGCATTTATATACTATCCTTATAAGCCTAATTACTGTTGTTATATAGAAAATGACTTAATTATTCAAGTACTCGATATGGTATACCCAAATTTGTGATGTTTATGTGTATGTCAAAAATTGGTCTAAGGTATTTGAACCTTTTTGCAATTATAGATTTGATATTTAGTTTGAGTTTTATTAGAAGTTAAATTTTTGTGGTGCAAAGAACAAACAATATTTATTAAGTTAAAAATTTTAATATTAAAATGGTCTACGTGCAACGCACGTGTGCGCCAACTAGTAATAATGTAAACCCCCATATTCTTATCTTTATATAGCAACGTAATTATTTTTGAAATGCTAATATATGTGATGATGTATGCATGAACTATGTGGATTGTAAGATTAGAAATAAAAATGTTAGGCGAGGTAATAGGGTGTGAATTGGAAGTTAGGAAGTATTCTGGAGTTCAAACTCATTTTAGATAAAATTTAGGTAGAAAGGATTTTGGACACTTCCTAGTATTTGGACCATAACGTTTTACTCCTAACTCCGATTGTTCTGATTTTTGGACAGTAGAAACTAGACTTCAATATCTACAAAAGTGTATTTCACGAAAATTTTCTGAATCAGCTTCTAAATAGGTGAAATTTGATCTGAAAGTTAAGGGTATGCTGTCACCCGCGTCCAGACAGGAATAGCACGCGTCTGGACGCGTTTGGCGGAAAATTGGGCGAAGAAACACGTGTCTGGACACAAAGAAACACGCGTCCGGATGCACCAACCTGGGGGGCTTCACGTCCCAGACTTGTTTTGGGTGTTTTCTCCAATTTTCACCCCATTTCATCCATTCTAATCACTAGAGAGCCTTGGAGAATAAGAAGGAAGGGGAAAAACAAGAGATTAAAATGTTGATTCAAGTTGGGAAAGATCAAAATCTTTTAGTTCTTCACACAAAAGCTAAGGAAGCAAAGTAGGGGTTTCTTCCTATTCTCTTCCATTGAGGTTAAGGTTTAGATATATGTATGTTTTGACTCTAAATCCTATTTATATGTTAGGAAATCCTTGATTCTTGATATTCTTGTAAATATTACCATGTTTTAAACAAAGCTATGGTTGGATAGCCATGAAATCTCTTTTTCTTGTCTTAAAACCCTAATTTTCAAGATAAATGGATTTTTCTCTTGATTTTTCCTTTGTTCTTGATTTCAAAACTCTAGTGCTTGGTATTGAACAATAAAATGGTATTTTTGAAGATCTCTTGCATATTTTTCTTAAATTGTTCTATTGGAATAATACATGTGAAATTTGAGAATTTTGGATTTTACTTGTGATTGGAGAAATTGGTTGGGTATTGTATCTTTTGTGGATGTTTGGATGACCATGGGTGGCCGTTGACCGGGTATCGTAGAGTGGGTAGATGCGTTTCTTACTCCGTGCGGGTTTGAATTTTTCCTACCACTCGTAGTGGGGTTGGTGCCTTGCGAGGACCAAACCACTATTCGCTCACGTGGTATCGAAGCTGAGGATTAGTATACTATTCCTGAGTTGGATTCGTCATTGCCAATGCGTCGGAATGCACCCTTCCTAAAGTTGTATATCCTTGCAAGGATTTAGGTGTGTGTGTGTGGGCTAGGATATTCTCGATGTGTTTATTCATGCGATATCTTACATCATACTGAGATATATTGTGGGCTAATATTTATTGTGCAAATGGTTAGTTATGATTTATTGTGGAAAAGAGTTTATTGTAGAAATGGTAACTTGTTGGAATTGTTATTTTTGGGAATTGGTTTTACTTTTTCATTTAATTATTGTTATTGTGTAAACTTGACATCCACTGAAATGTCCTTGTTTTCCTTCAAAAGCTATATATGATATTTGTAAAATGAGACCGGCTGTTTTATATGCTTTCGAAACCTTATTCGAGTTTGTGAGGATTTTCCTACAGAGCTTAGTGCTCTCCCCCTACAAACAATATATTTTTCAGATTATGGTCTAGAGAAGGAGCTCGGAGTTGATGAGCCAGTACATTGGAAAGCTCCAATAGATGAGAACGTGGATCCCGAGGTGGACATTTAGAGCTATATTCTCTTATGTTCTAGACTAAGAAATTCATTTTGAGATAATGTGAAGTCTAATATTTTCGTTATTCCGCTGCAAGATAATAGCTGATTTTTGGGATGTAATTGTCATAATTTGGCATATTCTTTTGGATGATGTTGTATATATTGTGGATGCTGAATGAAATTCTCTTTAGTTATGAAGTCCATTTAGTTGCTCTCATGATGTGAATGGTTTTAGATAGTAATGCCGTCCAAGGGGGATTTTGGGGCGTTACAAGTTTGGTATCAGAGCCTAGGAATTAGGTGTTACATGGGAGCTGTAGGTTATGGATTACCACTATAGAGGTAGGATTAGGGTGAATTAAATTGTTGATTTAAATTTTACACAAGTCTTATGCTTTAGTTTAAAGTGATAGTTAGGGTGTTTTGTACATCAAGGAAACTAAATTGTGAATTGATGTGCAGGATGGAGGGTGGACGTGGACGTGGACGTGGTGGCCAAGCAAACCCACCACCTCCAGATGCCATGAATGACATTTATCAATGCCTAAGGGAGCTAACCATTTTGGTACAACACCAAAATGGGAACAACAACCATAACGGGGGGTTCATCCATTAGCTTATGCACTAGGCAACGGGGACGAAAATCGAAGGATGGTTGTTCTTAGAGAATTCTTGAGGCAACCCACCTACTTTCCAAGGAAGCTCTCACCCTTTAGAGGCAGATAAGTGTATTCGTCGGGTGAAGAAAATGTGTGATAACATGGGAGTTGCCGAGGACCTACGGGTCGGCCTAGCTACATATCTACTAGAAGGGGAGACAGATCATTGGTGGGATTCGGTGAAGAGAAGGAAGAACACTAACGCGATTACCTGAGAGGATTTTGATCAGATCTTCCAAGACAAATATTTTCTCGAATCGGTCAGGGACAAGATGAGTGCAGATTTTCTCGCTCTACGACAGGGTAGCATGATGGTGGTGGAGTATGAGAGAAAGTTCGACGAGTTATCCCGCTATGCCCCGGAGTTCATATCTATTGAGGCCAGGAAGGCTAAACGATTTGAGCAGGGCTTGCTATCAGGGAGAAGCATATTCTTGAGGTTTGCTATCAGGGAGAAGCTTGTGGCTCATAAGATCCGGGACTATGAGGATCTTGTTGACAGAGTTGCACTAGTGGAGAGAGACACGGAGGACAACCAGCGGCGACAGAACTTCGCGAGGGGAGGTCCGATCCGGACGGGTGCTAGCAACAGTGGAGTGCAGAGGGCGACACCATACCGTTGCCCAGACCAGGTGGTTGGACAGAGACTTTAGACAGTTCGAGGAGATGGGGTTACTCAGAATAGAGCAGGCACTGACCCGCGTCAATGTTTCGCATGTGGAGGTTCGGGCACTACAAAAATAACTGCCCATCGTTTTCGACAAAGACCAATCAAGCAGCAGGACAAGTAAATGCAAACAAGCCACCAATATAGAAGCCACTATAGCAGAGACCGTTAGGAGCTCTAGCCCCAGGCGGTGCCAATCAGGGAAGAGTGTTTGTTTTGACCCAACCGGAGCAAGGCGTTTCGAATGCAGTTGTGGAAGGTATCGTTCTTCTTTATAATTCTTGGGCCCGAATTTTATTTGATCTCAGTGTGACTCATTCATTCATACGCACTATATATGCTCTTAATTTGGGATTGGAATTTGAGAAGTTAGAACATGCCTTGAGTATTGACATGCTTACGGGAGAACGGTTGGATACTAGAAGGGTGTGTAGAGGTTGTGTGCTTCGAATTGAGGAGCAAGAATTGATTGTAGATTTGGTTGCATTAGACATGAAGGGGTATGACATAATATTTGGGATGAACTTGTTGTCCACTTTCTGTGCGGTAATGGATTATTTTCGCAAGCGGATTTCATTTCAATTATCGGGAGAGGTAGTTTTCAGCTTTATTAATGATCGAAATTTTTCCCATCCGTTTCCCAATACGAGAAATAGATTCTTGAAAGCTAAGGCGGGGAGCAATTTGAGTTTCTTGGCCAGCTTAATGGGAGATGATCGGGATAAATTCCATGCGGACGTGATGTTGATAGTATCGGATTTTGCGGATGTCTTCCCAGATGAACTACCTGGGTTACCCCCATAGAGAGAGATTGAATTTAAGATTGATCTCTATCCGAGAACTGAACCCATATACATTGCTCCCTATCGGATGGCACCTTTGGAGTTAAAGGAGCTCAGGAAGCAGTTGGACCATCTCTTGACTATTGGGTTTATCCATTTAAACACTTCACCTTGGGGAGCCCCGATCCTCTTTGTGAAGAAGCATGATGAAACACTTCGGTTATGCACGGACTACTGAAGGTTGAATAGAGTGACAGTGAAGAATAAATACCCATTGCCATGAATTGATGATTTATTCGATCAGCTGAGGGGTTCTAAGTATTACTCCAAGATTGATCTTCATACAGGGTACCATCAACTGCGGATCAAGGAGGAGGATATTCCTAAGACAACTTTTCGTACCTGGTATGGTCATTTCGAATATACGGTAATACCGTTCGGACTGACTAATGCTCCTGCAGCCTTCATGGATTTGATGCACAAGGTATTCCGGCTGTATCTAGATCAGTTTGTCATTGTGTTTATTGATGACATATTAATCTATTCACAGACACAAGGGGAACATGAACACCATCTTTTGGTAGTGCTTCAGACCTTGAGAGAGCATAAGTTATATGTTAAGATGAGTAAATGCGAGTTCTGGATGAAGGAAGTGAAATTCTTTGGCCATGTTGTGTCAGAACAAGGTGTAGCTATTGACCCCGCAAAAATTGAAGCAGTGATGAAGTGGGAACCACCGAAGAATATGACCGAAGTACGTAGTTTCCTGGGCTTAGCAGGCTACTATCGGAGATTTGTGGAAGGGTTCTCAAAGTTAGCGATGCTGATGACTCGCCTTACGAAGAAAGGGGAAAATTTCTTATGGACTCAAGAGTGTGAATTGGTCTTTCGCACCTTGAAGGAAAGGTTGACAACAACTCATGTCCTCATTATTCCGAGTAGTGGGGAAGGATACGATGTTTACACAGATGCTTCGTTACGAGGCTTGGGATGTGTGTTAATCAGGGAGGTAAGGTAGTTGCTTACGACTCGAGACAACTAAAGATTCATGAGCGGAACTATCCCACTCACAACTTGGAGCTTGCCGCTGTGGTTTTTGCTCTTAAGTTGTGGAGGTGTTACCTGTATGGAGAAATATTTCAAGTGTTTTCTGATTATAAGAGCCTCAAGTATATATTCACACAGAAAGACTTGAATTTTCGGCAAAGAATGTGGATTGAATATCTAGAAGATTACGATTTTCAACTTAACTACCATCCGGGGAAGGCTAATGTAGTAGCAGATGCACTAAGCATGAAGTCTTTGGGTGTGATCAATGTGCTTGCGGTTAATAGGTGGAAGATGATTAAGGCTTTGGAGGAATTTGACCTACAGGTGGATGGACAGAAGGCTCGACCATGCTTATTTAATCTTGTAGCTCAACCAATTCTCCGAAAAAGGATTGTGGATTTGCAACGATTAGATACAGAGTTGGGAACTATCCGGGGTAGATTGAAGAGGAATCAGGTTGTTGAGAACTGGTCTATACATGATGATGAGTTACAGTTTCGTGGAAGGAAGACTATGTGTACCAAACAATGACCAAGTAAGGGAAGAAGTGTTGAGTGAGTGTCATCGTTCAAAATTCTCCATATATCCGAGCAATACTAAGATGTATAGAGACATGAAGCGTCAATATTGGTGGAAAGGATTGAAACAAGACGTGGCTAAGTACGTTGCAAAGTGTGTGGTGTGTCAGTAGGTGAAGGTGGAGCATCAAAAGCCCGGAGGATTACTATAGTCCTTGCCTATCCCAGAGTGGAAGTGGGATCACATCACCATGGATTTCGTGTCTGGTTTACCACGTACATCACGAGGGCATAATGTTGTATGGGTCATTGTAGATAGACTCACCAAGTCCACTCATTTCTTGAGTATGAAGACCACTAACACTTTAGAGACCTTGAACAAGCTTATATTCGTGAGATTGTTAGATTACATGGAGTTCCACTCTCTATTGTGTCGGATCGTGATTCTCGTTTTGTGGCACAATTTTGGCAAAGTCTACAACGAGCTATGGGGACAGAGTTGCACTTTAGCACCGCCTTTCATCCTCAAATAGATGGCCAATCTGAGAGGGTGATACAAATTTTGGAGGACATGTTACGAGCTTGTGTGTTGGACTTCAAGGGAAGTTGGAGTGATCATTTGTCGTTGGTGGAATTTGCATATAACAATAGTTTTCAATCTAGCATTGACATGGCACCTTATGAGGCATTGTATGGAAGACCATGTAGGTCTTCGACTTGTTGGTTGGAAGCGGGAGAGAGTAGCTTGTTTGGGCCAAAAATTGTTCGGGAGACTACGGAGAAAATTCAACTCATCCGGGAGAGACTACGCACGGCACAAAGTAGACAGAAAAGTTATGCGGATAGAAGACGAAGACCATTGAAATTACAAGAAGGGGACTATGTGTTCCTCAAGGTGTCTCCCAAAAAGGGAGTGTTTCTTTTTGGCAATAAAGGAAAATTAGCTCCAAGGTACATCAGACCATTTGAAGTGATCAAAGTGGTGGGCAAAGTGGCGTATCAACTTCGGTTTCCAACACAATTGTCAGGGGTACACGACGTGTTTCATGTGTCAATGTTGAGAAAGTGGAAATCGGATACAACGCATGTTGTGGATTTGGAGGATATTGAAATTCAAGATGGAGCAGCATATGAAGAACAACAGGTGGAGATTCTCGATACTAAGGAAAAGGTGCTTCGCAATAAAGTCATCCAACTTGTGAAAGTCTTGTGGCAACATCATGGGGTGAAGGAAGCTACTTGGGAACCAGAGCTGGAGATGCAAGAGAAGTACCCTCACTTGTTCTCTACTTAAGGTAAGTTTCAAGGACGAAATTTTCTTTAAGGGGGGTGGATTGTAAACCCCCACATTCTTATCTTTATATAGCAACGTAATTATTTTTGAAATGCTAATATATGGGATGATGTATGCATGAACTATGTGGATTGTGACACCCCAATTTCCGGGGGTCCTATATTAACCGTTGACCACCCGTCAACCCGCGGAAATACCCGTGGATGTCACTCAACCCAACACCACGGTAGTAGCATCCCCTTAACCGGGACCTTAATTCACAATTGTTAACCGGATTCGATTATTCATTTGGGTTCAACCAATATTCAATATACCATGATTTATACTCCATTATAGTCCATTTATATCATTGGAAGGAAGGAAAAACGTAGATTGGAAATAGGGCGAAGCAGTGTGAAAAACTGAAAATTTTGAAGAGAGTACCGGTACCCAGTACCGGTACCATTCAGTACCGGTACCCGGTACCGGTACTGTCAACCCACTGGAAAGGGGGTACCGGTACACAGTACCGGTACCATTCAGTACCGGTACCCGGTACCCGTACTCTCTGCCCAGTTTTGCCTTTTTCCTCCATTTTTCATTTCCAATCCATTCCAAACCTTCCCCAACTCATCCAATACCAGAGTAATAGGATTGTCCATATAACATGCTTTATAAAAATTCCATTACAACAATTTCCCATAATTTATACATCAAAATGGAAATTTTGGTAAAAACTTTACAACTCAAAATTAAGGCCACAAGTCGGCCCCCTTCATGCTTGATGCTCCCCAAGTGAGCCATCCACAGGTGCAAACCCAACACCTGAAATGTTTTTCCCACAAAGGGTGAGCCACGCTCAATAGGGTATCTCCTAATGAGGCTACTCCCCAACCTATATGCATATGAAATGTTCACATACCCAAAACAACAATTCATAACATCCCAAGCAAGGAAATATATTGAATGATGGAATTTGCAATGTCATGCTATGGAATGAGGTGAGACCCACTCATGCATATCAACCTAGCCCTTCCCGGCTCCTCTACACATGCAAGTGCCAATGTGTACCAACCCATCATTGATGTTGCACATCAAATGACCTTTCATTCTAGGGTCTTTCTTGGGGTGGATATTTATGGACTTACACCAACGGCACCCAACCGACACGGAATTCATGGACTTCCACCAACGGTTCCGCGTACACCGACACACTTTATGGACTCTTATACCAACAGAGTGCGTATCCAATCACCGGGTCTCTCACCCGAGGGATAGTCTAGCCCTTCTTGCTACCCCAACCCTAACAACCGTGCAAACCGTGCGACTCGATTAGGTCATCGACCCATCTTACCCGAGCCCACTCGTCATCCACCATGCGTGGTGAAGACAACCACCATGCACACACACCCACTAAATGCGATGTTCCCGTGCATATGCAATGTGATGCTCCATTGCAACAATATTACCATGTTCAATATGCTATGAGGAACACATGAACATTCCAATCACATTTTACATATTTCATGGCAAAATTACATCATAAACATATAATTTTCCATAATTCTCTACAATGTCAATATATTATAACATGTATACATATACCAACATTATCTTGAATAACACCCAAGCATGTCATCACAAAATCAAGTAATAACACACTTTAATTCTCATGGCATAACATAAGCACATAGCATGCCCACAATTCACATAACCCAAGAATTTCATTGGGTCAATCCCATATACCCAATTCTAGAAATTTCATTTAAAAATTTCTAATTACCAATCCAATTAGAATTGACCTTTACCCATTTCAATACCCATTTCAACACATTACCGACAATAGGCAAGAGATATACAATCTACCATCTTACCCATTTCATAAAAAACATCCTAGGTTTGGAATAAACCTTAGTAGGAGGGAACCCTACCTCTTGTAGCATGTAGAACAACCGTAGGAAGCCTCCAAAACCCGATCCTATCCCAAAGCCTTAGCCTCCAAAAATCCCGTCCTTGGATTCTCTCCAAAACCCGACCTCCTTGGTATGGTTTTGTAGCCCTTGGCGAGGAGAACGACTTTTGTTCTTGGCCCGAGTGGATTTGAGCTCTCAATGGGTGTAGATCGTAGAGAGAAGGTGGAGAAAACTTGTTCTTTCCCTCTCTTCCTCTCACGTTAAAACCGGCTGAGCAAATGGGGAGAGAAATCTGATTTTCTCCCCTTTAAATACTCTTTAAATGCTTGGCCCACAATGCGCCACACGGCCCTTATTTCCCGGGTCCGTTTTAACCCCGAAACGATTAAATTTCGCTCCGGTTCAAGTTCAAAATATTTTTATTTTAACTTGCCGTCATTTATTTCCCAAAATTTAAAATTTTAAATCAGAATTTCGTTTTTGGGTCTCCCGAGGCTCGACCGCCTCGTAAAACGCGAAAAATCTGACTAACTCGGAATTTAATGAAATTTGACAGGGTAACTAGTTTTCGCGAGACGAATCCAACGGTGAGGTTCGTTTCGTCATCCGAGTTCTAGAAAATTTCAGGTTTACAACCTGTACCATAGTGGCAATTTACCATTTTGCCCTTTTTCACAAAAGTTCAAATTTTCTCGGGTTTTACCCCCACATTCTTATCTTTATCTAGCAACGTAATTATTTTTGAAATGCTAATATATGGGATGATGTATGCATGAACTATGTGGATTGTAAGATTAGAAATAAAAATGCTAGGCGAGGTAATAGGGTATGAATTGGAAGTTAGGAAGTATTCCGGAGTTCAAACACATTTTAGATAAAAATTTAGGTAGAAAGGATTTTGGACACAGTCTAGTATTTGAACCATAACTTTTTACTCCTAAATCCGATTGATCTGGTTTTTAGACAATAGAAACTAGACTTCAAGATCTACAAAAGTGTATTTCACGAAAATTTTCTGAATAGGCTTCTAAATAGGTCAAATTTGATCTGAAAGTTGAGGGTATGCTATCACCCGCGTCCGGACGGGAATAGACACGTGTCCGGACGCGTTTGGCGGAAAATTGGGCGAAGAAACACGCGTCCGGACACAAAGGAACACGCGTCTAGACTCACCAACCCGGGGGGCTTCACGTCCTAGATTTTTTTTGGGTGTTTTCTCCAATTTTCACCCATTTCATCCATTCTAATTACTAGAGAGCCTTGGAGAATAAGAAGGAAGGGGAAACACAAGAGATTAAAATGTTGATTCAAGTTGGGAAAGATCAAATCTTTTAGTTCTTCACACAAAAGCTAAGGAAGCAAGGTAGAAGTTTTTTCCTATTCTCTTCCATTGAGGCTAAGGTTTAGATATATGTATGTTTTGACTCTAAATCCTATTTCTATGTTAGGAAATCCTTGATTCTTGATATTCTTGCAAATATTACCATGTTTTAAACAAAGCTATGGTTGGATAGCCATGAAATCTCTTTTTCTTGTCTTAAAACCCTAGTTTTTAAGAGAAATGGATTTTTCTCTTGATTTTTCCTTTGTTCTTGATTTCAAAACTCTAGTGCTTGGTATTGAACAATAAAATGGTATTTTTGATGATCTCTTGCATATTTTTCTTAAATTTTTCTATTGGAATAATACATGTGAAATTTGAGAATTTTGGATTTTACTTGTGATTGGAGAAATTGGTTGGGTATTGTATCTTTTGTGGATGTTTGGATGACCATGGGTGGCCGTTGACCGGGTATTGTAGAGTGGATAGATGCGTTTCTTACTCCGTGCGGGTTTGAATTTTTCCTACCACTCGTAGTGAGGTTGGTGCCTTGCGAGGACCAAACCACTATTCGCTCACGTGGTATCGAGACTAAGGGTTAGTATACTATTCCTGGGTTGGATTCCTCATTGCCAATGCGTTGGAATGCGCCCTTTCTAAAGTTGTATATCATTGCGAGGATTTGAGTGTGTGTGTGTGGGCTAGGATATTCTCGATGTGTTTATTCATGCGATATCTTACATCATACCTGAGATATATTGTGGGCTATTGTTTATTGTGCAAATGGTTAGTTATGATTTATTGTGGAAAAGAGTTTATTGTGGAAATGGTAACTTGTTGGAATTGTTATTTTTGGGAATTGGTTTTACTTTTTCATTTAATTATTGCTATTATGTAAACTTGAGATCCACTGAAATGTCCCTGCTTTCTTTCAAAAGCTATATATGATATTTGTAAAATGAGACCGACTGTTTTATATGCTTTCGAAACCTTGTTCGAGTTTGGGAGGATTTTCCTATAGAGCTTAGTGCTCACTCCCTACAAACAATATCTTTTTCAGATTATGGTCTAGAGGAGGAGCTCGGAGTTGATGCGCCGGTACATTGGGAAGCTCCAATAGATGAGAACGTGGATCCCGAGGTGGACGTTTTGTGCTATATTCTCTTATGTTCTAGACTAGGAAATTCATTTTGAGACAATGTGAAATCTAATATTTTCGTTATTCCGCTGCAAGATAATAGCTGATTTTTGGGATGTAATTGTCATAGTTTGACATATTCTTTTGGATGATGTTGTATATATTGTGGATGCTGAATGAAATTCTCTTTAGTTATGAAGTTCATTTAGTTGCTCTCATGATGTGAATGGTTTTAGATAGTAATGTCGTCCAAGGGGGATTTTGGGGCGTTACTAATAAATAAAAGTCACTTTTTAGTTTGGGGATTTGGAAATGTGCATGAGTGTTTGAGTGCAATATTTGTGCAACAGTAATAGCTCAGTTAACCCCTATGTTAACATCAAATTAACTTGAAGATAATGATTGATTTTATGTTAATGAGCTTAGCTCCGACATTATGTACAAAGTTATGAACATTGAATATACTAGGACTTAACCTATCTATAATCAATCAAACAACTTTAACCAAACATCCAGCTGCGTAGGTTAATCTATCATATGTTAAGCACAATATAAATGAAGATTGAAAGATTGTTATGAAGACCTGGTTTAAGTACTTTTAGGGAATTATAAGCATCACCTATAGCGAGACTCAACTTGTTTATAGGTGATCAAACAATTGTACAATGTGCATTAGTTTTGCTAGATACATTCAATCATTCAAAAGTTAGATGAAATAAGTAAACAAGTAAGCATTATGCATCCTCATTTCTCCCCATTTTGCAACTTTTGAATATACCCTAGCACCCCACATATTTAGGGTTTGTAGCTTGCTTGTAACTATTTATGTCACAATGTGTCACTTGTATTTCCTTTTTCTTCTTGCTTTCTCTTTTTCTTATACACAATCATCACTTGTTTTTTCCTTTTCTTCTTTCTTTTTCATTCTCTTTCCATTTTTCAAAAATTTGTCACAATCACCTATGCATATCCCTTGAAAAGAGCAATGCCTTGATTATAAATTCAGGACAACCAAGGTAGGGTCAATTACTTGAGTTTTGGCTTGCTCAAAAAACATGGCTTAAGAAAAGAATCTTTTTCATTCATTGGTTCAATAACAGTTGACTAGGGACATCATTTAGAAAGAAATAGTTAAGGCTCAATATTAACACAAAGATTGCCTAAGATCATTTTTCAAGAAGGTGCATATGTATAATTCTCAATAGAAAATTTTCATGGGTCATGTCAACTCATTGCTTAACATGTGTCAATCAAAACAAAGATAATGATATTATTCAAAGAATTGTAGCTGAAATGAAGTTCTTACTTGAGTAAATGTACATATTCCTTCCAAGGAAGATGGGCTTAAAATCTCATCAAGGAAATATCTTCATCTCCACTATATATATAAGCCTTTAAATAAAAATTTTATTCCAAAAATTCTCAAAATAGCATGAACTTAGTGAACATGATTTATAAGTTCCGACTAAAAGCATTGATATGACACTCAAGTTTAGCATAAAGTCCTTTAGCAAACTATATTGAGTCAAACGCACAGGCAGATTGATCATCAAAATAATCCCATGTTGATTCATACCTAACAACTTATCCTAAAAATATTGGTTGAAATAATTATATGCACACATGATTTAAGATAACATAAGATATCATAGTTAAGCAAAAATCCCAAATCAAGTAGCAAACAGTTAAGCAAAACCAACCCAAGATCAGACTATTAAAAAAAAATTGTGTTGTGTAGAAAGTAAAGAGTTCAAAAGCCAGAAATTAAAAGCAGAGACTTCAAAAAATGCCCATACAGACGAACAGTCTCTATGCTGATGATGAAGGTCTACCATATCCTCGCCCAAGACGACTCAGAATCTCCTTTTGAGTGACTTCAAACTTATCCATCCTAGTCTCAAAACTCAGCAATATCTCCCTGTCAGTCCTTGAATCCACCGGTGCTGCCTCATGTATGGTCTACTCGTCCTGTTCCTCAAAACTATGTACTTCCTCCTCATTCGCTCCCTATCCTTGATTCACTTGCTGACCTCCTTGTTGTCCTCCTTGCACTCTATGGATATTCTTTAGAGAAGTAGCATCAAGTTATGCTAGTTCCTCCACGGGTGTCCATGTAGGATCCATCAATCATGTTTGGCAAGTCGATGGAATGACCAACACCCAAGGAAAAGAGAAACTTAGTTATCTCGATGTAAAATTAATTTTTCTAGGATTGAGGCATAAGATTGGCAACAATGATCAAAATCAAAATTCTGTAGTTATCAGTCAAATCCCCTCGTTTTATACATTTGCCAATCTTTCCCCACACAAAGTTTGGGTCATTTGTCAATTCTCTCCCAATCAAAGTCAAATCAATGGGGGGATTAGGGGGATATTCGACATTGGGTTCCCTCCTTATAGGCTTTATTTGATTGACAATGGTACCCACATTCACATGGAACTTAAGCCCCCTCACAAATGTATCAAATTTCCTAGACACAATAATCTCAGTATTGCTATAGAACTCTCTCACAATACATTCAAAATCAATACCCACAGTTTTTATGTAGTTAGTCCAACCTCTCATTTCCAAATTTTGCTTGATACCCAAATGTTCAAAATCCTCAAAGATGATAGCTCGTTCATTAACTACAGATTTAGAATCAAAATAACGCTTATACCACAGTTGTAGCTCAATATTTTCAAAAACATCAGAATTGAAATTAGAATGAACCTGTAGATTTGGCTTTTGCTTGCTTGGATCTTGTTGCTCTGTACTCTCTTGAGATTGTAAAACCCGGGTAAATTTGAACTTTTTCTAAAAAAAGGCAAAACGGTAATTTGTCACTATAATGCGGATTTAAAATACGTATTTCTCTAGAACTCGGATGACGCAACAGATTTCACCGTTGGATTCGTATCGCAAAATCGAGTTGCCCAAAAAAATTTCGTCGAATTCCGAAATAGTCAAATTTTTCACGTTTTACGAGACAACAGGGTGTCGGGTGACCTCACAAATGTCCCCAAAAATAAACTTTATAAAATTTCCTTATAATTGAAGGAAAGTTTAAATAAAAATAATTTGAACTTAAACCGGGATGAAATTAATCGTTTCGCGGCGAAAACGGACCCGGACAAGGGGGCGTGTGGCACGACGTGCACCAAGTATTAAGGGTTATAAATATAAACAAAAATCTGATTTTTTGGGAGAATACTCAGCTGATTCCAGTGTGTAAACGTGTGAGGAAGAATAGAGGGAAAGGAGAGACAAAAAGTGAGATTTCAATGCTTCCCGCTATGATCTACGGAGCTCCGTCGCTCGAATCAACTCGAGCCAAGAATCAAAGTCGATCTCCTCGACGAGGGCTACGCAACCATACCAAGAACGAAGGATTTCACCGAAGGTCCAAAGAAGAGATTTTGAGAAATCAAGAGTTTAGAGTTGTAGTTGGTGTTCTTGAAGGTTCTACCCATCATTTTATGCTTCAAGAGGTAGGGTTCCCTCCTACTTTGGTTTATTTTCATCATATGGTGTCCATAGGAAAGGGTTAGATGTATAGAATGATCTAGGACTTTCCTATGGTTATGGAAAAGAGAAAATGAGTATAGAAATGACTTTAACCAATTTCTAGCTTGGGTTTGATGTATGGAAGTTACTTGTGTAATTTCTTGGAATTTGGTATTGGTGGGCATGCTATGTGTTTATATTGTGCCTTTGTGAATAAGGTGTTATTGACATAGATTATGTAATAACATGCTTATATTTGGTTGTTAAGTATAAAATGTTGATATATGTTCATTGATATATTGTCATTGTGATGGATAAAGGTAATTATATGCACATGATATAATTGGCCTTAGTATATTGAGATACGGTTAAATTGCTCATTTGACATTCATTGCATCTTGGGCATAATATTGGCATCACATTCATGGACATAAGACATGAGTGTAGTTGTGGGTGCATGGTTGATCAAACACCATCCTTGGTGTTTGATAAGTGGACTCGGGAAGGTTGGATCGAAGATCCGGCTGAGTTGCATGGTTGTACGAAAAACTTGCGTCGGGTATAGCAAGAAGGGCTAGATTCTCCTTCGGGTGCAAGACCTGGCTACTTGGTTCATACATTCCCCTAAGGTGAAATTCCGGAAAAGTGTAATGGTGTACGGAACTGGTGGTGTGATACCAAAATCCATTGCCCAACAAAGACACAAGATTTTGTTTATAAAAATACTCATTTGATTTGTAACATCCAACAATGATTTGGTTTTATAAACACATGACTTTTATTTCAAACAATCATTGGATGTATTTCATTAATGACAAATGTATTACACACGTGCATTGCATTGTGTTGTGGGAGTCAGTGAGGACTCGGGGTAAAGTGCATGAGTGAGTATCATCTCATATCATGACATGACATGGTAAAATTCCAATCTTGAATTATATGTTCTTGTTTGGAATGGATAATGGTTGTTGATTGTTACATGTGCATATTTCATAGGCATCTAGGTTGGGGAGTAACCTCTGTAGGAGATACTCTATTGAGCGTAGCTCACCCTATACGGGAAAACATTTCAGGTGCAGGGTACGCACCGGTGGAAGGCTCTCACTTGGGGGCTCAAGGATGAAGAAAAGCAGACTTGTGGCTTTTAATTCACATTTTGTAAAACTATTATGAAAAAAACTATGCTTTTGTAAAACACTCGCTAAATTAGTTTTTGAACATGTAATGTATGTAAAAGAAGTGTAATCAAACTGACATGGACTATTTTTAACATAACCTTGCATGTGTTAGATGAGTATGGATAAATGGACCCGTTGTGGTCAATGTTTACTCATAAATAGACACGGTGTGGTTAATATTACATATTAGACATCGGATTGGTCATGTGAGTGTATGTGACACAGGTTGTCTTTTGGGTAGAGCTCTTTGTACAAAGGAGACTCTGCCCGAATTTTGTTAAATTAAGGACCCCCGATTTTTGGGGTGTCACAGCTTGGTATAAGAGCGTATTGATATCTTAGTTTAATTCGAGTTAGTCATGGGTTAATTACAGACACCTGAATTTTGGGGTGTCACAGCGTATTGATATCTTAGTTTAATTCAAGTTAATCATGGGTTAATTACGGACACCTGAATTTTGGGGTGTCACAAGATAGTGGAGGTGACCCTTTGTGTTCTACTCGAGTTTGCTTCAAATTTGCGAACAATGGATTTCTTCCCTGGTCCCATTATTTTGAAAATTTTTGGGTTTTTTATTGGTAAGAACAAGCCAAAGTTCATAGTTTTTATGTTTATTTAGGCTAAAATTCAAGAAAAAGGGAATCTATGGTGGGAAAGGCATTTTTGGGGTCTAGGGTTGCAGAAAATGGGGTGGAGTGGCTGAAAATGACGATGAACAACGAACAGGGAATATCTAAAGGTGCATCAGGGCGTCTAGACAGTGCAGGGGCGTTTGGACGCTATAAGTTTTCTGGATTTTCAGCTTTTGGCCTCTCCTGCTGGCATCTGAACAAGGGCTAGTGGCATCCAAACACATTTTTTTTTAATACACAAATATGGCTACCTTAAATTTTGAAAAATATATTTTGAAAAAATATGTATTATTTAAAAATAGCACACATACTAAAGATCAAACACACAAAAATCGAAGGCATTAAAAACACACACAAACACACACTTTGAACTTCTCACTCCCATCCTAAATGTTAAAAAATTGTCGTCAATGTGATAATGTTCATGTGGAATTTCAAAATGAATGAAGGGAAAAGAGTAGGAAAAACATTCATCATTTGTAAAGAGTAAAAGATCCTACAAAACAAACAATAAAAATGATATTAGCTCAAACTATATACAAAATGATAAATTGGTGTATGTTTGAAGAATGTATTGTGATTCCATTAAGTCAATGGAATCCACATTTGCAACAAATCCTTCATGAAATGGTTTAAGACGTTGACCATTAACTTTAAAAGCATTATCATTTGAAGGATTCTCAATTTCCACAACTCTGTGTCCAAATACCTGTTTAACAATATATGGTCTTGTCCACCTAGACCTCAACTTACTAGGAAATAGATGGAGCCTCGAATTGTACAATAGGGCCGCTAATCAGGGGAATTCCTCAATGAATCTCCCATAGTACCTCGTCAATTCCAAGAAACTGTGTATCTTGAAGAGTGACTCGGCCTCTCCCAATTCGTTACTGCCTCAACCTATTTTGGGTTAACCGAGACACCCAAAGTGGACATCACGTGTCCTAAAAATTTCACCTCTGTCAACCAAAATTCACACTTGCTGAACTTGGAGTACAACTGACGGTCTCTCAAGATTTGGAGAATGATCCTCAAGTGACCCTCATGCTCCTCCTTAGACTTGGAGTAGATCAGAATGTCATCAACAATATTTGTATCGCGTCCTAAATGCCGTCTTAGGAATGTTGGCTTCTCCTACCTTCAACTGAAAGTACCCCGTGCGCAAGTCTATCTTAGAATAGACCCAAGCCCCTCTCAATTAGTCAAACAAGTCATATATGCACGACTATGAGTACTTATTCTTGATGGTGACCCGATTCAACTGCCAATAGTCTATACAAAGTCTAAGGGCCCCATCCTTCTTCTTGGAAAATAATATCGGAGTGCCCCAAGGTGAGGTACTCGGTCTAATAAAACCCTTGTCCAATAATTCTTACAACTGGACTTTGAGTTCTTGCAATTTTACCGGTGCCATCGAGATAGGTGATACACTGGGTTACAACTCAATGGAGAATTCAACATCCCGATGTGGAGGCAATCCCAGTAATTCGTCTGGAAAGCATCCGCATACTCGCAAACTACTCGAGGTAGACCCAACTTTTGTTTTGCCTCGTCCTAAAGTGTAAGGCTCGCAAGCCAACCCATCAACTGTCCATGCCAACAAGACTCATACACTGCTTGGGGTAAAACATTGTTCTTTTCTCCCTTAAACTTGAAACAGACAACCTCTGGTGTATAAGTAGTGACCCTTTTTTTAGCACAATCAATGATGACTCGGTGTGTCGCCAACAAATCCATCCCAAAGATGACGTCAAACTCTGACATGTCCATGACCCTAAGGTCCACCGTGATTTGAATCCCCGAGATCTCTAACTCGCATCCCCGACATATCTTGTCAATGCACCCTAGCTCGTAGAGGAGATTTCACATGCAATGGCTCATCTAAGGTCTCAACCTCCAAATCCAAATCTTTCACACAAGATGCAGAAATGAATGAATGAGATGCACTCGAATCAAATAACACACGTGACCATAAGCGTGAGAGTAGAAATGTACCCTAAATCATTAACTAATCCACCGGTTCAGTCTGTGGTGTGATGGCGAAGGCTCGCCCCTAGGTCCCTGAAGTCCTTGCCTATAAGCCTTGTCCCCGGCCTCGACCCATACCTTGGTCCATCTGGCCTGATTATGAAGCCCCCACTCGTGAAGTGGTAGAAACCTACCCCGCACCCCGATATTGATACTAGTCCTCTTGGCCCATGGTAGGGTAGGGAGGAGTGAAAAATGTCTGCGTAGGTCCCACTGATGATTGGGACTGGGAAGCCCCGTAACTCTGGGATCCTTGTCCGAAAGGACAATCCCTCTTTAGATGGCTAGACTGATGATACAAATAACATGTCTTTTAGCCTCCTTGGTACGTCTCTTTGAAATTCTTCCCTCCTTGAGAAAACTGATTCTGGCCTTAGCCTTGATAGCCCCGGCCTTGCCCTTGAACTTGTGCTGGAGGATTGATCCTCCTTTTTTTTATCCTGAGTACCAGCCTCCCGGATGCTCTTAGTGTCGTCCACTTCCCTCTTAATAGCATGGTCTTCTCGACCATTGAGTCTAGGTCTGGTAGGCGATGACCTACAATCTTTTCTCGGATGGACAACTTCAAGCCGTCCTCAAATCTCCTCACCTTGGCCAAGTATGTAGCCACGTAATTGTTGGTAACATGGGCTAGCTCGGTAAACTTCGCCACGTATTGCATCACAATCATTGTCCCTTACTTTAGGTCTAGGAATTTTCGAGCTTTCACTTGCCGAAGAGCTGACGAAAAATACTTGCCCATGAAGAGCTCATGATACCTTTCCCAAGTCAATGCCTTAATATCCTTTGAGGCCTTTGCCCAAGTCCACCATAGATGGGCCTCTCCCTCAAGTTGGAACATCACTAGTCTTATTTTAGTGGCGTCGGATGTGATCTCCATAGCCTCCAAGATTTTATTCACTTGTTGGAACCAATGGTCGGCCACCAATGGATCCGCTCCCCCCATAAAATTTGGTGGCTTATGTGCCTTAAAATTCTAAAGGTTACTCGAGCCTCCGTAACCTATGTTGGCGTCTGCTTGGGCAAAAGTAGCCGCCGTTGTGCCCATAGCCTCCATGAAGGCTTGTTAATGAAGGGTCGGTGGTGGTGGTTGGTTGTTCCGTCCATTCCCTCGACCGTTTCGATAGCCTCTCTCTCTAGTTGTCATCTACACACACGTAAGATAGCAATAAACCTCTAACTTAGCATCCCAAAGCTAGGGATCAAAAGTTAAAACATTAAAAAAAATTCTCTTGTCTCACTAGTAGGAGATATGTCACCTACCAGTAGATGCCCAATCCGTAAACTTTCTCATTCTTTCTTTTTCCGACCTCAAGGTTATGTTTTCTCACTCTAGTGCCTCATTCCTATTCACATTTATTCATGGACATAATCTCATGTCACATAACATGTAGCATTTAATGCACTTAACATGCAATGCATAATGAATGCAATAGCTTAACCCAATCTACCATTGAGTTCCAAGGTAATCGGGAACCAATGCTCTGATACCAAGCTGTGACACCCCAAAATCTGGGGGGTCCTTTCTCAACTCGTTGATCATCCATCAACTAGTGGAATACCCTTGGATACCGTATAACCTGATATCACGTCGTTACACCCCATACAACGAGATCATAACAAAACGAAATTCAGACAGAGTTTCCTTTACACGGGAGCTCTACCCAATACATAACATGTGCATACATTAATCATACGACCCTTTCAAGGTCCACATCCCAAAGTCTAGGACTTAAAATTTAATTATTTATATCGTCCGAAGAAAAGAACTCAAGATAAGAAGGCTCGGAAGCGTTGGAGTTCAAAAATCAAATTTTAGGAAGAAGTACCAGTACCTTTGATAAGAAGTATCGATACTTGAGCGCTCTGGAAGCTAGGTACCGGTACTTATAATCCTTAGTACCGGTACCTGTGAGCATAAGTACCAATACTTGAGCCCACTAGAAGATACGTACCGGTACCTGAGGACCAGATTTCTCAAATTTCAACATTTAACCCTACAAACTCATACTACATCCATTTGTAATGAGATTAAATATCAAAATATAAAGTACCCTTACAAACCTTCATCAAAATACAAGTTTTGTATTACAAAATGTACAAGGCTAAAAGATAATATTTATACAAGGGTCTTCAATTTCAAAATCTAGAGCCACAACCCGGCTTTGTCATCAATACGGTCCAAATGAGGGCCGTCAGTTGGAGCCTGTCCAACACCTGAAATGTATTCTCATAAAGTGTGAGCCACGCTCAATAAGGTATCTGTTAAGGAGGTCACTTTCTAACTCAGATGCATATGAAATGTCACATGTAAATCATCATATCAACCATCCATTCAAACACATATTTTTCATAAACAAATGCTACAATTTCATGTCATGCCATGAGATAGAAACTCACGCATGTAATTCAACCTGAGCCCCACTGGCTCCTATATACATGTTATGTCATGCGTATGCATCCGGGCATTACAAGCCCCTGCCATTGATGTTTGACATCCAATGACTATTTTATAAAATTTGTGTCTTCTTGGGTAGGTAATAAAAAATTAGCCAAAAAAAAAAATGTAAAGTAGTAGTTCAACAAAGGAGGGGAGCTAGAGAGCTGTTTATGACAAAGGCAAACTAACTTCTTTTATTTTTGTCCCACATCGACAAATGAGGGGAGATAGGGAGGGCTGCCTTGCCTATAAAAGGCAGTGGCCTCGTGCCTTATTTTTTAGCCTTCAAGTCTGATTTTTATGTGAGATTTGACAATAAATTTTTCTTTTTTGAGGTAAATACAGTTGGCAGTAAAAAAAATGGAGTATAAATTTTGTTGATATAATTTTTTTAAAATTAAACGGGTTAAACGAGTCGTGTCGTGTTACCCGTTTATTAAATGAGTCGTGTTCGTGTTGAGATTTTTTACCCGTTTATTAAACGTATCGTGTACGGGTTTACATATTTTTCACCCGTCACCCGTTTAATCCGACACGTAACCGTTTAACCCGACACGTTTGACACCCCTAATTGTGATTCAACGATAAGTATGATCAAAATATGCACTATGTTTAAAATATGGGCAATACTATTTGAACTTAATTTGTTGACCTAATTCATTATAACCATTGAATTGATTGTGAGCCCCATCAAACATTGAAACTTATGCTCCGTTTGGTAGGAAGGATGGAAAGTAGGAAGGATGGAAAGTAAGAGGGATACATTTTCTATCCTTCAAGGAAGGAAAGTAGGATGGATACACTTTCCTTCCTTCCTGTTTGGTTGGATGGATGGAAAATGAAAATGACTAATTTTTTTTTTTTTTTTTTTGTGTTCGATAAAATTAGGGGTGATAATCGAGTCGTATCGTGGCAGATTCGTGTTGAGTCATTACGGATTTATGTCGAACATTAGTAAAATCTAACTCAACTCATTTAATTAATTGTATCGTGTCGAGTTACGAGTTGGCATGTTTATTATTTTTATTTTTATTTTAATTTTTTAATTTTTTTAATTTTTTTAATTTTTTTAATTTTTTTAATTTTTTTAATTTTTTTAATTTTTTTAATTTTTTTAATTTTTTTTTTAAAATTTTTTTAAAAAAATATATATAAATACATATTTTATCATTGTATTTTTATATGAAATTATTGTATATATAATATATGTATATATTAAAAGATATATAGACAAATAAGATACATCTTAACACAAATAATTAACTTTTCATCCACTTTCCTTCCGATTTTGGAGGGATTGATTTTGGTGAGTTGGAAGGAAAGTTAATCCATCCACTTTTTCATCATTCCTACTTTCCTTCCTTACCAAACATGATGTTTTATTTATCCATCTCACTTTCCATCCTTCCAACTTTCCATCCTTCCACTTTTCCATCGTACCAAACGGAGCATTAGTGTTAATCTAATGATTACAATGAAACAACATCATTAGGTCAGATTTTTAAGTCTAAATAGCATTACTCTTAAAATATTTATTGTAATGAAAAAATTAAATATAAATAGACAAATTTACTACAACTTAAAATATCGTTCTGCTTGATTATACTAAAATAATAGTGGACACCTTGTACAATGCACATAATTTGAATAATTAAGTCAAATGACATAATTTAATTGAAATGGGTTAAAAAAGTAATTCAAAATTTTGGAAATTAAGCATTTGGAGAGGGAAAGTCTCTCAAGTCCTCTCACCCAAAAAAAAATTGCTTATTTTATATAAATAGATAGATGAATAAAAAAATATAGGATTTTAAGAGTAATGCTAAATAACACAATTATCTATTGATAGAAGACCCAAGGAACAAATATATAGTGAGCTCTACCCATGAAGAAAATATGTAAGAAGGAATCTAAATCCCATCTTGGCTTCCTCAGCTGAAATCTCACGTCGGAGTCGGAGCAGATCATCCGTGTATTTCTCGTTCTATTACCACCAGAAGCCCGCTTTTTCAACTATTTAACACCTGCTCTGGCGGAGGTGGAGTATTTAGTCAGTTGCCTAACCAACCTAATGATTCGCCATGTAAATTGTTCCTTCAAAAACTGCTAACTGCGTAGTAATCATTTTCGAAAAATTCAATTGTTTACCAGGCGTGGAAGCTGAACGAACGCTTGTAGCCCATAATTGACATGAATCACACACACACACACAGTGGATGCTTCCTCAAATTACGGCTTTAGAACACATTTTTGGTGCATCAAGAAGCTGCAGCTCACTCTGGATTGCCATTAAAAGCTTGAGAAAAATAGCATAACTCAGCTCCTTTGCAATAAACAGATGGACAACCACAATCACATCAGGGAAAAAAAAGTTTAAAAATGGCACTTGACACTGAAAACTACAAGAGGGATTCGACTTTCTAGAGGCAAATACCATACAGCTAGTACAAAATAACAAATCATATATCCACTCGGTGCACATAGCAAACAGAAAAACCAATAACATTTCAACATTTTGTGTGCGTTTGTTTGGGATGGTGGCGGAAGGGAAGGACACCCACACAAAAAGATGGAGAGGTAACAACATTCTGACAGTTATGTAAAATCACAAAATCCCAATAACCATAAAATGATGTTAATCTCTTTGGATCCATTAGCTCATGGTCAAAAATGTCTCCCCTAGATTTTTTTTTTCATTTAAAAAGAATACGACATAGAATTGAAGGAGCTAAGACAAAGACCCGTCACCCTAGCACAAGAAGCAATAACTGAAATCACGATTTGCTCTTTCAACTTGTATAATGTCCCTGAAAGTTATAGGACTTCTCATCTGGTAAAGAATCCCGGTAATACAGACACGGCTACCAGACAGTCTAAAAAGCCATACGGCCAGCAAGCCTGCTCTCTGATATCCTTCTGTCGATGGCGGCATCAATTGAGCTCATCTGAAAAATGGAACCCCATTATAGAAAATTTGAACAGAACCATGACCACAAATCACAATCTATGTACCAGTTAGATAATACATTTTGTTTTTATGCAAAAGATACCAAAGAAGCTGACCTGGGAAAACTTTGAATTAACTGTTCGATCATAAAATATATTGCAAGAATGGCATGAAGGGGAAAACATCTGTTGGGTAATTTTCTCATTCTAATCAAACCCCCACACTCCATTATCAATCACAGGGAGAACAAGAAAATAGTAAACAAATAAAAATTTCCAAGAGCAAATACATACTCTTTGCTTAACCGAGTATGATGCTAGTTGAGAATCCTCGAGTTGATCGCAGCGAGCTTGTCACAATTGTAATTACTAACTAAGAGCAAAGATAATGTAAATACCTACTTGAACCTTTGATGACCACAAAATTGGTGGGATTGCTTGCCTACCAGAGAATGGCCAAGAAAATAAAACAGCCCATCGATCAATGGGGTTGAAGTAGAAAGATACTTGATTAAAAGGCTCAGATATTCTTTGCACAGTGCGTTCTTTATTTTAAAGGTAGTAAAAATTCAAATATATACAGAGGTACCTTTGTAAATATGAAAGAATGTGTAAACAACCGAATCTGACAATCACAAAAGGTAACGTCTACCCATCTGGTTAGATGTGCAAAGCAACTCCATATTCCTCTTAAAGAATAGTCGTACAAGGTAGTTATAACTTACCTGGCTAGTTTCATCATGAACCTGATATTTTGGCAAGGACATTCTTCTTTCCTCCTGCAAATATTTTACAACATTACCAAGTGAAACGAGTACACTACCATAATAGGATGGGAAAATGCAACTGAGAAAGTATATTTGAAAAAGTAAAATATAAAGAAAAAAAATACTGACCATCGACATTGCCTCATCATCCCAAACTAAATAGACCTCATTTGTGGCTGGCTGGGTAGCAGGAGCTTTGTTTGCAATCACAGGAGGCGGTCCAATAGAAGGACCACCAGTATTTGGACCAGAGGCATACGAATGTGAATTGACCGGTGTCCCAACTGCATTATATGAATGTAATACATCCATAAAACTGCAATTACTATACATATTCTACTTAAATTTTGGCTACTAGTTTAACAAAATAAAGCTTCCAAACTTTGATCAACCTTAACTTCGTACCTAAATGTCGCATTCACATGGGTGACATATGTCTCACATACAATGATAGGTGTGCATGCATATGTTTTCAAATTGCACAAACAACTAGAAATGAAACCGTCCTGAGGCATTTCCCAGAGCATTTTAAATTTGTACACAGCAAGATTTGATCGGTTTGTCGACGAATGTGTTGGGTGTACATGTGTGTTCTTTTATGCTGTGATTCTCCCTCTTGCTCTCTCTCTCTCTCCCCCCGCCCCCTTCCCTCTGTGTGTGTGTGTAATGTTTGTTTGTTTGTTCGAACCCTTTTAGAGCATCAAAAAATTTTCAAGCTCTAAAATGTGCTGGTCATCATTTCAGTCCAACATCAAAATCGAAAGCAAATCCTATCATCAAAATCTTTCAGAGCAATATGGAGTGTAAAGGGAAAACAAACCTTGAATGCTTGGGCTGTTGTAGCTACTTGCCACAGAAACATTGTTGCTCGTATGCAGGTCAAGTGAGGTTTTGAGTTCCGTAGGAGAGGTTAACAGGATACTAGTTGAAAGCAAAGGTCCAGAAAAAGGTGAAGTTTGAGTAGGTATATTGCTAGTAGCAACTACGGGAAACAATGGTTGAGAGACAGGAAATGAAGGCAAAGACGAGGGCAGTCCTGGAGGAGCAATCGGCAATGACGGCGGAGGAGCAGGTGGTGCAGAGGCCGGCATAGGTGGCCTCACATTCTGTACAGGGAATAAAGGCTGTTGTGCCATTCCCAGTGGTGCAGATGGAGGAACTGAGACAACTGGATACTGCGGATACCAAGGTTGGGGCCGAGGTGGAACTGGCCAACCAGCAGGACGAACTGATAATGCTGGATTATAACTGCTCACAAATTACCAAAAGAAATAACAGAAATGGTTAGCTTATTTTGTTCAATAATTCAATCAAATAAATTCTCATAAGCACATATGGGACCAGATACATTCTTATTTCTATGGAAGCAGACACAAGTGTGAACGAAATTAACTCGACTCAATTGAGCTGTATCCCAACTAAATGAACCTTGTTCCTTCGGTGTACTCTATCAAGGGGACATTTTCTATTAAACCGCAAGCTATCATATACTTTTTTACTATCTCATTCAGAAATAATTTTGGTCAACCTCTACCTCTCGCATTACCCTCAATAGGCATCACACCACTCTTTGTTATCGGTGCACCAGTAGGTTTTTATTTAATTTATTTGTTATTGGTAGTACGTCTACAATTTTATAGATATCCAATTCTATCATTTCTAGTTATACAACTCATCCATCTTAAAGTCCATATTTCAGCCGCACTCAGTTTTTGAATATGCTATTTTTAGTGCTTAACCTTCTATACCCTAAAGCATTGCCAGTCTCTGTGTTGTAGACTTACCTTTCAGTTTAAGAGGTATACATCGCTCTTATAATACACCAAATACGTTCCTCCATCTAATATATACCCAAGATAAAAATATACGTACATAAGACTAAACCTTTATGTAATCCTACATTGATGACAAAAATTCACCTCTCCCCTACAATTGTTTTCATTAAAGACTGTACATTATTGTACAGATCCTTAATCATATAAATATAGTCACTTAACCCTTTTCTTTTATAAAACCCACCAAATTACATCTCAAAGGACTATATCATAAGTCTTCCTCCCAAGTATACAACTTACATTGGTGACTTCTCAGGCATCAATCCAAACCGATTACTGATACTCAAGGATCAAAATTTCGCTTCGGTACATTGTTTCGGTCACTTAAAAAACGGAAACGTTTCGAAAACGTTTCAGCCCGTTTCGAAAATAGAATTTAAAAAAATAAAAATTTAAAAATTATTTTTTCAAAACATTGGTCGAAATATACCAAAATATCTTAAAATACCTTGAAACATTCCGAAATAATTGTGCAAATGCATTGAAATATAACAAAAAATTTTGAAACATTATGGAACACCTCGAAGTATTAGAATTTCGATTCCATCACTGATTCGTTTCGATCTCCTTAGAAACGGAAACATTTCGACCGTTTCGAAACGATATTTTGATCCTTGCTAATACTTCAACATCATCTAAACACTACCAGACCCCACTTACCATCAAGTTCTAAATATTTGTTAGTTGTTATATTACTTTGGACATCATACTTCTATGAAAAAACTTCTTTCTGCTAATCTTCCTATCGTTATTATATTGGTCAACACCAAAGCTCCCCATATGATCTTCATTTTATTTCTCAAAGTAAAATTTCCCTTTCCTCAATTTCCTCCTTTTGCACCAATACTCCTAAATCATCAGTCCTCACACTTATTACACTTAATATGGTTAAATTCCCAGTTTTACTTTCCCTTAATTAAGTCTACATATGTTTCTCTTCATCCTTTGTATTTAGTATATACTAAAGATAGTTTCTCTTACCGCTTTTTAATTTCTTTATTCACACGTTTAACGTTTAAAACATTTTCTGTTTCCATTTATTTTTTTGTTATGTTTTGTACCACATTCTTCTTATTTTTATTGTAGTTTAAACGTCATCATTCCACCAGTAAAATGTTTAGCCAGTCAGCCACTATTTTTTTATCCTCCCTATACTACTTCATTGATATTTTCCACACACCTTGTACCAACGCATTCCAAATTACATAAATTTCATTTAAATTCCACATCGCTGCTTCAACATTTTGTACTTGGATAAATTATTCTCTCGTAAGGATAAAATGTTAAAAATACATGGATGGTTCCCCAAACTATGCGGTATGTTTCAGTTTGTTCCCAAATCTTTCAACACGGTCAGTCTAGTCTCCAAAATTTTGAATGTGCTTAAATGGTCCAATGACAAACGTCTATTTAAAAAATTGACGAAATTAGCCACGTAAATATCACTTGAGTACGTCAAAAGGGCATATCTAGAAAACAAACAAGAAAAAAGCCCAACATTGGTGGTATTGGACTTGCCCTTGCATAGTATACACTTGAAGGGTAGCAAGGGAGTCAAACAATGTTGCTTCCAGTGTCCACACAGAGAGAGATAGTTTGGGAACCAATGGTGAAGGATAGAGTGTAGTCGATGCTGGGGGAGAGAGGGAGGGAGACTTGGCAGTAGTTGTTGAACCTTGCAGTGGAGGTGGTGGATACTGTTGAAATGGATTTTGGGGAGAGTGGGTTAGTCATAGGAGCAGAATCTCTTGGGATGACAGAAATACAGGTAAAGGAAAGTGCGAAGGAGATGAAGAAAACAGAGAAGCCATGTAATCACTAAAAACATAGCAGCTTATGTCGAATATTACGTGTATATACGATATCTATGCGGATGGAGTGAGCGAATGGGAATTTGACTACAAGGGAGAGGGGGAGAAAGGGAGAGGCAAGGAGGTGATTTAAAAGTGGCAATGAGGAGGAGAAGTGGGCGAAGCTTCTAGTAACTAAGCATTTTTCTTTTAGGTCTTCCAAAAAGGCCCTTTTGAAGTAGTCACATGATGTTCATGTGCACTGTTTAGGTTTGTTGAATGAACATTTATAATTGATTAATATAAACACAAATTCAAACTTTGTAGATCAAATTGACAAAATTAAAAGATTGCAGATCAAATTGATGGAGCACAAAATTTGGGGACCAAAACTATATTGTGCCCATTAAAAATCACCAAAGTCAATGAAGTCACCAAAATTCAAAATAATCTAGAGTTCATATTTTCTCACTTAAACTCAACAATTTTGAGAGAATATGATGTCACTCCCCCCCCCCCCCCCCCTTTTCCAAAATAAAAAAAAAGAAAAAGAAATGGGGCCTAAGAAAGGAAAAAGGAGCTCCAAGTTTGGTTGATTAGTTCAAAAAAAATTTAGCGAGAGCACCATTCCTATAGGAATAGAATATTAAACATTAATTTTTATATCTTCCAATAATTTATAAGAAAAAAATCCTTACCATTTGGAATTTAAAGGCCTATATTTTTATTTTCAAACCTCCATATATAAATCACTCTCCATCACAAATTTTGAAAGAAATAGCATCTTAACTATGTCTTTATTATCTTTTTTATAACTAGATTCACATTGTATAATTTTTTGTAACTACGTAACATAATATGGGCATCTGTAGGTGTACTTTTTATTGTCATATAGCTTTTATCAACTTTTTTTATTTTCATATAGTTTTTATCAACTTCTTTTAACCAAAAACATTCATGTGGAATCCACGTGATGTGTTGCTATTAACATAAAATGTACCTATTAGAATGTCGACATCTCAAGGTAGGTGTCCAAACACGAAGACGTCTTCTTTTATGGAAAGAAAACAGGAAGGTGAGTACCTATGCTATTGATCAAGAGTGAATCATGTGGAACACAATTCTATTGTATTCGCATATGAGATGAATGAAGATAACCCAAGGTCTCGAAACAGTCATCTTAAACTTGTTAGTATAATATTGCAACCATTTATACATATCTTGAAAAAGGGATAAATAAAACTACAAGAGTGCACTTAAGAATTCACTCTAAGCCAAGCTTCTCAAGCAATACACATATCTTAACTTTTTCAAACCATAAAATGGGGGCACAGATACAAGCAAAAAGATCTTAGATGTTTTATAAGACAACATACACTGACTGCATCATGCCAAAAGTTGATTGAGGAGGAAATCCAACACCTAATGATCCTGGCACTACACCACCAACTGTCTGAGTGGGGGGTATATCTACTTTGGCCACTTTTGATGGGGCATCTTCATCTGCAGGAAACATTAACTGTCACTAAAAGTAAACCACAATTTATAGAACACCGTCACTAAAGAATAAGATATAAGAATATAAATGGGATACACACGAAGCAGTAGTGGAATTGAAGTACTTTCAGCAACACACATAATCTCTCCTCCACTTTTTCTTTTGTCATATAGCTAGTAAGAAGGATCAAAAGTTCATTTTGGGTGCGTAGATTCGGCCAACTCAGAGATGATAAAGTTTCGACAACAATTCAGAAACAAAATGGAAACAGAAAAACATGAGGAAATTTGTTTCCAAAACATTTTGGAACATTGGTTGAAACGCCTCAAAACATATGAATTTCACTGGTTCAATTCAATTTCCATGGAAACCGAAACTTTTCAGTGGAAAAAAAACCAATTATTGATCCTTGAATAGTAATAATATTATTCCATACGCGGCAAATTTTAATTTCTTTTTCCAATTTCTTGGTTTTTTTTCCCTTTGGTTTGGTACCGATAGCAACCATAAGAAGCATGCAGGGCACAGTTGCCTATTTGTTCTTGCGAATTTCTAAGGAACCAAATTTATCGAAGGAAAATATAATTAGTTGGGGCAGCTATCTCTCCCAATGTCTTCTGCTATCTTTAAAGTGATGCCTAAAGACAGTTTACCCTAGAGGGCATGCCTCTTTCTTCTGTACCGCGGATTTAATATGATTCACACAAAATTGAAAAAGGTGCAAGGCTATTAAATCAAACTAGATGGTGGGTGCGTGAGGTTTTTCGTTTTTTTTTTTTTTTTTTTTGGGGGGGGGAGATCTAGTGATGCGGCAGAAATTGCTTGGTTAGAAAAGGCATCCACTCTATAAACCTATAGCTAAGGGTATGGGTCCACAACCACCAAGAAGGTCCAAAAGAGGATTCCTTGGTAGCTGCGCTGCTGTTTATTATGATTTATCTTAAGTTTGTTAGCTACTGATCAAATTTATTTATAATCACGTCCACTTTATAAACCTATAGCTAAGGTTATGGGTCCATGACAACCAACAAGGTCCAAAGGAAGTGTCCTTGGTAGCTTATAAACAGTTTGTTATAAGTTATACAGAGTTAGTCACTATTGATCCAATTTTTTTATATTCTATTCAGTTTTAGGTACCAAGGATATTTGTTGCTTTTCAATAATTGCTCGAACTAGGTTTTCAAAATAATACAAAGGTCATATTTTGAGTTACTTATTTTGTTTGGCTTAATTTGAAGTTACGAGTGTTCTAGAACAGTCCTAGTAGTCATTGATTCTAAGTCTCCTATTCTGGAGTAGTTCTTTTGGTAGTCATAGAAGTTTAAAGCACATAAATACATGCTTAATTTGATTGATTTGTCAGGGTTCATAAATATGATTTTTTATTGCCTTTCTGTGATGTTTTCTTAGTCCTTGTGAGGTTCTTCTCCTTTTGCTATTTCTTCTTTTCCTGCTTCTTATCCCTAAATCATATGTAATTTTAAGACTTATTAAATTTCTCAGTTATTAGATAAAGAAATGCTTCAAGCATATAAAACCTATATCGCAAAGCCCAACCATTCTGTCTCTACAACATATAGGAAGACTGTAAACTAATGTTTACGTCACTATTTATAGCCCAACATAGTTACTAAAACATTACCGTTTGCTACCAAAATTTGACATCAGCCACTAAACAAGCCATACAGTGGAAATTTAATGGTTATAGGAATAGGGTTTTGTGGAAAGGGGAAAAAAAGAGAAGAAGAGGAGTGAAATTTTCCTGAAAATGAATTCGAATGAATACTCAAACTCAATTAAACAAAACCTTGTCCCTGTTACATTATTTCAGTATTAGGGGTGGTTTAATCCTATTCCATTTACGCTTTGCACTGCTATGTACCTTTTCCTTTATGCTGTAAGCAGACTAATGTAGCCGTAATGTGACTCTCTCTTTTCATTCTCTCTCTCCATTTTATAACCAAATTTGTGGTATCAGATCGTGTTTCAATCGTAAAAAAGATTTGCAATGCAGTAGCATTCATCAGAAGTGGTATCAGACGAACAACCTCTGATTGAACAGTGGCTGATGTCATCTGCATAGATGATGACATGCTGACTGCAACAGCAACCATGGGCAATGAAACTCACCATAATGTTTTTGATATCATATAAATTGATAGGATTTTTCACTTGTCGAATGTTCTTATAGAAATAGGGTTGAATTTTTTGATCTGCTTGATCTGCTTTTTTGGAGGTTTTTCTTTGACTTTGCTGGTTCTAATCCTTCCTAAGGGGTGCGACTAAGCTTTTTTGATGCACGATTGACTCATTCAAGGTATCTGGTGTTGATTGAGTACCAATTTTGGGTGTTCTTCAGGTTCGCCAACCATTATTATTTGGCACCTGGTTCTGTGTATTTTGGTTAATTTTGGGATTTTGGCTTTGAGCAAAGGACTGTTTGGTTTGTTTTGGTCATTCAGTGACCTTGACAGTTGGGTAAACAACATTTATTCTTGTTGTTTGACAACTCCGTTGTGATTATGGCAAGCGGGACCACCAACACTCTTCAGGCCATCGGTGTGAAATTAACTTGTGATAATTTTGCCTATTGGGCATATGATATAAAAAAAATTCCTGTAGGGCGAAATACATGGAACTATATCACTGGAGCTGTTCAAGCTCCAATAGATACTAAGGCAAAAAATTATACAGAATTGGTGAACAAGTCGAACATCAATAATGCCAAAAGTACTACTTGAATTAACAACTCATCATCAAACCATAGGTGTTCATCGGCCTTAGTTTAAAACAAGCAAAGAAAATTTGGGACTATTTGGCAAACATTATGTGTTCAATCCAACTTTGCCAAGACGTATCAACTTGAACATGAGATTCGAGCTGCACTTCAAAAATGGTAGGAATGGGGTTTTGAGATCAGCAGGTTCTTAATGAACAAGAACCTGATGAACTTACTAATAAGCTATATCGTACACACACAGGAGTAATGGTTGGTGCAATATTCAACACCACCTAGAGATGATTGTAAGGAACTTCGTGGCTCCATTCTCAATCGTCACCAACTTCCTTCAATTAATGTTGTGGTCAATGAACTTTTGACTCAGAATGTCTAAAATACTCTTTCGGCAAAAGATCTTCTTCTCGTACCCAACCAAATAGCAGTAGTCATTCCTCCCTATCTTCTCGAACTCAAATTATGTTTGTAATTGACTAATTTTGTGAAATCTTTTGTAAATCCAACATACTCCATAGTCATCATGCTACAAAATTCATGATCCAAAAGCGTCAAATGAAAATGAGGAGTTCAGCTACGACACATCAAAGACTCTCTGAATGCACATTCATGCTTGGGACAAAGGTAATGGCCTTAGAGACCTAAGAACTCTTGGTTTAGTTCTAGACTTAAGATTATTAGGGTAAAATGGAATCAGTGATTAATCCGTTAATGACTCCTATGTGTTCTTCAAAAAAAAAAATTCTAAACCTTTATTGTGTTTTGAAAACATACAATTGAATCATTAATCAGGCCCTATTTGAACAACACCCTTTAGGATTCAATAAGACAAGTTTTTGCTTAGTTTCTGGCTTAAAAACCAATAGAGACCACCCTCAGCTTGTTTGCCTTTGGCTAGAGTGGCCTTTGAACACTTAAGGATAAGAAAAAGACTGAATGAGTGGACAGTAGAGACCGCCCGCTTAAGTCACTCTTAGGCAACTCGAGCGGTCCTGAGACGACTCGAGCGGTCTCTGCTCTTCTGCTATGGTTTAAATTATTTTATCATTCCAACAGCCTCAGTTGTCTCCCAGAGTGGTTATTAGCGAATTTTAATTTTTTTGTTCCTCAAGACAAACCCTATTTCGAGCATATAAATAGAGGGAATTCTTCACATGCTAGGGTAAGCCTTTTGCGAGTAAAATTCTGCCTCTTAGACGTCTCGAGATCTTGTGAACCCTAAATCCCTAAATCCAAAGGCAAAACTCATCTTGAGTGCATCCTAAGATTGCTCAAGTGAAGTCATCCATACAATATAAGAGGGAGTTTCGACAAAGAGTGTTATGGAAGGAAATGAACGTCTAACATGGTATTAGTTGAGGTATAAGCCTCGAATACTTATAAACTGACTTTGGGATAGTGAATTAGGCTTTGATGAACCCCAAATGGTTCTCTGCGATTTTTCCCAAAAAGAGTTTCCGCATCAACAAATTATTTGTGTTCATATTGTTTATTTTCATATACACTTGCAATTGATGTACACACGAGCACTATTTGTTTGATGTTTTGATTGTTTAAACTTTCAATACATTAATAGTGGTTTAGTTATGATTGGCTATGAAGCACCGACACGCAGTTTACCCTAACATATCGATATCCAACACGTTTGGGACATGGACATAGTTCAGACACATGTCCAATAAGCGAAAATAAGTGTCCAATTTTTTTTTATTATTTTGAATATCGGACACGCCTTGGACATTTTGGGACACATTCGGATACGATTTTCTCTTGCTAATTAGATAGTAACTCAATTTTTTTATGATTTGTTGGTTGGTCGATGAAACACAGAACCAATGATGGCGACAACGACGAAGTTGCCGACAACGAAGACGAAGACCATCACACATAGCACTGACGATTTAGCAAGACAATCGAGAGAAATGAACGACAACCATTTTTATGGAGAAGAGAGATGGGGAGATGCTGCGAACGTTTTTACAGAAAGAAAGAGACGTGTGTGTGTGTGTGTGAGAGAGAGAGAGAGAGAGAGACAAGCCTACTGACTTCTTTTTTTGGCAAGGGACAAGGCTATTGACTTACTCAACCGGCAACCGGCAAAACATTATTTTTTCTTTAGATTGCCATGTGACATTCCATGATTGTTTTTCTTAGATCGCTTCTTATCTACTTTATCCTCTTGGAATGATCAAATTTAACCAAGATTTAAATTTTATAGGTTGTTATTTGAGCCAATAAATTTTATGGGTCAGTTGAATTTGGGCCACATTTGGGTTGGATGTATATATATGTGATACCAGATTTACTTATGTATTTGAGCTGAAATACTTTTAAGGCCAAATTTGTGAATCAATGTCATAAAAAATATGTATTGAGTCAATTTTTTTAAGAATTTCGTGTCATATATATATACACATACATACATACATACATCAATCTACATGATTTTTAGGGTTGTTCTTGTTTAAAAGGGGTCCTCACACTTAATTTTTTAATTAATTTGTAAATAGGTAATTGTGGTAGACATAGGTTAAAATTAGTGTACGTCCAAACATAAAATTGGATTAACCTATTCACCCCCTAGGTAGTGTCTCGTGAGGGACGATCCATTCTGCATATTCTTTCCCCACAATTTTCATATGTTTTTTCTTCATTTGTATATGTACTTGCAACCAATAATACTCAAATGTCTTGGGTTGGTGTTGGGCTACTTACTTTCTCCTTAATTGACAATCCCTCAATCTCTAATACATTCCTACGCTTACTTTGTATTTGATTTCAGTTAATAAGCATTATAATTCTGGATATTTGGTTCAATTTCCTTCTTCTGATTGTGGTGTATAGGATCCACATTCCAACAAGTTACTTGGGACATGCCGTAGAAAAGAAGGGTTATAAACAAGTCATATGTTCCAAATTGTTGCTTCTAATGTTGATTTATCTTCTAATCATTTAAGTACACAATCATCTAATTTTTTTATGTCATTCTCACCTTGGACATGTTTCTCATTTACGTGTGAAGGTTTTAGACTCTACTAGTAGTTCCAATAATTTAGAGTGTCACAACATTTGCAACTGTAATGGATACAAGTTAGCTAAGTTTATTGCATTCCATTTTAATAAAAGATTTACTAGCTCTTTGTACCTTTTGATCGTGTTTATTTTGATGTATGGGCACATGCTCCTATTCCCAAAAAAGTATGGTCCAAATATTTTTTAGTTTTTTTTTGATAAGGAACAAATATTGTATTAATAGAACAAAATGGATATAGTGCAATAGGACCGATGCAAGAAGTCTAGCCCAATTACACAAAGCCACTACATCAAAACAGAAATATTACTTAGAAAAAAAAAAAACAATAAGTTATAAAACATCAAGACCATAAACAGCGGTCCAACTCGCCAAAATTACAAAAAGATGCATATTAGAAAAATCCTTCGTTATCGATGCCCAAAAAGATGCTAAGAAGTAAACCTAATTCCACAAACCTTCAAGCACATCACACTAGTCCTCAAAAAATTTTGTGTTTCTTTCCAACCAAATCAATCAAATAATAGCAAGCATTGCGTAACCCCAAAAGGTAACTCCATCTCTCTTCCTTCCCAAGCCATTCAATTCCACACAAAACATAGTGGTAATAAATTTCAGAGCCACCCAACAAAGCCCTATCATATCAAACAATTTATTCCATAAATACCAAGCAACCAAACAATGCAAAAATAAGTGATCTACATTCTCACTATCGACCCTACACATTACACACCCTTGTGGATAAAGGCATGTATGAGGTTTTCTCCTTTGCTGCATATCATTCGTATTAATCTTGCCATAGGCCACAACCTATGCACAAACTTACACTTTCAAAGGTACCTTAACCTTCCAAATCTTCAAAGATGGATAAAAAATTGGGAAAAAAATATAATCAGTCAAGGGGTCAAAAAAGGATTTGCAAGAGAATGCACCCATCGAATCAATAACCCAACTTCTTCTATCCAAAGAACCAAGACATAAAGTTGCATTACTAAGCAAAGAAAAAATGAGACCAATGTCACAGTTTCCCTATCATCAAGACTTCTTAGTTTTCTAAAATCCCAAGAAAATAGAAAAAAATCATATCTAACATTGAAGCAATACGAGCATTGTGAAAACGCAACAAACTATAAAAAGGAGAATATGAAGGTGATAAGGAAGACTCCTCGATCCAAAAGTCCTTCAAAAAATGAACTATCTTCCCATTATCAATCACAAATTTAATCCTTCGAGAAAAGGATAGTAATCCTTGATAGATAAATTTCCATGGGTTTCGAAAATTACTCCTTTCAACCCCATTAGTATCCAATAAATCATATTTGCTTCTAATAACTTAATGTCACAATGAATTTTGTTCTAATGGAAACTTCCAAAGTCATTTCCTGACCAAAGCTACATTTCTAGCCTTTAGATTTTCCACCGAAAGACCTCCCTTAGACCCAAACTTATACACAATCTCCCACCGAACTAAATGATCTTTCGTTCGACATCCAAGTCATTTCGACATATATTCGTTCCTCCAACAAAATCGCATTCATTGTCATAACTCCATTCATCGTCTCCTTTTTCAAGAACCTTCACTATTTCTTCACCCGTAGCTCCTTGTCTATAAAGCACGAATAAGGTCGATGTATCCGTATTAGATACACACCAAACATATCCAATAATAAATAAAATATATAGATACTTCGCAAATACTTTTATATGCAGATAAAAATATGTAATTTTTAGTTTTAATCTTTACCCCTTCCTTTTGATTTCACATAATACAATACATCAACAAAAATTCATATAACTTAAAAGACACATGAGTGTTTTCTAAGTATCATTCATTATCACATGTCCAATTCACATAATACAATACATCAACAAAAATTCATATAACTTAAAAGACACATGAGTGTTTTCTAAGTATCATTCATTATCACATGTCCAAAGAGTTTAAATTAGTTGATTACTCTAGAATCTTAGAAACAAATACTTCTAAGCAAACAATATAGTTAAATGTGGGTTCTTATTCCTTTAATTAATCACGTTCACTTCGTAGATGTACCATAGAGAGTCAATAGGTAATTTTTTGAAAATAAAAAATTGCGAATGTTGTTTATTATTGTTAAAGAATCTCTACAAATTATAATCATCAAGTCATTACATAATAGTAAAAATAAAAGGACAAATCCTATTTTGCCCCCTAAAAGATACAAAAATTCTTAGTTTGCCCTCTGAATGATTAATTTTTCCACATTACCCCCACAAAGAAATAAAGACATTGCAATGTAATCCACCGTCTTATTTTCGTTTGATCGTTCGTCCGTCTGTTTCATGATAAGACGATGGACCACATTACAACGTTTTTTATTCTTTGAGGGGCAATGTGGAAAAATTAATCATTCGAGGAACAAACTAAAATTTTTTGTATCTTTTAGGGACAAAATGGGATTTTTCCAAAATATAAAACATACATATTTATAAACGTATCCAGGTCGTATTTGTATCCATATCCAAATCCTAGCTCCTCGTCATTGGAAGATCTATCCCTCCTTAAATTCTTCATCTCCTCCTCTCATCGATTTTGCCTGAACAGAGCCAAGACGCTCAGTGTATGGTCTTCTCGAACTAATTGATGAGTTTTAGACTATGAAGCACAGACATTCGCAAGAAAATGATGCATCTGTGTCAGACACCGACACTCAAACACTCTCGGACAAGTGTCCAACACTCTTCTCTCTGTGTCCATAATCAAATGATAAAATTTTATTTTCGAACACGTGGCCGCCACTTTTTTGGTGATTTATCTATCACTTCTTTAAACCGTGTCTACTATTAAATAATAAACATGTGTTGACACATGATTAACAAAACTTAAAAAATCGACTAATAGATATCTTATAATATGAGAGAAAATATAATTATCAAGACTACAAATGTTAAAGTTCTACTCAAAATATAATAACGAAAGAAAAAAGATACATAAAAGATTTAGAAAAGAGGAATAGAGAAAATGAGTTCAATCCTTTAAATTGCATATTTTTGGTACACGTCTACGAAAAAATTGATGATTATTAACGGTTATCTTAGTCTAAAAATTCACACTATATGACTAAACATAACATTTACTTATCATAAAGTACTGAATTTTGTATGAATAATATATCATTATCACTATATTTATAATAAATTATATAATTTTATATACAAAACACAATTATCTATAGCGTGTCCTAAACGTGTTCGTGTCCTATTTTTTTTAGAAATATTATATATGTGTGCATGTGTTCATGTTTGTGATTCTCCACGGGTTTCGGGTTTAAAAATCTTCCCCTCTGCCCATTTAATAATCTTTAACTTAATCTTGTATGGGCAGCCCTTTTTTATCAAAAGCCCATTGTTGTGGAGCCTAACAAGATAGAAAATCAACAACTAGTAGTTGCCTATAAAGATAGCTAAGTTATTATCTAAGAACTCCAAAATTGTGCCAAAAGAGTTGTCGGATGATGACTTTCAATCCTCAACATCAGTGACTCAAAGGCTTGATTTGTTTCTATCTTCCAATAATCTAAATGAGCATAAAGACGCAACAATGGTACCCTATCCTAAAGTGCTCGTGAGAATATCAAGGTAGATTACTATGAAGGTATCACCATGAATAAAGAGGTATAAGCAACACATAACACAAGATTGGGGAAGGCTACAATTGAAAGGCAAATTACTAGGCTTCATGTTCAATGCCACTTCAAGGATACTCTTCACTTTGCTCCACCAATTGATTGTATCATTTTAGTGAAGTTCAATGACCAAATCAAGAAGATCGATCTCCAAAATTCTTGTTTGTTACCTCAATTCAAGAAGAAAATGAGACATCATCTTAAAGACTTTTTAGAGAGAAATACAGATGCAATTTCAAAGCTATTACACTTTCATAGTACAACTTTTTAAAAACTCGAGGCCGAGTTTTCTCCAATCAGTGTAGAATGATACAATCCATATATGCTCAAGGAAAAATAAATTCAAAGATGTGAAGAAAAATGAATTTGGCTTGCCAACAACACAAAGACTCATCTAGAACAATGTAGAGTCTTTATTTTGAGTTAGTTTGAGTCACTTAGCTGGTATTAGTATTTCCTATGTCCTTTTAATATTTGTTCAGAAAATCAAGAAACCGAGCATCTCATAGCATTCTAAATACATTGTTTGTCAAATCCCATATTTATAAAGTATTGAATACGAACACACCTCACTATAAATAAATAACAAAAAAAATGGTAAATATCACTCAAACCGCCTGCGTGTTGCCAAAAGAGTACGGCCCCCACTAAAGAGAGAAAATGTTAAATGTGAAATGACTTATTTACTCTTGGTTAAAATTGGTACACACTTACATATTGGCCAAATTTCTCAAAATTACAATGAGAGAGAGACATATCAACCACCATCTACATAGCCCACCTTTTCCCATAACACTCACTAAACAGCTCCCACATATTCAAGTTTATCTTACGCACATAGGATTTAGACCGAAATAAAATATAGGAAGACAACCCATCGCGGACCATAAAGGCAGCCAGCTCTTCTATAGATCAATACTCCATTCCAATGTCAAAATATCTCACGATAAACTCATACTACATTCTCGCTACCAATCTGACAGGTAACACACTACTGCTTTTCAATTTTTGACTATCGCAACTTCAACATTACACAACCGGATAGTCTCACCAACAAGCCGAAGATTAGACAATATAAGATTGCTATGATACTCCAAGCATGTTGAAAACAGAAACTAAAATTGCTGGTAAAATGTCTGAATTTTGGGGAGTTGAATTGATATCCAGGTTGCTTCGGTGACCGGGAGATTTGATGATGGGGTTGGTGATCATCGAGTTGTGTGTGGCACAAATGGTTTGAATTGTGTTGTAAATGGGGGGTTTGTGTTTTCATGTGGATGTGGAGAGAGAGAGAGAGAGAGAGTAGTGGTTTGACTATGTGTCTGGTGGTATAGGTAATGGGTCGAGTGGCATTGAGGTGGTGTGGATTTGAGATGGTTGACTCAATGGTGAGTTTGTGTTTGAGCTGATTGACTTAGTATTGGATTTGAGAAGGATCATAATGGTTGTGGAAGTGGGGCTTGTGGGTGGGGAGAACAGTTTCTGAAGAAGGGGGAGGGGGTTGCGGGTGTGTTTATATTTCTATGCAACTGAGTCTGTGTGCATGAGAAAGGGAGAAAATACTAATAAGTGGAGAGGTTTGAATACTAGATCAATTATTTTCCAACAAAAATTAAGTTCGGATATTGCATTACTTGTCCCAATCAAGATGATGTTTTGAGAAAATGAATGAGTCCAAGTAAAATCTACCCTAAAATGTAAAATCATTTCAGCTTACCATTATGAACAACATGCAAAAGTACATAAGCATGCATACAACATAATCTAACACAAAATGAAAAGTTGACACAGACATAATAAACTTACCTTCCTCTCCATAGTGAGCTGCCAGGATGTCAGGGGGGATCCCTTGCATTCCATATATTTCAATGTCAGTTGATTCTCTACCAGGTTTTGCATTTGGCACCCTGTAGCAAAAATTTCATTTAGCCCAGTGGCCTAATAGTATAGAAGCACAAACAGCATAACAGCTTGAAGAAACAGGCGAGTGAAGCTAATAAGTATTTTTCATACAAAGATCAACTGTAAAAAGAAATCTAAAACATAGATTGTATAACCTATCAGACAACGTGAAAAAATGACTGACCAACCCAGCATGCTGCTATACCACTTTGTATTTTCTCAGTATTTTCTAATTTCTGATCTCGTAACACTCTATTCAGTAACTAATTAGATTACTGAAGCTTTTAAATAATTTGGGAGTAGCGAGAAGGCAATGTCATAATCTTGGTGTAGGTAGAACTATATGCTTTCAGAAGTATACCAGTCTGGAAGAAATCCCAAAACAAAATGCAGTTTAAGAATATCTAACCAAAAGTATTATTATAACTCAGAGAAGATCAAAAACATAACCAAACTTAGTTTCCAGTAATCACTGATCTTCAATTCCGCTAAATAACCAAAAGCAGGTACTGTAATGTAGCAGGGGAGTTCGATTGAAAATTCCTTAGGCATGACCTCCCTCATAGAAGCTGAAATCTATGTTAGAAAAGTACAATTGAGTTTAGAGACAGATTGGGAGGGGAGAGGCCAAGCATTCTTTTTTCCTATCTGTAAAAAATTGGTTTCATTCATCAAAATTTGGATAGTGCAATAACTTGCGAAGTTACCAAAGAAACCAATTATGGGCCACAAAAGTAAATCTCATAAAAGAAGAGCTCATCACATGTACTCAACAAAACAATGATATATCTCTGGCTACCCTGGAGAATAGGTATAGAGACCCGATTGAGCAGTTTTTCTAAATAAAAAATGCTATATTTTATTGATAAGTAGACAATGCATAATAAAAAATTAAGTAGGGCAACACGTCGGTTAAAACAGAGGACTAATCTCACTAGAATTGAATTCAATCAGCCCCGACCTCCACTTAGTGGGTTTCGACTCAAGACGAGCAGGAAGGAATGGTTCCCTCTCCCGCTTGATCAACAAAACACAACTGCCTTCCAACATCGGTTTAGTATAGATAGCAAGATTCCGACAGCGACATGGTGTGCTTCCCCACTTCAATGGATAGGATTTCAAACCTTTTTACAGAAGAAAGAGAACAATCACAATCCTACAGAGAGCTTACCATTTGTTTCTATTAGAGTCAAGAGACAAGGAAACTTTCAGTAAGCCTTCCGTCATGCGATTGTTGCAAGTGTTATTTTACAAGTGTTTCATGTCAATAATAGGGTATATTTGTCATTACACTCATTTGTGAGGGTAGTTCTTTAAGGAATCAGTCCCCATCCAACCAGAATACAAAAGAGATGGATTTTTTCAAAATCTTTAGTGCACGAAGTCCAGAGAGAAGCTAACAAAAAAAACCGATCCCCTAATCCTTCCACAATCTCAAATGTATCTTCAAAAACTCTAGCCTTCCTTTCCAACCAACTAACCCATAAAGTAGCAAAAATAGAAAAATTCCAGAATGTCATCCCTAGTATGTTTCTTACCATGTCCAATCATGCCATTGGGTTGAACCAATTTGAGTGATTACTGATTACTACTACACACAAAAGCGTGGATTAGGTGTGCCACTGAAGAGTGCATCAAGGATTATCTGGTATGCCAAGTGCGGAAGGGTCAAATTGAAGCTACAGTTCTGGCCGTTCATTTACAATTTTTTTACTTGATATTGTATGTGTCAAATTACTATCCCATAAATTCGAATGCGGTGGCCACATGTCAGATGTGGTCGTTCAAGATTTGGCACCCAAACCACTTCATGGCAGATAGGGGCCCCGCCCCCCCCCCCCAAAAAAAAAAAAAACCAAAAAAAAAAACAAAAAGAAGAAGCTGACTACAACTAAAGTGTCGGATCACCTACTTCTCTAAAGCCAAACCTAGTTGACATGATCTCCACAAGGTAATCCGGCATCTTCATCTTCTACACACATTTCAAAGCCAACTGCTTGTTCTAACTCCATCCGCACCTAATCCGTAGCTAACAAGAAGTTGGCTTCCATTTTCTCGGTTTCCTCCAACCTCACTCTCTCATCAAGGCGTGTGGGTTGCAAACCCCTGCTCCACCAAGCCCTCCGATCACCATGGTCGGAGTTGGAAGCTAAATAGGCCAAATTTTAGCACCACCTCGACCTTACATCTACAGCCAATGTGTGGCAACAAGAAATGAGCCAAATTTGGAAACGAAGATCAAGCTCAAAACAAGATTTTCATATCTAAAAGCCTGAAAGAAGAATAATTGGGCCTCTAAATTGGGCACTAAGATCAGACCAAGCTCAAAAACTCATGTCTGAGTTTCTAACAAGTTTGCCATGAAGAACTCAGAAACTTGCTGGGGATACATCAATCCAGTTTGGCCCTCGTTACTCAAGGTTGTTGAGAGGATGGAATGGGTGCAGACCCAACCAACAACCTCACACATGTTGGCTTAACACTCTGACAGATATATCCCGGCAGAAATACTTTCCAAGGAGGAAAAAAACACAAACACTAGATGCGGCGAACTACCCGGATGATTTTCCCCAAGTCAACCGAAGCGAATTGCTCCCAAATTTCATGTGTTCTTCCCCCACCTTTTCTGAGGACCCATTTCACAATATCAGGTAAAAACCACATTTTCCACGAAAATACGATTCAAAATTATTCTCTCTCGCGAAAACAAATAGAAATATCAGAAACCTAGCAAACTGGAGATGCAAATTTCAGTATGTTGTTTGTATGTATATAGAGGGGGAGAGAGACGGAAAAATACAGACTTGTTGACGGTCTCTTTGTGAACCTGGAGGACGTGAATGACCATGCCACCGGCTGTGGAGAGCTTCTTGTGGCAGACATGGCACTTGAAGTGCTTGGCCTTCTGATGCTGCACCAATATCTTCTCATCCTCGAACTCTCTGTCGCAGTAATAGCACCACATCTTCGACGATGCCCTCTTCTTCTTCTTCCCCATCGCTATATACTCTCTCTCTCTCACACACACACACACACCCACGCACACAACAATCAACCACTCACTTATTCTATCTCTCTACCGAATTAGGTTTTCACATAAGAGGGAGGGTTAGGGTTTCTTATACTTCTTGCTCGCTCTCTCTGTCTCTCCTCTCTATCAAGGAAGCAATAGAGTTCTTTTTTGTGAAGAGAATGGTGAATTAAATTTTGTCTATCTATAAGTATACTTATGTGCCCATTTGGGCTTTTGCAGCACTAGTTGGGCCTTAAAATGGGCTGACTTGGGTCCAAGTTCGTTTATGTGGCCCCGAATATTACTTAACCGAGATCTGTTTACGTTTGAGCAAAATTCGGATTGGATAGCATTTTAGACCCGAATTTGAGTTTGAACCGATTTTGGCGTAGTCTTCTCTTTGCTCAGTATTGACGAACCGGCTAACAAATTAACAATGGGTGAAGTATCGTTAATAAACCTGTTTGCGTCATCAATTTTGTGCACTCTAAATTAGCGTTTGAGATGAATTGTGATATTCAACTTATTACTACTGAGAATCCTGCGTGTAAACCACGCTAGTTAAAGTCCATATTTGTCGTATTATATTGGAAATTTTGGAAGTCGGTTCTCTTTGTGAACTTATTTAGTGATAAAACCATCAAAAAAAATTAATATTAAGTCAATTTTAATCTATATTGTCCAAAATATCTCCAGTAGATATGTTTAATTAAAACAAATTTGAAAACTAACAACTCTTGAATTTCAGAAGTTTAACTAACATTAAAATTCTCTTTTTTTTTATATTTATCTACAAGTTATTGTCCGTGCCTGAAGGCACTATACAACACACAAAAAATGGCAAGTAATTGTCCAACTTCAAAAAGATGACCCCCAAAAATTCATACCAATTCTTTTAAAATGACCCGAAATATAATGTCAATCATATTCTCTATATTAATAGAACTATCACAAAAATGTACAAAAAATTTCCCAGAACAACACTACACATACAAATACCTCGGAAAAAAAAACAAATACTAACGAAACCTAATAAAATTTATAATTTTTAAACAATAAATAAAATTTTGCTCATTTATAAGATGTATGAATTTTTCACCATTGTGACCATTCAACCCAATAACACAACATAATTATAAATTCAATCATTTGTTATTTTTTTATTAGTGATTAGCTTGGCCTTGATTTTTTTTTTTTTTTTAGGTGCAATTGGTATATCACTTGTTATTTTTTTATTAGTGATTAGCTTGACTTTGAATATTTTTATTTTTTTAGTACAATTGTTTTCACTTGTTTTTATTTATTTTCGGTGATTAGCTTAGTTTTGAATTTTTTTGTTTTTTAGGTGCAATTGGTATCACTTGTTTTTTTTTTTTATTGGTAATTAGCTTGACTTTGAATAGTTTTATTTTTTTAGTTCAATTGGTTTCACTTTTATTTATTTATTTATTGGTGATTACCTTGGTTTTGAATTTTTTTATTTTTTTGGGACAATTGATTTCATTTTTTTTATTGGTGATTAGCTTGGCTTTGAATGGCTAAAACCTGGAAAAAAATTTTGCATTCAAATATTTTCTCATTCTATAAAATAATTCAAATATTTGGCTTTGTTATTTTTTTTTATTGGTGATTAGCTTAAGTTTGAATGTGTATAATTTGGAAAAAAAATTATAGTTGGTTTTGAATAATTTTTTTTTTTTTTTTTTGTGCAATTGGTTTCACTTATTTTTTTTTATTGGTTTGTTATTTTTTATTAGTAATTCACTTTACTTTGAATTTTTTTGGTTTTTTGGTACAATTGGTATCACTTGTTATTTTTTTTATTGGTGATTAGCTTGACTTTGATTTTTTTTATTTTTTTTGTGATTAGCTTGGCTTTGAATGTCTACAACCTGGGAAATTTTTTTTTTAACATTTAAATATTTTCTCATCTATAAAATCATACAAATGTTTGAGTAAAGAAGTACCGAAGATAACAATAGCACATTTAATACATAACATTTATCAATAAATAAATTTTTGTCAAAGCTGCAAACTTTGAGTAAAGAAGCACTTAAAATAATAATACACATTTAACACATAACATTTAACAATAATAAAATCGTGTCAAAGCATCCACAATTATACCAACAAAAACTTTAATTAAAAAGGACAAATATTTAAAGACAAATTTATAGTATGAATTAAATATAACAAATTCTGATGAGCCCAAATCCAACTGAGTCAGACCCTACCAATTAGGCACGAAGATGTACCATGATCTTCGTCGCCGGTACTACTGGAGTGGGATGAAGAGACATGTTGGAGATTTCGTTTGTCAATGTCTCATGTGTCAGCAGGTCAAGACTGAGCACTAGAGACCAGCAGGGCTGCTCCAGCCCTTGGAGGTGACTGAGTAGAAGTGAGAACACATCATAATGGATTTTGTGACCCTCTTACCACGAACATCGCGGGGACATGATGCAATGTGGGTGATAGTGGACCGACTTACGAAGTCGACACACTTTTTGGCAGTACAGATAATCTTCACATTGGAGGAATTCTGTTGATTGTACATACGGGAGATAGTCCGGTTGCATGGGATGCCCGTATCTATAGTATCAAATCGGGATCCCAGGTTTATGACCCATTTTTTGGAGAGTTTCAAGTGGGTTATGAGGACATAGTTGATGATGAGCACTGCTTTTCATCCCCAGATGGACGGTCAGTCAGAGATGACCATCCAGACTGTAGAGGACATACTACGGGCATGTGTCATAGATCTCAGGGGTAGCTGGGAAGAGCATTTGCCCTAAGTGGAGTTCGCCTACAACAATAGTTATCAGACGAGCATACAGATAACACCCTATGAGGCACTTTATGGGAGACCTTGTCGTTCTCCGATTTGTTGAACGGAGGTTGGAGAAATACCCTCTACAGGTCCGGACTTGGTTAGAGACATCTCGGAGATGGTGGACTTGATATGGAAGCGTCTTTTCACGGCTCAGAACGGGCATAAGATCTACGCCAACAAACGACGGCGATCTCTGGAATTTGAGGTTGGAGATCACGTCTTCTTGAAGGTGATGCTCAAGAGAAGAGTGGTCAGACTCGGAAAGCGGAGAAAGCTGTGAATGAGGTATATCGGGGCCTTCGAGGTTCATGATCCAAGACTTTATAGTGGTGAAATTATTTTGTTTTTTAAAAAGTTCCTATCTTTCTTAGGATAAATTGTACCAATGGTCTCTGAAGTTTACCACTTATTGAACTTTCGTCCCTAAAGTTCTAATTTCGTCAATTTCGTCCCCAAAGTTCAAACAGTGAGTCAATTTGGTCATTGGCACTAACTGCCGTCACAAAAATAGACGGAAAACACCATGTGCCAGTCACATGCATATTTTCAAGGATATTTTCTAGTATTTTACAATAATATATGCGTCCAATCAACATTATTCTCTATTTGGATAATATTAGACCTACACGCAAACATACATCTTCTTCCTCCTCCTTTTTTTTTTTCTTTTCTATCTATCTTGTTGTGCTCACTTTTCTCAGACCGAACATATTCTCTCTCTCTCTCTTTCTCTCTCCTTCTCTCTCTCTCTTCTACGTGTGCTGTGACTGATCTAAGATGAAGTATTGAAACCCTAACTCCATCCCCCATCTCTCTCTCTCACGTGTGTGTTGTGATTGATCCAAAAGATGAAGAATCGAAACCCTAACTCCGACCCACCTCTTTCTCCCTCTCCTGTGTGCGCTGTGACTGATTCAAGACGAAGAATCGAAACCCTAGAGCCTAATTGACATCAACGACCAGTTGGCATCGATGTAACAAAAAATCTCCGATACACCACGAATTTTGAGCAAATCGGCTGCATCTTCAGAGTTCCCCTAGAACCTAATCGACATCAACGACCAGTGTATTTCTGATTCTCTCTCTCTAATCTCTGTTTCGTTCTCAGAAATTGTGTGGGTCATCGAGATTTCTATTTGTTTTTTATGGTGGAGGTAGCAATGGTGGAGTTTTGGTGTGTGGTGGAGAGGTAATAGGGGTGGTGGCAATCATCAGTTGGCCTAGAAAGTTGCAGAGGGTGGGGATATACAGTAGGATTGGGACCAGCCTTTTGATTTTTGAGGAGGAGAGAGAGGGAGGGAGGCAACCAATTTTTTATTTTTCCATTTTGCCCTCTGTTTTGTTTGTAAAATACCAGAAATACCCTTATAAATATGCACGTGACTGGTACATGGTGTTTTCCGTCTATTTTTGTGACTGCAGTTAGTGCCAAGGACCAAATTGACTCACCGTTTGAACTTTGGGGACAAAATTGACGAAATTAGAACTTTAAGGACGAAAGTTCAATAAGTGATAAACTTCGGGGGTTATTGGTACAATTTACCCATCTTTCTTATTGTTTTTTTTGGTGATTGCTGATTAAAAGGTTCTCAATTTTAGTAAAACAGTACGAGAATTTGGGGAGCATTTAAGAGCAAAAAGAAATATTTCCTTTGCTAGAGTCCCTAGCGACGACGGACTATTTAGCAGGTGGGTATTCCTATTGAGCTGGCGAACCTGATACAAAAGTGGATAACAGCAATAAAGAAGCCGAATGATCCATTCGTGAGACTGGCTTTCTGAACTAGGAGGTTGGTATTCATGTCTCACTTGCATCGTAGCTTTATGAATTTAGGTATGACTGTTGCCTCATTCGCATTGCTAAAACCTCTATTTTTTTGATATCTTACTTATAACTTACCTGGAAATTTAGGGCATCTTATTGGAGCTAATAAACAAGATAATTTTCTTATTTATCTACTTGGTATAGTGCAATTTATTTCTTCCTTTTTTGTTGGTGTAACTAAAACAAAATGGAAAGCATGGATAAAATCTGACCAATACCTCTTCTCTCTCTCCCCTTTACTATACCTTTTAGTACTGTTCATATCAACGAATTTCGGTTCACTATACCCGAAATCTCGCGATTAGGGTTCAAATACCCATCTAACTCGTGGTTCGTCATCATAGATCTCTACTGGATGCGATTGCAAGCTGTGAATATTGTTTGGGTTCACTTCACTTGACTTCAGTGTGACCACCATCTAAGTTACTACTACTGCTCTATCGATGTTCTGTTTGCTTTGGCCTCTTTTAGCGAAATGACTTGCTTTGTTCCTTTTGTTGCTGTGTTTAAACCCAAATAGCCATGTTGCTGCCACTGTTTTGCTGTAGTTGTTTGCTGTTGTTTTGTTCCTGATTGGCTTTGTTGCTATATAGAACTATTACTTTGTTGACTTGCTATGAATTGTAATTGGGTTTTTTTGCTGAATACTATGGAATTAATATTGATTTTATAATTGTTGATGGTTATAAGAATAATAAAAATGGGATTTTCTTTATTTATTATAGCCGTATCCTCGCCGTACCTGTATCCTATTTTTTTAGATTTCGCTATATCGCTGTATCCATATTGTATGTATCCGTATCCCGTATCCATGACCATGCTTCATAGGTGCGGCCTCTGGTTGTGTCTCCTTAACCATGGCTCTGTGCGTCGTCCCTTCTATTTGCGAAGTCTCACTTATATTCCTCCAAATCCACTATTTTCAGTGGCATCTATGGCTGTGTAAAGACCTCTTCTGGAGCCAATAAAATGGTGTAGAGCTCACATGGTGGCCACAGTAGTCAAAATCCACAGAAACTGCAGGGCATGGAGGGGAAGGAGAGAGGTAGTGTTGGGGTTGGGAGGGCTACGGGTGTTGCAGAGGGGTGAGAGCTGTTGTCCGACCAAGAGTTTGGGTTAGGGTAGCCCGGGACAAGATGTGGGGCTACAACTCCCTTTTTTATTTTTGCCTTCCCCCCCTATTTTTGACCAATTTAGACAAAATTATGAGGGGTGAATTCTTTCTCCCTAGAAATCTTCAATTAGGGTTTTCTTATCATTTTGATGATGGCAAGGGTGACTACAACCAACCTTCAAATACATCAATTTTGTTCTCCAACCTTGATCCTTAGTCATATAATTCAAAATCTTATTGTTCCCTTTGTGGGTTATAACCTTGATTCTTCCTTCGATTATAGCCTTTTGGATCCGAATCCTCTAGAAGGGGCCATTACAAAGAAGGGCCTGATACTTTAACCATTGCACCAAGTCATTACTTGGACAATTAGATCTGGTGAATCTAAATTGGAGCTAATGACATTTTACTTCCAGAAAGATCTTGAAAATTTCATTCTACCCCTTCAAACTTGAATTTCTCAAAATGCTAGTAATGTGCCTAAACAACTGACTACGTTTGGTGTTCTGCATTTAAAGATGTCACGATTACACTTTCCCCTTGAAATTATTTAGTAGTTTCATTTTGCCCCATCAAAAATTAATTGCCACAGATCATGTGCATGGCGTGTGGGATGTCAAGTGACAATAAATCTGCCATGTTGACTAACTGGGATGTCAATGAATTTAGGCGGTAATATGAGACTCTTGATCTTGGAAGGGTTAAAAAGAAAATTCTATAATCTTTCAACGGGCATACTGCATTGGCCATTTAAAAATTGTCAATTTAGTTCGAGTCTTATTAGAGGCTGCTAGATTTAAAGAGTTCCAAATTTCATTAGTAGGTTTTTAAGGAAGGGTATCTGACATTAATTTGACCTTAAGTGATTGTCCTTGACCGAAATTGTTTAATCTCAGAAATTGAGATGATTCCAAAATGATTTTACCTTTGGATAGAGACTACCAGGTAAATGATCGGCTCCATTTTGGCCTTCCAGAACATAATATTCAAAGTCCTGCAGACTGTTTTGAATCTTCAAATCTATAGATCAAAGCAACCCACTCTCAGTTTCCAACCAAGAAGAGAGGCATAAGAGGGTATAAATAAAAATTGGAATTCATTGTACATGCATTGTGTGTGCTGAAATCTATTAAAGGCAAAAGATATGTACTATGGTAAGAGATAAAATTAATAAGTGAAAAAAAAGGGATCTAATTGATTATCTTTTTTCCTTTAGATGTGGAGAAAGGGGGAAAACTGGGGGAAAGGGACGAGAGGTAGATAGATATGCTGTTAGGGGAGGTTTAGAAAGACTATTTAATCGTGGGTGCTTGGTTGAGGATGAGCCTAACTGACTAAGCCTTCTACAGGCCCTTCTTTGGCTTGATATGTAGCTATAGATACTTCAGAAAGACTATAATAAACGAAAGCCTTGGTGGTTTTGACCTTTCTGACCTGGGCAGCATTATTGACAATCACTTTTTTGACAGGAAACAAACTTTTATTAGTAAATAAAATAATGCAACCACACTGGAATTGCCTCTCCTGTGTCAGGTACAACCCACTAGCCCAAGACACGAGTTCTGACCCATTGGTGGCCAAGCTCAGCCTTTACTTGTACCGATTAAGGGTTCACTTGAAGTTCTTTTTCCATCTTCGACGAAAGTAGTGGTGAAGATCAGATCAGATTGATTCATCAAGCCAAAGTGCAAAAATAATCATATCAATCACATACACGGTAAATTTTGGGTTTCAATGGACATGACCCAATTTGTTTCTTCTACTCAAATGATCGGAAAATCGACAAACATTGGAATTTTTGAGTTTGAACCTACGCACCGCACTCCTAATCAATAGAAAAATCCACTTCAAACTCAAAAAAGACTCGAAAAAAAAAACCCATTTTGGCTCGAATCCATTTAACCCGTCACATTTTGCACTCACTCCACTTATTCTCACTAGATTCATAAAGTCCTTGTTAACGAGCTTTTTCTCTGTTCTTTTGATTAATAGCATCTTGTTTTGTTTTCCTGGGCTTTTGCTTTATCCTTCCTACTATAGATCGCTGTATTTCAATTTTATTTGTAATCGTGGTCTGTTTTAAAGGATTATTTGCTTAATTGTGTCTGACCCAGTATTCGATTTCTTTTCCTGGGTTTCTTCACTTCATTTTATGGAATTACATTTTGGTTGACTTCTTGCAGAGTGATTGTGGATTTTTTTCAGTGGTTACCATTCTATGTAATGCTCAATTGTGCTTCAACACAATTAACTTATACATCAATAAATTAACTACATCAGTAAGGAACAATGAACACATTTAAATACCAGTATTGGTCCTTTTGCACCTAGCTGATGTGAAGTAGAATCTGTTGAGTCTATCGTAGATGTTTCTGCGTTCTACTTGGTCGTTTGCACCGTTTCTAAATCAAATTCTGAAAATTGCCAATTTTTAGTGTGATTCTTCAAAAGATATTGCCATTCTTTTTTATCATATTTTTTTGGCAAATAATTCTTCTTTATGGCTGTTTCCATCCAAATCATGGTTTAAATGAAATTCTGATAGCTGGGGTGTACTTGGTATTGCTGGTGATGTTGGAGCTTTTAGAATTAAAACAAAAATATGAAAAGAAGACGGCCTAATGTAACATACAACTCAACTTGACTCAACAAAACCTTGTTTCAACTATGTTTGGTTGGCTACATGAATCATGGTCCACTATTGTGCTTTATCAAGAGCTATATAAACCATGTATTAAGAAAGAGATCCGTAAATAAACTTAGAGGATCGAGGACTTTTTTTTTTAGTGGACGAGCCTTAGAATTGGGAATTTTAGTCATCCCTTTCCCAAGCTGAGCAGAACTCTTGACTCTCACAGAATGAATTGGCTCAGCTGTCTCAAGTTCAGGTTCCTAGCTATCTTTTTGGCTGTCTGCTGCTTCTGGAATCATTTTGTTGCAGTTCACCCTTTCGAGAAAACTTCGGTGAAGCAGGGGTGCAAGCTTCTGTTCCTAGTACAGTAAACTTTGGTGAGCTAGATGTTGCAAAAATTGCACAATGAGACCAGCATCGGGCAGTGGATGCACTATTCTCATCTTTAGGTGGTCCAAATTTGACATTGAAAGAAGAAGCATCTCCAGTTACCCTGTTAAAACCAATAAAAATGCAAAATAAAGAAGACATGGGAGATGCAGTGTGTAAGATTTTATGTACAGTTAAGGAAGACAGAAGAAAACCTTCCAGCTTTTTGAGGGCATACGCCTTCTTCAACTCAAGTGTTCTTGTCAGTGCATGACTGAAAGATTGGTAAAATATGATAAGAAGCAAAAATCAAAACGACAAAGGTGCGTTTGGTTTTAACCAATGCTCAAGGTTTTGTTTCGTTTTTACTGAAAAGCCTGAAACATTTCAGTTTCGAAATGAATTAGTGATTGATTAGCAAAATTCTCATGTTTGGAGATCAAAATTCTGTTTTTCTTCTGCATTTCTATCCCATTATGTTTCTAAAACCTTTCTATAAAGTTTTCGTTTATGAGCTAATTGAAACTATGCACCGAAATATTAACTGTCATTTCTAATCAAGTACTAATAGAGAAGATGAGTACTTCTACGTGTAAATGCAAATGTACGTGTACATACTTGCACATAATGTGTCTTGTTATTTGTATTCTTTGGTGCTAGTACAATTTTTGAAAAACCTTGGACCTAACTGAAATTTCTTCAATGGCTTAAATAAAAGGGCATATTGCCATGGCTATTTCACTGTTGGAAGCAGCAATTACGTGTACAATTTTGTGTCCTCCTTTCAAGTTGTTTGATTTTTGTAAGATTAATATGTTTGGAAGTTGAATCAAATACAATGTCAAAATGGTTTGGAGTTGGTGATCTGTTTTTGCTGCTGCTTTACTTGATTTGTTTTATGCATGAATGTCGTCTATGAAAGCACGGCTTTCATTTGTTTTGTTCTTTTGCTTCTTTGTAGGTTGGTGGTAAACAATGGCTGAAGTAATAATGAAGTTCTTTATTGCATCAATGTTCATGTGGGTAGCTCCAATTGCAATTTTATATGGTTTTAACCATAACTTGTTTCCAGGTAAGCTTTGTTTATGTATTTATTATTTTCATAGATAACCACAAGTGGCTATGGTTTCTTATGAGCATAGGTTTATTCCCCCCTTTTCCCCCCCTTTACAACTGATGAATGTTTTACGTTATGAAGCATGGCTGGTTTTACAGCTCTTTTCTGCTTTAGCTGATGAGTATATGAAAACCAAAACACTCTCAGAGGCATCCTCCACTTACCCACTCTGCCCTACTTCCATGGGCATACTAACTCAATGTTTCCCTATGCCATAAATGGGCACTTTAGTGGATTTCTCAAGCATCTTGACTCTTAGTTTTCTGTTAGCATTTACAGGTCACACTTGAGTCTCAGTCCTACTAGTTCTAGTTAAAATCTTTACTTTGCTCACATATCTCACTTTCAAGAAAGAAAAAAAGTGTGACGTGATTAATTTTTTCTCCTAGGAATGGTATAAAAATGGCTAAAACGACCGAAAAAGGGTTGTTCATGCCATATCTTAGTACTTTAGTACCTATATTAAATCATGCGTTGGTTGCTTTTATAGTTGACTATCTTTTATTTGTTTTGTGGAAGAGATGCTCAACATCGAAACAAGAGTAGATTTGGTGGGTCTTTTTTGATCGGAAACAAAATGATCCTATTGATTTGGAAATGCTACGTCAGGATAGAGTAGGGTCGACCAGCAGTCCAACCTATTTTCTAAAGAAGTTAAAAAAAAAATTAAAGAAACAAAATGCAATAAACACGAATCACGTGAGGTTCTCCATCCCGCCAAGGTGCATATGTGGTTGATCTGAGAGACTAATTCTTCTAAAGTAAATGAACTTAGCTTATGTTGTTCTTTGATTACAAAATGAAATTATATTATAAAAGGTTAATTACAAAAAATCTCCTTGGACTAATATCAATGATATTCTTCAAAAGAGAAGACCTAGTAAATGTCTTCTCCCTTTCTTGTGTTATGTTTAAGAATGATTGCGAGAGTGTGGATCATCTATTCTTTCATTTTCCGGTTGCTCGTCACTTATGGAATAAGTTGTTTTAGATGGTAGAGCATTCTTGGTTGGCTCCATCTTCCATTTCAACAATGTTGTGTGTGGACTATAATGATTTTGGATGGAAGAGTAGTGGATTTACTCTTTGGAATTGTGCAATGTTTGCCATTATCTGGGTGGTATGGTCGGAGAGAAATGTAAGAATCTTTGAGGTAAGTGTGAGGTGAATGAAGGGTATGGAATCTCATATTTTTCTTAGCTTCCTTTTTGGCTTTAGTCTCTTAAGGAGTTTCAAATATGCCTCTTTTTGGAATCATGGCAAGTTGGACTGCTGTGTGCGGATGTCATTTTTCTTAACGTGTTTTTGATCTTCATGGAACACCTTTTTGGTGTAATGCTATGCAGTTGGAAATCTTGTCCAACTCTGCTATCCATTTTGTACTGTATCCATTTGTTTTATTAATAATATCTTTGTTTCCTATGAACAAAAAAAAACCTCCTTGTACATAGGTTAGTTGCAGATTTCTCCTTATACTCTAAACTTTTGCACTAAACCAAGGATTTAAATCTTGTGTCGACACGTCCGAAACATCCGAAACGTTTCGGAATTTCAACACTCCGACACGAAACAGTGGTTGAATCCCTAAATTCCAGTGTTTCGGTCGAAACGGCACTGTTTCGAACCGTTTCGACCGAAACGGCACTGTTTCAGACCGTTTCGACCGAAACGACACTGTTTCGACGAAACAGTGGAAATATTCGTTCACTCCAGGCCAAAAGAAAAAAGAGAGGGGCTTAGAAAAGCAGATTCCACAAGTCAGAATTCACAGCTCCAAGCCAAAAAAAAAAGGGGAAAAAAACAAACATCTCAGATCACAGGTCACCTCCTTCACTCCAGATTTTAGCAGATCCAGGTCTTTCAAGCAAAAAAAAAAATAGAGAGAAGAGGGAGAGAAAGGTACTAGACAGAGAGAAATATAGACCAAAAATTGAAGAAGTTACTGTAACTTACCTCCTTCACTCTAGATTTGAGCAGATACAACCACTATCCAAGCAGATCTAGGGCTTGGGAGTTGTCCTATCTTCATCGTTGCGACCACGAGTTCCACTGGTCCACGGGTAAGTTCTTCTCTTCTTCTTCTTCTTTTCTCTCTCTCTCTCTCTCTCTCTCTCTCCGGCATCGCCCAAATCGCCTACGCCTCTCCCTCTCTGTCTGTTCGTTCGTCTCTGTTCGTTCGTGTGGTTGAACTGTGCAGGTACTATATATATATATTTGTTTTTATAAGTATGAATAATTACATTTAATACCCTATTGTAATTATATTTAATACCCACTATAATTACATTTAATACCCACTGTAATTACATTTAATACCCACTGTAATTACATTTAATACCTTACTATAATTACATTTAATACCCATTGCAATTACATTTAATAACCTCTGTAATTACATTTAATACCCCACTAGAATTATATTTAATTCCCCACTGTTGTGCAGGTCTTCTGCCTTTTATTTTATTTTATTTTTGTTATAAGTATGAATAATTATATTTAATACCCCACTGTAATTATATTTAATACTCACTGCAATTATATTTAATACCCCATTGCAGTGATCTCCGCCTTATATCAAGCTTTTTTTTCCCTCCAATTTAAATTTATTCTTGTATAAATGGATATTAACCCACTAAATATGTTGAATTAATCAATTATTTAACTTATCTTTATAAATAAATGAATTGTATTTGTGTTTCCACGTGTTTCCATATTTTTTCTGCGTTTCCATTGCGTTTCCGAAACGTTTCCGTTTTTTAGCCGACCGAAATGGTACTTCGAAACGAAATTTCGATCCTTGCACTAAACCTCCAACTTGAAATCAAAGTGCAAAAGTAACGATATCTGTCTGTTTTAACGGTGCATGGCTTATTAGACGCGTTTCTAAACTGATGGGAGAATTACTCACCTAAATTATAGGCAAAAGGAATATATTGCCCCTCATAAACTCCACCTACATACACAAACCCTGTAATTTTGGACCTAGTATAAAAGTAGCGATTGGCTGGACAGTCAGAAACTTTAACATCAGCTCCATTCTATCACATTCAGGTTCTCTCTACCAACAAAGAACATACTGAGAGAGAGAGAGAGGGACTTTCTGTTCTGAAGAAGCCTGACAAATGAAAATGGAAGCTAATTGTGATTAATATGTAAATGACATTAAATTTAGCAGCAAGACAAGTCATGGGCAGACTAAGTGTAGCACTACGAACAATCAATGCGAATGACGTGCAGGAGTTGAGATTTTGTTGATAGGTTTTCAATGTTACTGCATAATAAGCCAGACAATGTTGTGTGACACACATAGACCTAAACAATTAAAAAAAGAAATAAGAGGTGGCAGTCAATCGGGTTTTGTGCTGGTGATGGACGATACACGGTGGATTGTATGTGGAACATGGGGAGAAAAATAGAGATGAGTCATTCATGAGAGAGATAATATAGACAGAAGAAACAGAAAGAAGACAGGGGGATGCTTCCCCTCCCTCATGGGTGAGAGAAACAGAAACAAAAATTAGAATTAGTTGTCTGTTCATGAGGATGACAATGGAAAATATTGGGAAACAATGATGGGGTGTTACACAGAGAGGGAGGCTTCCCCTCCATATTATGGTTTTGGTTTGTTATTTAGAGAGAGGAGCCTCAATTGCTGAGCTTTTGGTCTGTTGTATAATTTCCTAAAATTTTCTGATTAGGTTTAAGGTTGAAGAAGATAAGATAAGAAAGGACATTCGGTGCTAGGTAGGATGAGTGAGGGGATGATAATGGTTGGTTCAGACTACCATTCTTCCTCTCCTTTTCTCTACTTCCCTATTTGTATATGCGGCTGTGATTATGTTTTGGACAGATATGTGTGTAATTGTAAGAAATGGTAGTACGTGTGGTGATTGTGGGTGGCAGATGGGAGAGGTAGAGAGAGGGCATGAGAGTGAAAATTAAAGGTAATAATGAGGGTATTTTAGTATTTCGATAAATTCTGTTACTGACTCTTCTTTTTGCATTTTGGTTATAAGTTGAGTGAGGTTTAGTGCAAAAGTTCAAAGGAGCTAATTTACAACTCACCCCAAGTACAAGGAGGTTTTTGTTATTAACCCTGTTTATAAAAATGACAGAGAAGTAGAGTACAGGAGAGTACAAGGAGTCCTCCAATAGTTACAAAAAGAATTAGCTTATCTTGTTGATTGAAAATTTAGTGGGCAGATAAAGAAGTAAGGAACAGATATATTGAGAGCTTTGTTGACAACTATTTATTTATAGTTATAGGTTTTACTATTTATGCAGAATGCAAGAAATTGAGCTAGTTTAGGTCTTTTTTTCCCCCTGTTGGTTTGCTTAAGTAACAGAATGTTTTGTGAGATGTAAAAAAGCGTGGATCCTTTATCCTTTTATGGATGGATCACATGCTTGTTGATGCTAATACTCTTTGGATACTTACGGATACATGGCTGATGCTTATTTATTTATGTATCAATACTGGGAACATATATTTACAAGCTTCAAACAGGTAGCCCATAGCAATGATTAATGATCGTTTAGAACATAGTTCTGTGTTGTATTACAGAGTGAGTGGGCTGCAGTGCATCTCCGGTGGGGACCGAGAAAAGATCATGTAACAATAACATTGTAGTGAATGTTTCTTATGCAATGACTGAGATGGATCAGCAAGTCGTGCCAAATTGGCTATGAGTACATACATACGTGTATGTAGTCTGTTTATTGTGTGGATGGTGTTAAAGCAAATTTCTTGTCTCATAATCCATTAGAACTGTATTATATTGCCTACTGCAAGCCCTGGTTTCAAAATCCAAACGTACCCTCCTAGAAGGTGCTGTCAATTTGATTTCATCATCTGTTATTTTGTATTGTTTTGGTCCGAAAGTCTTTATCTTCATAGTCAAACAATGTTTTGTAGAAGTGATCAACTTCTGTGTTCATTTTTCTGGTCTAGGCTTTGGAGTATTCAGTTTTTTGACTATATTATTTTTATTGCTGTTGCTGCTCCAATTAAGTCATCATTCGTTTGGAACAGGTTCCTCACATTTGTCCTCTTATGATATAACACTGTTGAGTGGGTTCCTTGCTGTGATATCAGTTAATGTGGTTATTGCATTTTACATACTAATGGCAATGAAAGAACCTTCAGATAAGCATGAGCCAGATCCTAAATTTCTTGCCGATGCCCAGGCTAGTGTGAGACAATCCAGACCAAATGAAGCCGAGGATTCTTCATCAACCCGAGCAAAAGAAGAGTAGCATATTTTTGACAGAGATCAGCCCTTTCAGTTGCTCGAAAGAACTGAATTCAAATGTTGGAAACCCCGGCCACGAACAACCCTTGAGATCAAGTGTTTTACTTGTTCCTCTGTCTTTTCTATCTAGTACCCGTGCATGTGTATTAGGCTTCCATGTCATGCACCATTTGTTGTACCGCCTGAGATTAAACATTTTCTGATGCAATAGTACTAGTGTTTTGAAATTGATCGCTTTCTTTATTTCCAGATCAATGTAACGGTTGTCTTGCTCTCTTTAATGTACAATGTCTTTTTCTATGATTCCTTAAGTGTTGTTTGTCTTTACAATTCTTTTGCTTGTGGTACTGTTAAAGCCTCGGTATTTTTTCCTTCTAAGCCAGTGAGTACAAGCACAGATATAAGATGCAGTCGTTGTTCGACTATAATATTCTATTTTCTCAGTAGGGATGATTATGGGTCTGGAATTAAACCAAGTAAATAATAGTGAAAAGGGCCGGGAGGTCCAGCGCCTGTCCTTAATTGGTCAACAAGGACAAACAAAATTTTTCAGTCCATGAGGATAAATCTATGCAAAAAAATAAATTTGCCCTTATTTTAAAGGAAAAAAGGACATCTCAGATTTGAAATATCATTTTCCTCTCTTTCATGAAGTATCTCTAGCTCGCTTGAATTCATGGAGTCGTGCTTCTTTGAGATGTTTTACATCATCGTTCTATGCTTTTCCTTTATCTGCGGTGGTGACAAGTCACTACCTCTCCATTTGTATTTGTCCGTCTCTTTCATCCATGGTGGCAAAGTTGTCCTTTTCCATCTCTATTTCAACTCCGTCTCCTTCATATGTAGCGGCGACACATCACTGCCTCTCAATCTCTTTCGTCAATGGTGGTGACATCGGGCTCTACATTTTTTATTTCTACTTTCCGTCTACAATGGTAACATCAATGACGTCTCAAAGGACAATTTGCTCTATATCACATGAAACCTGCAAAGAAAAATCTAATAACAGATCAAACCAAAGAGAATTACAAAAATAGAAAAAAAAGAAACATAGAAATATGTAGAGAAAATTTCACGATAAAGTTGGAGAAAAAATATTCTTATCTGGGAGAAGCTTTAACCATTGTAATTTCAATATAAATGTCAGCAACAAAATATAATTGAATTGGATAATAAAATATGTATATCACTGTCCAAATTGATTAGAACGAGAGTTTAAGTTGACTAAATGATAGATAAAACAATAGAGTGAAACTCTATGGTTTCAAAATTTTAGTTCCAGATCTGAACAAAACTATCTCATTCTTGTGCGCGTTGTTACAATTTTGAAAATTTTGAAGATACATATTTCATACTAGATTAAGGTAGTTATCGAACATCTATTCAATATCTTTTTAATTATAACAAAACAAATTTTGTGTTATGAACCAAAGTCACAAGCAAAATAATAATGTAACGAAATAGAAAAATAGAATACAATAAGAATTTACGTGGTTCAGTTCAACAAGCAAGTCTACGTCCACGAACGAAACACGTCGACAAAATTTCACTATCAAAAGCTTGGTGATTACAAAGACCGTTCTTGATAAACAAAGCAACAAGAGAACGTATACGCACTCTATTATAATATTATAGAAATTATTGGACCAACAAAAATAGAGCAAACCAAATAGTTTTAGCAAAAGAAAGAATTCGCGGACGTCGTCGTTTCCTGTCAAAAGGCTGAACTCGCTGAAGACCAAAGCGTTTCCTTACTTCACGTAGCTTCTAGACAAAGGAAATATTTCCTTTAAAGCTTTGCACCAAAAGAGTCCAAGTTGGACCAAAAGATATTTTCCCAATTATTATTAAACTAATATTGTAGTATTTTAAAAGTATGAGTCTTCCATGTGAAGAAGACTTTCCAAAGTTTGTGTCCAATACAAACTCATGCCAATACTCCATCTAAGACTTGAAATACAAATCATCACAACAAATTTCCACCTTAGCTTGTATTCCATCAAGTCCTTCAAACAAAAGTGAACTTGACCACTGCATTTGTCAAATACCCCAAAAGGTACAACTCATACAGTGTAAACACTAATTAAGTCCAAGCAATGCTTGAACTTGAGTACTGATACCGGTTTAGTAAATATATCTGCTGGATTCTCCGTTGTAGCAACATTTTTTCACTGTGATAATACCTTGAACCATACCCTCACGAAGGAAGTGATATCTAACGTCAATGTGCTTGGTCCTTTCATGATACATTTGATTTTTAGTCAAATGTATTTCCCTTTGACTATCACAAAACACAGTAGTCACCTCCTTTTCTAATCTCAAATCACAGACCAAACCTCTCAACTAAATTGCTTCTTTAACTGTCTCTGATATTGCCATGTATTATACCTCCGTGGTAGACAAAACAACTGTAGACTGTAGGATTGCCCTCCAACGTACAGTGTATCCAAATAGAGTAAAAACATAACTTGCCAGAGATCTTCTCTTATCTAGATCACCCATATAATCTGAATTAACATAACCAACAATAGTAGAATCGATGACATCTCTTCTATCAAATACTGAGCCAACATCTGTAATGCCTCTCAAATAACGAAGTATCCATTTTACAGGCTGCCAATAAACCTTCTTAAAATTAGCCATGTAACGGCTAATCACACTAACGGCCAGTGAAATATCTAGACGAGTGTAAATCATAGCATACATAATGCTACCAATTGCACTCGAATAAGGAATACGAGACATAAACTGCTTCTTATTCTCACTTTGTGGTGATAAAACTGCTGAAGTCTAAAGTGAGCGACAAGTGGAGTACTCACGTGCATTGAATTCTGCATACCAAATCGTTCAATAACTTTCTCAATATATTTCTTTTGAGATAAATATAACACACCTGCTTTCCTATCCCTGTTAATCTCCATACACAAAATTTTCTTTCTAGCACCCAATTATTTTATCTCAAATTCTGAACTCAACTGTTTCTTCAACCTATCAATCTCTAACATGCTCTTGGCAGCAATAAGCATGTCATCTACATAAAACAACAAATATATAAAAGAATCATCTGAAAACTACCTGTGATACACACAACTATCATAATTACATCTAGAGTAACCATGATCTACCATAAAGGTGTCAAAAAATTTATACCACTACCTTGGAGACTGTTTCAAACCATATAATGGTTTCTTTAACAAACAAACATTATCTTCTTTACCTTGGACAATAAATCTCTCTAATTGATGCATGTAAATAGTTTCCTCAAGCTCACCATATAAAAAAACTGTCTTTATATCAAGTTGCTCAAGCTCTAGATTGAGTGAAGTAACCATAACAAGCAATACACGAATATGACTATATTTCACAACTGGTGAAAAAACTTCATTGAAGTTCACACCCTTTCTCTGACTGTAGCCCTTTACAACCAATCGTGCCTTATACCTTGCAGATTCAACCCCTGTAATTCATTCCTTTTTCTTGAAAACCTATTTGCAACCAATAGTCTTTATGCCCTTAGGCAACTTCACTAATTTCCAAGTTTGGTTCTTATGAAGAGATTCAATTTCTTCAATCATAGCAATAGCCCAATGTGCCGACTCACTACCTGTGATAACTTTTGAATATGTGGAAGGCTCTTGAACACAAATCTCCTCTGCTATAGTAAGTGCATAAGCCACCAAGTCTGCATACCGATATTTCTGAGGGGGTCTCACTTGCCTCCTCTCCCTGCCTATTGCAATACTATACTGTTGCTCCTCCTGTAGATCATCACCAGAACTAGTTCCAGACAAATTTGTAATAGATTGACTTGAAATACTTTCAAGTACTTTCTGTGAAGCTTCCACCTGTAACTCCACCTCCTTGCTATAACCCTGTTCTTTCCCCGCATAAATTACAAACTCATTTCTCGGATGAAACATGAAAGATTCATCAAATATAATATCCCTACTGACTATAAACTTGGGTGATTTAGGATCAGAACACCACAATCTATATCCTTTCACACCATTAGCATAACCAATAAATATGCACTTTTTAGTTCTAAACTCAAGCTTACCATCATTCACATGATAATAAGTAGTGCAACCAAATATTTTTAAATTAGAATAATCAGCAGGAGTACCAGACCATACCTCACGAGGAGTCTTTAATTCAATAGCAGTGGATGAAGAATGATTAACCAAATAGCAAGCAGTGTTGACAACCTCAACCCCAAAACTATTAAACAACTCTACATTAGAGAACATACAACGTGCTTTCTCTAAAGAGTCATATTCATCTTCTCTGTAATCCTATTTTGCTGTGGAGTAAGCTGGATAGTACGATGCCTGACAATGCCTTCATCTCTATATATCTCATTGAACTCACTTCCACAAAATTTCAAAATATTATCTGTTCTAAGACGCTTGACTTTCTTGCATGTCTGTTTCTCAATCAAAATCTCCTATTGCTTGAAATTCACAAAAACATCACTCTTGCATTTCAGAAAATACACCCAAACTTTTCTTGAATAATCATTAATAAAGGTCAAAAGATACCGATTTCTACCCTTAGATGGAACCTAAGAAGGACCCCAATGGCTTGAATGAATATAATCAATTGTACCTTTAGTCTTGTGAATAGTTGCACTAAACTTGACTTGGCACTTTTTCCAAAGACACAATACTCACAAAAATCAAGTTTCTAAATTTCTTGTTTGTCAAGCAAACCCTGTTTACACAAGACTTCCATGCCCCTCTCGCTCATGTGGCCCAAAATGCATATGTCATAACTGGGTAGTATCTAAATTTGAAATTTTTGAAGATGAAACACCAACTGAATCAATCACAATATCACCCTAGAGAACATAGAGGCCATTAATCTTTTTACCTTTCATCACAACTAGGGAACCCCTGCAAACATTCATAACTCCACCTTTAGCAGAAAACCTGCAACCCATGGAATCTAAAGTATCCAAAGAAATTAAATTCTTCTTTAATTCTGGAATATGTCGTACATATGTCAAAGTCCTCACAATCCCATCATGTGTCTTAATTCTGATAATACCTATTCCAACAATCTTGCAAGCAATATTATTTTCCATCAAGACTGAACCACAATTGATCGACTCATAGGTGGTAAACCAATCTCTATTAGGGCACATATGATAGGAATAACTTGAATCAAGAATCAACTCATCATTAAAACGTTCATCAAAGACAACAACTGTAAGGACATTATCTGAACCATCATATATATCTTCTGCCACACCAGTAATACTAGAGGAATCGGAAGGATTTGATTTTTTCTGTCCCTCTTTATTTTTCAACTTAAAATAATCACGCTTGTAATGACCAACTTTGTGACAATAGAAACATTTAACATTATTCTATTTCTTCCTAGACTGTGAACGATATATTGATTTTCCTTTTCCTTTATCTGAATTTCTCCCAACGGATCGACCTCTATTATTATTAGAGGAATTATTATGACGATCCTTCATGAACAGACTCTCAGCTTGAGTATCACTGCCCTTTTCGTTCAATTTAGTACGTAACTCCTTAGAATTCAAAGAGGATTTCACATCAACTAAGGAGATCGAGTCTCTCCCATACAATATCGAATTAATAAAATTAGCAAACGAATTAGGCAGTGAGCATAACACAATAAGGGTTTGCTCTTCATCCATAATTTTCATATCAATCTTTTTCAAGTCCATAATAATTTTATTAAATTCATCAAGATATTCAGTATTGGAATACATTCCTTCATCTTGAGTGTATACAACTGTTGCTTTAGATACAAACGGTTAGCGAGAGACTTCTTTATATACAAACTCTCTTAACTTTTTCTATAACCCTTAGGCTTTGTCTTCATCAACGACCTAACGAAGAACTTTAGCAAGAGCCAACTGAATTGCACTGTGTGTTTTATCTTCAATATCAACAACTTTAGTCTGATTTATCTCCTTGGCTAGAGATTCATCAATGACCTTTGTCAAACCTTGCTGACGAAGCAATGCTTTCATTTTAATTTGCCATAAACTAAAATTATGCTGACCATCAAATTTTGCTGTTGCCATTCCGACACCAAAGCTCTGATACCAGTTTGTTATGAACCAAAGTTACAAGTAAAATAATAACGCAAAGAAATAGAAAAATAGAACACATAATGTACATGGTTTGGATCAGCAAACAAGCTTACATCCATGAACGAAAAACAGCGGCAAGATTTCACTATTAAAAGGTTGGAGATTACACAGACCATTCTCGATAAACAAAGCAACAAGGGAATGTATACCCGCTCTATTCCAATATTATATAAATTATTAGACCAACACAAAATAGAGCAAACCAAATAATTTTTGACAAAAGAAAGACCTCGCAGACATCGTCGTTCCTCGTCAAAAGGCTGAACCCGCTGAAGAGGAAAGCTTTTCCTTACTTCACATAGCTTATAGACAAAGGAAATATTTCCTTTAAAGCTTTGCATCACAAGAGTCCAAGTTGGACCAAAAGATCTTTTCCCAATTAATATTAAACTAATATTGTAGTATTTTAAATGTATGAGTCTTCCATGTGAAGAAGACTATCCAAAGTTTGTGTCCAATACAAACTCATGCCAATACTCCATCTAGTACTTGGAATACAGGTCATCACAATATTCTGAATTAATGAATTTATCGTATTATAGACTTCATTTTTCATGGCCAGCTTGTCTGCACACTTGTTGGTCTCCCTCATCTCTTCGGAAACCTTTGTTTCCTGAATACTCTCCAACAACCTTTGTGTCCTTTTTATGCAGGAGGTCCAATACAAGCTGTGCATCCATGCTTATTTCCAATCTTTGGATGTATTTTTGCTCTGCCAGCTGCAAACCAGCTCTCAGTCCGATTGGCCCTGGTGTTCACAGGTTGTAGGAAATCATTTTCTATTGCTCGGGCTATTGCTTATTGTGCAATGGTATGGGGGTTAGGCCTTCCATTCTGGAAGACCAACTGATTATGGTAGTGTCAAAGGCTAATGTATGTGCGTAGGAAAAGAATGGCCCACAACATATTATTTTTGGTTGCTAGAATATTTGTGGTCCCATTAGCTTTCAGCCAGGTTTTGAAAGGTGGTGAAAAGGTATGCTTAAGGTTGTTTGGAATCCCCAAGTTCGTACAAACTAGTTTGGCTTGGTCACACTTTACTAAAACATGACTAGTATCTTCATTAGCTTGTTGGCAGAGTGAACAAGTTTGATCAAGAACTATTCCGCTCCCATATAGTACAGTATGGGCCTGTTTGTTTGCAGTATTAGATTTGGGTGGTATTAAAAATCATTTTCATTCCACTCCTATCCAATGGTATACTATACCCGGTCTTAAACTTTTATCCCATCATTCTCCATTGTTTGTTTGTTCAATAGGTACTATGGTGGGTCCCACAAACAACCATCTATTCTATCACATCTTATATAACAAATATACCATTTTACCCTTAACATCATCCATTCCATTTTACCCTTAACTATCTATACAAGGAAAAAATTTAAAATAATTTAAAAATAAAATTAAAAAAAAATCGGTAACACCGTACGCCTAACTATAATATAAGGAAAAAATTCAAAATAAATTTTTAAAAAAAATGAAAAAAAAACCGGTAACACCGTACGCTTAAACATAATACAAGAAAAAAATTCAAAATAATTTTGATATATTATAAGCCTCATTTCGAGCAACGGGGCAAAAAAGTTACGGTCAAAACTTCGAGTAGAGAGCTGGGTGCACGGTTTTGGGCGACCAGACAACTTTTGGGCGAGATGGAGGTGTCCTGGGCGAGATGGAAGTGTCCTGGGCGAGATGGAAGTGTCCTGGGCGAGCAGAATTTTTTTTTTTTGAAAAAACTTCGGGAGGCCAAAACAGTTGTTTCTGAGCCTTTTTTGGACTTTTTACAGCATCAATCACAACCAAAGGGTGTGAGTCTTGTAGAGCTCGTCGAGAGCTTCGATTTGATATATTATAAGCCCCATTTTGAGCACCTTGGGCGAGCCGGAGCTGTCTTGGGCGAGAGGGGGGCTGGTCCAGGCGGCAGTGGGCGCGAGGACTGCTTGGGCGCCATGGGTGCTGGCCTGAACAGCAGCCTGGGCGCCATAGGCGCTGACCCAGGAGGCGGCATGGGAGCTGAATGCTCAGGCGCCATGGGCGCTGAGCTGGGCGAGCTGGACAACGCACCTCCAGGCGCTATTCCTACTGTCTTGGGCGAGATGAGCAAGGGTGGGGACCCTTTGGGCGCCACTTTGGGCGAGATGACCATGCCAGACGCCTCTTTGGGTGAGAAGGCCATGTCAGGCGCCATGCCAGGCGCCACTTTGGGCGAGAAGGCCATGCCAGGCGCCACTTTGGGCGAGAAGGCCATACCAGGCGCTGGGCTTCTTCCATTAAGCGATCAGAGAGGGTCAGACACCTCTCCAGGTGCTGGGCATCCTTCATTAGGCGATCAGAGAGGGTCAGACACCTCTTCAGGTGCTGGACTGAGCGGTGCGGAGTACACAGCTCATGAGGTGAGCACTCTGGGTACTTTTCATGGCAAGGATCCTGGCGCCTGAGAGGTGTTGAAAAAACAATGTTATTCCAAACATTAAAATATTTAACACAATTACCTGGAGAGAGAGGTAGGCTGCCTGCTTGAGAACAGTGCAGAGGTAGGTGGGCTGCCTGCTTGAGAGCAGTGCAGAGGTAGGCTGCCTGCTTAAGAGCAGTGCAAAGATAGGTTGTTTGCTTAGGAGCAGAGCAGAGATATGTCAAGCTTTTTTGGCGACCCGCAAGAGAGCCGCTAAGCTGGAGATAGACTACCTGTTTAAGAACAGTGCAGAGGCCAAGCTTTTTTGGTGACCCGGGAGAGAGTCGCTAAGCTGGAGATAGGCTGCCTGTTTGAGAACAGTGCAGAGGCCAAGCTTTTTGGCGACCCGCGAGAGAGCCGCTAAGCTGGAGTTAGGCTGCCTATTTGAGAACAGTGCAGAGGCCAAGCTTTTTTGGTGACCCGTGAGAGAGTCGCTAAGCTGGAGATAGGCTGCCTGTTTGAGAACAGTGCAGAGGCCAAGTTTTTTGGCGACCCGCGAGAGAGCCGCTAAGCTGGAGTTAGGCTGCCTGTTTGAGAACAGTGCAGAGGCAGGTTAATCTTTTGACGATCCGCGAGATGATTCACCTCGCCTAGACTTGTTGATTTCCTCAGCATTCATATATTTTTGAGCTTTTGCCAATAGTTCTGGCATGCTCTTTGGTGGTCGCTTCATCACGGAGAAAAGGAAGCTCGATGATCGGAGGCCTCCCAGGAAGGCGGTCATGCTGACTTTTTCATCGGGTTCTTCGACCTGAAGGACCCCCTCGTTAAAACGAGTGAGGTAGCTTCTCAGGCTCTCATCTTGGTCTTGCTTTATGCTGAGCAGATGGGTGATAGGCTTCTGCTGGCGGCGTCCACCGATGAACTGTGTCACAAAGGGTCTGCTCAATTCGGCGAAGGAACCTATGGAGGCCGGGGTGAGTTTGGCGAACCATTGTCGCGCTGATCCCTTCAAGGTGGTTGGGAATGCTCTGCACATGATTTCGTCGGGGACACTGTGCAGCTGCATTAGAGTTTTGTAAGTCTCTAGATGGTCTAGTGGATCCTTCTTCCCGTCAAAGGTCTCCACTGATGGCATTTTAAACTTTTGAGGGAGAGGGTAGTTCGCCACGTCCGGCTTGAAAGACGTGTCAGTTCGCCTAACAAGATAGTCCACAGTCTCAGGTCCTTGCGCCTTCATGGCATTGAAGACGTCACCTAGCTGATTTTGTACTTCTTTGATCTTCTCGTCCCAGTGATTGGGGGCTCCTCTTGAATTGTCGTGAAAGTGGCTCCCATGCCCCATGCTTTGATTTTCACCCTCATCCTCATGGAAGGGAGGGTCTCCACCGTGAGGAGTAGGAGCTGGAGGAGGAGGAGGTTGGAGTCCCTCATGGGGAGGTCCCCCATGCTGGGCGCCCAAAGGAGCTCCCATAGGCTGGGCGCCCAAATGAGCTCCAAAAGTGGCGCCATGATGGGGTGCCTCCATGTAGGGAGCCTCTTGACGCCCAAGGTGTGTAGCTCCTCTCACTTGAGGTCCAGGTTGTGCTCCTCCCTGGGCAGCAAGCATTAATTGGAGGATCTATTGGTTCTGGGCCACAAGCTCCTGCATGGTCTCCAACATCTGTTGCGCACTTGGGACAGGATTGGCCGGTGGAGAAACAACCTCCTCTTCTCTTGGTGGATTATCTTCATGTTGGTTCATTGATCGGGTAGTGATCGCCATTGACTCAACAGAGAAAGTTTTTTGAAATGAGAATTTTGTCGATTCCCACAGACGGCGCCAAACTGATGATGCAAAAAATTGACTTTGCACACCACTAGTCAAGTAATTTAGAAATTAAGGTAGCAATTAAAGTAGAGAGAGAGAATTTATAGTGGTTCGGTCAATATGACCTACGTCCACTTTGGAATGGCAAAGGGTTGCCGGTATTTTATTGATTCCGGTGAGTAATGAGAACGGAGAGTTACAGATTGGAGAGGAAGAGGAGTTTTATGCTCTGTAGGGTGTGATCTCCTCTGATCTGATCTCATCTAATCTGTTGGTGGGGCTTACATTTTATAGTAGTCCCCTAACAGATTGGGGCGACTTAATAGCAACTGTCCAACTATTCTGGTGGGGCTTGCGACTTCTTCTCAACGGGCGAGACAATTGCGGTTCTCTCCATGAGACTCGGTCAAATGATGAGGTGAAGGCTGACTGTTTCCAAGGTGGTGGAGGTGAGACTCCTGGGATGACCTTTACTCCATGGTGGCGAGGAGGAGGGCTGGGCGCCTGATGAGGAGACCTGGGTGCCTGAGGAGGAGGGCAAGGCGCCTGAAGAGGAGACTTGGGCGCCTGAGAGTGTCTTGGCGCCAGGCCTGGGCGCCTGGCGTGATGGCCTGGACGCCAGGGATGGTCTGGGCGCCCAGCCTGGGCGCCAGAGGTCCTTGGATGACCTTGTGTGCTCTCTGCTAATGTAGCTCCTTGAGCTTGACTGGGTTGACCATATTGGGCTGGATTTGCTGGATCTCTTGGAGTCGGGCCATTGAGCTTGTAATATGAGTTGGGCCTTTGGGCTTGGCCCATCACCATCTACAAGGCATTATGACTACTGTTCATACCGGGTTGGTATTACGATCCAAAAAATAGAACTGATAAAATGCTAAACAAACAAGGTATAAGATGGGTCCCACGTACTATTTCCCTAATCCCACCTCCTTATACCACTCTAATCCTTGAAACAAATTAGCCCTATTTGTGGCTAGCTTGTTCTGATAGACCAACCACAAAAAATGTTTTATACGGCGTCCAGCTTCTATGGCCCAAATCCATTTCCAAGTGCTCTCTATTTTCTTCAATTGGTCTATTTGAGTTAGGGCATATGCTGAGGTAGATTCAAAAGTGCTCGAGGTTGTTTGTCCCCATGTCCACCTATCAGGTTCCTCTATGTGACGTTGGGTTGGGATATATTAGATTCCCTAGAATGGGATAGGACAACCTGCCCATATCCCATTCCCCATCCTGTGTCAATACTTGTTTCACAGTGAGTGCTTTTTCTCCTAATTGGAGAGGCCCATGAAGAATACTTTGTAGACTACCTTGGCCTAACCAATTATCAGACCATACATTCACTGTTTGACCATTTCTAATGACCCATCTGATTCCCTTAAACAAGACTGGTCTTCTACCAATTTTCATACTGGACCATGTATAAGAATATGATTTCCTTTTCTCATTCCCTACCTCGTCCAAATATTTTTTTTTCTAGCATCTTGACCCATTGTTTATCTTTTTCATATAGGAATCTCCAATTGAGTTTGGCCATGGCTCCTTGGTTCCTCAAACTTGTTTGTTTGAGCCTTAACCCCCCTTATTTTTTATTTATTTTTTGGTTTGGTGACTTGGTTCCAATTGACCAGGTGTATTTTCCTTTTCTCATCCGTGGACCCCCATAGAAAATTTATGTTTAACATATCAAGTTCCTCATAGGTTGTTTTTGGGAGCTTCCTTGTTTGCATATAGTACTGTGGAATTGTAGCAGTGACTGACATGATAAGTGTGGCTCTCCCTAGGAGAGACAATAACTTTGTTTTCCAGCCCCCTAATTTATTCCTGACCTTGTCTCTAAGGAATTGGAAGGTTCTTGTGTTGGGATTTCTATGGAGCAGAGGGAAACCCAGGTATTGGCCTAAGTTTGCTGTGGTTGAAATCCCTAGTATGCCAGACCACCTCTTTGTGTCAACTTCTTTACAGTTTGGGGAAAAAAAACCTTAGATTTATTTCCATTGATTTGTTGTCCAGATGCTCGACATAAAAGATCTAAGGTCTCCTCTATCCATTGACAGTTTTCATCCGAAGTCTCCCAAAATAGTAAATGGTCATCGACAAAATGACATGTGAGATCTTTGTGCCCTCTCGACCAACTTGTATGGGCTTCCATCTGCCTGTTTCTACCACTTGCTCAATTGAGTGTGATAAGATATTCATGCATAGTATGAATAGATAGGGGACAATGGGTCTCCCTGCCTTACTCCTCGTGTTGCCTTTGTACACTTCGTTTCCACTGACCAGGATGGCAAATTGCGTTGATTTAACATAGGCCATGATTATGTTCCTGATTTGTGGTGGACAGTTGATTTCCCATGGGACTAGTTTTAAGAATGGTGATTGAATTCTATCATAAGCCTTTTCTAGGTCTATTTTGATTGCCATGACCCATTCCCCCCCCTTTCTTTTTGGATAATGTGTGCAAGATTTCTTGGGCCATGATCACATTGTCTCCACCTTGCCTCCCTGGTACAAAACTGGTTTGTAAAGGGTGCACCAGCTTGTCTAGCAAGGGCCTCAACCAATTCACCAGAATCTTAGCCAAAATTTTATAGGAAGTATTTCAAAGGCTAATGGGTCTGTACTGGTTCAAGGTCTGTGGATTTGAACATTTTAGGATGAGACACATGATTTTTTTGGTGATGTCTAGGCAAATGGTCCTAGTCTGGAAAACTTTTTTAATGATCCGTGACACACTCACTCCCACTATTTTTGGTAAACATTGCGTGGAAACCATCTGGCCCAGGCACCTTCGTTGGCTTGCTCACTTTGACAGCTATATGAAATGCCTTTATATAGCAGTGAATTCAAAACTTGTGGAGCCTTATTGCCACAAGGCATTTTTGACTTCGACATGATCTGGGATTCGGCTTAGTTCAAATAGGTCCGATTCCTGAATTCTAGGTACTGTTGGCCATTGGAAGACATTATTTGACACATCCCATTGCATATTAGGGGTGAATTTTTTTTTGAAATGCTCCTCTACCCATTCCCTGATTTCCCCTTGCTCTGTAGTCCACCTTCCCATATTATTCATAAGAGCAAGAATTTTGTTTCTTCTCCTACGGGTCAGTGATCCATAAGGGCAAGAATCTCCAAGACTTATTTTTTCTTTTTGAAGATATTATATATTACCAAATTCCTTCTTATTCCATTCTAGTTGTCATAGTGATTGATCAAGTCAGTTGCCACTTTGACTTTGCTAACAGGCCTGGACTAGTCCATCTAGGTCTTTATTCCTAACCACATAGTTTCAAAACAATAAGGTTTATCAAGGGAAGGAGGATTGTTTTCAGAATTTAAAAGAATAGGGTAGTGCTTCGAATCTGTTGTGGGGAAGTGTGTTATTGTGGTGTGTGGATGAAGTTAGAGCCATTCCGAGTTACACCAGGCCCTATCCAACTTTTGCATTATTAGGCCTTTAGACCCCTAGCATTAGACTATGTAAATAGGGACCCAAGAAACCAAGATCCATTATATAACAGTGATCCATGCAGTCTTTATAAAGTGCAGCCCTCCTCCTATTGATTGGGACTCCTTCTAGATTGTCGTTGGGTTCCAATACCTCATTGAAATCCCCAGTGATAAGCCAGGTTAGTTTATGAGCATTGGCAAGTGTTTTTAAATTCCCCCATAAAACTTGTCTACATTCTAATAATGGACTAGCATATATATTTGATAGGATCTACGGGGGGAAAGGAAGTCACCTCAATGAAAGCATGAATTTCTTACTCAGTGCGTTGCATGATCGTCACTTATACCTCTTACGTATTCCATAGAAGCCAAATGCCTCCCATGTAGCTGATTGGATCCACTCGGTAGATCCCATCAAGTTGAAATCCCGTACTTATTGCAGCTATTCTCTCTCCCCTAACTCGTGTTTCAAATATAATGACCATGGCTGGTTGTTGTGTTCGAATCAGTTCCAGCAGTGTCTAAAACAAGGAAAAAAGTTGCTTTCATTGAGCACGAGGCTCAAAACTAGTGAAGATGAAAAGAAGGTACTTCATATGGACTTAGTAAGTCCAAGACTCATATTGTTAGGCTTGAGGAGGTTAAGAAGTCTCTCTATGACAAGGTGATCTTCTTTGAGAGAGCACAAAAGACTTTTAGAGTCTAAGAAGAGTCTTGAGTTTAAACTCATTAAACTTGATAGAGACCTTCACTAATCACAAGAGCTCTCGGAAAGACTTTTCCAAAGCATGAAAAAACTTGATAAAATGTTGGCTATAGGAAAGAGTGTGGGTGACAAGATAGGCTATACAAATGAGAATACCACCCCTACTACCTCCAAGACCGTGTTTGTGAAGGGTAACTTCAATCCTCTACCCCCACAAGTTAGCACAAGTGTAAGCATGAAAAGAAGCCATTTAAAAAGATTAACCAAACCAAATTATTTGTGTGTTTTACTTGTGGAGAGTATGGTCACCATAGTACACATTGTAATCAAATAGGGAAGTCTTAGACAAAAAGCTCATGTATCTAGCTAATCAATATAAATTCTTGAACAACCAAGTTGTAAATCTTTTTAAGCTTTAGAAAGGTCAAGTATGTCCAAGCATAGTCATGCATCATCTTCACTTGGACCACAAGTTAGCGTGCATAAGACTTCTTCTACCCCTAAGATCAAAATTTATCTACATATTTCCGGTGAGAAAAGAGTTAGTCATTTGTCCATTTCCCGACCTAACCCGAGTTTTAGGAAGGGAAAGTAAGTATGTGTGACTAGGAAGGACTTTGAGAAACTCACTATCTCAACTAAGTTGGAGGTCCCGAGTGCTTCTAGCATGATAATGACTCTTAAGAAGTACTAGAGGTGAGTTTATGGACCTAGGTGATCTTTAATACATTTCGTCGAACACCCTAGGGTCATACTTCGTACACATTTTTCATTATGTATTTGTTATTTATGTTATATATGAAAAGACAAAAACATTAGAAAATAAAAATACAAAAACAAGAGAAATATGAAAAACCAAAAACAAAAGAAATAGAAATTTTTCAAAAGAGTTTTGATGTCAATTTTGACATTTACTTTTAGGATTTATGGTAATTGTTTTATTTACTTTTCCTTGTTTAATGTATCTTCATGCATATTTTTTCTTGTATATGTTTTATTTTGAAAAATTCAAAAACATTAGAAAAAAAAGCCAAAAAGTTTTTCTTTTTCTTTGTTCATGATCATGGTAGTTCACACTTTTGTTTGCATTTGTAATGATTCCATCGTTAAATCAAAGTCGAAGTGTGCATTGTTATAAGTCATATTAGGGAATTTAGAACTTAGTGGCCTAAATCTTATTGCATAATTCATTAGTCATAGTCTCTTTCACCCTAGTGTGTTTGGATAGTTTTTGCCTTAAACCAAGTACATGCATGCCATTCACCTTCACACTTAGAAGTTTGATTAGTTTGAAGTATTAATGATCTTAACAGACTCTAAGTGTTGGTGATAGGTGAACACATGACTAAAGGTTAGATAAACCCTAATCCCTTAAAAGATGCGAAAGGTCAATTGTGAGAAAAAAGCCCAATGTGGCCAATTCTAAAAAGGTGAGAAATAAATAAATGACTAAAAATAATTGCACTTGAATTGTGAGAGTTACTTATGCTTATTTGTAAATTGCTCATGTGTAAGGCTCATAGAGCTCATGCTAATCTTGAATATAAGCATATATTAATTAGTAAGGAATTCAGAATCGTATTAATTGAAGCCATAGAGTAGAAGAGATAAAAGAAAGGGGGAGTTGTCAAATGTAGTTAACGTATGGGACTAGGCTATTGTATAGAAGAGAGAGCCCTAGACGTAGAGGATATTTTTCTATTTTTTTGTATGTAATTCTTGAATCAGCTGAGGTTGTACATGGGTAGCCTAAGCACCAATCCTGATTGACGAATGCTTTCTTGCTGCTCCCCCTATTATATAACCATGTTGATCTACCACGCTGGTTTGAACGTCCCTGAATAAGTGCGTCCTTTGCTGCCATAGAGCGAAATTAGGACAGTCACTAACCGGTCATGTATTCACTTAGACAATGCATTACAATTTCACGTTGAGCTTATTAATGATTTAAACTAAGCAGAATCCTTTTTGTGTTGAAGTTTGGTTTCACACATGTCACACTTGAATTTGCCCAAGTTGAACAAAATTTAAACACGTGTGAGTGGAATTGAACTAAGTGAGAAAACATTGCTCTAGGATGCATGAAATTGAGTTTAATATCCTTAAATATGCCTTAAAGTAAAGTATTGAGATGATGAATTTTGGATGAATCTATTAAAATGTGAATTTGTGTAATTTTCATGCTTTTGAACTTTGAGCATTTATTATTAAAAATTAAAAATTGCATTAATTTTGATCCATATTCATCCATGCATGTGCATTGAATTGTATTTATATTGTATATGCATCATGCAAATTTGAGGTTTGAATGATAGGTTGGATGAGTGAATGTCGAGACCAGATTGGTTCAATAAGGGACTAATTCTGATCCGTCAACATCAGAGATCGCTCGATCAATCGTACCACCGCTCGAGCGACATTGAGTAAATCGGCAGCTAGGGTTAGAATGATAGCATTGTTTAGTGACCCCATGATTTCCAATGATAGCATTGTTAGACAGTTTTATGCTTATATTCAGATTAATGAAACCGATCTTCATGTTGACCACTTTGCCACTTATATCAGAGGTATTGAGTTTACTTTTTCTACAGACCTTATTGTTACCAAACTAGGCCTACCTAGGGTAGAGAACGATTACCTTAGTGCGGGATTGGCAGACCTCTTGCCTCCTCTCAATGTAGTAGCTATGGAGTTGTATGACATTGATCATCTTGAACACTGCATTACTTTGAAAATTCTACCAAAAATCCTTGACCCCAGAGTATAATATGCTTAATCTCATATCTAACAACAATATAGAGCTGAATACCCATGCTTAATCTCCTCTTAATGATGATTTTTGGGTATATTCATAATAGCCTTTTTAGAGGGATGAGTTTCAAATCTATTGCCTTTTGGATCTTTGATCACTTGTATCTACCTAGGGAAGGGTGTTATAGTTTTACTTGGTGACTAGTTGCAGAACCCCATAAGGCCTCTGAATAAAAGTTCTATGAAATTGCGCAAGGTCCAGGCTAACAATGCTGAGGATAGAGGAGAAGTTGGGGAACCAGCGGCAGATGAGACTTATTCAGATACCAAGCTGCCCCAACATGATGGTGAAGATGATGGAAATGCAACCATTTGAGCTGTTGTTTTGTAGAGACTTAGTTTAGGTCATATGAGAGATTGAGTGTATTTTATTCATTCATAGCCGGTACTAAGATACTCTTTATTTTTTCGTTATTGACTTTTTCAGTTTTACTCTTGTTTGTTTTGAATTTTTGTTTGTTGTGACATACTATTAGTCCTAATCTTAATTTTTTTTTATCATATTTGACTTTGAGTTACATGTCTTAGTTGTCCCTTATTTTATTTGCTTGATTTGGCTAGTTGATGTGCATTTATACCTTCTTGTTATACTATGATTTTTTGTTATGATTATTATATGTTGTCATTGGATTGACAATTATAGAAAATAAGATAAGAGTATGTTGAGTAACTTGATTTTGTACCGTGCTTATGCCCTATGTTTAACTTGGTGCTTTCCAAACTTGTGATTGTGTTATGTATTTCTCTAACATATGATGTTTGTCATAAGGTTTTGGTTTGAGTGGTGATGTGCAGGATTACGATCTTCAAGCTTCATGTAAAGAAGTAAATCTTGTTCTTAGATAGAGATTTAGGACGTGTACATGAGAGTTGAGATTTGATTTACAATCCGTTTTGTTCAATGGTTTGTTGGTTATAATCTTAATTTCTAACTTGTGTATTTTGTCACAAAATTGTCAAAGGGATATATTGTTAGATCACATTTTGCAATTTGATAATTTCGTGGAGTCCATTGTAAATCTCAACCTATTCCATTTTCATTATGTTATCAAGTTAAAGATTTGAAAGCGTCATTGAAGGGAGAAGACCAAGCGTTAAAACAACATCATTCAACCACGGTATGCACCTTCATGCTTAGGACAAAGGTAATGACCTAGACACCTAAGATGAACCCTTAGTTACTTTTAACTTAGGATGATTATGATGAAAATGAAATTGGAAGAAATCCGTGTATGACTCTTAGGTGATTTCAAAAGAAAAGATTTCTAAACAATTTTGTGTAATGAAAGCATAGATTAAGCCATTACTAGACCACACTTAAGTAAAACTCTTTAGTCCTCAAGTGGACTAGTTTTTCCTTAGTTTTGTTCTTCAAAAATCGGTAGGGACTAAGCTATGCTCACCAGCCTTGGCTAGAGCGGTGTTTTTATAATTTAGGGAATTAGACGAAAAAACAACACAGAGGTCGCTCTATGAGCTCACTCGAGTGGTCCTTCATTGTTGCTCCTAGACATGATAGAAACGTAATTTTTATTCCAGTACCGACCACTCTATGACCGCCCTCCCATCGATCGAGAGGTCATTCACAAAGCTGATTTTATTTATTTATTAAGAGTACCCTTATTCAGGACCCATAAATAGGGAGAGTCTTTCCTACAACTAGGTTAAGCCTCTTATGAGATTTTTAAGAGAGAAAATTCATTTTCTACTTTGAGAGCTTCCACCACAAACCTAGATCCCTAAATCCAAAAGCTACCACTAGAGATTCTAACCAACCTTACAAATTGGAGTTAAAGATCTTGATGGTTTGATAAACCTATTGGTGTGTGCATATCGAGAATCGTTGGTATGCCCATGATTGCTCGAGGTCTAGATTAACCGTGCGACAGGGAGGTCCATGTGAAGCTATACTAGACGTTGAAGGAGGGCCTTTGACGGATAGAAAACAAGGAAAAGAGAATATAACTATAGTATTAGTTGAGGTATAAGACTCGAGTACTTGTATGTTGACTTAGCAAGTAGTGTATTAGGCTTCGGTGAACCAAGAAGGTTCCCCGCAGTTTTTTTCGATTTGGGTTTCTGTGTCAACAAATCACTTGTGTTAGTCTTGCATATTTCATATACACTTGTGATTGTGAGCACAAACACACACTATGTGTTTGTTGGAATGATTGTTTGAATATCTATCCATATATAATTGTGCATTGGTGATGAGTACATAATTTTGCATAATTTTATTTCTTAAAGTACTCACTTTAACTTTGTTTATTAATTATATATTTTATTTTATTAGTAAATTTTATGTTTTTAGGTAAACAAGGTGAATAATGGATGATTTACAATCATTTGGATGCCTTGGAGAACTTGGGAAGTGAGTTAGGTGAGCCAGACTTCGAACCAGGAGCATTGTAGTAAGAATTCAGAAAAAGAGCAGTTGAATCGATATGTGTTCTACCAGCTTATCAGGAAGCAGAAAGAATTCTACCAGTTCGTTGAAAGTGATGAACTGGTTCATCAAAAATAGAAAATTTTCTATTGGTTCATCATTAATGTTCTATTGTTAGGTCGTGACCGAAAGTTTTCTACCAGTTCATCCAAAGATGTTCTATCGGTTTATCAGAGTTAAACTTCAACGAGGACTGCTGTGCTCAGACATTGATATTATAATCTTAGGCTATCTTTCTTAAATATTATTGGAGGAAAATTAGAGACTATTTGGGATAGACTAGGACTCTCCATATTGGCCAATTCTTTGGAGATTCTTGGAGATATTTTCGGAGATATTTTCTAGGAATGAGAGAGAGAGAAAGACTTATAGATTGTTTCTCCTTCTTTAAATACCAATCTAGGGGATCTCTTCAAGGATCAGTTTTTCCTCCTAATACTTTCTCCAGGGTGTTGTTCTTCTTGTTCTTGTTCTTGTTCTTCATCGTTTAATTAGTTTTACATTGCAAGCACAAGTTCTTCATTGTTTCTTCATAGTTTTCAATTCTGTTAAATGATTACGGTATTTCTAATTCATTATTACTGTAATTGCTTTTAATTCTCGTTTTAAATTCTAATTTCAATTCAAGTTTCATTTATCTTTAAATTATCATGTCTTTCATAATTACTTTTAATTTTACTTTCATTTTGTGTGAGTAGTTTAGTTCTGAAATATCGGAGGATGAATTCTCACCCATGAATGAGTATTTTGACCTAACTAGTATTTCAAAGTTAAAGTTGATTTGTTGATTTTAATTAATTGATTTTAAAAACATCATTGATTTGTGAATATCTTTGATTAGCCGTAGACAATTGGTTTTGACACGGTTAATGTTTATAGTCCTTGACCTTTGCTTAATCGTAGACAATTGGTTTTGACACGATTAATTCTTAGATTCTTTACAATCAATGTGACATAAATTCTTTCATAAATTAATTTTATCATTGTATTACATCTTTTCTAAATTGTGGTTCTTAGTTGAATATCATCCATCCAAGTGAGTTTGATTACGATCTTAGATGAGTTATAAATTAGGTCGGAATTATTACTCATGGTGATATGGAACTCTACAATTATCCAGTTTAGTTTAATATCGTTTATTTGAATTTATTAATTCTCATAATTTCTCAAAACTTCTAAAGAATTTTACGTTTAGTTTCACATCACCTATCGAATTTGTCAAGAGTTTTTCCAGAGGAGATGACTTCGGTAATCAACCGAGTTACTCAAGATAATTTTCTTACGCTCAGAAACATCATTTATATTTTACTATTTTGATGATCAAGCAATTGGGTTTTGGATTTTGGATCGCTATGAGTTTGATTGTAATTGAATTAATTCAAGATTAATTAAAATTGATCGTCATAGTTAAGTTGGGTTGTCGTGACTAAAAGGGTTCTCACATTACTTGTTTTATCTTTATGAAAAGAGGTAATTGTGGCAATTTAGATTTTTATTGGTAATCAATTGAGCTACGATTGAAAAACCTATTCACCCCCTTCTAGATAAAGTATCCATAGCTCTAAGTGTATAATCATGAGGAAAGATCTACATTGGGTTCCTTCTACTGGAACAACAGAATAGTTTGGACTAGAGGAAAAATAATAACTACCAATGTGAATTTAATGTCTTAAAAGGATTGACCTTGAACTTATTAACTAAAAAGAGTCTTATAATGTACTTTTGACAATTTTTTGTTGTATAATATATCTTCTTCATCCTCAACTAGGCAACTCAATGTACCTTCCTTAAGATTCTCTATGTCATAGAACTTGAGACTTTACTATCTCATCCCTGATAACGAAATCCTCCTTTAGCAAATCTACACCATGTGTAACACCCCAAAACACACCATGGACGGCATTACACTATGAAACCATTCATGTCATGAGAGCAACTAAATATATATCCATCAAATAAGAAACATTCTTAATTTTAACAAAATTTGGGCAGAGTCTCCTTCGTACGGGAAGCTCTCCCAAAACTCACAACCTGTACATTTATAATACCTTGACCACACCGGGTCTATCTAACCATCACATCCAAAATATTTCATTCACCATATATACTATCCACAACAATCATCCCAAAAGAATAAGCCAAACTAAGGCCATTACAACCCAAAAGAATTACATGAATATATTGCAGCGGAATTTCAAAAGAAACTAGACTTTACAATGTTTGTACATATTGGTTCCTACTCTAGTACAAAAATAAAAGGGGCATCTCTAAATGTCCCACTCGGGATCCAAGAACCCCTCTAATGAGGCTTCCCCAAGGCCCGGCTCATTAGCGCCAAGCTCCTCCTCTATAGCATAATCTGAAAAATGTTAATTGTAGGGGATGAGCACGAAGCTCTGTAGCAAAATCTTCCCAAACTCAAACAAGGTTTAGGAAAGCATATAAAACGGTTGGTCTCATTTTCACAAATAGCATATATAACATTTTGAAGGAAAAACAGGACATTTTAAATAGATCTCAAGTTTAAGTAGCAATAGTAATCGAAATGGATAAATAAACACCATATACCATTGGTAATTCATTCTACCATGAACCGTTTTCAACAAGTTCTCGCAGAATCCCATACTTCCCGAAACTCTTGTCAAAACAATTTATGGTACAATGCCCGATGACCCACACTGTGTGCCCGATACAACTCACGTTACTAACCCGTGATCATTAGCGATATGAAAAGTTTATACCCACACGGCGTACAAAGGCGTCTACCCACTCGATGTGGTAGGAAAAGTTCATACCCGCGTGGCATATAAAGACGTATACCCACTACATGATACCCGGTCCATAGTAATCCATGTTCGTATCGTACAACCACGCAAGCGATAAAATTCCCACAAATATCTCACATTCTAACCATACCATAAACCCCCCACCGGGATAGACTAACCTCTAACACTCTACGGCAATGCTCGAAAGCAATTCAAGTCCATCACAACAATCATACAAGAGATATCATTACAAACATTTTCTCAATTTACCAGAAATCCCAAAATCCCCAAATTTCACAATTTGTAACATAGCAAAATTGAAGAAAAAGAGCAAGAGATCACCATAAACATCATTTTGTTATACAATATCAAGCACTAAGGTTGTGATGGTGAGAACAAAGAAAATGTAAAGAGGAAAAATTCATTTTTCTTAAAACTAGGGTTTGAGAATGAAAAAGGGACCATTAATGGTTACCCAACTACCACAATGTTTAAAACATGGCAATAAATGCAAGAGGATCAAGAATAAAGTAAATAATAGCAAGTATATATGATTTTGAACCAAAAGAATACATATAATTTAATCCTAGCCTCAATGTAAGAGAATAGGAAGAAATCCCCTACCTCAATGCTCAAGAGTTTTAGCCAAATACCCAAGCTTGAAGACCTTCTTGCTTTCCTTTCTTTTCCTTTTAATCTCCTCTCCCTAGGGTTTTCAAAAGATTTGGGTGAGAGTGGGTGAAGAATGGAAGAAAAGAGAATGAGTAGAGAAGTGAAATCTTAGGAATCTAGGGTTTTAATCTTCTAAAATGGTGTATCTCTCCTTATCTTTGATGTTCTTCTCTCCCTCTCTTTCTCTCTAAAGGTGCCTAGGGTTTAGAAGGCTGAAATGGGGCTCAAATAGTCGGTCTTAAGTATTTATAGGGAGAGAGAGAGAGACCGAAATTCGCGACTTTAAAATAAACAGTTTGGTTTCGGTAGTATCAGTACTCAGTACCGGTACCCAGTACCGGTACAAGAAACCTTCTGGAATCGGGGTACCGGTACACAGTACCGGTACGGTACAGTACCGGTACCCAATACCGGTACCATTTACCCAGTTTTGCCTATTTCTTTTGTTTTCCATTTCCAATCCATTCCAAAACTAACCAAATCCATCACAAACCTCTCCAACACATATTTATACACCAAACCTATCTAATACAAGTTATAGGACCTAACATTTTATATTTTCACTCACTAAAACTAAATTTCAACTATGATTTTCATTAACATTTTAAATCTTTACTTTTCAAATTTACAAAGTTCAAACACACTTCAATACCCCTATCCACATCTTTACAACCATTATTTGCTATATCTATATATCTATATGCATATATAAAAGAAAATGCGGGGTGTTACAATCCACCCCCCTTAAAGAAAGTTTCGTCCTCGAAACTTACCTCAAGTAGCGAACAAATGTGGATACTTCTCCCGCATTTCTTGCTCCGGTTCCCAAGTAGCTTCTTCCACTCCATGGTGTTGCCACAAAACCTTCATTAGTCGGATGATTTTGTTACGGAGCACCTTCTCTTTGGCATCGAGAATCTTCAACGGTTGTTCTTCATAGGTTGCTCCCTCTTGAATTTCAATATCTTCCAAGTCTACGACCGGCGTTGCATCCGATTGACACTTTCTCAACATCGACACGTGGAACACGTCATGTACTCCGGGTAGCTGGGCTGGTAGTCGAAGTTGATATGCCGCCTTGCCTACCACTTTGATTATCTCAAACGGTCCGGTATATCTTGGCGCTAACTTCCCCTTCTTGCCGAATCGAAACACGCCCTTCTTGGGTGACACCTTAAGGTATACGTAGTCTCCCACCTTGAATTCTAAGGGTCTTCGTCTGTGGTCCGCATAGCTCTTCTGTCTACTTTGCGCCGTCCGTAGCCTCTCTCGGATGAGTTGAATCTTCTCTGTAGTTTCTCTAACAAGGTCCGGTCCCAACAAACTACTCTCGCCGGTTTCTAACCAACATGTCGGTGATCGGCATGGTCTTCCATACAATGCTTCATACGGTGCCATCCCAATACTTTTCTGATAGCTGTTGTTGTATGCAAATTCCACCAACGGCAAATGGTCGCTCCAACCTCCCTTGAAGTCCAACACACAAGCACGCAACATGTCTTCTAGAATCTGGATTACCCTCTCGGATTGGCCATCCGTTTGGGGATGAAAGGCAGTGCTGAAGTGTAACTCCGTCCCCATAGCCCTTTGAAGACTTTGCCAAAATTGCGCTACGAAACGAGAATCACGATCCGACACAATGGATAGCGGAACTCCATGCAATCTCACTATCTCGCGAATATAGAGCTTGCTCAGGGTCTCTAACGTGTCGGTGGTCTTCATACCCAAGAAGTGAGCGGACTTGGTGAGTCTATCAACAATGACCCATACGGCATTATGCCCTCGTGAAGTCCGTGGAAAGCCAGATACGAAGTCCATGGTGATGTGATCCCACTTCCACTCTGGGATAGGCAAAGACTGTAGTAATCCTCCTGGCTTTTGATGTTGGATCTTCACCTGTTGGCATACTTCACATCTTGCTATGAACCTTGCCACATCATTCTTCATTCCCTTCCACCAATATTGGCGCTTCATGTCTCTATACATTTTTGTGCTACCTGGGTGGATAGCAAACTTGGAGCGATGACACTCTCCAAGTATTTCTTCCTTTAGGGACGAGTCGTCGGGAACACATAATTTCTCCCCATATCTTAATTCTCCGTTTCTTAAAGACCAACCCTCCATAGTTTCTCCATTTTCCAATTTAGCTCGCATCGACGCTAATTCAGGATCCACGCATTGCAATTCCACAACCCTACATTGGAGAGTAGGTTGAGCCACAAGGTTGAACAAACATGGTCGGGATCCATCTTCTCCAACCCATAGATCAAAATCTCCAAGGGCATCCTTCAACTTCCATTTACTTGCAAGAACATTGAGTTCATCCCAAGACTTTCGGCTAAGTGCATCGGCGACTACATTGGCTTTCCCCGGATGGTAATTGAGCGTGAACTCGTAATCTTCTAAATACTCAATCCACCTTCTTTGGCGGAGATTCAAATCCTTCTGCGTGAAGATATATTTGAGGCTTTTATGGTCTGAGAACACTTGAAATTTCTCCCCGTATAAATAACATCTCCACAACTTAAGAGCAAAAACCACAGTGGCTAACTCCAAGTCGTGAGTGGGATAGTTCTGTTCGTGAGTTTTGAGTTGCCTCGATCCATAAGCAACTACCTTCCCTCCTTGCATTAGAACACATCCCAAGCCTCGTAGCGAAGCATCTGTGTACACATCATATCCCTCACCACTACTCGGAATAATGAAGACAGGAGCCGTCGTCAACTTCTCCTTCAAGGTGAGAAAGGCTAGCTCACACGCTTGAGTCCACACAAATTTTTCTCCCTTCTTTGTAAGGCGAGTCATCGGCATCGCAAGCTTTGAGAACCCTTCTACGAACCTCCGATAGTAACCTGCTAAACCCAAGAAGCTACGTATCTCGGTCACATTCTTCGGTGGTTCCCATTTCATCACAGTCTCAATCTTTGCGGGATCAACAACTACTCCTTTCTCGGACACAACATGGCCAAGGAACTTCACTTCCTTCATCCAAAACTCACACTTGCTCATCTTCGCATATAACTTATGTTCTCTCAATGTTTGTAGCACAATAGAGAGATGACGAGCATGTTCCACCTGAGTCTGTGAGTAAATCAATATGTCATCAATAAACACAATGACAAATTGATCGAGGTAAGGCCGAAAGACTCTATGCATCAAATCCATGAAGGCTGCGGGGGCATTAGTCAATCCGAACGGCATCACCGTATACTCGAAATGACCATACCGGGTACGAAAAGCAGTCTTAGGAATATCCCCCTCCTTAATCCGCAGTTGATGGTACCCTGTGCGAAGATCAATCTTGGAGTAGTACCTCGAACCCCTCAACTGATCAAATAAATCGTCAATCCGAGGTAAAGGGTATTTATTCTTCACGGTAACCCGATTCAACCTTCGGTAATCCGTGCACAACCGTAGTGTCTCATCTGTCTTCTTCACAAAGAGGACCGGGGCTCCCCAAGGTGAGGTGCTCAAACGTATAAACCCAATGGTCAATAGATGATCCAATTGCTTCCTTAGCTCCTTCAACTCCAAAGGTGCCATTCGATAAGGGGCAATGGATATGGGTTCAGTTCCTGGATAGAGATCAATCTTGAACTCAATCTCCCTTTGTGGAGGTAACCCAGGTAATTCGTCAGGGAAGACATCCGGAAAATCCGATACTATCAACACTACGTCCGCATGGGATTTATCCCGATCATCTCCCATTAAGCTGGCTAAGAAACTCAACTGGCTTCCCGCCTTCGCTTTCAAGAATTTACTACCCGTAGTAGGAAATGGATGGGAAGAATTACGATCATTCATGAAAGTAAAGACTACCCCTCCCGGTAATTGGAATGAGATCCGCTTGCGAAAACAATCCATCACCGCACGGAAAGCGGACAACAAATTCATCCTAAATATAACGTCATACCCCTTCATGTCTAACACAACCAAATCTACAATCAACTCTTGCTCCCCAATGCGAAGCACACATTCTCTACATACCCTAGTTGTATCCAATCGTTCTCCCGTAGGCAAGTCAACATTCAATGCATGTTCTAGCTTCTCGAAACCCAATCCCAAATTAGTAGCATACGCAGTACGTATAAAAGAATGAGTCACACCGGGATCAAATAGAATTCGGGCCCAAGAATTGTAGAGAAGAACAATACCTTCAACTACTGCCTTGGAGGCATCTTCCTCCGTTTGGGTCAAAGCAAAAACCCTTCCTTGATTTGCGCCGCCGGGGGCTTGAGCTTGTAACGGTCTCTGCTGTGTTGGCCTTTGTAAAGGTGGCTTGTTTGTGGGTAATTGTCCGGTTGCTTGATTGGTCCTTGGTGGAAACGATGGGCATTGACTTTTGTAGTGCCCAACCTCTCCACATGCAAAGCAGTGACGGGGGTCTGTGGCTGTCCTCCCCGGTACCCCTCCTACTCCTCGAACTACCGGCGGTCTATGTCCCCCTGCCTGGTCTGGGCGACGGTATGGTGTCGGCCTCTGTGCTCCACTGCCGCTAGCACCCGTCCTGATCGGACCTCCTCTCGCAAAGCTCTGTCTCCTCAAATTATCCTCTGTGTCTCTCTCCACTAGTGCTGCCCTATCCACAAGATCTCCATATTCCCGGATCTTGTGTGCCACAAGTTTCTCCCTGATGGCAGGCCTCAATCCCTGCTCAAAGCGCTTGGCCCTCATGGCCTTAGTGGATATGAACTCGGTGGCATAGCGGGATAGCTCGTCAAACCTCCTCTCGTATTCAGCCACCGTCATGCTACCCTGCCGTAGAGCCAGAAAGTCTGTCTTCATCCGGTCCCTAACTGATTCCGGAAAATACTTGTCTTGGAAGACTTGGTCGAATTCCTCCCAAGTAAGTGCCTCGGCGTTCCTCCTTCTTTTCATGGAGTCCCACCAATGGTCGGCCTCCCCCTCGAGCAAATAGGTAGCCAAGCCAACCCTCAAGTCTTCGGCAACCCCCATGCCGTCACAAATCTTCTTTACCCGACGGATCCATTTATCCGCATCCAAAGGATTGGAGCTCCCTTGGAAAGTAGGCGGGTGTTGCCTCAGAAATTCCCGAAGGGTTACCATCCTCCGGTTATCATCCCCATTGCCCGGTACTTGGGCTAATGGATGAGCTCCCCCGTTGTGGTTGTGGTTGTTGTTGTTTCCATTCTGGTTTTGCACCAGAGTGGTGAGCTCCCTCAAGCATTGATATATGCCTTGCATGGCATCGGGAGGTGGTGGTGGTGGTGGATTTGCTTGACCTCCACGACCACGCCCACATCCTCGCCCTTGTAACCCGTCCATCCTGCACATCAATTCACAATTCAGTTTCATTGATGTACAAGGCATCCTAAGTATAGATTTAGTCTAAAGCATAAAGTTTATATCAAACTAGACCACAATTTCCTTCACCCTAATCTTATATCTCTAATGGTGATCCATAACCTACAGCTCCCATGTAAGACCTAAAGCCTAGGCTCTGATACCAACTTTGTAACACCCCAAAACACACCATGGACGGCATTACACTATGAAACCATTCATGTCATGAGAGCAACTAAATATATATCCATCAAATAAGAAACATTCTTAATTTTAACAAAATTTGGGCAGAGTCTCCTTCGTACGGGAAGCTCTCCCAAAACTCACAACCTGTACATTTATAATACCTTGACCACACCGGGTCTATCTAACCATCACATCCAAAATATTTCATTCACCATATATACTATCCACAACAATCATCCCAAAAGAATAAGCCAAACTAAGGCCATTACAACCCAAAAGAATTACATGAATATATTGCAGCGGAATTTCAAAAGAAACTAGACTTTACAATGTTTGTACATATTGGTTCCTAGTCTAGTACAAAAATAAAAGGGGCATCTCTAAATGTCCCACTCGGGATCCAGGTACCCCTCTAATGAGGCTTCCCCAAGGCCCGGCTCATTAGCGCCAAGCTCCTCCTCTATAGCATAATCTGAAAAATGTTAATTGTAGGGGATGAGCACGAAGCTCTGTAGCAAAATCTTCACAAACTCAAACAAGGTTTAGGAAAGCATATAAAACGGTTGGTCTCATTTTCACAAATAGCATATATAACATTTTGAAGGAAAAGCAGGACATTTTAAGTAGATCTCAAGTTTAAGTAGCAATAGTAATCGAAATGGATAAATAAACACCATATACCATTGGTAATTCATTCTACCATGAACCGTTTTCAACAAGTTCTCGCAGAATCCCATACTTCCCGAAACTCTTGTCAAAACAATTTATGGTACAATGCCCGATGACCCACACTGTGTGCCCGATACAACTCACGTTACTAACCCGTGATCATTAGCGATATGAAAAGTTTATACCCACACGACGTACAAAGGCGTCTACCCACTCCATGTGGTAGGAAAAGTTCATACCTGCGTGGCATATAAAGACGTATACCCACTACATGATACCCGGTCCATAGTAATCCATGTTCGTATCGTACAACCACGCAAGCGATAAAATTCCCACAAATATCTCACATTCTAACCATACCATAAACCCCCCACCGGGATAGACTAACCTCTAACACTCTACGGCAATACTCGAAAGCAATTCAAGTCCATCACAACAATCATACAAGAGATATCATTACAAACATTTTCTCAATTTACCAGAAATCCCAAAATCCCCAAATTTCACAATTTGTACCATAGAAAAATTGAAGAAAAAGAGCAAGAGATCACCATAAACATCATTTTGTTATACAATATCAAGCACTAAGGTTGTGATGGTGAGAACAAAGAAAATGTAAAGAGGAAAAATTCATTTTTCTTAAAACTAGGGTTTGAGAATGAAAAAGGGACCATTAATGGTTACCCAACTACCACAATGTTTAAAACATGGCAATAAATGCAAGAGGATCAAGAATCAAGTAAATAATAGCAAATATATATGATTTTGAACCAAAAGAATACATATAATTTAATCCTAGCCTCAATGTAAGAGAATAGGAAGAAATCCCCTACCTCAATGCTCAAGAGTTTTAGCCAAATACCCAAGCTTGAAGACCTTCTTGCTTTCCTTTCTTTTCCTTTTAATCTCCTCTCCCTAGGGTTTTCAAAAGATTTGGGTGAGAGTGGGTGAAGAATGGAAGAAAAGAGAATGAGTAGAGAAGTGAAATCTTAGAAATCTAGGGTTTTAATCTTCTAAAATGGTGTATCTCTCCTTATCTTTGATGTTCTTCTCTCCCTCTCTTTCTCTCTAAAGGTGCCTAGGGTTTAGAAGACTGAAATGGGGCTCAAATAGTCGGTCTTAAGTATTTATAGGGAGAGAGAGAGAGACCGAAATTCGCGACTTTAAAATAAACAGTCTGGTTTCGGTAGTATCGGTACTCAGTACCGGTACCATTCAGTACCGGTACCCAGTACCGGTACAAGAAACCTTCTGGAATCGGGGTACCGGTACCATTTACCCAGTTTTGCCTATTTCTTTTGTTTTCCATTTCCAATCCATTCCAAAACTAACCAAATCCATCACAAACCTCTCCAACACATATTTATACACCAAACCTATCTAATACAAGTTATAGGACCTAACATTTTATATTTTCACTCACTAAAACTAAATTTCAACTATGATTTTCATTAACATTTTAAATCTTTACTTTTCAAATTTACAAAGTTCAAACACACTTCAATACCCCTATCCACATCTTTACAACCATTATTTGCTATATCTATATATCTATATGCATATATAAAAGAAAATGCGGGGTGTTACACCATGTGACTCAAGTTTAGCCTTACTTCCACCAAACTACTCAACAATAAACACATAGACCTTAATACTCTACAAGATAGCATATTATACTAGTGTTGCACCAAAATATTTTGTTATCAACTGAGGAAATTCAATCGATAGGCAACTTTCAGGCGATTGTTTACGATGGGTTCAATTGCCTTGTTTTAGGACTTCCTTGAATGAATTTTAAGGGGATAATCACACAGTATAGGGAACTAATAAAAGAGATTTCATTTATTAATTCAGTCGAATGGATTTTGGTTACAAAAAGGACTAAGTTAACAACCTTGATTACAACAATAACTACTCCCTAAAACTAATATGAAACTACTCCTAAAAATGCCTAGATCGTGGATCTTGCAGGGGTTCGAATGTGTCCTTTAACTTCTCTATTGTCTGCCTTTTATAGCCACTACCTTCGACGATTCTGCCTCCATTGACGGTTATCAGGCTGGTAACTCCCAGATAGTTATTTCTCCTTTTAAAACAAGGTTGTGACATTTTTTGCCTTTCTTCAAATTCTACCATGTGGCCTCCTCTCAATGCCTTAAGATTTTTCAGATGCCAATGCACCGAATATTCCTATAATTTTATATTTTAGGTCCAACCAATGCTCCCTCATTTAATTGGGTTTAATCTTAATTAACCCAAGTAAATGAACGGTCATGCCTGTTGTTCTCTTTAAACACCTACTTAAACGATTTTGACGGCCGAACTGTTCATTTTACCCTTCTTTATCTGCTTCCTTTTGCTTTCATTCTCTCTAGTGATTCTCTTTCTAACAGTCTAGATGGCTCCAAAGAAACAGAACCCTCAATTGTCAAATTCCTTTGGAATCCCTTTTTCACCAAGATTTCCAATTGAAATTAAGCAGGCCACACATAACTCTATAGATTATAGGTTTTTGGTTGCTACCCCCAATTCAAGTGGGGTTTTTGCTCTTGGTCCTTCTTTTAAGTCGTATGTCTATGAAGGATTCTCAGACCACTATCTTGTTCACAAAAGTGAAACCCTAATGTTGAACCAGTTTCAACTCCTATGGAAGTCTTGGGGTCAAGGAACTAACCCACTTCATTCGTGGATCAATCTTGACTTACGATGGGTCGATTGGGTTGAAAATATGGAAGCCCATTATGCCTGTCAATGGAGACATTTAGGTATTTTTGAGATGGTCAAACTCTCTACCTGCGATATGCACATGAATCGGTGGCTAATCGGTGCGCCGCATGCTTTTGGTCCCAATCATATGATGATATGCATCTTCCTATTGGCATGATGTCCCCAACAATACTGGACATTGTTCATCTAACAAGGCTTCTATTGACGGGTATGGAAGTAAATGATTGCCTGTCCACTAATACGGTCTTAATTTCGTCAATATCCCTTCCAATAGAGGATATTACGACCTCATTAATTGATTTTTTGCCTCTCAATCTCCTACCCCCTCATTTGTAGATCATGTTTCCTTTCTTCTCCATTGGATTTGTAAATTCATTATGTGTGTCCCTGGCTTTAAGGTGACCAAAGAATATGATGGGGTGGCCATCCAACTAGCTAACAAGAAAAAGCTTGTCTTAGCTCTTTTTGTCTTAAGGGGCATTGTACATAGGCCTTTTTAATCTGACTGAGAATAGGATCACGGTCAGTTGTGGAGGACCTTTCTGGATTTTCCAAGCTTGGCTCTATGCTTACTTCCCTGACTTCTGGCCCTTGAAACTTTGCCTGACCTCAAGTACCAACCCTTGAACTATGCCCATCGATTTCTGTCTGCTCCAATCTTGTACACTGAGAAAACCTTTGATTCTTAGTTTAGGACCTTTTTTACTCGTAGCAAAGATAGAGTAGACTCTCTATACATTCCTTTTTTCGATCTTCTCTATTCTTCCTCCCTTCTTGAGCCATTTTTTGTTGACCAAGACACTACTTCTGACTAAGCCAAAGAGATACAACGCGTCTTTTGGGGTGGTGTCTTATTACCTCGTTATCTTCATATTGGAGGTTCTGTATCAGCCTCCAAAATTTTCAGTTGTAGCTTCTAAAGCTATAGTCCTAAACACTTGCAAGACAATTCGACCTAAATCAAAACATTTATTTCCCCTATATGCACCTTTCGATTGACGAGCCTGTAGGTGAAAGGATGAAAATAAAGTCCAATGTCTTGGTCCAACAAATCTCCCAAACCTACGAAAAGCTACCAGAGTCTTTCAAATTCTTTCACTTCAACTCTAGCCCATCCCAATCTTCCTTTTACCTAGAATGGTGGAAAAACATCTCAGCCTTAATCCTTGTCCATCCCATTGATGAATATATGTCTAGGTTGAGTTTTGACAATTGGCAGACACGTGAGACTTCTACCAGTCGAAAGAAGAAAATAGTCGAAGTTCCTACTGCTTTTCTTTCTCCTCCTATTAATCCAAACAAAGGCAAAGCTGTCTTAATCAAAGAACCATAGAAGAAAAGACAAAGAGGCTCTTCCCCGAAATTACTATAGTCTACCATCGATGCATACGATACTTCCATTCATCCGTCAAAGAAAGTGAGAATATCTCAAGCAAATGTTGATGTGCTTCCTCTCATCCACAAGAGGACAAGTGCTCCCTTTTCTTTGACTATCCAAAAGAAGTAGCTTGTGTAAAGGAAACTCCATCACCCATACCAGCTGACCTCTCTTTGGAAAGGAACAAGGGGATTATCCTTTCTCCTTCTGATAGTGGAGATATGTTGATTAGCAAACTTATACCCACTGCCAAGCAGACTAGCAAATGGTTCAAGGTGGCTACTAAGGTAAAAGCCACATCTTCCAAATTCCTCATTTTTCTCCCTTTTTGAGTATGTTTTCTAAGATTCCAATCCTTTTCTTGAAGAGGAAAGGTAGAAAATCGACTATGTCATCAGAACACAAAAGTCTTCAGAAGCTTTTCTGACCTTCTTTAGGTGGGAAGAAAGTATTTTTTCAAGGTATCAAGGAGACAACACAATGGCGGCCATAGTAGTTGTCACTCCTATGAGCCAATTAATGCCTATTGAAAGTTAGCCAAAACCCTGTGCTCCATGTTGAGGGTCAAATTGATTCTCCTCGACTGGAGACCTCTCAGCAGAATCCCCTTGTTAATCCAAATCCTATTTGTAACGAGGTTTCTTATGAATGTTCCACTATATAACACCTCCCAATGATCTTATGGCCAAGCCCGATGGCCAAATAGATCAATTGAAGAAATCTTTACCCTATGCCTTTTCTGTGAATCAGGTAATTCTCCAGCAATCTTTCAATAGATTTGTTTTTACTAATCTTTCTATCTCTTTTCTTTTACCACATCTGTTTACTAATATCTTTTTTTTACCTTTGCAATCAGTGGTTGAATCTATATCTCATTCCCATTGAGGCTATCTATTAGAAGACAGATGAATTCTTAAAGGCAGTCGATTTTGTGTCCACCTCTAGCATCTCTATTCCTCTTATCGAAGAATCCCTAAAGCAAGAATTCTCATGCTTCTTCAAACTGCCAGAGTTTTCTTTTGATCAACTCATTCAGGCTGATCTCTCTGCCATAATTTCTTGCCTGACCAAGATTTATGTTGTTTCATCCACCTATTTCATAGAACATCAACAACAACAAGTGGCCTACCTGAGTACTCATCTTTAGACCAAAATCTCTCAGGCTTGCTATTTCCAAGATGAAGTGAGAACCAAGATAGGTTTCATCGAATCTATGAAAGACTTCGCTCCTCAACTTGCTTCAAATAAAGAGAGTAAGGAGAAGCTGAAACAATAAGATGCCATCTTGGTAAAGGAAGAGATAGAACTCAGAGAGAGATTATCGAAGGTGGTGGAGCATAGAACTTGAATAAGGCAAGAAAGGGAAAGCTTACTATTGAGTACCAAGGTGATGTTGGCCAATTACCAAGATGGAAGTGGTAAACTATTGGTTGCAGCAGAGAGCTTGAAGCATGCCAAATAACAACTAACTGACTTGATCTTAATCATACACCAAAGTATAAGTGGTCAAGTTGTAATATTACTAGGTTAAGTCTGAGGTCTAATCCACAGGGAGTTATCTATTGAAACTCAAAGCAGAAAGGGCGAAATTGTCGTGTACGTAGTGTGCATTACAACAGCTTGTGGTGTGAGCTTAGAATTAAAAAAAATAAATACTTAAACTAAACTTTGATTTCAACAATGGAAAAAGGTTACTCTTTAGCTCAGGGAACTTTGATTACTACAATGAAAAAAGGTTACTCTTTAGCTCGGGAATCCAACATCCATCCTATTATTTGACTATGAAAATATCACCTTACAAAATTAACTCTTGTGTCAATATAAAGTTAACCAGTAGGTTTAATGTGTAGATTAAACTATATCACAACTACTGTTAAGTTAGCCAGAAGGTCTATATACCTTACAACAATCAAATAACTCTAGTAAGCCTGAAGGTGAACCATCCAATAGGTTTACTATAGCTATTTGATCGGTAGGTCTATGATTCAGTGAAAATAGAGTTCCAGGTTATGCATTGAATCAAAAGCATTGGCTATGCCAAGATTTAACTCATCTATAACCAATCTCCCGACTGTTACATAAATCCCAACTACTTGCATCATTATATCATGCATGAAGTACGTAATAACATATAGATGAAATGTTATATAGCAATAAGTTTAGCTCGGTACTTGTATCCACGAACATGTAGTAATACGATACCAAAAAGAAATGAAAATCACCCATCATTTAACGGAGGTATAAATATTAAAGTATAGGCAAAACATCGGCATTTCCATAACACAAACACGATCAATGATATGCACCACATCTATCTCAACTTATCCATCGAAGTCTTGGAAATAAGTCCTCAATGAACTATTTTTCCTTTTTTGCTCTTCCCTAAGCCATATTTCATATCTAGTAGCCCTGGCTAAGAGTTCAAAGAGATCTCTAAACTCCATTCCTTCGAAATTCTTCCTTAATTCAAAGTTTAAACCATTTTGGGCCAATTTCACCAATTTCACAGAAGATAGCTTTTGAAAATCTCTGACGTCGTTTCGTTAGCCACTGACCTCTGGCCACGCTACAACCTATGAAAAGCCCTAATTGATCTCAATTCTATTACATGCATGTGCTGTTAATCAAAATTGAGATATGGTAAATAGCTTTTCTTTAAATTGCGTCAATATTCTTTCATGAGATTATGCCAAACATAAGTAGTTGCTTCCTTAAAATTTCATTCCTTTCCTAATTGTGCATGTGATTTGTCGATTGGCCACCCTCTGATCACATGATCTGTGAGCAATGAGTCACTATAATCGGAGCGAACTTTTGCTGAGAGCATTCTACGAGAGGTTTGTGGAATCGAAGCTATCCATGGAAGGTGAAAAAGGGAGTGTTTGTTATGTAACAATTCCTGTGGCGTGAATGATCATTCCTACTACATTGGGAATTCCAAATGCCAATGTAACAGATGCTAATTTTTGTATAGAATAAATACCTATGAAAGAGGGACATGCAGGATATAAGTCAAAATTGAGAGTTGAGTGCCTCAACGACCATGATGCTAATTTACTTTAATTAGCAATCTCACATACACACATGTTCGACTGAAGTTTGTGGGTAGCTTCACTGGAAACCCTCACGAGACAACACTCGTCCGCTAGGGTAAACCTAGTGGTTCAACGGCTTGTTGCATAAGCTAAATGCAACCGGATGACCTACGAAAATGGCATTAGGAGTAGATTTTTTTTTGTATTACTAGAGACTAGCAATATTTAGGTTGGGGAGTGTGATTAGCACTTAAAGTTAGCATGTTACTATGCCATTTTAAGACTAATTGTACTTTGATGGAGTTTAAGTGATGCCATTTCAGGCCCTAAACTGAACAAGGACTCAAGAACAACAAGTATCACACTTGGATGCAACACCAGCACATTAGAGCCCAAAATTGGAGAAGCTTGGAGCACAGCCAGAACGTTCGAACGCCAACTCACGTTCGAACGTCCACATTGCACTGTAGCAGACTCAACTGCTAAGAGAAGACGTGTTGCAGTTAGGAAAGAAGACTGAAGCTCTGAGGCACTTGAGTGTCACGTTTGAACGCCAAGTCACGTTCGAACGTGCACTTGAGTTGATTGAAGACCAGACTACTGCGTAGAGTTGGAACTAAACTTCACAGAAGACCAACAGATCACTCGAGTGACAGGGACAGAACACATCTGGCGTTCGAACGCCCTTAGTGCAAAAACAGAAGAAACGTTCGAACGACAATCAACGTTCGAACGACCATAAAGCAAAAACAGAAACAACGTTCGAACACCAACTCACGTTCGAACGTTCTCCACAGACTGGCAGCAGAGTGGTTGGCTTTTCACTTGGACTTGAGCGGCATACACTATTCCTTTACCTCCTCTTGTCTCCTCATCTTGCCTATAAATACTCCCCTTGTTGGAGAGCTAAGGGAGCCAAGTAGAAGGGTTGATGGAGGCTTAGACTCCCACTCACATTGTAGATTTAAGCTTATGTTTTCCTTGTATGAAGTCTTTATTTTAGAGATTAGTTTGGCTTTAGTCCAACATCTCCTTGTTTGTTATAAAAGTATTTTTATGTTTATGCTTTCATTTACATGCATAGAAGGGAGTTAGTTCATATTTTGGTTGAGGAAGCAACCCTCCATTTCTTGGTTGAGGAAACCACCCTCCAAATGTGACTAGCTTTCTTCTACTTTTGTTGTTTATGTACTTCACTTCCATTGCTTGAGCTTCTTTCTTTCTTAGAGGAGTGAAGGGTGGAACGTGATTCACTCAATCTTTGTTAAAGATTGGCTCCTTGTTCATTGTTATTTTATCTTTTAAGTCTTCTACTTGGAGGGATGAACATCACTCACTTTTCTAGCTTTACCAAAGCCATGAAGAGTGAGTAGTTTCTCATTCACTCTTTAGTAAGAGGAGAAGGGCATGTATAAGTTATCCGGGAATTATATTTGTGCTATGTTCTAATGCTTAACGTTTATTTCTCTTTGTTATTGGATGATTGATTGCATCTAGAAAAGCTAAGATACTTTGTATAATCGTGGGTTCTTTCTATGACATGGATGACTCTTGCATAGAAAGACTCATCGGTTCAAGGTAAGCACCCCGACTAGATCTTCAGGACTACCCTTCAATCCTCCCCCTTGTTGTGCTTCATTTAAAGAAAGGAATATTAATGTCATGATTGGATGTCTTGTAGAAACACTTGCTTGTTTGTAGACGGGTTAAGTCTCGGCACAGACAATTCTTGTAAACTTCTAGAAAGACGTCGGAATCATGTTCTTAATTCTCACAGTCCATATTTATCTTCCGATTAACTTGTTGTTGACACGGGAGTTAATTGAGTTATCAAGCACAAGTATAATAAACCGGATGATTAACTACATGTCCAGATCCTTGAACTAAAGAGTGACCCTTTTTTCATTAGCATTTATCTCCTGTTTTGTTAAGAAAATTCTCTTGGAAAGAATCTTATATTCTGTCTAGGAAATCTCACCTCTCTCAACAAATCTCAAAGATCACAAACGATAGGTCTCCACCACTGTTTATCTCAAAAACACCAACATAAGTTCCCTGTGGATTCGACTCCAGACTCAAACCGGATTATTACTACAGCTTGACCGCGTGCACTTGGGTGTACACATTTCAGATCAAGTCAATTTTCTTCTAGATCATTAACTTCTTTATTTACTCTCTCTTGTTTTCTCTTCTTTCTGGGGATAATATCTTTTGCACCGATAAGACTTACCAAGCTTTAGACGTGTATTAGTCTTATTTGCAACTGTGCTACCAAGTTGACTTACAGGGACATCAATTCTCATTGGTGCATTTGCAGTTGGCACATGTGACTTTGTTATTTTACTTTTGTCTGTGAATGCATTAGGTAAGTTATTTGCGATACCTTGTAAATGAATGATCCTTTGAACTTCCAGTTCACATTGATTTGTCCGGGGATCAATGAGATAACGCTGGAACATTGCAAGTGATTTCATGTTGTTCTTCTGATTTTTTATTATCTCCCCCTAATGTCGGAAAACAGACTCATCGAAATGACAATCTATAAAATGTGCTTTAAATACATCGTCAGTTAATGGTTTAAGGTATCTAATTATTGAAGGAGAATCAAATCCAACAAAAATACCAAGTCGACATTGTGGACCCATCTTGATTCGTTGTGGGGTGGGAATTGGAATAAATACAATACAACCAAAAACTTGTAAGTGAGAAAGATTTGGTTGCTGACCAAGAACAAGTTGTGTTGCTGAATATGTATTATATGCAGTTGACTGAACACGAATTAAAGATGTAGCATGCAATATACCCTGTCCCTAGGCAAAAGCAAATAATTTCGTCTTCATAAGTATGGGTTGAGCTATCATGCTTAATATTTATTCCTACTGAGATGCAGTAGTTATTGAATGTCTGTGATGTAAATTCACCAGCATTATCCAGACAAATTGTTTTGATTGGATAATTTAGGAATTGAGCTCGCAACCAGATTATTTGGGCAAGTCTTGCAAAGGAAACATTTCATATAGAAAGTAGAAACAAATGTGACCATCTTGTTGATGCATTTACTAAAACCATTAAATAACGAAATGACCCACTCGGAGGGAGTATTTGCCCAGATATCTCCATGAATTCATTGCAAAAAGTTAGGAGATACATAAATTAATTTTGAGAGGAATGGTCTAACAATTAGTTTACCTTGTGAACAATAAGAACATGAATAATCACTTGGTAAAACAATCTTTTGGTTCTTTAGAGAATGTATGTGTGAGTTCTCAATGATCTTACGCATCATTATTGATCCTGGATGACCAAGACGATCATGCCGAAGCACTTCTGGTGCATTACAACATTTGATTCTACAAATTTTATTCTGGTATAGTAAAACCTAGAAGTGAGAGCAAGAAGTTTCTCTAGTATATACTTCTGGCATGATACAATAGATATGATGTATAAATACTCTATGTCACCCTCATTTTTCATTTCAATGTGATATCCATTATGACATATGTCTTTAAAATTTAGTAGATTTTTGTTGGATCTAATAGAGTATAATAAATTTTTAATAAAGAGTTTTATTCCTTGGGGTAGCATCATATTTGCTCCGTCAAAGCCTTCAATCAAGTTTGTAGGACCTAATATTGTATTAACACTAGCTATAGATAATGTCAGTTCATAATAATACTTTCTATCACAACGAATTGTGTGAATCGTAGCAATATCCGCTATGCATATATCTTCATGGTTCATTGTGGAGTTAACCAATGAATTATCATGATTCATGCTTGTATATATAAAATACACACTTGATTTTATTAAACAAGGAGAAGTTAAATGACACATTCAAACCCCCACAAGACCCACGATTTGGACATTTTTAAGAGTAGTTTTAGATTAGTTTTAGGTAGTAGTTATTACGGTAATCGAGGTTGTTAACTCAGTCTTTTTTGTAATCAAAATCCTTTCAAATAAATTAATAAATAAAATAACTTTTATTAGTTCCCTATAATGTGTGATTATCCTCTTAAAATTCATTCAAGGAAGTTCTGAAATAAGGCAATTGAATCCATCATAAACAATTGACTGAAAGCTATCTATTGATGAGTTTCCTACGCCAATAACAACAGATTTTGGTGCAACAATATTTTGGCACACCTAGTGGAACATTGTTCTTAACTTACATCAAATAAAAATGGCAAGAACAAAAAAACAAGATGAGATCGTGTTTGGCACTACCGAAACTATGGAGATGATGTCAAATAATGTCAATCATGAAGCAAGTTCAAGCACCAATCCGTTGGAATCTGCAAACCTAGGGAATGGCCAATCCACTGGCCAAGAAAGTCTACAATACAGGAGTTTGTGCATACCTTGAAACAGGTATTGCACAATCCTAATTCTGGTATTAGAAAAGAATTAGTTAATGCCATCATGAATTAATGAATGTCCAAACAGCAATGTTAGGACCCATTAATCAAAAATCAACCACTGTGGTTAGAAATCAAGTGGTGGAAAAAGGAAACACCGGTCCTATGATGCTTCCTGTAGAAAACCAAAGACCCCCACCAGTAATTACCAACAAAAGACTAGGCCTATCACACCAAAATCACTTTAACATGGGGAGTCTATTTAAGTGTTCCCCAATTTCTTCCCAGGAAGAAATCCTCGGGGAAGAAATGGGCCCAGGATAGCCCCTGAGTTTCCTAGAAGGGGTCGTGATAGACATGTTATGCCTCTAATGGGACCTATAGAGGAATTTAACCCAAGGACAGGGTGGCAACCCTTCAACCAAGTTGAATAAATGGAAGGCCATCAAAACATGGCTTTTAACAGAAATCAATTGGTGGAAATGATTCAAGACCTTTATGGTCCTAGCCTTAGGAAGACTAAAAAACCGATGTTCAGAAAACCATACCCACCATGGATTAACTATGAGGAATTCCCAAGGGGATATAAGACCCTAGAATTCCATCTCTTCTCTAGCGAGGAGAATCAATCTACAATAGAACATATAGGTAGGTTCACTTTTCAATGGAAGGAAGTTGGAAATAATAGGAATCTAAAAATGAAATTATTCCCACAATCACTAATAAGAACCACCTTCGCTTGATTCATAAATTATCTGCCAATTCTGTTCAAACATGGCAAGAAATGGAAGAACTGTTTCATGCCCAGGTCTTTAGAAATGAACTACAGGTTTCAATGGCAAACCTGTCCAGACTGAGACAGAGGTCGAATGAATCTATAGAACAATACATCAACAGATTTAAGAAATCTAGGAATAAATGCCATGTTTATTTGCTTGAGATGACATTTCTTTCTTTCATTTTTCTCATTTTTCACTTTCTTGGCAATTTCTTGCCTTTTTGCTTCTTTTCTGTTTCAATTGTTCTAATTGATTCTTCTTGTCATTGAAAAGTAGCCTCCACAGTCTTCCCTATTTCCTTGCATTTCTGTATATTGATTTATAAAAGGGTGCAAGAAAACTAGATAGCAATAGTGTGTCCAGTATGTTTTCTTGTGGCTTGGTAATCATTTGGGTTTATCGAAGAAGAAATCATACATTGAGGGCTCAACCATGGCTGACTAGGGAAATAATTTTGTAAAAGAAATGGCTAAGGCTCAATATCAATTCAAAGATGGCCTAAAATCATTTCTCAAGTATGTGCACATGTATGTGTAGTATGTGAAGGTTTCCTGTGGGATATGTCAATAGATCGCTTTTAATTGCGTCAATCAAAGCAAGATTAATGAGATTATTCAAAAATTGAGAGTGAAAGACTTTACTTGAGTAAACATCGATTGTCTCTCAAAAGCATCGTAAGGCTCGAGGCTCACCATGGTATTCTTTGTTATCTCCAATAGTTATGTTGGGTTTTCCAGGGGATGTCGGTTATATACCGATTCCATTTTCGAGTTAGATCATCCTGTACTTTGAAAATAACAGATATCAATGCACATTTGATAATTTAAGCATAGAAAAAATACCAATTGTCCAAGAGATGTGGTTTTAAGTTTTGGCTGATAAGTTGAGGTGTCAAACCGATCATGTGCGTATTCACTCTAGCAAACATTCTTCACATCCACATTCGTTCCATCATTTTTATTTTTAAGCTAAATCCACATATGCATTAAAACAAATAAAAGTGATAAATGGAACCATTCATTTCTCAAAATATCATCTTTTAATATCAATGGTTCGATTCATTCACAATCACACAAGAAAAACTTACAGCTATCAAAGAAGAAGTTCATAAAAAGAAACACTTTGAACAAACATAAAAACAAGAACAAGAATAGGGACAGAGATCTCTCTCTCTCTCTCACTCTCCTCCATCTTTACTAGCTCCACCTCTCAGAAGTCCAAGGATCTTCTCCTGCTGTCGGAAAATCTTGTCTTGGTTGGCCTCGATGCCAATCATAATGTCTCTCAGTGATCTCCGACTACTGGTGCTGGGACCTGCCTCTTGTGGCTGATCTCTCTCTCTCTCTCTCTCCATCTCTCTCTCCTCCATCTCATCAAGCTCCTCTTGTACCTCATCCACTCCGTGGGTAGGGGGCTCTTCTTGTCTTGCCGCTGGGCCGCCACTATGATCTTGGCTCCTCCTGAAGGATGCCTTGTTCAGTGACCCCATCGGCTTTTGGATTTCCATCTCCGGCTTCACCTTAATCCCATTTTTCGTGCACATTTCAGTCACCAAAGTAGCAAAAGGGAGTGCACTCCTTTTTACATCACACCCCTTCTTTATTTCATTCAGGATGAGAGAGGGGAGGTCGATGCTATGTCCTTTGCCAATTGCATAAAGTAGACAGGCCATGTCGGGTAAAATCTCACTCCTTCGTCCTATGGGAGCGAGATTAGACACCGCAATTAAGTTTAGCATCTTGTATTTATCGGTGAGCTCCCCTTGTTTTAAAAACCTCCGCCTATCCCATGAAAAATCAGTCATCCCTGTCAGTTCTCTCCCAACCCTATTCAATGGTTCATTCTTCCTTGGAGGGTATGTCGGGTTTTGTACCCGAGGCACTTCTTGCCTTATTTCCTTAATATACTCTTCACTCACATCAATGTGGGCTCCCCTTACGTATGTTCGGATTGCGCCGTTGATGATCTCGGCGTTGGAGTAAAACTCTCGCACTAAGTCAACAACGGCATCTCCCCCGTTTCGCAAAAACCACACCAAATTCCTCCTCACCATCTCCGCCAATATTCCCAATTCTGCAAAATCAGTAATCACAACATCCCTTTCACAAACTACTGCATGATTTTGGAAGAAGTTTTCATACCTTTCTGCCTTAAGAGCACTGGGGAATCGTGTTCGATCGAATCTTTTCACCACTGGTCTCCCTTCCCTCTCTTTAATCACCTCTTCTACAAAATTAGGTTCTTGATTTATCAGGTTTCGCCTGGCAGGTAGTTTAACTCTAGGCATTGTGATTTTTGGGTTTAGAGTTTGTGAAGGTGTTGAAATTTTTGGTTTCTTGGTGAGAATGGGGATTCTTTAAGTGGGAATGGGCTTTGGATGTTTGATTTTTGGTGAAAATGGAGAATGGTAAGCTTTTTGGGTGCTGGGTAGTGAAGAGTCACCAAGGGTTTTTCGGTTTTTCAAGGGGTTTGGAGGGTTTTGAAATGAAGAAGACGAACCAGGCTTTTATAGCCAGAGGTGTGACGTTCGAACGTTGGTGACGTTCGAACGTCTTTAGAAGGATTTTAAACAGATCGTTCGAACGTGGTTTGGCGTTCAAACGTGGTGAGCTCTCACTAGTTTTAAGTTTCATCAGAAGCTTCATCAGAGGCTGAGTACTGTAAGCAGATGACGTTCGAACGTCACCTGGCGTTCGAACGTTGAACCAAAAATTAAAATTTTTCTCCACTACATTATACACAATCAAAGAAGGCCAAACACACAATTTTAAATCAAAAAACCTATGACGTCTTAGGATAAGCTCCTGCCCACGCTTCATGTTGGTATTTTGGGACATTCCTTACTCGGCCCATATTTTCATTCTAGTCAAAAAGAGTTTATACAAAAAGATTTTTACACTTTTTACAAAAAAATTCGGACCATTGGCTTTCACTCCCAACAAAAGTACACATTCCTACAGAAAATTACCTAATCTGAGTCTCCCTCTGTGTCTGTGTAGAACGGACAACCAGTGACTCTCCCAACTTCCTCTCTCACAAACCGGTTAAGCAAAGTACCGGAATAGCATGGCGTATCAGGGTAATCCTTACTCAGCCCATTCACTATCCAGTCTAATCGATCGAGTGCGCAACCGGAGATTGGTTCAGAACACTGGTTGTATCTTTTCTCGTGAAAGACTCTGCCACACTGTTTACAAGCACCAAGTCTTTTGGCACGACGCCGTTTGGCAAAAATGCTTCTGCCACAGAGGGGTTTTGCTTGTCTTTCTTGGATTTCAGCCTTCCTTACTAGTCTTGCTTTTCTCATGATTACAGTATGCACATCAGATGGAAAAGTGCGTAGAACTCCTAGACTAAACCAAAAAAGTTTAACATCCATGATTTCTAAGCTTTAAGACTCACTATCTGGTTCTTTAACGTCTGCCAGTCACAAAGACGATTGAAGCTGACTCACAAACATAATCATCAATTTATACAAGACAAAGTATATAAAATGATCAGAACAACAACAACAACAACAGCAAAAAATTTTAAAATTTACTGGCAAATATGAACTGTATTCTCACACCCCCCAACCTAAACTGAACATTGTCCCCAATGTTTCAAATTTACTAGTTCATGGATCTTGGAGATGAGGTTGAATGGTAGAGATCTGTTCATCTGCTGAGACCTACAAATAAAAATACATAAATTACTCGTCTGTGCGCAGATCTGGGTTTCGGGTAGGCTGAAAATCCTTGTGTGTGAGTGCGAACAAGAGAAGGATACCCATGAGCAAATATAAGATTAAAATGCAAAACATGAAGCAAAAGATTGTGTTTGTGGAGTGTGTGGTCATGGGTTGTGTGTAAAAAAAACAGAGAAAACGAAAAAGAAAACGAAGAAGAAGTGGAACAGAAACAGAAGAAGAGAAGAAGAAGAAGAAGAAAATGGGGGGGGGGGCCAACAGCGGCGGCTGGGAGAAAAAGTGGGCGCCTTATAAAGGCAGCCCAGTGGGTCGGGTTGGGTTAGATTTTTCCTGACCCGATCCACTTAAGTGTCGGCAGGCACAATTCTCGGAGGAGTATTCTGGTTCCATTAAAAGAATGGTTTCTAAATTTTTAACAAAATCCTCCAAAAATAGTTTCAACCGCTGACCATTAACAATAAAGATATTACCGTTTGATGAATTTTCCACTTCAATTGCTCCATGTCCAAACACATTTTTGACAATGTAAGGCCCAGTCCATCTTGACTTTAATTTACCAGAAAAGAGACGGAGTCTTGAATTAAATAACAAGACTTTTTGAGAAAGCTCAAAAGATTTCTGCACAATGTTTTTGTCATGAAAAATTTTCATCCTAGTTTTAGCAATCTTAGCATTTTCATATGCTTCATTTCTCAATTCCTCCAATTCATTTATCTGAAGTTTCCTTGCTAGTCCAGTCTTGTCCAAGTTAAAATTTATTGTTTTAATGGCCCAGTATGCCCTATGTTCCAATTCTACAAGCAAGTGGCATGGCTTTCCATAGACTAATCGATAAGGAGACATGCCTAAAATTGTTTTAAAAGCATTACGGTACGCCCAGAGTGCATCAGTTAGTCTTAACGACCAATCTTTGCGGTCTGGATTCACCGTTTTTTCCAAAATTAATTTGATCTCCCGATTAGCTAACTCAGCTTGTCCACTGGTCTGTGGATGATAAGGGGTTGCAATTTTGTGAAAAATCAAGTATTTTTTCATCAAATTCCAAAAGGGACGATTGCAAAAATGAGCACCCCCATCACTTATGATTGATTTCGGAATTCCAAACCGGGACAAAGTATTTTCTTTCAAAAACTTGATCATTGGTTGGTGATCATTGTTTCGGCATGAAATTGCTTCAACCCATTTGGATACATAGTCTACAGCCACTAAAATGTACAGATAGCCAAAGGAAGGAGGAAATGGTCCCATAAAATCGATGCCCCAACAGTCAAAAATTTCAATTATCAGAATGGGGTTTAAGGGCATCATATTTCTTTTAGAAATGCTTCCCAACCTTTGGCATCTATCACAAGTTAAACAAAAGGCATGGACATCTTTGAAAAGTGTGGGCTAGTAAAATCCACACTGCAATATTTTTACAGCGGTTTTTCTTGATGAAAAATGGTCACCACATGCTTCAGAATGACAAAATTTTATTACCTGGCTGCTTTCATGAGCGGGGATGCAACGTCTTATGATTTGATCCTTACAGTACTTGAATACGTAGGGATCCTCCCAAAAGAAGTTACGAACCTCCCTCAAATTTTTTTTTTGTCCATCATGGTAAAGGATGGAGAGAAGGTACCAGTAGCAAGATAGTTAGCAATATCTACGTACTATGGTGTCTTATCAATCATGAACAGTTGTTTGTCGAGGAATTTCTCATTGATTGGCAGTCCATCCTCACAAAATTCATATGTTAATCTGGACAGATGGTCTACCACCACATTCTCCACGCCTTTCTTGTCCTTGATGACAAGATCAAACTCTTGGAGCAAGAGTATCCACCTCAAGAGTCTTGGCTTGGCGTCCTTCTTTGTGAGCAAGAATTTTAAGGCTGCATGGTAAGTGAATACAGTAACAGAAGAACCAACAAGATAAGAACGGAATTTTTCCAGTGCAAAAACTACAGCAAACAATTCTTTTTCCGTTGTTGAATAATTCATTTGGGCATCATTCAAAGTTTTGCTTGCATAGTAAATCACATGGGGTCTCTTATCTTTTCTTTGTCCCAATACAGCACCTAAAACATAGTCACTTGCGTCACACATTAGTTCAAAGGGTAGATTCCAGTCAGGGGGTTGCATTATTGGGGCAGAAATTAACATGTCTTTTAGCTTATCAAAGGCTTTCTGGCATGCTTCATTCCAATCAAAGATTACATCTTGACTTAGAAGGTGACACATGGGTTTTGCTATGGTGCTAAAATCTTTTATGAATCTCCTGTAGAAACCTGCATGCCCTAAGAATGATCGGACATCCTTTACAGTCTTAGGGGCAGGCAAATTTCCAATCAGATCTATTTTTGCCTTGTCAACTTTCATGCCTTCAGACGACACAATGTGACCAAGGACAATGCCTGGTGTTACCATAAAATGACATTTTTCCCAATTGAGCACTAGATTGGCTTCCTTACATCTGGTTAGCACTTTCTCTAGATTGGTTAGACACAAATCAAAGGAATCACCATATACAGAGAAATCATCCATGAATACTTCCAAAAATTTTTCAACCATATCGCTGAACAAGCTTAGCATACATCTTTGGAATGTTGCAGGAGCGTTACAAAGTCCAAATGTCATCCTTTTGAATGCAAAGGTGCCAAAGGGGCATGTGAATGTTGTTTTCTCCTGATCATCTAGTGCTATCTCAATTTGGTTATACCCTAAATACCCATCTAGGAAACAGTAAAATGTATGGCCTGCAATTCTTTCTAGGACTTGGTCAAGAAATGGAAGTGGAAAATGATCTTTTCTAGTGACCAAATTGAGCTTTCGATAATCAATGCACACTCGCCATCCTGTGACGACTCGAGTTGATACTAGTTCATTTGCATCATTTTTTACCACTGTGACCCCAGATTTTTTTGGCACAACTTGGGTTGGACTAACCCACTTGCTATCAGAGATGGAGAAGATTATCCCCGCATCTAAAAGCTTGAGTACCTCAGTTCTCACTACTTCCTTCATGTGAGGGTTTCGTCGTCGCTGCATTTGACGAGAGGGTTTCGAATCCTCTTCAAGGTATATAGCATGATTGCAGATTAACGGGCTTATACCTTTCAAGTCAGCGATGGTCCATCCAATGGTGCTTTTATGGCTTTGAAGAACTCCAATCAATTTAGACTCTTGCAAGTCTATGAGCTTAGATGAAATTACCATTGGGTATGATTCGTCCTTTCCTAAGAATGCATATTTGAGGTCAGATGGGAGATGTTTCAATTCAGGCTTTGGTGGCCTAGCACTTGATGAGATTGGCTTTGTGCCACTTGGTGAAATCTCTTCGAATTTGGGGGCCCATGTCTCAACAGTATGAGCAGGGCAACTTGGTGGATTTGGGTCATCGTCTGTTGTTTCAGATGAGATGAGCTCTAACAGAGAGGATTCAGTAGGGTCCTCACAGAATGTGTCATTCAGATGTTCCTGTATCAAAGATTCAATGGAGTTTATTTTCCTTTCTTCAATTTCTTCTTCTGGATGCTTAGCAATATTGAAAATGTTCAATTCGAGAGTCATATTCCCAAAAGTTAATTTCATGACTCCATTCCTGCAATTGATTAGTGCATTGGAAGTTGCCAGGAAAGGTCGACCAAGAATGACGGGAATTTGGTTCTCCGAATGTATTGCTGGCTGAGTATCCAGAACAATGAAGTCAACAGGGAAGACAAAATTGTCCACTAGGACAAGCACATCTTCAACAATGCCTCGAGGGGTTTTGACAGATCTGTCGGCCAACTGGAGTGTTACACAAGTGGGTTTGAGTTCACTCAGACCCAACTGCTGATAGACAGAGTAGGGTAGCAAATTAACACTGGCTCCAAGGTCTAACAGTGCTTGTTCAATCCTGAAGTTTCCAATGATACATGACACAGTCGGACACCCTGGGTCTTTGTATTTTGGAAGGGTTTTATGTTGAAGAAGGGCACTGACTTGTTCTGTTAGGAAGGCTCTTTTTTGAACATTCTGACCTCTCTTGACTGTGCACAAGTCTTTTAGAAACTTAGCATAAGACGGGACTTGTTTGATTGCGTCTAGAAGTGGGATGTTGATATTTACTCGCTTAAAAAGCTCGTAAATTTCAACCTGATTTTTCAACTTCTGTTTGGTTTTGAGTCTATGAGGAAAAGGAGCGGGAATGGAACAAGAAGGTTCTTTTTCCTCAAAAGTATCTGGCTTTTGTTCAATCATAGGCTCAGGTTCTTCTTCAAGTTCAGTCTCAATTGGTTCAGGTTCAGATGATGGGTTGACTGGGATTGACTCAGGCTTTGATTTTGGAATGAGCATGTCTCTGATGGTCTTGTTAATCACCTTGCCACTTCTTAGTGTAGTGACAACTTGGGCTTGGTCTTGTGTGTTTCCTGTTGTTGAAGGGTTCCCTACATGGAATTGGCCTTGTGGTTGCTTTGGTTGGGCAGGAAACTTGCCCTTTTCGTGTGTAACCATGGATTGGGTCAACTTTTGGATGTGGCTTTTAAGATCCTCGAAAGATTGAGCGGTGTGTGTTTTGAAATCAGTGAAAGCCTGTGTGGAATTATTGTTATAGTTCATTTGGCTTTGCATGAACTGATTCAGGGTGTCCTCAAGGCTCCTCTTTTGTGGTGGTTGGTATGGTTGATATACGGGGGGTCCTTGAGGTGGTGGGTATGAGCCTTGTTGTTGGTTCATGGGTATTGGTTGTGTGTTCTTCCAACTGAAATTAGGGTGGTTTCGCCACCCTGGATTGTATGTTTCAGAATATGGGTTGGAGTAAGGTTTGGTGAAGTTGGAAACTGCATGTGTCTGTTCCAACAAGGCCTCTTTGAACGCAAGGATGGTGGGACACTCCCCAGTAGGGTGTCCTGTTAGCGCACAGATTCCACACACTTGTTCTGTGGAAGAGCTAACATCAACTTGATGGACTTTCTTCATCTCTAAAGCTTCAAGCTTTCGAGACAATGTAGACATTTTTTCTCTCAAGTCATCATCCTCTCTCAAGACATATTTACCTCCTTGGGAAGTAGGTGGTCTAGCTTCTACAGTGGTAGGAGAGGCTGGGTCCCACATCTGAGAACTGTCAGATGTGGTGTCAAAGAAATTGAATGCCTCCTCCAGACTTTTTCCCATAAATTCTCCTTGGGCCATCATTTCGAAAAACTGACGTAGTCTAGAGGGTAAGGAGTCATAGAAAAATCCTACCAAAGTCCAATTCTCAAAAGCGTGATGCGGACAGGATTGGAGCAGATCTTTGAATCTCTCCCAACTTTGATAAAAAGTTTCTCCGTCTTTAACCGTAAAATTCATGATTTTCCTTTTTAATGCATTCGTGCAGTGCAAAGGAAAAAACTTTCTAAAAAATTCATTTTGCAATGCCTGCCAGTTAGGTATTGAAAAAGCTTTCAAAGAATTTAGCCATTGTTTGGCTCTATCTCTTAAAGAGAAAGAAAACAGTTTCATTTTGGCTAGTTCATAATTGTCTTGAAAAGTTCCACACACTTCCTCAAAATCTTTTATATGCAGATATGGATTCTCTGCATCTAATCCATGAAACACGGGTAGTAACTGCACTGTCCTCGGCTTTACAGTAAAAGGGGGAGCATTTTCAGGAAATATAAAACAAGAGGGGACACTGTTTCTTGTGGGATTTAAGTAATCCCACAAAGTTCGATTGTTAGGCACTTCCTCCTCTTTCATATGGACTTCTCCGTTTCTTTCATTATTTGTCATATTACTATCACAAGAGTCTGCTACTGATCTAGGTGAATTTGGTTCAGGCTGGTTCACAGACTCACAAGATTCTGCCGACAAATTTTGATAGTGAGGAGTGTCCTCAGTCATAAAGAAAATAAAACAAAGTTATTTACAGTAAACCAAAGAATTTATACAAAGATGAAGGTCTTTTTACCTTTTACCTTAAAACACCTTTCAAAGTTCCCCGGCAACGGCGCCAAAAACTTGACTTGATTCGAAATGTGTACACCCAAGTGCAGGCGGTCAAGCTGTAGTAATAATCCGGTTTGAGTCCGGAGTCGAATCCACAGGGAACTTATGTTGGTGTTTTTGAGATAAGCAGTGGTGGAGACTTATCATTTGTGATCTTTCAGATTTGTTGAGAGAGGTGAGATTTCCTGGACAGAATATAAGATTCTTTCCAAGAGAATTTTCTTAACAAAACAGGAGATAAATGCTAATGAAAAAAGGGTCACTCTTTAGTTCAACGATCTGGACATGTAGTTAATTATCCTGTTTATTATACTTGTGCTTGATAACTCAATTAACTCCCGTGTCAACAGCAAGTTAATCGGAAGATAAAGATGGACTGTGAGAATTAAGAACATGATTCCGATGTCTTTCTAGAAGTTTACAAGAATTGTCTGTGCCGAGACTTAACCCGTCTACAAACAAGCAAGTGTTTCTACAAGACATCCAATCATGACATTAATATTCCTTTCTTTAAATGAAGCACAACAAGGGGGAGGATTGAAGGGTAGTCCTGAAGATCTAGCCGGGGTGCTTGCCTTGAACCGATGAGTCTTTCTATGCAAGAGTCATTCATGTCATAGAAAGAACCCACGATTATATAAAGTACCTTAGCTTTGCTAGATGCAATCAATCATCCAATAACAAAGAGAAATAAACGTTAAGCATTAGAACAGAGCACAAATATAATTCCCGGATAACTTATACATGCCCTTCTCCTCTTACTAAAGAGTGAATGACAAACTACTCACTCTTCATGGCTTTGGTAAAGCTAGAAAAGTGAGTGATGCTCATCCCTCCAAGTAAAAGACTTAAAAGATAAAATAACAATAAACAAGGAGCCAATCTTTAACAAAGATTGAGTGAATCACGTTCTACCCTTCACGGCTTTGGTAAAGCTCTAGAAAAGTGGAAGAGTTTCACTCCTCTAAGAAAGAAAGAAACTCAAGCAATGGAAGTGAAGTACATAAACAATAAAAGTAGAAGAAAGCTAGTCACATTTGGAGGGTGGCTTCCTCAACCAAGAAATGGAGGGTTGCTTCCTCAACCAAAATATGAACTAACTCCCTTCTATGCATGTAAATGAAAGTATAAATATAAAACTACTCTTATAACAAATAAGGAGATGTTGGACTAAAGCCAAACTAATCTCTAAAATAAAGACTTCATACAAGGAAAATATAAGCTTAAATCTACAATGTGAGTGGGAGTCTAAGCCTCCATCAACCCTTCTACTTGGCTCCCTTAGCTCTTCAACAAGGGGAGTATTTATAGGCAAGAGGAGGTAAATGAATAGTGTATGCCACCCAAGTCCAAGTGAAAAGCCAACCACTCTGTTGCCAGTCTGTGGAGAATGTTCGAACGTGAGTTAGCGTTCGAACGTTGTTTATGTTTTTGCTTTATGGTCGTTCGAACGTTGATTGTTGTTTGAACGTTTCTTCTTTTTTTGCACTAAGGGCGTTCGAACGCCAGATGTGTTCTGTCCCTTTCACTCGAGTGATCTGTTGGTCTTCTGTGAAGTTCAGTTCCAACTCTACGCAGTAGTCTAGTCTTCAATCAACTCAAGTGCACGTTCGAATGTGACTTGGCGTTCGAACGTGACACTCAAGTGCCTCAGAGCTTCAGTATTCTTTCCTAACTGCAACACGCCTTCTCTTAGCAGTTGAGTCTGCTACAGTGCAATGTGGACGTTCGAACGTGAGTTGGCGTTCGAACGTTCTGGCTGTGCTCCAAGCTTCTCCAATTTTGGGCTCTAATGTGCTGGTGTTGCATCCAAGTGTGGTACTTATTGTTCTTGAGTCTTTGTTCAGTTTAGGGCCTGAAATGGCATCACTTAAATTCCATCAAAGTACAATTAGTCTTAAAATGGCATAGTAACATGCTAACTTTAAGTGCTAATCAAAAATAACAAACCAGAAGTTTGTGTTCCTGAAGAGAGTTATCGTACAAAACAATTAACTCCGGTAAAGGCTTAGTTAACTCCTGGAGAGTCTCAAATACCTCTAGAAGAGGCTCAGATACCTGAAAATGATGAAATCTCTATAAACTATGTGAAAAATGGAACAAGAAAGGAATGATTGGTCAAAATTGAAAGAAGCAATTTAGGAAAAATTAAACTCAAACAAAACGCAATGTATTTGGACCTATAGTCCAAACGCCACAAGGTGTTGAACCCATTGGATATAAATGGGTGTTCAAAGAAAAATGCAATAATGTATTTTTATTAAAAGATCTAATAGTGGATTATCTAGTAGACACTCCATAAGAACTCAAAAAAACTGTCAGCTATTTAAAAAGTGAGTTTGAGATGAAAGATCTTGGGCAAACAAAATTTTTCCTTGCCCTACTAATTGAACATTTATCTAGTGGATTTTTTGTGCATCAACCAAGATACACGGAAAAGGTATTGATACAATTCAACATGGATAAATCCCTTCCACTAAGTTCATCAATAGTCATCAGATCATTAGATACAAAGAATGATCCATTTCGTCCTTAAGAAGAAGGTGAAAAACTTCTTAGTCTTAAAACACCATATTTTAGAGCAATTGGTGCACTAATGTATCTTGCAAACTATACGGGGCCAGAAATATCATTTGCAGTTAATTTACTGGAGATATATAGCTTAATACCAACCCGAAGACATTGGAATGAGATCAAACATGTATTGTGGTATCTCCATGGGACAGTAGACACGGGGTTATTCTATGTGAATGACCAAAGTCCGCAGTTAGTTGGACATGTAGATGTCGGTTATCTTTCTGATCCATATAAGGCTTGAACATAAACTGAATATGTGTTTACTTATGGTGGTACAACTATATCATGGAAATTGATTAAACAAACAATGGTTGCTACATCATCCAATCACTCAAAAATATTAGCGATCTATGAAGCAAGTTGAGAATGTATTTGGCTAAGATCCATGATCAACATTTTCAAGAGCAAAGTGGACTACCTTCAATCAAAGGCATTCCAACAATATTATACGAGGACAATACAACTTGAATCACACATCTTAAGGAATGATATATCAAATGCAATAGAATAAAATATATATCACCAAAATTCTTTTGCACCTATGAGCTGGAGAGGAATGGTGATATTAATGTTTAACAAATTTGTTCTACTAAAAATTTGGTAGATTTATTGACTAAAACACTCCCACTGACTACATTTCGAAAATTGGTGAACTAAATCTCAAAGATCTATCAATCTGAACAATTATCATTTGACCGAATGTATTCAACAGGGGGAGGCTTGTACTCTTTTTCCCTTTGCTAAAGTGTTTTTCCATTGGATTTTACTTAGCAATGTTTTTCTCAGTGAGACAGTACTTAGGATCCCAACTGGACAATTTGCACGTTGTACTTTTTTTTCTTCATCCAGCTTTTATCCCATTAGGTTTTACTGGCAAGGTTTTAATGAGACATCATTCATGAGTTCAATGCTATCTTAGTATAGTGGTGATCCAAGGAGGAGTGTTGAAATCATTGGCACATGGGTGGATGCCCACTGCCACTATTTGCATTGACTTCATTATTTCCTTACTCTACCCATAATGTAAAAAAGTTTGAAACTTTGCCTAGCTAAATGAAATGAGTACCCAAGAAACAGAAAATATCTATAAATTTCACAATATTCTCTCTATTTATTTTTTGAATTAATTATTTACATTTAAATTATTTGCTAATTTTATAACAGACATCAAATAATTTCCACTTTTCAACGTCATTGAACAATCCACACCTCTATTACTTATTAACGTGAAAAATACAACAAATAAGAGTTTTAGTTGGGTGCATATCAGTGTTATTAGAACAGGACTGAATCAGCCGATCGGACTAGTCCAACCGTGAAACGGGACCTCAACCGGCTCGGTTCTCTAGTCAAACTATATAAGGAATCGAACTGAATAAGAACCGCTAAATCGGCCAATTTTGAACCAAATCCGTGAACCAGGCGGTTTGTTCAAACCGGACGGTTGGATTTCAATTCTTATATATTAAAAAAATCATCTTTTGGGGGCATTTTCATTTTTCCCTAAAGGCTAAATCAATTGCAGACCTAAACAAAGAACACAAACCACTTCGCCTTCGTACTTCAGTTTAGTGGGCACCCAGCTACGAACATGCGACCACTCCAGCAACGAACAACAGCTCAAGCCCTCTTGATTAACTCTAGAAATTGTGGTATTGAATTAGGGTTTAGGGTTAATTTTGTGTGTTAATTGAATTAAAGTATTTAATTTGAATTATATTATGACTAATGTTTGAATAATATGTTTTGTAGGGTTTTATATGTAATAGGGGAGAATTGGAGGGCTAAAGTGCAAAGAAGAAGAAAGAAGAAAAGACAAAAGAAAAATTGAGCATTAAGGCACCATCCGGATGCTAGGAGCACCATCCCAACGATGGTCATAGTCAAAAAGTCAACAAAGGTAGCTGCAAGGCAAAAATCCAGAGACTTAGTACCGTCTGGACGGTGGTGGTGCCGTCCGAACGATGGTCTTAACTACCTCACTTGCTCCTCTTCCCCCATTGGTCAATTAATGCCACAAAAGGCCCTGATTGGCTGCCTTGGGTGTCTGTGTAAAACCCGAGAAAATTAAAACTTCTATTATGATGGGCCAAATGGTAATTAGCCATTACGATACGGATTAAAAACTTAAATTTTTTGAGAACTCGAATGACAAAATGAACCTCACCATTGGATTCATGTCGCTAAATCTAGCTACCCAGTTAATTTTTGTTGAATTCTGAGAAAATTAGATTTTACACGCTTTACGAGACAATCGGGTGTCGCGCGACTAAAATAAATGCGATTAGATTTTATTTGTGAAATCCAAAAAATAATTTAAATTTAGTTCAATAAAAATGTACTAAAATTAACTCGGGACGAGATTTAATTGATTCGAGATAAAATTAGATCAGAAAGATCGAGAAGTGTAGCGCAACGAGGGCCAAACAAATAAGGGGTATAAAAAGGGGGGAAAATCAGATTTTTCCCCCATATTCTTCAGCTTATTTCTGGAGAGAGAGAGAGAGAGAGAGAGAGAGAGAGAGAGAAGAGAAGAGAAGAGAAGAGAGAGAAAAAAAAAAGAAAAAGAGAAAAGTCTCCTTTGCCATATTCTTCTTCCGATCTACAACGATTCGGCCGTCGGATTGCTTCGGGCAAAAAGATAAAGTTGTTCTAAGCTTTGAGAGCTATGCATACATACCAAAGATCATGAGCTTCACTGAGATCTCAAGGAAGGAATTTTCGGGATCGAGTTTTGAAAGCTTGATTTGATATCATTGGGACGTCTTCTTCGCGAATATACGCTACAAGAGGTAGGGTTCCTTTCCTAACTAAGTTTATTTTCAACCTAGAGTTGTATATGAAATGGATAGAATGATTAGAGATGAATTATCTTGTTTAGCATATACCTAGTGTAGTTAGAACATGAAAAATGGGTATACGAGTATGTTTAAACCAATTCTTGCATGATTTTGGTTTGATGAGATTGTTTGATTTGGATTTCATGAAATGGATTGTTGGGCATGCTATGTGGTTACATATTTTTTCCTATTAAGTGTTTGATAAAATGCTTAGGAATCCAAGTATGTTGTTTTGATTGAAAATGCTATAACATGCCCAGTGATTTCATGAAATGTTATTATATGCTTTATGATATAATTGATATTTGATGAATTTGGGTATGATTGTGGAAATAGATATGTTCATTATATGCTCATGATATGATGAACATGATATTGTGAATTGTAATTGTACAATACATTTGTATATGCACGGGTTGCACCACATTCATGGGCATTGACATGAGTGTGGGTGCATGGGTTGGTTAATCACCAATTGAGTTGCACGAAACATTGCATAGAAAACTTGTGTTGGGTATAGTAAGAAGGGATAGATTCTCCCTCGGGTTCAAGGTCCGGTTACTTGGTTCACTCACTTGACCGGAGGTGCAATTCCAAAAAGTGTGTCGACGTACTCGGAGCCGAAGGTGTGATACCTTGGAATGTCGTGCCGGTGGTGTAATGTCCAAAAAATTACCTGCCCAACAAAGACACCGAGTTAATGGATGGTCATTAGATGCGTAGCATCAATGACAAGGGCTTGGAATGCTCGAATGCATACGCATGACATGATATGTGTTATGAGAGCTAGTGGAGGGCTCGGGTTTGCATTGCATATGTGAGTTCCACCTCATAACATGACATGAAAAATATAACATTCATTTATGAAATGTATGTTCTTGAATGGATGCCTGGTGTGATGAATTGCATGTGACATTTCATATGCATTTGGGTTAGGGAGCAGCTTCCTTTGGAGATACCTTATTGGGCGTGACTCAACCTTTATGGGGACATATTTCAGGCGTTGGACAAACTTCGGCGGACGGCCCTCACTTGGGTCTATGTTGAAGAAATACCTGAGTTGTGGCTCTCAAAATTGTATTTTGTAATCAACTATGTAATTTTGTTTTAACCTTGTATTCATCATGTACAAGCTTGTATTTTGACTAAGGCGTGTAATGAGACATTATTCTTTTGTAAAACAATTGAATATAATGGGTATTGTATGAGTTGTGTGTCTAAAAGTTGAGTTTTGGATGAATTTGAGGAAATCTAGACACAGGTACTGGTACCCCCGATGGACAGTGAGCTTAGGTCACAGTACTTACGCTCACAGGTACCAGTACCCCACAGACAGTGTGCCTAGGTACCAGCACTAATGCTTATAGGTACCGGTACCTAAAAATAGAAGACCCAAGTACTGGTACATTCTGACCCAAGTACCGGTACCAATGCTTATAGGTACCGGTACTTGGCAAACAGAAGGCTCAGATACTAGTACCACTTATGCGAGGTACCGGTACCTCATCCAGAAACTTGGAAAAATTGAAATGTAACACCACCAAGCCTTCACATCTTGAGCGCACTTCCTTGGATGATGTGAATGGATAATAATAAGTCCTAAATTTTGGGGTTTGGACCTCAGAATGGTCCTATGAATAATATGTGCATAGGTTATGTGTTGGGTAGTGCTCCCGTACAAATGAGACTCTGCCCAAATTTTGTTTTGGTTATGATCCCGGTGAATGGGGTGTATTGACTTGGTATCGAGTTATACAGTACTCACGGGTATTTTCGTGGGTTGATGGGTGATCAACGGGTTGAGAAAGGACCCCCAATTTTGGGGCGTCAAAGTCTACCACCTTAAACCCTCTATCGGAGCCTATAAATAAGCATATTCGGGTCATTTCGAAGGAGAGTCTTCCACCTTTTAAAAACAAAAGTCCAAGAGAAGAAATACCCTACCCCAAACACTCCTTGCCTAAAATTTTGTTCTTCTACATTTCTTTTACATCTTTTTTACTTGGAGGGTTGAACATCTCTCACTTTTTTGCCCTAGTTGGTAATAAGAGTGAGGGTGTTTCAACTATTCCCCGTAGAAGGATTATTTGTGTTTGTTTTGCATTTATGTTGTAATGGGATTGTCTTGCCCATCTTGCTCGTCTATAGCAATGAAGTGTGAGTAGTCCGTTTATACTCTTTAGTAAATGGTGAAGACATGTACAATATTGTTTGTGTTATGGAAATGCCGATGTTTTACCAATGCTTTAATATTTATACCTCCCTTAAATTATGGATGGTTTTCATTTTTGTTTTGTATCGTACTACTATATGCTCATAGTTACAAGTATTGAGCTAAGCTTATTCTTATATACCAGTTCATCTATAAGTTATTACGTACTTCATGCATGATATAATGATGCACGTAGTTGGGATTTATGTAACAGTCAGGAGATTGGTTATAGACGGATTAAAACTAATCATAGCGAATGCTTTTGATTTAATGCATAAACCGGAATTTTGTATTCACTGAATCATAGACCTGCCAATCAAATAGCCATAGTAAACCTCTTAAATGGTTCACCTTCGGGCTTATTAGGGTTATTTGGTTGTTTTAAGGTGCATAGACCTTCCGGCTAACTTAACAGTTGCTGTGATAGGGTTTAACCTGCACATCAAACCTATCAGTTAACTTTCTGTTGACACAAGAGTTAATTTATGTACGGTGGCATTTTCATAGTCAAACAATAGAATACATGTTGGATCCCCGAGCTAAAAAGTAGCCCTTTTCAATTGTTGTAATCAAATTTCAGTTTAAGTGTTTATTTATTAGTTCTAAGCCCACACCACAAGTTGTTGTAATGCACACTATGCGCACGACAATTTCACCTTTTGCTTTGAGTTCCAATAGATAACTCCCTGTGGATTCGACCTTGGACTTAACTGAGGAATATTACAACTTGACCACTTATATTTGGGTGAACGATTAAGATCAAGTCAAGCTTTTGGCGTCGTTGCCCGGGAGTTACGCTAGTTCGAAAAAGAACAGTGAAGTTTCCTAGTGTATATTATATGTGTATATACTGTTTATTTTATTTTTATTATTTATGTCTGTTAAGTCATCAGTAGAGTCTGTAAATCAGTCTGGTCCTTCATCTTCATGTTCTTCACCTTCTTCATCATCACAAGCATCTTCAAACTCTTTTAAGTTAAGTATGACTAATAACAATCGAAAAGAACAAGTGGTGGTCTAGAATACTAGACCTTTGAGAGAATATTTGCATCCTACGCGCACTAGTGTCCCCTCATATTTTTTTTCCACAAATGCTCCAAATTTTAATGTCAAAGCAGGGACAATACAACTTTTATCCCAATTTCATGGTATTGAGTTTGAAAATCCTTATTTGCATATGAAAAATTCTAGGAAATATGTGGTGCATTACTAGATAATTCTGAGACGGTCCAGTTGAAACTTTTTTCTTTTTCTTTGAAGGATAAAGCTAAACAGTGGTTAAATTTTTTGAAAACACAATCCATTCCAAGTTGGCAAGTTTTATAAACTGAATTTTTCAAGAAATTTTTCCTTGTACATCTCACTAATGCTTTGAAACATCAAATCATAAATTTTTGTGTGAAAGAGGGAGAAAATTTTTATGAATGTTGGGAGAGATTTAAGGATCTTCTCCAAGCTTGCCTCCATCATGCATTTTAGAGTTGGATCCTAGTTAGTTTCTTTTATGATGCCCCTCCATGTACATTGCATCAGTTCGTAGAAATGATGACCTAGGAAGAATTCATGGGAAAGAATCCTGACATGGCATTCGAGTTTTTTAATACCATTCTGAGAGTTCTCAAATGTGGGACTCCGCCTTACCAAATATTGTTGAAACTAAGCCATCTACATCTTAGGGAAGGAAATATGTGTTAAAAGAGGAAAATAACTTGAGGGCTAGAATGAATACTTTGTCTCAAAAGTTGGATGCTCTAGAGGCGAAAAAGGTCAATGAAGTTTTTGTTGTGTCTCCTACTGACCAGTTGTGTGGAATTTGTGCTTTGTCAGGACATCCCACTAGGGAGTGTCCCACCATCCCAGCATTTAAGAAAGTCTTGATGGAAAAAACCAATGTCATTTCAAACTTTAAGAAACCCTATTCCAATCCATATTCTGAAACTTATAACCCAGGCTGACGGAATCACCCGAATTTCAATTAGCGAAACACTGTCTGTTAGTCAGTAACCAGGTCCACCTCTACCACAACCTCAAACTCAGTAGCCATATCAGCCTTATCAACCCCCACATAAACAAAGTTTAGAAGATACCATGAATCTATTCATTCATAGTCAAATAAATTTCAATACACAGTCTACTCATTCATTCAATGATTTCAAAGCTCGAACGTCACAAAACATCGAGGATATTAGGAGTCATCTAGCCAAGTTGACCCAGTCTTTGAACACATTAAAAAAGGAAAAATTTTCATCTCAACCTAAACCTCCACAAGGTCAAAACTAGGCTAATGTCGTGTCTTATGAACCTTCTATAAGACAAGTCCAATAAATTACCACATTGAGGAATGGTAAAGTAATTGACAAGACCATCAAAGCCAAAACTCTTGAGCCAGTAGCTGAGTCAATCCCTGTCAATGAGCCAATTGAGTATGAACCAATAGTTCAAAAGGAAATAGAATTGCTTGATGAAAAAGACAAATCAAATTATGTTCTTTTATCTCTTCTTCAAAGAGTCAAGAAACCTTAACCAGTGAACAATCATGCTGAAATTTTTGAGTTTTTTAAGTAACTGAAGATTAACATCCCCATTTGGATGCAATCAAGCAAGTCCCATCGTATGCCAAGTTTTTAAAAGACCTTTGCACGATAAAAAGAAGGATCAACGTACAGAAAAGAGCATTTTTTATTGAACATGCTAGTGCTATCATTCAGCACGGCCCCCTCTTAAGTGCAAAGATCCTAAGAGTCCAAATGTTTCATACATAATTAGAAACTTTAGAATTGGGCAAATTTTGCTTGATCTTGGAGCCAGTGTCAATCTACTTCCTTATACAATTTATGAGCAGTTAGGGTTGGGTGAATTGAAACCCACAAATGTCACATTGTAGTTGTCTGACTATTTTGTGAAAATTCCACTAGGAGTTGTTGAGGATATGCTTGTTCAAGTTGATAAGTTTTATTTTTCGGTGAATTTTATTGTTTTGGATACCCAGCCAGTTTTGCAAGTCTCTACACAAATTTATATCATTTTAGGACGTCCATTCCTAACTACACCAAATGAATTAATTAATTGTAGGAATGGAATCATGAAAATTTCATTTGGAAATATGACATTGGACTTAAATGTATTTGATATTGCTAAGCAACACAGGGAGGAGTAAGAGTTGCAAGAAGTAAATTGTATTGAGTCATTAACTCAGAATCTGTTTGAAAGTGCATGTAATAAAAAGGAGTCACATGCATTGTTAGAGTCTGTAAATAATGTCGAGTCTATTTTAGATATGTCCACTGTTGGAGCATGGGTTCCAAAATTTGAAGAGTTATTACCTAATGGAACAAAGTCTGTTGAGTCTAGTGTTTTTGCACCCAAGTCAGAGTTGAAACCTCTTATGATTGACTTGAAATATGTCTTCTTGGGAGATGATGAAACTCATCCAGTAGTAATATCCTCAAATTTTTCAGAATTTTAGGATAAATAGTTGATTAGAGTCTTCAAAAATCATCGAAGTGCAATTAGTTGGACAGTAGTCGACATTAAGGGAATAAGTTCTCTTCAATGTACTCATTATATATACTTGGACGAAGACTCTAAAATTTTTCGATAGCCGCAACGTAGATTAAATTCACATCTTAAGGAAGTCGTCTGGGCTGAAGTGCTTAAACTATTAGATGCTGATATTATATATCTTATAATAAATGGGTCAGCCTTACACAAGTAGCACCCAAAAAATTTGGTGTCACGGTAGTAAGAAATCAAGAAAATGAATTGGTCCTTATGCGTACAGTCACTGATTGACGTATGTGTTTTGACTATCGGAAGCTAAATTCTCTAATCAGAAAAGACTATTTTCCTCTACCTTCCCTAGATCAAATTCTGAAAAGGATAGTTGGACATGCATTTTATTATTTTTTGGATGGGTACTCTAGCTACAACCAAATAGAAATAGCAATTGATGATTAGGAGAAAACCACTTTTACATGTCCTTTTGGCACTTTTGCTTATAAAAGAATACCATTTGGATTGTGTAATGCTCTAGCTACTTTTTAGCGTTGTATGTTGAGTATTTGCAGTGACAGTGATCATTTTTTAGAAGTTTTCATGGATGATTTTTTATGTGTATGGTTTTTTATTTGAATTGTGTCTAGAGAATCTTGAAAAGGTCCTTACTCGGTGTAAGGAGACAAACCTTGTTTTGAATTGAGAGAAATGTCATTTCATGGTCACACAAGACATTGTTTTAGGTCATGTTGTTTCTGCAGAGGGAATTGAAGTTGATAAATCAAAGATTGATTTGATAGCTAATCTCCCTTGACCAAAGACTATAAAAGATGCTCGGTCCTTCTTAGGTCATGCAGGATTCTATAAAGATTCATTAAAGATTTTAGTTTGATATCCAGATCAATGTGTAATCTTTTATGTCAGGATGTACCATTTGATTGGAATGAAGCATGTCAATTAGCATTTGATAAACTTAAGAACATGCTTATTTCTCTACCAATTATGCAACGTTTTGACTGATCCTTACTTTTTGAATTAATGTGTGATGCTAATGATTATGTTATACGGGCTGTCTTAGGTCAAAGGAAAGATAAGCAACCTTATGTGATTTATTACGCAATCAAAACTTTGAATGATGCGCAGATGAATTATTCTACCATAGAAAAAGAATTTCTTGTTGTAGTATTTGCTTTAGATAAATTCAGATCATATTTATTTGGATCCTCAATTACTGATCATGCAACCTTGAAGTACCTTCTTACAAAAAAGGATGCTAAGTCACATCTTCTGCGATGGATATTGTTACTTCAAGAATTTGATCCTATTATCAAAGATAAGAAAGGAGCTGAAAACGTGGTAGCTGATCATCTATTAAGGCTGAGTTATCATACAAAAGAGGAGTCAGTATCGATCAAGGAAACCTTTCCTAATGAGCAATTGCTTGCAACTACAGAGGTACCATGTTATGCAAATATAGCTAACTATTTGGCCACAAATACCATTCCCTTTCACTATAGTTTGAACGATAAATAGAAATTTTTAAGAGAGGTACACAATTTCTTTTGGGAAGAATCCAATGTGTTCAAATACTCTAAAGATCAGATAATAAGGTGTTGTGCACCCAATCATGAAGTAGGTCAGGTTATTTATTTTTTCCATTTTGAAGCTTGTGGTGGGAATTTTTCGTTAAAAAATACCGCTGCTAAAATTTTGTAAAGTGGATTTTATTTACCCACTCTTTTTAAGGATGTACATATTTTTCGTCTAAATTGTGACCGATATCAAATGTTGGGAAATATTTCAAAAATAAATATGATGCCTTTAAACCCTATTATGATTATTAAAATTTTTTATTGTTGGGGTATCGATTTTATGTGACCATTCCCCCTCCTTTGGATTTCTGTACATTTTGATTGCTGTTGATTATATTTCCAAATGGGTTGAGACAATTCTTTATCGAAATAATGATCACCGCATTGTGATAAGATTTTTAAAAGAAAATATTTTTTCTAGATTTGAAATTCCTCGAGCTATTATAAACGATGTGAGTGCACTTTTTTGTAATAAGTCATTTGAAAATTTAATGAAGAAATATTTGATTTCACACAAAGTATCTGTCCCTTATCATCCATAAACAAGTTGATAAGAGAAATTAGCCAATAGGGAGATAAAATATATTTTAGAAAAAAAAGTTAACCCAAATTGCATAGATTGGTCCTTGAGACTGACTGATGCGCTTTGGGCTTACCGCATTGGATATAAAGCCATTTTGGGATTTTCTCCTTATCGGCTGGTTTATGGTAAACCATGTCACTTACCTGTGGAATTGGAACATTGACCATATTGGGCAATCAAAATGATGAATTTTGATATAGATAAAGCAAGTGCATCCCGCAAGTTTTAGATTAGTGAATTGGAAGAGTTGAGAAATGAAGTATATAAAAATGCAAAAATTGCTAAGTCCAGAATGAAGATTTTTCATGATAAAAATATTTTACGAAAGTCTTTTGCACCATCTCAAAAAGTCCTGTTATACAACTCAAGGTTCTGCCTATTCCCTAGAAAGTTAAGGTCTAGGTGGACAGATCCATACATTGTTAAACAAGTTTTTGAACATGAAATAGTTGAAATTGAAAATTCATTTAAGTGAAAATGTTTTTAAAATAAATGGTCAAATGCTTAAACCATATTATGATGAATTTGTTCAAAATGTGGATTCGATTCAGCTAATGGAACTAGAGTGTATGTCTTGAGAAGTTATTATGCATACTTGTGTGTAAATAGTAGTACTAACTGTTTTGTTGTTTGTTTTGTAGATCAGGGTTTTGCACTATGGATTTGTTTCGTGTCTAGACCTTATTAGCAATTGTCTTTAAATTTTTCTTTATACATTGAGGACAATATTAAATTTAGGTTGGGGGAGGAAACAATCCATAATCGTCTTTGTGACTAGCAAACGTTAAAGAACCAGATAGTGAGTTTTTTTAAATAATTTTCAAAATTTTCAATTTTTTTTGAAAAAATAAATGAAAAAATATTTTGGTTTAGTCTGGGTGTATTGTGCACTTTTCCAAAGGATATACACTCTTTGATCATGGCAAAAAGCAAAAGTTGGGAGAAAATTAGAAATCTTTGGTTGTCAAGCAAAACCTTTGTGTGGAAAAAGTTCATTCGCTAAACGCCGACGAGTAAATCAACTTGGTGGTTGTGTAAAGTGTGGTCGATTAATACATATGAGAGAATTCAATCAATGTCCGAACAAATTTCAGGCTGTGCATTAGATCGTCTTTACTGGATTAAGTATGGATGCAGTAAGGATTACCCTGAGACGCCATCTTATTCCAGTCCAATACTCATAAGATATGTGCGGTGTGAGATTAATCGGTTCACTGATGTTCTCAATTTAGAGGATTTTGATTAAAAATTAACCATGGTCAAGAGTGTGTAGTTTTAGGATTTTGTGTATAACTGATGCAGTTTGCTATATTTGGTATGTTTAATTTTAGAAAATTGCATTTTTATGTTCAAATTAGTATTTAATAATGATTTGTGTTTATTAGGCATGTAATGAAGGAATTTTGAATTTAAATGGAGTTTTTTGAATGTAGGATTCGTAACTGAAAGCTGAAAAAAGGGAAATCAAAAGATTGCAGCTAAGGAGCAGCCTACACAAAAACTAGTGGATGACCACCGTTCGGACAGTGGTGGTGGCATTCAGACAGTATTGCTTCCTATAAAAATAGTTTGTTCACAAACCAGGCCATTTTGTAGTTCCCTCGCAGCAGATTTTCAAAAAACCAACAACTCTCACCGCCTTCTCTCTTCAGATCTACCTTATCCATCAATTTTTCTACAATTAAACACCTACGCATCCTGTTATATAGACTTCAACCGATTAAAATCTTGTGAAATCCATCTTTGGCCGAGAAATTCAAGGTTATTTTCATGGATCCAAGAAGGAAATCAAGGGCTCGTAGGGATGGTGCATCTTCAAATCGTTCAAGGCAAGGAGTCTATCCACTGCCCCTAATAGTGCCATGGGAAAAAGGAGCAACCCCAGGTTCAAAATCAATTTGATAATAATAAGTTTGAGAATATCGAGCAACAAATTTGGTATGATACTCATTTCTTAACTAAAACTATCATTTCGGAAAGACTTGTGATTTATGAAGATTTTGAACATATTGGGGTTAGAAAAAATTTAGTGGCACGAGGATGGTTGAATTATGTGAAACTTGTGGGTATTGCTTATGAATGCTTGATACGTGAATTCTATAGTAATGTTGAAGTAACTGGGCCATGAGAATTGCTTGCATATGTTAGGGGGATTAAATTTCAAGTTATGGTGCCTACTATTGATGATTATTTGAACCCTATGTTGAGACACCCTCATCCCCAATACCCTCCCACCACATTACTTGCTATGTCTAATGTTGGGATTGAGTTGATTGGAAATCTAGATTATGTCTGGGGTAGGCCGGATAAATACATTAAGCATGGAGATTTGACTATAAATATCGAATCTTGAACTTGATTACTGTGAATAATTTGCTGCCCCAATCCCAAAAAAATCAAGTCTTTACAGAGAAAGCATATTTTATATACTCTTTTTGAATGAGACATACTATTGACCTGCTGACTTTGATTATGGATTAAATGATGCTGACAGTGTAAAATAAAAAACCCTTACTTCCTTTGCCTGCTTTAGTATCTGATTTGTGTAAATAAAAAGGAGTGATATCAAATCCATCATGGCCTATTGTGGATCATTTGGCACCCTTGGAAAAAACTTCTTTGAAAAAGAGCCATGAAATTCAAGCAGAGGTATAGTAAGAAGTACCACCAGAACCACAAGTAGATCAGTTTTCGAAAGGTGCAGATTTCCAGCCACCTGAAAAGCCATAACAGGAGCAGCAACCATATATTCAAGTAGATGATCAGACTAACAGGTAGATTTTTTTGGGTCTCAAGACAAGGATGACTCAGTTTGATCAAAGAATGACCCAGTATGAGGAGAACCAGAGAGAGATCCTAAAGTTACTTGGGATGAGATACGGTCATGGTCCATCATCGTCAACTTAGTCAACCATAATTTTTTGCATTCTCTACCTTCTTTCTCTACCCTTTTCAGGCTATCTTTATTTACTTTCCAGTTCATGCACTACGTTTTCTTAAGTACTTTGGATGTTTTTTGGAATTTACTTTTATATTTTGGATGTTGATTTAATTTTAGTTAATTCAATTAGTTTGTGTTTGCTTCATATAAGTTTTGCTATGTTAAGATAATTAGTTTATATGACTCACTATAGAATTACATTGTTATTCCGTTGATTTGTAGGTATAATCCTAATCAAATCACGGGGGATTTTCATACTCTGTTTGTGCACTACTTTATATTTTCATAGAAACCTTATTATTTGGAGCACATAATGATTTTTTATTTTGAAAAATATTTTGAAATAACATAATCCTTTGTGAAGCTTACATATATAGTGGAGATGTGAAACCCTTGTGTAGATTTTGAACCAATCCTCCTTGGAGAGATTTTAAATGCTTACTCAAGTAAGAATTTTAGTTCAGCGTAAGATTTCTTTGAATAATCTCATTAATTTTGTTTTGATTGACGCTGATTGAATGACATGTTAGCATTCTCCTTAAATTTTCATGAAAATCATGCAGGTGTATGAGTTATGGAAAATAATCTTAGGCCATTTGTGATCTTATTTTGAGCCTTGACCATTTCTTTTGCAAAAGTATATCCCTAGTGAGCCGTGATTGAGTGTAAGTAAAATTTCTTCTCCTAAACCCTTATGTTGACTGAGCCAACAAAAAGTATATTTGTCCAGCCCTTACTATCTACTTTTCTTGCACCTTCTCTTAAAGAAGACATTATACAGGAAAAGAGTGAAGTGGAGAAATATGGTTGAAAAGAAAGGAAAAAAAAAGGAAAGGAAAGAATTTGTGGGAAGAAAATGGAAAAAGGTGAAAGAAAGTGTTGTCAAAAAAATAGTTGAGAAATTAAAGGCCTGAGATTGAAAATGAAGAATGGAAAATATGATGTTGTTAATGTAAAAGCTTGGAAAGTTAAAGAGAAATTTGTGCTACCCAAATTTAAAAAGATAGCTTTTGAATCCCTTAGACGTCGTTTTTTATGCCCAATACCCTTGGCCACGTTATAACCCTAATAAAATCTTTTTTTTGATTCCAAAAGTGATGCATATGTATCATTTTCAACCATTTATCATAAGGAGGCATGTCGATAATGTTATTTGATATAGTGTTAATATTCTTTCATGAGATTATGCCAATTTTCAGTTTTATTCAAGTAACCTTCTTTTAGAATATTACATGTGCCATTACTTTGTTTTGATTAGAATATTCTTATCACATGTAATTTTTGAGTAATTGTAACGCCCCAAACTCTCCCTTGGACGACATTACTATTTAAAACCATTCACATCATGAGACCAACTAATACGATCCATAAGTAAAGAAAATTTTATTCATCATCCATAATATCTACAACATCATCCAAAAGAATATGTCAAACCATGACCATTACATCCAAAAGAATATGTCAAACTATGGCAATTACGCCCAAAAGAATATGCCAAACTATTATCTCGTAGCGGAATAAGGAAAATATTTACATGAACATTATCTCAAAATGAATCTACCAGTCTAGATCATAACAAGAAAAATTCTAGACATCCCCCTCCGGATCCACATGCCCATCCACTTGAGCTTCCCAAAGTACCTGCTCGTCCATTCCGAGCACTTCCTCTAAACCAAAATCTGAAAAGAATGTTGTTTGTAGGGGGTGAATACTAAGCTCTGTAGGAAAATCCTCCCAAACTCGAACAGGTTTTGAAAACATATAAAACAGGTCGGTTTCATTTCACAAATATCATATATAACTTTTGACATAAAACAGTGACATTTCAACGGATCTCTAGTTTACGCAACAACAATAAATTAAATGAAGTAAAACCAATTCCCAACAAGAAACCAATTCCAACCATAAACCATTTGCAACAATTGTATCTTTCCAACAATAAACAATAACCCATCATTGGTACCATTTCCCACAATGTATCTCAAACCACAACTTGTATCTCAGGTATGATGTATGACATCATATGAATAAACACATTGAGAATATCCTGGCCCACACGCACACACCCAATCCTCACAAGGATACTCAAATTTAGGAAGGGCATATACCGACGCATCGGCAAGGACGATCCAACCCAGGATTAGTATACTAACTCTCAGCCCCGATTTCACGTGAGCGAATGGTGGTTTGGTTTTCACAAGGCACCAACCCCACTACGAGTGGTAGGGAACCTTCAAACCCACACGGAGTAAGAAATGCATCTACACCACTCTACGATATTCAGTCAATAGTCACTCATGTTCATCCAAACAACCACACAAGAGATACCATACCAACCATTTTCTCAAATCACAAGTAAATTCAAAAACTCCCAATTTCATAGGTATTTTTCCAATGGGGAAATTCAAGAATAATAAGCAAGATATCATCAAAAGATAGACTTTTATTGTTTCAAACAAAGCACTAGAGTTTTGAAATCAAGAACAAAGGAATATCAAGAAGAAAAATCCATATTTCTCAAAAAACTAGATTTTGACATCAAGAACATGAATTTCTATGGATATCAAACCATAACTTCACTCAAAACATGGTAAGATTTGCAAGAATATCAAGAAACAAGGGTTCCAATACATATATATAAGATTTAGAGTGAAAACATGTATATATATAAGCCCTAGCATCAATGAACAAGAGTGGAAGAATCCCCTACCTTCTTCCTTTGTGTTCTTGTGAAGAACTAGAGTTTTTGATCCACTTCAAGGTGAAAATCCTCATTGATCTTGTGTTTTTCTCCTTCTTTCTTCCTCTCTAAGACTCTCTAGGGTTAGAAATGTTGTATTGGAGCTAAGGGAGGCGGCCTTATGTATTTATAGCATGAGAAAAGAGTCCAACCGACGTAAATCTGATGCTCTGTTTCGTAACTCACGTTCGAACGTCATTTTGGCGTTCGAACATGTTGCTCCCAGTACTTTTGTTTTTCCATCAGAAAAGATTACTGGAACGAACTGTCGTTCGAACGGACTTTCACGTTCGAACGTCATCCCATTTTCATCTGAACTTCCAATAAAGTTTTGGCCCATTTAGAGGTCGATTTGGAAAATTTTCGTGCAATACTGTTTTGTAGCCCTTGAAGTCTAGTTTCTACTATCCAAAAATCAGATCAATCAGAGTTAGAATTAAAAAGTTATAGTCCAAATACTAAGGCAGTATCAAAATCATTCCTACACAAATTCTATCTAAAATGTGTTTTAACTCCGGAATACTTCCTAACTTCTAATACACCCCATATTACCTCTCCCAAGGTTTCTTGACCTTCCGGATTCAATGGAGACCTTATCTTGACCTAAAAATATTTAGAAACTTACTTAGCCACACTTTTCAGTCCAAACATTTCCAAAACTCAATTTATCTCAACGTAAATACACACAAAACTCAAATTTTATAATCAGTATTTCCCTATGATTCTATGTTTCTACCATCATTTTATTCATCTTAGGAGAACTCTTAAAATAATATTATCCTTATTTAATTTTTTAATACGGGGTCTTACAGTAATAGTCACTCAAACTTGAATATATTCCTTGTTGAGTGATTTCCAGGAAAGGATTGATGTCGAAACTAATTTTCGTACAGCGTAGCAAACGGTTGTGATATTTCTCGAGTGTTTTTGAGATAAAGAAATCCCCCCACACACACTAGTTTTTCTGAAAATATACTGAATAGTGTTACAATTGATGTGTGTTACTCTTACAGTGATAAGGAGAGGGAGTAGTCTGGTATAAAGATGGAATGATGATATAATTTATATTTGAAAAATGTCAATTATTTTATCTTAATTGTTGAAGTTTGTATGTATCTTCACTGGAAACCTTCACGAGACGAAACTCGTCTACTAGGGATTACCTAGGGGTTTAACAATTTGTTGCATAGACTAAATGCAATCGTGAAATCTACGAAAATGGTTATATATGTATATATTTATTTGTATTACAAGGGACTAGTAATGTTTGGTTGTGGGGCATGATTAACCCTAGAAAGTGCAGTATTGAATTAGGGTTTGGATTAATTTTGGGCATTAATTGAATTAAAGTGTTTAATTTGAATTATATTATGGCTAATGTTTGAATAATATATTTTGTAGGGTTTTATATGTAATAAGGGAGAATTGGAGGGCTAAAGTGCAAAGAAGAAAAGACAAAAGAAAAAATTAGCATTGAGGTACTACCTGCCCAACAGTGGCCAGAGTCAAAAAGTCAACAAAGGAGGCTGCAAGGCAAAAATCCAGAGACTTAGTACCGTCCGGACGGTTATGGTAGCATCCAGACGGTGGTGGTGGCGTTTGGACGGTGGCCTTAACCGCCTCACCTCCTCCTCTTCTCACATTGGTTCATTATTGCAACAAAAGGCTCTGATTGGCTGCCTTGGGTGTCTACCGCCTTAAACCCTCCATCAGAACCTATAAATAGCGTATTCAGGTCATTTGAAGGAGAGTCTTCCACCTTTGAAAAGCCAAAGTCCAAGTGAAGAAATACCCTACCCTAAACGCTCCTATCATAAATTCTATTCTTCTACATTTCTTTTACATTCTTTTTACTTGGAGGGTTAAACATCTCTCACTTTTTTCGCTCTAGTTGGTAATAAGAGTGAGGGTGTTTTAACTATTCCTCGGGGAAGGATTCTTCGTGTTTGTTTTGCATTTATGTTGTAATGGGATTGTCTTGCCCTTCTTGCTCGTCTATAGCAATGAAATGTGAGTAGTCCGTTTATACTTTTTAGTAAAGGGTGAAGACATGTATAATATTATTTTTTGTTATGAAAATGTTGATGTTTTACCTATACTTTAATGTTTATGCCTCCCTTAAATGATGGATGATTTTCATTTATGTTTGGTGTTGTAATACTATATGCTCATGGTTACGAGTACCAAGCTAAGCTTATTGCTATATACCAATTCATCTATAATTTATTACGTACTTCATGCATGACACAATGCACGTAGTTGGGATTTATGTAACAGTCAGGAGATTGGTTATAGATGAGTTAAAACTTGCCATAGCCAATGCTTTTGATTCAATGCATAAACTAGAATTCCATTTTCACTTAATCATAGAGCTGCCGATCAAATAGCTATAGTAAACCTCTTGAATGGTTCACCTTCGGGGCTTACTAGGGTTATTTGGTTGTTGTAAGGTGCATAAACCTTCCGGCTGACTTAATAGTTGCTGGGACTTGGAACCGTAGAAAAGAGAGAATTAGCTAGTTCGCTCCCCCCTATAGAGCTCTCCACTTTCCTCCTCATGCGGAATCTCCTACTAAGCAGAGATATTGCTCCAACCACCCTAGGCCTCTGTTCATAATCCTTAACCACATATTCTCAAACCGCCATTGATACTCATCTCTCATCAACTTCATCATATTTTGTAGTTCCTATTATAGCTATGCCACATCTTCTCTGCATAACCCCACTGTCTCCTCAATACTACTCGAAGTAGAATCTATGTAGCCTCTCTATCCACCCCCTTACTAGCTGATACCCCAGCCGAGCATATTTTTTTTGTTTAACCATCGGACCACTCTCCATAAGCCCTTACCTACTCATCCCTAAGCTGCCATTATATCCATCGCTCATCTACAACAACCATCTTCTTCCCCACAACAACTTCTTTGTTTTACATACCAACACCAACACCATGGATGACTCAAATGGAGAACCCCCAACCAGTGAGCCACTCCAAAGAAAACTTCTCTCAGATTCCAACACTTCCACTATTCTTAACCTCCCCTGTCTAGTGGGCAAACTCTACTCAAGAAAAAAAAATCAACAAGAACGCAATCCAGAATGTCCTACAAAAGGGCATGGAACTAAAGCAAAAAAGTCCAAATTAATGAAGGGGAGAATGACACCTTCATCTTTCTCTTTCAAGATGAAGAAGCTCAAAATCCTTAACCAATGTCCATGGTCGGTAAAAAGGCAACTTATGGTACTGAAGCAATGGATCCCAGGAATTGAAGTCAATAAAATTAATTTCACCTCTTCCCCATTTGGATTCAAGCTCATGGTGTGCCTCCGGAAATGATAACCAAAGAGAATGCCTTAAGGATTCCTGAGGCTCTGGGTTCAACAATACTAACATAGTAGTTTCTCCATAAAAAATCCAGATGGAAAAATTATATTCGAACCAGAGTTGAAATTGATTTAAAAAAGCCACTTCAAACCCATTTTTGGTTACCAAGGAAAGATCATCCAGACAAGCTTATCACACTGAAATATGAGAGGCTTGGAGATTATTGCTATAAGTGTGGGGTAATTGGTCATGAGCAGAATAGTTGCCAGTGCAGATAAAATGAAATACATCTGTGACACCCCAAAATTCGGGGGTCCGTTGATCACCCATCAACCCGCGGAATGCCTGTGGATATCGTGTAACTCGATATCACACCGTTGTGTCCCATTTACCGGGATCGATAATTTAACAAAATCGGACAGAGTCTCCTTTGCAGGGGGAGCTCTACCCAAAACCCAACTTGTACAATATACAATAACATGACCCATCCGAGGCCCAATATAACACAATGACCGCACCGGGTCCATTTATGAGTAAAAATTGACCACACCGGGTCCATTTATCCATACTCATATAAAAACATGCAAAGTTATATTAAAAACGGTCCATATGAGTTCAATTAAAACTCTCTTACATAAAATTACATGCCAAAACTAGTTTGCTCCAAAAGTTTTACAAAAGGAGTTATAAAAGCCACAAGTCGGCTTTCTTCACCCTTGCGGCCCTGAATGAGAGCCGTCCACCGGCATATACGCCGCACCTGAAATGTTTTCTCGTATAGGGTGAGCCACGCCCAATAGAGTAATTCCTACAGAGGCTACTCCCCACCTAAGTGCACATGCAATGTTCACATTCAACAATTCATATTCACATCAACATTCCAAGTAAGAATATGCAATTCTAGGTTGAAATTCTACATGTCATGCTATGAAATGAGATGAAACTCACTCGTGCATCATAACCCGAGTCTTCACCAACTCCCACCACACAATGCAATGCCAATGTGTAATAAAATTCGTCATTGATGAATTACATCCAATGATCACTTTGAGATAAAAGTCATGTGTTTATAAACCAAAACTTGTTGGATGTTACACCTCGAATGATCATTTCATAAACAAAACCATGTGTCTTTATGGGTAGCGAATTTTGGAATCATATCGCCGGCTCCGCAAGTCTATCTACACTTTTTGGACTTTCACCGACGGAGTGTATGAACCAATAACCGGGTTTTTCACCCGAGGGAGTGTCTAGCCCTTCTTGCTATACCCGACACAAGTTTTTTCATGTCATGCAACCGTGCGACTCTATTGAACCTTGGTCCAACGGTACCGAGCCCACTTATCAATCACCAAATGTGGTGTTCGCTTTCAACCATGCACTCACACCCTTGGAATGCGATGTCCCCGTGCATATGCAATGTAATGTACCATTGCATGTCAATGTCATGTCTCATATGTAGTGTATGTCACATGGACAACTTAAATCACACATTTCATCATGTATCATGGACAATCATATCTTATGCGTATAACCTCCAAAAAAAAACTCATCACAATGTCAATATATTAATACACATATATCAACATTTTATCTAACAATAACAACCAAGCATGTCATTACATAATCAAGCAATAACACCCTTAATCCTCAAGGCCTAATGTAAACATATAATATGCCCACATAATATCCCTTAAACAAGCCATATAACCAGCCCCGAAACAAGCCATATAACAACCCCAAAACAAGCCATAAAACAGCCCCTAGACAAGCCATAAAACAGCCCACAATTTCAACACAAAACAGTCCCTAAAACAGTCCATAATTTTAACCCAAAACAGTCCCTAAAATAGTCCACAATTTTAACCCAAAACAGCCACAATTTCAGCCCCTTAACAGCCCCTAAACAGGCCCAAAATAGTCCCTAAAACAGCCACATAACAGCCCCTTAAATCAGCCCAAAAGGTAGGAATAAAACCAAAGTAGGAAGGACCCTACCTCTTGGAGTGTAGTAGAAATGGTAGGAAGCCTCACGAACACCTCCTAAGCCCAAAACCTTTGATTTCTCCAAAGTCTCCTCTTGGATCTTCGGTGAAATCACTCGTTCTTGGTCTGGTTACGTAGCCCTTGTCGCGGTGATCGACTTTAACTCTTGGTCCGAGTCGATCCGAGTGACGGAACTTCGAAGATCTTGGATTGAAGCTTGACGAACTATTTTGTTTTGTTCTCTTTTCTCTCTCTCTACCTTTGGCCGGCCAAGGGGGGTTGAATAATGAGATATTTTTCTAAAAATATCAGATTTAGGTCGATATTTATAGTCGCAAATGTGCGGTCCACATTGCACCGCATATTTCCTACTTCCGGGTCCGTTTTTCGTCCCGAAACGATTCATTACATCCCGGTTTAAGTTCAAATTAATTTTATCCAAAATTTAATCCAATTCTAAGGAAATTTTATAAAACTCGTTTTTGGGGACCTCCACGAAGTCATTCGCCACCCAACCACCTCGAACCACGTGCAAAAATTCGACTATCTCGAAATTTGACGAAATTCAATAGGATAACTAGTTTCCGCGATACGAGTCCAACGGCGTAGTCCGTTGTGTCATCCGAACTCTAGAAACATGAGTATTTTAAATACGCATTATAGTGGCAAATTACCGTTTTGCCATTTTTCAGAAAAAGTTCAAATTTACCCGGGTTTTACATTCTTCCCCCCTTAAAAGAATTTCGTCCCCGAAATTCACACATACATACACATACAATCACGTACATATGCAACAGTCATTTAATATTAAATGACTATAAGAAAGTACCTACATCCTCAAATAAGAAAGGATAATTGGTACGTATAGTGTTTTCGTGTTCCCATGCTGCCTCCTCCACTCCTCGGTGCTGCCACAGCACCTTTACTAGCCTCACGGTCTTGCCTCGCAAAACCTGGTCCCGGCTATCCATGATACGTACCGGTCCCTCCTCGAAGGTTCCATCTGCATCAACGACAAGCTCGCCCCAATCCACCACATGAGTCGAATCTGGAGTATACTTCCGGAGCATAGAGACATGGAATACCGCATGAACACCCGATAGATTTGGCGGTAACGCCAACCGATAAGCAACTGTACCTACCCTCTCGAGTACCTTGAAGGGCTCGATATACCTCGGCGACAGCTTTCCCCGTTTGCCGAACCTGACCTCTCCTCTCTTAGGCATCACTTTCAAGAAGACATGATCCCCCACCTCAAACTCTAGAGGTCGCCGCCGTATGTCGGCGTAGCTCTTCTGCCGGCTCTGAGCCGTGAGAAGACGCCTTCGTATCAAGTCCACCTTCTCCGAGGTGTCCCTAACCAAATCCGAACTCGTAGAGGGTCTCTCTCCTACTTCCATCCAACAAATCGGAGATCGACAAGGCTTCCCATATAGTGCCTCATAGGGTGCCATCTGTATGCTCGCCTGATAACTATTGTTGTAGGCGAACTCCACTAAGGGTAAGTGCTCTTCCTAGCTACCCTTGAGATCTAGGACGCATGCCCGTAGCATGTCCTCTAAAGTCTGGATGGCCCTCTCCGACTGACCGTCCATCTGGGGATGAAAAACAGTGTTCATCATCAACTGTGTCCCTATGGCTCGCTGGAAACTCTCCCAAAAATGAGCCGTAAACCTGGGATCCCGATCCGATACTATAGATACGGGCACCCCATGCAACTGGACAATCTCTAGTATATATAACCTGCAGAATTCCTCCAGTGTGAAGGTCATCCGCACCGCCAAAAAGTGTGCCGACTTGGTAAGCCGGTCCACTATCGCCCACACCATATCATGCCCTCGCGATGTTCGTGGCAAGTGGGCCACAAAATTCATCGTGACATGTTCCCACTTCCACTCAGCTACTTCCAAAGGCTGGAGTAATCCCGTTGGTCTCTAGTGCTCAACCTTGACCTGCTAACACGTGAGACATCGTCTGACAAAATCCCCAACATGTCCCTTCATACCGCTCCAGTAATACTAGCGACGAAGATCATAATACATCTTCGTGCCACCTAGATGCACAGCAAAATGGGAGCAATGGAACTCCCTGAGGATCTCCTCTCTCAGATCCGCCGACTAGGGAACCACAACCCTTCCCCTATACCGAAGACTACCATCCGTGTGAATGGCCCAGCCTTCGTCACCTGTACCCGACCGTACCCGATCCCTGATGGACAATATCTCCGTGTCCTGTCCCTGGGACTCGATTACTCTGCTCAGTAGGGAAGGTGTAGCCACTAAACTCTCCAAAGTACCCTAAGCCTGACCCTTGTAGTGTAGCCCAAACTGTCCCACAGTCTCGAGCATCTGCCACTCCCGGGAAGCCACACTAGCCAACACTCCCCATGACTTCCGGCTGAGTGCATCAGCCACCACATTTGCCTTACCGGGATGGTAATGCAAAGTGAAGTCATAGTCTTCCAGATACTCCATCCACCTGCGTTGCCTCATGTTGAGGTCCCGCTGTGTAAAGATGTACTTCAGACTTTTATGGTCCGAAAACACCTCAAACTGCTCACCGTATAGATAGTGGCGCCAAGCCTTCAAGGCAAAGACAATGGTCGCCAACTCCATGTCCTATGTGGGATAATTCTGCTCGTGGTTCTTTAACTGCCGAGAACCATAAGCCACTACCCTCTCGGTCTGCATCAAAACGCATCCAAGTCCGTCCTTTGAGGCATCACAATACACTGTGTACCTCTGTCCCCTTTCTGGGACTATCAAGATAGGAGTTGAAGTAAGTCTCCTCTTCAACTCCTGGAATGCCTTCTCACACGAGTCATCCCACTCAAACTTGACCTCATTTCGGGTCAATCTCGTCATAGGTGCAGCTAATCGGGAGAAGTCCTCAATGAACCTCATGTAATACCCTGCCAATCCCAAGAAACTGCGTATCTCGAAGACTGACTTCGGTCTCTCCCAACTCATAATTGCCTCAACCTTCTCCGGGTCCACGGATACACCCGAAGCCGACACCAAATGCCCTAAGAATTTCACCTCAGTAAGCCAAAATTCACACTTACTGAATTTGGCATACAACTGATGGTCTCTCAAGGCCTAGAGAACAATCCTCAAGTAACCCTCATGCTCCTCCTCAGACTTGGAGTAGATCAAGATGTCGTCAACAAAGACCACAACGAACTGATCTAGGTAGGGTTGGAACACCCTACGCATAAGATCCATGAATGCCGCTGGAGCATTAGTCAATCCGAATGGCATCACTGTGAACTCAAAATGTCCATATCGCGTCCTAAACGCCGTCTTAGGGATATCCGTTTCCCGAACCCTCAACTGATGGTAACAGGTGCAGAGATCTATCTTGGAGTAGACCCACGGGCCTCTCAGCTGATCAAACAAATCATCAATCCTCGGCAAAGGGAACCTATTCTTGATAGTAACCCTATTTAACTGCCGGTAATCTATGCATAGTCTAAGGGTCTTGTCCTTCTTCTTGGCAAACAACACCGGAGCGCCCCAAGGTGAGGTGTTCGACCTAATAAAGCCCATGTCCAACAATTCCTGTAATTGAACTTTGAGTTCTTGCAACTCAGCAGGCGCCATTCTATGCGGAGTCATAGAAATATGAGATGTACCAGGGTGTAACTCAATGGTAAAGTCTACATCCCTATGTGGAGGCAATCCCGGTAGCTTATCCGAAAAAACATCCTCATATTCACAAATCACCCGAGGTAGACCCAACTCCTGTCTCGCCTCGTCCTCCAGGGTAAGGCTTGCTAGCCAACCCATCAACTGTCCGTGCCATCTAGAGTCGTACACGGCTTGGGGAAAAGCATTGTGCTTATCCCCCTGAAACATAAAACAAATATCGTCTGGTGTGTAGGCAGTAACCCTCTTAAGATCACAATCAATGACGACTCGGTGTGTCGTCAACCAGTCCATCCCAAGGATGACATCAAACTCCGACATGTCCATGACCCTAAGGTCCACGGTGAGTAGAATCTCCGAGATCTCTAACTCACAACCCCGACATATCTGATCAACGCTCACCCTAGCTCCTAGGGGAGAACTCACATGCAGTGGCTCTTCCAAGGTTTCAACTTCTAAGCCCAAGCCTTTCACACATGATGCAGTAATAAAGGAATGAGATGCACCAGAGTCAAATAATACCCTTGTCCATAAGCGAGAGAGTAGAAATGTACCCTGAATGACCGACTGATCAACTGGCTTAGTCTGAGGTGTGATGACGTAGACACGCCCCTGGGTCCCTGAAGTCTCGACTTGAAAGCCTTGTCCTCGACCTCGACCTATACCCTGGCCCATCTGGCCTGATTGTGAAGTAATAGGGGCCTGTGCAGCACCCTGGGACTGGTACTGGCTCCCCTGACCCATGGTGTGGTAGGGAGGAACAAACTGAGTCTGTGAACGTCCCACTGATGACTGGGACTGGGGTGTCCCATAACTCTGGGATCCCTGCCTCTAAGGGCAATCCCGTTTCATATGTCTAGGCTGGTGGCAATAGAAACATGTTCTCTGCCCTGACCGGCTAGGAGCCCTGAAGTGTCTCCCACCTTAGGATGATTGACCCTGGCCTTGGCCTTGATAGTCGTGGCCCTGTCCCTGAAACCCTTGCGGAGTAGAAGTCCTCTGCTTCTTCCCCGAGCTAGAAGAAAAAGGTTGGTTCTCCTTCCTCTTATCTTTAACACCGGCCTCCCGGATGTTCCGTGCATCGTCCACCTCCCTCTCAATGGCCATAGCAGTCTCGACCATCAAGTCCAAGTCTTACAGGAGAAAACCTACAATTTTTCCCCGGATGGACAATTTTAGGCCATCCTCAAACTTCCTCACTTTGGCCATGTCTGTGGCCACATACTCATCGAAAAAACGGGCTAATTCAGTGAACTTAGCCACGTATTCAAGCACCGTCATCGTCCCTTGCTTCAGGTCTAGGAACTCCCGAGCTTTTGCATGTCGGGCAGACGCCGCGAAGTATTTGCCCATGAAGAGCTCACGGAACTCTTCCCAAGTCGTTGCCTCCAAGTCCCTTGAGGCTTTGACCCAATCCCACCACACTTGGGATTCGCCCTCTAGCTGGAATGTAGCTAGCTTTATCCTAGTGGCATCGGAGGTGATCTCCATAGCCTCCAAGATCTTGCCGACTTGTCGGAACCAATGATCAGCTACCATCGGGTCCCCTCCTCCCATGAAGGTTGGAGGATGGTGTGCCTTGAACCTCTGGAGGTTACTTGGTCCTCCTTGGCTCACAGTTGCACTAGCCTGTGCAATGGTGGCAGCCGCAGCACTCGCATGTGCAATGGTAGCAGTCGCAGTACCAATAGCCTCTACGAAGGCTTGTTGGTCAAAGGCCGGTGGTGGTTGGTTGTTGTTCCGCCCACCGCCTCGGCGTCCTCTTCCTCGATTAGCCATCTACATATGTCAAATTGCAATAGAGTCTTACATAGTATCCAAAAAATGGGGATCAAGTTTAAACTTTGAGATTTCTCTCCTTGTCTAACTAGTAGCACATGTGCCAACCACTAACAGACATCAACATCCCGAACCATCCTGTTCATTCTTTTTCCGAACCCCCAAGGTTAAGTTTTCTAACCCTAGTGTTCCTCTTTTTCTATATACATTTTATCATGTATATAATTCACATAACACATAGCACATAATCATGTAGCATATTAGAGCACAAAACATGAAATGCACAATGAATGCAATAGTCTAGACCCATGCCCATCAAGCCCTAGGTAATCGTATACCTAAGCTCTGATAGCAAGCTGTGACACCCCAAAATCCGGGGGTCCGTTGATCACCCATCAACCCGCGGAATGCCTGTGGATATCGTGTAACTCGATATCACACCGTTGTGTCCCATTTACCGGGATCCATAATTTAACAAAATCGGACAGAGTCTCCTTTGTACGGGGAGCTCTACCCAAAACCCAACCTGTACAATATACAATAACATGACCCATCTGAGGCCCAATATAACACAATGACCGCACCGGGTCCATTTATGAGTAAAAATTGATCACACCAGGTCCATTTATCCATACTCATATAAAAACATGCAAGGTTATATTAAAAACGGTCCATATGAGTTCAATTACAACTCTCTTACATAAAATTACATGTCAAAACTAGTTTACTCAAAAAGTTTTACAAAAGGAGTTATAAAAGCCACAAGTCGGCTTTCTTCACCCTTGCGGCTCCGAATGAGAGCCGTCCACCGGCGTATATGCCGCACCTAAAATGTTTTCCCGTATAGGGTGAGCCACACTCAGTAGAGTAATTCCTACAGAGGCTACTCCCCACCTAAGTGCACATACAATGTTCACATTCAACAATTCATATTCACATCAACATTCCAAGTAAGAATATGCAATTCTATGTTGAAATTCTACATGCCATACTATGAAATGAGATGAAACTCACTCGTGCATCATAACCCGAGTCTTCACCAACTACCACCACACAATGCAATGCCAATGTGTAATAAAATCCGTCATTGATGAATTACATCCAATGATCACTTTAAGATAAAAGTCATGTGTTTATAAACCAAAACTTGTTGGATGTTACACCCCGAATGATCATTTCATAAACAAAACCATGTGTCTTTATGAGTAGCGAATTTTGGAATCACACAGCCAGCTCCGCAAGCCAATCTTCACTTTTTGGACTTTCACCGACGGAGTGTATGAACCAGTAAGCGGGTTTTTCACCCGAGGGAGTGTCTAGCCCTTCTTGCTATACCCGACACAAGTTTTTCTATGTCATGCGACCGTGCGACTCTGTTGAACCTTGGTCCAACGGTATCGAGCCCACTTATCAATCACCAAATGTGGTGTTTGCTTTCAACCATGCACTCACACCCATGGAATGTGATATCCCCGTGCATATGCAATGTAATGTACCATTGCATGTCAATGTCATGTCTCATATGTAGTGAATGTCACATGGACAACTTAAATCACACATTTCATCATGTATCATGGACAATCATATCTTATGCATATAACCTCAAAAAAAAAACTCATCCCAATGTCAATATATTAATACACATATATCAACATTTTATCTAACAACAAAAACCAAGCATGTCATTACATAATCAAGCAATAACACTCTTAATCCTTAAGGTCTAATGTAAACATCTAATATGCCCACAAAACAGTCCACATAATAACCCCTAAACAAGCCATATAACGGCCCCGAAACAAGCCATATAACAGCCCCAAAACAAGCCATAAAATAGCCCCTAAACAAGCCATAAAATAGCCCCTAAACAAGTCATAAAACAGCCCACAATTTCAACCCAAAACAGTCCCTAAAATAGTCCACAATTTTAACCAAAAACAGTCTCTAAAACAGTCCACAATTTTAACCCAAAATAGCCACAATTTCAACCCCTTAACAACCCACAATTTCAACCCCTTAACAGCCCCTAAACAGGCCCAAAACAGTCCCTAAAACAGCCACATAACAGCCCCTTAAATTAGCCCAAAAGGTAGGAATAAAATCAAAGTAGGATGGACCCTACCTCTTGGAGCGTAGTAGAAATGGTAGGAAGCCTCAAGAACACCTGCTAAGCCCAAAACCTTTGATTTTCCCAAAGTATTCTCTTGGATTTTCGGTGAAATCACTCGTTCTTGGTCTGGTTACGTAGCCCTTGTCGCGGTGATTGACTTTAACTCTTGGTCCGAGTCGATCCGAGCGACGGAACTTCGAAGATCTTGGATTGAAGCTTGACGAACTATTTTGTTTTGTTCTCTTTTCTCTCTCTCTTCCTTTGGCCGGCCAAGGGGGGTTGAATAATGAGATATTTTTCTAAAAATATCAGATTTAGGTCGATATTTATAGTCGCAAATGTGTGGTCCACATTGCACCGCATATTTCCTACGTCCGAGTCCGTTTTTCGTCTCGAAACGATTCATTACATCCCAGTTTAAGTTCAAATTAATTTTATCCAAACTTTAATCCAATTCTAAGGAAATTTTATAAAACTCGTTTTTGGGGACCTCCACGAGGTCATTCGCCATCCAGCCACCTCAAACCACGTGCAAAAATTTGACTATTTCGGAATTTGACGAAATTCGACAGGTTAACTAATTTCCGCGATACGAGTCCAACAGCGTAGTCCGTTGTGTCATCCAAACTCTAGAAACATGGGTATTTTAAATACGGATTATAATGGCAAATTACCGTTTTGCCCTTTTTCAGAAAAAGTTCAAATTTATCCGGGTTTTACAACATCCCTCATCTGTGTGCGACTCCATGGAAATCATCTGAGGAACTGATTCAACCGAAAAATTCATCATCTCTACCTCTATAGATGGAGGAGGTGACGCGTGAAACCTAATCTCTCCAAACAAGTGGACCCATCACATTCTCAGGTACCCTGTCAGACCCGAGGTCGTGCATTGTGTGCACATCTCTGACATTACTAGACTCTGCAAATACTCCACGTGGCAGTATAAGAATGGGGTCGAATGTAACTACCTCGGAGGAAAACTTTTCAGCCATTGTTGTGCCAGCCATCCCTCGAAACCCTAATTCATCCCACTTAGGAAATACACAAATGAGGCTTTAACTAAGCCCACCGCCAAGCCCAGTAAGAAAATACAATCACTCAATTCCCAACCCAAGCATAGACTGCATGTTAGCCCATCACACCATCCCACTAAGCCCAATAAGAAAGGACAACTTTTACCCAAGCATAGACTACACCCCATACTAGTACAAAAACCTACCAAACCCAATAGCCCAAATAAAAGCACATGCCATACCCTCACTTAAAACACTCGTTCACGGACCAACTCAGTTCATTGCACAATCTCCTTGTCTCCCCCATATACCATTTGAAACGCCAATTGCGGCACTGACTCAACCCACTATTGATTCGCATACCTAGCTCATCCATTAGACCATTCACCTACCTAGCCAATGTGGTACAATTGCTTACCCTTCCACTTCTTCAAAACATCCTCATATCCATCTCAAGGATAAGAACAACCAACCACTCATAACTCAGACTAGGGATAACAAACCTTCATCGATTTGCAATAATTTCCCATACCCTAACCCAACCCTCGCAATCATCATCCCTCACCACAGTTGCACCACCCACAATTGAAAAACCCTCGTCTCTTATCGCTAACTCATCTTTTCACAACCAGCTCCCAGAAAACATCATTCAACCACCCATAACACAGATTAGATATAAAAATTTCCATCCATCTGCAGGGACTACTCATACCCCAACCCAATTTTTACAGTCCTCATTTTCAACCACGGATGTTCCATTCAACCCCGAAAACCCTTCGAATCTCATCATTACCTCACCTCTCCACAATCGGCATCCAAATCACATCACCATCCCTCCAAATTTACTAAACATCATTGATGAGTTGCTTGCTTTAGTTGTTAATAGACTGTCCCTGAAACGTAGTTGGTTTGAAGATCTAGAAGTGAGAAGACATTCTAAAGTATGTAGGCAAGAAGATGGATCACTCATTATTCTCCCTCATTCAAGAACTGTGAGCCATCAAGAGTATGAAATAAACATTTCCCCACATGCCACTATTACCATCGATCCGGATTCCTCATCCTTGCTTAGGACCCCAGAGAACGATCTGTGATTACAATCCCCTACCATCACCAAACGACATCGTTCTAGTAACCAAAGGACTTATCGAAGATTTGCAACTAGGAAAACAATCAAAGGTGTGGTTGAATGTTCAACAAATGATCTTCAAGAACTCAAGTTTGAAGTCTCAGAAGAGATGTCAATGGTTGAGGAGGCGGGCCTTACCATGCCCCCCCTTAGTCATGATTGGCTATGTTTGGAACTGTCGTGAGCTAAGGGAACTAAACCCAGATTTCATTTTCCTTTCGGAAACAAAATAGATGAAGTCAAAGCAGGTAGAATTATAATAAGTTTGGGATAATTTAGTTATGAAATACAAGCCTCAAAGGGATTGTCAAGAGGGTTATGCTTATGCTGGAGGAAGGATTTTGATGTGAAAATTGTGTTGTCTACTTCATTTATCATTTCGGCTCAGCTGCCATGTGAGCGCACTGATAAATGATGGCTTTTGAATTGTGTTTATGCCCTACTAACAGAAGGCTACAGAGCAAGTTATGGGACACTATATCTGAGATTAATGATAAATTCTAAGGTACATACTTATATATTAGAGACTTTAACAATGTGACATCCCAAAGGGAAAAGGGGGGTGGGAGGACTTAGTAACCCCATCCAATGGTGGTTTTAATGAATTCATGAATGTTTAGGATCTGATTGACCTAGGATACAAAGGCAATCCTTATACATGGTCAAACAAGAGAGAAGGCTTGGCTAACATCAAAGAAAGGCTGGACAGAGGATTGGTCAATGCTGAGTGGAGATTATTTTTTCCAAGGACCATTATTAAGCATCTCCCAGCAATTGAATCAGATCATAATCCCTTATTGCTGAACACACAAGGAGATAGAAACACCTTCCCTAAGCTATTCAAATTTGAGGTTATTTGGACAAGGGACCCAACCAGTCACCTTGTAGTGAAGAATTCCTGGAAAACAGACAAGAGAGGCTCCCTAGCATTCAGATTCTAAAGGAAAATATAAGCAACCAAAGAGTGCTTAAAGATATGGAACAAAGAAAAATTTGGGAACTGTACTCAGAGAACCAAGGAACTAAAAGCCTGAATAAATACCTTGTAGCAGCTTGATCCAACCCCGGATAACTTGTTCAAAGAAAGAATCCTAGCATCCGAGCTCGTTAAATAGCTGAAGAGAGAAGAAGACTTGTGGAGACAATGATCAAGAATCCAATGGCTCAAAGAGGGTGATGTATGTACAAAGTTCTTCCATAATTCCACAGTTATTAGAGGGCAGAGGAACTCCAATGATTGCTTAAAGACACAAGAAGGCAACTGGATCACAGAAATGAAAGACATTGGTAACCTCTTTTCATTATATTTTGAAGATCTATTTACTTCTATTTATCCTTAGTTCCCAGATGACTTAGAGTAGTCAATTACACCCATAGTTAGGCTTGATGAACACCCCCACCTTTGTTCAATTTCTACCCCAGAGGAAATCAAAACCACTTTGTTTGCTATGCCCTCACTCAAAAGCCCAGGACTTGATGGTATGTCTACTATCTTTTACAAAACCTATTGGCATGTGATAGGGAATAACCTTATTGATGTAGTAAGAAGTTTCTTTGCCCGGGGGGGGGGGGGGGGGCATATAAGGGAGTTGAATAGAACTAACATTTGCCATATCCCGAAGTCTCCCAACCCTAGTACTACCCATTACTACATGCCAATCAGTCTATGCAATGTCCCTTACAAAGTTATATCCAAAATCCTTACAAATAGAATTAGACCATACCTTGATCAGTTCATCACTACCACCCAAACAACCTTCGTACCTAGAAGAACCATTTCTGAGAACCTTGTTCTTGCCCAAGAAATAACACATCAGTTAAAAGGGAAAAAAAGGAAAAGTGGCCTTAATGATATTGAAAATCGACATTGCTAAAGCCTTTGATAGAATTGAATGGCCATTTTTGATCAAGATCTTGTATTTAGCTGGATTTCCAATGCAATTCATCCAACTAATTGAGCAATGCATTTCAACCCCAATTTTTCAGTGATGGTCAATGGTGGTCCCATTGGGAATTTTAGAAGCCAGAGGGGTCTAAGGCAAGGAGATCCCATCTCCCATTTCCTTTTTATCATATGCACTAAGGTCCTTTCAAGGTTGTTAGTAAGGGAGTCAATAACAGGGCATCTAAAAGGCATTAAAATAGCTCGAAACTATGAACCTCTCACACATCTGATGTTTGTTGATAGCCTCTTAATATTTGGTAGAGCAGATAAGAAAGAAGCTAAATCCATCTCAAAGTGCCTTTTAACTTTTGAAAAATGGTCAGGACAGCTCATCAATAGGAACAAGTCCACAATATTTTACAGCTCTAATGCAACTAGACAGACCATCAGATCAGCTAAGTCCATTCTCCAGCTGAAGAAGGGCAACAATGGAGCCAAATATCTGGGCCTCCCACTGAAAATGGAAAGATCTAAGAAACTGACCTTTCAACCAATCATTGAAAAGCTTGACAAAAAACTCCAAGGTTGGAAAACAAAGCTCATTTTTTATACTGGAAGAGCCACCTTGATTAAGTCAATTGCTATGGCTCTTCCAACCTATGCTATGCCAGTTACTCATCTTTGCAGCAACCTTAATGACAACAATTTGGATCTGGAGGAACAAAATATGTTAGAGAGGAGCTAAGGTTGACCTAATGGTGATCCTTCAAGATGTATCCAAGGCCTTTAATGAACACATGCAAGGCATAAGTCAAGAAGGGATTGTTTCCACAAAGCAATTAGCAAGGGCACATGCTCAACATGGATGGTTGAAACCACAAGAAGGAACAATTAAAATCAACATGGATGCAGCTATTGGGAAAGAAGAGGCATACATTTCAGCTATAGCTAGAAGTGCACAAGGATTAGTTATGGAGGAGGCAATGGTAAAATCAGTTAAGGAAGAAGACCCATTAATTGCAGAAGCTCTGGCAATTAGAGAAGCAACGTTATGGGCGCAAATCAAGGGGTGGAACTATGTAAATATGGAAGGAGACTCATAGACAGTGATCTTCGCATCAAAACTTCCTCATTACAGAATTCCTTGGACTATCGAAACAATTGTCAAGGATACAAAACACTTGCTGAACCAGCAATCCGGATGGAGTCTGTCGCATGTCTATTGGGAAACAAATGGAGTTGCACATGCTCTTGCAAAATGGGGATTAACTACCAAGCGTGAAGGTCCAATTCTGCCATCAGAACATCCACAAGCAGTAGCCAAGATAGTGCATCAAGAAGGAAGGAATCGGGAACAAGGAAGGGCCGGCTTATTTCCTCTAGTTAATATTATAGTATAGTTAGCTAGTAGGAGTTTTTTTACTTTCACCTCCATGTATCTCATTTTCCAACAGAAAAAAACAACTTAATAGTTGTTGTGATATGGTTTAACCTACACATCAAATCTACCGGTTAACTTTCTATTGACACAAGAGTTAATTGCTGTAAGGTGACATTTTCATAGTCAAACAATAGAATTGAATGTTGGATCCCTGAGCTAAAGAGTAGCCTTTTTCAATTGTTGTAATCAAAGTTCAGTTTAAATGTTCATTTATTAGTTCTAACCTCACACCACTAGCTGTTGTAATGCACACTACACGCACGACAATTTCACATTTTCTGCTTTGAATTCCAATAGATAACTCCTTGTGGATTCAACCTTAGACTTAACCAAGTAATATTACAACTTGACCACTTATACTTGGGCGAACGATTAAGATCAAGTCACCTCTCCTTGAAGCTCGATCTCTCTCACTCAGTCAGCCTTCGACTCAGATCGATGAACAGCTTCAGCTTCAAGCCTTCTCAACTCGATCGATCTGAGTCTCCTTTTCTGCCTTCACTTTGCTTCTGTAACAGTAAGTGTATGTGATTATGTGTAACCTCTCTTTCTCTCTCTCACGCACACACAATAGCTTAGTCCCCTTTCTCTCTCGATTGAAGATTCTCACTCTCACGATTGACGATTCTCACTCTCACCATCACTTTCACGATTGAAGATTCTCACTCTCACTGCAACTCTCTGTCACACATACATGAGCTTCTCCAATCGATCTATCTCCTTCTATATGTAAAATCTCTGCCGAATTTGGGTATTTAAGTCTTCTCTCCCTCTTTCTCTCTCAAATGTGCCTTAATCATTTCCTATTTCCCTTTATTCTGAGAAACTTAGAGTTGTACTCATGTCCTCTTGATTTTATTCAACTGATAATTCTTGATTGTGAATTGAGTATGAAGATTGAGATGATTTTATTCAATTGATAATTCATGATTGTGAATTGAGATTATGGGATTGTGAATTGATAATACTTAATTTCATTCAAAATATTGTGTATTAAGATTGTGAATTGTGAATTGATAATACTTGATTTCATTCAAATTATTGAGTATTAAGATTGTGAATTGAGATTGTGGGATTGTTATGTTTTATATTTTTTAGCCAAATTATTATGTTTTATAATATTTTTATTTTTTTTATTATATGACTGATTCGACCAGTTGACTCAACCGTTGAACTAATGAACCATTGATCTGATCCACTTACCGGTTCGATGACCGGTCCGATTCTGATAACATTGGCGCATATAACTCCCAGCCAAGGTAGTTATGCGAATAAGGTGGGACAATTAGCAAACCCCCATCCCTAATAAAATGAAATTATTAGGGTAGTTTAGTATTTTTGTAGATTTCATAGCGAACATATATCAAGACAAAAAAAAAAACCGGACATAGTTTTTAGGCCTCACCAAAAAACCCAAAGCCCAATGGGCCGCCCACGGCTCGGAAGCCCAATGGGCTAACGGGCAGCCCGACCAATACACGTGGCAGGGCTTGGGTAGCCCACTAGCCCAGCGGGTAGGGCCTGAACCGTGTTTTTTAGGGCTGGGGGCCAGGCGGACCGGCCCGTTAAGAAGCCCGTTAGCTGGCCCAATAAAATAATTAGATTATATTTCATAATTGTATTGTTTATTTGATATTTGATTTATAATTTTTATAGGTTGAGACTTGCGAATAATTGACAATTGTGTAAGTGCCAACCTAATTAGGATATACTTAATTTGTAGTTATGTTTTAGTCTCACTCACCAATCAATTTGTAATATAACATTGTAATTTTATATGAATATTTGTTAAATTCAATCAGTATGAATAATTTTTTTGTTAATTTATTTTTTCATAGCAACTTTATGTAATTAATATCTTTTTGTATTTTTTATATAAAAAATAAATTTATCGATGTCTTTTTGTATTTTTTTTTTACATAAAAAATAATTTTTTAATAAAAAATCCGTTTCAGGTCCAATGAATGGCCCATAAGGCCTGACCCGTATTTAGCCCTATTTGGCGCAATAGGCCAATCCACGGACAGGCCATGGGCCTTAAAAATTCCTAACGGGCGGGCCTGGTCCAACCCGTTAACTAGTCAAAGCCCAGAAATCCAGCCCACAGGCGGGCTATGGGTTGAAAATATCGGGCTGGGCCGGCCCGGCCCGGCATGTTGCCGAGGGCTAAATTAGCTTTTGATACTTTGTTATTTCAGGAATATTTAGCGTAAAAATGTAATATGGAGGGATCATCTGCAATTGTCCCTAAATACAGGGAGGTTTTTCTGTGTTTGGCCCTTTCCTTTCTTTACTGAACGACCAGAAGAACAGGAGAAATAAATTCTCTGTCCCCTTTGTCAGAAGACTCGGAACTTTTAAAGTCCAGTCTAAACTACCACTAATAAAGAAAGCCTTGAACTGTTTCATAAAACCTCTCCTTTTGGTGAAAAACCTTGCGCCACTATGATCAGCTGCCTCACTCCTCAACCATTTGATCTCTAGATTGTCTTCCCCAAGCCCTCCTCTCCCTCCCTCCCTCCCTCTCTGACACTTCCACACGTATATATGCTATGTATATTTACAAATACCCAAATGGTTGCAGTTTTTAGGGTTAGTGGAATTGTGAAATGATGGAATTGAAGCTGAAGCTGATCAATCCCCAAATTCTTTGGGTTTTAATTGCTTGCAGCCTTGTGCTTGAGCTACATGCTTCCAACACGGTGAGTTTAAAACAAGACAACTTAATGTGAATGCTTCCAATTTAATATTGGATTTGATCTGATATTCAGTGCTTTGATTTTGTTTATTTGTTCCCAGGTCTTTAATGATTCGCTTGCGTCTTCTCAGACAGAGAACCATACAAAAGGTGAGCCATACTAAATAAGTTGAACTATTTGCTCCATATAAGTTTTGATTTTAATTTTAATTTTTAAATTTGTTTTTCTATGCTAGGTATTTGAGAAATTGTATACATTGAAAAAAGTAGATGATTTGTTGGCACTGTTTTCATCCAGATTAGTTCCTAATAATGATGTGCATTTTTTTTTGGGTACCAGCTAAAACGCCAGAAATAGATCAACTTCTTAAATAACTAGAAATAGAAGTATGTCTGCATCTTCAAAAACAAATACTTGGGTCAAGTAGAAATATTGAGATTGACACTGGGGTTGAGAGACCAACCTGATGTCGCGTGACGTCTAAAAGGCTGGTAGTGAAAAGAAGTTAGAGATGAGTAAATTCATTGCAGCCTCTCACTTTAATTTTTATTGTGGTAACAAAATTATTTTGCATTTTTACTCTAAAAAAAGAATAATTCATTGGAGAAAATAGGATACATAACATTGCATTCTGAAGTGGCCATCTCAAGCAGGTCCTTAATATGTGAGTGTATGTAGTCGGAATTCTGCATTACAATTTCAATTACAAGGCTGCAAGAATCACTCATTTTGTATAATGGTCTCTTTCACTTTTTTTTTTGTTACAGTATTGATGCTCGTCTTTGCTTTCATTTTATGTGTTTTTGGAAAACAACTGGCGGAAAGCCATTTGTTTCTAGAAAATAATTGGAAAAACTTGGAATTAAGTAATAAGACCTATTAACTCGAGCAATGCTTAGAACAAAAATCTTCTTTAAGGGAAAAATGTAGTTACTTTTCTTAAAAACTTTTAGTTACATCATGAACATGGACAACATGGTTCGCAGAAAAATATTTGTGTTGAACCCGGGGGATTGAGAGAGAATGCCAACAAACACGATGAATAGTATGTGTGGTTAGTGAGAAGGGCTAAATGACTTTGAGTTTGCCCGCGTCAGAGATAGATAACAGGTGGACCAGCTCGAGGGCCAACTATGTGTCAAAATGGAAGTAGTCCAAGATTCGCTACAAGCGGGCCTAGCCAGGTCCCGAAAGCAGAACCTTGACATTTCATTTGCAGTATTGTACCATTCCAATTCGTAGGATCTTAACATCTAAAGTTGTTGGATTGTTTCATTCGCTGGTCGTTCTATGGGAGCATCATACCACAACTATTATGTACTCCCTCTAAATAGAACTACCGAATCGTTCGTTTTTTTTTTTGGCGATAGTTTGAGCTGTAATCAAGCTTTCTGCCGACTTGAGCGTAATAAATCATAACGAATCACCCCCGGAAGAATGCGAGCATTACTATATCGTAAGTTATGTTAGCAGTACAGGACATGTTGACGACTCAGACTGAAATCCTCCTAAGATATCAGTTGTTCAATTGGTCGTTGCTATTACAGCTTGTTATTGTATTCATATGTACCCATATATATCCAGATCTGACTGTTACTATACTGATACTGACTCATCAATTCTAGGAAGTCCTCATAATCCCACAGAGAATATAAGGAATTTAGATGTTCCATTTGACACAGAGGGAAAGCCAACCTAGGGAGGTGACACAGACCTCTCAACGCGGTGGGAGGACTAAAAGAAAGCAGCAATAGACGTGCGGTTGAAATCTTCTCTATGAATGAAAAATGAAGAATAACCAAAAAGAAATGTTACAAGAAGATCTACTACTTCAACAGTTCTATAATAAGGAAGAAAAAATGATTGACAAAGGTAAGCGAGTCCACCCGGAACTGAGAAACTCGTAATCAGAAAGTCAGTCGGTGAAAACGAATTTAGAAGATTGGCGATAAAGAGAAGTTATTCAAATGCAAGAAAAAAAAGAGTAGAATTGGAAGTCAAGTAAGAAGGAAGGAGGCTAGTCCTCGAAAATGCTCCGCGCGTAGGTTCGTTTGTCATTGGGGCTTACAATTCACTTTCTGACTCATTCCTTCGATCGAGGCTTCTTCGGCCGGTGATTAATCTATCACTCAATTACAGGCCGCTTTGAACGCCTAGAGCAAAAAGTTGCTTTACTAAGTAAAGAAATATAAATTAGGCGCGTTAGCGCTTTCGTTTTCAATAAGGGGCGGAGCTTGAAGAAGCGAAGCGAGCCTAGAGTAGCAGCCTCTTACTTTTTTTTTTCAGGACCCTTTGATATTCTATTAGTCAAGCGCTAGCTCCCCTATAGGGTAAGGCCATTCTGCTATCAATGAAACCGTATTCGTAATAAGATATTAACTACGATTAAAAAGGTCTTATCAATAAAATTTTTATTGATCTGCGATCTAGGCATAGGTAGCAATCCATTCTATAATTCTTCTCATTACTTCTCATGAGAAAGTGATCCCACAAAGAAAAAATTGTACAGTATGAAATAACATAAAAACCAATAAAAAAAAAGATATGGACCTTATATTCAATCAAATTCTTCATTTTTGACAGGAATCGATAAGAAATAAGAAAGATTGAAACCCGATTGGATTTCATCCTAATGTAATAGTATATTGTAGTATACTAATGAAAGTAGTATACCTTCCAAATTCTTTTTGAAACGTATATTGATTAAACTAATAGATGCTGGGTGAGGGCTTAAAGACCCTATTCACTTAGCGTTTTTGGACGCAACTTTCTACCGCTATCATCTTTTGCATGAGAATCATACTGAAAGCCCTCTTCCATTCATGTAGTTGGTTGTCGTTGGGTCTATAAGATGTTGGATCCTTCCTATAGTGCAATTGAGCGTTTTAAGTTAAGGTGAGCCTTCTTGCTAAAGGGTTTACGCAGCAAGAAGGTGTCGATTTTGATGAGACCTGGCGGGAAGTTGTGAAACCTATACTTTTCTTAAAAAAATTTAGTTACATAATGAACATGAACAACATGGTTGGCATAAAAATATTTTGGTTACTTTGTCCAGTTGAGTAAATTTTTTTTGTTTTTTTTTTTTTTTTTTGTAATTGGTACTCAAGCCAAAGGGGTTATATTTCTATAAATTATGTAAAATATAATTTGACGTATATAATAATGTATACTAAGTGAATAACTATTTAGCACCACTAAAGTTAATTAAATGCCAATGATATTATTACCATCTAAAGATTTAGTTTTAATATCTCCAAAGAAAAGTTATTAGGGATTAAGGGCATTTTATTCCCTTTTTTTGGTTTTTTTTTTTTTTTGGGGGGGGGGGGGGGGAGAGATATGTCCAAGAGTGTTTTTCATCTCCATATACTTTTGTGTAGTACTAAGATGAATCATGGCTATTTTTTACCCTGGGTTGTGTGTGGGTACATGATTTGCTAGTTAGTGTTAGCATAAACTCAGGCGTGACATAGCATAGTTAAGTGCAAACCTGCACAAAATTGCTGATAAATGTCTTTTGCATACATTTATTTTATGTCTGGAAGCGAAAAAACATTATGTTTTGTTTGCATTGTTGTAATTTTGGTTGGGAACATGAATCTCATTTCTAAAACCTTAGATTACCATGCTTGGATAATTAACTAATTGGTGATCCAAGGAATAGGATTACTGAAGCAATTAAATTCCTAGTGAAGATGGATATCCTAAATCCACCATCAATGGTGGTAATCTCAAGCCTGTTTGATTGGATATTCTAAACAAAAAGAATGAACTATTAGAATTAAGGTACTTTCCAACATCAAGTTCCTTCCATAAATCAAAGAGCTATTTTCACTATCTTTCTTTAATTACTGAGCAAGATTAATTTTTATCTATATTCGGTTGTAAGATGTGCTTATTGATTGATAGGATAGGCCTTTGGAGGTCCTCTAGTTAGCTTCTTCAATAAATTTTTTTTTTTTGGGTCAGTTTCAATAAGTTTAAAAAGAAGTTTTCTTACCTTAGGTTTGTTGGGGAATGAGATAGCGGAGACAATCTCCTAAGCCACAAGAGAGAAGGATAGGGGAATACTGTGGATCCCACCAAATCATTAAATCGGGCGGCTGCGCGCTCTTTGATCAGTGATTCACTGGCCACTAGATGCAGGGATCCCACCTTATTCTCAAACCTGGTGGCTCGGTTGATTGACACTCCTGTTAGTGTTTTCAAAAGCGAGTCCAGGCAAGAAGCAAAGCGATCCTTGGTCACCTTGGATAGTCTAGGCGGAGCAAAGATAGGTGAAACGAGAAAAAAACGACCGAGGTGAGCGATTGTCGCTTAAGCGCAAGACAAGGCAGGTGAGCCCTTTAGAGAAGTCTTTTAAGTTGCTTTATTTGTTTATTATGAACCATTGGATTGGAGCAATTGGAGTAAAATTTTGATATGCCCATACACCTGATTGCCCCTTATCCCAGTATATCTAACAACTAAACCCTAAATGGCCTAAACAATGACAAAAAACACATTTGAAGAGGCTGTGGAGTCTGGAGAGTCGCGATTGCTTCTTTTTCTTCTTCTGCTTCTTCGACTTCGACAGAACACAGCCCAGATCTGCTGTTGCTTCTGTTTTCTTGGAAAGAAGTCCCGACTAGTATGTTATTCTTTTCTCTCCTTATTCTCTATTTCTCTTATTCTTCTTCTTCTTCTTCTGCTATTTCTGCTTTTGTTTTTTTTTTTTGGTTGTGATTTCATGTTTCTGTTTTTATTTTTGCTGGAACTCTGGCTTTGTTGGAACTCTGATTCTAGGATTCTGTGTTTCTATTTATGATTTTGATTTTGCTGGAATTTTGTTTCTCTTACTTATTTATCACTTATCGAAAAAATGCTTACTGATTCTGATTCTGATTCTGCTTCTTCTGGTTCTAGTTTTGCTTTTGCTTTTGCTCCTGTTTTTTTTTGGCTAGGATTCTATGTTTTTGTTTTTATTTTTGCTGAAACTCTGATTTTACTAGAACTCTGATTCTGGGATTCTGTGTTTCTGTTTCTCATTTTGCTTCTATTGGGACTCTAATTTTGCTGAAACTCTGATTTTGCTTATGTTTATGAATTTGCTTCTTCTGTTTCTGCTTCTGATTTATAAAATTCTTATTGTTTATTTGTGTAGAGGATCATTGAATTTCATTACTTAGTTGTTTGATTAATATTTAGTATTTGTAAAGTTAGAACTTGGATATTTAGAGGTAATTAAACTAAAATATCTACCCTTTTTTTTTTTACTATTCGCATCGCTTCACTTCGCCTCTCGCTGCTCACCTAGTCCTCAGAAAACTTGTTTCATTATGTTCGCTTTACGCCTTAAATAACACTCCTCCTATAGGCTCATCTTGCATACAAATTCTGGGGTCCCAGGTCTTGCATCCAACAAGAACATTTATTCGCTTAACTTAAATGTTTTCCTATATTTTGTGTATAAGCTAAAATGGGAATAAAATAATCACGTTACATTTTTTAAATAATTGTATGGAAACAATAATGCTTTCTTGCATATCATTTCAAATCAGTGCGGACTGAAACACAAAAAAATATTAAATTGATATTAAATCCTCTATAAGGTTACTGAGGGCAACCAAACATGGAATACAAGATTATTATGGTATGGTGTGTTGGGAATGAGATACCCATCCCAACTAGGGTCGTTGTCATCCAAACAGGGCATATAATTTTGTCCTTGAAGATTTATCCTATGTTGGAGTGGGGCCAACTTGTATGACTTATTTACCCGCAAAAAAACTTATATGACTCATCTAGTTGCCTTTTTTTTTTCCAGAGTTCATTTGTGGAAATATTTTAGTCTAATTCTCATCAACAAAGATTTATAAGAAGTCATTTATTCCCTTATGGATTACTTTTATAGTTCGTCTAATTATGTCGGATTGTTGCATTTTTTTTTTTTTTGGTTACAGCAGCATGCCCTTCTGGTTGGCTAATCAGTTCAAGTAAAAAAAAGTGCTTTGGATACATAGCAAGCTCTCAGGCATGGGATGAGTCAGAGACCCAGTGTGAACGTTATCGTGGACACCTGGCAGCATTAACATCATTTGAAGAACGAGATATTGTTGTAAAGCTATGTGGTGAAACTGCTAATAATGGATGCTGGGTTGGAGGGAGAGCCATCAACTCTACAGTTGGTGTGGGCTGGAAATGGTCTGACAGAACATATTGGAACGAAACTATCACACCTGGGATACCTTTACACTCCACCTGCTCCAATGTGTCATGCCACAACAATAATTCAGTTGATTTATGTGCATTGGTGACTAATGAAACTGCACCACTCATGGCTGAGAGATGCAATCTGTCTCATGCTTTCATATGCATGCAGGACATAGGTTTGTGATTTCCTTTTATGTCACTTCCAGTTTGCTGTACGTCTTGATTTATGTTACTGTACATGTGCTTTCATAAATCTTTATACTGTTCTATTTTCCATTTATTAAATCATGAGGTGTAGTTTTATATAATTGTTCATGGTGATATTCACTGTCAGTTTTTTGCAAATAATTATTTGCTCAATGTAATTTATTTCATCAATTTGAGAAAATGTTTTTTCCTCCTTTTCTTTCAGAGAACAAATGCGACCATATGCATTGCCACAGGGAATATCTTATTATCCTTGCTGTTGTGAGTGGGTTGATTCTCTGCACTACCTTAGCAGTCGTGATTTGGCTCCTTGTTTACAGGCAGAGCAAGAGACGCCGAAGATCTCGCAAACTATCAAATCCAGCTGCATCAGCATTGGTTCCCCCTTCATGGAAAGTCTTCACTCGTGAGGAGCTGAAATCAATTACAAAAAATTTCAGTGAAGGAAACCGTCTTCTTGGGGATGCCAAAACAGGTGGTACATATAGTGGGCTTCTTTCTGATGGATCAAGGGTTGCAGTTAAAAGGTTGAAGAGGTCCAGTTTTCAGAGGAAGAAGGAGTTTTATTCTGAGATTGGAAGGGTAGCAAGACTTCGTCATCCAAATTTGGTGGCTGTTAAAGGATGTTGCTATGATCACGGTGATCGATATATTGTGTATGAGTTTATATTGAATGGACCTTTGGATAGATGGCTCCACCATATTCCGAGGGGTGGTAGGAGTTTGGATTGGGCCATGCGACTGAAAGTCGCCACAACTCTAGCTCAAGGAATTGCGTAAGTTGGATCCTGAGAATGTTTCTTCTTTAGTAAAAACACCCTTTGCAGTTATACTTCATCATCCATATATGTTTCTACTTTGTGAAGCTATAATTTTTTAGTGAAAAAGTTCTTAGAATTTGAACCTATTTTCCTACCATGGTGCTGAAACTTTGATCAAAAGAAAGGAGAACAAGAGAATATTATTACGGCATAATTAGGTTGTGTAACAATGTTAATATAAGATACACAATAGATACCGTTATGTAGTAGGTCAACAAAAATAAAGTAAACGATTAAACTGTCCTTAACGCTAAATATGCAATATGCTAGCATCTGAGTAGGCCTTGAGTTTTAGAGAGGAGGAGGAAAGAAATAATATACTTTGATGTAGTGTATCCCGAAGATACCGAAGAATGCGGAGGATAGCAACCCAGTAAGTAGTGGTAGGTGAGGCAACAAATTGACTCCCAACATGAACCGCATAAGAGATATGTGGGCGAGTAACGATAAGATATGCCAAATTTCCAACAATAGTGTGATATAGGGTAGGTTCGGGAAAGAGAATACCATTAGCGGAAGAATAACGAATATTGTGTTCCAATGGTGTCTCAACTGTTCGATTATTTGATAAGCGAGCTTGCTAAATATTATCCGATGCATATTTAGACTGAGAGAGGAGATAATCTTTGAGAGAGGAAGTGACCTTAATTTTCAAGAAATATTGAAATTAACTCAAATCTTTCATCTCAAAATGATCTTACGTTTCAAGAGCTATATTCCAGAAGTGTCATTATCTGTAATAATCATATTGTTAACATTAAGTAAGAGAACAATAAGACCAGACACAGTGGACCGCAAAAAGAGAGCATAATCATATCACTGACACGAAAACATAAATCATATATGACTGACAAAAACTTGGCAAACCATGCCTTGGCTTGAGACTATATAATGCTTTGTGAAGTCTACATACTAGACTGGGACTATGAGCCAATTTGGGAGGATTCATGAAAACCTGTTCAGATAAATCACCATGAAGAAAGACATTTTCCACATCTATATAAGACAAGCTCCATTGATGAATGTCAACAACTGTAATCACAGTGCGGACAATGATCATCTTAGCAATTAGAGCAAAAATCTTGTTATAGTTGATGGCATACTCTTGAGCAAATTCCTAGGCTACTAAGAGAGCCTTACAACGTTTCACAGCACCATCAAATGGTTTTTATTTTCTAAACCCACTTGCAAGCTATGGTGCATTTGTAAGAGGGTAAAGATACTAACTCCTAAGCTCGGGTCTTATGTAAGACAGATAGCTTCTCATCCATAGCCTATTGCCAAAGGGGATCAAAGTATAGCCTTCTTATAGAAAGTGGATTCAGACAGAGAACTTGGTTGCGTGACAAGAGGCACGGGGGAAGGCAACGCATTTATGGAAGAGACAACAAGGTATCCATAATAGGAGGACGAGTAACAGTCAAATCAGAAGAGGAGGAAAAGGATGGTAGGTTAGAAATAATCATATCACTTCAGTTGGAAATGGATAGATATAAATGAGATCCGAATTATATAGAGACGAAGAACTAGCAGATGAAATCGAAAAGAAAAGAATATGTTCCTGTTAAGAGATGTCTATGAGGGGTATTTATGTACTTTGAGTCTGTTTATTATAAATATATGAGGCTAAGGGAGATAATCTAACTCTTATTAGCTCTCACTATTGTCATAAGCGTATTCTATCTCTCTATTTTCTCCTCCCTCTTTCATAATTTAAGTTGGTATCAGAGCTCGATCTGTAAGTTGATATTTTTTTCTTCATCTTCTTGTTTTTCAGTGATGCAAGTCTACTTTCCTCCACTCATAGGTTTTTTTTCCTTTTTTGCTATTCTCTAAAAAAAAATACCAATATGAACTATTAAGGTTCCTCTATTCCTAGAAAAATTTCCAAATTTTTTGGAGTTCATTCAATGTATTTTTCTATTTTTTTAAAATTTTTGCCTATTTTTTCAAAATAATTGATTATGGCTTGTTTGAGCAATCTGATGGCTGGAATAGCTCCCTTGGGGTCGTATTTATTGGATGCTGTCTCTTTATCTTCATTGCCGTTTGGTCAGGCTCTGCATGTGGATACTGCATGTTCTATTCCTCTCTTGCTTTAGTGGCACCGCCATTTAAGACATCCTTCTTTTGGTGTTCTGGAGAAACTTTTTCCTACTTTAACCAAATCATGTCGTAGAAGTAGTTTTGTTTGTGATGCTTGCGAGTTTGCAAATCATAAACGTTCATGTTATCCTTCAACTAGTAAAAGAAGCGATTTTCCTTTTTTGCTTATTCATTATGATGTGTGGGGTCCCTCTTAGGTTATTTCTCATTGATTTGTTACATTCATAGATTGTTATTTTCGTGTCACTTGGGTGTATTTACTTCGAACCAAGAGTGACATCTTTTCTTGCTTTAAAGCTTTTCATACGATGGTGACTAACCCGTTTGATACCACCATTAAAAACCTTAGGAGTGATAATAGAACCGAATACATTGATAGTGAATTTCGAGCATATCTTTAAGAGCATGATATACTTTATGAAACGAGTTGTGTAGGCACTCCTAAATAGAATGGAGTTGTTGAGCGCAAAAAACGTTATCTTCTTAAAACTACCGGTGGTCTTATGTTCACTATGAATGTTCCCATAATTTTATTTTGGGGGGATGTTGTTCTTTTTGCTACATATCTTATTAATCGCATGCCCACTAGTGTTCTTCAGTTTAAGGTTCATCTTAAACTTCTTTCTAAGTCTCTCTTTTTTTCCTCTCTTTCTCCCAAGGTATTTGTGTGTGCTTATTTTGTTCAAGTCTCTCCTCATTCTCAAGGCAAACTTGATCCAGGGCTGTGTGATTTGTATTTGTTGGATACTCTCCTACTCAGAAGGGTTATAGATGTTATAATCCTCAGTCTCACAAGGTGAGATTGAACCTTGGTTTGTCTCAGTCCTCCTTTCAGGGGGAGATTGGTAATGATGAAAGAGAGATTACTACATGATCCACGAGAGGAGCTCTCATTTTTTCTCCTTTGTTCAGAGAGATTGTTTGTAGTGAGGGAAAAGAAGACAAGTGTACTGAAGAAGAATATAATACTGGTGGACTGTTGGATAGACCTGATCTTAAGATCTATTCTCGGCGCCTAACAATGCAGACCGCCCATGTGCCACCAAGCCCCCAACTCCAGTTTCAGATTCTCAAGCAAAAGCTTCAAAAGATAAGTCTTCATCTCCTGTTGTTATAGAGGTTGATGATTCTTCTCTTCCTATTGCTCTTAGAAAGGGTGTAAGATCTTGCACTCAACACCCCATTTCTGACTTTGTTTCTTATAACTCTTTGTCTTCTTCGTATCCTGCCTTTGTTTCATCTTGTTTTCTGTGTCTGTTCCACAAGGTTGGGAGAAAGCTCTTATAGCTCCTAAGTGGAAAGAAACTATGATAAAGGACATTAAAGCTCTAAGCAAGAACGACACTTAGGAATTAACTTCACTTCCATTAGTAAATGGGTCTTTACTGTTAAATAGAAAGCAGATGGAGCAGTTGAAAGATATAAAGTAAGATTGGTTGCCAAGGTTTTACTTAGATTTATGGCATTGATTATTAGGAGACCTTTGCCCTCATTGCAAAGATGAATTCTATTCGCACTCTTGTTTCTTGTGTTGCTAATCTGGGTTAGCCCTTACAACAACTAGATGTGAAGAATGCATTATTTCTTAGGGACTTGGAGGAAGAGGTTTATATGGACATTCCACCAGGGTTTTCTTCTCATTCTAATGTTAGAAAAGTTTGTAGGTTGAGGAAAGCACTATATGGCTTGAAACAGTCTCCTAGAGCTAGGTTTGAACAATTTCTCAAAGCAATGTTAGGATTTGGATATAAACAAAGTAATGTAGATCGCATTATGTTTGTTAAACATAGTAGTGATAAGATTAGTGTTCTTATTGTTTCTTATTGTTTGGGTTTATTTAATGAAACTTCGATCTAAATTCTTTTCTATATTCTTTGCCTTTCATGTCATGGTAACACTCAATATTCTTCTGTTATTAAATGTTTTCATTGTGACCAAGGAGGCGAATACACACTTCCTTCTTTTCTTAATTTATTAAAATCTAATGGTACTCTTTAGCAATACTTTTGTATTGATACAACCTAAGCAGAATGGTGTTACCGAACTCAAACATTGCCACATTATAGAGACAGCACACTCTTTTGCGATTAACAAATGTCCCCAGCTCCTTTTGGGATGAACAATTTCTTCCAACAGTTCATTTGATCAACTACATTCCTATTATTCTCACTTCTAGCATATCCCCATTTGAAAATTTGTGTGGTAAGCCACCTAAACTTATTGTGTTTTGTTGTACTTTGTCTTTCTCCCTATTGTCCTTCGTGCCATTCTATGTGCTCGATCAGGTTTGTGTTATATTCTTGGTTATGGTGAGGGTTAGAAGGAAATTGTTGTTATGATCCTATTGCTCACAAACTTTATGTCTCTCATCATATTGTCTTTGGAGAATCTATCATTTTCTTTTTGATTCCATCGAGTTCTTCATCTCTGGATAAATCAAAGCTCCTTTACATTGATCCCTTTCCAGCTAATGTTTCCCATGAAACATATATTGGTGATGTAACTGTGTACGAGTTTCCATCCTCTTCTTCTCTTACTGATTTATATGTTATTGTCCTCCTATTGTGCATACTTATGTTTACAGGACTCATGTTGTCTTTTCTATAGACGTGGTGCCTCCTCCTCCTCCTCCTCCTCCTCCTATCACTCGATCAGGTTTTGGTATTGTGGATCATGTTCCTCGCTATCCCAGTGATTTTGGAAGTGTTCAGATAGGTTTGGTTTCTTTAACTCTTGCAATTCTTTTAATTTTCTCACTTCTGTTCACTCTGTGTATGAACCCACCTCTAATAAGGACGCTCTACTTGATCCTCTTTAGCAACAAATTATGGATGAAGAGCTATCTACTTTACATAAGAACCCGAACTTGGGAGCTTGTGGCTTTACCCGCTGACAAGTGTGCCATTGGTTGTAATTAGGTTTATAAAATCAAAACTAAATCTGATGGTTTATGGAAATGGACAAAGCTCGGCTGGTAGCCAAGTGCTTTGCTCAAGAGTATGGCCTAGACTATGATGAAACTTTTGTTCCCGTTGTCAATATAACCATTGCTCGTACTGTGATTGCTATAGCTATCCTTCGTCAATGGAGCTTGTCTTAGATGGATGTGAAAAATGCTTTCTTTATGGAGATTTATCTGTCCTCCTCTTGGATTGTCACATAGTTCCAGTGAAGTTTGCAGACTTTACAAAGCCTTATATGGCCTTAAACAAGCTATTAGAACATGGTTTTCCAAGTTTCCTTATGTTATATGTGACTTGGATTTTCATGTCAGTGATCATAATTTTGCACTCTTTTTACGATCCAACTCCTCTGGTCTTATTGGTCTCTGGCTCTATGTTTATATGGTTATTGTAGATGATGACACTGTTGGAGTATGACTAGTGAAAGACCTGTTGCAGAATTATTTTAAGATGAAAGATTTGAGTCAGTTTCGGTATTTTTTTGGGAATTGAGGTTGCTTCCTCACCCAAGGTTATCTCCTCTCTTAGTCTAAGTATGCATCAAATGTTATTCAGCTAGCTTATTTATTAGATCATCGGATAGTTAAGACACTCTTATCAATGTTCGTTATTCTTCTCGTGATGGTGGTCCCTTGCTTAATCTTACTCTCTTCCCCACTATTATAAAGCCCCATCCCTTTAAGAAAAACCTCAACAGACCAAGTCCATATGGCATAATTACTCCCATCGAGCTTAACAGAAGTCATGGGAGCATAAAAAAGGAAGCAAAAGAGAAGGTTAGTGGAAGACTTGGAGGATATGCCTTTTTAGCCTTAGACACCATTCCCACAAGAAATAATGGTCAAACCGACTGAATAGGGGTCGGACATGACCAAACTGGTGTTGAAGCAGTCGGGTTTAAGGCTAAGAAGATCTAAACTGGACCAAGAAAGACCCCTGAAGTGGAAATCAAAGTAGTATAGTGTTGCTTAGGGCTAGGGGCTGAATTAGTGGCCTAATAGCCCACTGTGGTCTAACACAGACAGTTTAGTTCAGTCCCAATCCGGTCTGGTTCAGAACGGTTCAGGCCTTATTCAGCTTGGTTTAGACCGATTCAAGCCTCATCCAGCTTAGTTTAGACCGGTTCAGGCCTCGTCCTGCTTGGTTCAGACGGGTTCATGCCTCATCCCACTTGGTTCAGACGGGTTCATGCCTCTTTCCACTTGGTTCTGACCGTCTTCTTCAGCTTGGGCCAAACTATGCTATTGGACTTAACTGAATTGAACCCAAATAGTAGCTATAGATGCAATAAATTGCACGGGAATAGGACTCTCTTGCACCAGAGCCAAACACCACCTTCTTTTCCAGAGAGAAGTCCCACACTGGTGATCGATTGCGTCGCCGGCAGGAAATTGCAATTGGTAATACCACCCAAAACTACAACAAGAATGGAATCACAAATCCACAACCGAAACAACCAACCAACAAAAAATTGCAGACAAATTGTAATTAGAGATTCAAAGACTCGATTTGATCCACTGTATAATCAGAACACATGACAACGATTCTACGGGTGACAAACAATGACAACGACTAGGGAAATTCAACACCCATCCATTAAAAAATCCTCAATAGGTCTCAAAAAACTCAACAATACTCCATCAAATTAGTTCTTGTCAACAAAAGAAGAGAAGATAAGAAGAAGAGAAATAGGAAAGAAAGAAGAGAAACAGAGAAAGAGATGGGATTCTAGGAAGCCAATTAGCCTTTGATAGTGTTTTTAGTTAGGTATAGTGTCAGTTGAGTGGTTTTTGGCTCAGTTTGGTGATGGTTTAGTGTTTTTCATCCCCGTTTCAGTTTCGATTCAGTGTTTTCAACCCGATTTAGTATTAGTTCAGTGATTTTCGGCCTAGTTTAATACTAGTTTAGTGGTTTTCATCTTGCTTCAATTCCGGTTGAGTGTTTTCAACTCGGTTTAGTGCCAGTTCAATAGTTTTAGGCACAGTTGGTATTGGTTATAGGTTTTCATCCCAATTCATTTTTAGCTCAGTGTTTTTAGCTTGGTTTAGTGTCAATTTTGGAGTTCTCATCCTAGTTCAGTATTGGTCATGTGGTTTTCGCATCAACTCAACTCCTTTTTGGCTAATTCGACTCTAGATCTATTTTGTTTACTCTATTATTTTTAGATTGATGCGGTGTAATTTGTTGTTGTTTGTGATTCATTAATAGTGTTGTTGGTTGAGTTCGTTTGCATCGGTATTGTTGTTGGTGGTGCTAGTGTTATGTTTTTGTCGTCATCGTGTTCTTTTCCTTCTGTGTTGTCATGATCATCATTTGCTATTTCTTGTTTTGATGTGGTCATTAATTGTTTCTCTAGAAAACCGAAGGGATGTCGTAAACCTCACATGGAACAACCAACTGGATTTATTAATGAGAATTGTGATAGTGTGTGTCAGTTAAATAAGTTCCTGAATAGTCTGACGTAGTTACCAAGAGGTTGGTTTTATCATACTTATGTCTACATAGAGATATTGCGGTCAATTCAAGTGATTTTCTCAACAAACCATTGGTGTGGTCCACCTTTAGGAGCCATTCCAAGTTGGACATTTTTTATCTCCATGCTCCAGCTTGAGGGGGAGTGTTATTTTCCTGTTGTTCAACTTTCCCTTTATGTTACTTTTGTATTACGTTACATTCCGGTTATGTGGTTTTCCTATTATGTTCTACTTTCCAAAATTGTAAGTGTCTTCAATATCAATCTAATATAAAGAGTGATAGGGTGTTGACAACACACACCTTGCATATGATATTATTTCATACTCTCTTTCTTCTTCTTCTTCTCCTTCTCTTTCTTTTGCTTAATGTTGACATATAGTTATTCAACTTCCAACTGCGTAAAAGATTATGATTGGGTGGTTTTGAGCAAAGGGTGACTAATTTTTATACAAGGATAGTGAATGGGATTGTTGATTTCTCTCCTCTCTCTCTCTCTCCTTCCATGTTCCTCTTCTAATCCACATTGCTTTTATGCTCGCTCATTTCTCCTTACCACTGCGTACGCTCTCTCTACACGCAAGGTGTGATAATAGGGCATTGCTCGTCTATCACTTCTAGTACTAAAAGCACAGCATTTGGGTGCTTATAATTGAGGTCATAAGAAGCATTGCATGACATCTGGCAATAGTATTCTATGATTGAGAAACTATTCAAGAACATGACTGAGCAAAACTGTCGTGACCAAGTTCATTTACAAAAATAGTTTGGACATAAACCAGGGGGATCAAGCATGGAATGCATTTTCTCAGGTTGCTAATGGCTAAATGTACAGTGTGGAAACCTCCACATAGTTATCATCTATATCTGAAGGCATATAGAACAGTTCACAAAGACTAGGTTGGTTTCAGGAATGAAAGTGGGTCAAATACCTAAGACACATGTAGGGTCATTTGAGTATCAGAGACTTGGGAATTTACAATTACACTTATGCAAAGCTAGAAGATGGAGGAGTTTTACTGGCCTCCTAATTTCTTTCTGGTACACAAATGAAGTTACATGCACTTTAGCGACATTATGTAGGGCATTTAATATTTTCTGACGCGTCCCTATTTCGTCCCAAAATAACTCAACGTTATAGTTTGTTCTGGCATGATATTTACTAATCTTTTCATACAATCCTCGATGCTTGCTCCTTTTTTGGGTCATCTATCAAAGTCATGTCAGAAGCCTCAGTATGTAGTAAATACCTTGTAGCATCTGCAAGTTTGTTGTTTTAAAAATTCCTAGGCAGATAACCATCTGCATGTCAAAGAAAAGCCAATTTTTATGCACTTCCACTGGTTTGTCACATACACTGTGAAGTACCTTAGTGTAAATGATCGGGATATGAAGTATTGTAGTGCTGCGACCTTCATTATAGTGGAAAAGGAAAAGTAAAAAACTTGAAGTTATTGAGTTTTAGGGAGGTATTGTTATCACAAGTGTAGTGGTATTATTTGCTTCTACACATGTCTATTTTGTTAATCCCTGATTCATCATTTTAATTGTGTAACAGGTTCCTTCATGACAAGGTGAAGCCACAAGTTGTGCATCGGGATATCCGTGCAAGTAACGTACTACTTGATGAAGAGTTTGGTGCACATTTAATTGGGGTTGGTCTGTCAAAGTTTGTTCCTTGGGAAGTCATGCACGAGAGGACGGTGATGGCTGGCGGCACTCATGGATACCTTGCTCCGGAGTTTGTGTACAGAAATGAGCTAACAACAAAGAGTGATGTTTACAGCTTTGGGGTTCTATTGCTTGAAATTGTTAGTGGGCGTAGACCAGCACAAGCTGTTGACTCAGTGGGTTGGCAAAGTATATTCGAATGGGCCACTCCCCTGGTGCAGTCTCACCGTTATCTGGAGCTCTTGGATCCACTCATATCTTCTTCCTCCTCCCAAATTCCGGAAGCTGGAGTCATTCAAAAGGTAGTGGACCTTGTGTACTCTTGCACACAGCATGTCCCATCTATGCGTCCACGAATGTCACATGTTGTTCATCAGCTTCAACAGTTGGCCCAACCTCCCATTGTAAAGTAAGGGTTTGACGGGTAATATTTGTTACCCTTTTTTCCCGACGTAACTTAATCTTGTTGCAATATCACCAGCAGCAAAATCTCTTGTACTATCATATTAACTGTGCTGATGCAGTTTAGCTGATTACTTGTCAGTAGAATGGAATGCTATTATTCTTGCAGACATTTGTAAGGTTAGTTTTGAAATTTATATTCCTCATTTAAGACTATCATCTGTGTATAGAAAATGCCAATCTCGATGATAAAGTTGACACTGGCATGCATAGCTAAAATTTTCGGCCATTAAGATTTTCGGATGATATCCAGCTAACTTGCTTGTTCCCGGCTGAGTGCTGGGCGTACCTATTCACATACAACGAATTTACTTTTTTTTAGTTAAGAGGTTTGTGTTAGATAGTTGACAGATCATTTCTCGATTTGTGCTTGTCATTCTTGTGTAAGGGTCATGCTAATCTTCCCAGCATCGGTTCAATTTTATTGGATGTACGCGAAGGGACAGGTAGTTGACAGACATTTGAGGCTTTAGCAGAATAATAGCCTGAATAAATTTTTACATGAGGTGTCTTTGTACCTTTGAGTCTCAGTATTCATAGGGAAAACCCTGAAAAATAAAACTACAGTTAGATAACCCTTATGACAGGCTGACCCTGTTGATCAGTCATCCATATGGATTAGGATCTTTTTTAGCAAATCAATTGTGGTGACAGGAAGCGTTCAACTTGCTTTGATACTCAACCCAACAAAGTATTCGTCACAACTATTTAGGGTCGGTTATTAGCTTGCGTAGCATATGATCCACAATTTGTCTGGTTATACTCATTGAAGTACTTTCTATCAAGAAGGAAAAGAGTCTATAGAGAAATCGAAGAAAGTTCATGAGGAGCTGATGAACTTAGAAGCTAAGAAAATGGAGAAGGAACACGTAAACAAAGAGATTCGAAAATGGATGGATCGGGTCAAAGAGTATTTCGCTCCGAAAGGATATAATCCAAGCTTCTAAGGTTTTTTCACTTCACCCTTCATTACCTAAACAGTCCAGGAGATGGTATCTTCTCGTGGCTGCTGCAACCATTGAACCCAGTTGTGTAGATAATGGAGCAACAAACTTGATAATCATGGAATTCTATCAAAATATGGTTAGTCTACCGTGAATAGTGAAGGAGACATTAGCGGGAGTCTGTTCGGGGAATAATAGTAAGTTCAGAACAAATTGATGCTGCATCGACTCGATAATTTTAAAATTGACATGAATAGTTAATGGGTTGTGTTGCTATCAAATACAAATAACTCATTCGCCTAATAATGTATGAAGAATATTCTAACTTTTTACTTATATATTATTTCATGATCTAGTTTAACGTGAATTAGAGTTAAATAGTTTGATATTGATAGGATACGAATCAATCAAGTTTAATGCATATAGAGATGTAAGTGCTGAAATTGATTGAAAGAAAAGGAGTTTATGGATCATGTGCAGATCCAAAATGATATGTCTCAAATATAAAAAGGATCTATCATAACACGACACGACACGTATGTGCCAGTTCTTCCATGCATCCTAATCGTTTAAAAATCAATTTCTATCCAATTTCAAGAGAGCAATGGCCGGCCCGAGACTATGCAAAAGAATCGAGGCCGGGGATCTTGTCCATAGTGGTTTCCCCTGCCTTTGATGATTGATCGAACAAATATGCCTAGATCTATGCCCCTAGATAAATCGAATGTTCCTTTCACATTCCTTTGATTTTGGCCGTTGGCATAGATCTCATGAGACCTGCCCATTATTACTATGAAAAAAATCCTACCCTTTTCCTTTGTTACCAAGAGAGTAAGTAACTTTTATTAATAATAAGACCGAAGTGTCTTACGACGTTCTGAACCCAGCTCACATACCGCTTTAATGAGCGAACAATCCAACCCTTGGGATATACTAAAGTCCCAGGTGGTGAAGAGACACATTGAGGTGTCAAACCTTCCCTTCGGCATACGATTAGTATTCTTTCTTGTTACTAGACTATTAACCAATTCCTTAAAAAAAAATAATAATAAAAACTCCAACAAAAACTATCTCTACAACTATGAAAAGAGATTTCTAGATCTCGCATCTACTTAAATTGTAAGAATATATTAATATCCTTGATGAATTATTACAAACCAACTTGTCAGATTCACATTTTAACTGATCCTAAAGTCCAGGGAGCATCAATTTCATACCAAGCGGGCACTGCATGGCCCATCCCCGCAACCTAGACGAGTAGAAAACATAACTTCTTACTCGACTGTTTCATCATCAGATCAGATTTTGAACATCAATGATCCAAAACTAACAATTAGTCACCACCTAATCCGAGGCGAGCAGAAAGAGGTATGTGACACCTTGCCGGAATTCGGAAAAAAAAAAACAAGAAATTTCAACAGGTGAATCAAACCTCGCCATCCATTCAGATGTCATAGTTCATCCTGTACATCACATAAAACCTAAGCACTGTTCCTATCATTCCACCTCTACTTTCATAGCACAAGTAGTACCTTCGATACTTTAGGATACGGATTTTTGACACAGTGAGAGCTAAGTTGGTGTTCATACAAACAAACAATACAAAATAGAACTTCAAAAGTACTTCAGAGCAAAATTGATGCCCTGCAGGTATAAAGTTGAACTTAAAGAATCTGTCAAAGCAGTACGGGATGTCTCATTCTGGGAACCAAAACCTAAATAACCTTTCCAAAACGAAGGTCACAAACACATTCCTTAGTACCATAAATAAATTAAAAGAAGTCATCACTGATAGTGATGATTATTGGCACTGTATGGAAAAATGACAAAAAAGAAGATGTTACCAATATCACCTAGGTTAACTCTATGTTACCTGAAAAATGGCTACTCTACCATGTATGTATGCTTAGGCAAACCTTTAATCAGCAATGAGATTGAGCCTTTAAACAGAAAATAAAGTAGGGACGATGCTTTTCAAGTTATTTGCACGCCAAAAAGCCTTAGACCTTTCTTCTCTGCTTTGGTTATTTCAGCTTCCACCAATTTTTTCTCTCCCTCAGATTCCTTCTCATCCTCATTGTCATTGCTATTTTGTCCATGATCGAGTTGCTGCAATTCCTCTCCTTGAAAATCAACCTCATTGTCAACATAAACAATATCTTTTTGCAAACCAAGATGCAATGCTTCAGAATCTTTGTTAATGTCCTTAACCACACCACTGTTGCTTTTCACACCAACATAAGAACATACATCAATCATATAGAATGACTGGGCCTCATTTGATCCATCCCTGCACTCACACACACAGAATATAACCGTGTCCTTCGCCTTCAATTCGTTTGCCTTCACAAACCTCTTCCACCCCTTAGTGAAGACAAGACTTTGGCTACTCTTCCAGTAGCAGTAGTGAAATTTCCATGACCTCATCGATCTATCATAAAAAACTAGCTGCATATCATCGACCCCTGCACCAGCCTCATTCTTTTCGGCACCATCAGATATGTTAGGGAAGTACTTCAAGGCATATCTCTTTGGAATGACAAGTCGATTAAGCTTACCCACATCACTAGGTGAAAGCTCCTTCTGGAAAAGAAGTCTGCAAAAAAAAGCTCCACCACCATGCACTGGTATAAGGTTTTGGCCATGTATTATTCCCCTTTGGTAATGCATCCCAAGATAATCCACAAACCTGGACGCATAGGAACCATCTTTTGTCGTGTTTAGGACGGGTTCTGTGCTGAACTCATTTTGGAACTTTGGCTCTTGGGCAGTGATGTTTGTCCAGGGAAAGTTTTTGTGAGAGTCCCCATTCTGAAGTTTGGTGGCTGCACTATCATATGCCATTGCAACTTCTTTCTCAGACTCAAACATCCCAAGCAAATGCTGGTGGTTAGCATACATCTGTGCACCCCAGTGCCCATTCAGTTGACTCACAACTCCTTTAAATTTTGAAGCAGCGATATTGCTATCATGCCTTGAACACTTGTTGTGGAATGGATGGTTACAATTGTTGGAATCTGAGGCTTGCCCAGAGACATTTGTTGAGGAGCTCGAAATCATGCTCATTTCTTCTCCCGAAGTAAATTTGAGGAAAAATTAGTTATGTCAGGAAACAAAGCAGAAAACATGAAATAATTAACCAAGAAAATAAAACAAAATTCCTGATAGATATACTTTACAGAATTTGACAGGGGAAACTACTGCAAACCACAAAATTTGCAAGACAAATATATAACAAAAATGATCCAATTGGATTTTCATAGGTTCTTATCCTAGCCTAAATGTTGTGTTTGCAATGGCGAGTAGAAATGCTACTTAAATTCTAGCCAACGCCTGCACTGGCCTAGGTGCTAAACCAACAAAATGTAATAATACACGAAAGTTAAGTTTGTAATATAGATATACAGGCCCAAGAAAATCCATTTTTATTTTGAAGAATGTACAAATATACCATGTACATTCTTGACCCCTTGGCTGACGTTGCTTTCAGGGTATTCAAAGAAAATTACCATCTATCACTTATTTACAAGGGTGGTAGTTTTTTTTCCAATTTTATTTTCTTTCTTTTTTTCTTTTTCTTTTTTTGTCTTGGGGAGTGGGGGTGGGGTTGAGGGGAATGATTTAAGATGCATAAAATAGACATGACAATCCCACCAAGCACCATATAGCTTCAATAACAAAAGATTAGTGTGTGCTATGTTCACTGCTGAATGGGTAGCAGAGCTGAAAGAATCACAATTTGTAAATATGAGGCCACTACAGGAGAAACTGTTGCATTAGGTCCCGAAGGGGTGCCGTGGCATTATCGGATATGTGTCCAACATGGACACGCGTCGGATGGCTAGAAGTGTCATGAATAGTGAACTTAGTCGGACACGACCAAGATACGTTTAGGATACGGTTAGGATACAACCAAGAATTTAAAAAAAAAAACAACCGGTAACTATTAAAAGGGGTGTGATTTCTATTTTTTTTGTAAAATATATTTTTTGTTAACTTATATACTATGAATGCTAATAGATGTAATGATGTTTGATGAAAAAAGTGAATATTTATTTTGATCTATTTCAATTTTAATCAAAGAATTAATATTTGCTAGTAGGTCATATTATTACTATTGTTATAATATGTGCTTTTATTTTTAATATATTATAATCATAGTTGTCAAATCGTGTATCGGAAGGTATATCGTTTTTTAAAAATAGTGTATCGTATCGTATCGTGTATCGTAAGATACGGTGCAATTTTAAATAATTAATAATAAAATATATATTTACAAACTTTAGGGTGTCTAGATGTAATTTATTAACGGATATATTTACAGCAGGGTCCAAGTGTTACACGTGTATAAATTTTAGGGAGTTTATATGTAATATTTCAAATGTTAGGGGTCTAAGTAATAAATCTCAAGGGGTCTAAGTGTAATTCTTCCTATTTTAAAACATAGTGACCGAACCGAGAGAGTGCCTGAAAAAGAAAAAAAAAACGATACAAAACAGAGAGAAGAGAGAGGGAAAGATCGTCGTCGTCAAGAGAGGAACAACCTTCGATGGCTTCGTCGTCGTCAAGAACAGAGAGAAGAGAGAGAGGGGCTAGGGTTCTTCACAACGATGGAGACTTGGGCTGCTGTGATCGTCGTCGAAGGCTGCTGCTGCTGTGATCGTTGTCGAAGGCTGCTGCTGCTGTGATCGTCGTGAAGTCTGAAGAACACTCGGGAGTCGAAGACTGCAAACAACGAAGAATGGAGAGGAAAAGAGGTATTTTAATTTTTTTGTGAACCCTAGCCCCTCTCTCTCTTCTCTCTGTTCAATCTCTGTTCAGTGGTTATAGGGATAAAAAAATCAGTTTCTAAGCACAAAACGACATCGTTCCTTAAAAAAAAAAAAAAAAAAAACAGCCTTTACACGTATCGATCGTATTGTATCTTAAAAACGTATCGTGTATCGGACGATACAACGCAAAAACGATACAAAACCACGATCCGTATCGTTTTGCCATTGTATCGTAACGTATCGTACGATACGTATCGCGTATCGTACGATACTAACAACTATGATTATAATTATTATTATTTAAAAAATAAATTATATTATTTTAATAACTATATTATTTCCGTACCCGTATCCTATATTTTTGAACTTTGTCGTATCCCCGTATCTGTATCCATACTTCCTAACTGTTGCAAAATTTCCATTGCTTGAAAAGATACTAGAATAAGGATAAACCAGGCTCGCCATGAAAAAAGTTAATGCAATTGACCAACAATATTGGCACCCTACAAATACTCACAAGGTACCCAACCCTTCTGTTAATAGAACATCTGATACTTTGCTTAGGTGTGTGCTCTTAACTTCCAATGGAACTTAAATAGTAGAAAACCATAGCCAACTGCTAGGGAAAAGTTGATCAGGAAGATTTACCTCAGCTTCTGAAAACCATTTCAAGGGACTTTTCACCCACATTTAGAAAGCAGTAAACACCGGACTAATTTGAAAATAGGACTGAAAAACCAGGCCGGTTAATTTTTCATATTTGGGCTTCAAAGAACAAGATAGGTTCCAACCAATAGAATAAGGAATACTTTACAAATGGATAGCAAGGGTAAATATCTTGGCTTGGATAATAAATTCATAACATTAGCATTAACTATTCATCCCAGAGACATTTAACATTCATGAGAACTTTGTGCCAAAATAGAAGGTTTATACCCAAGGTTTAGTAGTAAATATAGACAGATGGCTAACCGCAACTTAAAGTAACAAGATATGAACATATATAGGTCAACAAGACTATATGTGTGTGTATACATATGCAGCATTCTTTACTTGACCACTTTTCTTTCCTCATTTCATTGACTAATCTGTTTCACAGGATTTTTTTCCAACATATGCCTGATGACAGGAGGAATGGCAACCTAGTACTGAAGTAGTAACAGAGGTTTCTTTCTCAAAAGCCATGCCATCAATTTTCATATTAATCCTATGTGGAGAAGAAACCTTGAGAAACTGATCAAGCAAATATAAAGATAGAAAACAACGGCACTGAGAAACCAAATCTGTTCAATGCCAGGAAGATCAACCATGAATTTTGTTTTTCCACTCACCCACTTGCTTAAAAATCCACCTAAGAAAACAAAATACACCCATATGCTATTCATATGCTTACCAAAATATACATCATGCATGGGTGTAAAAAAGTAAATTTATATTTAATGACATAATTAACATCATACATAATGGAGTAGTGATAGGTGTAGAAGAATGGGATAGAAATTAGTGGTACCTAAAAACATAAAAATTGCTTAAAGACTCAGCATTGTGTCTTTATCATTTCTTCAAGATGGACTAATTCTACCCATCGAAGAACATATCCCCTGGTGTAAGGTTTCTTCTACTAACAACATTGAGGAGTATATGAAACTACTAAATTGGTTACTTTTCCTTCAGAAAATGTGGACATACTATGGAATTTAAATGCTATAAACTAACTATAATAAAACCTAATATACAACACATAATATTCAACTGCACCTTATAGGGGGCTTTGGTGATACTTGAAGTAGAGAGGATTATATCAGCTATTCTGGATTTATTATAGGAGACGGAGAAGGATACAACATATAATATTAACATAGATGGATAAGTCTCGAAGTGCTTCAAGAGTGTTGCTTGCCAATGCATTCGATGATATCTATAGTCAATGGCACCTTATATTACTAGCAGTTGAGCAGTTACAAGTGGCATACTTAAACAAATAACAGATTGAATGTTGATATAAATGATGTGACAAAAAAGGATATAAAAAAAGGAAAGGACAGAAAGAGAACTAATAACAACAAAGCAAAATTCATTTACAGTAGTCTGGCACCTCTAATGTCCATTCATAAATGAAATAATGCAGATAAAGAATTTGACCTGGCTTGAAAGTGCCAAAAGGATGAGTAATGGAAAGATGAAATGCACCAAGGCAGGGCAGGTACACATTCAACTCTTAAATATGACAGAGTGCATGGCTTTATATTGGGAAGGTGTGAATGAATTAACAATGTTGACCTCAATGGTCGGGATTCATACGTGTTGAGCTGAAGTCCACAACAATGACAAGAAAAGGAAGTTAACATCTTCATTTGAAAAAATTCAACTCTCATTTAATTATAAGTGTGAAAAACAGATCCTAATTCCACCATTGATGCCCCTTATACAATAATTCCTTTTTTAGGCCAACACTTGGCAACACTATTGTGCTAAAACAAAGCAAATAGAAATTTTGACTAGAAAACATGAAGTGTTGATATGCAGAGAGGAAAGAGAAAGAGCACAAAGAATGGTACACTTCAAAGTAACTAAGCCATGGCTGCCTCTACAAAGGTACTTCAAAGTAATTAAGCCAAGGCTAACTCCCTCACCCTGAAGATTTTTGGCATATGTGGATTTGGTAATAATAGATTGTTTACATGTGTAACCCATTCATACATAGACCACGCCACTTTTGGACACCTACAGTGGGTTTCTCTGTTACTCACCAAACAACAGAGATGGGATGTTAACAAGACAACACTAAGTCATCACAGATGAAAAGTGTGGCAGGAAGAATATATCCTATGAAATGCATCAATATTGATCAGAATGCTAGTACCTTAAATGTTAAATTGTGGGGAATCAATTTGTCTGAAAGACAAACTTTGTGTTCCCTCCAGTTCCATATTCAGTAATTCAATGTACACTGATTAACCATCATCAGACTGCACTGGCAAAAGTTAAGGCAGAAGAGAAGTCAAGGAACAAAAAAGGAAGAAAAGCACATGCCCCCTTACAGCTTCTAAAGCTGAGTCGTCGTGATGGAGCATAAGAAGATGAGAACTGAAACTAGTCAGGTGACAAGAAAGACTCATATGATCTTGGCTTAGGCCAACGAGGCTAGGGCGAGGCCCCCCAATTCTCAACCCCGACCTACACAAGTGGTTTTAAAACCCACATTTTAAAAAGTTCTGTTAGGTTCTTAAATTTGATTCTATGGACCCTTTGGACCTCCAACCAATGAGGTGATGACACATGCATGCGTGCTTCAGATGAATTGATGTATTTATGGAATCCGTTGGGACTGACGGGGTTCGAACCCTCACCCGCTTGAGAATAAAATAAGAAAAACATATGGGGAATACCCATTTTTTTTTATCCTGTTTGAATTTTGCCTTAATAATGCAAGAAATTTGAATTAGTCACTGTGATATGAAAGCAAATAATGTAGGGAAGAAAAGCTTTACATCGGCCATCTCCAGTAGTACACTACTAGGACCACCAAAAGTTTAGTCAAATCCATTCAGATTTAAAGAAACCAGCCTCATCCATAAGGAGTAAATGAAGAACACGAAGTTTGCCATTCAAGCTTTCCAAAAATTTCTTTAGACAACAAAGTTCAAAAATCAAATGCCTGTAAAATTACTGTTACCTTCACTCCACTTTCCTCTCCTTGGTTGATCAATAATTTAGAGAACAAACACAACTTAGGCATAAAATTGTCTAATGTATAAAAGAATGAGGTTACAAGGCACGGGTAACATTTTGTAGACACATGTTACCAGATAGGCAACCTCAAGATTTCTTCTACAATGATCGATGTAGTTACTTAGAAGCAAAAAAATTTTTTTGACAATAAGGTGCCTTTGGTTTTTTTTTTCAAAAAAAGAAACAACCCCTGGGCATAATGCTACACTCTCTAGAACTGATATAATTATATCAATGGAGTATGAATCATATGCACCAAGAATTTTATCAGTGACTGAGTGTCAAGCATGTGCAACAAGATTTCAAAGAAGGGAGATATGGATGCTATTTGATACTAAATCTCCATTCTTCTAATCGACCATTGTAAATGTTCATCCTTCCAATGACGCTACACATGATTGATATTTCCTCCATTGATATCATTCTTGGTGCACATGATTGACAATCACTACATTGATATCATTCTTGGTGTGTATGATAGGTACTCGAGTGATATCATTCTTTCTCGAACCTCTACAATAAATTCAACCAATTTTACTCTATCATGTCAGTAAAATTTTAGGATTAATATGCTTAACCAACTTTTTGAAGCCACATGTATCTTTGGCTACACCGTACAATTGGCCAAAAATTATTCGGCAGATGCTGTCAAGAGATTCCACGTTTCCAACAGAAAGCCAATTTAATCGCTCATAGAACCATGCGAAACAGAATGACCACTCCACACGAGGTCCATGACATAGTTGATAACATCATTCTACATTTTCCTCCTGGGAATTTTGCAGATTCAATCTTTACTTCTAATTTGCTCAGAAAAAGTAACTCACCAAATCTTGTGACGTGCATTAATTAATTAGGCGTAAATACAGAAAACAAAGTTATAAACAGACCTTGTGAACCTCATATTTGACCTGTTAGTGGATTAATACACCACAACTACAAACTTCGCATTAATTAGGAGTAAATGCAGAAAATACAATTATCAACACGTCTTGTGAACTGTATAGATGACATACTAGTCGATTAGCACAACTAAAACGACAAAGCAGTATCTTATAGGCCAATGGCACAATAAGGGGGAACAAACATATGACAGAAAAGTTGGATAATTTGCCAATGCCATTAACCAACTGAAAGTTCAAACAATAACACTCCTCTGATGTCTTCAATAAGTTTTTCCTAATCCGGTTTATTAATTGCTCTATCACTACTTAATTTTTTCAAATCACTAGTTTCAGTAGTTCTAAAATAGCCGCAGGATAAAAATATTATAATCATATCACTCAGGCCCATACACAGGAAAAAACTCATAACATGCTAAAAAAAGAAAAACTAAAAGATGAAAAAACATTGAGGTAAACTAAGCAAGCATAATTACCTGGGTGGTTAAGTTTCTGCCCCAAAAAAAAAAGTGTATTGCTCCCAACACCGAGCAATAATAACTGTCAAAACAATTAAAGGCAATTAGTGCTTAAGTAAACAAGGAGTGGGCTTGATAAAGAAGGACTTCTTTGTCAAGCAGTAAATATAAAATTTCAAAAGAGTCTACTAATTGAAGTAACTTCGGCACCTGTATATAGAAATTTCCTTCTATGGTCATAGCCATAATTTGATATGTATCCGCCCAAATTGGAAACAACTAAATCTTCCCATATTTGGCCGCTTGCTGAGTTATGCATTTCCATAACGGTCTTACTTGCCTCTCCCAAAAGAGTTGATTATTCCACAACCAAATCGATGAGAGAAAATAAATGCACAAACAGACTTATATGCATATACTGAAAAGAAAAATTGGCCTAGAATATATGTGCAAGAACCAATTTCTTAAGAAAATCCAGTCCATGGGAGACAAGTTTTTACAGAAAAGTTGTAAGAAAAAAAAAAAAGAAGGGAAAACCAGTAGTATACTTTTGAAATAGAAATCAGAGGTACATATTAAAGGAAGAGAATGCGCATGCCCAATGACGATTCTGTTTCCGAAGAACAAAAATTGATGATGACCAAGTACATGCCCAAGCAAGAATGTCAAGAATGACATGCTCGCCGATGAAGTTACAGATCTTAATTGAAGACCGGACCTGCACAAGTTTATTGATCGGAATATACCAGCTTAAATCCGAACAACACTTGGCTGATCACCAAACGTCGACCAACAAGATAATCAGATTGCTGGCGATGAACCCCCAATAACATTTGATCATCTCCATAAGATTGCGGTTATCAGTTGATCGTCAGCGCCGAGTAAAAAGGCAATTAAGGCCATTTACTCTTGTTCTGAGATAGCTCTTCCAGTTCCAGACTCTGCGTTTGATGAAAAACCTGTTTCGTTGGTTCTGGTTGACCGAGTTCATGCCCAATTTTGACCGTATGCTTGGACCCAGAAAGGGATTTTGTTGAAATCATTGTTCGGCGATAGACGAGGTGGGATTCAATCAACTGCTTCAGAACTTGCAGCTGACCTTTAACTGTCGGAGCCGACTACAATACATCCATTTAGCTTTTCGGTACCGTATCGAAAAGTTGGGCGCAGAGAGTAAATTCTGTCACGTGTAAAAGTAAAAGTAAGACAATCGATTTCATCGATTGTTTTTCACTTTGTCTTTATATACAAATATTAGTATAATAATTGTGGGAAATTTTATGGGTGCAACTTGGGCAAGTTAACCGATTTTAACTTGAGTCCAACCTGAAAAAATTAGGGCTTGGGCTAAGATTTTTAATACTTGAGTTGAGTTTGGGTCAAAAAATTTAAACTCGAATTTAATTTGGGCGGGTATCGGGTTGAGTCATCGAGTTCACGGGTTGAACCCGAATATTATATCGGGCTTGACCCGATTTAATAATTGGGTTCAACCCGAATTAATACTATATAAATACAATTTTATCTTATGTATCAATCTTATCCTATGTATCCTAATACTATATAAATACAATCTTAATATTATGGTTTTTATGTTAAAAACTTGATTAAAGTTGTTGGTTGTTAATTTAGGTGAATATTATGTAATATATGTATCAGGTTTAGAACAACAAGCCTATTTTGGGCTCAACCCGAACTCAATCCCTATTCAATCCGTAAAATAACCCGAAATCATTAACCCGAATTCAACCCGAGCCCGCCCAAATTAAACTCGGGCAGTGCTTGGGTTGAGTGCCTCAACCCGAGGTAGGGTTAGGGTTAGGGTTAGGGTTGAAGATTATATACCTAGAGTTGGACTAGAGTTGACTGTCCAACCCGCCCGAGTTGCACCCCTAGGAAATTTATAATATTAGTAAAAAATTTATAACATTAATGGACAAATTTATAACATCAGTAAAAAAATTATAATATCAGTAGAAAAAACTATAACAATAATAGACAAATTTACAACATCAATGAAAAATTTATAACAGTGGATAAAATTACAACAGTAGTGGACAAACTTTAATAAATACGGTGGTAAAAGTAAGATTATACATTTAACCACATTTGTCATAAATACTACACCAATGCATTTCACTGATGTCGTAAATTTACCTTTAAGTTTGTATTATTATCTGCGCGGTTCTCATAATATTAACCAAAATAAAAGTAAAATTGGTCTATATACTAATAACATTAACCACAATCATTCTAAGCTTACAACATTTGTGGGAAAAATTACCAAAGTAACGGCCAAAATTACAACATCAGTGAAAAATTTACGACAATAATAAGCAAAATTATCATAGTAGTGGACAAAATTACAATATTAGTGAAAAATTTGCAATAGTAGTAGAAAATTTATAATAGTAATAGACAAAATTACGACAGTAGTGAAAAAATTTACAACAATAATGGACAAAATTACCACAATAGTGGGTAAAATTATAACATCAGTAGAAAATTTACAACAGTAATGAGCAAAATTACTAAAGTAGTGAACAAACTTTAATCACTATGTTGGCAAAAGTATGATTGACACCTTTAACCACATTTGTTATAAATACAATACTAGTGCATCCCACCGATGTTGTATATTTACATTTAAGTTTGTATTATTATCCACGGTTATCATAATATTAACTAAAATAAAGTAAAATTGGTTATATACTAGTAATCTTATCCACAATCATTTTAAGTTTACAACAGTTGTGGCTAAAATTACTACAGTAGTGGCCAAAATTACAACATCAGTGGTAAATTTACGATAGTAGTAAACAAAATTACCATAGTAGTGGAAAAAATTGCAATATCAGTGAAAAATTTACAATAGTAGTAGAAAATTTACAACAGTAATGGAAAAAATTACAATAGTAGTGAAAAAATTTACAATAATAATGGACAAAATTATCACAATAGTGGACAAAATTACAACATCAGTGAAAAATTTATAACAGTAATGGGTAAAATTACTAAATTAGTGGGCAAATTTTAACCATTATAGTGGTAAAAGTATGATTAACACATTTAACCACATTTGTCATAAATATGACATTAGTGCATCCACTGATGTTGTATATTTACTTTTAAGTTTGTATTATTATTCACAATTATCGTAATATTTACCAAAATAAAAGTAAAATTGGTCTATATACTAATAACATTATACACAATCATTCTAAGTTAACCCTAACCTATAATAAAATTTTCTTTTGATGTTGTAATATTACCCTAATTAATGGTAAAATTGTCTTATATACTAGTAATCTTATCCAAAATCATTGTATTTAACCCAGAATTATAGTAAATTTTTCCTTTGATGTTATAACATTTCCTAGATTGTGGTAAATTTATTCACTATGGTTTTAACTTAACATCTTTTTGTCGTAAATTTACTCTTTTTGTCGTAAATTTACTCTTAATCCTCATAATGTTACCCATAATTGTTGTAATATTAACCAAAACAGTCATAAATTAACATCTAAACTTATAAATTTATCAACAATTGTTGTAAACTGACCCTCAAATGTGATAAATCTGTCATTAATTGTAGTAAATTACCCACAATTTTGCTAAATCTCACTCCAGTAACCTTATGATCGATCATAGACATTTGCGATCGATCCCAAACTTACCGCTTTTCAATAAGTTACCAAATTTGGATGAGGAAAACCACTTTTGGGTGAGACAATTGCAACCTTGCGATAAATCCCAAGTTGTTGGGATAGATCGCAAATATTTTGGATATAAAAAAAAATAATACTTTTAAATTTGTATTATTATCCACGGTTATCATAATATTAACCAAAATGAAAGTAAACTTGACCTATGTACTAGTAAATTTATCCACAATCATTCTAAGTTAACCTTAAACTATAATAAATTTACCCTTGATCATCGTAAACTTACCCACATATGTCGTAAATATTACCAAAATAGTTGTAAATGGTCCTCTAAAATTGTAAATATATAAACCCCCACATGTTTATATTAATATAGTAATGTACTTGTTTAGTGATTCTTATATATGTAATGACGTAAGAATAAACCATATATATATTGAAATCGTAAGAATAAATACTAGGGAGACAAATTGATTGTGAAATTTAATTTTTTGGAGGTGTTTAAGGTTGATAAAGGTAACTAAGTAAAAATATTAATTTTTTTAGGTCAAAATAATATTATCATTGAACCTGAGAGATCCGAAAGACTTGGAATAGCCGTTTAGCACATATAGCGGTTCGGAGAAATAAAATAGTAATTTTAGTGTTTCGAGTGTAAATTTATTTTAGTTTGAGATAAATCATAAAAATAAATGTTTTTAGGTTAAAATAACATTAAAAATGAATCCGGAACGTCGAAAAACCTTAGGATAGTCATATGGATCAAATTGAATATTCTTAGTGGTAAAATTGTAATTTTGGAGAACACCAAAACAGTCTGTGAACAGTACTTCGGGACTGCTGTGTTTAAAAACACAGATTTCAGCCCTTTACTCCCATTTCTTTCACTCCACTCTCACCCCACACCTCTTGGAACCTTAGAGGAAGATTAAGGGAGGAACCTTGAGTAATAAATGATGTTGTTGTGATCTCTTGTATTTTTCCTTAATTGGTCATTGGAATTGTTACATGATAAATTTGGGGATTTTTGAGATATGCTTGTAAAATGAGAAATTGTGGATTTTGTATTTATTTGGAATTGTTGGTGAATTGAGAATATTTTGGTTTCCTCATTTGTATGGTTGTTGTGATGGACTTGGATTGCCATCGAGAAATGTCGTAGAGTGTTAGAGGTTAGTCTATCCCAATGGGGGTGAGATGGTTTCCTAACACTTATAGTGGATTGTCATTTGGTAATGCGACCACTATCGTTCACGGGAGTTCGAACAAGGGATGATATACTTTCCCTGGGAAGGGACTCGTCACTGCCATTGGGATGGTAGACGCCCTTTTCCTAAAGTGTTTGTGATTATGATGGTGATTGGTGGACTAGGTATAATCGTTGGGTAGGTTCATGAGAAGCAATCAACATACATGGTACGGGGATGAACCAATATACATGGGATGATGGGTTGGATCGTCTTGGCCGGTGCATTGGTATGGGACAATGCATCGGAAAGCGCCCTTCCTAAATGGCTTAAAGTTGGAAATGATATATTTTTATGAAATTTACCTTAACCTTTCACTTGATTATTGTTACGGCTTAAACTTGAGATCTATTTAAAATGTCATGTTTTTCCTTCAAAATTGATATATGTTATTTACGAAATGAGACCAACCGATTCTTATATGTTTTCTAAACCTTGTTCGAGTTTGTGGAGGATTTTTCTACAGAGCTTCGTGCTCACCCCCTACAGTTAAACATTTTACAGATTATGGGCCGGAGGAGGAGCTCGGTGCTAACGAGCCGGGCCATGGAGAAGCTTCATTAGAGGGGTACTTGGATCCCGAGTGGGACATCTAGAGATGTCGTTTATTTTTGTGCTAGACTAGGAACGATTATGAACAATCATGTAAAGTCTAGTATTTTGTTTATTTCGCTGCTAAGTTCAAATGTAATTCTTTTGATGTAGTAGCCATGGTTTGAGCATATTCTTTTGGATAATGTTGTAAATATTTTATGGATCAATGGACCCGGTGTGGTCAATGTAGTTTAATTGCACATGTTGTGTTTTGGGTAGAGCTCCCCGAACAAAGAAGACTCTGCCCGAATTTTGTTAAATTAAGGAACCCCGGTTATTTATGGATTTTATTAGTTGTTCTCATGGTATGAATGGTGTTAGAAGGTAATGCCTTCTAAGGTGGTTTTTGGGGCGTTACAGAATTTGGTATCAGAGCTTAGACTTTAGGTCTTACATGAGAGCTGTAGGTTATGGATCACCACTAGAGATGTAGGATTAGGGTGAAGGAAATTGTTGGTCTAGTTTTATATGAACCATATGCTTTAGATTAAAGTAATACTTAGGATAGCTTTTACATCAATGAAACTAAATTGTGAATTGATGTGCAGGATGGACGGCAGAAATATACGTGAACGTGGACGTGGGCGTGGTCGTGGAGGCCCAGCACCACCGCCGCCGTCACCCCCCGATGCCATGCAAGGCATATATCAATGCTTGAGGGAGCTTACCACTCTGGTGCAAAGCCAGAATGGAAACAACCACAACCACAACCACAATGATGGAGCGCATCCTCTAGCGCAAGTACCGGGCAATGGAAACGGAGATCGAAGAATGGTAGTTCTTCGAGAATTTCTGAGGCAACGCCCACCTACGTTTCAAGGGAGCTCTCAACCCTTAGAAGCGGATGAGTGGATTCATCGTATAAGGAAGATTTGTGACGGCATGGGAGTTGCCGAGGACTTGAGGGTTGGCTTGGCTACCTATTTGTTCGAGGGGGAGGCCGACCATTGGTGGGATTCGGTAAAGAGACGGAGGAACCCCGATGCACTTACTTGGGAGGAGTTTGACCAAATCTTCCAAGATTAATATTTTCCCGAGTCGGTTAGAGACAAGATGAGTGCCGATTTCCTCGCTCTTCGATAGGGTAGCTTGACTGTGATGGAGTATGAGAGGAAGTTTGACGAGTTATCCAGATATGCCACAGAGTTCATCTCCACAGAGGCCAAGAGGGCCAAGCGTTTCGAGCAAGGTTTGGGGCCGACAATTAGAGAGAAACTTGTGGCTCTCAGGATCCGTGACTATGGGGATCTGGTGGATAGAGCTGCACTGGTAGGGAGGGATATGGAGGACAGTCAGAGGAGGCAGAACGCCATGAGGGGAGGTCCGATTCGGGCGGGTGCTAGTAGCAGTGGAGCGCAGAGAGCGGCACCCTACCGTCGCCCAGATCAGGTAGGGGTACAGAGACCTCAGATAGCTCGAGGAGCAAGAGGTGTACCGGGGAGGACAGCCACAGACCCCCGTCAGTGTTTCGCGTGTGGAGGAGTGGGGCACTTCAAACACAATTGCCCATCGCTTCCACCGAGGGACAACCAAGCGACAGGACAAGTGGCTGCAAACAAGCCACTACAGCAGTATAGGCCGTTGGGAGCTCTAGCACCAGGCGGCGCCACTCAGGGGAGAGTATTTGCCTTAACCCAACCGGAGGAAGATGTCTCCAATGCCGTTGTGGAAGGTATCGTTCTTCTCTATAATTCTTGGGCCCGAATTTTATTTGATCCCGATGCGACTCATTCTTTTTTACGTACTGCGTATGCTATTAATTTGGGATTGGGTTTCGAGAAGCTAGAACATGCATTGAATGTTGACTTGCCTACGGGAGAACAGTTGGGTACCAGTCGGGTCTGCAAGGGTTGAGTGCTTCGTATTGGGGAACACGAATTGATTGTGGATTTGGTTGCTCTAGATATGAAGGGGTATGACGTTATATTCGAGATGAACTTGTTGTCCGCTTTCCGGGCGGTAATGGATTGTTTTCGCAAGTGGATTACATTTCAGTTACCAGGAGGGGTAGTTTTCAGTTTTATCAATGACCGAAGTTCTTCCCATCCATTTCCTACTACGGGTAGTAAATTCTTGAAAGCTAAGGCGGGGAGCCATTTGAGTTTCTTAGCTAGCTTGATGGGAGATGATCGGGATAAATTCCCTACGGACGTGGTGTTGATAGTATCGGATTTTCTGGATGTCTTCCCAAACGAATTACCAGGGTTACCCCCACAAAGAGAGATTGAGTTCAATATTGATCTCTATCCGGGAATCGAACCCATATCCATTGCTCCCTACCGGATGACACCTTTGGAGTTAAAGGAGTTGAGGAAGTAGTTGGATCATTTGTTGGCGATTGGGTTTATCCGTTTAAGTACTTCACCTTGGGGAGCCCCGGTCCTCTTTTGTGAAGAAAACGGATGAGACACTACAGTTGTGCACGGATTACCGGAGGTTGAATCGGGTTACTGTGAAGAATAAATACCCTTTGACACGAATTGATAACTTATTTGATCAGTTGAAGGGATCGACGTATTACTCCAAGATTGATCTTCGCACAGGGTATCATCAATTGCGGATAAAGGAGGAAGATATTCCTAAGACTGCTTTCCGTACCTGGTATGGTCATTTCGAGTATACAGTGATGCCGTTCGGATTGACTAATGCTCCAGCAGCCTTCATCGATTTGATGCACAGGGTATTCCGGCCATATTTAGATCAGTTTGTCATTGTGTTTATTGATGACATCTTGATTTATTCACAGACCCAAGAGGAGCATGGACGTCATCTCTCGATTGTGTTACAAACATTGAGAGAGCATAAATTGTATGAGAAGATGAGTAAGTGCGAGTTTTGGATGAAGGAAGTGAAATTCCTTGGTCATGTTGTGTTCGAACAAGGGGTAGCCGTTGATTCTACAAAGATTGAGGCTGTGATAAAGTGGGAACCACTGAAGAATGTGACGGAAGTACGCAGTTTCTTGGGGTTAGCCGACTATTATCGTAGGTTTGTGGAAGGGTTCTCAAAGCTTGCGATGCTGATGACTCGCCTCACAAGGAAGGGAGAAAGATTCGTGTGGACTCAAGCGTGTGAGCTAGCCTTTCGGACCTTAAATGAGAAGTTGACAACGGCGCCTATCCTCATTATACCGAGTAGTGGGGAAGGATACGACGTCTACACAAATGCTTCACTACGAGGTTTGGGATGTGTGCTAATGCAAGGAGGAAAGGTGGTTGCCTATGGCTCTAGGCAACTCAAGGTTCATGAACATAACTATCCCACCCATGACTTAGAGCTTGCCGCTATGGTCTTTGCTCTTAAGTTGTGGATGTGTTATTTGTATGGAGAGAAATTCCAAGTGTTCTCTGATCATAAGAGCCTCAAGTATATCTTCACACAGAAAGACTTGAATCTCCGGCAAAGAAGGTGGATTGAGTACCTAGAAGACTACGATTTCACACTCAACTACTATCCGGGGAAGGCGAATGTAGTTGCCGATGCACTTAGCAGGAAGTCTCGGGGTGAACTCAATGTTTCCATAGGTGAATGGAAGTTGAAGGATGCCCTTGGAGATTTTGATCTATGGGTTGGAGAAGATGGATCCCGACCATGTTTGTTCAACCTTGTGGCTCAACCTACTCTCCAACGTAGGGTAGTGGAATTGCAATGCTTGGATCCCGAATTAGCGTCGATTCGAGCGAAATTGGAAAATGGAGAAACTATGGAGGGTTGGTCTTTGAGAAACGGAGAATTGAGATATGGGGAGAAGTTATGCGTTCCCGATGATTCGTCCCTAAAGGAGGAGATACTTGGTGAGTGTCATCGCTCTAAGTTTGTTATCCACTCCGGTAGCACAAAAATGTATAGGGATATGAAGCGCCAATATTGGTGGAAGGGAATGAAGAAGGATATGGCAAGGTTCATAGCACGATGTGCGGTGTGCTAGCAGGTGAAGATCGAACATCAAAAGCCAGAAGGATTACTATAGTCTTTGCCTATCCCAGAGTGGAAGTGGGATTACATCACCATGGATTTCGTTTCGGGTTTACCACGGACGTCGCGCGGGCATAATGCAGTATGGGTTATTGTGGATCGACTCACCAAGTCCGCTCATTTTTTGGGTATGAAGACCACGGACACATTCGAGACTTTGAGCCAGCTGTATATCCGTGAGATTGTACGATTGCATGGAGTTCCGCTTTCTATCGTGTCGGATCGTGATTCTCGGTTTGTGGCGCGGTTCTGGCAAATTCTACAACAAGCCATGGGGACAGAGTTACATTTCAGCACAACTTTTCATCCCCAAACGGATGGCCAATCTGAGAGGGTGATACAGATTGTGGAAGACATGTTACGTGTTTGCGTGTTGGACTTCAAAGGAAGCTAGAGTGATCACTTGCCGTTGGTGGAGTTTGCGTATAACAACAGCTATCAGGCAAGCATTGGGATGACACCGTATGAAGCATTGTATGGAAGACCGTGTAGATCCCCGACGTGTTGGTTGGAAGCCGGCGAGTGTAGTTTGTTTGGACCGGAGATTGTTCGAGAAACTACCGAGAAAATTCAACTCATCCGAGAGAGGCTACGCACGACACAAAGTCGACAGAAAAGCTATGCGGATCAAAGACGAAGACCCTTGGAATTCAAAGTGGGAGACTACGTGTTCCTCAAAGTGTCGCCCAAGAAAGGAGTATTTAGATTCGGCAAGAAGGGAAAGTTAGCGCCAAGATATACCGGGCCAATTGAAGTGATCAAAGTTGTGGGTAAAACGGCGTATCAGTTGCGGTTACCAGCTCAGTTGTCTGGGGTACATGACGTGTTCCACGTGTCGATGTTGAGAAAGTGTCAATCGGATGCAACGCCGGTCGTAGACTTGGAAGATATTGAAATTCAAGATGGAGCCACCTATGAAGAACAACCGGTGAAGATTCTCGACGCCAAAGAGAAGGTGCTCCGTAACAAAGTCATCTGACTAGTGAAGGTTTTGTGGCAACACCATGGAGTGGAAGAAGCTACTTGGGAACCGGAGCTAGAAATGCGAGAGAAGTACCCGCACTTATTCGCTAATTAAGGTAAGTTTCGAGGATGAAACTTTCTTTAAGGGGGGTGGATTGTAAACCCCCACATGTTTATATTAATATAGTAATGTACTTGTTTAGTGATTCTTATATATGTAATGACGTAAGAATAAACCATATATATATTGAAACCGCAAGAATAAATACTATGGAGGCAAATTGATTGTGAAATTTAATTTTTTGGAGGTGTTTAAGGTTGATAAGGGTAACTAAGTAAAAATATTAATTTTTTTAGGTCAAAATAATATTATCATTGAACATGGGAGATCCGAAAGACTTGGAATAGCCGTTTAGCACATATAGCGGTTCGGAGAAATAAAATAGTAATTTTAGTGTTTCGAGTGTAAATTTATTTTAGTTTGAGATAAATCATAAAAATAAATGTTTTTAGGTTAAAATAACATTAAAAATGAATCCGGAACGTCGAAAAACCTTAGGATAGTCATATGGATCAAATTGGAGATTCTTAGTGGCAAAATCGTAATTTTGGAGAACACCAAAACAGTCTGTGAACAGTACTTCGGGACTGCTGTGTTTAAAAACACAGATTTCAGCCTTTTACTCCCATTTCTTTCACTCCACTCTCACCCCACACCTTTTGGAACCTTAGAGGAAGATTAATGGAGGAAGAAAAGGGAAGAAGGAGGTCTATAGGGCTTGGGCTTTCACTTGGAATCTTTGATTCAAAGTAGGGGTTTCTCTCACACTTGTTCATTGAGGCTAGGGCTATATATATATATATATGTTTTTGACTCTAAATCTTAGATATGTGTTAGAAAATCTTTGATTTTTGATATTCTTGCAAATATTATCATGTTTAAAACAAGGCTATTGTTAGATTGCCATGAAACCTCTATTTCTTGTTTTGAAAACCCTTGTTCTCATGAGAGGTGGACTTTTCTCTCCACATTCATTTGTTCTTGATTTCTAAAACTTTAGTGCTGTGTTGAGTAATAAATGATGTTGTTGTGATCTCTTGTATTTTTCCTTAATTGGTCATTGGAATTGTTACATGATAAATTTGGGGATTTTTGAGATATGCTTGTAAAATGAGAAATTGTGGATTTTGTATTTATTTGGAATTGTTGGTGAATTGAGAATATTTTGGTTTCCTCATTTGTATGGTTGTTGTGATGGACTTGGATTATCATCGAGAAATGTCGTAGAGTGTTAGAGGTTAGTCTATCCCAGTGGGGGTGAGATGGTTTCCTAACACTTATAGTGGATTGTCATTTGGTAATGCGACCACTATCGTTCACGGGAGTTCGAACAAGGGATGATATACTTTCCCTGGGAAGGGACTCGTCACTGCCATTGGGATGGTAGACGCCCTTTCCTAAAGTGTTTGTGATTGTGATGGTGATTGGTGGACTAGGTATAATCGTTGGGTAGATTCATGAGAAGCAATTAACATACATGGTACGGGGATGAACCAATATACATGGGATGATGGGTTGGATCGTCTTGGCCGGTGCATTGGTATGGGACAATGCATCGGAAAGCGCCCTTCCTAAATGGCTTAAAGTTGAAAATGGTATATTTTTATGAAATTTACCTTAACCTTTCACTTGATTATTGTTACGGCTTAAACTTGAGATCTATTTAAAATGTCCTGTTTTTCCTTCAAAATTGATATATGTTATTTACGAAATGAGACCGACCGGTTCTTATCTGTTTTCTAAACTTTGTTCGAGTTTGTGGTGGATTTTTCTACAGAGCTTCGTGCTCACCCCCTACAGTTAAACATTTTACAGATTATGGGCCGGAGGAGGAGCTCGGTGCTAACGAGCCGGGCCATGGAGAAGCTTCATTAGAGGGGTACTTGGATCCCGAGTGGGACATCTAGAGATATCGTTTATTTTTGTGCTAGACTAGGAACGATTATGTACAATCATGTAAAGTCTAGTATTTTGTTTATTTCGCTGCTAAGTTCAAATGTAATTCTTTTGATGTAGTAGCCATGGTTTGGGCTTATTCTTTTGGATAATGTTGTGGATCAATGGACCCGGTGTGGTCAATGTAGTATAATTGCACAGGTTGTGTTTTGGGTAGAGCTCTCCGAACAAAGGAGACTCTGCCCGAATTTTGTTAAATTAAGGAACCTCGGTTATTTATGAATTTTATTAGTTGCTCTCATGGTATGAATGGTATTAGAAGGTAATGCCTTCTAAGGTAGTTTTTGGGGCGTTACAAAATATGTCCACAAATCTGGTTCACTTACCCACAACAGTGGTAAATTTGCCCAATAACATTAGTGATTGAATATTTTATTGGGTGAATTTGAATGTTAATTTGATGAATTGATTGTTAATTAGAGGAGTTTGAATATAAATTGAATGAATTGAAAGTTAATTTGATGAATTGAATATTAATTGGATGAAACTGAATGTTAATTTAATAAATTTAATATTCACCAGTTGAATTTGAATTCTAATTTGATGAATTGAGTGATAAGTTTGTGTTAATTTGATGAATTGACTATTAATTTATTGTTAGTGTGATAATTGAATGTTAATCGAATGAAATGAAATATAAATTGGATGAATTTAATGTTAATTAGATAAATTTGGATGTTAATTTGATAAATTAAATGTTAATTGGATGAATTTGCATGGTACTTTGGTGTTAATTTGATAAATTGAATGTTTATTGAATAATTTTGTAAAAATTTGAGAAACTGAATGTTAATTGGACGAATTTGAATAGTAATTGGATGAATTGAATGTTAATATATATATACTACTTAAAAAGTGAGGATACATGAAAAACTGTGATGCCCCAATTTTCGGGGGTCCTCTATATACCGTTGATCATCCATCAACCCGCGGAATTTCCCGTGGATGTCACTCAACCCGACACCACGGCGATAACATCCCCTTAGCTGGGATCATAACTCACAATTGTAAACTTGATTCAATTATTCATTGGGTTCAACCAAGATCCAACATACCAGAATTTATACCCCATTATAGTCCATTTACATCATTGGAGGTAAGGAAAGCATAGACCGAAAATAGGGCAATGCAGTCTAAAAATCTGAAAATTCTTGAGAGTGTATCGGTACACTGTACCGGTACGGTTTGTCTACTGGAAAGTGGGTACCGGTCCGTATCGGTGCAATTTGCCTACTGGAAAGGGCGTACCGTTACACCGTACCGGTACCCTACCGTACCGGTACACAGTACCGGTACTTTCTGCCTAGTTTTGCCTTTTTCAACCATTTTTCATTTTCAATCCATTCCAAACCTCCCAAAATCATCCAACACATGTTTTGATAAGATTTCCCATACAAAAACATAATTTGTACAAGTTCCATTACAATTAATTCCATACATTTACGTATAAAAATGGAATTTATGCAAAAACTTTACAAAATAAACTATAAGAGCCACAAGTTGGCCCCTTTCATGTCTGATGCTCTCCAAGTGAGCCGTCCACCGGTGCAAACCCCACACCTGAAATGTTTCCCATATAGGGTGAGCCAACGCCCAGTAGAGTAGGTCCTACAAAGGTTACTCCCCCTTAGATGCTCATGCTCATGTAACATTCATTAGCAACATATAAACAATTATTTTTATCCTTATAAGGATATGCATTCTAAGTTGGAATGCAACACTACTATGCCATGAAATGAGATGACACTCACTCATGCACTTCAACCCGAGTCCTCACCGACTCCCACTACACGATGCAATGCCAAAGTGTTTCATTCCATCATTTATGTTCACATCAAATGACATTTTCAAAACTAGGGTCTTTCTTGGGATTGGATATTTCATAGACTTACACCAAGGGTCTTCCATACCCGCACACTTTATGGACTCTTACACCAATGGAGTGCATCTCCCAAATCACCGGGCCTTGCACCCGAGAGGTCGTCATGCCTCTTCTTGCTAACCCCAATCCAATTTATCATGCAACCAAGCGGCTTAGCTAGGTCTTCGACCCAACCTTTCCCAAGCCATACAGTCAATCACCAAGTGTGGTGTTGACATCAACCATGCACACACCCATGTGATGAGATGCTTCCGTGCATATGCAATGCTATGTCCCATTGCATACAACATAATGCTCAATATGCTAAGAACAACACATGAACAATTTCAACTTACACATTCAATTACAAATCATATCATAAGCATATGATTTCACAAGTTAAACTTAAGCATGTTATTTCAATTCAATCAAAACAACAATTTAAATCAAGCAAGACATTTTATCAAACACCTTCAAGGCACAACTTATAAATCACATAGCATGCCTCAAATTTCCCTAAGTTACAAGAACAATCACATGTAACTTCCATATACCAAAATCAAGCTAGCAATTGGCTTAAGCCTTTTCTATGCTCACTTTTCCATTTCCATAAACATAATCATTTTTTATAAAATTTATTTATGGGGACGTTTGTGAGGTCATTCGCCACGCAGTCGCCTCGAATGACGTGCAAAATCCGACTCTCTCGGAATTCGACGAAATTTGACAAGGTGACTAGATTCCGCGATACGAATCCAACGGCGAACTCCGTTTGCTCATCCGAGGTCTAGAACATGAGTATTTTAAATACGCATTATAGTGGCAAATTACTATTTTGCCCTTTCCGGAAAAAAGTTCAAATTTCCCGGGTTTTACAAAAACATATATATTCCGTTTTTACCCTTAACTATTGGTATAAAGTCAATCATATCCACTATGTCTTTTGATCTTCCCTTAATATCAAATTGATTAGCTGCATTGTTCAACATGAAATGCTAGTGCACGGTCATCTAATTATATTTAATTTCCTTAAATTAATATACTGATTATATTTAATTTCCTTAAATTAACCCTAAAACGTTTACAACTCATTGTCTCCCACAATAAATAAATCTTTCTCTGTTGATACAAAAAGTTTTGTTCTTGATCATCTTCTCGGTCTTCCATTCTCTCATTTCTCTGCTTTGTTATATTTCAAATTTTTGACTCTTTGTTGTATCAATTTGTGGGCATTTGTCCACAATCTCATCGATCCTCCAATTACTTTCAACTTTTCAAATTTTTGGACTATGTGTGAATAGAATGAAAACAAAGAGAGAAGAAGAAGAAGAGAATACAATGGCCGAGGACTCCAAGAGGCAGAAGCTGTTTCATGAGCTTACTGAATTTCTTTTTGAGCACATCTCATGTGACACCCCAAAAACCCGGGGGTCCTTTGTCAACCCCCGGGTTTTTGGGGTGTCACAGCTTGGTATCAAAGCGCTAATTGTCCCAATAAAATTTCATTTTATCAAAATGATCTGCCAATACAATTAAATCTGTCGATATAAATAAATCTCTCAATACAATTAAAACATCAATTACATCGACATCTTCTCGTCTTTAATACTCTGATTATCTTGTTCCGATCTTTTCTCTAAAATCAACCTGAAAATATTAAATAAAGCGGGGAAGTATACAATATGACGAAGAAAAATATGCTAAAGGACATTGAATACCAAATAATCGAGTATCACAAAGTATCTCAATCAACAGATACAAATATCATATTTGCATATCACACGTCATGCAGGATCTTAACACAGATCTGACACCTCACCAATCATCCCACCTCAACCTAATCCCACAGGTCTCTTGGCTGGCAATGCATCGGCTATTGGCTGCCACGATCCCGTCTCAATATCCGCAGAACACAATTAATGAGATCAAAATATTCAACGATATTCAATCGAAATTCTAAAATAAGGATAGCACAAATTGGAATACAAATCAGAGGAAAATCAAAGAAATACTCTTTGCAAAGAGATTTAAGGAGAGCATATTGCATATCACCCCGTACCTCAAAATCATTATTTGAATTTGATAACTCAGCTTTTTGTTTCATTCTTCTTACTTTCGGGTAGCCCTCTGCTTCCTATTTTTCTCTTCTTTGTTTCGGCCAGACAACTCCCTCTCTTTGTCTCTCGGTTTATCTTTCAAGACCTCCTCTACTTTCTTTTATTTATGGCTATCTTTATATGCTATGAAGGTGGGACGTCTTCTACCAAATTCATTGGCAAATGTTGAAAAAATCTTTCCCAAGACTTTTTCTACAATGTATTCAATGCTAACTGCAATTCCTTTACTTCATACATTTCTTTATTCTTTCTCTCTCTTTCTTTTTCTTTACCTTGTCTTGTCTCTTTTTTTTTTTCAAAGTCTTCACGTGGGTGAAGGCCAAAACATCATAAGAGTTAAAATATTTATACTTTGCTCCCATTTATTTCACTTATTATATATATCAACCATAACACTTAAATATTCCTTATACTTTCACATCAAAACTCCTAATATTTTATACTTAAACTACTTCTAAAAATTTGGGATCTCACAATCTACCCTCCTTAAAAGAATTTGGTCCCCGAAATTCCTTAATTCACCAAGAATCCCAAAATTTGTTGGGGTGCAAAGTGTAACACGAGAAAGAAAAATAATATAAAATGTTTATTGTTCAAAAGAAAGGGGTGTTATTGATTTTTTTTTTCCGATAAAGGTGTAATTATACTAACTTTCTTTCAATTCACTAAACCGAAAGTCTCTGCTATACTACCACATCAATTCCACATTCCAAGTGTTTAGAACTTGCACCACCAACCCTTTTTTTTTTTTTAGTTGTTTGATCTCACAACGAAAACACAGTGAACTTACTTCCCACAAATCTCATATAAGATCTGAAGCCTAGGCTCTGATACCATTTGTAACGCCCCGATTTTTTTCTCTTTTTTTTTCGGAGACATTAATAGATATAAAAACACCTAAATAAAAAATAACAGAGACTTTCGGTTTAGTGAATTGAGAGAAAGTTAGTGTAATTACACATTTATTGAAAAAAAAAAAATTCAATAACACCCCTTTCTTTTGAACAATAAACACTTTATATTCTTTTTTCCTTCTCGTGTTACACTTTGCACCCCAAAAAATTTTGGGATTCTTGGTGAATTAAGAAATTTCGGGGACCAAATTCTTTTAAGGATGGTAGATTGTGAGATCCCAAATTTTTAGAAGTAGTTTAAGTATAAAATATTGTGAGTTTTGATGTGAAAGTATAAGGAATATTTAAGTGTTAGGGTTGATATATATAATAAGTGAAATAAATGAGAGCAAAGTATAAATATTTTAACTCTTATGATGCTTTGGTCTTCACCCACGTGAAGACTTTGAAAAAAAGAAAAGAGACAAGACAAGGTAAAGAAAAATAAAGAGAGAGAAAGAATAAAGAAATGTATGAAGTAAAGGAATTGCAGTTAACATTGAATATATTGTAGAAAAAATCTCAACCCCTAGGTTTTTGGGGTGTCACAGCTTGGTATCAGAGCGCTAATTGTCCCAATAAAATTTCATTTATCAAAATCATCTGCCAATACAAATAAATCTGTCGATATAAATAAATCTCTCAATACGATTAAGACATCAATTACATCGACATCTTCTCGTCTTTAATACTCTGATTATCTCGTTCCGATATTTTCTCTAAAATCCACCTAAAAATATTAAATAAAGCGTGGAAGTATACAATATGACGAGAAAAAATATGTTAAAGGACATTGAATACCAAATAATCGAGTATCACAAAGTATCTCAATCAACAGATACAAATATCGTATTTGCATATCACACGTCATACATGATCTTAACACAGATCTGACACCTCACCAATCATCCCACCTCAACCCGATCTCACGGGTCTCTTGGTTGGCAATGCATTGGCTATTGGCTGCCACGATCCCGTCTCAATATCCGCATAACACGATCAATGAGATCAAAATATTCAACGATATTCAATCAAAATTCTAAAATAACGATAGCACAAGTTGGAATACAAATCAGAGGATAATCAAAGAAATACTCTTTGCAAAGAGATTTAAGGAGAGCATATTGCATACCACCCCGTACCTCAAAATCATTATTTGAATTTGATAACTCAACTTTCTATTTCATTCTTCTTACTTTCGGGTAGCCCTCTGCTTCCCCTTTTCCTCTTCTTTGTTTCGGCCAGACAACTCCCTCTCTATGTCTCTCGGTTTATTTTTCAAGACCTCCTCTACTTTATTTTATTTTTGGCTATCTTTATATGCTATGAAGGTGGGACGTCTTCTGCCAAATTCATTGGCAAATGTTGAAAAAATCTTTCCCAAGACTTTTTCTACAAAATATTCAATGCTAACTGTAATTCTTTTAGTTCATACATTTCTTTATTCTTTCTTTCTCTTTCTTTTTCTTTACCTTGTCTTGTCTCTTTTCTTTATTTCAAAGTCTTCACGTGGGTGAAGACCAAAGCATCATAAGAGTTAAAATATTTATACTTTGCTCCCATTTATTTCACTTATTATATATATCAACCACAACACTTAAATATTCCTTATACTTTCACATCAAAACTCCTAATATTTTATACTTAAACTACTTCTAAAAATTTGGGATCTCACATCTCATTATTCATGAGGTGGTAGTGGCTTTATGTGCTTTTATTTGCAGATACATTTGACTTTTATAGCTTTTTGTTTGCAAGTTTTGGATTTTGATTTCAAGAATTTTTGTTCTATTTCTCTTTCGAATTTGAAATTTTATACGTGTTTGGTCTGTGGGCAGTATTACCAAGGAAGAGGCCAAAAATCTCATGCATACACTCATAGCCTTGAAGTAGGACACCATGTTTACATCAATATTCGAGTAGAGAAAGTTTATTGCCCTCCCGATGGATATGAAATCATCGACTCTTCATTAGATGACATTCGACATATTCTTAACTCGAGGTTTGCTAATATTTTGCTTTAATTGCTTTTTACATGTATCAGATTTTTTTATCCCTTTATATCTTTGCTAATAGTTTACATTCCTTTGATTAATCTCCTCGTTCGATTTCTTTGATATTATTGTACAGGTTTAGTCGGACGCAAGTTCAGCAGCTTGATAAAAATAGGCAATGGTCTAGGGCACTTAATGGTTCTGATATTTGTTGCTATTATTATGACATTTCATTCTTGTTGATCATTGGTATATTCTGGACAATTTTGAATATAAACTTAGACAATCAAATTTCCAATTTCACCATTCTCTGGTGCTAATTATAATCTCATAGCTTCGACAATTTTTTTTAGGTGGGACTCAATAACATTAGAAAGACTGAATTTGTGAATGTTACAATTCAATCTTTAATGCGAATTACTCCATTGAGAAACTTTTTTCTTATCCTTAAAAATTATCTACACTACAAATCTACACTCATCCTTCGATTTGGAGAACTCACTCGAAAGAATTGGCACTCAAGGAACTTCAAGGGACAAGTTTGTTCCTGGCGTAATCAAACTTTAGCAATGACTTTTGTTCATAGAATGCGTATACTTAATATTTTTTGTGTCTCCAAGTGAGCCCACATGAGTTATGAACTACATACAATTTTGAAATCTTTGTGTTTTTTTTCTTCTGAGCATATAATTAAGAGAGGCGGACATTGATTTGTGTTTAAAAGTATATGTAGTGTCTACATCAATCAGGTTTATGAATGTATTATCTTTCTTTATTTCCTTGGCTAGATGTTCCATACAACTCACAAAGAATACAATAAAAAAATAATCCAAATCGCCACTTTTGGGTAATGGAACCTTGCGATATCCCATTCACTAGTGAGACACATCACATAATAACAGCAAATCGAAATAGTGGGTTAGTTATAGGCTAGAAAGCATGTATACTTCTCGAGGGTGTCGTGGCAGTGTTGGACACAACTAGACATGTGCCCGACACAGATAGAAGTGTCATGAATAATGAGTTCAGTCGAACACGACTAATGTTTTTTTTTTTTTAAATGATTGTAGCTTGGTGTGTTTTTGTGTGTGTGTGTGTGTGTGTTTTTTTTTTTTTTGATATGTAACTTATGTATTATGAATATTAACGTATGTAATGATGTTTGGTGAAAATTATGAATGTTTATTTTGATCTATTTTAATTTTAATAAAAAAAAAATATTTGCTAGATCTTATTATTAATATTATTATAAAATATGCTTTATTTTTAATATACTATAATTTTATTATTGTCTAAAAATATATTATATTATTTTAATTAGTTATATCTTTGACATACATGTGTCTTATATTTTTGAACTTTGTCATAGCCTAGTGTCCATATCGTATTAGATATATATTTTATTTGCAAATTAATTGTAATCTTTTTCCTTCTCACACTTGATTCTTGATTTTTTTCCCTACAAATTCTAAATGCATGACCAAATGTTGGGTTTTACTTATAACCCATTTAGTGAGTATACTAGGTGCATATCTAGATATCTCCAACTAGGTGTGACTTGACTAGATTTCCAAACCAAAATCTTAAGGTAAAGTGGCTAATGCCCAACTAAACTATGCATTATGTATTGCCATTTCAAAAAAATTTCTTGGCTTTCTACTTGCACAAGTGGATAATTTAGCTTTCATTTTTCTGTGAACAACACTTCCATTTAGTTGCTGAAAAAAATACAAGACTTGACCAAGAACTTGAAAGTTGATTTCTAGGTTCTCAACTCAATAAAATTGAACATCGATTCTTATATTCTCTACTTAATGAGGTAATTGTAATATTACCTTCCGGAAAAAGACGTAGTTGTAGTATTAGGTCTATTTAGGTGGAAGCTAATTGAAATTTTTATTTAGAAAGTAAGTGAATTTGGATGTTAGTGATTGTAGTACTTTTATAAAGTAAACTCTGTGCTTTGATGAGGGAATTATTTATTGAAATGAATACCAGTTATTTAAAATCAAATGGAATTTGATGAGAAAATCATATGATTACGAATGGAAGAGAGCAGAAAAAAAAGATGAAGATATTGTCTCGATTTATTTGTAACATCAAGAAACTCAACCAATTGGCCAATATGAGAAATTTTACGAATGAGACATCAATTAAGATGTCTAATTAGTTATTTATTTGTCTTTTAAGGGAGAGAGATTCTCTCAATGACTTTCCTTTTCTTTTAATTTTGCTATTATAAACTATTACAGATGTTCTCTATATAACTTCTCTTTTCCTATAATTAATTATTTAATTTTTCGTTAATCTTGGTTAACAGAAGACATTGAATTCTATTTGGCTAAAAACTTGCTTTAACGCCCCAAAAATCCCCTTGGGTGACATTACATTCTAAAAACCATTCACCGCATGAGAGCACTAAGTAAATCCATCACGACGAAAGTTTCATTCATCAACCATTCATATTTTAACAAAAATTGGGCAGAGTCTCCTTTGTACGGGGAACTCTACCCAAAACACAACCTGTACAATTATATTACAATTGACCACACCGGGTCCACATATGCATAACTATTGACCACACCGGGTCCATTTATCCATCATAAAATAAACTTTCATTCACCATATATCATATCCACACTATCATCCCAAAAAAATAGGCCCAATCTTGGCATTTACATCTCCAAAATGTGATAATATAACACAGCGGAAATAACAAAAAGGAACTCGACTTCAAAAGGATATTCTAAGCATAATCTAGTCTAGAACAAAATAAAAGTGTCGCTCTAAGCGTCCACTTCGGGATCCACACTCCCGTCAAGCGGAGTCTCCCAATGGGCGGGCTCCTAGCTCCTCCTCAAGTGTGAAATCTGAAAATGTTATTTGTAGGGGGTGAGCACGAAGCTCTGTAGCAAAATCCTCTCAGCTCAAACAAGGTTTGAAAAACATAGAAAACGGTCGGTCTCATTTCACAACTAACATATATATAGATTTGGAATAAAAACAGTGACATTTTAAAAGAGATATCAAGTTTAAACAGTAGCAATAATCAATTAAAAGAATAAAGTGAGTTTAGCATCGATAAACAAAATTCCAATTTAAGCTATTTAAGAAGGACTTCTCCCCATGCATTGTCCCACACCAATGCATCGGCAAGAACGACCCAACTCCTGATTCCATGTATTTTTGGTTCATCCCCGTACCATGTATGTTGATTGCTTCCCGTGAATCTACCCAACGATCATACCTAGTCCACCAATTCCAACCAACAATCACAAATCTCTTTAGGAAGGGCGTGTACTGTCTCCTACGGCATTGACGAAATCCTCCCAAGGTGTCTAGTATACTAACCATTTTCCTCGATATATATGTGAACAATAGTGATCGCGGTCACAACAACGATCCACTACGAGCATTAGGCAACCATCTCACCCCCACTGGGATAGACTAACCTCTAACACTCTACGACATCTCTCAAAGGTAATCTAAGTCCATCACAACAACCATACAATGAGGAAACCAAGAATATTCACCATTCACAACAATTTCCCAAGTATAGTAAAAATCCCCAATTTTTCACATTTGTCATATAATCGAATAATCCAAGAAAATATGCAAGAGATCGTAATCTATATCATTTTTTTATACAATATTCAACACTAAAGTTTTGAAATCAAAGACAAAGAAGAAATTAGGAGAAAATCTCCTTTTCTTGAAAGCTAGGGTTTTGAAGATAAAAAAAATAGAGCTTTGGTGGTTACCCACCCTTCATATTGTTCAAAACATGACATTTATTACAAATAGAACAAGAATCATGTATTTCATATTATATATATGAGAAGGAGAGTGAAGAAACATATATATATATATATATACCTAGCCTCAATGTGAGAGATTGAGAGAAAATCCCCTACCTTGAAATCAAGAATTTCAAACAAAAGCCCAAGCTTTAGAGACTCTCTTTCTCCCTTTTCTTCTTCCCTTTATCTTCTCCTAGGGCTCTAAGAGGTTTGTGGTGAGAGTGGAATGGAAGAATGGGACAAATGAGGCTTAAAATGGTGTTTTAAAACACAAAAATCCCGATTTTTTTTACTGTTTCGGCAAACCCTTTTTCTGCTCCAGATCAGTCTTCGTAGAATGGACATAACTCTCTCATCCGAGCTCCGATTGAGATGATTCAAGATGCTATGGAATGCTAAGAAAGTGCTCTACAACTTTCATGTTTTGAGTTTTGAGAGATATTTACTTAATCAAGGTCGAAATCGAGCTTGAAGTTGCAGCCAGTGCACTGTTCACGTGCACTGTTCACAGCCTGTTTCATTTTTTTTTTTTCCATTTCCAATCCATTCCTAAGCCAACCAAATCCATCCCAAACCTCTCCAACACATGTTTCTACACCAAACCTATTTAATACAAGTTCTAGGACCTAAAATTTCCTATTTTCACTTATTAAAAACCAAATTTCAACTATTATTTCCACTAACATTTTAAATCTCTACTTTTCCAATCTACCAAATTCAAACACACATCACTGCACATATCCATATTTTTACAACAATTATTTACTATATATATGTATACATATATAAAAGAAAATGCGGGGTGTTACACTTGCCATAGGTCAAAGAGTTATTTTTGTATTCTATTATATGGGTAATGATGAAATTATACAGAATTTTCAATATATATAAATGTTAACAAAACAACACTAAATTTCTCTTTGGGTGCAATTCTTATTTTGCTGTTGCTAACCACTCAAGTAGTTTGGAGTGACAACAAACTTGGATTATAGGTAACTAAATTCAATTAAAGGAACACTCTGCTTAAGTTGAGTTGCATGATTCCTCTTTTAAATTATTAGGTTTATTTAAGTCTGTTATGCCATGGCAAAAAAGAAAGAATGTTTGATTGATTTTGTGACAAGAGTGCAACAACAATAGTCATCACCCACGCAACATACTCATGCAATAGTCGGGGAAGATGACGAGAAGCACAAACGCTCAAATGGAGGCAAGGAATATCTCCTCCAAGAAGTAGAAAGCCAAAGTAAGGTTCTCAAGATAAAAAAGATGCGTCAAGAAGGCATCAAGAAGGGGTCCAAGAGCAAATTGAAAATATTCAAACTTGAAGATGAGGAGTTCTCAAATTACCTAAATCTACATGTGATAATTCTTCTTTTGGTTTTGTTGAAGTTATCCAAATCATGAGTTAATTGGTGAACTATTGATTCTAATTCTTGGTTATTGACTATTTGCTTATTTTTCGTGAACACTAAAGAATGTATACCACCTAACTTATAGTCGACATCTAACTAGCAAGAGAGTTCAAAAACTTGTCTACAAAAGCTGACAAAGACACGACGAATCTGTATGATTTATTGGAATTCATGGTTTTTCACATCAACAATGAGTAATATTTGATGCTCGAAATGGTCCACGTGCAACGCAAGTGTGCACCAACTAGTTTGATAAAATTGAATATTAATTTGATAAATTTTAATGTTAGTTGGATGAATTCAAAGTTAATTTGGTGTGAATTTGATTAATTAAACATTAATTTAATGAATATGAACGTTGATTTGATGAATTTGAATGTTAATTTGATGAATTGAATTTTAATTGGATTGAAAATACCATCATTTGGGATGCTATTACAACGATTTGGATGAATTTAAGGTGAATTTACCACTATTCGGGGAATTTTACTACTGTTTGGGGTAAAGTTACCATTGTCAGAGATAATATTACAACTTTTATGGTAATATTACGATGATTTTGAATGATGTTATTAGTATTTAGAGCGAATTTACCACCATTTAAGGTAGGGATACTACAGTTGATGTATATTTACCTTTAAGTTAAGTTTGTAATATTACCCATATATATTGTAACTTTATTCAATACAATAGTAAGTTTGGCTTACACTCTTGTAACTTTGTCTAGTATTGTTTTAACTTAATCCTAAACTATAGTAAATGTACCCTTAATTATTATAATTTTACCAAAGTTGTTGTAAATTTGTCCACAGTAATTGTTGTAATTTTAATACATTTCTGTCATAAATTAATTCACAAACTTTGTAATGTGACATTTATATGTAATAACTTTACCCAAAGTGCTGGTAACTTTATCCAAATTGTAGTACTGTTATCTATAGATGTTGTAAATATGACTTTAATTGTTATAACTTTAATCAATATTGTGGTATAAATTTTAAATTATGCTAATATGACTTGTACTATCTGACAAAATTAATTATATTGTACTATCTAATTGTACTATTATATTACAAAATATATAATTTTTTAACCAATACTTGTTTAGGAGGTAACTGGTTATCACATTCGAAAATATAAAAATAAAAGGACAATTTGATCAATAGTCCTTATTGGTTGGCATACCTATCAACGGCCCACATTGGTTTTCGGTATGGTACCAAAAAACTCAATTGCTGTATCGCAGTGAAATCCTTAAATTTCTATGGGCTTAGTCGTAGGACCTTCTTTCTGAACTCCAAGTTGGCGTTGGTCATGTGGTGGCTCAAGGGATGCAATACTGTGTGTTGGTGGATCTCTGTCTGTCAGAGGGTGAATTTGGTGGAGGAATGAGAAAATAGGATAGTGGAGTTATGAGAATTTATGTGAAGACAGTTAGAATTTTTCCATATTAGACATCCATTAAATGGGCTGAATTTATGGTCCAATGAGAAGAGCTCAATATTGTTAAGTGATCTATTTTGATGAGTTTATGTACATCTTTTTCATTGATGTGGTTGAGGCGGTTAAGTGTAGGCCTTAATCTAATTGTGGCCCGTAATGGAAGAGCTCATTAGATTCATTATAAATAGCAGGCTAGGTCCCATCTCCACTTCATAACCTAATTTGGCTTTATCTCATTGAGAGCCACCTATTGCTTTGAAGAAGGAGAAGAAGACCTTGCCCTTCTGCGAAAGAAACCCAGAGATCGAGTATCATGACTCATACATGTATGATCTAAATCTTGTAATTTAGGTGCTCTAAATTTTATATACGAATCATTAAAATTCTTACATGTGGTATCAGAGCCTATCGTATATGAATTTAGAACTCGATAAAATTTATATTATAATTTTAGGGCTAATTTTTCATCAAGCTTAGCGTTTACTTTTTTGAGTCACTGTCAATTTATGTCGTTAAAATAAAAGGAGTTCTACGATGGTGGCTATAGCCTCAAAGTTTGGATTCTGCCATTTTTTTTAATTTAATTTAAGCATTATCAAAGGCATTGAATTCCAAACTATTTTGTTGAAAAATAATTTCTGCTTTGGTTTGTGGGCAAGCTTGGAATTACGCATTCTTTGACTTGAGGGGTTAACTCCTTCATTAGTAAGAGGTTTCATTCATTCTTAATGGCGTCATGCCCACAATCAATTGTTATTTTGGAGAGTTGCGAAAAAAAATCTTGTGTGATGTTGACAACACCAGAGTAAATAATATATGTTTGTGATGATTATTCATGCTCATTTATTTATTTACTATTTTATTTTGGATTATTCGTGTTAATAACATAGAGTCATGTTTATGAATAGACACAAGTTTTACTCATATAAATTACTGATATCAATCAATTGTTTTTTTTTTTCTTGTTGATGCAACCTTGATTGAATTGCTATAATTTATGGAGGATGTTAGTACAACTTCAATTCTAGTCCCTAGTGATTTACATGATGAAATATTTTTTTTTTTATAATTTACATATTATTTATTAAATGTTGGTAGATGTGAATTTAAATTACTTAATTTTAATAGTAAAAATAGAATTGAGACCTGAATGCAACGATTAATTATGGGCGATCTATAGATGTACATATTGGTTAGTACCTCATATTAATTGATCACATGATATTTAATTATGAGCATTTGTTATAATATACAGATTTGAAAATTCTATGGATTAAGATGAATGGTTACCACCAAAGTGGCCCATTCATTGAAATTTGTAGATTGTTCTTATACTTTTGTTACGAGATGATCTCTATATTATAATATACAATTACATGCCCAAAGGAGGTTATTGTGTATTGTAATTTAAAGATGTCATGAAATATCCCGATTTGAAAAAATTCTATGGGTTGAGATGGATGATTGCCACCAAAGTGGTCCATTCATTAAAATTTGTAAATTTTCTCATACTTTTGTTACGGGATGGTCTCCAAATTATAATATATAATTATCTGCCTAAAGGGGATTATTGTGTATTATAATTTGGAGATGTAATGAAACATTGTGTTAGGGTACAATAGTCTAGAGGGTTTATCTGTCCAAAGGGGATAAGCTTTTCGAAACTTGAGTATTCTCATTGACTAGTTTCATGAAAGAGATGACCTATAACATATTACATTCTCTGGCCAAAGGGAAGTTTGTAGTGATGTATTTAGACTCTCTTAATAAAATATGGCTTATTATGTTCATATCATATTTATTTATTTATTGCCTAATTTTGCTAACCGTTTATATTCTCGTTGCCTTGACAGTCTCTTTTGCTGTGAATAATAATAATGCCAACATTGAAGTCTTGACTAATTCTAATTATAAGATATGGAAGCAAGATATTGAGCTTGCCATGAGAATTGCTGATATAGATTTCGTCTTAAAAGAGAATGAACCTCCTAAACCTTCTGTTGAGACCTCCCTTGAAGAAAAAGAACTTTATGCAAAATGGGAGAAATCTAATCGGCTGAGTATGATTGCCATGAAAAGGTCTATTTCTGAACATCTTATGAGTGGCTTGCCTGAAACCAAGAATGCCAATGAGTTCTTTACTGCTGTAGGAGAGAGATACAAGATACACTGTAGCTGGGGGCCTAATGAATGAATTAACGATTATGAAATATGACAATGTAGGTGGTGTTAGAGAATATATCCTTAAAATGGTCCATGTTCAAACCAAGCTAAAAGCCTTCAAAATTGTTATTCCTGATGATTTCATTGTTCATCACACTTTTAACTCTTTGCCTCATGAGTTTAGTCAAATTTAAATTGCCTACAATACCCAAAATGAGTCTTGGATAATAAATGACCTTATCTCCAAGTGTAATTTTGAGGAAGAAAAACTTAGAAAAGAAAAGAGTGCCCCTTGTTTGTTTCCCAACCTAAATCTAGTTTCGAAGATGGGTATCAAGAAAATAATAGAAACCTTAATCATAATGTTCCAAATAATGGTCAGAATTTCAAAAGGTATGGTATTTGTCAGAATGTGGGAGGTTTTAAGGCTGTATTCGAAATTATGTCAAGTGTTACTTTTGCAAAAAACGAGGTCATAAGAAAAGTGAGTGCACTCGATTCAAGTCTTGGTTAGAAAAGAAGAAGGTAACTCACTCGCCTTTGTTTGCTTTAAATCCAATTTAGTTAATGTCCCATTAAATTCTTTGTGGATTGATAGTGGGGTTTCTGTTCATGTTGCCATGACTTTGTAGGGATTCACAAGCAAACAGAGGCCAAGTGAAGGGGAAGTCAAGCTTAAAGTAGGAAATAATAATGAAGCCTATGTTGAGTTCATAGAAACTGTTGAATTTAGACACTGATTTTCAACTTGTTTTAGAAAATACTTTTTATGTACAGTCATTTAGGCGTCTTGACTACTTCGTTAACAAACAGATCCAAAGCAAAAAATTATATTTCGGGTCATGTCCTTCGTCTCCTTTTCGCACCTCTGCGTCAAAGAAAATGATTTAAATTCTCTGCTACTTTCCTTAGATTATGTCCTCTTTTCGAATTCAAGGTATCTCTAAAACCTTAGACTCTCCTTGATATGTTATTGGTTGTTGTAGATCAATAAACCCTTAATGCATTCTAATTGTTCAATAAAATGCTGATTTGAGTTCATAGTGTTTTTTTTAAGGCTTTCTTTGTTGCGATTGTTAGCCATCATGTAAATTCAAACTCTATTAGTATGTTGAAGACATTAGGAGTACAAGTGGAAGTAGGGGAAAAACCATGTAAATCTGAACTTTGATAAAGTATTTGACAATAATAGACATTCATGTTTAAAAGATAGCAGATGCTTGCTACCACCTTGGCAACATTGGCCCTAATGCCCAGTTACGTTTACTGGTCACTCCTTGAGAAATTATATTGAATATCAAATAACCCAAAAAACTAAGTAAAAATGTTTTGATAATACACACCCATCTTTTTCTTTTCCTCCTTTTTCCTAATTACTTGCTCGATCTTATATTGCTTCCTTTTATATGGTGGTCGTCCTTTGCTACAAACTACCGCTGGAGCAAGTATTCTCTTTTGATATTGGATTAACATCACTACTAGAATTGGTTGTCCCATCATTCATGTTAATGGGAGGTTGAATACTTTCACAAACACCATCATCTTTTTTTAGCTCCATTTCCAATTCATTTAGCATGTGCATCACTAAATTGGTATTTTCTTCAAAATTAGATGTCAAGTCTGCAACATGATAAAAGGTATTACATATCTTGTCAAAATGGCGTGCTTCAAAATTGACACTCCAATCATCATAAATTATCTTCACCTTTGTGTGACACCTTTTTAAATCCTTCTTCCATCACTGAATGATGTATTTTTAGGGAATCACTAAAATCTCCTTATGAATTAGCATGGGGATTGCATGTTGCTTGATGGTTTTCCCCGACCTCCAAACACGAACTCGAATTATGTGTATATGGCTTATCGAGATTGGTGAGTGTCATTTTCCCTCAGGTTCAATGCAAGAAGTGGGGAAATTATGTGTGGATGAACAAAAACGTGTGTATGCAAAATTGCTCCCCAAGCGTAGAGAGAGTCTTGCGATGTCGTGTTTTACTTGGAATAAGTATTTCAAGGTCGTCTCCTCAAGGAAGGCGAGGTCGAATGATTTTGAAGGGTGATTTGTGAAAAAGTGAAAATTGGAAAATCTTGTGATTTGAAGTTTGGTGAGTTGTGAGTTAAAAAATATGCAAGAAAACAAGGTTGACTAATCTATAGAGGTCATTCCAATAGAAATGACAAATCGACTCATTTCATTCAACTAATGGTGTCTCGGTATTTGATTGATTCATAGGAAGTGATGGACTAATGTAGTTGTGTTGGGTACAAGCATACCCCGTGACAAGTCTACGGTGTATCAAAAGCCCACAACTACGTCCGTACTCAACCTAGTCAAACCAAACACTTTACACTACGAGGAAGAATGAAAGAGAGTCGATTTTACATACCCAAGAGGAAATCCCTCTTGGATTAGCCAACTAAAATTTTATCTATGCATGGTAAAAGAAAGAACAAACATGAAGTAGAGAAACATGGTAGTGAAATCAAGCATAGGCTTATATTAATGTAAATAAGGAGTTTGAACTACAAGAGAAAAACCATTCATACCCAAAATGTAGAGCTTAAAGGAAATAGGATGCAAATAAGAAAATAAACTACAAAGACCTTAGCTAAGCTTGATTACAACTTGAATAAAAGAGATTAGAGTGCAAAAGGGAAATATTACAAGTTAAATGGAGCTTACTACAATGAAAATGGTGAAGGAAAATGTAAAAATTGAACTTCTCTCTCTAAAACTTCATCTTCTACCTTGGAGCTTTTCTCTTTAAAAGTCTTGTAATCTGCAATTGTGTGTAGCAGCCTCTCAATTTTCATCCCACCCTCTTTCCCTTAGCATGAGTGACTAACTTGGAGTGATTGGAGAGAGGTTGTCCACCAAAACAAGCAAATTCAGTCAGAGCATGGTCCTCCCATGCTTTTCCAACCACCCCATCTCTCTCGCTTTCCTCTCCACTCCCTCATGCTTCAAATATGAGTTTTTTGGGGTTAGGAGATCATCATGAGGAGTTAAAAATGTCAGGGCATAGTTTAGAGGACAAAAGGTGGGCCCCCGTGGTTGGTGGAGTCGTGTGGAGAAGTGTCTGGACTTTCTGGGCATGTTCTACCGGTAGGTCCTGGGGCTTCTACTAGTAGCTCATGTCCAGTAGGGTCTTCTACCGGTAGGTAGTAAGCTCCTACCGGTAGCTCGTAAGGGGTTTGCTACCGATAGCTCATTTTCAACTTTTGTAAATTTGTCATAACTTTTAATCCCACTGTCTAATTGAGCTGAATTTTGATACAAGATAGAGGACATCCAGTTCTATAACTTTCATGTTTTGGACTTTATCAGATTCGAAGTGGATCATGATAAAAAAATACAAAATACCGGGGTACCAATACCAAATGGTGTGAATACCGGTACCTATGATACCAGATACCGATACCTCCTTGATTTCTTTCACTTTTAAGCCTCCAAATCCTCATGTAATGTGTCCATCTCTTCACCACTCATCCACACTTAGTTGCAGGGTTCCGAAAGCCATCAATTACCCTATGATTACCTGCGACATCAAAATTTTCACATTATTCACAAATTCGACTAACTCTAAGTAATTAAATGCAAAATTGAGTTAAAATACATGTAATGATGCCGTTAAATATGCAATATTACACGCTGATCACATGTCTACATAGATGCCCCTAAAGTCATCTCGACATGCAACTTTTGGTCATTCTAAAAGGATTCTCAACTTCGCTCATGCTACAAGATGTGAGAGTTTCCTTCTATTTAGGATTACATTCAATTTTAAGTATATATATATGATATGGGTAGGGTTTTATGTAGAATAGCTACGTATCTACCATTTAACTAGTGTAGCTAGTGGAATGCTTGATGAATTGACGAGCATGCTAGACAAATTCCTATTTGATTTGAGTGTTTAACATGTCAAATATGTGTGATATGAGTGGGCATGTAATGTGTTTACATTTATGCTCTCTAGGTGCTTGATAAAATGCCTAAGTATATTCAATTATGTTATTTGAGTTTATCAATGCTTCTAACATGCTTGGTGATATGCTAGAATGTTTATTATGTGTCTAATGCTATAATTAACATTGTGTTTCCAATTAAATTGCAATTGTACATTACATTGCACATGCACGGGTTAACACTACATTCTCAGAACATGTCATGATTGTGAATATTGTGCATGATTTTAATCATTGCCACATAGGTGAGTTGATGGGTGGGGTCCAGGAAGATTGGACCAAGGTCTGATTGAGCCTCATGGAACATTGCATGAAAATATGTTGGGGTATAGCAAGAAGGGCTAAATTCTCTCTCGGGTGCAAGACCCCGATTTTTTCAGTTACACACTTTTAGTGGTATAACGAGTCCATAAAAGTGTGACGGCGTAACAGGGAGTTGGAGGTGGGATGTCCTCGAAATTCGTTGTTAGTTTGGTAGTCCGTTGGTGGAAGTCCATAAAAGTACCTACCCCATAAAGACACGAAAACAAATAAATGGTCATTGAGTGTGTATAACATCAATGGTAGAGGCTTGGAATGCCTAGTTTATGACATGACATCACATCATGTGTCGTGCATGGGAACCCGGGAGTGGGTTCGGAGTCGAACATGCATTCATGAAACATCATTCAATGTTGACATGCTTAGTATCATTTAAATGTTACTTGTGTTATATGCTTGGTGTGTTGAACGTGTATTCATATCATATGCATTTGGGTTAGAAAGTATTCTCTATAAGAGATACCCTATTGGGCTTCGGCTCACCCCGTTGTGAGAACATTTTCCAAGTACTGACTCTTCCACAGATGGCCCTCACATGGGTCCAGCTTGATGATGAAGTTGAAGTCTGGGTTTTCATTTTGGATGTATAGATGCTTAGGTCCTATTGTATCTACTTTTAGCCTTGTATTTTGGCTATGCAAAAACTTGTATATTCTTTTGAGTAAATGCTTGTATATTGGGGGACTTTATGTATCTATTCTTATGATAAATGTATATTTTTACATTTGAGATTCATTGATTAATGTTTAATACTTAAATGTTGGATTTGACCTTGGAATGATCTTTGTGTTAGTCTAGAGCACATGTTGAGTTAGGGTGGAGCTCCCCGTACAAAAGAGACTCTGGTAGAATTCCATTAGGATTGGTCCGTCGAGATCAATGTATTAGATTAATTAATGAGGCTTAATGGGTAATTAGGACCCCCAGAGATTGGGGCGTCACACAACCAAACACTCATTGTTTTCAAGATTATATTTCCCTACCATTTTATTCCAACTTCTTCAAATTCTTAATTAGTCAAAGAGTCATATACAACACTCTGCAATGCAAACTTGATTGACTCATATTGTTTATAACCTCTCAACTTTTTCAATAACTTCTTTGTTATGTGCTGTTAGATATTGGGTTTGGGTCATGCACCCGAACGGGAGCACCCATGATGGGTCAACCCAATTAGAAAATGCCCAAGGGGCATGACTCTTGGAGGAGTCCTTTAAACCTAAGGGATGTGTCTATTAAACTACTAACAAACATATTTTTCTCCAAGGCACCTATTGGTTGCCTATATAAACTCTAAGACAACCAATGGACATGATTAGAAAAACTAACGTTAGATTCTCTCTCTCCTTACATAACATTGAAAGGCTTTTTGTGCTATGAAAAACCTGGTGTTGATTCTTGTTGCAAGACAACACTACATCACTTGAGCAAATAAAGTAAAGACGGTTTTTTAGATTCTAAAGTATGTGGAACATCATTCAAAGGTTTTGTGATTAAAGCGAATTAAGGTATGCCTTTGATCCTACGCTTTCGTAATAGTGTACGATTTTTAACATGTGCCATAAGCACCACCTATGGCTTGCATTGGAAAAAAATAATTTCAATTGCCTTTTGTATTGCCTTGTCTTGATCTATAATTATTGCATTTGGAGCACGACTAGACATGTAAGTAACCCAGGATTGAAATAACCAAGTAAACATCTCAACATTCTCGCTCGATACCAATCCATATCCTAATAAAGTTGATTGGCCATGATGATTGACTCCAACAAAAGAAGAAACAGACATTTCATACTTATTCGTTAAATATGTGCTGTCAAATGTAATGACGTCAGCAAACTCCTTATATGTTGCTCTATTCCTAGCATCTGGCCAAAATACATTCCTCAAATGACCCTCTTTATCTAAATCCATCATGTAGAAAGCTTTTGAATTATCATCTTGCATTTTCAAGAAATAGTTGTGAATCACAATAGCATCTCCTTCCCAATGTCGTAACCGCCTTACTTTATAAATATAATTTTTGTAGACTTTCTCCAAAAAGGGAACATTCTCAGGCCCACTTGCTTCAATCACAATATAATTAATGTTCTTGCTAATCCTAATTCCAACTTTATCATTCAGTTCAAGTTTTATTTTGATGTATGGTCTCATTATCCTATTGCACTGATAGAAATGAGATTTGATCGGACTCAACCCATGGTTATGGGCAAGCATGATGGAAGTCCTTTTGCCAATTGCCATCGGGATATATACTTGCTTTCACCTTAGCTTTACAATCAGTTTTGGTAATTGGATGCATTTAGAGGGCATTTCTTGAAGTAGACTTTGACTTCTGGAGCGAGAACATGCAAATATCACATATCTTAACTCTCCATCATCTCCCTTTGATGATGTTTTCTTTTTATGGTAAACCCTAGGTTGTTACCATATCTTCTGTAGTACTCCATTATTTCATTGACTGTATTAAAAACCATTTCCAATTTTGGCTCTACTATTTTTTCCTCCACATTTATTGTATTATCAACTTCATTCTCAGAAGTATCAATTTCCATCTCCATACTTAAATAGCTAGTTGGAGTTTCTTCTTCCATTCCTATCCAATAAAACACAAAACATGGATTATCAAAGAATATAATTATAGCATATTACAAGATTCTTTAATCTAATATTCGATTAATTAAAGTAGCTTGTCACTTGAAAATGAATTCATTTCGTCAATCTTAAAGCTACTATCACCACAACAAATGTTGGTTTCTTAGTGCCTAGTTGAGATATTGCATTTAAAAAATAGGAAAAAAACCTTCTTAGATTACTACTCAAAGTGTTGTGTTAAAATAACAAACTATGTTAAGATATGAAGAAGTTGGTCAATTCAAGTACGTGCAAATTACACGCACCATGCCATAGCATCTACACTGCTTTTACATGCTTCAAATTTTTTTTTCTATAAAAAATAGATTACCTTGGTCAACATTTTACAAATGATTTATTTATTTGTTGAAGGCTTGCGAGAATCGACAACCTAATAGATTCTAAGAGTTGATCACATGCTTGACCATAAATTCTCATCTAGAAAGGGAGATAATCTTTAACACTCTAACTAAAAGGTTTTTTTTTATAAAAAAGTTGATACATTGGTTTTTTCATTTACTCACATGATTCCTACTAGTTTTCTTTACTTTTATGGCTTAGAATTCATTAATAGTTAGTTCTTTGGATTCATGACATCAATCACAAAACTTTTGAAATAAATCTTGCATTAGTGAATATGCAAAATATAAGTAAGAGGAGCTTTAAAAGGAATCATCACTCACAGACATTCTCATAGGGCCAACAAAAAAAGCCTTTAAAAAAGCACTATGAATCCAAATCAATATTTCATCAAACAGTTAGAGTGCATTAAGGCTTTATTGATCACACAACAACCAGCAATACATCAAGGAGAGTCTAATGTTTTAGAGATACCTTGAATTCGAAGAGAGGGCTAATTCTAAGCAGAATACGAAGTAGCAAAGATTTCAAATCTTTTTTTTTTTTTTCTTTTCGATGCAGAGTTGCTGAATGCAAATCAACCCTCCCTATTTTTTTTAGTATGAGTCGAAATGGAGATGAAGAAGATGACTCAAAACATAATTTTCTGCTTTGGATTTGCTTGTTAGCGAAGTAGTCAAGATGTTCATCTTTCTCGTTTTGGTAGTTCTGATCCAGATGTTTGCTTCCTTGTTAACTTTGGCAAAGAACCTGTTGTTTCATGATAGTAGTAAACATATTGACATAAGGTTTCATTTCTTTAGAGAGTATCTAATCAAGGAAGATGTGAAACTAAAATTTGTGAAGTCACAATACCAAATTGACAATATTTTTACTAAGCCCCCCAAAGAAGACGCCTTTTGCAAATTGAGAAGTTTGCTTGTACCTGAAAATGAAATCATGTTTAAGGGGGTCTGTTGAGAAAAGTAATAAACATGAATTTTATATTCAGGAGTTTTATTTTATGCATTTAGGCCTGACAATCTTGTCGGGTAGAACGGTTTCGTGTTGGGTGGAACGGGTTCATGTTAAAAAACTTTTCATCCATATCCCATTCATTTATATAAACGGGTCTAACTATCGCACTCGTACACGACTCGTTTATTAGACGGGTTACCCGATACAATCCGTGTGTCACCCGCTAAATAAGAGAATCGGTTAAAGTATTTCGAGTCCACACGAAAAATCATCAACTCGCGACACTTTACATATGGTTGAGTTGTCTATTATAACAATAAATCATGACTCAGTAAAAAAATAAAGACAAAAAATAAACATTAAATTACTACCAAATTCGAATGAATCTAAGAGATGGGAGGCTTGAGATGAGACAAAGGCTGAGAAACCTAATTTTTTTTGGAATTTATAGTGCCACTATTAATCGGTTAAACGGGTTGAAACGAATTTATAAGTTCAACGACAAACCGATTCGTTTATTTTACGAGTTTGTTGGGTTAACCCGTTAATCACCCGAACCTATTAACACTTAAACCCGCTAAATCCGTCTTGGGTTCGTGTCAGTTTCACAAATTTTGTTTAGAATTGTCTGGCCTACACAATATAGGCATATAAAACAAAACCCAGCAAAAAGATCTTCCGTCAAAGAGATTCTCTTCTTGGGCATGGAGGTTATAAAAGCAAATACACCATTGTTGAAGAGAATTGAAAACTATGGGTAAGGTTAGGGTACATGCAGATTTCAGTATTGCATCTTCATTAATCTCAACTATTTAAAAAAAAAATAAAAATTTTTAATTAATTGAATACCCCAATTATAAATCAAAATAATACCCCAATTCTTAACGGGTTTATAATTATTTAATTCTCTTCAAAAAATTTAATTCTTTTCAAAAATTTTGATTAAAAGTAATAAAAAATTGGAAAATAAAATATTACATACATGACATATTTTTATTAATTGAAAAATAGAGGTAGGATAACAAAAACGCCGTACTGAAACTCCAAAACTATATGCATCATCTTGTTACTGTTAAAAAAGTGCAAAAGCATACACTAACTCCGAAAACTTCTGTTGACTACTTAATTTAGAAACTTTCTTGATACATGTTCAAATTCTTGTGTGGGGACTGCTTAAAACGATTTGGTATTCCAAGTCCTTTCCTCAACTTCAATACAGATTAATTTTGATCTTTTGTTCACGTGTAAATTATATCTTACTCCCGTGTGGTTTCATAAAGTAAAACATTACATATCTATACTTTATAAATGTGCAACCCCACCACCACCATCACCACTACAGTCACCCCACCATCACCACCACCGTTGTCGCTAATCTATCACCACCATCGCTGTCCTATCATCACCCCTACCACTCCCACCGCTCTACACCACCCCCGCCCCACCACCACCACCAACATCGCCACCCTACTATCACCTCTACCACAACCACCACCCTGTGATTTTGGATCAAGTTTGAACTTTTAGAAATTATGTGAAAATTAGCAATCAAATATCCAATGTCAATATTTTTTTATAAAATATCATGTCAAAATAACTTTTATACCTTTATCCATATTTTATTAATTACGGTATTCTGTTGTATCTTATAATTCAAAGTTAAATTCAACACATCTCTTATACTAACATTACCTTCGATATGTGTCACATTCTCTTGCTCTACGGTGTAATAACATGTATAAATATGTCCAAAATATCTAAGTAAATGACTTCTTGATTTATCTATTATTAGTGGTAACTACTTGCAATGTTTTGCAAAAATACATATCCTTAATACTAATGCGGTTGGGACATAATTTAGGGACTTAATGCATTTATAATCCTTCGATTGTTAGTATTGGGACTCATTTATAATTTAATGCTGGGACTCACTGACAATCTAATGACCACAATCATTAAGTCCCCAAATTATACCTTCAAATTATCATTTCGGTTTAACTTCACCAAATCAACCAATGGAATTGAACCCAATGTGCCAAAAATTAAAGCCCCTCTTTTTGGGTGCAGTGATCTTGCTATGCTAACTGCATTGAACTTTTTTTTTTTATATATAAGTTCAATTCTTTAATCTGAATCCTTAAAATTGCTTTGGTATTCTTTAGCATCTGCTCAACTTCCAGGCCAAAAACTAAATTGTTAACCTTGATGGTTGTTGCACTTTAGGCCAAAACTTTGAGGGATAAAGGGTTGGTTTGTACAACATTGGGAGGTAAAGTGCCACTAGCTTATTCTATGATTTGTAGGTAAAATATAATTTATACTTTGCTTATTTTATGATTTGTAAAATCAAATATCCGAAGATGGTTAAGGTTAGGGTACCGAAGGAGATAACACACTGAAAACTACAACTTTATTTTGCTTCAAGTTATGGCCAAATAGGGCTAATAATGATAAAAAAGTTATCATCGATTTCGACCAATCAAATTCTATTATAATGTTATTAGATTGAATTATAATGTCACCCATGTTTTGTAATCATTTTGATACTTGTATCAAAAATGACTTTTCAGTGCTGTAGTGATACCTATCTATGTATTGGAATTGTCTTCAAAAAATTCTAGTAACTTCAAGAAATTGCAGAAAGCAAAAGAATAAAAGGAGAAACATCAACACCCATTAAGAATGAAAAATACAGTTCTGTCCATAATCTGGAAGCCAAAATTAATGGCATTCACAGAATGACAGAAAATCCTCTTTTCTACATCAGGAAGTTTCTCTTTCCTACCATGTTATGCTGGTCAACAACAATTGAAACCACTCCATTGACAGGTTTCTCACTCTCAACAATTACAACATTATTTGACACATTTGTCACAGCACTTGCTGGAAACCCAACCAACCCACCTTGTGTGTAAAATGAGTACTGAACATGATTTATCCTGTTGGGGAACATCAACACTGATGAAAAATCAGCCACCCACTGCGTGCCATTTCCGGCCACCGTCAATTCCCCAACCGTCGATCTCAAGCTCATGCCATTCACAGTGTTTTGGTCAATCACCACTTGATCAATGGTTGTGAATTTCCCATCTAATTCTACTATAGGTACCATATTTTTTGGATTCCCACAAAACATATTATTGACGATATTCAACCCGGAAATTTGACCTTTAATCGACTTCAAAACTATGTTGCCATCTCCCAGAAAATACCCATTAGTAACATGAACTTGAGCAGGGTCTTCAATCACTATAGCATTGAAATCTAAGTAGCAATTAGCTATTCTATTCTGCGCTGCTTTCACCAAAATTCCAATACCACCAAAATATGTTGCCTTGTTATAAGAATGTACCCCTGTGACAATGTTAGCCTGACCCCTTAGTATAACTCCGGTAGCTGCTGAGAAGATTACGACGTCGGTTATAGCATTATCGTTACTAGCAAGATCGATCCCAGTCCCAGAAAAATCTCTCTCACCTTTATCCCCACCAACTGTAGAGTGTTGTCCTAGGAAGCAGCTTGATATGAATGTCTCATGGCCTCTTTCGACTAAAATTCCATCAGTCGTGAAGTGGATAAAGAAGCAATTGTTTACGCGAATTCTAGCTGAATCGATCACAAAAAGACCTCCTCCCCGATAATTTGAATCGAAGAGGATGTCCTGGAAGGTGATGTCCTCATAGTAGATTCCATCACTTTGGTATTTACTGTCGAAGAGATTATCTTGGTGGACAGTGGCTGTTTTCTCAAGTTTTTTAGAATTTGGTGACCATAATTCAACTAGATGCCTATTACCTGGGAATGTTTCCGATGCTCGTAAAGTGCCACCTCGTACCTAAAAGGCCAAGCCAATGATGGTGAGGAAAGTATTGCACAAAAACACAGACAGATGGAAGAAACTTCAAATTTAAATCTCATCTTTAGCTAAGCTAAAACATCTAGAAGGGTATTATTGTGATGATCACATTCAGCATTTTTAGTTTGCAAGTGATGGAGACTCATGGCAAGGGATGTGAAATGATTAATGAATGCAATGAAATTTCAGAAAAGATAGAGAGGGTGTGGGTAGAAAGATACACTTCTATATTCTTCACTACTGTTTTATTTCTCTGGACAATTAGAAATGTGTCTTGTGAAACTTCTGTTTCATTTGATTGTGCAAATTTGAATGAATCTACAATCAATTAGGCTGGACTGTTGTATCCTGGGAACGATGCGCTACTACTTTCTGTGTTGTGTTTCTTCTACAAAGGGGTGCGAATCGTTTTAAGAGAACAACATAGTCCGCGCCTCATCCTATCGTTCACTTTATCTTTCGGATTTATTTTTCCAACATCTTCACTATCCATATCATGTAGGATAATTATATTGTTGATACATCCATGTCTATCGTATGAAGATGCATGGTAAAATGAATATATTTCCACATCATTCCCTTAGGTCGTGGGTCCTAATTTGGTCATTATCAAACACGTTTGCTCTATCAGATACTACATTTTGTTTCCAAAACAAGAAGGAAAAGTAATTTCTATGTCTACACAAATTTCTGCCTACTGATAAGTGGTTGTTCACTCTATTTTTGAGATAAATGTAACCAAAACAGGAGAAACTACATCTTTTTAAGAATTTTCTTTTTCACATTAAGATAGTTCAAAAGCATGCTTGGGAGTACTAGGGTATGTATGGCTCACTCATTCAAATTATATCAATTGCATCTCATATGTACTTTTCTGCCCTTTGCTCCCCTCTTGCTCCATAGCGAGTTAGGTTGACTAGTTTTTGATGCGAATTTGAAAATGACACGACTCAGTAACCCGTATATAACCTAATTTTTACACTATAAACTCCTTTTTATTGACATTGTATAAAAATATTTATTTTTTTCTATTTCGATATTGTATATGTGAATTCTTATAGAATTAGATACTTTTTTTTAAACTTAATCTGGCTAGCATATAAATCAAATAGATTTTTAGTATGTGGGGTCCATGAATGACAAATTTGATTGTGAGGAAAATGTACCTTTGTCTTAAGTTTGTAATTGATATATTATATATGTCAACCGAATACATGATTGATAAGTAAGTCGAGTTAATATTAAGATCCCTGTTGCGTTTTTTAAAATGTGTATGTTAAAATTTACTAGTGAAGAGGTTCAGAGTTTCTAAACAATTATTTGACAATTAAACCTGAACACGTGGCAAAAAACATGTGCTAAAAAGGTTTTGACTCGACCATGACTGAGCAGATGAAGGCTGACCGAATAGACTGCGAATTGGCTGAACAAATTGAATGAAAGTCTGAGCAGAAATAGATTAATCGAAAGTGGTCCGGTGGAAAAATATTTTCGAGCAAGGGAGTATATGTGCCGAGCGGAGCCTAATGAGGTTTTAGAGCAAGACTAAAATTCGAATGAGACTTAAACTCTATCCCCGAGTGATAGAGCCTTATTCGAACAAAGTAGATAGCTAGCCTATCCCTAGAAACCCGAGGTTGTTAAAGGGATGATGCCTTACCATTAATAAGGTGTACATTATAAATATGTGACCTATATTGACCAATGAGATTAAAATATGATTGGACCAAAAACTAGACTGATGAGGATTTGACTAGGCTCGGGGTGGTGTGACACCTTACTCCTACCAGCTTAGGTCTTAAGGTACATACTTTTTTCTCTACAATTTAGTTGCTCGACTGAAAACCCTTACTATCTTAAGCATCAGAGTACCCCTCGAATAGTCAATCCAAGTATGTGACAATTTGTTTGTTTTTCTTAAAAATCACACGCTTATCTTCCAAGTCATCATTTTTATCAGGTACGAAAATTTTCCCTCGTACAACTAGTATCAACACAATCTTAAAATAATACGACAAAACTTGATTACCATCCTTACCGAGGACATATTACTTCCCTTGGGATCTGTAATTGTCTTAAAAAACATACTATTAGATGAAACCCACTCTTATCAAGTGATCAGGATTCTTAATGGCATTCTAGGGCACATCCCAATGAGTGAAATTTGAAGTACTTTGTCTTTTAGATCGGGGGAACTAGGGACGGTGGGTTTGTGGTTCGAGAAGTACGTAAGAAAAAGATTTAGATTAAAGAGACTTGAAGGAAAGTATTGAAGCAGAGTCGTGGTTAATGCATTGGCATGCATGAAAGAGGGAGCACGTGTTGTAACGTGGTCACGTGACTCACATTCATAGTTTGCGAAAAAAAGGTAACTTAAAGAACGAGAAAGCTTCAAAGCTCACCAAACAATACTTACATATTTGTAACTGCAAACTGAACTATTAAACACAAAGCCAAGTCAATTCCAGTGCCAAAAAAGTGTGCTAACGTGCGCCATGTGATTCTAAGTGGGGAATGACGGGAGTAATTATTGAATATAATGATGGTACAATGCCATTATTAGTATATGATATCACTCATTAATTATAAAATTTACTTAATTCTAATAGAGTAATGTTATTGGGACATTCACTATGTGATGTTACATCATTAAATTAGGAAATTAGATTAATTTTTTTAAAAATCTTAATAACATTACTCTTTCAATAACAATCATATTCATAAGTTAAATTGAACTAAGCAAAGATTCTTAAGACTATTTGATAGCTCATTAGTTTATATAATGATATGGAAAATGCTATTTTGATCTAATATGAGGATCTAATTCAATACAACTATTGGATCGGTAGTATGTTCCATCTACCATTAGAACTCACAATAATCCAATGATTGCATTAAAACCAAATTATTAAGTTCTCAAATTAGGTCCTTAGAGCATCTCCAACCCTGATTCAAATTTAGACTCAAATTTAAATTTGAGTAAAAAAGATTAAAAAACTTGTTTCAATATTTGACTCAAACTTATACTAAATCAAGGGAGACTCATTTTTTTACTCAAATCAAAGGAGACTCAAATCCTTAACAAAATCTTTAATTGTGAGATTTCACTATCTTTTAAAGATCAAATTGTCATCTTTCTTCTCTTTTAAATTTGGGTTTGCCCTCATTTAAATTTAAGTTTCTCCTTCTTTAAATTTGAGTTTGTCCATTTGAGCCCTTTGTATCAAATCAAGCTTTTTACTTAAATTTAGACTTAAATTTGAGTCATGGTTGGAGATGTTCTTATAGCATTACTGGAATGGTAATATAACTTTTCAATAATGACATGTATTTTCCTTGTTTGAATATTTTGTAGAGAGGAGGGAAAGAGCGTTACCAAAACATTGCCTGCACCAGCTGGGAACCTAATGGGATTGCTGATTTTGTAGTTTCCACCTTGCAAATCAATGATGACACCACCCAAATCAGCAACTCCAGGCAACAATTCAAGGCTACTTTGCACTTTGAAAGCACCACCCACAGACTTGACTATGGCATCGCTGCTATCTTGCGCCCCCGTTGGGTCTGCTCCATATCCAATTGGATAGAAAACTCTACCACTTCTCTGATGCATAAACGTACACCAACGAAGCCTATTTAACCATGCACACAGATAGAAAACACGACGCAGAAGAACATTAAAAAGAATAAAAGAAACGAAAATCTCTCACCTTTTGGGCATTTGAAGGTGCCGGAGATGGTGTTGGACGTAATGCAATCTCATTGAAGGAGTTTTTCTCTTGAAGTTTTGATCGGAATTCATATAGCTTCTGATGTCGCAATGAACATTTTGTTTCTTTCGCCAGCAACAATAGAAGGAACAACAATGCTAGTGAAGACGGTATCATTGTTTTGTGCTGAGGGTAGATACCTGTAGTTCGAGCTGCAAGCCAGTGAGCTAGATTGCTCTTCAAATAAAAGAGAGAGAGAGAGAGAGAGAGAGAGAGAGAGAGAGAGAGTGTGTGTTTATATAGCTTGAATCGATACTTTTCACTTTTGTAAAGAAATGAGACCTGGTCCAAGGTGTTTGTGTTGGTGTTGATGTTAGTGTCATTAAACCTACTGGTCCAATACACCATATAAAACAGCAACTTTAAGAGTCCCAGCTGTTATGCACGTTTAGTTCAACCCTTGGAATGTGGACAATTAATGAGAGCAAATAAAGAAAAACAAATTGTATCACTAAGAAAATATAACTATGCTGACCACATACTAAATGGATCCGGCTAATCTTCCAAATTTTACCAATATCGATCGAGTTAATCAGGTGCTAAATTTATCAGATAGAAAGTTTATATGATCTTGTTAACATCTGGTGGAACCTAATGAAACAAATAATGGCGAGTCCAAATCCAAGTCCATGAAGTATGAAATAATGGATTCGGATTTAGATAATCGATCAAAAAATAATCCACATCTGACTGACTAGATTTGAAATCAAATCAGATCTAAATTAACATAAAATCCATTGGCAGATGTAGTACCAAGTGGTACCAACCACTTTTTGGTTTTGATCAGCATCGATGATTGGAAAATTAGCGATGAAAAACAACTCGTCTAAAAGGGTTCAACTCAAAGCACCTTAAGATGCTCCATGATGTTCACCACCATATCGATGGGTGTTTTTGGGAAGAATATACCCAGAGCCATTCGTCACCATGAACCACCATAGGATGAATCAAGTAATGGAACGATTAGCGAAGCAGAATCAACAGATTCTACAGTTGTTCATTGCTTAACAGGCAGTCCACCCATATCGGTCGATGCATCCTTGCAACCACCAACCTCGTGGAATAGAAGACGAGCACAACCCGAATGAGGTTTCCCATCCTCAAGAGGATGAAAACTCTGTAGAACGAAAGTTTAAGGAGGTGAATGATCTTATTGGGAACATGCTCAATACGGTAAAGGTTCGAGTTCCATCAATACTAGAAACTCTAGTCCAACGATTGGAATCTCTTTTTACTTCCATTGTCACACATTATCCCCTTCATTCAAAGTTCAAAATTCCAAACTTAGAGAGCTTTGACAGAATGAAGGATCAATTAGATCATTTGAAAACCTGTAAATTGTTGATGCTTTTACATAGTGTCACAGACCAGATCATGTGTTGAGCTTTCCCCACCACTCTAAAAAACACTATTCGCCTATGATTCAATAAGCTCCACCTTCTTTCAATGGGCTCTTTCACATAACTGAGTAAGTATTTCCTGTACCATTTCATAGGTGGTCGAACCCAAATGAAGCCAACCACCTATCTATTGAACCTTAACCAGGGAAAATGAGAATGCCTCAGATACTATGTGACTCACTTCATAGAGGAATCCCTCCAAATAGAGAATGTTGATGATAAGGTAGATTTGATTTCCTTTATGGGTGTTTTCAACCATCCCGCTTCCTGTTCTCTCTATCCAAAACACCTCTTACAAGTATGGCCGCGTTGCTTTCAAAAGCTCAAATTCATATAAATGCAGAGGATTCCTTTAGCACCGGTAGGAGCTTAGCAGAAGATCGTGCAACCAACGAGCATTAGATCAGTTAGTAAGGGACTATTCTAACTTAACCAAGGTCTCGAGTTCGAGTCTTGGGAACGCAGCTGCGCTCGGTAGGGAGAGCTTTGCCGCCCTTATAGTCCTACCCGGCTCGAATCCGGATTAGTCGGAGCCCAAAGTGACTTTCGGATACCGGATGGTCTGACCAAAAAAAAAAAAATCATGCAACCAACGGAAAGAAGAGAGATCAAGGAAAAAGCTCCAACAAAGCCCAAAGCTCCAAGAGGGCCCACGTTCCCGACTTAAAGGTTTCAGAAATACACTCATTTGAACACCACGTAGAGTAGATTTTCTGTCAAGTTCAGGACGATCACATCGTAAAGTGGACAACAATGCTCTGGACCAACCTCATAGGAGGTCTCTAAAGATAAATACTGCCAATTTCACTGAGATCACGACCACAACACAGATGATTGCATCCCCTTTAGAGATCAAAATGAAAATCTGAATAAGAGAGACTATCTAGAGAAATTTATAGGAAAAATAGGAGAGATGAAAGCACACCTTACCCCTACAACAGAGAGCCAGATTACTAGAGAAGAGAAAGTAATCTCTAGAGGATTCTCTAGCTGTGGCGAAACAAACTCGACCAATCGAGCTTACGCATGACAAGATTTGTCTAATATAAACATGACGGAGATCATCTTGGTCCATCCAGAAAAGATCCCGAAGGTCATCTAACCTATTACCTTTTTTGACGATGACCTTAGAGGGATACATTTTCCATATGATGATCCTCTTGTCATCACTGCAATATCTTCTAATCTCAACATCAGAAGGGTTTTGGTTAAAACTGGCAGTGCCATAGACATAATTTTTGCTAATGTTATCAAGGTTTAAGATCTGAAAGCGTCATTGAAGGGAGAAGATCAATCGTCAAAGCTACATCATTCACACTTCGATTGCACCTTCAAACTTAAGACCAAGGTAATGACCTAAATACCTAAGATGATCTCTTGGTTTATTTAATTTATGAGGATTAGATTTAAAATGAATTTAGGGACTTAATCCATGTATGGCTCCTAGGTGATTTTAAAAAACCAGTAGGGACCACCCTATGCTTGCTAACGTTCGCTAAAACGACCTCTTTATGACCGAGGGAAGAAAAGAAGAAGAGATCATGTGGTGGAGTATAGGGCTCGCTCTATGAGCTCGCTCAAGTGGCCTTGATCATCGCTCGAGTGGTCTGTGCTCCTCAGTCAGGTTTGAAACATGATTTTCATTTCAGTGACAACTATCTTCCCACAGATCGAGTGATCGTTCATGGATCTGAATTTCTTTGTTGACCAAGATTACCCTTATTTCGGACCTATAAATAGGGTAAGTCTTTTCTTCATCTAGGACAACCCTCTTGTAAGCCTTTTAACTGAGAAGACTCATATCTAACCTAGAGAGCTTCCACTACAATCTTAGATCCCTAAGACCCAATACTACCACTAGAGATTCTAGGCAACTTCACAACTTGAAGTTGAAGATCTTGATGGTTTGATAAACCCATTAGTTTGTGCATACCGAGAATCATTGGCGTGCCTATGATTGCTCGAGGCATGAACAAACTGTGCGGTGGGGATTTCAAGTGAAGCTACACAAGATGTTGGAGAGATCTACAAAGGAAATGAGCATCTAATCATGGTATTGATTGAAGTATAAAACTCGAGTACTTATAGATTGACTTTGTGAGTAGTAGATTATATTTTGGTGAACCCTGAGTGGTTTTTCGCTGTTTTTCTCGTGGAGGTATTTCACGTCAACAAATCACTTGTGTTATTTATTACTTATGCTTATAAACTTGTGATTTTTTGTACACACGTGCATTATGTATTTGTATGTATGATTGATTGACATATTTTTATTCATAGTAGCGTTAGGGTTTTGGGTCTTTGGATCGCCATGAGATTGATTGTTTGAGACAATTAATTAACATCAATCATCATTGATTTTTTGGTTTCTAGTGATTATAGGGGTTCTCATTATTCATTATTAAATTCGAGTAAGAAGAAGTAATTGTGGTAGATTAGGTTTTAATTGGTAATCAATTGTGCTAAAATTGAAAAAACTATTCACCCCCACTAGATAACGTCGTGCATTCCATGTATATAATCGTGAGGAAAGATCCACTTTATTTCTCCCCCTTCCAAAATAACAATTGGTATTAGAGCGATGTTGCCTTGAGTTGTATGTAGACATTTGCAGGCATATTTGATTGTTGCTTACATACCTAGTTCAGAATGACTATATCATCGAGTCATGAGTTGTGTTTTGTAGTTCACACCGACTTGAAAGCCCTAGTGGGCAATAAATGGTACGTCGACAGTGTTTGTTCCAGGCACATGACTAGAGAGAAGTCCCACTGTTACATTTGGAGATGTTAGTATCTCTAAGGTTGTTGATAAGGGTTCCATTCTACCATTGGACATGCCAAAGTTGGATAATGTCATCTATGTGGAAGGGTTAAAAATAATATATATATATATATATATTTTTTTTTTTAAAATTTGTTTTTAAATATATAAATACATATCTAATCATTATATATATATATACACATTAATTTTATATAGACAAATAAGATACATTTTAATACAAATAATTAATTTTTCATCCACTTTCCTTCCAATTTTAGAGGGATTGATTTTAGTAAATTAAAAAAAAAATTCACCCATCCACTTTTTCATCATTCTTATTTTCCTTTCTTATCAAATATAATTTTTTATTTATCACTCCAACTTTCCATCTTTTAATTTTTAATTTTTTTATTTTTCCATTATACCAGAGCAACAACAGTGACAACTGTTTAGGCAATAATACTGATTGTTACCTTACACTGCCATTTTTTCAATATTATTAAATAAACATAGCCTGGGACTAGGATAACTCAAGTGGGGGAAGCTATGGGATTTCAGAAAACGTAGGCAAGCCATAAGGAAATACAAAACAGTCAAACAAACAGGGACCTCACACATATCACAGCACTACAACGCCTTGGATAACACAATATCAAATATCATAACAGCACCCATAGCCAATACACACGAGCAGATGCCGGGAAGCAAACGAGCATCGCTTATTGATCATACACCACGTAGTATGTAGAGTTGATAACCAGGCTCATTCTAAATACAAAGCACAAATGACAGACACACACTCTTTTATGAGACATCCACAAATTTAACGGTTATGTTGCCCGGGCAATTTCTCTTTGATCTTCCCCATCATTCCTTTCTTCTCCTGGTGCTCTCCTTCGTACCCATAGCCTGGACCGGTAGACTGCGCCGGGTCATCTTTGTGCCCACCGGGCAGCTTCTCCTTTATCTTTTCCTTCAGTCCCTTCTTCCTTCTACCACCCTGTCCATCATCTTCAGACTGCATACAAGCAGTCAAGACACCACCATTAGAAAGATTATAATATTAATTTGTATCTAATATAAAGACCTAAGTTAGAAACCAACTACTGGACTTTATTTAATGTTACAGTTCAAATATATCTAAAAAGTCAATGGCATAGGAAAATGAATAGAGGGCAGAGGGAGACTTAACAGAGCTAGAGCTTGAGCTGCCAGAGCGCTGAAGAATGCCGCCCTGGCCATGGTGCTGCTGCGGCTGCTGCTGGTGAGGCTCCACGCCGCCCAAGCCAGTGCCGGTGCCGACGCCGTACCCACCGCCAGTGGTTCCCCCAGTGTGCTTAACCGGGTTGCCATACTCGTCTGTTTGGCGACCTTGGCTGCCATACTTCTCTCCGTATTCCGCCATTTCTTCAAATACCAACGCTAAAAAAGAACCAAAACCGAACTTTAACTAGATGAAAACCAGTGTTCACAAAACAAATACTTTCGAATGATGCTCAGATGAGGAGGCTCTCGCTGGGGGCTGGCCCTTTTATAGGATAACAAAGGTGGTGGACGTGTTCAGGACTTGAAGGTGCATGGCAAGAAAGCCATACACGTGCCCCGGCAAGATATATTGACACTTTATTATGAGAAAACGTGGCAACTCTGGAAGAAGTCAGGTGTACACTGTGTCGGCTTGAGATAAGATTGGTTAAATTTACTCATTGTCGGCTACGTAAAAAGCAAAATAACACTTCACAGCGTATGGGGACTTGAATCAGAGAGGATTCGGCTAGAAGATTCATGCCTATTTTTGCAATAGAATTTATTGTTAAGGTGAAACGTGGCATAGTTGGTTCATCATCCTATTCCTCACGGATAAGAATAGAGGATTAGGATAACCTGTGGGTCCCATCTAATGCAAAGAAGATAGCTTTAGATTAATGGAGAGGTTCAGGTCCAGTCATGGTGTTGGGGACCAACTACACTTCCTGCATTTCTAAGCACTGCATGACAGTTGGCTAACCTCTCGCATGATAATGAAAATATTTTAGTTATTTTAATCATTTCAAAATGAAATTTTGGACTTTGAGTGTCTTCAGTTTGGCAAAACATGGTCCACAATATTTGATCCGCCATGCTAACCAAGATCATAAGCCGGTGACCTAACCAGAAAACATTCTGATTATATAATGAGAGAGAGAGAGAAGGATATGGAAAGAGAAGGGGTACTAATTTTTTTTGATCAAGGAAAAAAAAAAAAGCTGTTAACTCTATAATTTTATTTAAGTTAGAAAAATATTGATTACAATCGGAATATAAAAAAGTCGTTAACACTGTAGATGGATAGCTAATCCAACTCAAGACTAACAAGTTGGATAAAACAGAGACATCAACTTAATGATCTGCCTTAGAAGCTCTTGGCTTGTATAAAAATCTTAGATTAAAGGACTTTGAAATCTGCCTAATGTCTTCAACAAAGGCATCAATTACCCAAGGGGGTACTCCTTCTGCAGAGCTGAGCTTGAGTACTTCCATGTTGTCGCTCTCAAGGGGACTAATTGACGTAGAGGTAAACAAGCAACACGAAGAGATCATCGTCCGTAAATGTGAAAGACACACACTCTAAATCCACAGAGGAAAAAAGAAGAAGAGAATAACTCTTGTAATATTGTATTATTAGTCATTACTCGTGCCCGAACGCACTCTTAACACAAAAAATGAGGGATCCAAGAATGTCTTAAATAAAAGAAATTCAAGGGTTGAAATGAAGAATAAATATATCACATTAATACAATCTGAGAATCCCCATGAACGGAAACTAACACCATTACAAAATTATCATGTCATAAATTTCTTCATGGCGGCTCTTCTTTCCACTAAATAAATGTTTATTTTTTCAATCTCTAGCTAAATCCAATGAATATGCTATCTAATTTTAATAAGGAATATCATTAAGAACACACAATTAAATAACTGAACCCAATCAAAAGAATTAACCACATTGAACTACAAATCAAATTTTCAAAAAATAGAAAAAAGCCCAACCGAACTAACATTACCTAGCGGATCTGCTTATAACTGCGAGGATAATTGATTTAAATTCTCTGTCGTTGTGACTTCTCGGATTCTATAGAAATATTTTCACGCTGCAATTAAATTAAATCAACAAAATCAAAATTTCACCACTTCAAAAAAAATTGATTTAACTGACATTTTTGTTGTTTCGGTGTTTATTTTGCACTATTCAAGTATTCAAAAAAATATAAACATTAGTAAGGGGAAAGTGATGCAAATAAGGAAAAAAATGTTATAGTTGGTTTTGAATATTATTATTTTTTTTCAATTGGTTTTACTTATTTTTTTTTATTGGTAATTAGCTTGATTTTGAATTTTTTAGTTTTTTTGGTACAATTGGTATCACTTATTTTTTTTTTATTGGTAATTAGCTTGGCTCTGATATTTTTTTTTTTTTTGGTGCAATAGGTATCACTTATTTTTTTTTTATTGATGATTAGCCTGACTTTAAATGTTTTTGAGTAAAGTAGTCAAATTAGAATCGTCAAAGCAAACAATGTTATTCAAGTAAAGTTGTCCAATTAAGATCATCAAGACAAACAATGTTAAGAAAGAGAGTATGATAGATGTGAGATAGTCTGTTTAAAAGAGATATTAAATAGAGAGAGATAATTATATGATAGATGAGAGAGTGTGTTAGCTACTTTATTATATAGATTGATTAATTAATTGAATAGAATCATAGTACATGAAAACTTAAAACCCTAAGGTTTTTAAATTCGAAATAAATCCCAAAGTCTAATATTAATACCAAAAAAAAAATGTCTAATATAATTAGGAAAATTGACATATTTTAGGCAGCAAATCAATCTAGAATATTCTTAATTAAAGTCTACTCCAACTAAATAATAAAAAAAAAATAGAATAATTGTTGATTCTCGTTCTATATTAGATCCTCCATCTTGAAAAAAAACTCATCCTCGAGTTTCTATGGCTTGAAACAATTTGATATGTTGTTGTTTGTTTACATCCACTTTGTACTTCAAATTGATCTTCTCAAACATATCCTTGCGTAAATTTGTTACACCCTTAAAAACTGATAAAATAATCTCTCATACAACATCCTTTGGTAACCTTAAAATAGAATTAAGAATTTCTTGAGAAACATCTGTCAACTCAGAATTATCAAGGTCCAATAGAAATAAAAAATCATTAAAACCAAAAAGATGTAGACCAACGGATTCTTCATGTGGTCAATTCTCATTCTTCTTAATTCCACACAATTCATTAAGAATTTCAAGTTTATTATCCTTGACAATTGTGTTAACAAAGGAAAAATTGTGACTCTCATTTTTATCACCAAGACCAACAATCTCAATCTTCTTGTCTTTTGGTTTTGTAGTCTTTCAATATGTGATGCTCACACACATCCAATTGTTTTTCTACAAGAGAAAAAGTCTCATTACTATCTAAAACTCCAAGAGCATAAGAAGATTGCACGTCGCTACGAACTAAGGAAATACATGGATCATGGAAATCACCCAAAACTTTATTGTTTTTCTCTTCCCCAAAATTCAAAATATCACCCGTATAATTCTTTTCAAGTTCCTCATGTTGACAACCTTCAAAAGGCTCCCCAACATCACCATCACTAGAATCTGCACGTTTATATGTGGGGGGCATTAACTACAAGTTTAAAATTTTGTCTTCTTAAGAATTAAAGTTAAAGACACAAATTTTTTAAATCCTAAATAATACCTAAAATTTCATTGACAAAAAGGGCCAAAATTCGATATACATTGGGGTATAGAAACAAAAAAAAAAAAAATAATATATATATACAAAACAAGGTTCTAATTAGACCCTTTTACAAAAAATGAGACTAACTACAGTCATTTACAATTAACCTCGACGGGTTTTCATATTTTGAAAGCGTCGCATGATTATATCATTATCAATTCAATCGAAAATGTCATTCTTTATGTATACAATCAAGTTATCTGTTATCCATTGATCACTCATTCGATTATGCAATCAATTTTTCACAATCTTCATACCCGAAAATGTTTTCTCTACTGTGGTAGTCGCAACTGGCAAGATTAATGTCAATGTCACAAGTAAGTAGACTAATGTATATACAACATTCTTTTTTTGTCTCAACCATTTTTTGGGCAAGATTCCCAATCCCTAGCAGATTTGAAAATTCAATACTATAACACATATCAATAATATAACTATCCAGCTGATCAATTTCTCCTTGTCAAAAGCTGAGAAGGAATCATAATGACTCAAACATGCCACACAAAGAAGTCAATCAATGTTTGACTCTGTAAAACGACTATTTAGCACTTGAAATTGCATATCTACGACGGTATAAACTAACTCAACTTGATAGTGGTGCAAAATTTTCTTTTCTTGAACATGTCAAAATTTTCAAACGAAGAGCATAAAATTGCTTGGAATATTCCAGTGTTATCTCATTTTGATCACGGGACAAATCAATGTGAGATAGAAGTTCAAATGATCACTCATTTACAAGGTATTACAAATAACTTATCTGATGCATTCACTGACACAAATAAATTAATAGTCACAAGTACCATCTTCAAATGCACCAACAAGAATTAATGTATCTATAGGACAATTCTAGTAGCACCCTATAAATGAATCTAAGACATGCCTGAAGCATGGTAGATATGTCAGTGCAAAAGATATGTACCCTAGAAAAAAGGGAAAATGATAGAGATTAAATAAAGAAGTTAATACTCTAGAAGAGAATAATAAACTTGAAGTTTGTGTTCCTGAAGATAGTCATCCCAGAAAATAATTACCTCTTTGTAGAGGCTTAATTAACTTCTGAAGAGTTCCAAATACATCTGGAAAATGCTCATGTACTTGAGAATGATGAGATCTCTACAAACTATGTGTATAATGAAAAAATATGATATCAAAATAAAATTATTGCGGATGATATATTTTCATTTGTTGTTCTTGATATTTCAAGAGATAGTGAGGAGCCTGAACCAAAAACTATCGATGAATGCCAACAGAGAAATGATTGGCCAAAATAGAAAGAAGGAATTCAGATAGAGTTAAATTCACTTACAAAACGAAATGTATTTGGACCTATAGTCCAAACGCCACAAGGTGTTGAATCCATTAGATATAAATAGGTGTTTATGAGAAAACAAAACGAGAAATATAAAATTGTACGGTATAAGACATGACTTGTAGTACAAGGTTTCTCACAGAGACCTGTTATTAATTACGAGAAGAGATATTTTCTCATAATGGACGCTATCACTTTCAGATTTTTGATAGGTCCTATAGTCATTGAAGCGTTGAATATGTGCTTAATAAACATCATTACTGCGTATTTGTTTGACTTATTGGACAATAAGATATATATGAGAATCCATGAAGGGTTGAAAATGTCAGAAACATATAATTCACAACCTCGGACGTTGTATTTCATTAAACTTCAATAATCGTTGTATGAATTAAAACAATCAAGGTAGATGTAGTATAATAGCCTTAGTGAGTATCTCTTGAAAGAGAGATATATCAATGATTTGATATGTTCATGTATTTTTATCAAAAGATCTAATAGTGGATTTGCTATTATTGATATATATATATTGGATGATTTAAATTTAGTAGGTACTCCAAAAGAGCTCACAAAAACTGTCCGCTATTTAAAAAATGAGTTTGAGATAAAAGATATTGGAAAAATAAAGTTTTGTATTGACCTATGTATTAGACATTTATCTAATAGTTTTTTGTGCATCAATCAATATACACAGAAAAGGTCCTGAAACAATCTATCGATAAATCACATCCATTGAGTTCACCAATGGTCGTTCGATCACTAGATACAAAGAAGGATCCATTTCTTCCTCAAGAAGAATGTGAAAAATTTCTTGGTTCTAAAACACCATATCGCAGTGTAATTGGTGCACTAATGTATCTTGCAAATTGTATAAGGCCAAACATATCATTGACAATTAATTTACTAGCAAGGTATAACTCAACACTAACTCGAATGCATTGAAATGTGATCAATCATGTATTGCAGTATTTCTGTGAAACAGTGGACATATGATTATTCTATATGAATGATCAAAGTCCGCATTTAATTGTATAAACAGATGCCGGTTATTTTTCTGATCCACACAACGTTCGATCACAAAATAAATGTGTTTACTTATAGTGGTATGACTATACTATAGAAATCGGTTAAACAATCTATGGTTGCTATATTATCCAATCACTCAGAAATATTAGACATCCATAAAGCAAGTCAAGACTGTATTTGACTAAGATCCATGATCCAACTTATTCAAGAGCAAAGTGAACTATTTTCAATCAAAGTCATTCCAATAATATTATATGAGGACAATAGAGCTTGTATCACACAACTTAAGGAATGATATATTAAAGGAGATAGAATAAAACATCTCTCACCAAAGTTCTTTTACACCCATGAGGTAGAGAAGAACGGTGATATTAATGTTCAACAAATTCGTTTGACTTAAAATCTGGCAGATTTGTTCAGTAAAACACTCTCACTGGCTACATTTCAGAAATTAATGCACTAAATCAGAATGCGGAGTTTCAAAAATCTATCAAGCTGAACAACCATAATTTTTAATTGTATGTATTCAACAAAGGGATACTTGTACTCCTTTTTCCTATAGAGTTTTATTTAGCAAGATTTTTAATGAGGCAGTGCTTAAAACAAAATTTTATTTTTCAATTTGCACACTATACTATTTTTCCTTCGTCCAACTTTTATCCCACTGAATTTTATTGGCAAAATTTTAATGAGACAACATTCATACATCTAACACTATCTTAAGTGGTCATCCAATACAGAGTGTTGAAAGCAAATGCACATGATGGATGGACAACCACATAAGGATCTCCTTGTCTCCCTTAATAGTGTTGTCTCTCACCGACAATTTTGAAGCATTGTATGATTTACCTTTAAAAGGGCATCATCATCTAAATAAAAAATACACTGAATACAATAAATCTCTCTCTCTCTCTCTCTCTCTCTCTCTCTCTCTCTCTCAATATTCTCTCTATCTCTATGTTTTTTTGAATTAGTTGTTTGAACCTAAATAATATGTTAGTTTTATAACATCTTATAAATGATAATCTTGAAAATCAATTTAATTTTTTTGTTGTCATCATGTTTTTCCGTTGGTTTTCTTAGGGATGGTTCCTGGAGGGGGTCTTACTGTCATTTATGAAATATCAAGGGATATCTATGTAATATTTACAAACCTCGGGGGTCTTGTGTGATTTTTACCCTACAAAAGTACCCCAACTAGTCCATGTAGAAGCAATGGTTGGAACGCTTCATTATAGGTAAAAGATGATTTTTTTTTTCACTCACTAGAGATCTTTTTCCACAACGATGATATGGATTTAGATAGTCTTATTATATATGGAAAAAGTCACTTCTTTTTTAAAACAAAAATAACCATGATTTATCTTCTTCTACAATTCTCTTGTATGTGAATTAGAATCCAACTTGGTCTTCCTCACAGCATCTAACAAAACAGCCTTGTTGGAAATGCTGTTCAAAGGACCATTGGTGTGTCCCACAATTCTATTTAAATTGGCAGAAAGAGCCCATTTTTTCTTCCCAACTAGTCAAAGTCCTCCAATGCTTCTAGAAATGGACACCTGCGTCAAATTTTAGACTCAATTTCAAAACTCCCAACTGTCATGATGTTGTGTTAAAAAAAAAACTGTCATGATGTCAATGTGTCATGATCTCAATGTGGACATCCAACCCAAGGGCAGTTCAACTCGTAGCAGAGACGTTTTGGGCGCTAGTTTAGATAGTGACAAAGTGTGAATGTAAAGGCGAAAGCTTCGAGGGGTTATTCATGCTCTTATATTTGTGAGGGATTAGAGTTGCTTGAACCGGTGTATCCGAATGAGTCTAGAGTACTTGAGACATCATTTTTAATTTTTTTAGGGTTGATGTCTCTATGCTGGCTCTGTAGAGTTTCTAGTGTAGAGCTCCCAAATTGCAGGTGTGCTTAGCGGTCGCACACCCCATTAGCCTGTAAGAATTGATGTTGATGTATATAATGGATTGAGAGAGATGACAGTATCGTACCCACCACGTGCGAGTGGGAGATGTTAGTTATTGGTTGGATCATGGACCCGAACTGGGGCGCCTATGGTGGGTTGACCCAAATTAAAGAATACCCAAAGTGGCATATTTTTTGGAAGTATCCTTTACCAAGAGGTATCATTTATCAAAAGGTATCATTCACCCAAAATACATGTCTGTTAAATATTAACAGACAAGTCCCTATATGATGTGTCTCTTAATGACACTTATTGGTTGCCTATATAAACCCAAGGTAATCCAATAGATGACATCTCTGGAAAATAGTCAAACGTTGAAGTCTCCTACTTTATTTCTCTCTCTCCCTACATAACGTTGAAAGACTTTTGTGCTATGAAAACTTGGTGTTGATTTCTATTGTATAACGACACTATACTGCTCGAGCAATCGAAGAAAAGACAATTTTCAGATTCTAAAGTACGTGGAACATCCTCAAACGGTATTTAGGATTAAAGCGAACAAGATATGTCTTTGGTCCTATACTTCCGCAATATGTATACGATTTTCAACATATTCTCTCATAATGGACACTATCACTTTCAGATTTTTGATAGGTCCTGTAGTCATTGAAGCACTGAATATGCGCTTAATAAACATCATTATTGCGTATTTGTTTGACTTATTGGACAATAAGATATATATGAGAATCCTTGAAGGGTTGAAAATGTCAGAAACATATAATTCACAACCTCGAATGTTGTATTTCATTAAACTTCAATAATCGTTGTATGAATTAAAACAATCAAGGTAGATGTAGTATAATCGCCTTAGTGAATATCTATTGAAAGAGGGATATATATCAATGATTTGATATGTTCATGTATTTTTATCAAAAGATCTAACAGTGGATTGGCTATTATTGATGTATATATTGGATGATTTAAATTTAATAGGTACTCCAAAAGAGCTGACAAAAGCTGTCAGCTATTTAAAAAATGAGTTTGAGTTAAAAGATCTTGGAAAAATAAAGTTTTGTATTGACCTATAGATTGAACATTTATCTAATAATTTTTTGTGCATCAATTAATATACACAGAAAAGGTCATGAAACAATCTATGGATAAATCACATCCATTGAGTTCACCAATGGTCGTTTGATCACTAGATACAAAGAAAGATCCATTTCTTCGTCAAGAAGAATGTGAAAAAAAATTTGGTTCTAAAGCACCATATCTCAGTGTAATTGGCGCACTAATGTATCTTGCAAATTATATAAGGCCAAACATATCATTGACAATTAATTTACTAGCAAGGTATAACTCAACACTAACTCGAATGCATTGAAATGTGATCAATCATGTATTGCAGTATTTCTGTGAAACGGTGGACATATGATTATTCTATATGAATGATCAAAGTCTGCATTTAATTGTATATACAGATGCCGGTTATTTTTTTGATCCACACAACGTTCGATCACAAAATGAATGTGTTTACTTATAGTGGTACGACTATACCATAGAAATCGGTTAAACAATCAATGGTTGCTATATTATCCAATCACTCAGAAATATTAGACATCCATGAAGCAAGTCAACAATGTATTTGGCTAAGATCCATGATCCAACTTATTCAAGAGCAAAGTGAACTATCTTCAATCAAAGTCATTCCAATAATATTATATGAGAATAATATAGCTTGTATCACACAACTTAAGGAATGATATATTAAAGGAGATAAAACAAAACATCTCTCCCCAAAGTTCTTTTGCACCCATGAGGTAGAGAAGAACGGTGATATTAATGTTCAACAAATTCGTTCGACTGAAAATCTAATAGATTTGTTCACTAAAGCACTCTCACTGACTACATTTCAGAAATTAATGCACCAAATCAGAATGCGGAGTTTCAAAAATCTATCAAGCTGAACAATCATCTTTTTTAACTGTATCTATTCAACAAAGGGAGACTTGTACTCCTTTTTTCTATAGAGTTTTACTTAGCAAGATTTTTAATGAGGCAGTGCTTAAAACAAAATTTTATTTTTCAATTTGCACACTATACTATTTTTCCTTCGTCCAACTTTTATCCCACTGAATTTTGTTGACTAGATTTTAATGAGACAACATTCTTGCATCTAACATTATCTTAAGTGGTCATCCAATAAGGAGTGTTGAAAACAAAAGCACATGATGGATGGACAACCACATAAGCATCTCCTTGTCTCCCTTAATAGTGTTGTCTCTCACCGACAATTTTGAAGTATTGTATGATTTACCTATAAAAGGGCATCATCATCTAAATAAAAAATACACTGAATACAAAAACTATATCTCTCTCTCTCTCTTTATTTCTCAATATTCTCTCTCTATCTCTATGTTTTTTTGAATTAGTTGTTTGAACCTAAATAATTTTTTAGTTTTATAACATCTTATAAATTTTGGTTGGACTACATAGGGGTAATCTTGAAAATCAATTTAATTTTTTTGTTGTCATTATGTTTTTCCGTTGGTTTTCTTAAGGATGGTTCCTGGAGGGAGGGGGTCTTACTATCATTTATGAAATATCAAGGGATATATGTGTAATATTTACAAACCTCAGGGGTCTTGTGTGATTTTTACCCTAGATACAATAGTACCCCAACTAGTCCAGGTAGAAGCAATGGTTGGAACGCTTCATTATAGGTAAAAGATGATTTTTTTTTTCTCTCACTAGAGATCTTTTTCCACAACGATGATATAGATTTAGATAGTCTTATTATATATGGAAAATGTCACTTCTTTTTTAAAACAAAAACAACCATGATTTATCTTCTTCTACAATTCTCTTGAATGTGAATTGGCAGCCTTGTTGGAAATGCTGTTCAAAGGACTATTGGTGTGTCCCACAATTCTATTTAAATTGGCAGAAAGACCCCAATTTTTCTTCCCGACTGGTAAAAGTCTTTCAAAATTTGGAGTCAATTTCTAAGTCTCAATGCCATTTCAAAACTCCCAACTGTCATGATGTCAATGAGTCATGATCTCAATGACGACATCCAACCCAAAGGGCAGTTCAACGTGTAAAAGGGGCGAATTATAAATTTAGATTTTTTGAGTTCGAAATTTGATAAATTCCTTAGGGTTAAACCATGAGGGATTTATCCCTCATTAGTCCCGCCGTGGATGACCTGTCTCTAATCAGACTGAAAAAAAATTTAATCGAGATACGCGTAAATTAATTCGGACACTCCTGTTGAACCACAAAAATAAAATAAAATAAGTCCGCTTCCTTCACGAAAGTAAACATTTTAGGTAAGTGTCTTGATCTCAATAAGCAAGACAAGAAGAAACTCTGTTTTGGAATTCAACAAAGCATAAATATTCCATCACAAGAGTATGCAGAGATTTTCATTGACTGGAAGTAAAATTTGAAATTCTTCTTTATGAATTTCTTTGAAAAATAATAATAACAATGACGGGTTTAATTAACCCATGAATGAGTGTACTAATTAATTTTCCAACCTATTCACAATTCTTCGGCCAAACATCGAGGACCCGAGAATTAGGTTAGGTTGAATATGATGTTCCTTGGTCTGCCATGACAAAAACACTTGCTGGAACTGCAACATTCGACTCGATGAAGACACGGTTATCAGACATATTCCTCAAAGCATGGTTAGGGAAGGAGCTGTCGCTTGTGATTAATGTGTAAAGTACATGTTTTATAAGGTCAGGAAATAGTAGAATTGGATTGAGGTCTATGGTCCATGAGCTACCATTCCCCTGAACACTTCCTCTTGCAACAGTGGCCTTCACATTCATGCCTTTCACATTATTCCTGTCAATAACAACTTGATCAATCTCTTTGAAAGGTCCATTCCTTTGATCCAATTGAACAATTTCAACCCCTTTATCCGAGCCTGAAAACATGTTATCGACAATATTTACTCCATTCACAACACCATTTATCGATTTCAAAAGAATATATGCATCACCGAGGAACAAACTACTCGAAATGTGAAGTTGCACAGGATCTTCAGCCACGATTCCAGTAAAGTCTAAGTAAGAGTTCACAATCCTGGTTTGTGTCAAACCAGGCAATTTCAAATAAATCCCCGTACCACCAAAACCAGTAGCCTTATTGTAGCAATGTACCCCGGAAAGAGTGTTAGCTTGACCCGAAATCATTATCCCAATGGCTGCAGAAAAAATAACCACATCCGTGATAGCATTGTCGTTGCCCATTAGGTTTATCGCGGTGCCTGAGAATTTCCTTTCACCAGGATCCCTACCGGCAGTGATGTGTTGGCCTAAGAAAGAGTTCCGAATGTAGGTTTCATGACCACCTTGGACTAAGATGCCAGTAGTGGTGAAATGGGCAATGAAACAATTATCAATACTTGTTCTGAGTGAGTTTATCACTTGTATGCCTCCACCCCTGTAGTTGGAGTCCAGCATGAGGTCTCTTAGAGTTACATACTCGTAGTTATATTCAGAGCCACTAGTTGCTGATAAATCAATCAGGTATCCATCGGTTGAAAAATTGTTTGAAGCTTTTAAGGTTCCTCCATGAATCTGTTTCACCAAATAATCGAATCCAGAAAATTATACAAATCAAAGAAAATCATACAAACTGGACTAATTCCCGTATATAAATTCAGTGGAACATTTCAAAATGGACTAATTCTCAACAGTTTGAACCACAAGAACATCTCAGGTTGAAGATCAAAAGAATTGGTATTATACCATGAGGTTACCTCGGCCGGCCACCGGAAACCGTAGGGGACGGGTAATCATGTAATTTCCACCTTCAAGATCGACCTGTGCACCACCAAGATTAACTATCCCTTCCATCAAGAAGCCATCACTAGGACCTTCAAGTGCATCTGTTATTGCTCCAAGAAGTGCCTCTGTACTGTCTGTTTGCCCAGTTGGGTCTGCACCGTACGATATCACGTGATATACACGTGGGCTTTGTGTAACCTGTTTCATAAATTTCATCACTAGCAGTCTAGCACCACCATCATCACCATTATGAATATCATTATAAACACTGGTTTGAATGGATTATGTTCAACTTCTAGATTATAATACAGATACGAATGTCTTTAATTCGGAAAATATAGAACGAGGAACCAAATTTGAGGTGTAATGTGTAAAATGTGATAATTTTTTTTTTTTTTTTGGGGGGGGATTAAGAAACGTGATAGTTGAGGGGCATTGTGAGAGAGAGTATATAGTTATAGGGTCAAAGTATAAATGTTCGCAGATTAATCAAGAACAAGATTTCTGTACTCACGGATGGTGATGGCGCTTGTGCAAAGCTAGGGGATGGAGAAATCGAGCTAGGTGGGAGAGATACCAAATCACGTCGAAGGAAAGAGGCCTTCAAAGATTGCATTTTCTGCATTTGCTCACGATAATGACCGCCGGAAAAATGAGCCGCCGGCGAAGAACTCTCTCCGTACACCTGAATTATGATAAAACTAGCCAGACCCATTATCATGGACCATAGTAGAGTTCTTCTTGCCATCTTTACTTCCATCTCTTAAAGGCTTACACTTTAGTGATTGATCCTGGAAACATTCTGGTTATATAACGAGAGAGAGAGAGAGAGAGAGAGAGAAGTACAGGACATGGAAAGAAAAGGGCCTAACTAAGATTTCAAAGAAAATGGTTTGAAGTTATATCTTATTGGATCATACAAACAACACCCAGAGAGCAGAGGGTGATCCTGTTCCTGAATCGTTTTAGTGTGTCTATATATAACGAGTTTCTATAGGTAGGACCTGAGCATTTTGAATAGTTTCTTTCTGACAGAAAAGTCATTAAGCAGTGACCAACTTCTTACTTCAAGGATCCGACAAGTTTGACATTATGTAAAAGGTATTTCTTCTTTCTTTTGGGTAGTTGTAAAAGGCCTTTTACTAATATAGAAAATTTGATTTTTAAGCTATTAAATCTTTTTCAGGTTCCATAATCCGACAACCATCTGAGGAGGGTTGGTAATTTATAGGTTCCTGATTGGAATATCGTGTGGTTTACGTTTTCTCGATAATTGGATGTACATTAAGAATAAACAGAGTTCACCAAAAAGATTTAAATTTGGGAGAATTATATTTTGTATCCTAAAAGATTTTAAAATTTTTATTTTGTACTCTCAAAAGTTATATTTTTTACATTATACCTTCAATATTTCAAAAATATTATAATGTGACCCTTCTTATAATTTATATTATTTTTTCTGTCAAAAGTAAATTGACACTAATAAAAAAACTAACGGAAACTAACAGAAATGTCACATTACAATACTTTTAATATATTGAAAGTACAATACAAAAAATTTAGTCTTAAAAAATATAAAGTAAAAATCTTAAAAAATTTTAGGGAACAAAGTGCAAGAAACACTTTAAATCTCTTCAACTACACACTTCCTCAAATTTCTTTAATTGCATACTATGTTATGATTCAAACAGGACCCACAATATAAAATTGTTTTTTCTCAGAAAGAACAGTAAGGAGGGACTAACTTGCTTCAAGAATACTCTATACGGCTTGTTTGGCAAAATTTGGGCGAGGGATTTGAGTTGACTTCTCTAAATTTTTTCAAACTCAAATCCCTTATTGCAAAAATGAGATTCAACATTTAATCTGGTACATACTCATGTTTGGCATGTAACACATACATATGTAGAATATACGGATATATCATAATTATAAACAATTATTTATCATATAAATAATTATTTTACCATTAATCAATTCAATTGATACACATATTAAGGGATACAATTGTCTTTTAGATCCTTAACCCCTTACCCATCTTTCCAAACTCACCCTCTGCCTCGGTTTGACGAAACCCATGATCATGGGTTTAATCTTCGAGCCAACTACGGGCCGGATTTAAAAACCAGGGACTGAATTTTTTATACAAACATGAAATTTGGGAGAATTTTGAACTATTTTTTTCAAACCCATCTTACCACCTCCCCATACTCCCTTACCAAACAGACCCAACAAGTTTGACATTGTGTAAAAGATATTCTTTCTTTGGTGGGTGTAGAAGGCATAGCTTTTTCGGTAAAAGGAATATATTTACTAAGAAAGAAACTTAATTTTTTAAAGAAAATAAATCTCTTTAAGGTGACATATTCCCCAACATCGTCTGATCGGTTGGTGATTTATTTATGGATTCTTGATTGGAATATCTTCTGCTTTAAGTTTTCGTGATTCCCATAATTTGGGTTGTTCACACTAGTTTTCACTCCTTTTTTGGACAATAGTCTGGCTTCCACTCCTGATGTTGGAATAAAATGAAGTTTCAAAATTTCTTATTTTCTTTAATGGACCATTTTTATTTAGGGATTTAAAGGGCTGTTATAAAAATTTGTTTTAATAGGATGAGTAAGTGAACGGCCCATCCAAAACATTGAGAAGAGTGTTGGGTCAGTTGGGCTTGGATGATAGAAATCAAGGGTAAGATTGTAATATTACGTTCATTTCATTTCATTCTTATGTTTGGTACACGTTCTTACTTTTAGTATTCCTATAGAGATGATAGTTTCACGCCCACGATAGGTATAATTAAACTAAAATTCCTAGAAAAGTATGTCATGGAAAAGATTCATATTGAATTGAAAATATGAAATTAAATTGCTTGGATTCTTATCTCTCATGATAGAATTTCATGCCCTGCCAAATAAAAGATTGTTTAAGCGTAAAGTCACAGAAAAGGACATAGCCTATGTCGTGACACCAAGTAATTAATGTGCATCCATTAGGTATCTTGGATAGTAGGGGTTTCAATGATTATCAATTGAAGGGCCCAAGTTTGAGACTCATGAGAAATGTCTTGGTTGATCTAATACATGTGATTTGTGTAACCCGAGCTTAAGTAACAGTCACATGTCCAAAAAACTCATGTTTGGGGCTATCCAAAAAACAGAGTATGTTCCCAATCGTTCATACTTTTTATATCAATTAGGGGTAATTCGTAGCTGAAGGCACGGTGTAATATAAATAGTTTTGAGAAGGATGTTGATGACCGTTAGATGAGTCTATTTGAGACCATCAGATGGACTTATTGAAGCCTACCTTATTTTATATTATAGATTATTTATCCAAACATACCAGTCAAAGAAAGAGCTGCCCACTTAAAAATATCTTCCATCACATTAGTTAATGTCATCTGCAATTAAGTTGTCAAAATTGCATTTTTTTTTTTACTCATCTCACTTTCAACATTTTTAGATCCAAGGCCTTCCCACTCAACACCTGTGTCCACATTTTTTACATGCAATTCATTATCACTCATATCATAAGCACTATCATCGAAGTCCGAATAATCTAGATCAATTTCAGCATCCTTATCAGTGTTAATCTCAGTGTCTACGTCACCATATATAAGTTAAGGATAAGGGTCAATGATATAACTATGGTTAGAGTAGTAAGTGAAGACAATGAGAGAGATAAACGAAAAATGCCCTTTTAAATTTGACTAACCGTTTAATGTTTGTGATGAATATGAACGAAAGTCTCGCATGGAAACACAATCAACACTTTAAGGATTAAATTGTACAAATTGAAACTCCATGGACTAAATAGGAACCACGTCAATACTTTAATGTTTCGTTTGGTACGATAGAAAATGAAAAAATGGAAAGTTGGAAGGATAAATAAAATATCATATTTGATAATGAAAGAAAATAGGAAAGATGGAAAAGTTGTTGGATTAATTTTTTTTTTCAACTCTCCAAAATTAATCCCCTATGTTTGTAGAAGCAAGAAAAACACATAACCAATCAATCAATTATGATAGATTAATAAAATCATTAGATATAACTTCCAATTCTCATGTGTAAATAAAGGGTTAGAATTTAATATCGAAAAGTCATTTTTCAATACATTATTTTTATTTTTAGCAGATTACAAAGTAATACGTATAAAATTTTATCATTTATTTTTCATCTTATTTTATTATTTTATTTAAAAATAACTTAACACAAGATTTATTGATGTAAATTAATGAAATTACAAAACCATATATTGGCTTATCGTTAACCAAGCATCAATCATTTTATAGTTTAATTGTTGATCTATCAATTTGGGTATTCTCAACAACTAATAAAGAATATAAAATCAATGCAGCAACTGATTTGGTTTGATTGTTGATCTATCAATTTGGGTATGCTCAACAACTAATAAAGAATATAAAATCAATGAAGCAACCGATGTAGTTTGATTGAGTGCATAAATAATATGATTTGGCAGATGTTCCATCAATTTCGAAATCTTTACCAACAAACTAAGTTCAACCTTACATTAATTATATGATTTGATATGAAACATAAAATTCGAGCGTCTAAAAAATTGATCTCACTATATTAAATAATAATGTTTATTTTCTTCATTTCTTTGATTACATCATTTAAAATCTATGTTTATCCATTATTTTCTTAAAAATATCGATAATTTTTTTTTTCAAAATACGTAATCCGATAATATTTTCAACATATTTATACTATCGTGTATGAATAATGTTTAAAATAAAAAACATATTAAAATATAAATTAATCAAATATTAAAATAATTGGACATGTGATAAAAATGGGTGATGTGATGTTTTCTGGGAGGAAAATGTGTAAGAGATAAAATTCAACTTGTGAGCTATCTTATTATATAGATATTTTTAATCGGAAGAGTAACAATAAGGTTCAAACTCGCGAACAACTAAAGAGCGATGACCATTATGTCAACAACTAAATCCTCACGAATCGTTCATACTTCAAATCACGCATAGTCTGAGCTCAAATAAGAATTATGAATTTTTTGAGACAATTTTTTTGTGGCGGCTGTGTCCACCATCACAAAAAAAGTATGTTTTGAGGAAAAAAAGATTTTTTATGATAGTAGTGCTATCATAAAAGGTTTATTTATTGTCACAAATACTATTTAAGATGACCGTTGCCGTCATAAAGATTTTTTGAGGCTCCACTTATTCTAGCGAAATATGCCATCAAAACACCTCGCTGTAATAAGTGGAGCCTCGAAAAATCTTTGTGGCGCCCATCTCAAATAGTATTTGCGGCAGCAAATAAACTTTTTATGACAGTATTACCGCCATAAAAAAAACTATTTTTTCTCCAAAACACGCCTTTTTGTGATGGTAAATACTGCTGTAGTAAAAAAACTTATCTCAAAAGACCCTAATTACTTTGTAAACCCAAATGCAAATTTGTTAAAAAAACTAAACCCAGAGATTTGGTAAAGATATTATGTTGTCTTGATCTCATCAAATCAAACACTGTGGTCATGTGAATCAATGCTCATGCAAATGATAAAGAGGTGATGAGTGAAAACAAACACCTTTGAGCACTTTCTACGATCAAATCATTGACACGAGAGAATCAAAATTGTTCATAGAGGTGATTATAGATATACTAAAATCAAATTGCATTATTAGTAGAGAAGCAAAGACCCACAGAGAAATAGTATTACATTATAACTGGAGAAGAAAACATCCATCGAAGACATAAAGAGAAGCTTGAATCGAGGGTATCATGGAGCATTCCTAAAGAGGGACAACATAATAAATCAATGGGAAGCATTGACCCCCCCCCCCCCCCCCCCCCCCCCCCCCCCTTCTCTCTCTCTCTCTCTCTCGACGTTCCACTTAAGAAATTAAAGGGTGGCCAACGGTTTTAAAGCGTAAACAATTCTTATTTTGGTCTGCAACATTAAATCAATGTCTCAAGTGTAAAAAAATAAATAAATAACGGGAGAAGGATAGATATGCAAAAAAAAAAAAATGTCATTATCCAACTTGATCTAATTTTTTCTTCTTTTTTTTCCCACCCCCGACTAATGAACTTAATCTAATTAATCGAGAATATATGTCCGGTATATCTATTAATTTTTTGACATTATTTTCTTATTTGCTTTAATGGACCATTTTTATTTAGGGATTTAATGGACTGTTACAATTTTTTTTTAATAGGGTGAGTAAATTAATGATCCTTCGGAAACATTGAGAATGGTGTTGGGGTCGTTTGAGTTTGGATGATAGAAACCAAGGGCAAGATTGGTAATCTTATATTCATTCCATTTTATTCCTATGTTTGGTACACATTATTACTTGTAGGGCTTTATTTGGTTGCCGTATAGTAAAAGAAATGATTGTATTAATTAATATAGGTTAATCTGTATAAGCGGATAAAACATAAAATTAAATATGAGATAAAGTTAATACTCTTTGTAATCCAGTGTTCGGTAAGACACTCGATAAAAGTGGGATAATAGAATCTTTATTACACATTGACCAAAATATTATCAATCTTGTCTAGTTATTAATGTTTTTTGTTTATTTGATAGGTAAAATAGTAAATTTTTAACTTAATACGTTGAGCTAGACTATAATACCACCTCCCCAGGTGATATTATAATCGGCTCAATTGTATGGATAGAGTGTATTATTTAGATAAGTTTTTGAAATAAGACTATATATAATACGAAATATTTTTTGTAACCAAATGCAGTCTAAAATTGGATTAGAGAGTTTTAATTTGTTATGACTCTTTAATACATCCTTTAATACTGTAACAAAACGATCTCGTAGGATTCTTATAAAAAGTGAGACTTTTGAACCAACTCCAATTAAGAGACCGTACTTTCACGCTCACGATTAGGGGTGACAATTTTTGACCCAACACAAACACGACACGAATAAAGGGTTTGTATTAACTATTTTTCGACATTAACCCGAGTATGACACTACCCGCCAACACGAAGTGTTAATGAGTCGTGTTCGGGTTCAACCCGCTCACCTGAAATTGACCCATGTATTTAATCAGGTTGACACGAACCCGCCTGACCTGTTTTGACTCGAAATTGACCTGCCACTATATAAAGAACTTAATTATTATTTTTTTTAAACCCTAACTTCATTTCACTTATTGTATTGAGAGTCTGAGAGGCACTAAGATTCTGGGCCCACCTCCCTCCCTCCATCGGTCTCCCCTCTTGGCTTGGTGGCGAGGATCGATTTACTCACTGCCAATATCCACCAGGACCACCACTGCAAATCACTCACCACCCGTCATCACCGCTAGCAAGTAGCATCCACCATTGCGAATCACTCACCACCACTCATCACTGCCAACATCCAATGTATAAGTTTAGCGCTCTCTTTCTCTTTTTCTCTCTCTCGCGACACTTATTGAACTGTCTCTCTCTTAGATCCAACCCTACCATTCAGATCTAACCCTACCACTTCAGATTTGTCTTGATTTTGAGTTTAAAGAAGACACCAAGAAAAATACAAGATTTTTGTTTACCTTTAATATTTTTTTTAGTGTTGGTACCTGGAATGATTTCAACTTATTGTGATGGACATAATCTTTTTTAGTCCTAGTTACTAGTTACAACTTACAACGATGTTTACTGGTAACAACTTTAGATTTTTTTTAGTACTTTTTTTTATTGATTATTTTTATTGATTTTTGTTGATGCGATGTAATTGTATTGATTTTTTCTAGCTTTAGCTTTAAGTTACCTTTGAATTTTTTGAATGTTCATTAGGTTTCTAATTGTCAAATAATCTTTCTAGGAAAATGGAGGATACATCCGCTGCTCATCCGACTGTGGATGTCAATATTGACAATACATCCTGTGCTGCCCCTGATACGAAAAGTAGAGAAAATAAGAATGATGGAAAGCGGCAACATAGTTCGACATCAACAGTGTGACAGTTTTTTAGAAAGTACGTAAATGAAGAGAATGTTACAAAGGCACAATGCTTGAAATGTAAGGCTGAGTATAAAAGTGCTAGTAGGTTTGGAACTGGTAATTTATGACATCATTTAGAGACTTGTTTGAAAGAAAGTACTCATGATGTGAGCCAGTTAATTTTAAGTCCAACTCAAGGGTCTGTTATTGCACATTCTTTGAAGTTTAACGAGGAAAAATTTTGAGATATGTTAATACATGCAATAATTAGACATGATTTTCAATTTCAGTTCGTTGACACAGTGACATTGCACTGGCTGGCAAGATTTATAGTTTGTTGACGAAATGGGGGGTTGAGAAAAAATTTTTTTTAATTACTTTGGATAATGCTTCTGCAAATAATGTCATGGTTGATATGCTTAAGAATCAACTTAATTTGATTGATGTTTTTCTTAGTGATGATGGTTTTTTTTTCATATTCATTGTTGTGCTCATATTCTAAACTTGATTATGCAAGAGGGGTTGAAAGAAGTAGATCTAGCTGTGGAAAAAGTCAGAGAGAGTGTCAAGTATGTAAAAGGTTCTCAGACAAGGAAACAAAAATTCTTAGAGTGTGCTGCACATACATCTTTAGATAGCAAGAAAAGTTTGTGACAAGATGTTCCTACTAGATAAAACTCAACATATTTGATGCTTGCAAGTGCAATTTACTACCGTCGTACCTTTTATCATTTGCAACTTGTTGATTTTAATTTTAAGCATTGCGCATCTCAAGAGGAATGAATCAAAGTTGAAAAGTTTTAGGTTTTTTAAAAAATTTCCATGATACTAATGCTATCTTTTTTGGCTCCAAGTACCCTACATCAAATTTTACTTTCAACAAGTTTTCAGTATTCAACTGACTTTAAATAGAGAAATGCAAAGTTTGGATACTTTTATGAAAATAATGTCTTGTCAAATGTATGGAAAATTTGAGATGTATTGGTTAGACTATAGCGTGATATTGGCCATTGCAATTGTGTTTGATCCTCGCTATAAACTTGACTTTGTGGAGTGGTGTTATAAGAAACTTTATGGTGCAGGCTCCCTTGAGTATTTTCATGTTCGAGACAAACTTTTTCACTATTTGATAAGTATATGAGCAAATATGTTGTCGTCATTTTTTCTCAATCATCAATAGTTCCTTATGGTGGTCTAGTTACTCATGAGCCAAATTTGAACCTAGAACCTTTGTTAGATTTTTAGGTACTTGATTTTTTGTCTTATAGTTCTTTTTGTAGTAGATTAATACTATTGATAGTATATGATTTGGTAGTCTATGATTTTGATAATGTAGGCATTTGTCATTGAGAGCAATGCATTTAGTCTTAAGACATAAAAAAGTCAATTGAAATTGTATTTGGATGAGCCTATGCTTGACATAGAAACTAAACTTCTTGTACTTGATTATTGGAGAACTCGTTAGTATCGTTATTCGGAACATGCTGTTATGGCTCATGATGTGTTGATTATTCCAATTTCTACGGTTGCTTTGGAATCAGCTTTTAGTATTGGTTATCGAGTTCTTGACCAATACCGTAGTGCTTTGAAGCCTCACGTTGTGGAGGCTTTGATGTGCACTAGGGATTAGTTGTGTAGAAAGAGGTAATAAATATAATTTGTGATGACTGCGATATTTAATTATTTTTACAAATACTAAATCTAATTTATATGGTTTCTTTATTGTTGTTTAGAAAATTCACAATTGCAATTGGAAGAGCTTGTAGAAGATGTTATAAATCCGACTTTGAACAAAAATGAGGATGCGTCAACGCAATGTTCAAATGTGGTTGTGGATCTTGATTATTGAGGTATGTGATTCATAAAACCTAAGTCTTTATGTTAATCATGTGTTTGTTTTTATATTTTGTCACAATAACCATTCCATCTATGTTGGGGTTAAAAGCTTAATATGTTTTTTGGTAGGACGCTGGCTAGATTTAGAAGATGAAGAGGATTTGGAAGATGCTTGTAATGTTGCTTTGGGATATTTGTAATACTTTTGGATATTTGTAATGCTTGTAATGTTTTTGGGATATTTGTATTATTTTGAGAGATTTGTAATGTTTTCGATATTTTATTTTGATATTGTAATGCTTTGGAGATTTGTATTTTGGGATTTGTAATGTTTTGAAGATTTGTATTCGCTTTGGGATATTTGTAATGCTTTCTAATGTTGTTTTGGGAAGATGCTTGTATTGTTGCTTTGGGATATTTGTAATGCTTTCAGATATTTGTAATGTTTGTAATGCTTTTGGGATATTTGTATTATTTTGAGATATTTGTAATGTTTTGGAATATTTGCTTTGGGATATTTATAATGCTTTCTAATATTTTTACCCCTTTTTTTGTTGGGTCGTGTTTACCCGAACATGACCTGTGTAAATCTCAGGTCATGGGTCGTGTCGGGTTAGTCGTGTTTTGAATTAGATCGTGTTCGTGTCTAGATGACCTAACCCATTTAACTCGCAGTTCGTGTTTGGGTTGATGCGTCTTGAACATGAACCCATGACACGACAATAGATAAACATAAAAATTAAACTAAAATTCCTAGAAAAGGTATTTCATGGATGATGGTGTAGAAAATCAAGAAGTACTAGGATAGATGAGTTGTTGATTAAGTGCATAGAACTATGAATTAAAGCAACTAAAAATGCACAAATTAGATTAGTTTGTCCTGCTGAAAAGCATGAGTTGTCCACTATTAAAGGAGGCTCTTGCTCCTTTGGGGCGTTTAGGCTTACCTTTTTAACACATTAATGATTGCTTTTATACAAAGGGAATATTTAGTTGTTTGAAAACCCTTTGCCCAAGGTATGATGTGGGCTTCTAGAAGTAGTGAGCTCTTGCCCAGGGTAGGGTTTGATGGTAAAATTTCACTTTTGCCCTTCCAAGTTGACCCTAGGTTTTGGGCTAGTCTTAGCTGGTGTTGTGGCCTTAAAGTAGTGTCCTTGACCAGGATGGATCCAATTCAACTCGTCCAGATGACAAGGACAGCCTACCTGATATGACCTTCCTCTGAGCTGTCTATTTTACTTCTGGCATCATCAATTGCACCTCAGCCCCATGCAATACCTGAACAGGCCCCGGGATAGGACTAAGCTTTCAGATCGTGTCTGTCCAATCATGCTTCTAGGAATGCACCAAATCGTAAAGATGTGCCCTGGCCATTTTATTATCAATGTCAAGTCATGGCAATGTGGCGCATGTTTGGCCCCTTGATTATTGGGGCGTGCCTTTCACTAAGTGTCATGTGTCCCACGCATGCTGGTGCATTAAATGTGTTGTCGTGCATTTTTAGCCGCCAAAAACCCCTCTTTAAATTCTAGTTTTGTTCATTGTAGATCATCAATTTCTTCATCTTCCTCAAGGGAGAGAGAGAAAGAGAGAGAGAGAGAACCAGAAAGGCACTTGTCCATTTTTCGTCATCCCTTCATTGGTGTCCACAACCCTCGTCGTTTTTCAAGTCCAGTCAGCCCTTTTCTGAAGGTACGTCATTTCTTCTCTTTCATTCTGGGTCTGTTATACCCTTGGTGGTGGTCAAAAAGTTTTCATTTCTTGGTTCTTATGGTTTCCTACCACTGGTGGCTTGTGAGACCCTTAGGCTTTCTTCATTAATTTGTTGATCAGTTAATTGTACTGGGGATCTCCCTCATTTACAATTCATGTCTTAAACCTTGACTTCTTAAGGATTGCTCCATGGACCTTCTCGAATTGTACCTTAGGTTAAATTACTTAGCCCTAATATCTCGAGTGGTGTCCTCGTGATCTCATGGTACATTGTCTTCAATGGTTGCTTTATTCGAGGATGATCCTACTCAATTCGAGGTCATTTTATCTTCTAGGGGAAAAGATTTTGATCTTGGCGATATCTTGGAGGATTTGGATCCTCTAAGTGTTGCTTACCCTAAAGAGGCTACCCCTTGGCGACCTGCGGGGGTTTCTAAGAAGGTCCCTAAAAAAGGGTTGAAAAGGCCCCAAAGTAGTATGCCCAGTAAGCCTTCCTCGTCCAAGTGTAGGTCCATCTATAAAGAGGAAAAAGGTTCCTCGGGACCTAAACAACCTGACCTATTGCACTGCCGGCCTACGCAGCACGATTACAGAGTCTCATATTAGGTCGATTAATGAGAGGTATAGGTTTCAGTTCATGCCCCTTGAAAGGTTTTCTTTTTTGAGGTGGCATTCTAGGTCGGCCTCAGGTTCCCCATACATCCCTTTATCAAATATGTCCTCTACCATTTCAAGTTGTGTTATTCTCAGCTATCTCCTAACGAATGAGGACTATTGGTGGAGTTGCTCATCCACTGGTTTGAAAGTGGAATCACTTTCCCCCACCATTGTCGAGTTCATTCACATTTTCCATTTAAAGCCCTCCCCTTCAGAAGATTTCTTTTATTTATTTTACTAAGAGGGTCAATTTGTCTGACTTGTCATCGACCTTCCTTCCTTTCACAAACTTTGGAAAAAGGGTTTTTTCTTTGTGTCTAGGGTTGCTTAGGAGTTTAGCAAGCTAGTCTCTAAGGATCTCCAAGTTCCTCGACTTTGGACTCCTCCCCAAAACATAAGTTTATACTATATCCGTCCTTGTTGAAGTTTATGTGAATGGAACATGGACGTTGACCTGTAATTCATTTGGTTGGTAGATTTCATAGCCCCACTACTTAAATTCAAGGAGGAGAATGCTCATAAGGTTGAGAAGCACAGTGCAAGGCTTTGGGTCGAGCTGGTCATCTTAGAACAGCTCGCCAAGCACAAGCTTTGTCCTGTATTTGAGTTTTTTGTCCTTTAAGATGGTTTGTCTAAAATTGTTTTCCAAGCGTAGGAAATTCTATTGTGCAATAACTCAAAAAATATTGAGGTCGTATCCACGGGAAAACAAGGCCTCATAATCATATCATGAGCATAATATTGCATATTATAGGCCTCATAATCATACAACTTAGTCATGCTAGTCACTTAATTCCTTTATTTTAGTTGAGTTTTGTATTTTATAGTGAATTCGTGTGTTTGTAGGTGAATTGGTGTAAAAACATGGATTTTTATGTGTATCAATGTCATAGAGGACTTGGAAGATGAACTAAGAGGTCCAAAAGTGAAGCCAAGTCCACTGCAAGCAGAATTGAGAAAAGACCCTTTCTATTGGTAGGTCTTTTACCGGTACAACAAAGGCCAAAAGTGTGATGCCCTAAAAAACTGGGGATCTTTTGTCAACCCGTTGATCACCCATCAACCCGTAGAATACCCGTGGATACCATGTAACTCGATATCACACCGTTATGCCCCTTTTACCGGGATCCATAATTTAGCAAAATTCGGGCAGAGTCTCTTTTGTATGGGGAGCTCTACCCAAAACACAACATGTGCAATCACACAACATTTAATCACATGACCCATCCGAGGTCCAATATACATCAATTCATACTCCCACATCATGAATTTATGCATCAAACATAGTTAATACAAGTTCGATTACAATAATTTTATTAGATTTACATGTCCAAAACCTAACTTAGCGAATGTTTTACAAAAGTATAGTTTTTCACAATAGTTTTATAAAACGTGAATTAAAAGCCACAAGTTGGCCTTTCTTCATCCTTGAGGCCCCAAATACAAGTCGTCCACCGGTGTATAACCCGCACCTGAAATGTTTTCCCATAAAGGGTGAGCCATGCTCAATAAAGTATCTACTAAAGAGGACACTCCCCAACCTAAGTGCATATGAAATGTCCACATGCAACATTCAACAAACAACAATCATTCCAATCAAGAATATGCAATTCAATGTTGGAAATTACCATGTCATGCCATGAAATGAGATGAGACTCACTCATGCACTTCAACCCGAGCCCTCTCCGGCTCCCATAATACAATGCAATGTCAATGTGTATAAATCCGCCATTGATGATATACCTCCAATGATCTTTTTAAAATAAACCATGTGTCTTTGTTATAAAAAAAAATCATGGGTCTTTGTTGGACGTTACACATCGAATGATTATTTTATAAAACAAAATCATGTATCTTTGTTGGACGTTACACATCGAATGCCTATTTTATAAAACAAAATCATGTGTCTTTGTAGGGTATCAGAGTTTTGGTGTCGCATCGCCGGTTCCGCACACCGATACACTTTTCCAGAATTTCACCACAGGGGAGTGTATGAACCAAGTAATCGGGTCTTGCACCCGAGGGAGAATCTAGACCTGCTTGCTATACCCGACACAAGTTTTTCATGCAAACTATGCGACTCAATCGAATCTTCGATCCAACTTTCCCCGAGCCCAAGTGTCATCCACCAAGAATGGTGTTTGATCAAACCATGCACACACACCCACTAAATGCGATGTCTTCGTGCATATGCAATGTAATGAACCATTGCAATATCAATATCATGTCCAATATGTAATGAATGTCATATGAACTATTTCAACCACATTTCAACACATTTCATGGGCAATTATATCCAAAACATATAATTTCCATAGATCCTCATCATGTCAATATATCATGAGCATGTATCAACATTTACATTTAACAACAATTTTCCCCAAACATGTTATCACATAATCTCATGCAATTAACACACTTTATTTCACATAGACATTTTATCAAACACCTTCAAGGTACCAAATCATGTATTCACATAAAATGCCAAAATTTATCACATAACTAAAAAAAAATCAGATTAAGTGATTTCCACATACCCAATTATCAAAACTTCCAAGAAATCACAGACAAGTAATTTTTAATTACCAATTCATACTAGAATTGAATTTACCCATTTTCATTAAATCAACTACAATAGGCAAGTGTTAAAATACACATAAAAATCCACCCATTTCATATATTCATCTCAAGTTGGAAATAAACTTAGTTAGGAGGAAAATCCTATCTCTTGAAGCGTAAAACAATGCTAAGAAACTCCAAGAACTCAAACCTTGCCCAAAACCAAACTTTTTCCAAAATCCCGTCTTTGAATTTTCAGTGAAACCCGTCCTTTTTGGTATGGTTGAGTAGCCCTTGTCGCGTAGGTCGACTTTAATACTTGGCTCGAAGGATTCCGATCGGCGAAACTCCGTAGATCGTAGAGAGAAGTCTTGAATCTTTAATTTTTTATTCTTTTCCCTCTCTTCCTCTTCCAACGTTAGAACCCAGAAAAACCCAGCAGAGAGTTGTGTGAAAAATCAGATTTTTTGACACCTATTTATACCCTTTAACGCTTGGCCCACGTCGCGCCACACATTCCCTATTCCTGGGTCCGTTTTCGTCCCGGAACGATTAAATTTCGTCCCGATTTAAGTTCCAGATATTTTTATATGAAGTTTCTTTAAATTATAATAAAATTTTAGAAATTTTATTTTTGGGGTCGTTTTTTAGGTTACTTGACACCAGGTCGTCTCGAAAAACGTGAAAAATCCAACTATATCAGAATTCGACAAAAAATTATCTTGGTAACTAAATTTCGTGAGACGAATCCAACAGTGAGGTCCGTTTCATCATCTGAGCTCTAGAGAAATATGAGTGTTCAACCCGCACCGAAGTGGCAAATTATCGTTTTGCCCTTTTTCATAAAAAGTTCAAATTTATCCGAGTTTTACATTTTTCCCCCCTTAAAAGGGTTTCGTCCCCGAAATTCACACGCACATGTACATTCAACCACATATATATGCAACAGTCATATAATACTAGATGACTATAAGAATGTACCTCTATCATCGAATAAGAAAGGATAACTAGTACGTATAGTGTGCTCACACTCTCATGTCGCCTCTTCCACACCTCGGTGCTACCACAACACCTTCACTAGCCTCACGGTCTTACCTCGCAAAATCTGCTCTCGGCTATCCATGATACGCACCGGTCCCTCCTCAAAGGTCTCATCCACGTCAACAATCAACTCACCCCAATCTACCACATGTGTCGGATCTGGAGTGTACTTCCGGAGCATGGAGACATGGAATATCGCATGAACACCTGATAGACTTGGCGGTAACCGATATACCTCGGCGACAGCTGTCCCCGCTTGTCGAACCTGACCACTCCTCTTTTAAGCATCACCTTTAAGAATATGTGATCTCTAAACTCAAACTCCAGAGGTCACCGCCGTCTGTCAGCGTAGCTCTAAACCGTGAGAATATGCTTTCGTATCAAGTCTACCTTCTCTGAGGTGTCTCTAACCAATTTCGGACCCGTAGAGGGTCTATCTCCAACCTCCGTCCAACAAACCGGAGAACGACAAGGCCTCCCATAAAGTGCCTCATAGGGTGTCATCTGTATGCTCGCCTGATAACTATTGTAGTATGCAAACTCCACTAAGGGTAAATCCTCCTCCCAACTACCCTTGAGATTTAGGACGCATGCCCGTAGCATGTTCTCTAAAGTCTGGATGGTCCTCTCCGACTGACTGTTCGTCTGGGGATGAAAAGTTGTGCTCATCATCAACTGTGTCCCCATGGCCCGCTGAAAACTCTCCCAAAAACGAGCCATAAACCTGGGATCCCGATCCGATACTATAGATACGGGCACCCCATGCAACTGGACTATCTCCCGTATATACAGCCTACAGAATTCCTCCAGTTTGAAGGTCATCCGCACGGCCAAAAAGTGTGTCAACTTCGTAAGCCGGTCCACTATCACCCACACCGCGTCATATCCCCGCGATGTCCATGGCAAGTGGGTCACAAAATCCACCGTGATGTGCTCCCACTTCCACTCAGCCACCTCCAAAGGCTGGAGCAACCATGAGGATCTCCAATGCTCAGTCTTAACCTGCTGACACGTGAGACATCGATTAACAAAATTTTCGACGTGCCTCTTCATACCGCTCCAATAGTATTGGCGACGAAGATCATGGTACATCTTCGTGCCACCTGGATGCACAGCAAAACGGGAAAAATGAAACTCCCTAAGGATCTCATCTCTCAGATCCGTAGAATGGGGAACCACAACCCTTCCCCTATACCGAAGACTACCATCCGCATGAATGGCCCAGCCCTCGTCACTTGTACCCGACTGTACTCGGTCCCTGATAGACAATATCTCCGTGTCCTGTCCTTAGGAATCGATCACTCTGCTCAGTAGAGAAGGTGTAGCCACCAAACTTTCTAAAGTGCCCTGAGCATCTGCCATTTCTGGGAAGTCATACTGGCCAAGACTCCCCGTGACTTCCGACTAAGTGCATCAGCTACCACATTTGCCTTACCGGGATAGTAAGGCAAAGTGAAGTCATAATCCTCTAAATACTTCATCCACCTACGTTGCCTCAAGTGAACCTCATGCTCATCCTCAAACTTGGAATAGATCAGAATGTCATCAACAAAGACCACGATAAACTGATCTAGGTAGGGTTCGAACACCCTATACATGAGATCCATGAATGTTGCCAGGGCATTTGTCAATCGAAAAGGCATAACCGTGAACTCGAAATGCCTATACTGCGTCCTAAACACCGTCTTAGGGATATCTATCTCCCTAATCCTCAACTGATGGTATCCTGTGCGTAGATCTATCTTGGAGTAGACCCGCACCCCTCTCAGTTGGTCAAACAAGTCATCAATCCTCGGCAAAGGGTATCTATTCTTGATAGTAATCCTATTCAACTTCCGGTAGTCTATGCATAGCCGAAGGGTCTTGTCCTTCTCCTTGGCAAACAATACCGGAGCCCCCCAAGGTGAGGTGATCGGTCTAATGAACCCCTTGTCCATCAATTCTTGTAATTGGACCCTGAGTTCCTACAAATCTATAAGTGCCATTCTATGCGGAGTCATAGAGATAGGCGATGTACTGGGGTGTAACTCAATAGTGAAGGCTATGTCCCTATGTGGAGGTAATCCCGGTAGTTCGTCCGGAAAAAAAGTCCTCATACTTACAAACCACCCGAGGTAGACCAAACTCCTGTCTCGTCTCGTCCTCCAGGGTAAGGCTTACTAGCCAACCCATCAACTGCCCATGCCAACGGGCCCTCCGGTGTGTAGGCAGTGACCCTCTTCCGATCACAATCAATGATAAATCGGTGTGTCATCAACCAGTCCATCCCAAGGATGACATCAAACTCCGACATGTCCATGACCCTAAGGTACACGGTGTGTAGAATCCCCGAGATCTCTAACTCACAACCTCGACATATCTGATCAACACTCACCCTAGCTCCTAGGGGAGAACTCACACGCAATGAATTTTCAAATAGCAATAGAGCACTAACTTAGTATCCTAAGGTAGGGATCAAAGTTGAAACATTGAGGTTCATCTCCTTATCTCACTAGTAGAGCGTGTGCCACCAATAGTAGACATCTATACCTTGAACTGTCCCGTTCTTTCTTTTTTCGACCCCCAAGGTTATGTTCTCTAACCCTAGTGTCTCTTTTTCACATACATGTCAATCATGCATATTTTTCACATAACATATAACAAATAACATGCAGCATTTAAAGCACATAACATGTAATGTACAATGAATGCAATGGTCTAAACCTATGCCCTTCAAGCCCTAGGTAAATCGTATACCTAAACTCTGATACCAAGCTGTGACGCTCCAAAAAAATCGGGGGTCCTTTGTCAACCCGTTGATCACCCATAAACCTGCAGAATACCCGTGGATACCATGTAACTTGATATCACACCGTTATGCCCCTTTTACCGGGATCCATAATTTAACAAAATTCGGCAGAGTCTCCTTTGTATGGGGAGCTCTACCCATATCACAACCTGTGCAATCACTCAACATTTAATCACATGACCCGTCCGAGGTCTAATATATATCAATTCATACTCCCACATCATGAATTTATGCATCAAACATAGTTAATATAAGTTCAATTACAATCATTTCCATATATTTACATGTCCAAAACCTAACTTAGCGAATGTTTTACAAAAGCATAGTTTTTCACAATAGTTTTACAAAACGTGAATTAAAAGCCACAAGTCGGCTTTTCTTCATCCTTGAGGCCCCAAATACGAGGCGTCTACTGGTGTATAACTCGCACCTGGAATATTTTCCCATAAAGGATGAGCCACGCTCAATAGGATATCTCCTAAAGAGATCACTCCCCAACCTAAGTACATATGAAATGTCTACATGCAACATTCAACAAGCAACAATCATTCCAATCAAGAATATGCAATTCAATGTTGGAAATCACCATGTCATGCCATGAAATGAGATGAAACTCACTCATACACTTCAACCCGAGCCCTCTCCGGCTTCCACAACACAACACAATGCTAATGTGTATAAATTCGCCATTGATGATATACGTCCAATGATCTTTTTAAAATAAACCATATGTCTTTATTATAAAACAAAATCATGTGTCTTTGTTGGACGTTACACATCGAATGACTATTTTATAAAATAAAATCATGTGTCTTTGTTGGGTAACGTAGTTTTGGTGTCGCACCGCCGGTTCCGCACACCGATACACTTTTTTGGAATTTCACCACAGGAGAGTGTATGAACCAAGTAATCGGGTCTTGCACCCGAGGCTGAATCTAGCTCTGCTTGCTATACCCGACACAAGTTTTTCATACAAACTATGTGACTTAGTCGAATCTTTGATCCAACTTTTCCCGAGCCCAAGTATCATCCACCAAGAATGGTGTTTAATCAAACCATGCACACACACCCACCAAATGCGATGTCTCTGTGCATATGCAATGTAATGAACCATTGCAATATCAATATCATGTCCAATATGTAATGAATGTCATATGAACTATTTCAACCACATTTCAACACATTTCATGGGCAATTATATCCAAAGCATATAATTTCTATAAATCCTCATCATGTCAATATATCATGAGCATGTATCAACATTTACATTTAAAAACAATTTTTCCAAAGCATGTTATCACATAATCTCATGCAATTAACACACTTTATTTCACATAGACATTTTTTCAAACACTTTCAAGACACCAAATCATGCAATCACACAAAATGCCCAAATTTATCACATAACTCAAAAAAAATCAGATTAAGTGATTTCCACATACCCAATTATCAAAACTTCCAAAAAATCACAAACAAACAATTTCTAATTACCAATTCATACTAGAATTGAATTTACCCATTTTCATTAAATCAACTACAATAGGCAAGTGTTAAAATACACATAACAACCCACTCATTTCTTATATTAATCTTAGGTTGGAAATAAACATAGTTAAGATGAAAACCCTACCTCTTGAAGCGTAAAACAATGTTAGGAAGCTCCACGAACCAAAACTTGCCCAAAACCAAACTTTCTCCAAAATCCCGTCTTTGAATCTTTGGTGAAACCCGTCATTTTTGGTATGGTTGCGTAGCCGTCATCGCGTAGTTCGACTTTAATACTTGGCCCGAAGGATTCCGACCGGCAGAACTCCGTAAATCGTAGAGAGAAGTCTTGAATCTTTACTTTTTTCTTCCTTTCCCTCTCTTCCTCTTCCAATGTTAGAACCCAGCAGAGAGTTGTGTGAAAAATCATATTTTTTGACTCCTATTTATACCCTTGAACGTTTGGTCCACGTCGCACCACACATTCCCTATTCCAAGGTCCGTTTTTGCCCCGAAACAATTAAATTTCATCCCGGTATAAGTTTAAGATATTTTTAAATGAACTTTTTTTAAATTATAATAAAATTTTAGAAATTTTATTTTTGGGATCGTTTTTTAGGTCACCTAACACCCAGTCGCCTTGAAAAATGCAAAAAACTCAACTTTCTCGAAATTCGACGAAAATTGTCTGGGTAACTAGATTTCGCGAGACGAATTCAACGGCGAGGTCCATTTCATCATCTGAGCTCTAGAGAAATATGAGTTTTCAACCCACACTGAAGTGGCAAATTAGCATTTTACCATTTTTCATAAAAAGTTCAAATTTACCCGGGTTTTACAAAAAGTTGGTTCTATTAGTAAAAGTGCAATCCTACCGGTAGGTTCAAATAGAGAGTTGTTCTACCGGTAGGTTGAAGACAAAAATGTGTTCTACTAGTAGGAGAGTAAGGCAACCAATAGGAAGAAAAGAGTGAACAGTCTTACTGGTAGGTCATTTTTTGCTTTCTACCGGTAGGTTATTGTATTTTGATAATGAGAACTCCTATGGAAGGCAATCGGTTGGATTATTTTGAGGGTCATGATTGGTAGACATGTGACACCCCATTTCCCAAGGGTCTTTAAAGCCCGTTAAACCTCATTAAATATCCTTAGGCCTTGGTCCTGGTGGACCAATCCTAACAGAATTCCAGCAGAGTCTCATTTGTATGTGGAGCTCCACTCAAAAACACAACTTAAGTCAACCACAATTCTTATTGACCTTTTTAAGGTCTAACATACACATCTAATCCAATCCATGCATTAAACAACACTAACAAGTTCAATTGTAAACCATTCATTTAAACAAAAGAAGAGTTTGCATTAAGTCCCCATATACAAGCTTTTACAAAAGACTATACAATCACTTTTACAATTGGGTCCTAACATCTATACATCCAAACTCCCTCTAAACTATAAGTGGTGACTTTCTTCAGATCACAATCGATAACTTCCCAATGTGCCAATAACCAATCTATCCCAAGGATGACGTCAAACTCTGACATGTCCATGAATTTAAGGTCCACCGTGAGTTAAATCTCAAAGATATCTAACTCACAATCTCGACATATCTAATCAATGCAAACTCTACCTCGTAGGTGAGAATTCTCATACAACGACTTTTCTAAGAATTCAACCTCTAAGCCCAAGTCACGCACACATGATGTAGAGATGAATGAATGAGATGCACCAAAATCAAATAAAACCCTTGCCCATAAACGTGAGAGTAAGAATGTACCCTGAACCACTGACTGATCTGCTACATTAGTCTAGGAGTGATGGCAAAAAATCTCTCCTGGGTCCTTGATGTGCCTATCTGATATCCCTGTCCCTGGCCTCTACCTACATCTTGGCCCATCTGGCCGGATTGCGAGGTCCCCGCATGTGAAGTAGGTAGAACCTACCTAGTGCCCTGAGGTTGATATTGATTTTCCTAGCCCATGATAGGGTAGGGAGGAAAGAAGACTGGCAGTAGAGGCCCCACTGATGACTGCGAATGAGAGGCCCCATAGCCTTGAGATCCCTGCCTCTAAGTATAATCTCACTTCATATGGCCTGGCTGATGACATATGTAACATGTCTTCAGGCCCCCTTGTCGCGTGCCCCTAAAACTCCTTCCCCATTAGGAATACTGACTCTGGCCCTGCCCTTGGTAACCCCGTCCTTGCCCCTAAGACCCTTGTGGTGTAAAGATCTTTTACTTTTTGCCGAAACTTGTGTTGGAGGACTGACCCACTTTCTTCTTGTCCTTAGCTCTAGCCTCCCAGATGCTCTTAACGTCATCTATCTCCCTCTCAATAGTCATGGTTTTCTTGACTAAAGAATCTAGTTCTTGCAACCTGTCGCCCACTATCTTGCCTCGTACGACCAACTTTACACCATCCTAAAACCTCATCATCTTTGTCATATCGGTGACCACATAATCATCAGCAAAATGGTTTAACTCGGTGAATTTAGCCACGTGCTGCACAACTATCATCGTCCCTTGCTTGAGGTCCAAGAATTCTCAAGTATTTACTAATATGAGGGCGGAAGGGAAGTATGTGTTCGTAAATAACTCTCAAAACTCGGCCCACATTATAGCCTCCAACTCCGTTGATGACTTTGCCCATATCCACCATTGATGGGGGAGTTGAAAGGTGGCAAGCCTAATCTTTGTGGTGTCCAAGGTGATCTCCATTGCCTCAAGAATCTTGTCCACCTGTTGGAACCAATGATCGGCTACTATCGGGTCTGCTTCCCTCATGAAAGTAAGTGGTTTGTGTGCCTTGAACTTCTGGAGGTTGCTCAAGCATCCTTGACCCATGTTGGCGCTAGCTGGTACGAAAGTAGTCGCCATGGTATCATGAATGCCCCTTGATCGTAGACGGGTGGTGGTGGTTTGCTGTTTCGACCACCCCCTCGACCATTTCATTGTGGCCATCCTTATGTTGCCATCTATAACACAAGAGATAGCAATAGACTCTAACTTAGTGTCACTACCTATTAACATTGTCAAAACATCATAGAATATGTCACGACAATACCATGATGCCATAAAAAGATCATGTGAATTGGTTTTAAGTTAATGTCATGACACGCCCTCAATCTTTTATACATAATTCTTAGAATACTAAGAATTTAGGTCTGAAAATTATTTTATTTTAAATTACACATCCTAAGCTTTCCAACAATAGCTTATTTGCTTAATTCTGACTTCGATACAAAAGTTATGGCCTTTCAAAGTTGGGGAAAAAATGTAGTATTAAGCTAAACTACTAGTAGGTTTATGTACAACCTATCGATATAACAAAACAAAAGTCTGACCTACTGGTAGGTTTATGTCCATCCTATCGGTAGGTTCCAAAATATAAGGCTGACCTATCGGTAGGTTCCAAAATAGAAGCCTAACCTACCGGTAAGTTGATATCCAACCTACCGGTAAGTTCCCAAAAAAAAAAGTCTTCCTACCGATTCATTCTTGTTGTCCTACCGATAGGTCAAGCCTGAAAGCTAACCTATCGTTAGGTTATGTCCTGATTCCTACCGGTTCGTTTATGTTTTCTTTCCTTCTTCTTTTCCAACCTTACGGCTATGGTTTTTGCCTTAGTTTTTCCCGTTCCTTATACTCAAACATACATATTCACAATACTTAGCACATAACAAATAATATGCAATGCACATGGATGCAATGGCCTAACCCAATCTACCCTCAAGTTCTAAGGTAATCAGGAACCTGGGTTCTGATACCAAGCTATGACGCCCCATTTCCTGGGGGTCTTTAATGCCCATTAAGCCTCATTAATTATCCTAAGGCCATGGTCCTGGTGGACCAATCCTAACGAAATTTTGATAGAGTCTCTTTTGTACGTGGAGCTCTACTCAAAAACACAACTTAAGTCAACCACAATTCTTGTTGACCTTCCAAGGTCTAACATACACATCTAATCCAATCCATGCATTAGATAACAATAACAATTTCAAATGTAAACCATTTATTTAAACAAAAGAAGAGTTTACATTAAGTCTCCATATACAAGCCTTGGCAAAAGACTATACAATTTTTGTATGATCCAAAATACTACAAGGCTATCAGTTTTACAATTGGGTCCTAACATCTATACATCCAAGATAAGAGCCCAAGCCCGACTCCGTCATCAAAGTGGACCCATGTGAGGGTCATCAACAGAAGCGTGCGTAGTACATGAAAAATATTCCCACAACGGGGTGAGACTAAGCCCAATAGGGTATCTCCTATAGAGAATACCTTCCAACCCAAATGCATATAATATGATGTACATACAACTCAACAATCAAATATATGCAACAAGTAACAAAAAAGAATTTTATTAAACATGTTGAGCCCACGAGTGATGTTTAATGAATGTATGTTCGACTTCGAACCCACTCCCGGGTTCTCATGCACACCCATGATGTAATGTCATGTCATGAACCGAGCAGTTCCAAGCCCCCGCCATTGAGCTATACACACCCAATGACCATTTCAATTATTATCTTGTCTTTAGGGGCAGGTCATTTATGGACTTTCACCAACGGGCTACCAAACTGTTAACAGATCTCGAGGACATCCCACCTCTGGCTCCGTTTTTGCTGACATAAGACTCAATTGGAACATGGTCCAATCTTTCCAAGCCCTACCCATCACTCACCTATGTGGTAAGCGATTTATCCATGCACAACACTCATAACCATGCCAAATATCTTGTAGATGTGATATATGTTTAACCCATCCAAGTGCAATATATGTACAATTGCATTTCAATGGGAAACACAATGTCAATTATAGCATTAACCTTAGCAACTGGTGAGTTTCTTCTATTAAGGAATTACCCCTACACATTGCCAGTTTATTGACATGATATGTAATGGAGAATTCTTAAACCAAAGAGTCTGAGGAAACTCTAGATTACTTCGACAGCTTGGTAGAAGATGCCCAATCATGGGATATATGTTATCCTACCGAGAGATCAAAGTCATCTATTGCACCTCTGTCTATAGGGGGGGGGGGGGAATTTGTTTTAAGCGATCAAGATGAGTTATTAGCCAAGATCACACATTTATCGCGAAAAGTGGAAGGTCTAGAAGTAAAGAAGGTCAATGAGGTAGCTAGAATAATTAGGGTTGAGGAGTCATGCTCAATTTGTGAGTCAGTCGAGCATTCCATTATGGAGTGCCCGACTATTCTAGCTTTAAAAGAAGTGTTCCATGAACCGTTTAACGCTTTCAATCAACCTGGGCAACAATTCTCTCCATATTCTAATACCTACAATCCAGGATGTCAATCCCATCATAACTATAGTTGGAGAAATGACTCCTTTGCTCCACCTTGTGCTTCTATGTCTTACCCCCTTTCTAATCAATAAGTGTATGTTCCTATTCAGTCTTCAAGTAATCAATCTTCGTATGCACCACAAGGGTTTGTTCAGAACCCACATTCACAAGGGTTTATTCCCCAAGGATAAACCAATGTACCTCCATACCAGCCTCCTCATAAAAGGAATATTGAGGATTTTTTGTACCAGTTTATTCAAAGTCAAACCACCATTAACAACATGACCAACCAAGCTTTGAATAACATAAGATCTCAAATGACCAAGTTGACCAACACCGTGGACATAATGCAACAAGAGAAAGAAAAATTCCCTGCACAACCCTAAGAGAATCCAAAATGTCAACATGGCATTGAGAGTTCTAATATCATCAAATAATGAAGAACATCTTAAGTCCATCACCATTCTTAGGAGTGGTAAAGAGGTAGACAAAACCATCTTACCTAAAGTCTCTAAGCCTATAGAAAAAGAGACTCAGGGCACCTCCAACGATGGTGAGTCACTTGAGTTGCCTACGATTGTTCAGTTTAATGATGTAGTATGCCCTATTCTTGCTCCCTACCCTCATCGTTTAAAGGTGCCTGCTAAACAAGCTAACCATGCTGAAATAGTATGCCCTATTTGTTCTAAACCTTTGTAAACTTGTCAGATTAATTCTGTACTTGATGAAGAGAACTCCGAGGCTGTTTTTTATACTGATTTTTTGAATAATTTGCAAGAGTTGTGTGGAGTAGAGAGAAAGATAAAAAAAAAGAAAAATTTTATTGGAGGAGTCATGTCCCAATGGGAGTCGGGCAATGGGCAATGGGCAATGGGAGCCCGAATGATCCCTTTAGCAAAAATAAACTTTTTGTACATAGTAGTTTTAGCTTTTATTTCTTTATTTTCTTATGTTTTGCTAATTTTTCTTTTTTGTGTTGTAGTTAGTATTTAGTTAAAAAGGTTTTTTTTACATAGATTTTACTTACTTTCTTTTATATGCTAATTTGTCTTTTTGCTTATTTTGCAGTTAGTTTAATTTTGGAGCTTTGCTCATGTGTTCTCTTTCCCTTATCTTTTCATTTTCTCATTGCATTTTCATTGTTGCATTGAGGATAATGCAGATTTTAAGTTGGGGTGAGGGTTACACCATGGTTTTACTCCTATTCCTGTTTATTTTATTTTTTTTCTTTTTTAGTTTTAGTGGAAAAATTGAATTTTTGAAAATTATGTCTATTTAAATGATACTTCTTGTTTTCTTAAGAGCTGTGAGATTTTGATATGCTATGTGATATTCGAATTGGTTGCATGATGTACTCTAGAGACTTGTAGTCTATGCTTGAATATCGTAGCGATGTTTGTATTAAAAACTCAAACTTTGTTCACAACGAGCATGTAACTTTTGTTGAGATTTATGAGATTATATTCATATTTTGAAAAAGCTTGACATCCATAGTAGAAATGCATGTATAAACCCTGTGAGTATTGTGTTTATCATAGTTAGAGGGTTATAATAAATTTACTCTTATGATATTCATTTCATATCCATTATTTTTCAATAATCTCATAATTCTAGTTTTGGTTAAGAGCATATGAGCAAGTAGTAGGTTATATCTCAATAAAGAGCAACAATTCTCCTTACTTTCTGTAACGCCCCAAAATCCACCTTGGACGACATTACTATCTAAAACCATTCACATCATGAGAGCAACTAATAAAATTCATAAATAAAGAAAATTTCATTCATCATACGTAATATCTACAACATCATCCAAAAGAATATGCCAAACCATGACCATTACATCCAAAAAGAATATGTCAAACTATGGTAATTACATCTAAAAAAAATGTATCTCCTAGTCTAGGACATACAGAGAACAACTCTAGACATCCCCCTTGGGATCCACGCTTCCATCCAATTGAGTTTCCCAAGCTACATACTCATCAACTCCGAGCTCTTCCTCTAAACTGAAATCTGAAAATGAATATTGTTTGTAGGGGGGATCACTAAGCTCTGTAGGAAAATCCTCCCAAGCTCGAATAAGGTTTTTAAAACATATAAAACAAGTCGGTCTCATTTTACAAATATCATATATAAATTTTGAAAGAAAATAGTGATAGTTCATCCGATCTCAAGTTTAAGCAATATCAATAAATTAAATGAAGAAATAAAACCAATTCCCACATAATAAACCATTTCCAACAATAAACCATTTCAACCACATTTGTATCTGTTCCAACAATTCTGTATCATTATCCCCAATTGTATCTCAGGTAGGAAGTAAGACTTCGCATGAATACACACATTGAAAATATCCTGACCCCCACACACACACTCAATCCTCGCAAGGATACACAATTTTAGGAAGGGCTTATACCGACGCATCGGCAGGGACGATCCAACCCAGGAATAATATATTAACCCTCAACCTCGATACCACTTGAGCGAATAGTGGTTTGGTCCTCGCAAGACACCAACCCCACTACGAGTGGTAGGGAACCTTCAAACCCACATGGAGTAAGAAACACATCTACCCACTCTACGATACCTGGTCAACGGCCACCCATGTTCATCCAAACATCCACACAAGAGATACAATACCAACCAATTTCTCAAATCACAAGTAAATAAAAAACCCCCAATTCCATAGGTATTTTTCCAATGGAACAATTCAAGAAAATATTCAAGAGATCATCAAACATATATTTTTTTAGTGTTCAAACAAAGCACTAGAGTTTTGAAATCAAGAACCAAGGAATATCAAGAAAAAAAATCCATATTTCTCAAAAAAACAAGGGTTTTGAGATAAAAAACAAGGATTTTTATGGCTATCAAACCATAACTTCATTCAAAACATGATATGATTTGCAAGAACATCAAGAAACAAGGATTCCATAACAAATATCTATGATTGAGAGTCAAAACATACATATATATAAACCCTAGCCTCAATGGACCAAATTAGGAAGAAACCCCTACCTTGCTTCCTTAGTGTTGTGTGAAAAACTAGAGATTTTGATCCGATCCAATGTGAAAATCCCTTTCAATCTTGTGTTTCTCCCCTTCTTTCTTACTCTCCAAGACTCTCTAGGGTTAGAAATGTTGAAATGAGGCTAAAAGAGGCGTCCTTATGTATTTATAGAGTGAGAAAAGAGTACAATCGGCGTAAATCTGATACTCTGAATCGTAACTCACGTTCGAACGTCATTATGACATTCGAACGTTAGTAATGCAAATTATTGCCTCAAGTTCAAACGTCATTATGACATTCGAACGTTTGTTGCTCCCAGTGCTTTTACTTTTTCATCAGAGTTTTGCAGACACCAAAGTACTAGGATTCACTTTCGTTCGAACGTAGATTCACGTTCGAACGGACTCCCAGTTTTTGCTGAAACTTCTAGTGAATTTTTGACCTATTTAGAGGTTGATTTGAAAAATTGTCGTGAAATATTCTTTTGTAGCCCTAGAAGTCTAGTGTCTACTGTAAAAATTTCAAATCAAACGAACATCAGGGTAAAACTTTATGGTCCAAATACTAAGCCAGTGTCAAAATTCTTTCTACCCAAGTTCTATCAAAAATGTGTTTTAACTCCGGAACACCTTCTAACTTCTAATTTTGCAACCTATATAGTTCATGCTTCCCTCACTACATATATGAACATTTCAAAATCATTACGTTATTATATAAAGACAAGAATGTGGGGGTTTACAATCCACCCCCCTTAAAGAAAGTTTCGTGCTCAAAACTTACCTTAAGTAGAGAACAAATGAGGGTACTTCTCTCGCATCTCCAGCTCTGGTTCCCAGGTAGCTTCCTCCACCCCATGATGTTGCCACAAGACTTTCACCAGTTGGATTACTTTATTGCGAAGCACCTTCTCCTTGGTATCGAGAATCTCCACCGATTGTTCTTCATATGTTGCTCCATCTTCAATTTCAATTCCCTCCAAATCCACGACATGCGTTGTATCCGATTGGCACTTTCTTAACATTGACACATGGAACATGTCATGTACCCTTGAAAACTGGGCTGGTAACCGAAGTTGATACGTCACTTTTCCCACAGCTTTGATCATTTCAAATGGTCCGGTATACCTTGGGGCTAATTTCCCTTTCTTGCCAAATCTAAACACTCCCTTCTTGGGTGACACCTTGAGGAACACATAGTCCCCCTCTTGGAATTCCAGTGGTCTTCTTCTTTTATCCGCATAGCTTTTTCTATCTACTTTTTGTCATGCGTAGTCTTTCCCTAATTAGTTGAATTTTTTCAGTAGTCTCCCGAACAATTTCTGGCCCAAACAGACTACTCTCTCCAGCTTCTAACCAACAAGTCGGGGACCTACATAGTCTTCCATATAATGCCTCATAAGGTGCCATGCCAATGCTAGATTGAAAACTATTGTTATGTACAAATTCTACCAACGACAAATGATCACTCCAACTTCCCTTGAAGTCCAACACAAAAGCTCGTAACATGTCCTCCAAAATTTGTATCACCCTCTTGGATTGGCCATCCGTTTGAGGATGAAAGGTGGTGCTAAAGTGCAACTCTGTCCCCATAGCTCGTTGTAGACTTTGCCAAAATTGCGCCACAAAACGAGAATCACGATCCGACACAATAGAGAGTGGAACTCCATGTAATCTAACAATCTCACGAATATAAAGCTTGCTCAAGGTCTCTAAAGTGTCAGTGGTCTTCATACTCAAGAAATTAACGGACTTGGTGAGTCTATCTACAATGACTCATACGACATTATGCCCTCGTGACGTACATGGAAAACCAGACAAAAAATCCATGGTAATGTGATCCCACTTCCACTTTGGGATAGGTAAGGACTGTAATAATCCTCCGAATTTTTGATGCTCCACCTTCACCTGCTGACACACCACGCACTTTGTAACATACTTGGCCACGTCTCGTTTCATCCCTTTCCACCAATATTGACTCTTCATGTCTCTATACATCTTAGTACTACCCGGATGTATGGAGAATTTTGAACAATGACACTCACCCAACACTTTTTCCCTTACTTGGTCATTGTTTGGTACACATAGTCTTCCACGAAACTGCAACTCATCATCATGTATAGACCAGTTCTCAACAACCTCATTCCTCTCCAATCTACCCCGGATAGTTCCCAACTCTGTATCTTATCGTTGCAACTCCACAATTCTTTTTCGGAGAATTGGTTGAGCTACAAGATTAAATAAGCATGGTCGAGCCTTCTGTCTATCCACCCGTAGATCAAATTCCTCCAAAGCCTCAATCATCTTCCACCTATTAACCGCAAGCACATTGATTTCCCCCCAAGACTTCCTGCTAAATGCATCTGCTACTACATTAGCCTTCGTCGAATGGAAGTTGAGTGTGAAATCATAATCTTCTAGATATTCAATCCACCTTCTTTGCCGATAATTCAAGTCTTTCTGTGTGAATATATACTTGAGGCTCTTATGATCAGAAAACACTTGAAACTTTTCTCTATATAGGTAACACCTTCACAACTTAAGAGCAAACACCACAGCAGCAAGCTCCAAGTCGTGAGTGGGATAGTTCCGCTCATGAATTTTTAGTTGTCTCGAGCCATAAGCAACTACCTTACCTCCCTGCATTAGCACACATCCCAAGCCTCGTAACAAAGCATCTGTGTAGACATCGTATCCTTCCCTACTACTTAGAATAATGAGGACAGGAGTTGTTGCCAACCTTTCCTTCAAGGTGCTAAAGGCTAGTTCACACTCTTGAGTCCACAAGAATCTTTCCCCCTTCTTCGTAAGGCGGGTCATTGGCATCGCTAGCTTTGAGAACCCTTCTACAAACCTCCGGTAGTAGCCTGCTAAGCTCAGGAAACTACGTATTTATGTCACATTCGTCGGGGGTTCCCACTTCATCACTACTTCAATCTTTGCGGGGTCAACAACTACACCCTGTTCTGACACAACATGACCAAAGAATTTCACTTCCTTCATCTAAAACTCACATTTACTCATCTTAGCATATAACTTATGCTCTCTCAATTTCTGTAGCACTATCGAAAGACGGTGTTCATGTTCCCCTTGTGTCCGTGAATAGATCAATATGTCATCAATAAACACAATAACAAATTGATCTATACAAGGCCGGAATACTCTTTGCATCAAATCCATAAAGGCTGCAAAAGCCTTAGTCAGTCCAAATGGCATTACAGTATATTCCAAATGACCATACCTGATATGGAAAGCTGTCTTAGGAATATCCTCCTCCTTGATCCGCAGTTGATGGTACCATGTGCGAAGATCAATCTTGGAGTAATACTTAGAACCTCTTAGCTGATTGAATAAATCATCAATTCGTGGCAATGGGTATTTATTCTTCACTGTCACTCGATTCAACCTTCGATAGTCTGTGCATAACCGAAGTGTTTCATCATGTTTCTTCACAAAGAGGACATGGGCTCCCCAAGGTGAAGTGCTTAAACGGATAAACCCAATAGCCAATAGTTGGTCCAACTACTTCCGTAACTCCTTCAACTCCAAAGGTGTCATTCTATAGGGAGTAATGGATATGGGTTCGGTTCTCGGATATAGATCGATCGTAAACTCAATCTCTCTCTGTGGGGGTAACCCGGGTAGTTCATCTGGAAAGACATCTGGAAAATCTGAAACTATCAATATTACGTCAGATTGGGCTTTATCTCAATCATCTCCCATTAAGCTTGCCAAGAAACTCAAATTTTTCCCCGCCTTAGCTTTCAAGAATCTATTACCCGTAGTGGGAAATGGGTGGAACGAATTTCGATCATTAATGAAACTAAAAACTACCCCCTGGTAGTTGAAATAAAATTCGTTCACGAAAACAATCCATTACCGCACGAAAAGTGGACCACAAGTTCATCCTAAATATTATGTCATAACCCTTCATGTCGAATGCAACCAAGTCCACAATTAATTTTTGCTCCCCAATTCGAAGCACACAACCTCTACACACCCTTCTAGTATTCAACCGTTCTCACGTAGGCATGTCAATACTCACAGCATGTTCTAGATTCTTAAATTCCAATCCCAATTTAATAGCATATGTAGTGCGTATGAAGGAATGAGTTGCACCTGGATAAAATAAAATTCGGGCCCAAGAATTATAGAGAAGAACAATACCTTCCACAACTGCATTGGAAATATCTTCCTCCGGTTGGGTCAAAGCAAAAACTCTTCCTTGATTGGTATCGCCTGGGGCTATAGCTCCTAACGGTTTTTGCTGTAGTGACTTCTGTAGTGGTGGCTTATTTGCATTTACCTGTCATGTCGTCTAAGTATTTTCTGGGGAGGAAAGATCGGACAATGATTCTGAATATGCCTAAAACCTCCACATGCAAAGCAGGCTCATGGGTCTACTCATACCCTCTCCGATAAGCCTCTAACTCCTCGAGCTGTCTGAAATCTCTGTCCAACCAGCTGGTTTGGGCGACGGTATGGTGCCGCCCTCTGCACTCCACTACTGCTAGCACCGGTCCTGATCGGACCTCCCCTCGTAAAGTTCTGTCATCTCTGGTTGTCCTTTGTGTCTCTCTCCACCAGTGCAGCTCTGTCGACAAGATCCCCATAGTCTCGGATCTTATGAGCCACAAGCTTCTCCCTGATGGCAGGCCTCAAGCCCTACTCAAATCGTTTAGCCCTCTTAGCCTAAGTAAAGATGAACTCCGTGGCATAGCGTGATAGCTCATCAAACTTTCCCTTATAATCAGCCACTGTCATGCTACCCTGTCTTAGAGCTAGGAAATCTGCACTCATTTTGTCCCTGACCGATTCGGGAAAATACTTGTCTTGGAAGATCTAATCAAAATCCTCCCAGGTAATTGCATCAGTGTTCCTCCTTCTTTTCACCGAGTCCCACCAATGATCTGCCTCCTCTTCCAGCAGATATACAGCTAGGCCGACCCGTAGATCCTCTACAACCCCCATGCTATCACACATTTTCTTCACTCTGCAAATCCACTTATCTGGATCCAAAGGGTGAGGGCTTCCTTGGAAACTAGGTGGGCGTTGCCTCAAAAATTCCCTAAGAACTATCATCCTTCTATTCTCGTCCCCGTTGCCCGGTATAGGAGCTAATGGTTGAAACCCCCCGTTGTGGTTGTTATTTCCATTCTGGTGTTGTACCAGAGTGGTTAGCTCCCTTAGGCATTGATAAATGTCATTCATGGCATCGGGAGGTGGTGGTGGGTTTGCTTGACCACGCCCACGTCCACATCCAAATCCACGTTCACCGTTCATCATGCACATCAATTTACAATTTAGCTTTTTTAATGTACTAGACACCCTAACTATCACTTTAATCCAAATCATAAGGCTTGTATAAGATTTAAGTCAACAATTCATTCAACCAAGTGCTACCACTATATAGGTAATCCATAACCTACAGCTCTCATGTAAGACCTAATTCTCAGGCTCTAATACCAAACCTGTAACACCCCAAAATCCATCTTGGACGGCATTACTATCTAAAACCATTCACATCATGAGAGCAACTAATAAAATCCATAAATATAAAAAATTTCATTCATCATACGTAATATCTACATCATCATCCAAAAGAATATGCCAAACCATGGCCATTACATCCAAAAAGAATATGCCAAACTAAGACAATTAAATCTAAAAAAAAAAATCAAACTTTATCTTATAGCGGAATAAACAAAATATCATCCATACACTGTCTCAAAATGCATCCCCTAGTCTATGACATACAGAGAAAAACTCTAGACATCCCCCTCGGGATCCACGCTTCCATCAATTTGAGTTTCCCAAGCTACCTGCTCATCAACTCTGAGCTCTTCCCCTAAATCAAAATTTGAAAATAAATATTATTTGTAGGGGGTGAGCACTAAGCTCCGTAGGAAAATCCTCACAAGCTCGAACAAGGTTTTTAAAACATATAAAACAAGTCAGTCTCATTTTACAAATATCATATATAAATTTTGAAAGAAAACAGTGACAGTTCATCCGATCTCAAGTTTAAGCAATACCAATAAATTAAATGAAGAAATAAAATCAATTCCCACACAATAAACCATTCCAACATTAAACTATTTCCAACAATAAACCATTTCAACCACATTTGTATATGTTCCAACAATTCTATATCATTATCGCCAATTGTATCTCAGGTAGGAAGTAAGACTTCGTATGAATACACACATTGAGAATATCCTGGCCCACACACACACACTCAATCCTCGCAAGGATACACAACTTTAGGAAGGGCGTATACCGACGCATGGGCAGAGACGATCCAACCCAGGAATATTATACTAACCCTCAGCCTCGATACCACATGAGCAAATAGTAGTTTGGTTCTCGCAAGGCATCAACCCCACTACAAGTGGTAGGAAACCTTCAAACCCACACGGAGTAAGAAACGCATCTACCCACTCTATGATACCGACCAACGGCCACCCATGTTCATCAAAACATCCACACAAGATATACAATACCAACAAATTTCTCAAATCACAAGTAAATCAAAACCCCCCAATTCCATAGGTATTTTTTCAACGAAGCAATTTAAGAAAATATTCAAGAGATCATCAAACATATATTTTTTTAGTGTTCAAACAAAGCACTAGAGTTTTGAAATCAAGAACCAAGGAATATCAAGAAGAAAAATTCATATTTCTAAAAAAACAAGGGTTTTGAGATAAAAAAACAAGGATTTTTATGGCTATCAAACCATAACTTCATTCAAAACATGATGTGATTTGCAAGAACAACAAGAAACAAGGATTCTATAACAAATATCTATGATTGAGAGTCAAAACATACATATATATAAACTCTAGCCTCAATGGACAAGATTAGGAAGAAACCCCTACCTTGCTTCCTTTGTTGTGTGAAAAACTAGAGGTTTTGATCCGATCCAATGTGAAAATCCCCTTCAATATTGTGTTTCTCCCCTTCTTTCTTTCTCTCCAAGACTCTCTAGGATTAGAAATGTTGAAATGATTCTAAGAGAGGCATCCTTATGTATTTATAGGGTGAGAAAAGAGTCTAATCGGCGTAAATCTGATACTCTGAATCGTAACTCACGTTCGAACGTCATTATGACGTTCGAACGTTACTAGTGCAAATTACTGCCTCACGTTCGAACATCATTATGGCGTTTGAACGTTAGTTGCTACCAGTACTTTTAATTTTTCATCAGAGTTTTGTAGACACCAAAGTACTGGGACTCACTGTCGTTCGATCGTAGATTCACGTTTGAACAGACTCCCAGTTTTTGCTAAAACTTCCAATAAATTTTTGACCTATTTAGAGGTTGATTTGGAAATTTTTTTTGAAATACTCTTTTGTAGCGCTGGAAGTATAGTGTCTGCTATAAAAATTTCAGATCAAACGGACATCAAAGTAAAAATTTATGGTCCAAATACTAAGACAGTGTCAAAATTCTTTCTACCCTAGTTCTATCAAAAATGTGTTTTAACTCCGGAAGACCTCCTAACTTCTAATTTTACAACCTATATAGTTCATGCTTCCCTCACTACATATATGAGCACTTCAAAATCATTACATTATTATTTAAAGACAAGAATGTGGGGGTTTGCACTTTTTGAAAGATGATCTTAGACCGTCTTTGAATTTTATTTGGGCCTTAAGGCTTTTCTTTCAACTCATTATCTCTAGTATCCGTGATTGAGTCATCATGAGTTTTGATTTCTTTACCTCAATTAATAACTAAGTCGAGCACATAAGTATATATCTTACCTTGCTTATCCCTAGATGTTTGTTTATTTGATATGTGTTGGGATTTGAGGTGAAATTTTCAATCATGAATGAATGAAAAAGAAAGATGATGAGGAAAATGAAAGAAGGAAAATTTTTGAAAAATGAGATGGGATTGTGAAAAGAATGTTGAAAAATGAGAAAGTCAAAGGTTTGTGAAGGAAGAATGAGGGATATGGCTTACATGCTGTATAAAAAAAAAAAAAAAAGGGTTAAGTGTATGTTGAATATGAAAATTGTCTATTGGATAGCCCATTTTGAATCCTTAATTCCTTCACCCAAGGCCCCATTACAACCGGATCAAGTCTTATTTGATTTTAGAAGGTATGGTTAACTGAGTTAGCTTTAATGTTTATGAGATATACCAACCGTATTGCTTATATGTCTCTTAATATTCTTTTCATGAGATTATGCCAAGGTTGTTCTATTTAACTTATGCACTTCATTTTTTAGAAACATGTGAGAAAAATTTGTCTTCATTACTTAAATTCGATCCTCACATATATGTATGAATGAAATAGTCATGATAATCCAAGAATTTATTTTCTGAGTGTGAAAACCATGGTGATTTTTGTCATTGAAACTAGCTTTAGATAGCTAATAGTAATATGAATTTTGTTTTATGAATCTCTTGAGTTGCATGATCATATCACACACACATGGGTTTTGAGTACTAACATGATTGTAAATATTCTTGCATATCCTTGAAGCTTTCAGAAGAACCATGTATTAGTTAGATTGAGTAGATATGGTATGTTTTTGATTTCATGGTAATTAGGAAACAATAATTTGAAATCCGGATAAATTAATTGAAGTTTGTAGGTATCTTCTCTGGAAACCTTCACGAGACAACACTCGTCCACTAGAGGAAACTTAGGGGTTTAAAGGCTTAGTGCATAGGTTAAATGCATTTGTGTTGCCTACGAAAGTGGTTTTGTATTTCTAATTTTGCTTTTAATTTTTCATTCCATTAGATTGTTTATTATGCTTTAAATTCCTTAGCATTGTATTTGTTACTTTGTATCGTAAATTGTATTGCATATACTTGAGAATTTGTGGCACATTGGAATGTGATTAAGGATTTAAATGGGTATATTTTTGAGTCTTAGGATTTAGGGTTTAATTAGTTTTGTTTTTAATTAATTTTGAAAAAGAAAAAGAAAAAAATAGGGAAAACCTTTTAAATTATGTACTGCGTTACTGGTAGGTTGAATTCTGCTTCCTACCAGTAGGTTCCTGTATTTTTTTAGAAAAAAATAAAAAGGTTTTTAACTAGTCCAAATCCTTTCATTCCCTTGTTTTCACAAGAACCCGTCTCTCCAAATCTCTCTACACTATCCAAAAATCCTAAACCAAGCCTATCAAATCTCTCCAGTCTCTCTTTGAGTCCTTTCCTAGTTGTGATCCTCGCTATGGCTCTTAAGAGGATCTCACCTTCAAAACCTCTAGATGCACATTCTTGGGGCCATATGGTTCTTCGCTTGGCTTCTCTATGCCTCCATGCACTCGAAGGTGGTGGAGGGTATGGCAAGAACGATGGACACCCGAACCAGAGCCACCACTTTGGTTGAAGATGAGGAATCGCCCAAAGGTGAGAGTTTTGAGAAGCTGATAATGATCTCTAATTCTCAGGAGGAGGAGGAGGCTGATGAAGACGATGTTAAGGATTTAAGGGATGTTCTTACTTCTGATTTGGAGTGATGGAATTTAGGATATACTTCCCTGTCCTTCTATTTTCATCTTTTCTTTTTTATTTCTTTGTCTCTAGTTAGTGTATAGGTCCTAGTAGAACCTTAGGTATTTTTTTTTTTGGGTAGTGGTAGCCTTAGTAGAAGAACTATAGGTAGAAGGCTACTACAATTTTGTTCTTTTTTACCCAAAATCACACATCGGATATATATATGAAATCCTTTTAAGACCATTGGTGTGCCATTTATATGTTTGATCATATGCAGTTCAATTTGATGATATTTGTTATGTGATTGAGTATGCTTTGGAATTCATATTATAATGTTTAGGAATTTTGATATTTGTTTACTTTAGTTTGCTAAGGGACTAGCAAAATCTAAGTTGGGGGTGTGATGAGAGCATAATATTGCACATTATAGGTCTCATAATCATACATCTTAGTCATGCTAGTCACTTAATTTGTTTATTTTAGTTGAGTTTTGTATTATAGTTAATTTGTGTGTTTGAAGGTGAATTGGTGTAAAGACGTGGATTTGTATGTGTTTTAATGTCATAGAGGACTTGGAAGATGAGCTAAGAGGTCCAGAAGTGAAGCTATGCCCATTGCAAGCAGAATTTGAGAAAAGACACTTTCTACTGGTAGGACTTCTACCGGTACAACGAAGGACATAAGTTAGTTATACCAGTAAGAGTTCAATTCTACTGGTAGGTTCAAAACAAAGAGTTATTCTACCAGTTGGTGGTTATTGTCCTACCGGTAGGTTAAAGACAGAAAGGTGATCTACCAATAGGAGAGCAAGGCAACCAGTAGAAAGAAAGACGGTGAATAGTCCTACTGGTAGGTCATTTTCTGCTTTCTACTGGTAGGTCACTGTATTTTAATAATTAAGACTCCTATGGAAGGCATTCGGCTGACTTATTTTGAGGGTCGTGATTGGTCGACCAAAGGGAGAAAAATAAGCAGGAAATCCCCTAGAAATACCAAAGTCTAACAAGAGAGAGGGAGAGCTCTCCACCGTTCAATTCACCGTTCTTCTCTTTTCTCTTTCCTAGGGTTTTAGATTTTCTTCTTCTTCTTCTTTTAAGCTTTCTCCATTGTTTTACTTTACAAGCTTTGTTTAAATTCAAGTATTAAATTCTTGCAATGCAATTACTTTTGGTTCCTTTGTACAAATGATTTGCATTCATTGCAATTTCAATATAAGGTATTTAGTTTTCTTGCAATTTCAATTATTGTCTTTGTACTTTCATTTAAAATGATGCTTTCTTTAATTACTTCTAATTTCAATTCAATCATGAGTGAGTAGTCATTTATCGGCTTGATCGACTGAAGTAGTCTTATCCATGAATTAGGGATTTTGACTCAAAACTAGGGCTTGTCTACTATCGAGTTATTTGGGTTAATTAAATGATTTAATTTGAAGACGCTATCGATTTGTATATCTTCTTGCTTTCCCGTTGACAACTAAGACTTGACACGGGTAATTCTTGTAATCACTGCAAATTCCTTTTAATCAATTTAATTGTCTTGAATATACATTTGTCATTTATAATTAGGTGTTAAATGAATAACTGCCGCTTGAGTGTGTTTAACCACAATCTCGAGTGAGTTATAGGATTTGAGTCAAAATGCCTATTCACGGTGAGGTGATCTCTACCGATCAATCGGTTCTTTTCTTCAATTGTTATTTCTTTAAGTGATCAATTTCATCCAAAAAACTGTCAAAATTCAAGGTTTTTATTTTGTCTTTGACTATCACCTCTTAAACCATTTGTTTTCCTTGAGGAGACGACCTCGGTAATCAACCAAGTTACAAAAACGATACCCTTTCCTGCGCTTGGGAATTCCTTGATTATTTAACCCACTTCGAAGGTCAAACACAAGCAAAAATAAAAATCTTTTGGTTTTCAAAGATGGTTATGATTGGTAAAAACCAAGAAACAATATTAAGATAAATCGGCTAATCTTCAGATTTCATCCCACCGTGAATAGGAATTTCGACCTAATTTATAATTCATCTAAGATCATAATCAAACTCACTTAGACCAAAAATATGCAATGAAAATTAGAATTTAGAAAATATGTGTTTTGATGATAAAACTAATTAATGAAATAATTGGGATTATGTTGGTTGTAGGGACTCTAAGAATTATCCGTTGACAATTCAATTGTCAACGGTTAACCGAAGATGTTTACAAATCACCCATGTGTTAAAAATCAATTACTTCAATCAACAAAACAACACTGAGCATTAATACCTCGTTAGGGTCAAAATTACCTATTCATGGATGAGAATCCCTCCTCCAATTATGCTGGAATTAAACTACTCACACATATTGCGTATAGAATTGAAAGCAATTATGAAATACATATCAATTTGAATGAAAAACAAAATTAATATTGAAACCAAAATTCAATCCAATACTTTGTATCTAAACAAGAATGAAAAATGAATACCAACAAGAAATTGAAAGTACTTTGTATTTAACTAAAGAAGAAGACAAAAACGAAAAAAGATGCTATGTGTTTTGCTAAAGAAGGAACGGTCCAAGCCCTAGAAGAAAAATGTTGAAGAAGAGCCTCCTAGCAATCCAACACCAAAGATAGATGCCCTCTGGCCGAAAAACCTGAGAGGATATATATTCAATCCTCCTATTTATTTGCTTGAGAATAAATTGGAAAGATAAGATAGACCAATCCCCTCTAAAGATCCCCTCTTTCCTTCTTTTACATATATCTCATATCCAATGAGAATCTTTGAAAATATCTCTCAATATTCAGCCGATTGAACTTTCCAAATACGATTCCTTATTATGTTTGATTCTCTTATACCGGTAAAAAGGATGAATGAACCAGTACAAGTCCTCTCTGTCTACGATGAATAGTAAAAATTACGTAGAACTAGTAGAAGAGTTCTATGTTCAGACAGAACCTCGATGAAACAGTAACAAAATAGGAATGAACTGGTAGAAAACATTTTGCTTAGGATGAACCAGTACAACTATGTTGTACTGGTACAAACTATTAGTAGTATACTCTAAGACCAATCATATAGATGATGTTTTGGGGTTGTACTAGCAACATTCATTACTTAATTAAATAAAAGGGCAAGTTTATTTATCATGTTTCTGCTTTATTTCAGTTTAATATACATGATATAGTCCATAGAATATAAGTAGATGGTATCTCAAGGAGTTAAGAGGATGAGACCTATACTTCTTAGTACTTCACTCTTAGATATTCCTAGTCACAGGATTACTATGTGGGTACTATGTAATCTGGATGACTAAAATACACTTTGTTTACTCATATTTGATATGAGATGACTCTTCCAAGTCATTAGTGTAGGGACACTGAAAAAAGTATGTGGATGCTTGTTAGAGAACAAGTATACTAAACATGACCATTGACTAACGTAAGATTTTTCATATAGAGTTTTACATACCTGTCAATGTTAAATCATAAAGTTATAGTTATGCAACTGATCCTTAGACTTGACACACCATGGTTTTTTTGTGCATGGACTTCTATACTTTAACTATAAATCATATACATATACTAACCATGTAACTTGGATATGTATTGTTGGACATAGTTAGACATGCATGGAGACTTATGAGTGTACAACATGGAATCTCTCATCCTTAGTAAATAAAGAGAAAATGTCATATGTGATCTTCTAGGATATGATTCAAGAAGTCCTTGGTCAATGCAGAATGATAATTAGAAAAGTGTTTCTAATTGATCATTTGAGTCCTAAGATCAAACACATAAGATTGAGTTAGGAGTTTGATAGTAATTGCATATCCTAGTAATTCAACTGGGGCATTGTGTGATAAAATGATTGAATTGCATTACAACTGTAGTCTGAATGGATTCTTTACCTACTTTGTGTTATCCGGAGGTTAATCATGATATACTGCTAGATGTCACTCATGATTAGTAGAAGCCGAAGAATGAAATTAATATAAATAAGTTAATTATTCTTCATAAAGGGAGAATTAGAAGAGTTCTAATTCAAGCTAAATTAGAAAGAGTTCTAATTTGAAATGCTTCTTGTAGTTAGTATCAAATGTCTACAACCGGATATGCTTGAACCTATAGGGTCACACACAATAGAATTGATTGGAAACTAAAAGATAAAAAGAGAGAAAACCAATTAAGAGTTAATTGGGGTGAAAACCTAATTAAGAGTTAATTAAAGACTTTATTACAATCAATGGTTAATAAAGGTGGATGCTCAGGTGCGAGTTGAGACTACCTTGAGTGAACTTGCTAAGGAGTTGGATTCTTTGTTGCACAATTCTTCCTTAGCTATCTGTCAGATTTTGCTCGTGCTTTCCAGCGCTGACCTTCAAGAGGCAACTAAGTGTATCACTTGGGATATGGTCAAGGCTACTTTCCATGGCCTTATCGAGATATCATTGTATATTTTCCCTTTTCTCATTGATTGCCAGAAAAAAATATTTTCTTAGTGATTCTCTTCCTTTTTTTGTGCATGCCGCTACCCACATAAGTTCTTTTACTGTGCTGATAATTTCACAGGAGAAATAGAGAATCGATAGAGTTGTCGAAGCTAGGTTAGCCAATGAGTTTACCATGAGGCTAATTGTCCAATTGAACATCAAAGAATCTTCGAAGCTTGCCTTAAAGGACCATCTTGAAGAAAGCAATTCGATATTGTTGAGGCGTGCCAAGCTGCTGACAAGGCTAAAGCTGGAAAGATTAAGGCCGAGGGGAAAGCGAATCTCCTTAGAGAGCAGTTGAAGGAGAACTCCACAAAGTGCTCCGACATATGTAATGAATAGATGAACATTATAACTAAACATGTGCTAGAGAAGCTGAGAGATGTGCATGCTGAGGTGAGACAGCAGTTGGAGGCATTGACAGCTAATTATAAAAGGACAGTAGATAAGCATCGTTGGCATAAGATTTTCAAATTGGGGACAATGTCTTGATTCATCTGTGCAAGGAGAGGTTACCAGTTGGGACTTAAAACAAGCTTAACTAGAAGAAGATCGGTCCCTTTCAACTTTTGAAGAAGATCAATGACAATGTTTTTATTGTTGATCTCCCTACAAATATGGGCATCTGTAGCACTTTTAATGTTCGAGACTTATTCGAGTTTCATTTTGATTCCATTGAGCTTTCACAAGTTAACTCGAGGGCGAGTTCTTTTCAAAAGGGAGGGACTGCTGTAAAACAGTTGGCAACGGATTACTTTGATCGGGCGGACAGTCACACCTTCAAAACGCAACGAAATACCAAAAGGTAATAATATACGCAAAATTAGTCAAACTGGAAATTTAGTGGGACCAATAGTATTTGATTCAGATCAGGCTAAGTATCAAAGACTCGTCGCTTTGTCATAAGCTCCTTTAGTTTTGGGCTAAATTTTATCGTTTAGGCCTTCAAAATCCCAAAATCCCATTTTTATTGTTTTAAGAAAAAGTTTGAAAATTGAAAAGAAATCATAGAAGATTTCGAATTCAGTACAGTTAATTTTTTTAAACTTCAGACGACACGTACTTTTATATTGATTACTTAGATTGTAATTTTTATTTTTTATAAATTTCGTATAATTAGGAATTTTGTTTCCATTATTCCATTTAAAGTTTTTATAAATTTCGTATATATATATATATTCCTATGTAATGCGAATTATTTAGTGAATAATATACTTTTCCAAAAAATTTCTCTTATTCTTCTTGTGAATTCAGGCTTGTGTGTCCTTACACTTAAAGGTGGTAATTTTTTTGTGTCTTCCGGTTGTCGCTGCATTATTTCCTCAATAAATTCAATCATCACTGTTAAGTTAATTAGGTGCTTCGTAAGTTGTTAACATGATCACATAACCTTTCTATATAACGAATATTGCACTCGACAATTGAACTTAAACGATATTTGATGGGCCAGACTCAAGGGCCCAACTCAGATTATGAGCCCAGCTTGAATAAAAAGCCCAACTAAACGAAATCTAATGGGCCCAACCCAAAGGAGGTCCATACCTAGTCAGGCTCATCAGGGTTCGAGGAGCTACATCGCCAAAGAGTAGGCAACGCCATCCCAAGAGCCTCATCCACGCCGCCTGGAAAAAGTCAACCATGTCATCCTTTGACCTGATCTTAAGGAGAGCTCCGTAACCGCCTCAGCCATTGAGAGGATAGCGTCAGCTCCACCAGATTAGCTACTTAGTTACTGAAAAGGCGTCCCAGTCTGTTAAGATGCACTATAAATTGTAAGCCCCGCCAATACTTGGGGGGCATCGAGCACATCTACTGTCACTCTCATCTCTCTCATAGCTTGTATCTCCATCGCTCTTCCTTGATCTCCTTATACTTCTCGAAGTAATAAAACACCAGGCCATCCTAGCCCTTCATAGTAGAGTAAGTGATGTTGACCGAACCACTCTACATATTTGTCTTACTTGCGTTACTCTCTTTTTACTTAATTAGTGCATTAATCATTAATTACTTGACAGGTGGTGCATAAAACTAATTTCTGCATCATCAGTTTGGCGTCGTCTGTCGGAACTGACAAAGTTCTCACCCAACCACCTTTTTTCCTGTACCTATGTCAATCACCACCATATCCATGAATCAGCCTGAAGACAATCAACCACATGAGGAGAAGACTGCCCATCCACCAACTAATCTTGTTCCAAATGCATAGCAAATGCTGGAAACAATGCAGCAACTCGTAACTCAGAATCAGCAAATCCTACAGCTGATGCTCGCTGGACAAGAAGGAGGTGCGCAGCCGAGAGGACATCAAGCTAGAGGAGCTCCTCGCCTTGGGCGTCAAGGAGCTCCCCACTTGGGCTCCCCCTTGGGGGCCCCTCACCAGAATCATGAGGCAGCTCTGCCTCCCCCTCTAGCTCCCTCTTCCCATGGTGGAGACCCTCGTTTCCAAGAGGATGAGGGCGAAAATCAAAGTGTGGAGCATGGGAGCCATTTTCATGACAATTCCATAGAAGCCCCCAATCACTAGGATGAAAAAATCAAAGAAGTACATAATCAATTGGGCGACATCTTCAATAACATGAAGGCACAAGGACCAGAGACCGTAGATTATCTCATAAGGCGAACTAACACACCCTTTACGCCAGATGTAGCAAACTATCCCATTCCCCAGAAATTCAAAATGCCATCAGTATAAACCTTTGACGGCACAAAAGATCCACTGGATCACCTCGAAACTTACAAATCCTTGATGCAGCTGCATAATGTTCCTGACGAAGTCATGTGTAGGGTTTTCCCAACTACCTTGAAAGGATCAGTCCGACAATGGTTCGCCAAGCTCATTCCAGCCTCCATTGGCTCTTTTTTCGAACTAAACAGGTCTTTCGTGTCACACTTCATTGGAGGACGTCGCCACCGGAAGCCCGCCACCCATTTACTCAGCATAAAGCAGGATCGAGACAAGAGCCTGAGGAGCCACCTCACTCGTTTTAAAGAGGAGGTCATTCAGATCGAGGAGCCCGATGATAAGGTCACCATGACCGCCTTCTTGGGAAGCCTCCGCTCCTCGGGCTTCCTCTTCTCAGTGATGAAGCGCCCACCAAAGAGCATGCCAGAACTATTGGCAAAAGCCCAGAAATACATGAATACTGAGGACATCACCGGGGCCAAGCGAGGCGAATCCTCACTAAGAAGGGAGAAGAGAAAGGAAAGAGACAGAGAAGACAAGAAGGAGAGCGGAAACAAACGAGGTAGGATAGAAAGAGTGTCTGCTAAAGACCGACTTGGTCCTGCCCCTCAGAGAGAGCGACAGATCTTCACTCCCCTCAACGCCACTGTCGGGCACATCCTATTTCAGATCCAGGATGACCCCACAGTAAAGTGGCCTGGAAGAATGAAATCTCCCCCAAATCGCAGGAATTCGAACAAGTATTGTCGCTTCCATCGTGATCACGGCCATGATACTGACGACTGCTATGAGCTCAAAAGACAGATTGAGAAGCTCATACAAACTGGCCAACTACGCCAGTATGTTGCTGGTAGGGGCCAAGCTCCGCCACCACCTCATAACCAGGAGGACCAGTAACCCCTTGAAGAAATTCACACCATCTTCGGAGGGATCGTATGAGAAGGAGAATCCCTCTCAGTCATGAAGGCCCATGCTAGAAAGGCTAGAAACATTGACGATCTACACCCGTCCAAAGCACACAAGCAAGGAATGACGAGGTCATATCCTTTTTAGACAAGGACCTAGAAGGAATTCAACACCCCCACGATGACTCACTAGTGCTGACACAAACCGTCGCCAATTTTCAAGTGCGAAGAATTCTCGTAGACAGCGGCAACTCAGTAGACATCCTGTTCGCATAAGTCTATGGCAAGCTCTCCCTCGGAAGAAAAAGACTACAGCCCATCAGGTCACCCCTTATCAGATTCTCAGGGGAAAAAGTGTACCCCTTAGGATCCATCACATTATCAGTCACCGCCGGCATAGCTCCCCGAAGCTCCACGGTCATGGTCAACTTCTTGGTGATAGATTGCCCATCAACCTACAACGTCATCCTTGGGAGACCTGCCCTCAACACCCTAAGAGTTGTGCCCTTCACCTATCATCTTATCCTCCGTTTTTCAACCCCGAATGGAATCGGAGAGGTCTAGGGAGATCAGGTTGCTGCAAGAGAATGCTACGTCTCCTCCATAAAGACCAGGAAGCCATAAGAAGCCCTACAAGTGGAGGCGCTCGACCCTAGAGATGATACTGCACTAGAAAGAGGAGATCTAGTGGAAGAGCTCACAACAGTGGTCTTAGATGAGAAGTTCCCAGATAGAAAGGTATACATTGGCTCCTCCCTTGCTAAGGATATAGCCCACCAGCTCACGGATTTTCTGAGACGCAATATGGATGCTTTCACGTGGTCATACGAGGACCTCGAGGGCATCGACCCTGAGGTTGCCAACCACCGCCTCAATGTTGACCCTTATTATAAGCCTGTTCGCCAAAAGTTGAGGAGTGTTTCCACGGAAAGGGCACAAGCAATGAAGAAGGAGGTGGAAAAACTAATAAAGAATGGGGCAATTAGAGAAGTGGTATATCCAGTTTGGCTATCAAATGTGGTAATGGTGACCAAGGCTAATGTAAAGTGGCGCCTCTGCGTCGACTTTACACGAACTCAATAAGGCGTGCCCTCTAGATAGCTACCCGTTGCCGCGGATCAATATTCTCATTGACGCCACTGCAAGCCACGAGCTACTCACTTTCCTTGATGCATACTCTGGGTATAACCAGATCAGCATGTATCCACCAGACCAGGAGAAGACATCATTCATCACTCCAAAGGGAACCTACTGCTACAGGGTCATGCCCATTGGACTGAAAAATGCGGGAGCAACCTACCAACGAATGGTGAACAAGATGTTCCAGTCACAGATCAGAACCATGGAAGTGTACATGGACGACATGTTGGCAAAAAGCCTCGCCACAGCAGACCACGTGATCCACCTTCAGGAAACATTCAATTTTCTTAGATCATACCATGTGAAGTTGAACCCTGAGAAGTGCGCTTTTGGCGTCAGATCAGGAAAGTTCTTGGGCTTCATGGTCAACCAAAGGGGAATTGACGCGAATCCAGATAAAATAAAGGCCATTCTAGATATGAAATCTCCCACCACAAACTAAGAGCTCCAACGCCTCAATGGGAGAATTGCAGCACTCAACAGATTTATTTCCAAGTCTGCATATAAGTGCTTACCCTTCTTCAAAATTCTCGGGAAGGCCTTTGAGTGGGGGCCTGACACAGAGGAAGCTTTTCAAAAACTAAAACCTTATTTGGCTACGCCCCTTCTCCTCTCCCATGCCATGCCAGGGGAAACCTTATATCTATACCTCTTCGCTTCTCCATCAACAGTAAGCTTTGTCCTCATCAGGGACAAAGAAGGAGTGCAAAAGCCTGTGTATTACGTGAGCAGAGCGTACCAGGGAGCAAAAATCAGATATTCAGGGCTTGAAAACCTAGCACTCGTCCTTATCTCTATAGCGAGGCACCTTCAGCATTACTTTCAGAGTCACACCATCGTCGTTGTCACGGATCAGTCTCTGAAAAGAGTCCTAGGAAAGCCAGATGTTTCTGGAAGGCTCCTGAAGTGGGCAGTTGAGTTGGGTGAGTTCAATGTGCAGTACCAACCAAGGACAACCATCAAAGCACAAGCATTGGCAGACTTTGTTGCCGAGCTCACACCGGCGAAAGGAGAGTGCTGTGAACCTTTGGCATCTCGACCAGACATCCAGGAAGCCTCATCAGGAGTCCAACCAAAGACCTAGACGCCCCAAGCAAATGTTTTAGCCACCCAAGCGCCTAACCCTGGTGCCCAGAAAAAACTGGCACCCTGCCTAGGCACCCAAGGCATCCTGGCACCCACCACGGCCTCCAACGCTCTCTCTCTACCGCCTCCCTAGAAGCTTTACATTGATGGATCTTCGACTAGCGAAGGAGGTGGAGCAGGCCTAATATTGGTCAGCCCCGACGATACTCCGATCAAGTATGCTATAAAGCTTCACTTTGCAGCCTCCAACAATGAAGCAGAATACGAAGCCCTCATCTCTGGCCTAAAGTTAGTAGTCGAAATGGAGGCCCAACACCTCGACACCTTCAGTGACTCGCAATTAATAGTCAACTAGGTAAAAAGAGAGTTCAAAGCAAGAGGAACCAAAATGCAGGAGTACCTTGTAATGGTGCAAGCCTTGTTGACTAAGTTTCACCACTTCCAAATTCGTCACATCCCGAGGGAAGACAATATCACTGCAGATGTGCTAGCTAGACTCGCCTCATCCTTGGAAGCTCCACCAACACCAGAATTCATCGGTCACCCGTTCGAACCAAGCAGGCTAGATGTGGAAGCCACCAACGTCAACTGCACATCTACCCAGTCAAACTGGATGACCCCAATTAGGTCGTACCTTCAGAAAGGCGCACTACCAGAAGACCCGTTGGAAGTCAAGAAACTTAGAATGAGAGCCTCCAAGTTCACCATCTTGTAGGACATCCTGTACAAAAAGGACTACTCCCTACCACTACTACGCTGCCTCTCCCCAGAGGAAGTTAACTATGCCCTACGAGAGATCCATGAAGGAGTTTATGGAAACCACTCTGGAGGACGCTCCCTAGCCCATAAAGCACTCAGACAAGGTTACTTCTGGCTTAGCATGGTTAGGGCGCACAAGAGTTCAACAGGAAATGCGACAAGTGCCAACGCTTTGCCACTATGCCCAGATAGCCACCAGAGGAACTGACAGCCATCACAAGTTCATGGCCCTTTTCCAAGTGGGGCATCGACATCTTGGGCCTTCTACCTTTTAGTATAGGATAGTGTAAGTTTGTGGTAGTAGTCATCGACTACTTCACAAAGTGGGCGGAGGCCGAGCCCTTAGCAAAGATAACATATGCAAAGGTCAAGGAATTCATCTGGAAGAACCTAGTCTGTTGCCTTGGAGTACCCCACGCCATAGTCAGCGACAACGCCAAGCAATTCGACAACAGACTCTTGAACTCGTTCTGCGCCGACCTCCAGATAAAACAGCCTCATTCTAGCCCGGTGCACGAGCAAACAAATGGACATGCAGAGGTCATAGTCAGAATAGTACTGCGCAACCTAAAGACGAGGCTAGAAAGAACAAAGGGTCTGTGGGTAGATGAACTCCCTAGTGTATTGTGGGCCTACCGAACGACGCCAAGAGCCCCGACTGGAGAAACTCCTTTCTCACTTGCCTTTGAAATCGAAGCAGTTATACCTGTGGCGATTGGGATACATTCCCTAAGGGTCCATCACCACGACCCCATCACCAACGAGGAAGGACTCCGCATCAACCTCGACTTGGTGGAGGAGGAAAGAGAAATGGTCATGGTTCGGAACGCGGAGTACAAGCGCCATATGGCGAGATACTACAACTCGAGGGTGAAGCACCGCTCCTTCCTACTAGGAGACTTAGTTCTCAAGAAAGTAATCCTCGCCATGAAGGATTCGCGAGAAGGGAAGCTTGGACCAAACTAGAAATGACCCTACCTTATAACAGAAATAGTGAGGCCAGACACCTACAAAATCCAGAATTTCGAAGGAAAAGTCTTACCCCATCTATGGAATGCTGAGCATTTGAAAAGATACTACCAATGATACTTGAGGAAGGTAGAAGTAATAAAGTTGGGGGCTTGATTTTATTTTTTCTTGTACCTTGTTTGGGTTATTACCCACCATTACTTAGCATGAGCAGTCAGCAAATAAAATTTTCTAAATTTACTTCAAAAAGTTCCTTGCATTCTATTTCAAGTGAACATCAGTGGTAAAAAACCATTTTTACAAAAGTAGGCTATACATTGCCTTTCTACAAAAAAAAAAAAAATCGAAAGTCCCTAGTGCTCTAACTGCTTTCATGGCCACCATCCTCCTCGTCCTCATCCTCTGCACCATCAGAGTCACCATCATCACCAATAGCATGATCAGGTGCCTCATATGGCACAAAACCTGAAAGGTCAATATCAGGGAAAGCAGTAGAGATCTTTTCCCAAAGCTCCTCGTAGCCATCAATGAAGGCATCTGCAAGGCCACTCTCTGAATCAACCTCAGCCATGGCAGACCTCTCATGAGCCAACCACAGATCCACCTCAGCCAGGGAAACCTTCTCGCGAGCTGCCTTCAACTCTACTTTCGCTCTCAAAAGGGCAACCTCACCACCTGCCTTAAGCTTAGCGGCCCTCTCACGGGTCGCCACAAGCTCTGTTTCAACCCTCGTGCAAGCAGCCTCTCTGAGTGCAGCCCTCTCACAGGTAGCCACAAGCTCAGCCTCGGAAGCCTTACCATTAGCTTCAAACTCAACAATCCTCCTTTGAGCAATAAGAAGTTCCTTTTTCACAACTTCATGTGCAAGTCTCTCCTCCCTAACAGATGAGCTAAGGTGGCTAAATTGAACAGCCCTTGAAAAGAGACATACGGACGCAGCTGAAACCTGAAGAAGGTAAAAAAAAAATGTTAGTACCTAAGGAAGGACAAGAGCAAGGGAGCAAATAGACCCTTACCTGGGCCAAGCCCTCTAAAATAGTGTCAATGATGCCCTCAATACCCCGAGCACCAACATGATTGATGTCAGCAGGAAATACAAATCTCCCAAGTCGCTCCATAACAATCCAAACGTCACCCAGCATGGAGACAGTCTAACTGGCTACCCTTGTAAAAGTCCCCGCAGGAGGAGTCGATGAATGGGGGGTAGGAGGTATGGCCGTCTGGGGAGTCTCTAGAGTGGCGGTTAGCTCTGAAGGAGTCACTGATTGGGGAGACGCCACAGGAGGTGTCATTTGAGAGGGGCTCACCAAAACATCACTCACCCTTGCTACCTTAGGAGGAGGAGTACTCGTAGTGGAATAACGGGACTCCACCACTGTCCTATCCACTGCAAGAGGGATAAAATGTTATCCTGAAGAGAGACTAAGTAAAGAAAGAGAATTTAAGGTAATCAGTATACTTTTTCTCTTTAAAGAGGAACCACCAGGCCTCGGAGAAGGGGCCCCAACCCTAGCACTTCCAACAGGGGAATCTCTTGCTTCACCATCTTTAAGCATGAGGGTCTCAAATTCTTTCACATGATGAGCCTTCACAGCTTACAACTTCTATTCTTGGTCTTTCGAGAGCACCGGGGAGCCTGAAGGAATGCGATGAGTACACATTTGTAAAAAAAGGCAAAGGAAAAAGAATAAGAGTGGGCATACCAATTCTTTTGGGAGTGTCCCATCTTGCTGGTACCAAAGTTCTGTCAGCCTCTAAAGCCCACTCTCCTCTAACAAACATAAAGCGGGCCTTCTGGCTATAGCAATTAGAACGCAGTCCAGTAATCAGTTTTCCTCTCCTCGAAGCGAAATAATACCAGCCACGATTGGGAGCAAGAGTCTCACTCAAAGTGTAAGTTGCAAAAAATTCTTCAGGAGAAGCATCCTCATGATGCACCTTTCTCCACAGTGCTAGGAATCCCAGCAAAACTCTCCAACCGTTGGGTGCCAACCACCCTGGCGCAAGCGAAAAACAATGAAGAATGCGACAAACAGAAGAAGGCATTGGGAACCTCAGCCCAGCTTCAAGCACCTCCTCATAGATAGAAATGTCTCCAGATGAGTCATCACAAGCAGGCTCACCCATTTCAGCTTGGCGACACAGTACCGTTTGAAGGATGTTATAAGTGGAAACAACCCTCAGAATATCAGCATCAGTGTTGAGGGTACTAGAAATGGTACTTACTTTGGATTCGTTGTCATCAAAAGCTACCTTTCCTCGATGCTTGTTGTTACGAGGGCGAGAAACATTGTTTGAGCCACTATTAGGAGAGCCTTGAGAGATCTGACTCCGTGGAATTACACCTGAAAGAACCACATCAGCCATAGCTTGATTGGAATCATCGTCACCAAAAATACCCGACAAATCCTCCTCTTGCACTCGCGAAAATCCATGCCCGGCATCTACCGCCACCACACCTGGCTCGCCCAACGACCATGACCCCGAGCCTGGCGCCACTTGACCACGCCTAGCCCCTAGCGCGCTCGACTGTTCATGATCAGCGCCCAGCGGCGCTTCACCTGCGCCTGCTATGACATGTTCACTTCCCATGCCCATGCCCTCGCCCGATGTCACCTCGACTTCAGCGCCTTCTCCATGATCGGCGTTCCCCTCCAACAGCGCCCATGGCGCCTCACGATCAGCGACGCCCATGGGGTCTTGCCCATAGCGCCTTCGCCTGTCCTCGCCACATAGGCGCGCCCTTTTCACCTCACCTCCAAGGCCTACAGCACCTTCAGTGCCCAGGGAGCACTTAGGCTCGCCTACACCACCATGGCACCCAGCCTCGCCCGCCAGCGCCATTGCCCTGCTGACGCCCTTTTGAGTACGAGCCCCAATGCCTACTATTTTGACACCATCAACGCCCTCTTCGATGCCAATGGTTCCTTGCATCTCTTTTCCTTCACTCGACTTGACCTCTGAACACTCAGGAACCTCCCCTCTTGCCTTTATTCTTGAGAATCTCATGAAGAAATTTTCTCTCAAGATTGTATGAAATTCAAATGAAGGAAAAAGCCCCTATTTATGACATAGGGTTCTTCTATAATCCAAATAGGAAATAAAGTGGGGGGAGTTTATATAGCTGAAGATGTACTATAGAGATGAAAGGAAAAAAAAAGAGGTCTTCAGTTAAAAGGAGTCTCTGTTAGCCAGAATCTGGATTCCCTCTTCTCCAAGTTTTATTGGACTCGGGGCATTGGGGGTAAATGATGGGCCAGACCTAAGGGCCCAACTCAAGTTATGAGCCCAACTTGAATAAAAAGCCCAACTAAACGAAACCCAATGGGTCCAACCCAAAGGAGGCCCACACCCAGTTAGGATCATCAGGGTTCGAGGAGCTACATCGCCAAGGAGTAGGCAACGCCATCCCAAGAGTCTCATCCACGCCGCCTGGAAAAAGTCAACTATGTCATCCTTTGACCTGATCTTAAGGGGAGCCCCGTAACCGCCTCAGCCGTTGAGAGGATAGCGCCAGCTCCACCAGATTAGCTACTTAGTTACTGAAAAGGTGCCTCAGTCTATTAAGAAACACTATAAATTGTAAGTCCGGCCAATATTTGGGGGGGCATCGAACACATCTACTGTCACTCTCATCTCTATCTCACAGCTTGTAGCTCCATCGCTCTCCCCTGATCTCCTTGTACTCCACGAAGTAATAAAACACCAGACCATCCTAGCCCTTCATAGTAGAGTAGGTCACGTTGACCGAACCACTCTACATCTTTGTTTTTCTTGTGTTACTCTCTTTTTACTTATTTACTACATTAATCATTAATTACTTGATAGGTGGTGCATAAAATCAATTTGTGCATCATCAATATTGACAAAATTTGAAAGAGGATCCAGATTCATTTAGGATGAGTGGATCTCACTGAAAAAATTGATGGGACCTACTTATTTAAGAGATGATATGCATTTAAATTATAATTTTTTAGGTTTCATCTGAGTCGTATAGCATTTTCCATTCCTTAATGATACTTTATTTTCATACTTGTTTTTCATTGTCCACAGTCCAAGAGTTGAATAAACCGTGCACAACAGCTGGGACTCTTAAATATGTGGTTTAATATGCTGTCTGGGGTCAAAAGGTTTAATTGCAGCAACACTATAAACACCAAGATCAAGACCTCGGACCAAGTTTCATTTTATTACAAAGACAAAACCGAAAGACTCAAATCCACCCACATAAACCCTCTCTCTCTCTCTCTCCTGCGTCGGAAGGGCAATCTAACTCTGTCGCCATTACGGACTGAAGGTATTGTAGTTATCTACCAGCAACACAAAAACAATGTCGCCGTCGTCATCAGCATTGTTTTTCCTTCTATTGTTGCTGGTGAAAGAAACAAAATGCTCATTTAGACAACTGAAGTTCTATGAATTCCAAACAAAACTTCAAGAGAAAAACTCTTTCAATCCTATTGCAGTAACTCCGACACCATCTCCGGCAACTTCAAATGCCCAAAAGGTGACATATTCATTTCTTTTGGAAAAATTATAGTTAAGACCTCCTAAAGTATTCACTTTCTCACATTATCTCTTAAACTATTAGTTTGAGCTTCACATTGTCACACCGTTAACTTCTAAAATTTAGAAAAAGTATAATTCTACGATGGGAGTTGTAGCATGTCCTGTCTTAGTTTAGGAGAAAATTTCACTTCCGCAAAAAAGTGGACACAAATGAAATTTCTGCATTGTGTTTTGGATGTGAGTTTATGGTTTAACGGCTTTTGTGGGTATACATTTATTTCTAATTCAGAGTGTTGGTAGAGTTTTCTATCCAATTGATTATGGAGCAGACCCAACTGGGGCGCAAGATAGCAGTGATGCCATACTCAGTGCTGTTGCTGATGCTTTCAAAGTGCAAGGTGGCCTTGAATTGTTGCCTGGAGTCAACGATTTGGGTGGTGTCCTTATTGATTTGCAAGGTGGCAACTACAAAATCAGCAATCCCATTAGGTTCCCACCTGGTGCAGGCAATCTTGTGGTGTGTGGTCTCTCTCTCTCTCTCTCTCTCTCTCACACACATACACGCACACACACACACAAACAGTGAGTTATTTACCGGGTAATCTTTTAATTTTATTATTGATCTACCATACTTTTAAACCTAATTAAAAAATTATGCCATTTTTTAAAAGGGAAGTCAATAATCCAGCTTTTGTTTGCAAACGGTATCAATAACCCCCTTTTTAAATAAAAAATGTGATTAGTAATTGCAGTGATCGCAAATGAAAAACGTGTTTACTAAGCACACATTTCAGAACTATTGTCCACAATATTTAGTTGTAATCATAATATTGAAAAGCATGTTTACTAACCACGTTTTTTATTTTGCTTTTACTTAAAAGTATGGTTAGTAAACACATTTGTTACCTGTTGCCTACAAAATATTCGTATTTAGATCACATTTTTTGTTTATAAAAAGGATTGTTTACTCCGCTTTCTAACAAAAGTGAGATTATTAAATCCGTGTATAAAAAAGTACCGTAATTTACTAAATAAATTCAAAAATATCTTAAATCGGTAATAAAGTTTGAAATTTGTCACATTGCGGTAAATAACTTCACACAGAGTTATGAGGAGTCACATGGCGCACATTAACACACTTTTTTGCCTTAGAAGCCGAGTTCCTCTGTCTGGTAAGCTTTAAAACTTTTGTTGTTATTTATGCTGCCTTTTTTCCTATTGCCGAGAATGTGGGTCACTTGTCTACTTTAGAACACGTGCTCCCCCTTTCATGCATGCCAATGCATTTACGACAATTCTTCTTTAATTCATGGGTTAATCTCAAATTGTATTTCAGTTGGACCCCCATATTTAATCATTTGGACCCTTCACATTGGGTTCCCTCACATTTAAAATATTACTCCTACACCTCCTGATGTTTGTACACGTGTAACACATAACCCTTTGTTTTTGACATCTGTTAATATAATCGGTAAAAAATATAATTTCATTCTAATAAAAAATTATAATTTTTATATTATTATTTATTTTGTGGGCCCGTTATACTCTAAATTTTAAAATCAAGTTTACCATTTGAATGTCTAATATAATGCATGTATTTATATAATGTTCTTTATATTCAATGTAATACATCATTTGAACAGAATTATTTGAATGTTCAATTGGGATAACATTTTTAGTCATATTTAAATTCTCAATGGATGTAAGTATAATATTTCAATTGTGAGGGGTCTAGGTAATTAAGTGACAAGTATGAAGAGTTGGTCTTGATGTAATTTATCCATTTAATTTTAGACGCAAAATTGACGACTGTTATAACTTCAGGGACACATCGAACAACTTCAAATTAGTAGAAAGAAATTTGCATAAGAATAGCATTTACTCTCTCTCTCTCTGAGTGTGCTCAACACTTTGCTGACCAACGTTGGCTTGGCCTTTTAGGTACAAGGTGGAACTTTACGAGCATCAGACACATTCCCGGAAGATAGGCATCTAATTGAATTGTGGTCACCAAATTCTGAGAAAGTTGAGGAAACAGCCGCTGTCCATAGTGATAATTTCTCTGACACGAAAGACCAAACAGATGGAATCTACTATGAAGACATCACCTTCCGGGACATCCTCTTCGATTCAAATTATCGGGGAGGAGGACTTTTCGTGATCGATTCAGCTCGAATTCGTATAAACAATTGCTTCTTTATCCACTTCACGACTGATGGAATTTTAGTCGAAAGAGGCCACGAGACCTTCATATCGAGCTGCTTCCTTGGACAACACCCTACTGTTGGTGGGGATAAAGGTGAGAAAGATTTTTCTGGGACTGGGATCGATCTTGCTAGTAACGATAATGCGATAACCGATGTTGTAATCTTCTCGGCAGCCACCGGAGTAATCCTAAGGGGTCAGGCTAACATAGTCACAGGGGTACATTGTTACAATAAGGCAACATATTTTGGTGGTGTTGGGATCTTAGTGAAAGCAGCACAGAATAGAATAGATAATTGCTACCTAGATTTCAATGCTATAGTGATTGAAGATCCTTCTCAAGTTCATGTTAGTAATGGGTATTTCCTAGGAGATGGAAACATTGTTTTAAAGTCGATCAAAGGTCAAATCTCGGGGCTGAATATCATCAATAATATGTTCGGTGGGAATCCAAAGAATATGGTACCAATTGTACAACTAGATGGGCAATTCACAAGCATTGATCAGGTGGTGATTGATCAGAACAATGTGAATGGCATGAGCTTGAAATCAACGGTCGGAAAATCGACCGTTGCTGGAAATGGTACGAAGTGGGTAGCTGATTTTTCATCAGTGTTGATGTTCCCAAACAGGATAAATCATGTTCAGTACTCATTTTACACACAAGGTGGGTTGGTTGGGTTTCCAGCAAATGCAGTGACAAATGTGTCAGGTAATGTAGTAATTGTTGAGACTGAGAAAGCTGTAAATGGAGTGATTTCTATTGTTGTTGACCAGCATAATATGGTAGGAGAGAGAAACTTTCTTGTGTAAGAACAGAGATTTACTGTGAATGACATTGATGGTTTGCGAGAATTTTAGGGGTTGTTTGTTTGGTGTTTTTGTCTCGTGTTTTGTGTTTTTGTTTTTAATTTTAATTTTTGTCAAAAATGAAAACAAAAATATGTTTGATAATTGTTTTTGTTTTTTATTTCATATTAGTTGTCTTGGAAACAAACCAAAAAAATGGGAACAAAAAAAATGTGTTTTAAGAAACATGAGAAACACAAAACACGCGTTTTTGGTGTAAATGAAGTCTCAATTTCGAGTCTTGTTAGCCACAAAATACAACTTCATGTGATGAACTATAAATATGGAGTCTTTTTCATTTTCGTCCTCACATAACACACTCGAACAACTCTCTCTTCTCTTCTCTCTCTCTACAACTCTCTCAGAACGACTCTCTATTCTCTTCTCTCTCTCAGCACCTCTCTCTCTCTTCTCCGGAGCTCTCAACGACTCTCTCAGATCGACTCACAGATCGACGAAGAAGAAGAAGGCTCACCTCAAGATCTCCTCTATCGAGCTCTCCCTCGCTGTGAAGATAAGTGTAATTCCTTTACTTGTATAGATATATGTACATATATAAATAGATTTGTATATATATGCATAGATCTGTACATCACAGACCCTAATCGTATTTTTTTTTTATCTGTATTTTTTTCACCACAATATACATAGATCTGTATATTTGTATGTAGATTTCATTATTGATTTTGAGTTTTTGTTTATCAATGAACAACTTTTTTTTTGGGGGGGAGGGGGGGGGGGGCAGCTAGTTTTCTGATTTTGATTATACTGATTTTTGGATCTTTTCTTTAATTTGGTTACATGTTCCTCCTTTTGGACACCTTAAAAGGTATGTCCTTTTTTTTTTTTTTTGGGAACCCTCTTAATTCTTCTGAAATTAATTGCTGATTTGGAAGATTTGTAGTGGTTTTGTGCCATTATATGTTATGCTCTGAAGCACAAAATATCCTTTCTTGCATTGTTTCTTTGAGATAAATTTTAAGGCTTGGGTACAGTTAAGTTTAAGGTTAGTTGAGTTTTTCATTATTGATTGATCACAACCTTCTCTCTCTCCCTCAATCTCTCCAGTTTAAATAAACAGAAGTTTGATACTAAAATTACAACAGCGAGTCCCGGAAGACATGACAAGTCTAGAATAGAAATCAAAATTTGTTGCACAATATTTACGGTCATCTTGTAAAAATTGCCATCCACTGATGCATATTGTAAGGAAAAACGAGTCCAGCAAGTATATGTCCAGCTTAGCCCCACACAGTATCCCGTCATTTATCACTAGAGTAGCACTATGGTCTTTATACTTGAATGAAAATTAGACTTCATGAATCTTTCAATCCTGAACCATCTCAAATTTTTCTGTGGAGATGAATTTGCCTTGTGAAGCTAGGATGGCGATTGCTCAAGATCTCAAAGGTTTGCCTGTTTTAAGAAAGAGGAGAGTTTTGGTTTATGATGATCAAGGATAAATGAGGTTGGGTTTGGCTGAGTATAGGCCTGTGATTTTGTATGAAGGAGGAGTGTTGCTGGTTTGGAAATGACCTGTTTCGTTGATGCTGACTGGAGAGGATTGGATTCTGCTAACTGTTTTAGAAGCTGACTTGTATTTTTTTGGTTTGGTTTGGTTTTGTTGTTTTGTTCAAGTTCTAAATAGGAGGTCATCTGTGATCCTCCTTTTGCTTCTTGTAATTTCTGGATTTTGTGTATAAATAAAATTTTAATTTTCTTAAAAAAAAAAAAGACATCAGGATTAGTCATATCTATAGGGAGGCTAATGCTCTTGCAGATTTTTTGGCCTCTTATGTTGTCCAAGTGGAATGCTATACTGATTTCTCTGCTTCTGGATTGCTTCCTGTGGCTGGGAAGACGATGTTGTATCAAGATCAGATGTCGCTACCTACTTTGAGGAGGAAGATGCTTCTGGTTTTGGGGTAGTAAGTGGGCAATCTGGTGATAATGTTGTTTGAAGGATTAAAGCCATGAGGTTAAAGGAATAACTTGTTGTTTTGTAGCTGATTCTTTGATTCGTGTAATCCTTGCTTTCATCAATAAAATCTTTCTTTTCTTTAAATATATATATATGTGTGTATATTCCTCCACACTCCTGACGATTGAGAATGAGGGGTTTGCTGGTTTGTGATTTTTGAAGAAGCCTTGCTGCAATTCTATTGGTGGTTGAATGTTTTGAAGGATTAAAGCCATAACTTGTGATGTAAATGGAGATTGATTCATTTAATAAAAAAAAAGTGAGGTATGAATTGGATTTTGGAAGTAGTAGCGGGGAACTGGATTTTGCTTCATACTGGTTGATTTGTATGAAATATTATAAAGCATATTTATGATAAAACTTGAAGTAGTTACCAGACATGTTTTTTGTTTTTATTCTCATAATTTGATAGACAAAAAAGACTTTCAAACATGTTTTCTGTTTCAGTATTTACCACAAAATAGAGACAAAAATTGTCTCTGTTTTTGATTTTTTTGAAGACGCGAAAACAAAAACGTTACCAAACGACCCCTTAATTTTTCATTCTTTACAATGAAGAATGGATATTTGAGGTAGAATTTATGGGTGCTCTTATTGATGTTTCTCCTTTTACTCTTTTGGATTTCTGACTCGGTCTTTTTGCAATTGCTTTAGGTTGGAATGAGGTTTTGAATACATTTCAAAAGTATTAGTTATATATTATGGACGAGAGTAATGCTACATGAATTTAAAAAATAGACTTAAAAATCTATTTTACCTCAATATGGTTTAAAATCTACACTTAAATCCTCAAAGTTTAGGACTAAAATGAAATAGGTATCGAGGTTAACAATTTATTATTAAATACATTAATACTTTCATCTATTTTCAACATCTTTTCTTTTTAAAAATTCATACAAATTGAAAAATTTACTTCGTGCATGATAGGAATATCGAAAAAGGGATTGATTTATATTAGACATAAGAAGTAGAAAGTATAACATGTATAAGCGTATAAAAAGTAATCTTTTTTGTTATTTCATTAATAATATTGACTTTCGATCTTTGAGAGTTAGTTTTCACAAGAATTGTCTGATGCAAATCAATCCCTCAGAGGGAATTATATATGATTTTATAAAGTGTAAGGAGATATATAATATTGCATGAAAGTATACAAAACATCCTAATTGATTAGTACGTAGTTCTTGAAGTTGAGAGGGAAAGGAGTTAGAAGGCCAAAGTCATTGTTAGAGTCCAGATTAACGATTTTTCTTTTTCTTTTTTTTTTTGTATGCTTGTTTGGACTTAAAATATAAAATTATAGGAACATTTAATGCATGAGTAGTTTGCAGGCCTGAAGACATTAAAGAATTGCCATATGTTATAATCTGAAGATGAGGCAGGAAGTGATCAGTCATAGCTTTGTTTGAAAGGAGAGAAAATTGTCTGGGAGTTACAAGACAATTAACCGTTGATGGAGAGAAAAACTGTCGAAGGGAGTGGCTATAAAATACGGATAAGAAAGAAGTTGAGGATACCTTCAAACCTTCACAAGACCCAAGATCTAGGCATTCTTAGGAGTAGTGTTAGGTTAGTTTTTAGAAAGTAATTACTACTATAATCAAGGCTGTTAATTCAGTCTTTTTTGTAATTGAAAACCCTTCAATTGGATTAATAAAGGTTGTTAATTCACGATTCTGTGTGCTTATTGATTTAAATTACATCCAAGGAAGTCCTGAAATAAGGCAATTGAACTCATCACTTGCAATTGCTTGAAAATTGTCTGTCAATTGAGTCTCCTATGTCGATAACAATAGATTTTAGAGCAACAATCTTCTGGCACGCTCAGCGGGACAACATTTTGAATTTGGATCAAAGAAAATGGTGTGAACAAGGAAGTAAGATGAGATTGGGTTTGGGAGTAACGAAACTGTGAAAATGACGCTAGTTGATGGCAATCATGAATTAAGTTCAAGTACCCATCCAGTGGAATCTGTAAATCCAGTGAATGGCCAATCCAATGGCTAGGATAGTGTGCAAATGCAAGAGTTTGTGCAGAACTTGAAATAGGTATTGCATAATCCCAATTTTGGTATTATGCAAGAATTAGTTAATGTCATGTATGAATTAATGAATGTCCCAACACCAATGTTAGGACCATTTAATTAGAAGTCAAACACTGCAATTAGGAACCAAGTGGTGGATAAAGGAAATATCGGTCCTATGGTATTCCCTATGGAAAATCAAAGACCACCACCAATGGCTACTAACGAAAGGCCAGGTCTTCCACACCAAAATCACATTAGCATGATGTTTGATGGAGAACCTGTAGAAGTCTTCCCAGATTTCTTCCCAATAATGAATCCTACAGGGTGAAATGGACCAAGAATGGTCCTTGAATTTCCTATGAGAGGCATGTCATGCCTCCACTGGAACCCATAGATGAGTTTAACCCAAAGACATAGGGGCAACCCTTTGATCAAGGCGAACACATCAATGGCCACCAGAATATGATTTTCAATAAAAACGAACTGATGGAAATGATTCAAGACCTTTATGGTCATGGCTTGATAAAAATAGATAGGCTTGTATTCAGGAAACCATACCCACCATGGGTTGATTATGAGGAGTTCCCAATGGGATATAAGATCCCAGAATTCCATCTCTTCTCTGGTGAAGAAAACCAATCCATGATAGAACATGTAGGAAAATTTATTTCCAATGTGAAGAAGTTGAACACAATGGGAATTTGAAAATGAAATTGTTCCTACAATCACTAATGAGAATTGCTTTTGTTTGGCTCATTAATTTGTCTACTAATTCAATTCAAACATAGCAAGAGATGGAAGAGAAGTTTCATGCTTAGTTCTTTAGGAATGAACCGGAGGTCTCAATGGTAGATTTATCATACTGGTTTTTTAAGCCTAAAATCAAGGGTGTTTCCCAAGAAGAGCCCGATAATGGCTCAGTTTATGTTTTTAAACACACCAAACATTTTAGAAAATCATTTCTTTTAAAATAACCTAGGAGTCATACACGGATTAATCCCTAATTTCATTTTAACTCTAATCCTCCTAAGTTAAATAAACTAAGAGATCATCTTAGGTATCTAGGTCATTACATTTGTCCTAAGCTTGAAGGTGCAATCGAAGTGCGAATGATCTAGCTTTAACGCTTAATCTCGTCCCTTTAATGACACTTTCGGATCTTCAATATTGATAGCATAATTACCATGGAATAGGTTGAGATTTACAATGAATTCCACGAAATTAGTCAATTACAAATGTGTATCTAACAACAACTAAATATAATATAAATAAGAACTCTAACAAAGTTAAGCCGAGCAATAGAGGATAAGATCTCACAGTAATCCACACCATATGTCAGTATGCAGCCTTTGGCAACCAAGCGTGTCTTCAAACGCTCAACTGAACCATCAGGATGATACTTTAATGTATAGACCCAACGACAACTAACAGTCTGCTTACTAGAACGAAGAATAGTAAGGTCCCATGTTCGATTCTAATGAAGGGCTTTCATTTTATCATCCATAGCCACTTTCCAACCAAGAGATGTCAGAGCCTGTTACAAAGAGTTAGGAACAAATAAAGAAGACAGAGTCGATGTAAAACAATGAAAGGATGATGAAAGTCAACACAAAAAAACAAAATTAGAAATAGAATGTTTGGTACAATTATGGGTAACTTTCCTCAATACAATAGGCAAATCAGAAGAAGATGAATTAGCTGATGGCTTAAAATGTAGAACCTCAGTAGAATCAAGTGATGACTATGGAGCTGGAGCATATAGAACAACTTGTCTGTCCTTAGAATGGCGATAAACCTGCAAGGGAGGAGTGGTGATTGGGGAGGAAGAAGGTACATAGTATGGTACAAGAGGTAACAAGAGTTCCCCTGACTGAGAAATACTAAATATGGGAAAAGTGTATGCCCTAATGCAAGAAAAAAAAAATTGACTCAAAAAAAGTAACATCAACACTAACATAGTATCAGTGAGAAAAAAGGGTCATAGCACCCATAACTTTTCTAAGTACGAGAATATCCCAAAAAAACACTTAACTAAGCGAGCCAAAAATTTATCTGGACTTGGACCAAGAAGATGAACAAATGCAACACAACCAAAGACGTGAGGAGTGAGACCAAATGGCAGTTTATTAGGGTAAAACAACAAGAAATGAGATTTGTTATCTAAAATGGGAGAAGACATGCAATTAATAAGATAGATTGAAGTAAGAATAGCATCAACCCAATATAGTTTTGGCACATGCATGTTAAACATCAAAGTGCGGGCAACATCCAACAAATGGTGATGTTTACATTCAACAACGTCATGTTGTTGGGAGGTACGAGGATAGGTAGTTTGATGGATAATGTTATGATCTATACAAAAAAATTTCATAAATGATTGAGTATATTCAAGAGCATTGTCAGACCGAAGAACTTTAATACATATATCAAACTAAACCATAATTTCATTATAAAAGGTGGAAAAGATTTTAGGCAATTCAGAACAGTCTTTCATAAGAAATAATCAAGTCATATGAGAGAAATCATCAACAAAATACTAAAATCCACAAATACTTTTGACTCTTGTAGGACCCAAAATGTCTGTATGAACAACATGAAAAGTAGTAGATTGACAAGTTGAAGAGGTGGGAGGAAAAGAACTATGGTGATACTTGTTTAATTGACAAGCCTCACATTCTAACACAAAAAAAAAAAAGAACTCAAACCAAGAATAACTTGACGTAACTTTTACAAGGAGGGATGACATAATCAGAAGTGCAACTAAAGAGGAGACATAATCGTCTTGAGGTATTGAAAACATAAGAAGATGGAATGAACTTCACTAAACACTGTAAGAACCTAGTTAACTGACTCACAGATAACAAGTTAAAAGAAAAATTAGGAACAAACATACTAGAGGTTAATGGAATAAACTAAGTAGGACGGAGATCACCAGTTCCAAGTACTAGTCGAAAAGAACCATCAGCCAACACAATACGCGAGTTAGACGAACGCAAATTAGAGAATAACAGAGATGTCACACACACACAAATACTGCAAAGATCTACTCAAAAACTGTCTTGCTCTTTGTTTCTAAAGGATTGGGATTTATTGGATGAAAATTCAACATGTCGTGCCTAGTGTGACGCCCCAAAAATCGGGGGTCCTTAATTTAATAAAATTCGGGCAGAGTCTCCTTTATAAGGGGAGCTCTACCCAAAAACACAACATGTGCAATCATATAACATTGATCACACCGGGTCCCTTTATGAGGAAACATTGACCACACCGGGTCCATTTATCCATACTCATATAATAACATGCAATGTTACATTAAAATAGTCCATATGACTTCGATTACAATTCTTTTACATACAATTACTTGTCCAAAACAAATTTACATGAATTTTTACAAAAATAAAATTTAAAAGCCACATGTCGGCTTTTCTTCAACCATGGGGGCCCGATTGAGAGCCGTCTGCCGACGTGTATCACGCACCTAAAATGTTTTCCCATAAATGGTGAGCCACGCTCAATAGAGTATCTCCTAAAGAGGCTACTCCCCAACCTAGATGCATATGAAATGTTCATATTTAACAAGCAACAACCATTCCAATCAAGAATATGCAATTCAATGATAGGAATTACCATGTCATGCCATGAAATGAGATGAGACTCACTCGTGCAACTTCAACCCGAGTCCTCACTGCCTCCCACAACACAAGCCATGTCATGTATTTAAAACCGGACATTCCAAGCCCCGCCATAGATGTTGTACATCCAATGACCATTTTAAAATCTCTGGGTCTTTCTTGGGGTGAGTATTTATGGACTTACACCAAGGGTAACCCAACCCACACGGAATTTATAGACTTCCACCGAGGGTTTCGCGTACACCCACACACTTTATGGACCGAACCAAGGGAGTGCGTACCCCAACTACCAGGTCTTGCACCTGAGAGATCTTCTAGCCCTTCTTGCTAACCCGACCCTATTTACCATGCAAACCGTGCGACTTAGTCGAATCTTCAATCCAACCTTCCCGAGCCCACCCATCATTCACCATATGTGGTGTTTGATTACAACCATGCATACACACCCCCACTCATGCTCAATGTTCATAAATATGATGTCTCCGTGCATAATGCAATGTAATGTACATTTGCAATACAACAATCATGTCCAATATACTATAAATGCTATAACCATACATCAACATACTCCATGTCAATTTATATCCCAATCATATAATCACCATTATTCATTTCAATGTCAATATATCAATAAACATATATTAACATTTTATACCCAACAACAAATCACAAGTATGTATATATCAACATTTCGTACAACACAATTTCTAAACATGTTATCACATAATCATGATATCAACACACTAAAATCATTAAGACATCATGTAAACACATAACATGCCCACACATCACATTTGTCCAACAAATTACATGCTTAGCAGTTCTAATTATCAATTCACACTAGGATTAATTTCTATTCATTTCCAATACTCATTTCATCACGATAGGCAATTGTTAATAATTTCTAACAACCTACCCATTCCATATATTCACCCTAGGTTGGAAATAAATCTAATTAGGGAGAAAACCTACCTCTTGAAGCATAAAATATCCGTAGAAAGCTTCAAGAACACAACCCAAGTTCTTAGCCTTTGATTTCCCAAAATTCCGTTTCTTGAACTTTGGTGAAATTCGCTCTTTTTGGTACGGAGGTGTAGCCCTCGTCAAGTAGAACAACTCTAATTCTTGGCTCGTGTTGATTCGAGCACCGTAGGGCCGTAGATCGCAGAGAGAATGTTGAATTGCTCTCTTTTTTCCTCTCTTTCTCTCCAACGTTGAAGACCAGCAGAATGTGGGGAAGAAATCTGATTTTTCTTCCCCTTTTACAGTCTCCAAACACTTGGCTCACAATGCGCCACACGTCTTCCTTTTCCCCGGGTCAGTTTTTGCCCCGAAACGATTAAATTTTGCCCCGGTTCAAGTTCAAAATATTTTTATTTCAACTTGTTTTAAATTATTTTTAAAATTTTATTAAAAATTTCGTTTTTGGATCACCCGAGACCCGACTACTTCGTAAAACGCGAAAAATCTGACTATCTCGGAATTCGACGAAATTTGACAGGATAACTAGATTTCACGACACGAATCCAATGGTGAGGTCCGTTTCATCATCCAAGTTTTAGAAAAATTTGAGTTTTCAACCTGTACCGAAATGATAAATTACCGTTTTGCCATTTTCGTAAAAGTTCAAATTTACCCGGATTTTACATTTTTCCCCCTTAAAAGAATTTCGTCCCCGAAATTCACATGCACATTCAACCACATGCATATGCTACAAGTAATGCAGTACTTATGATTATGAAAATGTACCTCTATCCTCAAACAAGAACGGATAACTGGTACACATAGAGTCCTCACGCTCCTATGTCGCCTCTTCCATACCTCGGTGCTGCCACAACACCTTCACTAGCCTCACAGTCTTACCTCGCAAAACCTGCTCCCGACTATCCATGATACGCACCGGTCCCTCCTCGAAGGTCCCATCCGCGTCAACAATCAGCTCACCCCAATCCACTACATGTGTCGGATCTGGAGTATACTTCCGGAGCATGGAGACATGGAACACTACGTGAACACCCGATAGATTTGGCGGTAAAGCCAACCTATAAGTAACTGTACCAACCCTCTCGAATACCTCGAAGGGCCCGATAAACCTCGGCGAAAGCTTCCCCTATTTTCTGAATCTGACCACTCCTCTCTTAAGCGTCACCTTTAAGAAAACATGATCACCAACCTCAAATTCCAGAGGTCGCCTCCGTCTGTCAGCATAGCTCTTCTGCCGGCTCTGAGCCGTGAGAAGATGCTTCCGAATCAAGTCCACCTTCTCCGAGGTATCTCTAATCAGATCTGGACTCGTGGAGGGTCTCTCTCCCACCTCCGTTCAACACACCGAAGAACGACAACGCCTCCCATATAACGCCTCATAGGGTGTCATCTGTATGCTCGCCTAATAACTGTTGTTGTAGGCGAACTCCACTAAGGGTAATGTTCTTTCCAGCTACCCTTGAGGTCTAGGACACATGCTCGTAACATGTCCTCTAAAATCTGGATGATCCTCTCCGACTGACCGTCCGTCTGGGGATGAAAAGTCGTGCTCATCATCAACTGTGTCCCCATGGCCCGCTGGAAGCTCTCCCAAAAGTGAGCCGTAAACCTGGGGTCTCGATCCGATACTATAGATACTGGCACTCCATACAACTGAACTATCTCCCGTATATACAACCTGCAGAACTCCTCCAGCCTGAAGGTCATCTGCACCGCTAAAAAGTGTGCCGACTTGGTAAGCCGGTCCACTATCACCCACACCACGTCATGCCCCCGTGATGTCTGTGGCAAGTGAGTCACAAAATCCATCGTGACGTGCTCCCACTTCTACTCAGCCACCTCCAAAGGCTGGAGCAATCCTGCTGGTCTCTGGTGCTCAACCTTCACCTGCTGACACGTGAGACATCTACTGACAAAGTCTCCAATGTGCCTCTTCATTCCACTCCAATATTACTAGCGACGGAGATCATGATACATCTTCATGCCGCCTGGATGAACCGCAAAATGGGAGCAATGGAACTCCCTAAGCATCCCCTCTCTCAGATCCGTCCATTGGGGAACCACAATCCTTCCCCTAAACCTAAGACTACCATCCGAGTGAATGGCCCAGTCCTCGTCACATGTACCCGACTGTACTCGGTCCCTGATGAACAATATCTCCGTGTCTTGCCCTTGGGACTCGATCACTCTGCTCAGTAGGGAAAGCGTAGCCACCAAACTCCCCAAAGTGCCCTGAGCCTGACCCCTGTAATGTAGCCCGAACTGTCCCACAGTCTCGAGCATCTACCATTCCCGAGAAGCCACACTAGCCAAGACTCCCCGTGACTTCCGGCTGAGTGCATCAGCCACCACATTTGCCTTACCAGAGTGGTAATGCAAAGTAAAGTCGTAGTCCTCCAAATACTCAATCCACCTGCGTTGCCTCATATTGAGGTCCTGTTGTGTAAATATGTACTTCAGACTCTTGTGGTCCGAAAACACCTCAAACTGCTCACCATATAAATAGTGGCGCCAAGCCTTCAAGGCAAAGACAATGGCCGCCAACTCCATGTTATGTGTGGGGTAATTCTGCTCGTGGTTCTTAAACTGCCGAGAACCATAAGCCACCACCCTCCCTGACTGCATCAAAACGCAACCAAGTCCGTCCTTGGAGGCATCACAATACACTGTGTATCTCTGTCCCTTCTCTGAGACTATCAGAATAGGAGCTGAAGTAAGCCTCCTATTCAACTCTTGGAATGCCTTCTTGCACGAATCATCCCACTGAAACTTGACCTCCTTCCGGGTCAATCTCGTTATAGGTGCAGCTAGTCGAGAGAATTCTTCAATAAACCTCCTGTAATACCCCGCCAATCCCAAGAAACTGCGTATCTTGAAGACTGATTTCGGTCTTTCCCAACTCATGACTGCCTCAACTTTCTCCGGGTCAACTGACACACCCAAAACCGACATCATATGTCCCAAAAATTTTACCTCCGTCAGCCAAAACTCACATTTGCTGAACTTGGCGTACAACTGGTGGTCCCTCAAGGTCTGGAGAACAACCCTCAAGTGACCCTCCTCAGACTTGGAGTAGATCAAAATGTCGTCAACGAAGACCACTACAAACTGATCTAGGTAGGGTTAGAACACCCTATGCATGAGATCCATGAATACCGTCGGGGCATTCGTTAATCCAAAAGGCATCATAGTGAACTCGAAGTGCCCATACCGCGTCCTAAACGCCGTCTTAGGGATATCCGCCTCCCTAATCCTCAACTGATGGTACCCCTTGCGGAGATCTATCTTGGAGTAGACTCGCACTCCTCTCAGTTGATCAAATAAGTCATCAATCGTCGGCAAAGGGTACCTATTCTTGATAGTCACCTGATTCAACTGTCGGTAGTCTATGCATAGCCGAAGGGTCTTGTCCTTTTTCTTGGCGAACAACACCGGAGCGCCCCAAGGTGAAGTGCTCGGTCTAATAAAGCCTCTGTCCATCAACTCTTGTAATTGGACCTTGAGTTCTTGCAACTCAGCTGGCGCCATCCTATGTGGAGTCATGGAAATGGGCGATGTTCTGAGATGCAACTCATTGGTAAATTCTACATCTCTATGCGGAGGTAATCCTGGAAGTTCATCCGGAAAACATCCTCAAACTCACAAACCACCCGAGGTAGACCAAACTCTTGTCTCGCCTCGTCCTCCAGAGTAAGGCTCGCAAGCCAACCCATCAACTGTTCGTGCCATTGAGATTCATACACGACTTGGGGCAAAGCATCGTGCTTTTCCCTCTGAAACTTGAAACAAACACTGTCCGGTGTGTAGGCAGTTACCCTCTTCTGATCATAATCAATGACGACCCGATGTGCCGCCAACCAATCCATCCCAAGGATGACATCGAACTCCGACATGTCCATGACCCTAAGGTCCACGGTGAGTAGAACTCCCGAGATCTCTAACTCACAACCCTGACATTTCTGATCAACACACACCCTAGCTCCTAGGGGTGAATTCACATACCACGGCTCTTCCAATGTCTCAACCTCTAAGCTCAAATCTTTCACATATGATACAAAAATAAATGAATGAGATGCACCAGAGTCAAATAATACCCTTGTCCATAAGCGAGAGAGTGGAAATGTACCCTGAATAACCGACTGATCCACTGGCTTAGTCTGGGGTGTGATGGCGTAGACTCGCCCTTGTGTCCCTGAAATCCCGGCCTGCATGCCCTGTCCTCGACCTCGGCCCATACCTTGGCCCATCTGGCCTGACTGCGGAGTCCCCGCTCAGAAAGTGGTAGGGGCCTGAGTAGCACCCTAGAACTGATACTGACTTCCCTGGCCCGTGGTGGGGTAGGGAGGAAGAAAATATGTATGTGTCTGTCCCACTGATGACTGGGACTGTGATGTCCCATAACCCTGGGATCCCTGCCTCTGAGGACAATCCCGCCTCACGTGTCCCGGCTGGTGACATAAGTAGCAAGTCCTCTGACCTGCCTGATAGGTGGTCATGAAGTTTCCCCCGCCTTGGGAGGATCAACCTTGGCCTTGGCCTTGATTGTCGCGGCCCTGTCCCTGATGTCCCTGTGGGGTAGAAGTCCTTTGCCTTTTTCCTGAACTAGAATAAGAGGATTGGCCCTCCTTCTTGTCCTTAGCACTCAACTCTAGGATGCTCCTTGCGTCGTCCACCTCTCGCTCAATGGCCATTGTTGTCTCGACCATCGAGTCCAAATCCTGTAAACAGTGGCCCACAATCTTTCCCCAGATGGATAATTTCAGACCATCCTCAAACCTCCTCACTTTGGCCAAGTCGGTGGCCACATACTCCATCACCGTCATAGTCCCTTGCCTCAAGTCTAAGAACTCCCGAGCTTTAGCTTGTTGGATAGCCGCCGGGAAATATTTGCCCATGAAGAGCTCACGGAACTCTCCCCATGTCATTGCCTCCAAGTTCTTCGAGGCCTTTGCCCAATCCCACCATAGATGGGTTTCTCCCTCTAGCTGGAATGCAGCTAGCCTTATCTTCGTGGCATCAGAGGTGATCTCCATAGTCTCTAAAATCTTGTCGACTTGTTGGAACCAACGGTCGGCCACCATCGGATCCACCCCTCCCAGAAAAGTCGGAGGTTTGTGTGCCTTGAACCTTTGAAGGTTACTTGAGCCTCCTTGCCCTGTATTTGCACTAACATGTGCAATGATGGATGCTATCATGCCAATAGCCTCCATGAAGGCTTGTTGGTCAAAAGTCGGTGGTGGTTGGTTGTTGTTCTGCCCACCGCCTCGGCCGCGTCCTCTTCCTCTATTTGCCATCTACACATGTCAAATAGCAACAGAGCATTTACTTAGTATCCCAAAGTAGGGATCAAAGTTCAAACATTGAGATTTACCTCCTTGTCTAACTAGTAGAGCATATGTCAACCACTAGTAGACATCTACCCTGTGAACCACCCCGTTCATTTGTTTTCCGACCCCTAAGGTTATGTTTTCTAACCCTAGTGTGTCCATTTCCATATACATCTTACCATGCATATAATCCACATAGCATATAGCACATGACATGTAAAAAAGTAAAGGACACAACATGAAATGCACAATGGATGCAATGGTCTAAACCCATGCCCCTCAAGCCCTAGGTAAATCGTATACCTAAGCTCTGATACCAAGCTGTGACGCTCCAAAAATCGGGGGTCCTTAATTTAATAAAATTCGGGCAGAGTCTCTTTCGTAAGGGGAGCTCTACCCAAAAACACATCATGTGCAATCATATAACAATGACCACACCGGATCCATTTATGAGTAAACATTGACCACACCGGGTCCATTTACCCATACTCATATAATAACATGCAATGCTACATTAAAATAGTCCATATGAATTCGATTACAATTCTTTTACATACAATTACTTGTCCAAAACGAATTCACATGAAGTTTTACAAAAATAAAATTTAAAAGCCACATGTCGGCTTTTCTTCAACCATGGGGGCCCGATTGAGAGCTGTCTGTCGACGCGTATCCCGCACTTGAAATGTTTTCCCACAAAGGGTGAGCCACGCTCAATAGGGTATCTCCTAAAGAGGTTACTCCTCAACTTAGATGCATATGAAATGTTCACATGCAACATTTAACAAACAACAACTATTCCAATTAAGAATATTCAATTCAATGATAGGAATTACCATGTCATGCCATGAAATGAGATGAGACTCACTCATGCAACTTCAACCCGAGCTCTCACTGGCTCCCACAACACATGCCATGTCATGTATTTAAAACCGGACATTCCAAGTCCCGCCATAGATGTTGTACATCCAATGACCATTTTAAAATCTCTGGGTCTTTCTTGGGGTGGGTATTTATGGACTTACACCAAGGGTAACCCAACCCACACAGAATTTATGGACTTCCACAGAGGGTTTCACGTACACCCACACACTTTATAGACCGAACCAAGGGAGTGCGTACCCCAACTACCGGGTCTTACACCCGAGGGATTTTCTAGCCCTTCTTGCTAACCCCGACCCTATTTACCATGCAAACCGTGCAACTCAGTCGGATCTTCAATCCAACATTCCCGAGCCCACCCATCATTCACCATATGTGGTGTTTGATTACAACCATGCATACACACCCCCACTCATGCTCAATGTTCAAGAATGTGATGCCTCCGTGCATAATGCAATGTAATGTATATTTGCAATACAACAATCATGTCCAATATGCTATAAATGCTATATGGCCCAATTAACCATACTTCAACATACTCCATGGCAATTTATATCCCAAGCATATAATCACCATTATCCATTTCAATATCAATATATCAATAAACATATATTAAAATTGTATACCCAACAACAAATCACAAGTATGTATATATCAACATTTCGTACAACACAATTTCCAAACATGTTATCGCATAATCATGCTATCAACACACTAGAATCATTAAGGCATCATGTAAACACATAACATGCCCACACATCACATTTGTCCAAGAAATTACATACTTAGCAATTTCTAATTGTCAATTCACACTATGATTAATTTCTATTCATTTCCAATACCCATTTCATCAGAATAGGCAATTGTTAATAATTTCTAACAACCTACCCATTCCATATATTCACCCTACGTTGGAAATAAATCTAATTAGGGAGAAAACCCTACCTCTTGAAGCATAAAATATTCGTAGAAAGCTTCAAGAACACAACCCAAGTTCTTAGCCTTTGATTTCCCAAAATTTCGTTTCTTCAACTTCGGTGAAATTCGCTCTTTTTGGCACGTAGGCATAGCCCTCATCGAGTAGAACAATTTTAATTCTTGGCTCGTGTTGATTCGAGCACCGTAGGGCCGTAGATCGCAGAGAGAATGTTGGATTGCTCTCTTTTTTCCTCTCTTTCTCTCCAACGTTGAAGACCAACAGAATGTGGGGAAGAAATCTGATTTTTTTTTTCCCCTTTTATAGTCTCCAAACACTTGGCTCACAATGCGCCACACGTCCTCCTTTTCCCCGGGTCTGTTTTTGCCCCGAAACGATTAAATTTTGCGCCAGTTCAAGTTCAAAATATTTTTATTTCAACTTGTTTTAAATTATTTTTTAAATTTTGAAATTTTATTAAAAATTTCATTTTTGGATCACCCGAGACCCGACCGCTTCGTAAAACGCGAAAAATCCGACTATCTCGGAATTCGACGAAATTTGACAGGGTAACTAGACTTCGCGAGATGAATCCAATGGTGAGGTCCTTTTCATCATCCGAGTTTTAAAAAAATTTGATTTTTCAACCCCTACCGAAGTGATAAATTACCGTTTTGTCCTTTTTCGTAAAAGTTCAAATTTATCTGAGTTTTACACCTACCCTTTTTTTTATATTCTGAAGATTAGTAATTCTGAGAGCATGAGGAGCCTCTGTTTCTACAGCAAGGATGGTTTTTGTGCATTCCTTTTCAAATTTTCTGCAGCAAGGATAGTTCTTGTGCATTCATTTTCAAATTTTAACTCACCTGCTTTTCTTTAAATTTTTACAGCAAGGATGAGTAATTCTAAGAGCTTAAAGAGCTATTAGCTTTATTGCAAACTTAAGTTGCTGTTTTTGGATTTGTATTGTGAGACAACAAAAGGTCAAGGATCCTTCTATATAGAGCAATGAATTGTTTGTTTTGACAAGCTGAATTTGTGGGTCTTAGTTTCATTCAAATCATGGAAATCAAAAGATGTGCAAGTATGACCATGTAGACATAAGTAAAATAAAAAGTGCAAAAATATTTTCAATTAAATTTCAGAATTTCAATTTCCATATTAGAAAGGCCAAAAAATTTTGCCAAGCTAAAAAACTAAAAAGAATGGACAAAAGGGAAAAAACAAGGATTCAGTAACTTATCATCACCAAATACAACTTTCTCATTACCGCAATAATAATACAATTTTCTCATTATCACAAAAAATAAAAAAAATACAACTTTCTCCATCATTTACTAGACAAAACTCCTACAATCACCGAAATTACTACAGTCATCATCAACTTGGTATTGATACCATTGCATTAGCTCCAACGTAAACCAATGGATGTAGAATCAAACTTTGCTTGTTGCTTAAAGTAGACATTGCCATTCGACTGGGCTTTACAGGATGAATTATGTACCCATATTCAAATTTCTGCAGCATCATGAATGTTTTTTTCAGCACTTCTCATTTAAAGTTAGTTAAATCGAGCAACAAAACTAAGAAATAAATTTAGATAAATATATGTATCTAAATTTTTGTAGGAGAAGGAAAAAGTAGACTTGCATAGCTTAAAATCATAATCAAAGAAATGCCCAAATGATAATAAAACTTAGCATTTAATCCATCTTTTAAACAACTGTACATAAGAATAGGACTCGGAAGTCACAATATAGTATATTAGCACTTTTTCTTTCCTAAAAAACCTAGCATTAACCTCATCCAATTGAGTGACAAACGAATCCAAATCAAAAAAACCCAACATCCCATGGCTTTGTCAACTCTCAATCGTTGGCTGAGGCCCGAGGTGTATCCTCTGTTTGCGGTCGTAGGAGTAGCCTTGGGGATATGCGGAATGCAGTTGGTGTGCAACATCTGCATCAATCCTGAAGTCAGGGTAACCAAGGAAAATAGGGCTACAGGAATACTGGATAACTTTGCTGAAGGAGAAAAATATGTTGAACATGCCCTCATAAAGTTTATCCGCAATAAGTCTCCAGAGATCATGCCATCAATCAACGGCTTCTTCACCAACCCAGAATGAAAAACAATGAGTTTCTTGGTTGATATGCTCCTCATTATTGTTAGTTTGATGATAGTTAATTCTCATGGCTGGAAATGAAGTATTTGATTTGCTTAAAACTTGAATAAGTGTAATGCACTTCTTATTCCTACTTAAACAACAACACCTTTCCGATGATGAACTTGTTGCATAAGTTCTTGTCTGGTTTTAATTTCAACTACTGAGAATGCCCTTTACTTTTGAAGCCAAGTGATTTATTATGTTTTAAAGATGCCCCTTTTTGCCAAAAAAAAAAAAAAATCCATTCTTTAAGTTTAGAGGTGACAACTGATAAGAGAAATTAAAAAAACGAAAGAAAAAGATGAGGGCTGGAAGTAAAAATTCCAGGTTGTGCGAACTAGCCTCTTGTGCCAACTCAAGATAATCAATATCATCTTAGTTTGCAATCTCTTGTGTACATCTAATCAAACAAAGGGGAAAGAAAATGAAATCAATAAAGGTATTCGAAAAATATATATACATCAGATTTACCAATATATGCGTGTGTGTGTGTGTGTGTGTGTGTGTGTAATCTATGTATCCAATCTCATTTTAGAGAAAGAAAGAGAATTTTTCTTTTTCCTCCACTGATACTACCTGAATATGGCTGGCCCAGGCTGGGTCTCCACCTTCATTGGTTATGTGAGGAGATTTGGAGAAAGAGGGAGATAGTTATAGTTATAGGTGAGAAGAAAGAGAGAGAGAGAGAGAGAGAATACTTATAACAGTGATGGCGAGATGGGTGGGTTGTTTTTGAAATTTTGAAATTTGAAAATTGAAAAAACAAGAGAGAGATTGTCACCGGTTTCGTGCCTTATTTTTATTGAAGTTTGTTCTGTTACTTCAGGCGTTAACCATCGTCAATGAAGCCACCTCAGTTGATGAGTTGGCTTTTCTGAGAAGTTATTTGACATTTTGATGAGAGGGTAGCTTTTTATTGGATAAACACACCACGTTTGGCGGTCCACGTGGTGTGTATCACTCATACAAAAATTTCTCAACAAAAGGGAATACATTGTAGTAAACTAGTATTAAACTCACAACAACATCGCAAAATGAAGAAAACACACCAGCAACACAAAAGAAACCAGCCAAACTAGAGACCAGAAACAACAAAGAGATTAGAAACAATAAAAAAAAAACATGTAGATCCAACCAACTAGATGGAGATCCAGCCAGCCTAGGTGCAAATTTAGCGAACCTAGGTGCACATTCAGCCTACCCAGGTGCAGATTCAACCTACCCAGATGCAAATCCATCCAAATCACAAGCAGATCTAGCCAAAATAGTGTTGTCGGCACACAATCCAGCCCCAAAAACCATGTCAAAACCACATAAAATCAACTGGGCAACACAGAAATAGACCCAAGGCAAGATAAACCGTAACAACTAGATTTGAATAGTAACAACCAGATTTGAACAGTACAGTCACAAATAGTGGTTGTCGAGACCTTGTTGAAGCCAAAAACAACTTCAAAATCAAACCCAAAAACAGCTAGGTTGGTCACAGATCTACTTTAGGGTCTTAGTCGAACCCTTGTAATGCAAAAACAACCATAAAAAAATCCCAGATGACGTCCAAGAATCACATTGAAGAATCGGCTCCAAAAACACCAAAAAACATTCAAAAATGGAAAAATCCCTATGGATGACCTCAAAAAATTATGGAAAATCACCAAAAATACCGCAATGAAAATTCAAATCTATAGATAGGTTTTTATCACTAGAAGTGCTGATGTCATCGTCGGACAGTGACGTCAGACTGGGCAGCAACTGATGATACACAAAATTGTCTTGTGCAAGATCAACAGTCAAGTATATGAATAGGTGTAATTAATGAGCAATAAACAATCAATCAATGGCAATCAAGGAACTAAAACTGTAAACAGAGAATCAACACAGGGAATTATAGTGGTTCGGTCTCGGATGACCTACTCCACTTTCGGGAATGGCAGCGGTGGCCTGGTGTTCTTTATTGATGAATAAGAGTCGCCGGAGAGTTACAGTGCTTTGAGAGAGAGGGAGAGCAATGTGTAGAGGTATTGGAGGTGTGGTGTGTGTAGATCATAAGATGCCTCTCCAAGTGGAGAGAGCTTACATTATATAGGTTCACTAAGGCGGTGAGTTGAGGCGGTCACCACCATTTTGGTAAGTATAGTTATGGTAGGATTCTACCACTTTGGTAGGTACAATTATGGTAGGATTAGATCTCCGGTGCGTATCCTGATATTTTCTCCCTCGTGTTCCTATTCCGTCGGAGGAGGTCCTGAGCTGGACTAGGCTTGAGTTGGAGTGGGCTAGGCTTGAGTCGTAGGAGGCTTCATTGGAATCAGGAGGCAAAGGAGGAGGAGACCAAGGCAGACACCTACATGGGCGGCGCCAAGGGTGGCCTTTCCCATGGGCGGCGCCCCCCTTGGCCTTGGCCTTGGTCCTTTGTACCTCGTATTGATGTGGGGCCGTAATTTGGGCTTCTCCTTATGCCTTCGTAATCTGGACTTTTCAACTCCACACGGGATTTTCTTTGGGCTTTCTTGGTTCGTATAAGTTGGGCTCGGCCCAGTCAATTTCGGGCTCGTCATTTGCCCCACATGCTCCAAGCTTCTGACTTCTGTGGGAGGAAGAGGTTGTGGGCATGTACTCTGCCTTCGCTTGGGTAGGCCTTTCCTTGCTCTCCACGGAACTCCTTCGTCTTCAGGAGCCGATGGATTTAATGGTGTCGAAAAACAAAATATATTTTTTTTATATATACTGCTTCTTCGTTTATAAATAGAGGTCACTGTTCATACCATCATTTCTTCATTTCTTGAGGTTTTCTTTCACAAGGGTGTTCTTCCAAGCTTCCTCAAGAAGCTAAACCATTAAGCTTCTTCAAGAAGCTTTGCCTGCCAAGCTTCTCCTAGAAGCTTTGTTCAAGGCTTCTCCAAAAAGCTTCTCTTCCTTTATTTAAGGACCTTCAAGGCTACTGTTCACCCATACTCTACACCATTTCTCCCTTAGTCTTTCTCTTCAATCCTTATGGAAACTAGGAGCTCCAAGGCATTGGGGGTGAAGCAAAAGATGACTTGTGGCCTTGGTGCTACAGGCGACGCCCATGGTGGGAGTGCCAAGGTGGGCGGCGCCCAAGGTGGTTCCATAGAGGGCGGCGCCCATGGTGATGGAGGTGAGGCAGGCAGCACCCTTGGCGAAGGAGGCGAGGCAGGCAGTGTGCATGGCGAAGGAGGCAAGGTGGGCGCCTCCCTGGACAGTGCCCAGGCCCTGGCCGACGCCCCCTAGGTGGCGCCCCCTTGGGCGGCGCCTCCTTGGGTGCTTCCTCTTCGGGCTCCGGTTTTCTGGGTGTATCTCCTCGTGGTGGTTTTGGGGTGGCCCTGGCAGCTAGTGAGAAACCATTCGGCACTACTAGTGGTCCGCTGGGTACAAGCAAAAAGCCTTCAGTCAATCCTTTCAGCACAGCGAGAGTGACTCAAGGTGTCGGAGAGCAACAAAGGGGTTTTCCAAAAGAGCCAAGGGGATCCTCAGGGGATACAGGAGGCGCCCGTCATAGGCTAGGGGGCGGTCCAGGCGCCCCAGGCGGGGCTCAGTCCCTTCTTCGTGGTGCCGGGAAACGGCCACTCAGTGATCTGGACAACACGAGCTCTCGAGGTACGCTTTTTCATCATTCTTTTCACTCTCCTGTTTACACAGTTAATTTCTTTAGCAATGGCTTGAACTTGCTTTCACGGGTGTTTATTCAGTCGAGAGGGAGGCTGCTGAGGACTCAGACAGAGGTCTGGGCGCTGAGACAGACAAGGCTTCCAAGGTAGCTTCTATACTCAGCTTGTATAATCGTGGGGACGATATAGCTGCCATAGTATTTTCATATCGCATCCCGCTCGGTGTGACTTGCCGTCGTGTCGAGGCCAATGAGTTTGCGTGTTGTGACTCCCTGGGCGAGATAGTTGTTTACGAGGGCATGCTGGAGGCGGGTTTATGGTTTCCTATCCCGGGGCCAATATGTCGGGTTCTTGAGCATTTGTCGCTGGTTCCGGGGAGACTGGCTCCCAACGGTTGGAGGGTGATTTGCGCATTCTTTGCCTTGTGGCGGTTGGTGCATCCTGACTCCGTCCCCCCTCTGTTTGAGGAGTTTTTATTTGTATATGCCCTTCATGAGAATCCTGCGCCCCATCGGGGGTGGTACCGCTTTGCCCCAAGATCGGGGAAGTTTATCACCGGGCTTATATCCAATCATCACAAGTGGAAGAGGAGGTTCTTCTTTGCTGGAGGCGAGTGGGCTTCTGAGTCCGATCGCGGCAAGGTCCCCACCCGATGGGATACAGTCCCCAAGACCAGGCTAGGTGAGAATTTTACCTTTAACTTTTGTCTTGATCGCCATGCATATTCTTCTTATATGGTGCACTGTCTTTTTACAGCTTCGCCGACTCTATCCATGGAACAAGAGAGATTGCTCGAGACGGTTTGTGGTAATCCAACGACAGATTTTTCAGAGATTATGTCGGCGGCTGGTGTTTCTACAGCTCCTTCCAAGCCGGGGAAAAGAGGTACGTGACTTCTTTTGTTAAAACATGATGCCATAGACTTTTATCTTATATTATGTCTGCAGGTTCATCCATTGATAGGTCCCTAGTAGTGGAAGTCTCTTCTTCTAGGGTGGCGCCTCCTCATGTTCCTCCTTCCAAGAGAGCGAGGACTAATGCCCCCTGCTCTCCTCGGTCGGGGTCCATTGGACAGGTTGGTCCCCTGGAGGCCGAGGTTGACGATGCTCCTCCTTCTTCTCTTGATGGCTTTTCACCCCCGAGGGGTAGCTCTAGTGCCGGGGCCGAGGTTCTGGCGCCATCTTCAGCCAGGACTGAGAGCTTGCCAAGTCGCCCTGCTTCGGGTGGTGCTCCGGTGTCCATGCTGCGGGACGTAGCTCTGGCCAGAGAGAGATTTTGTGACTTTGTGAGTTTCACAGATGCTGAAGAGGTTGCTTCTCGAGGTCCAGCTGGTGTAGTCAATGCTACTGTGGAGGGCTTCGCATTGGTATGTCCTGTATCTCTTCTTTGTATCTTGGCTTTCTTTGCATATTCTTTAACTTAGTCTCTGACCTCTACCTTTGAATGTTTGTAGGTGACCGCTGCCTTGCCCTGTTTATTTGACAATACCCTGAAGATTGGGGAAGCTATCAGTGGCCAAGTAAAGGAGAGGCAGGCGCGCGAGGCTGCTGAGGTGCAGCTTGGGATTGAGCGGTAGGCACGAAAGGGTGCCGCGGAGCTAGCACGGCAGGCACAAGAGGGTGCCGTGAAGCAGCTGAGGCTCGAGCGGCAGGCACGAGAGGATGCCGCTGAGGAGTTGAGGCAGGCGCGTGAGAGGACTGCTCAACTTGAGGCTGACCTCCGTGTAGCACTTGAGAGGGCTACCCAGACAGAGGCTCAGAGGGATGCCGCTGAGAGAGGCAAGGCTGGTGCCTTCATTGACGGCTATGAGGAGCTTAGGAGGAAGGTCACAGTAGCATATCCTTATAATGACTTCACTATCTTTCAACCTCATGAGGCCCCCGATAGTGATGATGAAGATTATGTGAGTGGAGGCAGTGAGAGCCGGTAGGAGTGTGGTGCCTTTGCTTTTTTGTTCCGTTGGCAGGATATGTGTCACCTTTTGTAAAAATTTCATGGATTTGAATGAAATACAACTCCTTTTTTGAGAAAACATGGAAAATTTTATTTCATTGTTCAAAGTAAATGCTTGAAGGAAATCGAGTAACACAAAAAATCAACAAACAAGGTAAAATATCCTTAGATGGTGGTCACCAACTCATGACTCACTGCCCCCAGCTACTGATAGTATTTCTTTAGGTGCTCCGCATTCCATGGGTGGGCCAGGACTTTTCCTTTCGAAATTTCGGATTTTATAGGTACCCGGCCTTATTACGTCCGTGACCGTGTAGGGTCCTTCCCAGTTTGGTCTCAGCTTTCCTTCCTGAGAGTCTTTGGTAGACAGGATGACCTTTTTTAGGACAAGGTCCCCGGGTAAGAATGACCGAGGCTTCACTCTCGAGTTGTAGTACTTAGTCATGTGACGCTTGTATTCTACGTTCCTGAGCATGGCTATTTCCCTCTCCTTCTCCACCAAGTCGAGGTTGATGCAGAGGTCTTCTTCATTACTGGTAGGGTCATGATACTGGACCCTACGGGAGTGTACCTCGATTTCAACGGGTATCACTGCCTCTGTTCCATAGGTTAGAGAAAAAGGGGTCTCACCTGTAGGACTTCTTGGTGTGGTCCGATATGCCCATAGTACTCTTGGGAGTTCATCTACCCACTTCCCTTTTGCAGTCTCCAGTCTGGCTTTCAAGTTGCGGAGTATGGTCCTGACAGTGACCTCTGCTTGCCCGTTTGCCTGTGGATGGGCGGGACTGGAGTCGGGCTGTTTGATCTGCAAGTCTGCACAGAAACTGTTTAGGAGCTTGTTATCAAACTGCTTGACGTTGTCACTTACGATGGCGTGTGGTATTCCAAAGCGATAGACTAGACTCCTCCATATGAAGTCCTTTATTTTTTGGTCTGTGATTCTGGCTAAGGCTTCAGCCTCTGCCCACTTAGTGAAGTAGTCGATGGCCACGACTATAAACTTGCACTGGCCTCTACTCATAGGGAGGGGACCTAGGATGTCGATCCCCCACATGGAGAAAGGCCATGGGCTCTGGATGGTGGTGAGCTCTTCGGGTGGCTGTCTGGGCACAGTCGCAAAACGTTGGCACTTGTCGCATCTCCTGACAAAATCTCGGGTGTCTCGGATCATGGTAGGCCAATAGTATCCTTGCCTAACTGCTTTTTGAGCCAAGGCACGTCCTCCTGAATGATTTCCGCATATTACTTCATGTATCTCCCTCATGGCGTAGTCTGTCTCCTCGGGAGTGAGACATCAAAGCAGTGGGAGAGAATGACTTTTCTTGTAGAGGGTGTCCTGTAGGATGACATATTTGGATGCTCTCATTCTGAGCTTTCTGGCTTCCATCGGGCTGTCTGGGAGAGCACCCTCCTCTAGGTAAGCTCGGATAGGAGTCATCCAGTTGGGCTCCGAGGATACGTAGTGGACCTGGTTCTCTTATGTCTTGGTGGTACTAGGCTCAAACTGATGGTCTGTCAGTGCAGGGCCCATGAGAATATTAGCAGAGGCAAACTTGGCAAGAGCGTCCGCCATAGCGTTCTCCTCTCGAGGTACGTGGTGGATGTCGAAGTAAGCAAACTTTGTGAGAAGGACCTGGACCATTGAGAGATACTCTTGCATCCTTTCCTCCTTTGCTTCAAAGTGCCCCTTACCTGGTTGACTACGAGCTGAGAGTCACTATAGGCTGTCAAGTTGAGGACCTCAATCTCCAATGCCAATTTCAAGCCTGATACGAGGGCCTCGTACTCAGCCTGATTATTTGAGGTGACAAAGTGGAGGGAGACAGCGTACTTCAATGGAGTGCCCTGTGGATTGATCAATACTAGTCCGGCTCCGCCACCCTCGTTGGTGGAGGACCCATCAACGTAGAGCTTCCAGCATGTGGTGGGCAATGGAGGCGACGTCTTAGGCAGGCTGGGCGGCTCCCTGGGCCAGGTGGGCGGCGCCCTAGGCCAGGTGGGCGGCGCCTTAGGCAAGGTGGGGCGACGCCCAAGGTGAGGGAGGCAAGGTGGGCGGCGCCCATGGCAAGGTGGGCGACGCCCCGGGCTGCTCAGGCTGTGGGGTCGCGTTCAGCTTCGCCTCTGGTGCATGGATTTCTTCATGAAGTACATTTGGACTAGTCTCCTGGAGAATGGAGTCAGTGTGCACCATGCAGGTGGGCGCTGAGGCGTCCGATGCCCCCTTTTCAGGCTCATGTGATGGAGTGGACTCGGCAATGAAGTCTGCAAGTGCCTGTGCTTTGATGGCAGCCCTCGGCTGGTACTGCACATCGAATTCACTCAACTCAACGGCCCACTTGAGTAGTCGGCCGGATACATCAGGCTTTCCTAATATCCTTTTGAGGGGTTGGTTCGTGACCACCCTGATGGTATGGCTCTGAAAGTAATGGCGCAGGCGTCTTGTGGCAGTGATAAGGGCAAGAGCCAACTTCTCCAATTCCGAGTACCTCACCTCTGGCCCTCGATACGCCCTACTTACATAGTATATGGGCTTCTGGATGCCTCCATCCTCTCTGATAAAGACAGAGCTGACAGTAGAGGGCGAGGAGGAGAGGTAAAGGTAGAGGACCTCTCTTGGAACAGCATGGGAGAGTAGTGGTGGTGTGGCCAGGTATGCTTTGAGCTTCTGGAAGGCTTCCTCAGCGTTTGGGCCCCATTGGAAGGACCTGTGGAGTATCTTAAAGAAGGGAAGACACTTATCAGCGGACTTAGAAACGAACGTGTTAAGGGCTGCTATTCTCCCATTAAGGCGTTGGATCTCCTTGGTGGATGCAGGAGACTTCATCTCCAATATAGCTCTGATTTTGTCCGGGTTTGCCTCTATTCCCCTCTTGTGGACCATGAATCCCAAGAACTTTCCTGAGCTGACACCAAATGCACACTTTTCAGGGTTCAGATCATTATGTAGGCTCTCAACACTTTGAAGGTCTCCTGGAGATGTGCTACATGGTCTACTGCAGCTATGCTCTTCACTAGCATGTCGTCAACATAAACCTCCATGGTCTTCCTAATCTGGTCCTCGAACATCCTGTTAACGAGGCGTTGATATGTGGCTCCGGCGTTCTTGAGCTCGAAAGGCATCACCCTGTAACAGTAAGTGCCTCTCGGGGTGATGAATGAGGTCTTTTCCTGATCAGGGGGGAACATACTGATCTGGTTGTACCCGAAGTAGGCATCCAAAAAACGTAGTAGCTCGTGCCCCGCAGTGGCATCGATGAGGAGGTCGATGCGGGGGAGAGGGTAGCTGTCTTTGGGACAGGCCTTGTTGAGTTCTGTGAAGTCCACGCACAGGCGCCACTTCCCATTGGTCTTTGTGACCATGAACACATTGGATAGCCAGTCTGGGTAGGCTACCTCCCTCACTGATCCATTCACCAGCAACTTGTCTACCTCTTTTTCCATAGCTTGCCCCCTTTCAGTGCTCATACTTCTCAATTTTTGGCGGATAAGCTTGTATCTGGGGTCAACGTTGAGTCGGTGGGAGGCCACCTCGGGGTCGATGCCCTCCAAGTCTTCGTGGGACCAGGCGAAGACGTCTATGTTCTACTTGAGGAAGTCTACTAAGGCAGATGCCAGCTCTTGGGAGAGTAAGGAGCCTATGTAGACCTTCCTCTCTGGAAGGCTGTCGTCGAGTACTACTGGCTGGAGTTCTTCTGCAGGTTCACCTCTTTCCAAGGTGTTGTCATCCCTGGGGTCGAGCACTTCAACTTTGAGAGTCTCGTGCGGTCTCTTAGCCCTCATAAAGGCCACATAACACTCTATGGCTGAGACCTGATCTCCTCTTATCTCCCCAATCCCACTAGAGGTTGGGAAACAGAGGAGAATGTGGTAGGTAGATGGCACTGCCCTTAGAGCATTGAGGGCAGGGCGTCCAAGAATTATATTATATGCAGAAAGGCAATCAAGTACAAGAAAATTTACCATGATAGTAGAACTCCTTGGAGCAGTCCCAATTGTGACAGGCAGGGTGATGGACCCCAAGGGTTGGACTCTCTCTCCGGAGAAGCCAATCAAGGGAGTCCTGACTGGTTATAGTCTTTTTTCTGCCAAGGTGAAGGCTTTCGTAGGCTGTGGCAAACAGGATGTCGGTGGAGCTGCCACTATCAACAAGGACTCTTCTTACCTGGTAGTTGGCCACCATCAAGGTTAGGACTAGAGGGTCATCATGTGGAGCTTGAACCCCCTCAAGGTCTCTGTCTGAGAAAGTGATGACCTCCTCTTCCCCATGTCGGGGTGTCTTCATTGGGCGGGAGTCATGTGACTCTGCCTGCCTGGCTTTCCTGGCGGAGTTGGAGTCACCTCCTCCTCCTAACCCCCCTGCGATGGTCTGAATCTCACCGAGGGGCTGTTAGCGCTCGTGTCCCTCGTGTGGTGGAGCTGGTCCTCGACCAGCAACATATTGCCTTAGCTGGCCTCGCTGAATAAGTTCCTTAATCTGTTTCTTCAACTGGAAGCAGTCATCTGTGTCATGGACATGGTCGCGGTAGAAGCGACAGTACTTGCTGGGATTCCGACGCTTGGGGTCGGACTTCATTTTTCCGGGCCAACGGACGGCGGGGTCATCCTGTATTTGGAACAAGATGTGCTCCACTGAGGCATTGAGCGGTGTGAAAGGTTGTCGGTCTCTCGGAGGTAGTGGACCAAGACGGTCCTTCACAGGCACTCTGTCAGTCTTCTTCCTCTTGTTTTCAGTCTCCCTCCTGTCTTCGCGAGTTTCCTTCCTTTTCTCCCCCCTCGGGAGGACTCACCTCGGCGAGCCTTGGTGACGTCCTCTGCATTCATGTACTTCTGTACCCTGGACAGCAGCTCGGGCATGCTAGAGGGTGGTTTCTTGAGGACTGAGAACATGAAGCTGGAAGTGCGGAGGCCGGCGATAAAGGCGGCTAGAGCTACCTTGTCATCTGGCTCCTCCACCTGGAGTATCTCTTCATTGAAACGGGCAAGGTAGTCTCTGAGGCTTTCATCCCTATCCTGCTTGATGGTGAGCAGGTGGGTTACTGGTTTCTGATGCCGTCGTCCCCCAATGAAGTGGGAAACGAAGGCTCTGCTAAGCTCTGCGAAGGAGCGGACAGAGGAGGGCCTGAGTTTGGAGAACCACTGGCGAGCAGATCCCTTCAAGGTGGTCGGGAAGGCTCTGCACATAATCTCCTCAGGTACGTTGTGGAGTTGCATGAGGGACTTGTACGTGTCGAGATGGTCAAGGGGGTCTTTGGTACCATCGAAAATCTCGATGTTGGGCATCTTGAATTTTGAAGGCAGAGGATAATTCACTATATCAGTAGTAAAAGGAGTATCAGTGCGTCTTACCAGGTAGTCCACGGTTTCAGGCGCCTGGGCTTTGATGGCGGTGAGTGTATCGCCAAGTTGGTTTTGCACCTTTTTAATCTTTTCATCCCAATGGTTGGGGACCTCCTCAGCCGGATGGTGGTACTGGCTTTCATGGTCTCCATATTGGCTTTCTCCGTCTTCGTGCTCTTGCGCAGGTACGTGTGGAGGGGGTACACGTGAACTCCCCGCGCGCTAAGGCGGGACTGCTGGGCGAGGTGTGCCCTGGAATGTCCTTGGGGCATTCTGGCGAGGGCCCTCCTGGCAAGGAGCTGCCTGATGCCTAGAAGGAAGAGGTTGCTGGTCCTCTATCGTTAGAGGGAGTGGTGCTCCTCCTGCAGGGTGAGGGGCGACGCCCCCTTGAGTGAGCATCAGTTGGATGATCTGCTGGTTCTGTTCCACCAGCAGCTGCATGGTCTGCAAGAGTTGTTGCTGTTGTCCGACGGCGGGAGTCGCCGTGGTAAAAGGTCCCGAAGGTGCGGGGGGAGGCGGAGCCTCTTCCCGTTGAGCCGGGTTGTTGTCCCCGGGTTGTTGAGACCTTGATCTCGTGGTGATTGCCATGGATTCAATGAGCAAAGAAGTAGAGTAATAGAAACTTAGTCGTTTCCCACAGACGGCGCCAAACTGATGATGCGCAAAATTGTCTTTTGCAAGATCAACAGTCAAGTCTATGAATAGGTGTAATTAATGAGCAATAAACAATCAATCAATGGCAATCAAGGAACTAAAACTGTAAACGGAGAATCAACACAGGGAATTATAGTGGTCCGGTCTCGGATGACCTACTCCACTTTCGGGAATGGCAGCGGTGGCTTGGTGTTCTTTATTGATGAATAAGAGTCGCCGAAGAGTTACAGTGCTTTGAGAGAGAGGGAGAGCAATGTGTAGAGGTATTGGAGGTGTGGTGTGTGTAGATCATAAGATGCCTCTCCAAGTGGAGAGAGCTTACATTATATAGGTTCACTAAGGCGATGAGTTGAGGCGGTCACCACCATTTTGGTAAGTATAGTTATGGTAGGATTCTACCACTTTGGTAGGTACAGTTATGGTAGGATTAGATCTCCGGTGCGTATCCCGATATTTTCTCCCTCGTGTTCCTATTCCGTCGGAGGAGGTCCTGAGCTGGACTAGGCTTGAGTTGGAGTGGACTAGGCTTGAGTCGTAGGAGGTTTCATTGGAATCAGGAGGCAAAGGAGGAGGAGACCAAGGCAGGCGCCTACATGGGCGGCGCCAAGGGTGGCCTCTCCCATGGGCGGCGCCCCCCTTGGCCATGGCCTTGGTCCTTTGTACCTCGTACTGATGTGGGGCCGTAATTTGGGCTTCTCCTTATGCCTTCGTAATCAGGACTTTTCAACTCCGCACGGGATTTTCTTTGGGCTTTCTTGGTCCGTATAAGTTGGGCTCGGCCCAGTCAATTTCGGGCTCGTCAGCAACCACGGTTGATTATGTTATATTTTTTTTCTAATACTCCTGCTAGAATAATGTTCTGATACCAAGTTTTTTTTTTTTTTGATAAAAGTTCTGATACCAAGTTGAAAAAAATAAAAAGTGATATTAGGGTTCAAAGAAAGAGAGATAGAAGAAATAAAGTAACCATTGTATAAACTATGTTGTCTTACATTCTCTTATTTATAGTAAACTGATATTATGAGAATTATAATAATACCCTACACTAGTAATAATCTATATCTATATTAATTATAAATGTCAGCATCTGTGAAAAAATTTTAATTTTCTAATTTATCCATAATTATTATTATAAAGTCTATTATACCCACATATTTACTTTCATCAATTTTGTTTTCTATATCTATTTGACTTCTAGTTTTTTTGAACTATTTTCTTAGTAGTATTTGACTTTTAAATTCAGTTGGACTCATTTATTAGTAATATATTTATATACAATTTTTTAGATCTATGTCTGTATTTACGAAGAAGTAAAGTAGTATGTAACAATATTATAATATTATAATACAAACAATAGTAATACAATCTAATCAATATCTTTGAGAAAAAATATAAATAATTGAGTTTAGTAATAATTAAAATAAGAATTAATTATTCGACACATAATTTATTATTTAATTTAATTAAAAATTTAACAAAAAATATTATTTAAACATATTCATGTGCACGTTGCACATTGCTATTATAAATAAGAACTTTAACAAGATTAAATATTATCTGTTTGGAGTTGAGAACAAAATTATTTTCCTGTTAGAAAATTAAAATAGTTTTGCACTTGTTTAAAATTATTGTCAGAAAAAGAGATTTATTGGATCGATTGAAAATTAATAAGATTTGATTATTCTTTAGTGAGGAAAGTAGGACTCGTGAGTTATATCTTCCTTTGTTATTGGCCGGCAATGAACAGGACGATATCGATTCAAATGGGATGATTGAAGACTCGGCCCATAATACATAATAAGCATGCAGATGAATAAAGAATTTTTTTATTTTTTTGGGTGGGATTTCTCACCCCTTAAATTTCATTTCCCACCCCAATGTAAACCTACATCTGAGTTTTGCAGCATTATCTCATTTATATCTCATGTAAAGAAAGCTAATAAGGGAATGAGTTGGTATGTCAATGAATCGAATTTTGATATGAATCATATCCAAATTTGAATTTAATTAATCAAATTTGAATTGATATTTTTAGCCAATTATCTGTTAGGAGTAGTTGATCAACAATATAAGTAGAAGATCAAGAATGCAATACAAACTGAAGGAATGACTTCCTTTATTGAAAACATTGATCTGGCTTTTATAGCCTTACAATAAGCTGTACTAACTAGAAAACAGAAAAGTAGCTCATGATTGCATGATCTAAGCTACGTGATACAGGTAGCAAGGAATAAGTCAAAAACTAAATCAGCACCCCTAGAAACTAGGATTTATTCTAACAGAAAGTAAACTAACTTGATACTCTAACTGAAAATCCTAACTCCAAGCAATTGACTCCTTCAATCCCTCCCTTAAACTAACTGGTGTGAGGCAATTAGTTTACATCTGTGACATCACATACTCCCAGCTTCTCCCTGAGCTTCTGAAATGCATCCAGCTTTAACGACTTGGTCATCAAGTCTGCTACCTGGTCTTGTGTTCCACAGTGAACTAGTTCAACTTCACCATCTTTAGTGAGATCTCTCAAGAAGTGAAAACGCACATCAATGTGCTTACTCCTCCCATGCATGATTGGACTTTTGGAGAGTTTAATTGTCGAACTATTATCACACATTATAGTAGTACTTCCTTCCAGTGAATGGCCTAACTTCTTCAAAATCCTTCTCATCCAAACTGCCTGACAAGCACAGGTAGCAGCTGCCACAAATTCTGCTTTTGTGGTTGAAAGGGTAACTATGGGCTGTTTCTTTGATGACCATGAGACTGCACCAGAACTTAGTAAGAATACATAACCAGATGTGCTCTTTCTGTCCTCCAAATCACCAGCATAGTCACTATCTGTGAATGCTAGCAGCTTTTTTCCCCCTCTCTTCTTATAAAAAATCCCATAGTTAATGGTGCCCTTCAAATACCTCAATATTCTCTTGGCAGTTTGCAGGTGAAGTTCAGTTGGTTTTGTCATGTACCTGCTTATAAGACTAACACAGAACATCATGTCTGGACGTGTGGTAGTGAGATACATTAAGCTTCCCACTATTTGCTTGTAATAGGTCTCATCCACTGTGATTCCATCATCATCCCTACCCACTTTAGACTCTGGCACAACCGGGCTACTCACTGGATTACTTTCTTGCATCCCAAAACGTTTCAAAACCTCCATGGCATATTTTCTTTGACAGATAAAAATACCACCAGGTTTTTGCAATACTTTAATGCCAAGAAAGAACCTCATTCTCCCCAAATCCGTCATGTCAAACACTCTCATCGTTGAACTTTTAAAATCAGACATCATAACCTTATCATCACCAGTGAAAATTAAATCATCCACATAAACACTCACAATCAAAACTTTACCTTCACTGCTCCATTTGATGAACAAAGTCTGCTCATTAGGACATCTTTGGAACCCTTCATTGATGAAATGTGCTTCAATATGGCTAAACCAAGCTCGTGGAGCTTTTTAGGCCATATAAAGCCTTATGCAGCTTGTAAACTTTGTGTTCACTGCCTTTCTTCTCATATCCTCTTGGCTGCTCCACATAGACATCCTCATCAAGTTTACCATGGAGAAACACAGACTTTACATCAAGCTGAAATATCTTCCAACTCCTCTGTGCTGCAAGGGCTATTATCATTCTCACCGTATCCATTCTTGCTACTAGAGCAAACACTTCAGTATAGTCCACTCCATGCTGTTGAGAGTAGCCCTTAGCCACCTGACGAGCTTTATACTTGTCCACTTCACCGAGCTCATTAAGCTTTGTTTTAAAAAGCCATTTGACTCCAATCTTTTTGGCACCAGGTGGCAAATCAGTGAGCTTCCAAGTTTGATTCTTCTCGATTGAGTTGATCTCATAATCCATTACCATCCTCCATCTTGAACTCTTCACTGCTTCTTCAAAGCTCACAGGATCTGTGGATTCAACTAAAGCCATATTGACCTCATTTTCTTCTTCTGACAACCCTTCTCCACTAACATAGTCCTCCATCCAGATTGGAGCCTGCATGTTCCTTCCTCCACCTGCATTGATTACTTCTCCAGGAGATGCATTCATTGCCATTGGAACTTCATCATCAATTGTTTCCTCAGCTTCACCACTGTTTTCACTAACATTTTCATCACCTTCTTCTACATCTGCATCAGTTTCATCACCCCATTCTAGATCCATCAACAAATGCTCTTCATAGCTTGCATCCCAATCCCACTATTTATCTTCCTCAAACACCACATCCCTACTTATTACGACCTTTTAGAGATAGGATCATATAACTTGTAGGCTTTGGACTCGTCACTGACCCCTAAAAGCACACAACTGAAGCTTTTATTTTCCAGCTTTGTCCTTCTCTCATCTGGCACATGAACATGTGCCAAACACCTAAAAACCCGAAAATGCTCCACCGTAGGTTTCACACCACTCCAGGCTTCTTCTGGAGTAACATTTTTGACAGCCAACATAGGACCCCTATTCAGCACATAAATGGTCCAATTCACTGCCTCAAGCTAGAAGGTTTTAGGAATCTTCTTTTTCTGAAAGCATAGAACGAACCATGTTCATCACATTTCTGTTTTTTCTTTCGACTACTCCATTTTGTTGTGGAGTGAATGTCGCGGTCAGTTGCCTCTTGATGCCACTCCTCTTGCAAAACTCCTTGAACTCATCTGAATTGAATTCCCCTCCTCTATCAGTGCGTAAGCACTTGATATACATGCCAGTCTCTTTCTCAACAAGGTTCTTAAAACATTTAAAGGAATTTAAAGCTTCTGACTTGTTTACTAGAAAGTAAACCCATGCTTTTCTACTGAAATCATCAATAAAGCATAAGAAATACCTCTTCTTGCTGTTTGATGTGGGAGTTATAGGACCACAGATGTTTGCATGAATGAGTTGTAACTTCTCCGTAGCCCTCCATGCACTCTTTTTGGGGATGGGATCTCGATGTTGCTTGCCAATTAAGCAATTGGTGCAAATCACTGTGCTAGTAGGGAAATGAGGCAGACCACGTACCATGTTCTTAGTTTGCAAAGTATTCAAACATTTGTGGCTCAAATGGCCATATCGGCAGTGCCATAAATGGGAGAGGTCTTGTGAGCTTGTGTGAAAACAAACAACTTTCTTTTCTTGCATGTTGGTCAATAGAATGAACATTCTATTGGCTGTCATATTTGTTTGAATGATCAAACCCTTGTCTGGATGGTAAATCTTGCACATTCCTCCATGGATTAGGATTGCAAGCCCCTTTTCCTATAATTGTCCCACACTGAGGAGATTGTTCTTCAATTCCGGAATGTAGAAGACTTATGTAATGACAAAGACTAAACCATTCAAGTTTAGTCTGACATTTCCTCTACCAAGCACTGTCATTCTGGTGTTGTTTCCAAGCTCACTTCTTGTGTAAAACTTTCATCCAACTTACTGAATATGTGATTTGAGCACCCCGAGTCCAAAAATCATGCATATACTTCAAACAAAACACACATGGTTTTTGGACTCGGGGTGCTCAAATCATCTTTAATGAGTAATATTTAATGACAAAAAATTTACAACCACACATTTGAGTAATATTTAATGACAAAAAATTCATAACCACACACTTTTTGTAGTACGGTACCACTTTTTCCTTAGGCGGTACCATAGACTCTCCCGTTTGTCCGTTTGTTCGTTTGTTAAATTTTTCCAAAGACAGTGCATATGTTATTAGATCTTACTCTAGATATAGGCATCTCAAGAACTTTCAAAGTCCAGGATCTGTTCGAGTTTCACTCGAATTCCATTGCGATGCCGCGTGTTAACTCAAGAGTGAGTTCTTTTAAAGAGGAAATGACTGATGCACAAGTTACAGTAAATTCTTCATGTGCTAAAACCTTCGTGCATTCAATTCAAATCACAACGAAACGTGTCAAAATATCTATAATTAAGATTTTTATTCTGTTGTGCAACCAAGGCAGCTCAATATAACTAGAGGCCTAAAATAACCAATATTAAATACGCCTTTTATTTTTAAAAAATAATTAAAATTTTTTTTTTGCCTTTTGTAATGAAAATTTGTTATTACATTTTTTATTAAGTTTGACTAACATATTTTTTTGATTGATGAATAATTAATTCGCTTAGCCTTTCTTATATACAGTCGATCTTACAGAGAATTTTATTAGTTTTAATTGTGAAAAGCTTTTATATGTAAAAGAAAATGTTATAGCATGTCAATACTATTTTGTAAAAAAATACTTCCAAAAAAGAATCTATTATTTTCATATAATTCAATATTTCAAGTAGAATGTTTTTTTCTGTTTATAAATTTTTTGTTAAAATATTTTAGTCTAAAAACTAATCTAGACCATCGATAGTAGAGAAACAATTGAAAATTCTTCATATTATATTTTCAATTTAAATAGAAAATCACAAAATTTTTAACTTCAGATTACCCGGTACATTGTATTATCTAGTCATCGGTATTTTTATTAATTTTTTTCTCTACAAATTATCAGTTATTCATGAAATATAAGTTTGGTTGGTTTAAAATGAGATAGATAAATTAATTTTAATTGTACATTTTGAAAGAGAGTGATATGCTTAATTTGAATGGAACTTGTAAATTTTTTTTTCAATTAAACATATTTGTTATAATTTCAAATATTATTGTGTGGCTAATGAGTTGGACTCATTAGGCCCAACTCTCTTTAGCATTTCGTAGTTGGTTAGGACTTTTTAGGGCTTATTTTTATGGTCAGAATTTTTTATTTAGATCATACTTTAAGGCATATGAAATTTGGGGGCCTTCCTTCATGGGTGGGTCCTAAAACAACTGCTTCAATTTCTATACTGTCGGGCCAGCTTTGTGTGCAATATTTAGAGGCATGGGGATTTACTACAAGTCTTATTCATTATAAGATTCAAGGTGTTGTGTGTGTATATTCAATACAATAAGAAACGATGATTACTTTGTGTTATGTTGTTGCTGCATCAAAAAACAATGATAATAGGAAAGCATTAAGGTTTCTATAACACTCTTGTAGGAAATTCAGTAGAAGAAATATAGACAATTTCAGGGGACAAGTGTTCAACTCAAATGTCTGCCCTAATCATCCTGATCCTGCTTTCTATGTATACAGAAAGTTAGCCTGTAACAATCATTTATTGTTTTCCTGTTTTGTCTAAATAAACTTTCTAAATTATGTTGGGCTTATGTGACTTATAATTACTAGCTTCATCTAAAGGCAAAGTGCATACCATGAGACACATTAAACAAGTACGATTTTGGAGTCTCGTTTCGATCTACACACCAGGGAGAGAGTCTTCTCAGACTTCTTCCTCTGCTCTTTCAAAGGTCGATAGAAACTGGAATCTTATAATTGAAGTGACACTTATTGTTTGCCTACAGGAACTATATGAATCATCATTGAAATAATCAAAAGGGGTAAAAATAGGGAATTAACAAAAACATCTGCATTGCATGAAATGGTCAATTAGTTGATACATCAATAGCAATAAATTTACAATAGAGAATATTGATGATGCACAAAATTGGTATTGTGCAAGATCAACAATCAAAAATATATAAGGGTGTGATTAATGAGCAATCAACGAGTAATTAATGGCAATCAAGGGCAATCAATGAATCAAAACAAAGAATCAACACAGGGATTTATAGTGGTTCGGTCTCGGATGACCTACGTCCACTCTCTGGAATGGCAGCGATGGCCGGGGTTCTTTATTAATGAATAAGAGTCACCGGAGTGTTACAGAGCTTTGAGGGAGGGGGAGCAATGTGTAGAGGTGTAGGAGGTGTGGTGTGTGTAGATTATGAGATGCCTCTCCAAGTGGAGAGAGCTTACATTATATAGGTTTACTAAGGCGGTGAGTTGAGGCGGTCACCACTATTTTGGTAAGTGTAGTTATGGTAGGATTCCACCACTTTGGTAAGTACAAGTATGGTAGGATTTGATCTCCGATGCGTATCCCGACATTTTCTCCCTCGTGCCCCTATTCCATCGGAGGTGGTGCTGAGATGGACTAAGCTTGATTTGGAGGTGGTGCTGAAATGGACTAAGCTTGAATCGGAGGAGGTCCTGAGCTGGACTAAGCTTGAATCGGAGGAGGTCTTCATGGAGTCAGGAGGCAAGGGAGGAGGAGACCAAGGCAGGAAGGAGGAGGGCTTGGACTGGGCAGGCGCCCCCATGGGCGGCGCCCACTTGGGCGTGGCCAGCCTGCTAGGCGCCCCCTTGGGCGTGGCCATCCTCTAAGGCGGCGCCCCCTTGGGCGTGGCCAAGGTGCCTCTCTCATGGGTGGTCACCCCTTGGTCCATGGGCTTGGATTTTGTGCTCCGTATCCATTTGCAGCCGTACTTTCGGTTTTCTTTATGCCCTCTGTGATTTGGGCTATTCAACTCCGGGATTTTCTTCGGGCCTTCTTGGTCCGTTCAAGTTGGGCTTGGCCCAGTCAATTTCGGGCTCGTCATTTGCCCCCCATGCCCCGAGCTTCTGACTTTTTGCGAGAGGAAGGGGTTGAGGGCATGTGCTTCGTCTTCACTCGAGTGAGTAAAATTTTTTTTGTTTTCCACGGTGCTTTTTATCTTCGGAGACCTGCTAAATTTATCGGTATCGGATATATATATACATATATATATATTTTTTTTTCTCCTTGGGCGCGGGCTCCCCCTTCTTTCTCTGTTTTTTTTTTTTTTTTCTTTTTCTATTCTTTTTTGGCTTGCTTGGGCGCCTACCTTCTTTGACTTTTCCTTTTTTTTTTTTTTCTTTCCTTCCTTAGCTTGGGCGTTGGCTTCCTGATTTTTTTTTTGCCACGCCTCCTTGGGCGTTGGCTTGCTTTTGCTCTCTTTTTTTTGGCCACGCCTCCTTGGGCGCTGGCATTTGCTCTCTTTTTTTTTTTTTTTTTTTTCAGCTTCTTTGTTTATAAATGGAGGTCCCTGCTCATACTCCACCATTTTTCCCTTAAGCTTTTTTTTCGAACCTCAAAGACTTCTTCTATTTAAAGGGCCTTCAAGGCTACTATTCACTCATACTCCACCATTTTTCCCTTAGACTTTTTTTTCAAACCTTAAAGACTTCTTCTTGGCTTCTTCTATTTAAACGGCCTTCAAGGCTACTATTCACTCATACTCCACCATTTTTCCCTTAGACTTTCTTTTTAATCCTCATGGAAACTAGGAGCTCCAAGGCATTGGTGGTGAAGCAAAAGAGGGCTTGCGGCTTTGATGCTACAGGCGATGGTGGGAGTGCCAAAGTGGGCGGCGCCCATGGCATGGGAGGTGAGACAGTAGCATTGCAGGCAGTTTTGGGCGATACCAAGAGGTTGGCAGGGCGTCTTGGGCGACACCTTGAGTCTTGCTGTGGGTGGCGCCTCTCTGGTGCTTAGCCATTGGCTGACCTTATCTCTGATTACAGGCGTCCTGTTGACAGGACGATGATGGAGACTCCTTGTGCTTTTAGGGTGGTGTCTTCTCCTCCTCCCAAGAGGGCGAGGTTTGATGCCCCCAGTGCTTCTCAGTTAAGGTCCGATGGCTAGATTGCTTGCTGGGAGAAGGGACCCGGTGGTGCCCCCACTCTTTCCCAGACTGTGGCTCATGTGTGTACCAAAGCTAACTGTTGTACTACTGTAGGAGTTAAGACTCCAATGCAATCTTGCTACGGGGACTGCAGCCTGAGCTTCAAAAGTGTGCCTGGCAAAACAATGTTATCCCAATATTCAAATATTTAACATGATTACCTGGAGAGAGAGGCAGGCCGTTTGCATGAGAGCAAAGTCATTGTAGACGTCCCGTAGGAGGGCCGCATGAGCTGAGGCCGAACTACTTTTAGTCTCGGAGGATGGCTGTCGTGGCAGACTACATAGGCCGAGTTACGTATAGTCTCAGGTGATGGCTGCCGTAGCAGATGTGACTATTTGCGCGGGAGCAGAGTCATAGGAGCCAAGCTACGTATAGTCTCGGGAGATGGCTGCCGTAGCAGAGGCTTACTTGGTGACTACGTGCACGAGAGCAGAGTCATAGAGGCCGAGCTACGTGTAGTCTCGGGAGATAGCTGTCGTAGCAGAGGCTTACTTGGTGACTACGTGCACGAGAGCAGAGTCATAGAGGTCGAGCTACGTGTAGTCTCGGGAGATGGCTGCCGTAGCAGAGGCTTACAAGGTGTGTCCCGCACTCCTCTTTGGCTTTCTTCCTTTATATTTTTGGCTTTGAATGCCTATAGGTGGCTGTTGTTTTGCCCTGCTTGTTTACAGATACGCTGAAGATCAGGGAGGTAATTGATGGCCAGTCAGCGGAGAGGCGGGCACATGAGGCTGCTGAAGAGCAGTTAATGGTTTGTGCGGCAGGTGTGAGAGGATGCCGCGTAGCTTGCACGGCAGGCACGAGAGGATGCCGTGAAACTGTTAAGGCTCGAGCGGCAGGCACGAGAGGATGCCGCTGAGAAGTTGAGGCTAGCGCATAAGAGGGCTGCTCAACTTGAGGCTGACCTTCGAGTAACACTTGAGAGAGCTACTAGGCCAGAGGCTCACTCCATAGAGATGGAGGAGATGAGAGATGATGCTGAGGAGTTGGGCGCCTGGTGGGCCCCTACTGCTGGCGCCTTGTGTTGGGCATCAGCTGCTAGGCGCATGAGGCTAGACGCCTGAGACTGGGCACCTGGTGATAGGCACCTGTTTCTGGGCGCCTGACATTGGGCGCCTGAGGCTAGGCGCCTGAGGCTGGGTGCCTGAGATTGGGCGCCTGGTGCTCGGCACCTACTGCTGGGTGTTAGTGTGGGGTGCCTGCTACTGGGTGCTGGGCGCCTGAGATTGGGCACCTGAGGCAGGGCGCCTACTGCTGGACGCCTGAGATTGGGCGTCTGGTGCTGAGTGCCTAGTGAGAGGGGGCGAGACCCCCCGTTGGCATCATGGGGTCGCCCAAGGTGGAGAGGGCGAGGCCCATTGTCTAGGCGGCATCATGGGAGGCGCCCAAGGTGGAGAGGGCGAGACCCATTGTCTAGGCGGCATCATGGGAGGCGCCCAAGGTGGAGAGGGCGAGACCCCTCGTCTGGGCGACTGCTCTGCTGGGAGCTGTTTGTAAATTTTAGGAAAGTAAAATAATTCTGGACACAATAATCTTGGCAGAATTTTATTTCATAAAATAACAAATAAAAAAAAATAAATCAATTAATAAAGGATAGATAAAATCTTTAGGTGCTTGGTGTCCCGTAGGTGGGCCAAGGCTTCCCTGTTGAAGTTGGAGTCACCTCCTCCTAGCCTTTAGACGATCGTCTGGATTTCTCCGAGGGGTTGCTGGTGTTCTCTGTCATCCTGGTCCCGACCGGGTGGCGGGACTTGTCCTCTGCCAGCAATGTACTGCCTCAAGTGGCCACGCTGTATGAGCTTCTCGATCTTCCTTTTGAGATCAAAGCAGTCGTCAGTGTCGTGGCCATGGTCGCGGTGGAAGCGACAGTACCTGCTAGGATTTCTACGGTTTGGGGATGACTTCATTTTTTCTGGCCAGCGGAGCGTGGGGTCATCCTGTATCTGAAATAGGATGTGCTCCACCGAGGCGTTGAGTGGTGTGAAAGGTTGTCGCTCTCTTAGAGGTGGGGGACAGAGGCGGTCCTTGACAGAGATTCCCTCCGTCCTATTTCTTTTGTTTTCTATCTCCCACCTGTCCTCGCGAGTGTCCTTCCTTTTCTCCCCTCCTCGGGAGGACTCACTTCGACGGGCCTTGGTCACGTCCTCGGCATTTATATACTTTTGGGCCCTTGACAACAGCTCGGGCATGCTGGAGGGCGGCTTCTTGAGGACAGAAAACATGAAACTGGAGGTGCGAAGGCTGGCAATGAAGGCGGCCAGGGCTACCTTGTCATCTGACTCCTCAATCTGGAGGACCTCCTTGTTGAAGCGGACAAGGTAGCCTTTGAGGCTTTCATCCCTGTCCTGCTTGATGGTGAGCAGGTGGGTCACTGGTTTCTGATGGCGGCGTCCCCCAATGAAGTGGGAGACGAATGACCTGCTCAGCTCTGCAAAAGAGTGGATGGAGGAAGGGTTGATTTTGGAGAACCACTGGCGGGCGGACCCCTTGAGGGTGGTAGGGAAAGCTCTGCACATGATCTCCTCAGGCACGTTGTGGAGTTGCATGAGGGACTTATAGGTGTCCAAGTGGTCTAGAGGGTCTTTGGTGCCATCGAAGATCTCGATGGTAGGCATCTTGAACTTCGAGGGCAGAGGGTAATTTACTATATCAGCAATAAAAGGAGTGTCGGTACCTCTTACCAGGTAGTCCAAGGTCTCTGGCGCCTGTGCCTTGATAGCATTGAGGGCATCACCCAACTGGTCTTGCACCTCTCTAATTTTCTCGTCCCACTGATTAGGGACATCCTTGGTCGGGTATTGGCTTTCGTGGTCTCCATATTGACTCTCTCATGCGTCCTCCTGGGCAGGCACATGCAAAGGGGGAACGCGTGAACTCCCTGCGTGTTAAGGAGGGACTGCCGGACGAGGGGCTCCCTGGCGTGGCCCTGGAGCATTATGGTGAGGGACCCCATGGTGGGGGGTAGTCTGGCGTCTAGAAGGGACAGGCTGTTCCTCTCCTGGTGGAGGGAGTGGGACTCCTCCTTGGGAGAGCATGAGTTGGATGATCTGCTGGTTCTGGCTCACCAGCAGCTGCATGGTCTGGAGGAGTTGTTGTTGTCCAGTGGCGGGAGTAACAGTAGTAGAAGGTTCCCCAGGTACGATGGGAGGATGAGCCTCTTCCCGGTGGGCCTGGTTGTTTTCTCCCGGTTGTTGAGACCTTGATCTCGTGGTGATTGTCATGGATTCAATGAGCAAAGAAGTAGAGTAATAGAAACTTTGTCGTTCCCACAGACGACGCCAAACTGATGATGCACAAAATTGGTATTGTTCAAGATCAACAGTCAAGAATATATAAGGGTGCAATCAACGAGTAATTAATGGCAATCAAGGGCAATCAATGAATCAAAACAAAGAATCAACACAGGGATTTATAGTGGTTAGGTCTCGGATGACCTACGTCCACTCTCTGGAATGGCAGCGATGGCCGGGGTTCTTTATTAATGAATAAGAGTCACCGGAGTGTTACAGAGCTTTGAGGGAGGGGGAGCAATGTGTAGAGGTGTAGGAGGTGTGGTGTGTGTAGATTATGAGATGCCTCTCCAAGTGGAGAGAGCTTACATTATATAGGTTTACTAAGGCGGTGAGTTGAGGCGGTCACCACTATTTTGGTAAGTGTAGTTATGGTAGGATTCCACCACTTTGGTAAGTACAAGTATGGTAGGATTTGATCTCCGATGCGTATCTCGACATTTTCTCCCTCGTGCCCCTATTCCATCGGAGGTGGCGCTGAGATGGACTAAGCTTGATTTGGAGGTGGTGCTGAAATGGACTAAGCTTGAATCGGAGGAGGTCCTGAGCTGGACTAAGCTTGAATCGGAGGAGGTCCTGAGCTGGACTAAGCTTGAATCGGAGGAGGTCTTCATGGAGTCAGGAGGCAAGGGAGGAGGAGACCAAGGCAGGAAGGAGGAGGGCTTGGACTGGGCAGGCGCCCCCATGGGCGGCGCCCACTTGGGCGTGGCCAGCCTGCTAGGCGCCCCCTTGGGCGTGGCCATCCTCTAAGGCGGCGCCCCCTTGGGCGTGGCCAAGGTGCCTCTCTCATGGGTGGTCACCCCTTGGTCCATGGGCTTGGATTTTGTGCTCCGTATCCATTTGCAGCCGTACTTTCGGTTTTCTGTATGCCCTCTGTGATTTGGGCTATTCAACTCCGGGATTTTCTTCGGGCCTTCTTGGTCCGTTCAAGTTGGGCTTGACTCAGTCAATTTCGGGCTCGTCAAATATAGTACCTGGAAATCAGAAAGTTGATCTTTCGCAATTTAGTGGTTAAGGTAGGCATGACAAGAATGTTATTGTGCTCTTGCAGCTTTTGAACAGAGGCAAATAGCCTGTTATTACAAGCATAACTCTACAATAAAATGGGATGCATAACTCTTGCAGACCCAACTTTCTTCGAGTAGAAATTTCAGGTAATCTGCCACATTATTACAAACTAAAAAATCTTACACTAGATCATAATTATCTGACATAACAAATTCCTCTCCTCCTGAACTAGTATACGACAAGTTATACTTTCCAGCTGCTTAATCAGCCTAATTGTTTGAATCTTCGAGGCTACAACATTCAGCAGACATAGCAACAATTGCAGCATCATATAACAAAATTCAAAAGAAAAGACATGCAACATGACCGAATGATGTTGAGAGAGAAAACAAGAGAATGTACCATTGTAAATCAGTGGCTATTCAGTTTTATGTACTCAATTGCCTACGCTCTTAAAGCATCCAGAAACTCTTACAAACAGATGCACACAACGTGTGGAGCCGTTCTCTAAGAAACTATCCCCATGAACCTATTTCGGGTATTTAAACTTACACTGGAAGAGAGATTAAAAATCAGAAAATATGTGACCATTGTCAGAGGTAAACAAGTTTGAATTGCAACAACACACTTGATATATATTTATTCTTCCTGTTTCTAACTTCTGGAATAAAAATCATAAGAACTCAATAAAAAATACTATATCTGTGATCCAGACTAATCTGGAAGAGTATTTTTTATACAAGGCATACCCTATTGATGTTTTTACAGTTGTGTAAAGCACCATAGGGACGATTTAACGATTCCAGAGTAGATATTGCTTCCACAACACTAGCTTTGTCTGCTATGAACTGCTCGTCCTCTTTATCAAACCTGAAGTCACCAAAGAATTGGAGGAGCTTGGTTCTATTTGCGACAAGGACATTGACTATCTCAGGAGGCTTATTTGGATTGGCAGCAAAAAGCTTAAACAGATTCAATGCTTCCAACTGGATGTTCTTGCTCGACTCCCTGAGCAAATTCATCACCATCTTCATGTTATCCAATGAGCTTACATATCTCACCATCACTGAACAATTTGCACTATTTATCAACAACTGCACTAACAACTTGGCAGCATGCCATCTAGTGATGTAATTAGAAGAACCCATCAACTTCCAATTGTACTCCCCAAAAAACCAGTCATAATTTCTTGAAAGACACTCAGCAACAGTTGATCTATGCCTTGTCAATAGCTCTTTAAAGGTTGCTGCTGCATCTGATGCTATGCCAAAATTTGGGTCTTGTATATAATCAAACAACTTCCTCATCTGCTGTGAATCAAGTATATACTTTGCAACCACTTGATGACGAATGCAGTCTCTCAAAATTGTTCCATAGCAGAGAGCAAGATCAGGGTCTTCATAGCCTTTCACCAAAGTGTCCAAAAGATCTAAATTTTGTTCCAAATAATCAGAGGCAATCAATGTTGCTCTTGATTTAATCTGTTGCTTTTGCAAATTCGCAAGCACGTGAACTGCATCCTGACGAGTCCCCAGATCCAATTTAGGAAGACAAAAGACAAGAAGGCGAAACGTATCATCTTTGAAGAACTCCTGAGTCAATCTCGCACAAGCTTCCGAAACGGGTTCTGAGTGATCAACGCCATAAAGAACCGTCTTCATCTCCATGATCAGTTTAGCCAATTCAGACAGCTTTTCTTGACGTTTTCTTTCGCGGGTCTCGGTGTTGCGATGAACGGAGATGAGGAGGTCTCGTACATGACGCACGAGCTCCTCCGGCGAGTTCCTCCGAGGCTTCGATTTGAACAACAGCCCTTTCATGTCGTCGAACGTGATCGGTGCAATGCAGAAGAGAAAAAAGCAGAAGGATATTCAAAATCTTGCCTTGGAAAAACTTCGATTGAGCACTCTCTGTTTCTTGTGGTTGAAACTTCCGAACAATTTAAGCCGGTGACTCTGGAAATTCTTGTCATAGTCTGGTGCAAAGGCTTCTCCTTATAGGGTAGCGTAGGCGGTAGTGTACGCGTAATAGTCTCCTTCTTCAACTATTACACTACTGCGTGTGAGCCTAGCTAGTCTCCTTCTTCAACTATTACACTACTGCGTGTGAGCCTAGATAGTCTTCTGATAGAATTATAACACTACACTACTAGGTAGTGTGGTAAGGATAAAAGATGATGAGCAGATTATGACAACACTAAGTTGTTGGGATAATCTGTTGAGAAGTTTCCTATGAAATTCTTAACAGGTATAGTTTGGAAGACTGGACTGGACTGGTATTACGAATTAGATTTCAACTGATCCAAATTTTAGATTTTTTTAAAATCGGAATCTTCCGTTGGTAAAACTTCATCGAGACCCCCATCAATTTGTCATATTTTACATTCTTTCAATTAGGATTAATCATACCGAAAGTCCCCAAAATATAGAGTTTATCTCATTTTAGTGCCCAATATTTCATAAGTCATCCCACAGTTTAGTACACAATTTGGCATAATCTTACGTCTTAAACCAACCATCTTAGTTTTGCTTATTAGTTATATATTTTATTTTAATTGAGTTTATGTTCTATGAGTAAATTATGTGTTTGCATGTAATTAGGTGTAAGAAAGAGTGTTGTATAGTCACTTAGATGCATTGGACTGCTTCAGGAAGTTGTGGAGATGACCGGACTTGAACCCGGAGGATAGCAGCAAAAAACAAACAAACAACAATTGTACCGGTTCATCAAGCAGGAAAACAGAGTTTGAATCAGTACAACATAGTAGTACAGGTTCATCCTAAGTAGAATATTTTCTATCAATTTATCGTGGATAGAGAGGTCTTGTTCCAGTTCATTCATCTTTTTGTACCGTTGCAAGATAGTCAAACACAACAAGGACTCCTATTTGAAAAGTTCAATCCGCTAACTATTGAGAGGTATTTTTAAATATTCTCATTGGATGGGGGATATATGGAGAAGAATGAAAGAGAGGATCTTTAGAGGGGATTGGGTCTCTCTTGCCGATCCTCTCAGGCTTTCTTCCAGGGGGATCAATCTTCCACATTAGGCTAGGGCATCCTCTTAAGCGTTAGACGGGGAGGCATCTTTCCTTCAGCATTCTTCTTGGGCGTTTTTGGTTTGGACGAGTTCGTTTTCTTCAGTTTTTCTTCAGAGGACTTCTTCTTCAGCAAAAACACAAGCATTCATCTTTGCTTTGACTTCTTCTTTAGCAAAAAAAAAAAAAAAACCTGAGTAATTTCGATTCTTGTTTTTGCAATAATTTAAGTTCTTGTTTACATACAAAGTATTTAATTGAATTTCATTTTCAATATTAGTTTCGTTTTCTATTCAATTGATATGTCTTTCATAATTGCTTTCAATTCTACATGTAATATGTGTGAGTAGTTTAATTCTGGTATAATCGAAGAAGGGATTCTCATATGTGAATAGGTAATTTTGACTCTAACGAGGTATGAACTCTTAGTGTTGTTTTGTTGATTGCAGTAATTAATTTTTAACACATGGTTGATTTATAAACATCTTTGATTAACCATTGACAATTGAATTTGGCACGGGTAATTCTTGGAGTCCCTGTAATCAACATGATACCAATTCTTTTATTGATTAGTTTTATCATCAAAACACATATTTTCTAAATTCTAATTTTCATTGAATATTTTTCGTATAAGTGAATTTGATTATGATATTGGATGAGTTAAAAATTGGGTCAAAATTCCTATTCTCGGTGGGGAAGATTAGCCGATTTTTCTTAATATTGTTATTTTTAGAAAACCAAAGGATTTTTTTTTTGTTTGAATCATATTACCATTAGAATTTGTCCTTGTTTCCCTACGAAGATGACCTCGGTATTTTCCGAGTTATTACACGATAGAATTTCCTAAGCTTAAGAAGCAATTTTAGACATAATTATATTAAAGGACAAGCATTTTTTGCACTGTTGCTAGGGAAGCAAGAGGTATTAATTTGAAAGGTGATTTGGATTAACAACAGGTAAGTCTTGTGATTTTCATCACGAGCCCAGATACGTTTTTTCGTTGTAAATTACTTGTAAATTTTTCTTTTCAATTGTAGGATTTTAGTTTTGAATGTGGGCACGTGATACATACAGATAATACACTTGTTAGAAGTGACCAAAGACCAAACATGAACCTAAACGAGGTAAATGATGACGACTCACAAAATCTGAGGAATGGTGGAAATAATCTCCCAATTGTTCCTCCCATGCGAACAATGAGAGATTATCTCCAACCCACATGAACCACTGCACCATCTTGCATACTTTTGCCAATACAAGCACGTGCATTCATAGTTAAGCCGAGTATGCTCCAATTGCTACCCCAATTTCAGGGTGTGGACAGAAAAAAAACTCTTATCTTTACATCAAAGAATTTGAGGAAGTGGTTAGTACATTACTTGACCAAAATATGTGAGAGAAAATTGCTAGAATGAAGTTATTTTCTTTTTTCCTTTAGGATAAAGTGAACTCTTGGCTACCTCGATCAATAACTTCATGGTCCGATATAAAAAAGAATTTTTTTTAAAAAAAAAAATCCCAGTACATAGAACTATTGCTTTGAAAAAATAAATTCAAAATTATTTAGAAAAAGAAATTCAGAATTTCTTGAAAAAAAAATGAACAGTTCTATGATTGCTGGGAAAAAATTTAAGACCTTTTAAACCCTGTTCCACATCATGGATTTGAACCATGAAAATTAATTAGTTTCTTCTACGAAAGAATTATCCCTGCACATCGTCAGTTCATAAACATGATGTGTAATGGCGAATTTCTTAGTAAGGATCCTAAGAAAGCCTTAAATTATTTTCAAAACTTGGCAGAGAATGTCCAATCTTTAGACATTTTCGATCGTGCCGAGAGATCAAAGTCATCTACTACATTCCAATCCAATTGGGGTGAAAAATATTTGCGAGACCAATATGAATTACTTGCCAAGATTGTGAAATCACCCGGCAAAGTGAAAAGTTTGGAAGTGCAAAAAGTAAATGAGGTAGCTAGTGTGCCCAAGGTTTGCTCTATATGTGATACAATCAAGCATTCCACTAGTGAGTGCCCGACTATTCCAACATTTTAGGAAGTGCTTCATGAATAAGTCAATACATTCAATCAACCTAAGCAATCATTTTCTTCATACTCTAACACATAAAATTTGGGATGGCGGAACCATTTTAATTTTAGTTGTAGAAATAATAACATTATTGCACCTCATGCATCCATGTCATATACCCCTCTTGTCCAACAAAATCAATATGTTTCTGGTCAAGATACGTCTATTAGTTCTGAGCCTCACACTCACGGACCACAAGGGTGTGTACAGAACTCGCCTCAGTAAGGGTTTGGCCCCTAGGGTCAACCTAATGTACCACCATACCAACCACCTCATAAAAGAAGTCTTGAGGACATTATACTACAATTCATACCACGTTAGATGACAAAAAATAATCAAAATGCACAAGCGTTTAATGCCCTCAGAACTCAAATGACTAAGTTAACCAACCCATTGGGTGTGCAACAAGAAGAAAAATGAAAATTTCTAGTACAACCCCAAGAAAACCCTAAGGGTGAACATAATATCGAGTCATCTGATGCTATTAAAAGTAATCGAGAGCAGCTTAAGTCAATCACCACCCTTAGAAATGGGAATGAAGTTGATAAAATAATTTTTTCAAAAGTCTCTAAAAATACAGAAAAAGAGACTAGGGTGACTTTAGGGAGACTGAAAAACTTAAGTTGTCTGAGGTTGTCAATTTGGATGAGAATAAATGTCCTATTCATGCACCTTACCCACAAAGATTAAGAGTACCTGCTAAACTTACTAACATTGTTGAAATTCTTAATGTGTTCAAGCAGGTAAAGATCAACATTTCGTTAATAAATGTCATACGACAAGTGCCTTCCTATGCAAAATTTTTGAAGGATCTCTACACTATTAAACGAAAGATAAATGTGCAAAATAAATCCTTTTTTAACAGAGCAGGTAAGTTCTATCCTGCGGACCAACACTCCACCCAAGTTCAAGGATCCAGGTTGTCCCACCATTTCAATAATCATAGGGGATTGTTGAGTGGAACAAGCATTGTTAGACTTGGGTGTGAATGTCAACCTTCTGCCTTATTCGATATAGCAGGAGTTAGGCTTAGGGGAGTTATAGTCGATATCAATTACTCTTTGGTTGGAAGATTGTGGAGGATTTGTTGGTCCAAGTGGGTAGATTCTACTTTCCTATCGATTTTAGTGTTCTTGATACTAAGCCTGTTGCTAACCCTAGAGCTCAAATTTTGGTCATTTTAGACAACCATTCCTAGCCACATCAAATGTAGTAATCAATTTATCGGAATGGTGTCATGAAACTTTCATGTGGGAATATGACCCTTGAACTAAACATTTTTAATGTAGTTAAGCAACCAGGTGAGTAGGAGGGAATTTGTGAGGTGGATGAATTTGATGAGATTATAGACGAAAAATTAAACATGTCTTATTGTTCTAATCTTCTACAAGTTGGTTTAATTAATTCTGTTGATGATGGTGAGAACTCTAATGTTGTGTCTTATTCTAATTTATTAAATTCTTCACAGGAGTTGTCGGGAGCTGACAGAAATTCAAGCAAGAAGAAGTTCTTTGGAAGAAACAAGTCCTGACTAGAACTGGGCAATAAGTCCAATTTGAAATTCAAACCCGATTGATCCACCTACCAGACATTCTTTGTACATAGTAGTTAGAATTATTTTTTGATTAATTTTTATTTTTGAAATTTGCACACACCCTTTTATTTTGTAACCATTATTATTTGAAGTTTCATATTAATATCTTTCATTAAGCAAAGTGTTGGGTCTAAGTTGGGGGTATGAGCATATCCTTATGTGCTTTATTTTTCTTTTATATTTTATTTTCTTGGTGATTTTAGTAGTTGTTATGCTTATTTTTTTTTGTGTAGTTTCTTCTGTTGTTTTGCAGCTGGTATTTTCTAATTTGTGTTTTGGGGCCGAAAATCAAGAATTTAAAAAGGGGATTTAAATGGTCATTTCCCTCATTTCATTTCAAAACCCCACATCTGTCACTCTCATTTCGACCAAATATCCCCAAGAAACCCTAGCCCAAACTCAAACTCTCCCTAAATCACTCTCCCTCGTCGATCGATTCTTGAGGAAATACGGAATGGCAGCACGACAACTCTCGGTTTCAATTACCCATAGTTTGAGCTATTGGGTATGGATTTTTCTCACTTCCCTCGTCACTTTGGGGGTGTTGTTTATGGGAATGGTAAAGACTAGGGGCAACTCAACCACCGCGACAAGGAAAGGGAAAGGTCGTGCGACTGAGCCAGAGCAACCACAACCATGGAAGCAATAGAAAATAGATTACCAGGAGATTATTCCTGCGAGGGGAGTTATGTGTGAGAGAATGGTTAATGAGAAGAGTGTGGGAAAGATTGGGCCAGTTCGACAAAGATGACTTGAATATTTCTTCAAACCAATGATTGAGTACATTCCTTCACTATGTCATGAATTTTATAGCAGTATGGCTCTCGTTGATAGTGATTTGATGATACTGAGGACTACGGTCTGAGGTCATGTTATCGAGGTTACCCCGGTAGCATAGCTGCTTATATGGGGTACGTGAGACCTGACCCTTCCGCGATTGATTACACACACCCAAAATTTTCTTATAAGAATCTTGTTGAGTATGCTCGATTTATGTATGAGGAAACCAAACAATTTAGTGATACATTTATTAAGGGTGGTTTGGATGTAGAGCACAGACTGATAAACAAAATTTTACACTATAATATGTATCTAAAGGGGTCTGAGAACAAGCCTGGGTTATCTAAGATCATTTTGTTGAATGAATTCATGGCTGTGTCTAGGATCGACATTGCATAGATTATATGGGGAGTGATTAGAGAGTATGCTACTACTACTAAGCCAAAGAAAAACATACCTTTTGGACACATGGTGATAGAGTTGTGCATCAAGGCTAGTATGCAACGAGGGCAAACAAATCAGCTATGGCCGCTAAAGAGTGGGCCCATTAGTAGTTGTGGGGAGAGGAAGAGTTGCACCATGTCAAGGGTAGCTAGATTAGGTGGATCCTCGAGTCAGACCACACCTACTCCCTCTACTACTACTACTCATCCACCTTTGACCTCTAGACCTACAACCAATGGAATCTAAAGTACTCAAGGAAATCAAATTCTTCTTTAATTCTGGAATATGTCATACATTTGTCAAAGTCCTCACAACCCCCATCATGTGTCTTAATTCGGATAGTACCTATTCCAACAGTCTTGCAGACAACATTATTTCCCATCAAGACTGAACCACCATTGATTGACTCATAGGTGGTAAACCAATCCCTATTATGGCACATATGATAGGAACAACTCGAATCAAGAATCCAATCATCGCTCAGACTTCCATCAGAGACAACAACTGTAAGGACATTATCTGAACCATCAGATGTATCTTCTGCAACACCAACAGCACTAGAGAAATCAGAAGAATTTGATTTTTTCTGCCCCCCTTTATTCTTCAACTTAAAATAATCACGCTTATAATGACCAATTTTGTGATAATAGAAACATTCAACATTATTTTGTTTCTTCCTAAACTGTGATCGATATTCAGAATTTTCTTTTACTTTATTTGAATTACTTTCAACGGATCGACCTCTATTATTATTAGAGGAATTATCATGATGACCCTTCATAAACAAACCCTCGGCCTGATCATCACTGCCCTTACTGTTTAATTTAGTACGCAACTCCTTAGAATTCAAAGAGGATTTCACATCAACTAAGGAAATTGAGTCTCTCCCATACAACATCGAATTAATAAAATTATCAAACGAATCAGGCAACGAGCATAACATAATTAGGTCTTGATCTCCATCCCCAATTTTAATATTAATATTTTTCAAGTCAATAATAATTTTGTTAAATTCATCAAGATGTTCATTAATGGGCGTAGCTTCCTTCATCTTGAGTGCATACAATCGTTGTTTCAGATACAAACAGTTGGTGAGAGAATTTTTCATATATAAACTCTCCAACTTTTTCCATAACTCTTCGGCTTTGTCTTCATCAACGACCTCACGAAGAACTTCATTAGCAAGAGACAATTGAATTGCACTATGTGCTTTTTCTTCAATATCGGCAACTTTAGTCTGATCTGTCTCCTTAGATAGAGATCCATCAATGGCCTTTGCCAAACCCTGTTGACGAAACAATGACTTCACCTTAATCTGCCATAAACTGAAATTTTTATGACCATCAAATTTTCTATCTCGAATTTTGTTGTAGCCATCCCAAAACCAGTAGCTCTAATACCAATTTGTTATAAACAAATACCACAAGCAAAATAAAACGTAACGAAATAGAAAAATTGAACATAAGATTTACGTGGTTCAGCTCAATAAACAAGCCTACGTCCACGAAGGAAACACAACGGCAAGATTTCACTATTGAAAGGTTGGATATTACAAAGTTCTCGAAACAAAGGCAAGAGAACATCCACATGCTCTATTCCAATATTACAATAATTATTGGACAAATAAAATAGAGCAAACCAAAATTATAATTTAGAGAAGTCTTGACGTCGTCGTTAGAGAGGACCGAAAATCCAATATTGCTCTAGAACAAAAACCATATATTGAAGTCAATTACGTGTTGGACTAAACCAACTCTTTCACTTGATGCCAAAGAAGTCTTGCAAGCCAAAACCTCTTCAAATGATAAGTCCCACCAATAGACAAATTTCAGTAATTGGTTCCAACTCAAATGCCACAAGGTCTTGTACTTCATGTGGAATACAAGACATATCAACACATATGATCTAACATAACCGAAAATCACTGATAAAAGTAATTCAAAAAACGGAAATAACTTCGAGACACATTGAAGCACTCAAGAAAACTCCATTTTGGCTGATGTTCCAAGCGATAATAGAAAAAAAATTGAGCAATCTATGTCCAAGAATAGTGATTACAATGTCGTTACTATAATGCAAACATATGACCAGATAACATCATCATTCATAATTGGGAGGAAAGAACTCAAGATCACAAACGACGATGTTTCTCTAATTTTTGGAATAGAAGATGGTGACATAGAGGTTGATACATCAAAAACAAAGAAGAAATATTTTCTGAATTTGTGAGAAAAATATTTCTAAATGAAAAGAAATTAAAAGTGCAGTTATAAAGAAAACACTGCAAGAGGAATCAAAAGTAAGAACAAAAAATAATTTTGAAGATTTTACAAGGATTCTCTGTTTGTATGCATTGTGACATTGTTTTTTGCGACAAGTTGCCAAGTACTTAACTGGGGATATGTGCAGTATGTGGATGATTTGAAGCAAATAAAAACATATTCCTGGTCCAAAGTAGTTGTTGAGACAGTGATGAACTCAATGAACCTGAAATATATAAATCCACTAGGAGTCACCGGATGTGTTATAACACTCCTAGTAAGTGTTCTAAAAAATTTTGTTACACATTGTTCACTGTAAGTATAATTTATCCTTATAACCAAAGAAATTAAATAGGAAATGTTTATTTATATCACAATTCATAAATCTATGTTATTTGTGCAATATTGTGCTAAAAAACAACAACAATAAATTCAAACAATTTCGGTGCATTTCCCAGGTTCATGAAATGAAACCTTAGAAAGTTGAATGTTGCAATAAATGAGAAAGAACTGGACAAGCTAACTTTTCGAGAAGTAAAAAATCATATTTTATGTCAAATATCAAGTTCTCTGTTCAAATTCATAAAAATTTCTTATATTTTTATACAGGTGAAAGTGCTGAAGTTGGAAAGAACAAGAAAAAAAAATAAGTTTTACTCAAGTGGAGCAAAAAAGAGGACAAATAATAAATAAAAGAAAGTTCAAAAGAAATAAAACACACAAGAAGAATTGGAGAGATATAGAAGATTGAACATAAATCAACAAAACAAAGGGAAAGGAGGAACATACAACGTAAAGAGAAAAAATATGTTGTGGTAGAAATCAGTGATGAAGAGCAACAATATGCAGAATATGAAGAAACTAAAATGCATGAAGTCCAAGAAATTGGTGACAAAGAAGTGTTATAAATTGAAGAATCCCAGAACAAAAATGAATGGAGGTACCATGATGAACAAGGCTATGATAGTGAACAAGTCAATGAAGAAGCAAAAGATTTAGACCATTCCATTAGATCAATCTTAAATTGGATTGAAAATGAAATCGAAAGTGAATAAGATCCATCAATTCCAATTGAACAAGATAAAGTAGTAAGCAATGAACAACAAAAAAGAGAAACATCATAGCCAATGAATCATGAATCCCAACAACAGTAGGGGGAAACATCACAACCAATGGATAAGGTCACACAACTAATATTAAAAAGAGATGCAACATTTGAGTTAAATTGATATCTAAAGAAGCAATCTGATAAATCAAAGGAATTGTTGATTTCCTTGAATGAGGAGATTGAATCATTGAAGGACAACATTCTGAAAAAACGAAGAAGAAAGAAAACAGCAAGAAGCGAGTGAACAACAAAGGTCTATGGATAATGTAACTGTGACGCCCCAAAAATCCGGGGGTCCGTTGATTACCCATCAACCCGCGGAATACCTATAGATACCTAGTGTCTCGATATCATACTGTTATGCCCCACTTACCGGGGTCCATAACTTACGAAATTTGGGCAGAGTCTCCTTTGTATGGGGAGCTCTACCCAATACCCAACCTATGCAATACACAATTACCAGACCCATCCGAGGTCAAATATAAAGCAATGGCCGCACCGGGTCCATGTATAAGTAAACATTGGCCACACTGGGTCCAATTAACCATACTTAAATCAAAACATGAAAGGCTAATCTAACAATAGTCTTTATAAGTTCTATTACAATTATTTTACGCATTACATGCCCCAAAATATAGTTTCTAACATGTAATTACACAAAACATTAAGTAAAGCCACATGCGGCTTTCTTCAACCATGAGGGCCCAACCTTGAGCCGTGCGTCGGTGAACCTCCCGCACCTGAAATTGTTCCCGTATAGGGTGAGCCAACGCCCAGTAGAGAAATTCCTACAGAGGCTACTCCTCAACCTATATGCACATGAAATGTTCACATGCAACATCCATAATTTCCATAACCATTCCAATCAAGAATGCAATTCAATGATGGAATGCCATTAAGCCATGCCGTGAATGAGATGAAATCCACTCATGTACATCCAACCCGAGTCCACCCCGACTCTCTTTACATGCCAATGCCATGTATGTTAAACCGGGCTACCTAAGCCCCATGAATGAGATGAGACTCATGTACTCAACCCGAGCCCTCCCTGGCTCCTCAACACAATGCTAATGCCAACGTGTTTGATGTATCATGAAATGAGATGTGACTCATTTATGCACTCACCCTGAGCCCTTCCCGGCTCGGCAACACAATGCAAATGCCAAAGTGTTTCATTTTATCATTTATGTTTACATCAATGATATTTTCAAAAATAGGGTCTTTCTTGGGATTGGACATTTTATGGGCTCATACCAAGGGTCTTCCACACCCGTACACTTTATGGGCTCTATACCAAGGGAGTGCACCTCCCCTTCACACCGGGCCTTGCACCCGAGAGGTCGCCATGCCTCTTCTTGCTAATCCCAACCCAATTTATCATGCAATGCAACCATGCAACTCAAAAAAGATCGTCGATCCACTTTTCTCCCGAGTCCACATATCAAGCACCAAACAAGGTGTTGATTAACCATGCACCACCTACACATGCCTCCACTAATGACTAATGTCCATGAATGGAGTTACCAATGTCATGCTCTATATGCAATAATGCCAATGAGCAATTTCCATGACCATATGCATTTAATACCACATAGATTGTGATATAAACACCCATGCACAACATCCTTATGACATAATGTCCATGTATGTGATGTTCACGTACATATGCAATGTCATGACTCATTGCTTCTCTCATGCAAGGTTCATATGTAATGTATGCCATATGAACTGTCTCTACCACATTCCAACATATGGTATTAACAACAACCATGCACACACACACACCACTCATGATGTGAATTCCCCGTGCATATGCAATGCGATGTATCATTGCAATAACATTATGTCACATATGTAATGCATGCCATATGGACTAAATTAACATAATCAATTCCATTCCATGACAATTTACATTATAAACGTATAAATTCCATGCTTCATCACAACAATTGATATATCAAAATATATATATCTGACATTCACAATTTCAACATAAATCATATCGTACACATATGATTTTCGTTTACCACATAAGGCATAACATGTTATTTATCATATAGCAATTTCAATCCATTTAGGTATTTTGTCAAACACCTTCAAGGCAAACAACATGGTAACACATATCATGCCCAATTTCCACTTAATTCAAGAAATTCCAATAGGCAATTTCTACATACCAATTTAGGATAAAATTATTTTACCTAAATTCCACCAATAGGCAAGTGTAATTTTTCTAACAACCTACCCATTTTCTCCATTATTCCACAACTATATCCATATAAATATGTACACATATCCATATATATACCAAGCCATAATCATAGGCATTCTAGGTAAGAAATCAACCCAAGTAGGAGAACCCCTACCTCTTGTAGCGTGAGAATCCCGTAGGAAGCTCCCAAGACTCGAAAACCCAACTCGAAGCTTGATTTTTCCAAATCCCGATTTTTCACCTTCGGTGAAAATCTTCATTTTTGGTACCCACGCGTAGCCCTCGTCGACGTGATCACTTCTCCCTTCTAGCTCGACGGAATCCGAACAAAGAAATACAACTCGAATCTTGATTTTCGTACACCCCCACCCGTTCACCTTCGGTGAAACTTGTTGTTTTTGGTACCCACGCGTAGCCCTCATCGCGTAGATGAACTTTTCCTTTTGAATCGAAGAATTCCGACGGACGGAACTCCCGGAATCGGCGAAAGAAAATTTAAAAACCCACTTTTTCTCTCCTCTCTCTCCAAAAACGTGTATACTGTTTTTTTAGCTGAAGAATCTCAATAAAATCAGATATTTGTTCCCTATTTATAGTCGCAAATGAGCGGTCCACATCGCACCGCATATTTTCGACTTTCGGGTCCGTTTTTCGTCCCGAAACGACTCATTAAATCCCGGATTAAGTCCAAATTAATTTTATTGGAACTTTAATCCAATTATAAGGAAATTTTATAAAATCCATTACTGGGGACCTTTAAAAGATCCATCGCCACGCAGTCGTCTCGAACTACGTGCAAAAATCCGACTATCTCGGAATTCGACGAATTTTCTGGTGGTTACTAGATTTTGCGTTGCGAATCCAATGGCGCACTCCGTTTCCTCATCCGAGGTCTAGAACATGATTATTTCAAATACGCATAAGGGTGGAGAATTACTATTTTGCCCTTTTTCAGAAAAAGTTCAATTTTTCTCGGGTTTTACAGTAACACCCCGCATTTTCGTTTATATATGTATATAGATATATATTAAATAATAGTTGTAAAAATGTGGATATGTGTAGTGATGGTAGCAAAAAAAAAAAACTAGAGATGCAAATTAATTTGGAAGTTGAAGTTTTGAAGGTGTGTAAGCTTGAAAAGAGGGATTAAGTAAGTTTCTAAATGAATTTAGGTCAAAATAAGGTTTCCATTGAGTCCGTAAGGTCGAAAAACCTTGGGAGAGGTGATATGGGGTGTATTAGAAGTTAGGAAGTATTTTGGAGTTAAAACACATTTTAGAGAAAATTTGGGTATAAAGGATTTTGGACACTGTCTACTATTTCGATCATAACTTTTTATTCCTAACTCCAATTGATCTGAAATTTGGAAAGAAGATATTAGACATCTAGGGCTACAAAAGTGTCGCTCATGAAAATTCTCCAATTCGACCTCTAAATGGGTCAAAACTGCACTTGAAGTTGAAGCAGAAAATCTGGGCAGTGACTACCGGTAGTCAACCGGTAGTCAATGGTCCAGTGTGCCCGAGCTACCAGTAGTCAACAGGTAGTCAAGTGCCCAGTGTACTCAGACTACCGGTAGTCAACAGGTAGTCGAGTGCCCAGAATAGTCGAACTACCGGTAGTCATAGTTTAACTACCGGTAGTCACTGTAAAAATCAGACAATTTTAGTTCGCGAACAGCCGGTTTTTCCCCCACTATAAATACTTCTTGCCATCCCCTTAGCTTTCATTACACACCTTAAAACCCTAGAAAACATTAGAGAGAAAGAGGGGAAGAGAAAAACACAAGATCAAAGGTGAAAAACAAGGAAAGACAAAGGGTTCACAAGTGATTCAAGACTCAAACCCTAGGTTTCTTCAAGAGCTTAAGGTAGGGGATTTCTTCTCTTTCTCTTACATTGAGGTTAGGGTATTTATATGCTATGTAATCATCCTCTCTTAGGCTTTTTGACAAAGATTACATGTTTTGAACAAAGCTGGGGTTTAATACCCATAAAATCTCTTCTCTAGTTTTAAAATCCTCATTTTTGGAGAGGGATGTATTTCTTTCTTAAATGTCTTCTTTATTATGGATTTTTGAACTCATAGTGTTTTGTGTTGAGTAATAAAATGATATTGTTGTGATCTCTTGCATTTTCTTTGTTGGTTATTGAAAATGTCACATGCTTAAATTGGGGATTTTTAAGATATTCTTGTAAATTTTGAAATTGGGTTTGGTATTGTATCTCTTATGAGTGTGGGATGACCATGGGTGGCCTTTGACGAGATATCGTCGAGTGGGTAGACGTGTTGCTTGCTCCGTGGGGGTTGGCATTTCTCCTACCACTCGTAGTGGGGTTAGTGCTTTGGTAAAACTAAACCGTTATTGCTCACGGGTGCCGTGTCAGAGGGTTAGTATACTAATACCTGGGTTGGATACGTCACTGCCATTGGTGTGACATACGCCCTTCCTAAAGGATGGATATCTTTGATAAGATTTGTGTGGGTGTGTGTGGGTTAGATATTACTCAATGTGTCGATTCATGGGGTTTGCCTTACATCATGTTTGAGATACATATACATATTGATGGATTGTTGTATTATTGTGGAAAATGGTTTCCTACAAGGACTTGTGGGAGTATGGGATTCCACAAGGTCTTGTGGGAAAATGGTTTATATTTTAGAAAATGGATATGTATTGGATCTTGGTTTCTTTTACTGTTTATGCAAATTACTGTTGCTACTTAAACTTGAGATCCATTTTAAAATGTCCCTGTTTTACTTCAAAGATTATGTATGCTATTTGTAAAATGAGACCGGCCATTTTATATGTTTTTATAAACCTTGTTCGAGTTTGGGAGGAATGTTGCTACAGAGCTTAGTGCTCACCCCCTACAAATTACATTTTTCAGATACGGTGCTAGAGGAGAACCTCGGAGTTGACGAGCAGGGGTATTGGGAGGCCCCATTCGAGGGAAATCTAGATCCCGAGGTGGACATATAGAGATATAGCTTCTTTTGCACTAGACTAGAGAATTTATTTTGAGATCATGTATCGTCTAGTATTCTGTTTATTCCGCTGCTAAGTTTAAGTATAATTCTTTTGGAATGTAATTGTCATAGCTTGACTTATTCTTTTGGGATGATATTGTAAATTCTATGGATGATGAATGGAAAAAATTTCTTATTGATGGATTATCTTAGTGCTCTCATTATGTAAATGGTTTTAGAATGTAATGTCGTCCAGGGTGTGTTTTGGGGTGTTACAGATAAAGAAGAACATAGTGAACAGAATAAGACTGAAGTGCTTCAATTGAAATTGGAAAAGGAAGAAGCACTAAAGATGAATGAACAACTGAAGAAGGAATCTAAAAAGGCAATGGAAGAATTGATCTTCATAAGGGTTGAAAATGAAACATTAAAAAATGAGATTGTGAAGTTGAAAGAAGACATGGAACAACAAAAGAATGCATAACAAGAAGACAGCGAATAACACAAGTCTTTGACCAATACAGATGATATTGAACAAATCAATGCTAAAATATTGATATTGAGATTGAAAAAGGAGGAAACGTTGAAGATGAATGAAAATACGAAGAAAAATTCTGAGAAGAATTCAAGTTGATGAGGAATGAAAAGGAAACATTGCAAAATGAGATTGTGAAGATGAAAGAAGAAGGGGAACAACAACCATATAGTTCACATTAAAATGGTCAATCAGCAAAACTAGAAAACACATTGGTAAGTCTAAAAATGTCACTTGTAGACAAAAATAAGCAAATCAATTTGTTAGAAGACATAGTGAAAAGACTGAATGATGATAAAAAAATCACATGACGTAATTGTGGATGAATTTTCAAACCATCTCAAAAAAAATTTGGATGAGAACAAATCTCTCCAAGATCAATTGGTTGACATGGTTGTAAGATCAGACACAACAATTTTCTGAAGAGAGGAAAAAAGATATTTAAGGTACATCAACAAGCTAGGCATACTTCTATGGTTGAAAAAATAAAGCAAAAACAAAGAAAGAGAAAAAGAGATCCAAATTTTCAATATTCCAAAAAGAAGCATCCAAGGCCAAATATGGGAAAATATCCATCATTGCTAGGAAAAAAAAAAAAGAGAGAAAATGGAGAAGGAATGTAGAAAGCAAGATTCAGAAATTTTGGATGTAGATGATATTTTAGATAATAAGACAGAAGATCTTAAACTCAGTTTGAAATTGGCGATTTACATATTTCTCAAATGAGCTGGTTATGAAAAAAATTGTGCTAATAAAGTCATCAGAAGAAGAAGCGTAAGTCAAAATCAAAACTTATGCTTCACTAATACTTCTATAAAATTATAACTAATACCCACTAATAGTTGCACATCAATTAATGCAGGACAAAGGTCTAGAATGGATCTGAAATTGGTAGATACATTGGAATGGAAGACATACTCCACATGATAAATGAATTACACATCTCAAACAATGTGATACATAACGATGCTAGAATCAGACTATGCACTAACATTTATAATGTTCTAACATCTTTATTTTTTACTGTTTATATTCAAAAGATTATTGACTGCTGAGTAGAGATACTATCAGAATAACAAGATAAAATTGACAAACAAACAACATATCAACAAAAGATGAATAATCCGAGAATCGGAAGATCCTGTTTCTTCAACAGTCTATGTTGGGTAAGAAAAAAATATTAAAAATCATATAGTTTAATGAAAAAAAATACACTTGTCAAAATAATGAACGTGTTTGCAAAATGTAGATAATTGTGACAACTGACAAATTTGAGGCAAGTTAAGTTGAAAGTCAGAATGATAAGAAAATAGAAGAAAACAAGGACCTATACATATATTTCTAGTTCCCAATGAATTCAATAGCACATAACCTAACATGTGATCCATTTCACTGGACACATCTTGTATTCGATCAAGAGGAGGGGACTTGAAGTACTAGAACTCAATGAGATCAAGAACAAAGAGGCACCGCGATTTTTGGCTAGATGATACCAAAAAAGTGGAAAGCTTACTATACTTTTCACTGTTGAACATCTCAAATTTCCTAGGCAACATCTCACAAAATTTAACAGATTGACAAAAAAAATACGTTGAGAATGTGATTATAAGAGTGTATCAGAAGCCAACTCCAGAATCACTGTGAAACCTCGGAAAATTTGAACTATTCACAAAGGGGCAAAACAATAACTTGCCACTATGAACGGGTTGCGAAACTGAATTTTTCTAGAACTCGGATGACGAAACGGACTTCACCGTTGGATTCGTCTCGCGAAATCTAGTGGACATGTAAAATTTCGTCGAATTTCGAGATAGTCGAATTTTTCGCGTTTTACGAGACGGTCGGGTCTCGGGTGACTCCAAAAACGAAATTTTGGGCAAAATGTGAGAAATGTGAAAATAATAAAAAATTAAAGTTCATAGAAAATATTTTGAACTTAAATCGGGACGAATTTTAATCGTTTCGGGACGAAAATAAACCCGAACGAAGAGGGGGCGTGTGGCGCGATCTGAACCACACATTGAAAAATATAAATAGGCTTAAAATTCTGATTTTCAGCAGAAATATCTGCTGAAATCAGTCTGGTTTCAGCCGCCCAAAGAGAGGAAGAGAAAAGTGATTTTCTTCAACCTTCCCGCTCCGATTCCGGGAGTTCCGTCCGTCGGAATTCGTCGATTCAAAAGGCAAAGTTCATCTACGCGACGAGGCCTACGCGTGGGTACCAAAAACAATGGTTTTCACCGAATGTGAAAAGATGGAAGTGTACGAAAATCAAGATTCGAGTTGTATTTCTTTGCTCGGATTCCGTCGAGCTAGAAGGGAGAAGTGATCACGTCGACGAAGGCTACGCGTGGGTACCAAAAACAACGAATTTCACCGAAGGTGAAATTTCGGGAGTTGGGAAAATCAAGCTTCGAGTTGGGTTTTCGGGTCTTGGGAGCTTCCTACGGGATTCTCACGCTACAAGAGGTAGGGGTTCTACTTGGGTTGATTTCTTACCTAGAAATGCCTATGATAAATGGGCTGGATATATATATATATATATACACGTATATACATATATTGACCTCTATATATGTATATGGGTATTGAAAATGAAGGAAATGGGTAAAATGATTTTATCCTAATTTGTTAAGTAGAAATGGCCTATTGGAATTTCTAGAGTTATGAGAAAGTTGGCAAAATTGTGTGATCACATGTTGTTTGCCTTGAAGGTGTTTGATGAAATGCTTAAATAAATTGAAGTTGTTATTTGAATGAATAACATGTTATGCCTTAGGTAGGAAATGAAAATCATATGTGTACGATATGATTTATGTTGAAATTATGAATTATTGATATATGGTTTTGATGTATCAATGTTGAGATGAAGTATGGAATTTATATGGTTATGATGTATATTGACATGGTTAAGGAATTTGGTAGTTATATGTTATTGATATAATTGCCATGAATGTGAACATGTGAAACTATGAATTAATTGTCCATATGGCATTCATATCATATGGCACATGGCATGGATATGCAATGGTGCATTACATTGCATTTGCATGGAATTATTTATTTCATGGGTGAGTACATGGTTGACGTCGATACCCGGCATGGTAATTGACGCAAGGAGTAGTCCAAGTTGCATACATTGCATATGGGACATGGTGTGGCATCACATTCATGGGATGTTAGCATGGGTGTGGGTGTGTTTGTGCATGGGTATTGTACCACAATCTATGTGGTATTAAATGCATGTGGACATGAAAAAAGTTGCTCATTGGCGGTCATAGCATATTGGGCATAAGGTTGTGTCACATTCATGGGAGTCATTCATGAGTGTGGTGGTATGGTTGCATTAATCAACACCATACTTGGTGTTTGATGGTGGGCTCGGGAAAGATGGATTGAATATTCATTTGAGTTGCCCGGTTACATGCATAAAGGGAAAAACTTGTGTCTGGGTATAGCAAGAAGGGATAGATCCCCCCTCGGGTGCAAGACCCGGTTACATGGTTCAGGCATTTGTCCGGCGGTGAAATTCCAGAAAAGTGCCATGGTTTACGGAACCGGCGGTTGAGATACCAAAATCCGTTGCCCAACAAAGACACAAGGGTTTTGATTTATCAATGGTCGTTGAGTGGATAACATCAACGGCGGATTTTACGACACATTGACATTTCATTGTGTGTGTGGGAGCCGGGGAGGCTCGGGGTGTGTTACATGATTGAGACTCATCTCACTCATGGCATGTTGTACACATTGGCATTTGCATTGTGTTGTCGAGCTGGGAAGGGCTCGGGGTGAGTGCGTAAATGAGTCACATCTCATTTCACGTTGAGCCGGGGCAGGCTCGGGTTGAGTACATGAGTCTCATCTCATTTCATGGGGCTTAGGTAGTCCGGTTTAACATACATGGCATTGACATGTAAAGGGAGTCACAGTGGACTCGGGTTGAGTGCACATGGGTGGGTCTCACCTCATTCATGGCATGACATTATAGCATTACATCATTTAATTGTATATTATTTGATGGAATGGTTACGGATTTATGGATGTTGCATGTGAACATTTCATATGCATATAGGTTGAGGAGTAGCCTCTGTAGGAAATACTCTACTGGGCGTTGGCTCACCCTATACGGGAACACATTTCAGGTGGAGAGATACACCAGCGGATGGCTCCATTTTGGGACCCTCATGCTTGAAGAAAGCCGCATGTGGCTTTACTTAATGTTTTGTGTAATTACATGTTAGAAACTATATTTTGGGGCATGTAATGCGTAAAATAATTGTAATAGAACTTATAAAGACTATTGTTAGATTAGCCTTTCATGTTTGATATAAGTATTGATAAATGGACCCGGTGCGGTCAAGTTTTACTTATAAATGGACCATGTGTGGTCATTGTGTTATATTGGGCCTCGGATGGGCCATGTTAATATATACTGCACAGGTTGTGTTTTGGGTAGAGCTCCCCGTACAAAGGAGACTCTGCCCGAATTTCGGTAAATTAAGGACCCCGGTAAATGGGGCATGACGGTGTGATATCGAGTTACTCGGTATCCACTAGTATTCCGCGGGTTGATGGGTAATCAACGGACCCCCGGATTTTGGGGCGTCACAATCACAATCAATAGAGTATCAAATGAGTGCATTTGATTTTTCAATTATCTCGGTGGAAAACTACCTACATCAACACTCAGACTTGTGAGTACAAAAACAACTTATATATTACAGATCAATGCAAAATATTACATATACTAACAAAATAAAAATATTGCAGGGTTGATTGTGGAATCTATGTATGCCACAACATGCAAAAAATAGTCTAAGGGTACCCAATAGAACCAAAATTGATAGAGAACCGAATCACATATCTATGGGCAATAATAATCACCAAGTTCATCAACTATACCAGATTGTGAATTCTCCAAGACTTTGAATCAAGAAAGATGTAGCCCAATTTTAATTTGATGTAATTGGAATTTGTATTTGTTTTTTGTCAGATACTTGATAGTTGCAAATACGGAAATACAAAAATTGTCAAGTCCTTGCATGTTGATATGTCCAAAGTACACATTATAAAATATCTCAATGATCGTAGGCTATGAACAATTCACAATCACTATAAATAGTGAACTACTTAAATACAAAGATATCTTTTGTCCATGACTTTAGACAATGACATACTTACAAACATTGATATATGACCTTCATTGATGTAGCCTCAAATTTGGCAAAGAGTTATTGTTGAGTGCTCAATATTGCACTATTTTATAGCTTAACATATTCGTTTTAGGCTTGCTAAAAAAACTAACTTGCTTCACGTAGTGCGTTTTGTGTTTTATGCTTTGATTTTTGTGCTTGAAGGTAATTTAGGTGTAAAAATGGAGATTATGCATTAATAAGATGGTAAGGGATAAGTTAGGATTGAGTTTGCTCGGAACAAGATGAAGTCGGGAGTCTTAGAAGTATTTTAGAAGAAAAGAGAAGTTCTACCAGTAGGTGTTTTACCGGTAAGAAGGTAGAAAGATGAAGGTTCTACCAGTAGTAAGTTAGTTCTACCGGTAGCTTTAGCTATAGAAGATTAGTGCAGAGCTCCTTCCAGTAGTTAGTACATGTTCTACCAGTAGAAGAACTTGCAGAAGTTTATATCTCTTTCATCATAGAATTTCTACCGGTAGAAAAACTTACAGTACTTTGTCAGAGGAAGTCTTACCAGTAGGTAAAGGATGTGCTACCATTTGGAAAAGCTATAGAAGTTTTAGAGATTTTATCAGAGCAAAGTGCTACCAGTAGGTCGTGCTACAGAAGGAGTTGCTACCAGTAGGTAAAGACAGATTTTCATGTGAAGCTCAATTAAAGATTAGATCTCGCCACATCTTTTGGGAATTCTCAACCAATCAGAGAAGGAGATAATTTTGAGATGGATATATGTCAAAGATCTAAAGATTCTCCTCCCAACTAGAATAAATAGAAGAACATTTGGGGAATATAGACATCACGTTTTGGAGTCTTCTTTATTTTTTCTCTATTTTTATGTTTAGAGAGTGTTATGGTTATTTTTAGAGCTTTGATGTTGTTCTTTATTTTTAAGTTTTATTCTTTCATTTGTTCTAGCAAACTTACATTTGGTTGTCTTCAGTAATCAAAGCTTTATTATTTTAATTCAGTTTTTCAATACAAGCAATTACTTTTAACTCAATCTTTACTTTCAAGAATTCAATTATGCTCTCTTTAATTTCTTGTGCTATTTATATTACTTTGAGTAAGTAGTCTTTCTCTAGATAATCTGAAGAAGGATTCTTAACCTATGAATTAGGGTTATACTCTAAACTAAGGTTTTAATGTCTATGTGATTGTTTGATTAAGTAGTGTTTTCAAAAACATATTTGGTTTGCATACTTCCCGATTACCTGTATATAATTGATTTTGGTATAGGTAATCAGTGGTGTTTTCTGTAACTTATAGGGTACTGATTTTTCAATAATAAATTATCTCTCAATTACTGCTTTTGATTCTTTTCCAAGTGTTTAGTTGAAAATTATCCATCTATACTAGCTTGAATACGAAAACAGATGAATTATAGATTTAGAGTAGAAACTCTCATTCATAGATGGAATGAATTATGGAGATTATCTTATCTTACCAATTGCTAAATTTCATTTGCATTAGTAGTTAATTTCCAACTCTCAAACTTCAAAGAATTTTTTTCCCTTTTATTTTCCATCACCTTTGATTCCAAATCTTTCTCTAAGGAGACAACATTGGACTTCGGTTCGAGTTACTGCACGATACCATTCTCTTACGCTTGGGAGCACTCGTGAAAATACAACTCCTTTGGAGGGCAAGTAGTTACCACTAAATAAAATATATTTTCAACATCAATTATCTGAACAATAACCACATATATTTTGAAAATATTAGACAGTGAACTTTATACCAACAAGAATGTTTGAAAAGTAAACACAAATACTTTGACATCTAAGATAGTGAACTACATGAAAAACAAACTTTTGCCAAGAATTTCAATGAAAATGGATTACATAGCCTCTTTATAACTCTTTCTATTATGGTGACCTCTCTAGCCACGTCTACTATAGTGAATTTTCCTAATTAATTCACCTCTAGATCGTATCACACGCTTCTTGGGCTAACAAGTTGTTTCTTTGATAATGGAGGCAAAATCACAGCTTCATCTGTAGAAAAATTAGGGCATCCGACAGTCGATACAGAAAATAACAACTTTGTATATGCATTCATATATTTACTGACATGATAATAATAGTCAACATATTTATTCAGATATCTGCCACTCTGATTAATCGCAACAATTACATGAGAATACGGAAGTCCATTAATCTTCCACTAATAACATGAATAGGTTTGATTATCCACATCAACTGATACCATAGGGGTTGAATTAACCTAAAAAAAATAGGCTCACTAGAAACTCTCAATGTCCAAGTCCAACCCGCATCAAACACAACTTTCAGTTTTTTATCCATTTTCAGGGCATATAAAACTTTTTCATTTGGTTTCCCCCAACTTCCTCGTTCCCATTTGAATCATAATATGTGATCGTATCTTATCAACCATGTCGGTGATTTGCAAATGTCGAGCCTTAAGATCCATGCTTTAAAAGACTGTCACATTGGAATTCATTTCACCATAACGTTTGCCTTTGAAATATGTATGAACCCATTGCTCATAGGGCAAATTTGCAAGAAACCTCTCAGTAGTTTGTCCTCCTTCACTAAAAAAAAAAAAAAGTATTCAGCTTCAAATGAAAACATATTCTATAGAAGCGTAAGCACACTCTAGAAGTATAAAAACCATTTTTTCCCCATATGCATTATAGTAACGACCATCACTGAATTTGTCTCTAAGATTTACCTTCATATGCTAAAAGTAGAATGCATGGTGAGTATTGGGAAAAATCTTTGGCATAGCTTCCAGTAAACCCACGTTCCGATCCAAAATGAAATTAATAACACGATCTTGATCTAGAATTGTAGAAAATTGCTAAAGAAAGAAACACCAATTTGATTCATTCTCAGAATCAACGACAACAAATGCAAATGGATACAAGTCTTCCATTAGGCAGTCAACTAAATAACTTAGACAATGAACTAAAATTTTGAAAAAAGGCAATAACATAGCATATGAAAGACCAAAATACAATAAAAATATTGAAAATTGAAAAACATGACAGTGAACAGCAATGAAATATAAATTTCACCATGATTCCCATATTTCCCAGTGGCAGACATAATATTTCCTTTGAATCTCCCCTTCAAGAATGTTCCATCCACAAACAGTAAGAGATGACAAAAATTAAAACCCAAAATACATGCATTGAATGCAACAAATAACCTCTGAAAATGATGTCTCCTAGTTAAACTCCAACACCAAACAACCACCAGGATTTGTGCTTGCAACAACACCAATATACCAATGAAGTTGGTCGTACGTCAATGAATAATAACCAAAAAATTGACATCATCAATAGTGAGAATAACTCAAATGGTATTGCTCACTTTAAGGCCTATTTGGGGAAGCATTTTAATACCAAAGATTTAGGTCTTATTTGGTACTTCCTAGGGATTAAGTTTGCCTGATCAAAGGAGGGTATTAGTTTGTGCCAACAAAAGTATGTGCTAGGCTTACTATCTGAGATAGATAATCTTGGTTCAAGTCCTATTGATATGCCTATGGGCCCTACAATTAAGTTAGATCTTAAGTTAAGTCTTTGATGATATACAGTGATATCGGCAGTTGGTTGGTAAACTAATTTATCTTACAGTTACATGCTCTGATATTACATATGTCATTGGTGTTGTTAGTCAGTACATGTATGGCCCTCGTAGCCTCATTGGGAGGTTGTCTGTCATATATTTTGGTATCTGAAAGGGGCTCTGGGGACGAATTTATTATATAATTCATCATTATTCATAAATGTTGTTGATTTTTCTGATGCTGATTGGGCAGGTAGTCATGGTGATAAACGATCTACATCTTGGTATTGCACTTTTGTTGGTGGTAATCTTGTTACTTGGTGCAGTAAGAAGCAAAATGTGGTTGTGCGTTCTAGTGTAGAGGTTAAGTATCATGCAATTGTACACACTGCTTGTGAGATATTATAGATCCATTCTTTACTCCGTGATATGGGACTTGATGTGTCATCCCCTATGAAGATGCACTAAGACAATCAAACAACTATTTTATCTCAAGTAATCCGGCATTTCATGATCGTATCAAACACATTGAGGTGGATTGTTATTTCATTCGAGATCTCTTGATGCGAAAAGATATCATCACTCCATATATCAAGTTTGATGATCAGCTGGGTGATATTCTTACTAAGCCATTGACTCGGTTCGCCTTTAGTGGTTTATATTCCAAGTTGGACATTTTTTATCTTTATTCTCTAACTTGAGGAGACTATTAGAGTTCGTATTTTATATATTATAAATAATTTAAATTAGTGTAGGGTAATATCATAATTACTCTAATATTACACAGTTACAAAAAAGATAGTGTGTGGTAACCTAAACCTACACAATAGATTATTCTCTCTTTCTCTTGCCTCTTCTCTTCTTTTCTCTATTTCTTGGAACATTAATTTCGATTTTATTAATTGAGTTGTCTTGTTATATGCAGGAAGTGCAACACTCATTAAATCAATTGCACTTGCCATGCCGTTTTAGCAATGCAATCTTTCCTCCTTCCTAAAACATTATATGATAGACCTGAAATTATGAGTTTTTGGTGGGGAAAAACAGAGGAACATCAAGGCATGTTGAGCAAGTGTTCAGACTATATTTGTAGACCAAAATTATGGGGGACTTGGATTCCAAAAAACACAAGACATCAATAAATCTTTGATAGCCAAGCTTGGTTGGAAAATGATCTCTACTACTCAAAAACTTTGGAAAACACTGTTAAGAAGGAAGTATTGCTTGTGAAGTTCCTTTCTTAATGTCCAAAAATAAGTCACACTCTCCCCGAATCTAGAAAACCATCTTAGAACATACATCCAATATTGAGAAAGGTGATTTGCTACATTTGGATGGAGCCTTGGATTCCAAACCTACAACACTTTGAAGTCCAACTGGAAGAACATGACCTCTCCCAAGCATGGTGGCTAAGCTAATTGATCTTGTTACCTACAACTATAACAAAAATCTATTAACCACCCTTTTCGGCAATAAGATAGTAAAGGCTATACTCTCAGGCAATCTGTCAATTATTGGGTGTGAGGATTGCATTGCTTGGATACTTTCACTAAGAGACTCCTTTAGCACCAAATCTATTTTCCAAATGTATATAGGGCACTCAGAGCTTCTACTTTTCCCAGGCTGACTAGAAGAAATTTTCAATTCATGAGAGTAAAAAAAATCATCCTGTTAAGACTTTCTATAGAGTGCCTCCCCACCAAAGCTCTAATGGCTTCCAGGTTCCCAGTATCTTTTACATTCTATTCTCTTTCTGCTCTCAATGTATAGAAATAGATATGCATCTTGTCTTTCAATACTCATTAGCTCGCTTATTCTACTTTTACCAATTGGGTCTACAAACTACACACTAACCAATTTGCATATTTAAGCACACAAGATTTTGATGCAAAATATTTACCCTCACTATTGTTTGGTTCCAATTGTCCAAATGGAAAGGATCTTCCCCTCTTCACATCAATACTAGTTACAGTAGACTGGAAGTGGAGGAATCATGCAATTTTTCAGAATGTCAAAATCACCTCACAAAATATCCTACAAAAGATGCTAGCAAGCTTTCAAGAATTCAAGACAATCCGCAACTCAAACCCTTCAATCTAGTTACAAATGTTGAATGGTCCATCCCAGATGAAGGAAGCATCAAATTAAATTTTGGTGCAGTTATTGGATTATCATCCATCACCATTGCAGCAATTGCAAGAGATTCAAGAGGAATGGTGGTGGAAGCAAATACTGCAGTCCTCCCCCATTATGATCTCCTCAAATTCAAGGCCAATACTGCTAGCTTAGCTACTCTCTGGGCACATGAAAACAACTAGGCTTATGTAACATTGAAAGAGATTCATAGGGTGTCATACACAATGCAATGTCGAAGCATGTGAATCCACATTGGTCCATATCTTTTAGTATCCTAGACTTGAAGCATATCATGTGATTCCATGATAATTGGAACATGTGCAATGTTCTTAGAGAAGCCAAAAAAATGGCATACGAACTAGTAAAGTGGAGCTTAACAATTCAATTTAGTGGAACTCTTCCAATGAATGGACTACCAACATGCCTCCAACTTAGATTAAATCTCTTTCCCTTGAAGACCTTTTATTTTCTTAACTAGCCAAAAAAATTAATTGAATACTTTTCTTACCACTTAGAATCTATAAAAAGTCTTAGGATTAGAAGAAAAGAGAGATAGAAGAAGTAGATTAATCATTTGTGTGGGCTACGTTGTCCTACATTCTCTTATTTATATTAAATTGAAATTATGAGAATTACAATATTACCCTACACTATTAATAATGTAAATAAGAATTGTAACACTCTCCCTCAAGATGGAGTTTAAAGATAAAAAATTTCTAACTTGGAACAAAGATTATTGAAGACAGATCGAGCCCATGATTTTATAAGGATGTCACCCCACTAATCACTAGATTTAATATATGTTGTGATAATCTCCTTATGCATCAAGAGATCTCGAATAAAAGGGTAATCTACTTTAATGTGTTTAGTCCTTTTATGAAACACTGTATTGCTAGCAATGAAAATAGTTGTCTGGTTGTCACAATATATCTCCATAGGAGAGGGCACACTGATACTGATATCACGAAGTAGTGAATGAACCCACAACATCACACACACAGTATGAGTCATGGCTCGATATTCAGTCTCTACTCTCGAACGTGCAACTACATTATGTTTCTTACTACGCCAAGTAACAAGATTACCGCCAATAAATGTACAATAACCTGAAGTATATCGTCTATCAGTACGATTGCCTGCCTAGTCAACATTAGAAAAACCAGTAACAATCACGGAGGATGAAGGACGATATAACAATCCTTTACCTGGTGTTCCTTTCAAATGCCGAAGAATGCGATAAATAGCCTCCTAATGAGGCTTATGAGGAGCGTGCATGAACTGACTAACAACACCAACAACATAAGTAATATCAGGACATGTAACCGTGAGATAAATTAGCTTACTAACTAACCTCCAATAATGCCCTACATTATCAACAACTTTACCATTCTCAACATCTAACTTAACTGTAGAGTACATAGAAGTATCAGTTGGATGTGCACCAGGAGTCCTAGTTTAAGATAATAGATCCATCACATATTTTTGTTGGCACAAACTAACCTCCCTTTGATCGAGCAACCTTAATCCCAAGAAAATATCGAAGAATACCTAAGTCTTTGGTATGAAATTGCTTCCCCAAATGAACCTTGAAGTGTGAGATACCATCTATATCATTACCACTAATGATAATGTCATCAACATACACAATAAGAATTATAACACCTTTGGAAGAACGAGGAATAAAAATAGAATAATCCAAAGTAGAAAGCTATAAACCATATTGAACCACAACAGCACTAAACATATCAAACAAAGCACAAGGTGATTGTTTTAGACTATATAGCGCTTTCTTTAGACGACACACTAATTATTCCGTAGCAGATGTAATATAACCTAGAGGTTGCACTAAATATACCTCCTCTTGTAGGTCTCCATGTAAAAAACATTATTTATGTCTAGCTGATACAAAATCCAATCACAACTGTTGTTCCGGGAAGGGAGAGAAACGTTGTGGATCTTTCCTCACAATTATACATGTGGAACACATGACATTACCTATGGGGTGAATAAGTTTTTCAATTTTAGTCCAATTGATTACTAATTAAAATCTAATTCGACTACAATTACCTCTTCTCACTCGAATTGAATAATAAATAGTGAGAACCTCTTTATCACCACAAACCCTTAAACCCATTACGAATGATGTTAATTAATCTTGAATTAATTCACTCAAATAATCAATCTCACGGCAATCCCAAAACCTAAACCCAATTGTAACTATGGTTAATTCATATGTCAAACATTCAAATCATCAAATACAAAGTGCGCGTGTGTGCTAACAAATACAAGTATATATGTAAATAAAAAGAAGAACACACACAATTTATTGGTGCGAAAAAACCCTCCTCAAAAAATACTGCAGGGAACCACTCGAGGTTCACCAAAACCTAATCCACTACTCACAAAGTCAATCTACAAGTACTCGAGTCTTATAACTTAACCAATACCATGGCTAGATGCTCATTTCCTTCATAAATCTCCACCGAAAATCCCTCTCCAATGTATTGTGTAGCTTCACTTGAATTCCGAACTGCACGGTTCTTTTAGGCCTCGAGCAATCATGAGCATGCCAATGATTCCTAGTATGCACACACCAACGGGTTCGTCAAACCATCAAGATCTTTAACTCCAATTTTTTTGGTTGGGTAGAATTTGTAGTGGTATCCTTGAATCTTAGGGATCTAGGTTAGTGGTGGAAGCTGTCAAGGTAAAAAATAGTTTTTCTCTCTTAGAAATCTCGCAAGAGGCTTAACCTAATTTTGGGAAAGGTTCTCCTTATTTATAGGTCCAAAATAAGGGTAATCTTAGTTAATAAGAAAACTTAGATTCGGGAACGACTGCTCGATGTGGAAAGGCAGTCATAGGGCAGTTGTCACTGGAATGAAAACAAGGTTCCAATCCTTACTGGGAGAGCGGACTACTTGAGTGACTATGAGACCACTTGAGCGAGGTCAAGGGACAACTCGAGCGAGCTCATAAAGCGTTGTTCTCCTTCCGTGGCCTTTTTTCCCTTTTTATTCCCTTAGTTATAAAGAGACCGCTCTAGCAAAGGCTAGCCAGCATAGGGCAGTTCCTATTAGTTTTTTAAGCCTAAAGCCAAGCAAAAAACTTGTCCTCTTGAACACTAAAGGGTGTTGCCTAAGAGGGGTCTGCTAAGGCTCAATCTATGTTTTCAAAATACCAAACGGTTTAGAAAATCTTTTCTTTTAAAATCACCTAGAAGCCATACACAGATTAATCCCTAATTCTATTTTAACTCTAATCCTCCTAAGTTAAATAAATTAAGAGATCATCTTAGGTATCTAGATCATTACCTTTGTCCTAAACTTGAAGGTGCAATCGAAGTGTGAATGATGTAGCTTTGACGCTTGATCTCCTCCCTTCAATGACGCTTTCATATCTTCAATATTGATAGCATAATAACCATGTAATTGATTTAGATTTACAATGGACTCCACGAAATTAGTCAATTACAAATGTATATCTAACAACAACTAACTGTAATAGAAATAATAAAACTAACTGAGTTAAGCCGAGCAACAGGGGACAAGGTCTCACAATATTCCACGCCATATGTCTGTGTGCAACCTTTGGCAACCAAGCATGCCTTCAAATGCTCGGATGATACTTTACTGTGTAGACCCAACGACAACTAATAGGATGCTTACTAGAAGGAAGAGTAGTAAGGTCTCTTGTTCAATTCTCATGAAGGGCTTTCATTTCATCAACTATAGCCAATTTCCAACTAAGAGATGTGAAAGCCTGTTGCAAAGAGTTAGGAACAAATAAAGAAGACAGATTTTACGTAAAACAATAAAAGGATGATGAAAGCCGACATAAAGAAACAAAATTAAAAATTGTATGTCTGGTACAGTTATGGGTACCTTTCCTCAATACAATAGGCAAATCAAAAGAAGAAAAACTAGATGATGGCTCCGAAAGTAGATGTACAACTCGGAAAAATTTAAACTTTTTATGAAAAATGACAAAATGGTAATTTGTCAATACAGTGCGGGTTGAAAACCCGTATTTTTCTAGAGCTCGTATGATGAACGGACCTCGCCGTTGAATTTTTCTCGCGAAATCTAGTTACCCAGACAATTTTCGTCGAATTCTGAGATAGTCAGATTTTTCGCGTTTTTAAAGGCGATCAGGTGTCGGGTGACTTAAAAAATGACCCCAAAAATAAAATTTTTAAAATTTTATTATAATTTAAAAGAAGTTCATATAAAAATATTTTTAACTTAAACCGGAACGAAATTTAATCATTAAACGGACCCGAGAATAGGAACGCGTGAAGCAACGTGGACCAAGCGTTAAATGGTATAAATAGGAGACAAAAATCTGAATTTCTGCACAAAATCTCTGCTAGGTTTGTTGGGTATTAACGTTTGAAGAGGAAGAGAGAAAAAAAGAGAGAATTCCAAACTTCTCTCTACAATCTACGGAGTTCCACCGGTCGGAATCCTTCGGGCCAAGTATTAAAGTCGATCTACGCGACGAGGGCTACACAATCATACCAAAAAGAACGGGTTTCACCGAAGTTCAAAGGTGGGATTTTGGGAAAAGCTTGGTTTTGGGCAAGATTTGGGTTCTTGGAGCTTCCTAGTATTGTCTTACGATTCAAGAGGTAGAGTTTTCATCCTAACTAGGTTTATTTCCAACCTATGACGATTATATGAAATAGGTGGGTTGTTATATGTATTTTAACACTTGCCTATTGTAGTTGATTTAAATTAAAATAAGTAAATTCAACGCTTGTATGAATTGGCAATTAGAAATTGCTAGCTTGTGATTTCTTGGAAGTTTGGATAATTGGGTATATAGAAATCAATTAATGTGATTTCTTGAATTATGTGATGAATTTGGGAACTTTATGTGCCTTGAAGGTGTTTGATTAAATGTCTATGTGAAATAAAATGTGTTAATTGTATGAGATTATGTGAAAACATGCTTGGGAATTATTGTTGGATAAAAAATGTTGATATATGTTTGATGATGTATTGGCATGGTGATGATTTATGAAAATTATATGCTTTGGATATAATTGCCCATGGAATGTGTTGAAATGTGGTTGAAATAGTTCATATGGCATTCATTACATATTGGACATGATATTGATATTGCAATGGTTCATTACATTGTATATGCACGGAGCAGTCACAATTGGTGGGTGTGTGTGCATGGTTTGATCAAACACCATTCTTGGTGGATGATACTTAGGCTCGGGGAAAGTTGGATCGAAGATCCGGCTGAGTTGTATGGTTACATGAAAAACTTGTGTCGGGTATAGCAAGCAGGGCTAGATTCTCCCTCTGGTGCAAGACCCGATTACTTGGTTCATACACTTTCTGGCGGTGCAATTCCAAAAAAGTGTAACAGTGTACGGAACTGGCGGTGTGATTCCAAAATCCGATACCCAACAAAGACACATGATTTTGTTTTATAAAATAGTCATTCGATGTGTAACATCCAACAAAGACACATGATTTTTTTTTTTTTATAACAAAGACACATGGTTTATTTTAAAAAGATTTTTAATGATCATTTGATGTGTAACATAAATGGCGGATTTATACACATTGGCATTGCATGTGTTACGGGAGTCAGTAAAGGCTCGGGTTAAAGTGCATGAGTGAGTCTCATCTCATTTCATGGCATGGCATGGTGATTTCCAACATTGAATTGCATATTCTTGATTGGAATGGTTGTTGATTGTTGAATGTTGCATGTGGATATTTCATATGCACTTAGGTTAGGGAATGACCTCTTTAGGAGATACCCTATTGAGCATGGCTCACCCTTTATGGGAAAAACATTTCAGATGCGGGTTATAAACTGGTGGACGGCTCGTATTTGGGGCCTCAAGGATGAAGAAAAGTCGACTTGTGGCTTTTAAACCTTGTTTTGTAAAATTTTTGTGTAATTCGATTTTGGACATATAAATCTATGAAAATGATTGTAATCAAACTTGTATTAACTATGTTTGATGCAAAAATTCATGATGTGGGAGTATAAATTGATGTATATTGGACCTCGGATGGGTCATGTGATTAAATGTTGTATGATTGCACAAGTTGTATTTTGGTTAAAGCTCCTCATACCAAAGAGACTCTACCAGAATTTTGTGAAATTATAGATCCCGGTGAATGGGGCATAATGGTGTGATATCGAGTTACACGGTATCCACGGGTATTCTGCGGGTTGATGGGTAATCAACGGGTCGACAAAGGACCCTCGGTTTTTGGGGCGTCACAGCTTGGTATCGGAGCCTAGGTTTACGATTTACCTAGGGCTTGCGGGGCATGGGTTTAGACCATTGCATTCATTATGCATTACATATTATGTGCTTTAAATGCTGCATGTTATGTGTTATGTTAACAATATGCATGGTTAAATGTGTATGGAAAGGAGACATTAGGTTAGAGAACATAACCTTGGGGGTAAGAAAGTAAAGGAACGAGACGGTTCCAGGTGTAGATGTCTACTAGTGGGTGGCACATGCTCTGCTAGTGAGACAAGGAGAGAAATCTCAAAGTTTGAACTTGATCCCTATCTTGGGATACTAAGTGAGTCTCTATTGCTATTTGACATGTGTGTAGATGGCAAATAGAGGAAGAGGACGTGGTCGAGGCGGTGGGCGAAACAACAACTAACCACCACCGGCCTTTGACCAACAAGCCTTTATAGAGGCTCTAGGTACGATGGCTGCTAACCTAGCCCAAGAAAGCGCCAATATGAGCCAAGGGGCTCAAGCCATCCAAAGGAGTTCGAGTTCCATGGACCACCAACATTCATGGAAAAAACAGAAGACATCTAGCCCACAAGGATCACAGGGGCAGGGCCAAAGCTATCAAGGCCAAGCCCAAGGTCAGTCTTCCCAAAGAGGGAAGGGCTTTAAGGGGACGTATCAAGGAGGTCAAAAAACATGTTTCTATTGTCGACAACCGGGCCATGTGAAGAAGAATTGTCACCTGAGGCAAAGCTCACAGAGTTTCGAGACGCCTCAATCCCAATCGTCAGTAGGACTTACACAAGCACACGTTGTTCCTCCCTATTCCACTATGGACCAGGGAAATCTGTTCCGACTACAGGATGCTGCATAAGCCCCTAGTACTTCATGTGCGGGTACTCCGCAATCAGGCCGAATGAGCCAGGATGTGGGCCAAGGCCAGGGACAAGAATTTCAGGCAACAACACCGGGGACCCAGGAGACGGTCTTCGACGTTGCACCGTAGAATGAGATGATGGATCAGTCGGTAACCCACAGTACATTTCTTACTTCCTTGTTTATGGGCACATGTGTTATTTGATTCGGGCGTGTTATGTACTGTCATTTCACATTTTTATGCATGATATAGATTTAGAAATCACAACCCTAGAGGAGTCCTTATGGGTAAATTCAACCCTAGGGGCTAGGGTATATTTTGATCAGATATGTCAGGGGTGTGAGTTAGAAATCTCAGGGATTATACTCACCGTGGACCTTAGGGTCATAGACATGTCGGAGTTTGATGTCATCCTTGGGATGAATTGGTTGACGGTACATCGAGTCGTCATTGATTGTGACCAGAAGAGGGTCACCGCTTACACACTAGATGGTGTTTGTTTCAGATTTCAGGGGGGAAAACACGATATTTTACCCTAGGTAGTGTATGATTCCCGTTGGCACGGGCAGTTGATGGGTTGGCTTGCGAACCTTACCCTGGAGGACGAGGCGAGACAGGAGTTGGGTCTACCTCGGGTGGTTTGTGAGTATAAGGATGTTTTTTCGGATGAACTACCGAGAGTACCTCCACATAGGGATGTAAACTTCACTATTGAGTTGTACCCCGGTACATCACCAATTTATATGACTCCGCATAGAATGGCACCTGCAAAGTTGCAAGAACTCAAGGTTTAATTGCAAGAATTGATGGACAAGGGCTTCATTAGACTGAGTACCTCACCATGGGGTGCTCCGGTGCCATTTGCCAAGAAAAATGACAAGACCTTTCGGCTATGCATAGACTACCGACAGTTGAATAGGGTTACTATCAAGAATAGATACCATTTACCACGGATTGATGATTTGTTTGATTAACTGAGGGGGGTACGGATCTGCTCCAAGATAGATCTACGCACGAGTTACCATCAGTTGAGGATTAAGGATGCAGATATCCCTAAGACGGTGTTTAGGACGCAGTATGGATATTTCGAGTTCACTGTAATGCCTTTTGGATTGAGGAATACCCCGGCGACATTCATGGATCTCATGCATAGGGTGCTCCAACCCTACCTAGATCAGTTTGTCGTGGTCTTTGTTGATGACATTTTGATCTACTCCAAGTCTAAGGAGAAGCAAGAGGATCACTTGAGAGTTGTTCTCCAGACCTTGAGAGACCATCAGTTGTACCCCAAGTTCAGCAAATGTGAATTTTGACTTACGAAAATTAAGTTTTTGGGACATGTGGTGTCCGCTTTGGGTCTTAGTTGACCCGGAAAAGGTTGAGGCAGTCATGAGTTGGGAGAGGCTGAAGTCGGTCTTCGAGATACATAGTTCCTTGGGATTGGCGGGGTATTACAGGAGTTTCATTGAGGACTTCTCCCGACTAGCTACACCTATGACGAGGTTGACCCGGAAAGAGGTCAAGTTTGAGTGGAATGACTCATGTGAGAGGGCATTCCAAGAGTTGAAGGGGAGGCTTACTTCAGCTCTTATTCTGATAGTTCCGGAGAGGGGACAGAGGTGCACAGTGTATTGTGATGCCTCCAAGGACAGACTTGGTTATGTTTTGATGCAGTCCGAGAGAGTGGTAGCTTATAGTTCTCGGCAGTTAAAGAACCACAAGCAAAATTACCCTACGTATGATATGGAGTTGGCAGTCATTGTCTTTGTCTTGAGGGCTTGGCGCTACTATTTATACGGTGAGCAGTTCGAGGTGTTTTCGGACCACAAGAGTCTGAAGTACATCTTCACACAGCGGAACCTAAACATGAGGCAAATGTGGTAAGACAAATGTGGTGGCTGATGCAATCAGCTAGAAGTCACGGGGAGTCTTGGCTAGTGCGGCTTCCCGAGAATGGCTGATGCTCGAGACTGTGGGATATTTCAGACTACATTACAGGGGTTAGGCTCAGGACACTATACGTACCAGTTATCTTTTTTTATTCGAGGATGAAGGTACATTCTTACAACTATTTAGTATTATATGACTGTTACATATGCATGCGTTTAAGTGTGTATGTGTGTGTGAATTTCGAGGACAAAATTCTTTTAAGGGGGGAAGAATGTAAAACCTAGGAAAATTTGAATTTTTTACGAAAAAGGGCAAAATATTAATTTACCAATACAGTGCGGGTCGAAAACCCATATTTCTCTAGAACTCGTATGATAAAACGGACCTCACCGTTGAATTCTTCTCGCGAAATCTAATTATCCAGACAATTTTCGTCGAATTCCGAGATAGTCAAATTTTTCGCATTTTTCGAGGCAACCAGGTATCGGATGACCTCAAAAACGACCCCAAAAAAAAAATTTCTAAAATTTTATTATAATTTAAATGAAGTTCATATAAAAAATATTTTGAACTTAAACCGGGATGAAATTTAATCGTTTCGGGGCGTAAACGGACCCGAGAATAGGGAACGCATGGCGCGACGTGGACCAAGCATTAAAGGGTATAAATAGGAGACAAAAATCTGATTTTCTACACAAAATCTGTGTTGGGTTTGCCAGGTTTTAACATTTGAAGAGGAAGAGAGGAAAAATAGAGAATTCTAAACTTCTCTCTACAATCTACAGAGTTCCGCCGGTAGAAATCCTTCGGGCCAAGTATTAAAGTCGATCTAAACGACGAAGGCTACGCAACCATACCAAAAAGGACGGGTTTCACCGAATTTCAAAGGCGGGATTTTGGGAAAAGCTTGGTTTTGGACGAGATTTGGGTTCTTAGAGCTTCCTAGCATTGTCTTACGATTCAAGAGGTAGGGTTTTCATCCTAACTAGGTTTATTTCCAACCTATGACGATTATATGAAATAGGTGGGTTGTTATATGTATTTTAACACTTGCCTATTATAGTTGATTTAAATGAAAATGGATAAATTCAACGCTTGTATGAATTGGTAATTAGAAATTGCTAGTTTGTGATTTCTTGAAAGTTTGGATAATTGGGTATGTAGAAATCAATTAATGTGATTTCTTGAATTATGTGATGAATTTGGGCACTTTATGTGATTACATGATTTGGTGTCTTGAATGTGTTTGATTAAATGCCTATGTGAAATAAAATGTGTTAATTAAATGAGATTATGTGAAAACATGCTTGAGAATTATTGTTGAATAAAAAATGTTGATATATGCTTGATGATGTATTGGTATGGTGATAATTTATGGAAATTATATGCTTTGGATATAATTGCCCATGGAATTTGTTGAAATGTGGTTGAAATAGTTCATAAGACATTAATTACATATTGGACATGATATTGATATTGCAATGGTTCATTACATTGCATATGCACGGAGAAGTCACAATTGGTGGGTGTGTGTGCATGGTTTGATCAAACACCATTCTTGGTGGATGATACTTGGGCTCGGGGAAAGTTAGATCGAAGATCCAACTGAGTTGCATGGTTGCATGAAAAACTTGTGTCGGGTATAGTAAGCAGGGCTAGATTCTCCCTCGGGTGCAAGACCCGATTACTTAGTTCATACACTTTCTGGCAGTGCAATTCCAAAAAAGTGTAATGGTGTACGGAACCAATGAGGTGATTCCAAAATCCGATACCCAACAAAGACACATGATTTTATTTTATAAAATATTCATTCGATATGTAACATCCAACAAAGACACATGATTTTGTTTTATAAAATAGCATTTGATGTGTAACATCCAACAAAGACACATGATTTTGTTTTATAACAAAGACGCATGGTTTATTTTTTTAAAAAAAAATTTAATGATCATTTGATGTGTAACATAAATGGCGGATTTATACACATTGGCATTGCATGTGTTACGGGAGTCGGTAAGGGCTCGGGTTGAAGCGCATGAGTGAGTCTTATCTCATTTCAAGGCATTACATGGTGATTTCCAACATTAAATTGCATATTCTTGATTGGAATGGTTGTTGCTTATTGAATATTGCATGTGGACATTTTATATGCACTTAGGTTGGGGAGTGGCCTCTTTAGGAGATACCCTGTTGAGCATGGCTCACCCTTTATGAGAAAAATATTTTAGGTGCGGATTATATACCGGTGGACGGCTCGTATTTGGGGCCTCAAGGATGAAGAGAAGCCTACTTGTGGCTTTTAAACCTTGTTTTGTAAACCTTTTGTGAAATTTGGTTTTGGATATATAAATCTATGGAAATGATTGTAATCGAACTTGTATTAACTATGTTTGATGCAAAAATTCATGATGTGGGAGTATGAATTGATGTATATTAGACCTCGGATGAGTCATGTGATTAAATGTTGTATGAATGCACAGGTTGTGTTTTAAGTAGAGCTCCCCGTACAAAAGAGACTCTGCTCGAATTTTGTTAAATTCTGGATCCCAGTGAATGGGGCATAACGGTGTGATATCGAGTTACATGGTATATACGGGTATTCCGCGGGTTGATGGGTGATCAACGGGTTGACAAAGGACTCCTGATTTTTGGGGCGTCACAGTTGAACCTCAATAGAATCAGGTGATGACTATGGAGTTGGAGCATATGGAACAACTTGCCTGTCCTAGAATGACGATAAACCTCCAAGGGAAGAGTTGTAATCAGGGAGAAAGAAGGTACATAGTCTAGTACAAGAGGCAACAAAAGTTCCCCTGACTGGAAAATACTAAATCTAGCAAAAGTGTATGCGCCTAACACAGGAAAAAAAAAAAAAGATGACTCAAAAAAAGTAACATCAGCAATGACATAGTATCAGTGAGAAAAAGGGTCATATCACTGATAATCTTTCTAAGTACAAGAATATCCCAAAAAGACACACTTAATTGAGCAAGACAAAAGTTTACCTCGACCCGGACCAAGAAGATGCACAAATGTAATACAACCAAAGACACAGAGTGAGGCCAAATGATAGTTTATTATCCAACAAGAAAGGGGATTTGTTATCCAAAATGGGAGAAGACATGCGATGAATAAGATAGACTAAAGTAAGAATAGCATTAGCCCAATATGATTTTGGCATATGAATGTTAAACATCAAGGTGTGGGCAATATCCAACAAATAGTGACATTTACGTTCAACAATGCCATGTTATTGGGAGGTATGAGGATAGGTAGTTTGATGGATAATCTCATGATCTGCACAAAAACTTTTCATAAATGATTAAGTATATTCAAGAGCATTGTCAAATCGAATAATTTTAATACATATATCAAACTGAACCAAAATTTCATTATAAAAGGTGGTAAAGACTTTAGGCAATTCAGACCAGTCTTTCATAAGAAAGAAACAAGTCAGACGGGAGAAATCATCAGCAAAAATGACAAAATACTGAAACCTAGAAATACTTTTGACCCCAAATGTCTATATAAACAACATGAATAGGAGTAGATTGACGAGTTGAAGAGATGGGAGGAAAATAACTACAGTGATGCTTGTCTAATTGACAAGCCTCACATTCCAACACAAAAGAAGAACTCAAACCAAGAATCACTTGATGTAACTTTTGCAAGGAAGGATGACCTAGTCAGAAGTGCCACTGAAGAGGAGACATGGTAGCACTCAAGGCAGGAATAGAAACTCCATGATCTAAGTGGTAAAGGTTATTGCTCTCATGCCCCAAACCAATCACATTATTCGTCTTGAGGTCTTGAAAACACAAGAAGATGGAGTGAACTTCACTAATTTCCTTAAGAAGGGAAAAGTTACTGTGACGCCCCTAAAACAGGGGGTCCTTTGTCAACCCGTTGATCACCTATCAACCCGCGAAAGTACTCGTGAATGCCACACAACCTGATATCACGTCAATATAATCCCTTCACGGGGATCATAAACCACACAGCGTTTGGGCAGAGTCTCCCTTGTACCGAGCATTCTCAAACGCACAACCTGTGTACATTTAATCATTTAACCCATCCAAGGTCTAACATACATCAATTTACACTTATCATTACACCATGTACCTCTTTTGAGCAAAAGGAGTCGACGCCCAGAGGCTTAGCGAAAGCATTTCAAAGTTTTGAAACTTGAAGAAAACCTACCGGTAGAAGGTCTCCAAGTTCTACAAGTAGAAATGCTCACTGGACTGAGATTTTTAGAAAACTGGGGGAAACCTACCGGTAGAAGAAGTCCTTGTTCTACCGGTAGACAAACCTTCTGAAATTATTCTACCAGTAGAAAAGATCGACGTTCTACCGGTAGGAGAACCCACTGGAAATGTTCTACCGGCAAAACTCAACGTTCTACCGGCAGAACTGCCTACTGGAAAAATTCTACCAGTAGAAGAACTCGGCGTTCTACCGGTCGGTCTTCCCAGTTTTTCCCCGATTCGATCATTTTTCAATTCCAATTCATTTCAACATTGTATATCATCAACCCAAACTCATATAACATATAATTTTGCATTAAATGTAGTCCATACGAGTTCGATGATGATCAATTTCATACAATCACATGTCCAAAACTAAATTTCATAATAGTTTTACAAAAACATGATTTAAAAGTCACATTACAGCTTTTCTTCATCAATGAGGGCCCGAGTGAGAGCCATCCACCGGCGCATGTCCCACACCTGAAATATTATTCCCATAAAGGGTGAGCCACACTCAATAGGGTATCTCCTAAAGAGGCTACTCCCTAACCTAGATGCATATGAAATGTTCACATGTAATTCAGCATGCAACAATAATCCATTCAAGAATATGCAATTCATAAATGGAATCCTATATGTCATGCCATGTTATGAGATGAGACTCACACATGCAACTCAACTCGAGCCTTCACTTGTAAAACCTGGGTAAATTTGAATTTTTATGAAAAAATGCCGAAACGGTAATTTGCCACTATGGTAGGGGTTGAAAACTCAAATTTTTCTAGAACTCGGATGAAGAAACGGACCTCACATTGAATTCGTCTCGCGAAATCTAGTTACCCAGTCAATTGTTGTCGAATTTCGAGTCAGTCGGATTTTTTATATTTTATGGAGCGATCGGGTGTTGCGTGACCTAAAAACGAGACATATAATTAAATTTCAAAAATTAGAAAATAATTTAAAGCTAGTTCAAATAAAAATATTTTGAACTTAAATCGGGACGAAATTTAATCGTTTCGGAACAAAACCAGACCCGAGAATGGAGGACGTGTGGCGCGATGAGAGCCAAGCATTCCAAGGGGTATAAATAGGGGAGAAAATCAGATTTTCTCCCCATTTTCAGCTGGATTTTTACGTTGGATAGGGAAGAGAGGGAAAAAGATAGAGTTCCAACTTCTCTCTACGATCTACGGTGTTCCTTTAGTTGAATCGACTTGGGCCAAGAATTAAAGTTCTTCTATGCTACGAGGGCAACGACTATGTACCAAAAATCGCAGATTTCGCCGAAGATTCAAAAACAAAATTTTGGGGGAAATCAAGGTTTGAGCTTGGCTTGTGTTCTTGAATGTTTCTACAACTTATTTTTATGCTTCAAGATGTAGGGTTCTTTCTTAACTAGGTTTATTTCCAACCTAGGGTTATTATATGAAATGGGTAGGGTGTTAAAGGTCTAATCTCTTGTGTGACACTTATCTATGATAGTTGAAATGTGGAAAGTGGGTATAGAAATGGGTAAAATAAATTTTAGCTTGAATTGGGTATGTAAAAATTACTTTATGTGATTTCTTGAGAAATGTGATATATGTGGGTGTTTGATAAAATGCTTTGAATGATATATGTGGATGTTGATAAGATGCCTTGAATGATGTATGTGGGTGTTTGATAAAATGCCTTGAATGATTGAAGTATGTTGTTTTGATGAAATTGGAATAACATGCTCAGATGATATTGTAAATTGTAATTATATACTTATAATATAATTGGCAATTGAGAATGTTAAATGAGATAGAATGTTGTTCATTATGTGCACATGACATATGAAACATGATGTTGAAATTGCAATTGAGATCTTAGTTGCATAATGATATGAAATGCAATTGTACATTTATATTGCATATGCACGAGTAGCATCACATTTGTGGGCATTGACATGAGTGTGGATGTGTGTGTATGGTTTGATCAAACACCATTCTTAGTGGATGATGCGTGGGCTCGGGATAGTTGGGCCGAAGGTTCGACTGAGTCGCACGGTTTGCATTGAAAATAGGGTCGGGGTTAGCAAGAAAGGCTAGATTGTCCCTCAGGTGCAAGACCTGGTTATTGGATACGCACTACGTTGGTGTAGAGTCCATAAAGTGTGTCGGTGTACACGGAGCCGTTGGTGGAAGTCCATTAATGCCATGTCGGTTGGGTGCCCGTTGGTGTGAGTCCATAAATACCTACCCCAAGAAAGACACGGGATTTATAATGGTCATTGGATGTGCTACATCAATGTCGGGGGTTTGGAATACCCGGATTCATAGGCATGGCATTGCATATGTTGAGGGAACCAGTAAAGGCTCGGGTTGAGTTGCACGTGTGAGTCTCATCTCATATCATGCCATGACATAGAGGATTCCATTGTGGAATTTTATATTCTTGAATGGAGTGATTGTTGCTTGTGAATTGCATGTGAACATTTCATATGCATCTAAGTTGGGGAGTAGCCTATTTAGGAGATACCCTATTGAGCGTGACTCACCCTTTATGGGAACAATATTTCAGGTGCGGGGCATGCGCCAGTGGATGGCTCTCACACGGGCCCTCATTGATGAAGAAAAGTCGAAATGTGGCTTTTAAACTATGTTTTTGTAAAACTAAGATGTAATCTAGTTTTTGGGACATGTGTATTTTATGTTAAGGATTGTAATATAACTCATATGAATTGTATTTTTTTTAAAATGGATGTTATATGAGTTTGGGTTGATGTTGTATAAGGTTGGAATGGATTGGAATTAAAAAATGATGAAATCAGGGGAAAAACTAGAAAGACCTACTGGTAGAACGATGAGCTCTTCTACCGGTAGAACTTTTCTAGTAGGCATTCCCTAATGGTAGAACATCAAGTTTTGCGGTAGAACAATTCCAGTGAGTTTTCCTACTAGTAGAACGTTGGCATTCCTACCGGTAGAACTTTTTCAGTAGCCTCTTCTACCGGTAAAACTTTTCCAGTAGCCTTTTTCTACTGGTAGAACTTGTACACCTTCTACCGGAAGGTTTTGTTAAAATCACAAATTTTGAAATGTTTTTGCTAGGCCTTTGGGTCTTGAATCCTTTTATTCAAACGATGTAAATGGACTGTGTATGAAACCGGGCATCCCAAGCCCCCGCCATTGATGTTACACATCCAATGACAATTTTATAAAACAACCATGTGTCTTTCTTGGGTACACGGATTTTGGTGTCTCACTGCCGGTTCCGCACACCAATACACTTTTTTGGACTTGCACCATCGGAAGTGTATAAACCAGTAACCGGGTCTTGCACCCGAGGGATAATCTAGCTCTTCTTCCTATACCTGACACAAGTTTTCATGCAACCGTGCAACTCAGTTGGACCTAGGTCCAACCTTCCCGAGTCCACGTCTCAACCACCAAGAATGGTGTTTGATTCAAAAACATGCACACACACACACCCACATTCATGTCAATGCCCATGAATGCGATGCTTCCCGTGCATATGCAAATGTAATGTACAATTACATCTAATATCATTATGCAACCAAGTTTTCAATTGCAATATCATCATCATGTTCCACATTTCATGAGGGCAATGTGAACTACTTAGATAACCATCAACAACCTCAATGTCAATATATCAAGGTGCATATACCAACATCAAATTTCAAGCATGTTATAACATAATCAATGCAAATAACACACTTAATCCACATAGGCATTTCATCAAACACCTTCAAGGCATAAATATAAACACATAGCATGCCCAATCAATACAATTCCCAAGAAATCACAAGTTAGTAATTTCTAAATACTCAATTCATGCAAGAATTGATTTTAACCATTTTCAATACCCATTTTCTCATTTCAACTACCATAGGCAAGTGCTATACATGAGAATACATCTCTAACACCCTACCCATTCCATATATCCACCATAGGTTGGAAGTAAACCTAATTAGAAAAGGAACCCTACATCTTAAAGCGTAAAACAATGGTAGAAAACTCACAAGACCCGAAACAAGCTTGCTTTCTCCAAAATCCCGTACTTGAAACTTTGCCCAAATCTTCAATTTGTGGCAGGGTCTTGTAGCCCACGTCGAGTAAAATCCCGTCCTTGGCCTGAGGTGATTCCACCAAAGAAACGCCGTAGATCGTAGAGAGAAGTTTGAGAAACCCTAGCCTTCCTTCTCTTCTTTCTATTTTTTGGAAAATCTGATGGGTATGGGGAGAAAATCAAATTTTCTCCCCTATTTATACCCTTTAGGTGCTTGGTCCTCATTTCGCCACACGTTCTCATTTCCCGGGTCCGATTTTATCCCGAATCAATTAAATTTCATCCCGGTTCAAGATCAAAATATTTTTATTTGAACTTATTTTAAATTATTTTCCACTTTTTGCAATTTAATTCTCGATCTCTTTTGTTTAGGTCACACGACATTCGATTGCCTCGTAAAACGAGAAAAATCTAACTGTCTCAGAATTCAACGAAAATTGACTGGGTAACTAGATTTTGCGAGACGAATCCAGCAGTGAGGTCTATTTCATCATTTGAGTTCTAGAAAAATTTGAGTTTTCAACCCGTACCGTAGTGGCTAATTACTGTTTTGTCATTTTTCATAAAAATTCAAATTTACCCGGGTTTTACATTCTTCCCCCCTTAAAAAGAATTTCGTCACCGAAATTCACACACGCATACACATTCAACCACATGCATATGCAACAATCATATAACACTTATGACCATAAAAATGTACCTACATCCTCAAATAAGAACGGATAACTAGTATGGGTAGTGTCCTCACGCTCCCATGTCGCCTCCTCCATACCTCGGTGCTGCCACAGCACCTTCACCAGCCTCACGATTTTACCTCGCAAAACCTACTCTCAACTATCCATGATATGCACTGGTCCCTCCTCGAAGGTCCCATCCGCATCAATAACTAGCTTGCCCCAATCCACCACATGTGTCGGATCTGGGGGTGTACTTTCGAAGCATGAAGACATGGAATACTACATGAACACCCGATAAATTTGACAGTAACGCCAACCGGTAAGTGACTGTACCAACCCTCTCGAGCACTTCGAAAGACCCGATATAGCTTGACGACAGTTTTCCCCGCTTCCCGAACCTGACCACTCCTCTCTTGGGCATCACCTTTAAGAATACGTGATCACCAACCTCAAACTCCAGAGGTCGCCGTTATCTGTTAGCGTAGCTCTTCTGTCAGTTTTGTGCCGTAAGAAGACGCTTCCGTATCAAATCCACCTTCTGCGAGATGTCTCTAATCAAGTCCAGACCCGTAGAGAGTCTCTCTCCAACCTCTGTCCGACAAACTGGAGAATGAGACGGCCTCCCATAAAGTACTCTTCCCAGCTACCCTTGAGATCAAGGACGTATGCCCGTAGTATGTCCTCCAAAGTCTGGATGGTCCTCTCTGATTGACCGTCCGTCTGGGGATGAAAATATGTGTTCATCATCAACTGTGTCCCCATGGTCTGCTGGAAACTCTCCCACAAATGGGCCATGAACTTGGGATCTCGATCCGATACTATAGATACGGGCACCCCATGTAGCCGGACAATCTCACGTATGTACAACTTACAGAATTCCTCCAGTGTGAAGGTCATTCATACTGCCAAAAAGTGTGCCAACTTCGTAAGTCGGTCCACTATCACCCACACCGCGTCATGTCCCCGCGATGTCCGTAGCAAGTGGGTCACAAAATCCATTGTGACGTGCTCCAACTTCCACTCAGCCACCTCCAAAGGCTGGAGCAACCCTACTGGTCTCTGGTGCTCAGCCTTGACCTACTAACACGTGAGACATCAATTAACAAAATCTCTTACGTGTCTCTTCATCCCACTCCAATATTATTGGACGCGAAGATCATGGTACATCTTTGTGCCACCTGGATGTACAGCAAAACAGGAGCAATGGAACTCCCTAAGGATCTCCTCTCTCAGATTTGTAGACTGGTGAATCACAACCCTTCCCCTGAACCGAAGACTACCATCCGCGTGAATGGCCCAGCCCTCGTTACCTGTACCTGACTGTACTCGATTCCTGATAGATAATATCTTCGTGTCCTGCCCCTAGAACTCGATCACCCTGCTCAATAGGGAAGGCGTAGCCACTAAGCTCCCCAAAGTGCCCCGAACCTGATTCATGTAGTGTAGCCCGAACTGTCCCACAATCTCGAGCATCTGCCACTCCTAGAAAGCCACACTAGCCAAGACTCCCCGTGACTTCCGGCTAAGTGCATCAGCCACCACGTTTGCCTTACTAGGATGGTAATGCAAAGTGAAGTCATAATCCTCTAAATACTCCATCCACCTGCGTTGTCTCATGCTGAGGTCCCTCTGTGTAAAGATGTACTTTAGACTCTTGTGGTCCGAAAATACCTTAAACTATTCACCATACAAAAAGTGGCACCAAACCTTCTAGGCAAAGACAATGGCTGCCAACTCCATGTCATGCGTGGGGTAGTTCTGCTCGTAGATCTTTAATTGTCGAGAACCATAAGCTACCACCTTCCTAGATTGCATCAATACACACCCGAGTCCGTCCTTAGAGGCATCACAATACACTGTATACCTCTATCCTCTCTTCAGAACTATCAGAATAGGGGCTGAAATAAGCCTCCTCTTCAACTCTTGGAATGCCCTCTCACACGAGTCATCCCACTGAAACTTGACCTCCTTCTAGGTCAGTCTAGTCATAGGTGCAGCTAGTCGGGAGAAGTCCTCAATGAACCTCCTATAATATCCCGTCAATCCCAAAAAACTACGTATCTGAAAGACTGACTTCGGCCTCTCCCAACTCATGATTGCCTAAAATTTTTTCAAGCCACGGATACACCCGAAGCCGACACCACGTGTCCCAAGAATTTTACCTCCGTCAGCCAAAATTCACACTTGCTGAACTTGGCGTACAACTGATGGTCTCTCAAGGTCTGGAGAACAACCCTCAAGTGACCCTCATGCTCCTCCTCAGACTTGGAGTAGATCAAGATGTCGTCAACAAAGAACACGGCGAACTGATCTAGGTAAGGTTAAAACACCCTGTGCATGAAATCCATGAATGTCATCGGGGCATTCATCAATTCGAATGGCATCGCTGTAAACTCGAAATGCCCATATCGCGTTCTAAACGCCGTCTTAGGGATATCTGCCTCCCTAATTCTCAACTGATGGTATCCCGTGCACAAATCTATCTTGGAGTAGACTCGTGCCCCTCTCAGTTGATCAAACAATTCATCAATTCGGGGCAAAGGGCACCTATTCTTAATAGTAACCCGATTCAACTGCTGATATTCTATACATAACCAAAGGGTCTTGTCCTTCTTCTTCACAAACAATACCGAAGCGCCCCAAGGTGAGGTACTTGGTCTAATGAAGCCCTTGTCCAACAATTCTTGCAATTGGACCTTGAGTTCTTGCAATTTTACATGTGCCATTCTTTACAGAGTCATAGAAATGGGCAATGTACCGGGGTGCAACTCAATAGCGAAGTCTACATCTCAATGTGGAGATAATCATGGTAATTCGTCCAAAAAAATATCCTTATACTAGTAAACCATCCGAGGTAGACCCAACTCCTATCTCACCTCGATTTCTAGGGTAAGGCTCGCAAGCCAGCCCATCAATTGCCCATGCCAATGGGAATCATACACTACTTGGGGTAAAACATCATGTTTCTCCCCCTGAAACTTGAAAACAACACCCTTCGGTGTACAAGCAGTGACCCTCTTCCGATCACAATTAATAATGACTTGGTGTGCCACCAACCAATCCATCTCGAGGACGACATCAAACTCCGACATGTCCATGACCCTAAGGTCCACGGTGAGTAGAATTCCCGAGATCTCTAACTCACAACCCCGACATATCTGATCAATGCATACCCTAGCCCCTAGGGGAGAACTCACATGGAATGACTCTTCAAAGGTCTCAACCTCTAAGCTCAAGTCCCTCACACATGATGCAGAAACAAATGAATGTGATGCACCATAATTAAATAACACTCTTGCCCATAAGTGAGATAGTAGAAATGTACCCTGAGTAACCGACTGATTCACTGGCTTAGTCTGAGGTGTGATGGCGTAGACTTGCCCCTGGCTCCCCAAAGTCCTGGCCTGTAAGCCCTATCCTTGGCGTCAGCCCATGCCCTGGCCTATCTGTCTTGATTGTGGAGTCCCGGCTCTTGAAGTAGTAAGGGCCTGTGTAGCACCCTGGAATTGAAACTGGCTTCCCTGGCCCATGGTGGGGTAGGGAGGAATAAAATAAGTCTGTGGGTGCCCCACCGAGGATTGGGATTGAGATGTCCCATAACTCTGGGATCCCTGTCTCTGAGGACAATCCCGCTTCATGTGACCCGGTTGGTGGCAATAGAAACATGTCTGTGGGCCTCCCTGTGGTGGGCCCCTAGAATTTTTCCCGTCTTGGGAAGATTGACCATGGCCTTGGCCTTGGCCTTGATAGCCTCGGTCTTGTCCCTGATACCCCTGTGGGGTAGAATTCCTTTGCTTCTTCCTCAAGCTAGAAGAAGAAGATTGACCCTCCTTCTTCTTGTTCTTAGCACCTGCCTCCCGGATGCTCCTTACGTCATCCACCTCTCTCTCTATGGCCATAGCCGTCTCGACCATCGAGTCCAAATCTTGTAGGTAGTGGCCCACAATCTTCCCCCGGATGGACAATTTCAAACCATCCTCAAACCTCCCCACTTTGTCCAAGTTTGTGGCCACATAGTCATTGGCAAAATAGGCTAACTCGGTGAACTTAGCCACGTATTTCATCACTGTCATGGTCCCTTGCTTCAAATCCAAGAATTCTAGGGCTTTCGCTTGTCGAACAGCCGATTGGAAGTACTTGCCCATGAAGAGTTCCCCAGAACTATCCCTATGTCATTGCCTCTAAGTTCTTTAAGGTCTTTGCCCAATCCCACCACAGATGGGCCTCTCCTTCGAGCTGGAATGCAGCTAGCCTGATCTTAGTAGCATCAGATGTGATCTCCATAGCCTCTAGGATCTTATCAACTTGCTAGAACCAATGGTCGGCCACCATCGGATCCGCCCCTCCCATGAAAGTCGGTGACTTGTGTGCCTTAAACTTTTGGAGGTTACTTGAGCCTCCTTGGCCCACATTGGCGCTAGTTTGTGCAAAGGTAGCCGCCATCGTGCTTATAGCCTCCATAAAGGCTTGTTGGTCAAAGGCTGGTGGTGGTTGGTTGTTATTCCACCCACCTTCTCGACCGTTCCGATGTCATATCCCTCTATTTTCCATCTACACACAAGTCAAATAGCAATAGAGCACTAACTTAGTATCCCAAGGTAGGGATCAAAGTTGAAACATTGAGATTTCTCTCCTTGTTTCACTAGTAGAGCATGTGCCACCCACAAGTAGACATCTACACCATGAACAGTCATGTTCCTTCTTTTTCCAACCCCCAAGGTTATGTTCTCTAACCCTAGTGTCTCCTTCCATATACATTTAACCATGCTTATTGTTCACATAACACATAACATGTAACATTTAAAGTACATAATATGTAATGCACAAAGGATGCAATGGTCTAAACCAATGCCCCACAAGCCCTAGGTAAATCGAGAACTTAGGCCCTGATACCAAGTTATGATGGTCATTAGAGCATAAGCTATACCATGGACTCTAAACCTCTTTTACTCTCGCAATGGAAGATGATAGACTCATTTCCCACAAGGCCCATATTAGAACTATGGCCTATGCTCTGATACCAAGCTGTGACGCCCATAAAATCGGGTGTCCTTTGTTAACCCGTTGATCACTCATCAACCAGTGAAAGTACCTGTGAATGCGGCACAACCCGACATCACGTCAATAACATCCCCTTCACCGGGATCATAAACCACACAACATTTGGGCAGAGTCTCCCTTGTACCGGGCATTCCCAAATGCACAACCTGTGTACATTTAACCATTTGACCCATCCAAGGTCTAACATACATCAATTTACACTTATCATTACACCATGTACCTCTTTTGAGCAAAAGGAGACGACACCCGGAGGCTTAGCGAAAGCATTTCAAAGTTTTGAAACTTGAAGAAAACCTACCGGTAGAAGGTCTTTAAGTTCTATTGGTAAAAGTGCTCATTGGACTGAGATTTTTAGAAAACTGGGGGAAACCTACCGGTAGGAAGTCCTTGTTCTATCGGTAGAGAAAACTTCTGCAATTCTTCTACCGGTAGGAAAGATCGACGTTCTACTAGTAGGAGAACCCACTGGAAATGTTCTTCCGGCAAAACTCAACGTTTTGCCGGTAGAACTGCCTACTAGAAAAGTTCTACCGGTAGAAGAACTCGGTGTTCTACCAGTAGGTCTTCCCAATTTTTCCCCAATTCGATCCTTTTTCAATTCCAATTTATTCCAAGATTGTATATCATCAACCCAAATTCATATAACATGTAATTTTGCATTAAACATAGTTCATACGAGTTCGATTCAGATCAATTTCATACAATCACATGTCCAAAACTAAATTTCATAATAGTTTTACAAAAACATGATTTAAAAGCCATATTTCAGCTTTTCTTCATCAATGAGAGCCCGAGTGAGAGCCGTCCACCAGCGCATGTCCTGCACCTAAAATATTGTTCCCATAAAGGGTGAGTCACGCTCAATAAGGTATCTCCTAAAGAGGTTACTCCCCAACCTAGATGCATATGAAATGTGCACATGTAATTCAACAAGCAATAATAATCCATTCAAGAATATGTCATTCAACAATGGAATCCTCTATGTCATGTCATGATATGAGATAAGACTCACACATGCAACTCAACCTGAGCCTTCACCAGCTCCCTCAACACATGTAATGCCATGCGTATGAAACCGGGCATCCCAAGCCTCTGCCATTGATGTTACACATCCAATGACTATTTTATAAAACAACCATGTGTCTTTCTTGGGTACACGGAATTTGGTGTCTCATCGCCGGTTCTGTACACCGATACACTTTTTGGGACTTGCACCGTCGGAAGTGTATAAACCAGTAATTGGGTCTTGCACCCGAGGGATAATCTAACCCTTTTTCTTGTACCTGACACAAGTTTTCATGCAACCGTGCAACTCAGTCGGACTTAGGTCCAACCTTCCCGAGTCCACGTCTCAACCACCAAGAATGGTGTTTGATTAAAAAACATGCACACACACACACACACTCACATTCATGTCAATGCCCACGAATGCGATGTTTCCCATGCATATGAAAATGTAATGTACAATTGCATCTAATATCATTATGCAACCAAGTTTTCAATTGCAATGTCATCATTATGTTCCACATTTCATGAGGGCAATGTGAACCACTTAGATAACCATCAACAACCTCAATGTCAATATATCATAGTGCATATACCAACATCAAATTTCAAGCATGTTATAACATAATCATGCAAATAACACACTTAATCCACATAGGCATTTCATCAAACACCTTCAAGGCATAAATATAAACACATAGCATGCCCAATCAATACAATTCCCAAGAAATCACAAGTTAGTAATTTCTAAATACTCAATTCATGCTAGAATTGATTTTAACCATTTTCAATACTCATTTCCTCATTTCAACTACCATAGGCAAGTGCTCTATATGAGAATACATCTCTAACACCCTACCCATTCTATATATCCACCCTAGGTTGAAAATAAATCTAATTAGAAACGGAACCATACCTCTTGAATCGTAAAACAACGGTAGAAAACTCCAAAGACCCGAAACAAGCCCTAATCCTTACTTTCTCCAAAATCCCATCCTTGGAACTTTGCCCAAATCTTCGATTTTTGGTATGGTCTTGTAGCCCACGTCGATTAGAACAACTTTTGTTCTTGGCCCGAAGTGATTCGACCAAAGGAACGCCGTGGATCGTAAAGAGAAGTTGGAGAAACCCTAGCCTTCCCTCTCTTCTTTCTATTTTTCAGAAAATCTAATGGGTATGGGGAGATTTTCTCCCCTATTTATACCCTTTAGGTGTTTGGTCCTCATTGCGCCACACGTTCTCCTTTCTTGGGTCCGATTTTGTCCCGAATCAATTAAATTTTGTCCCAATTCAAGTTCAAAATATTTTTATTTGAACTAATTTTAAATTATTTTTTACTTTTCGTAATTTAATTTCTGGTCTTGTTTATTTAGGTCACGTGACACCCTATCGCCTCGTAAAACGCAAAAAATTCGACTGTCTCAAAATTCAACGAAAATTGACTAGGTAACTAAATTTCGCGAGACGAATCCAACGGTGAGGTCCGTTTCATCCTACAAGTTTTAGAAAAATTTGGGTTTTCAACCCATACCCTAGTGGCTAATTACTTTTTTGTCCTTTTTCATAAAAATTCAAATTTACCCGGGTTTTACAGTTACATAGAGCAAGTAACTAACTACTGGAACCTCAAGAGGGTGGACCATCATCCTTATTGAGCTCTAAACAAGCTGAGGTTTATTGATAATACTTCTTGAGATGCTCCGCATTCTAGGCATGCATCAAAAATCTTACTTCCAAAGTTTGGAGTTCACAAGTTCCAAGGCCTCATTGTCTTGCTGACTTGGTGTGGTCCTTCCTAATTTAGCTTATTTTCCTTCTTTGGGGTCTTTGGTTGTTGGAGTTACCTTTTTAAGTACTAGATCCACTTGGAAGAATTCTCGGACATTAACTTTTTTGTTGTAGTATTGTGCAGTTTGATTTTGATAGGTAGCCACTTTTATTTGGGCAAGTTATTTTCTTTCCTTTAGAAGATCTAGTTTTGAACTTGAGCTATTTTTCGTTATTTTCCTCATTGAAGTGTTAGAATCTATAGGTTTTCAATCCCACCTTAGTTGGTATCACCGCTTCTATTCCAAAGGCCAAGAAAAATGGGGTTTCCTCTGTTGGAGACCTTGTAGTGGTCCTATACGCCCACAAGATGCTCGAGAGCTCTTTTACCCTTAACCCCTTTGAGGATTCAAGCCTTGTTTTGAGGCTTTTGAGAAATGTTTTGATTGGTACTTAGGCCTGCCCATTGGCCTGAGGGTGAATGGGATATGAGTAACGATTTTGGATTCCTAACTAAGAACAGAACTTCCTGAAGACATCATTATCAAACTGCTTGCCATTGCGAGTTATCAGGACTCTGTGAATACTAAATCGACAAATGATGGATTTCCAAACAAAGATCAATGGCGACTTGGTGACGTAACTGTAATGGTGGCTAGCGACTCTACTTCTGACCACTTGGTGAAGTAGTCAATGACCACGAATGTAAACTTGTTCTACCCCTTTTCTATAAGTAGAGCAATGCCCCACTATGTAAAAGACTAGGGGCTAGTAGTAATAGGGTGAGCTCTTGAGGAGAGTTCATGGATATGTTGACGAATCTCTTACACTTATCGTAATTTCTTGAAAATCTTAGAGCATTCTTCTTCATAGTGAGTGATTAACCCTAATTAATGCAAAATGTAATTAAATTAAAAGGTCAATTGTGTAATTAAATAAAGTTAAACTAGTCAAAATAAATCTAATTAGGGTTAATGTGTGAATTAAGGATAATGCATTGAATGTTGTTCTTTTCAGGTTTTTATGCGTCAAAACGACGGGAGCCAATTATCAAAGCATGGAGAGCAACTTATCAAAGCATAGGGTGTAAATTATTAAAGCTCAAAACAAAGGGAGATCAAAGTGTAAATCAAGATCTTCTTGATATTTGTAATTAAATATCTTTTAGGATAAATATCTTTTAGGATATTTGTAATTAAATATCTTTTAGGATAAATATCTTTTAGGATATTTGTAATTAAATATCTTTTAGGATAAATATCTTTTAGGATATTTGTAATTAAATATCTTTTAGGATAAATATCTTTTAGGATATTTGTAATTTGGATGCCTATAAATACCCCCCTTGGGGGCTTGTAATGGGCATCCTTCTCTTGTTTCATTTTTCTTGTAAAGAACATTTCTTCCTAGTGGAAAACACTCCAAAGGTCTTGAATCTTTTTCTTGAATCATCTTTCAAGTATTATTGCTTTATTTACTTTCTTGAGTTATTATTTTCTTTTTATTAGATCTTGGTTGTGAATTAAACACCAAGAAGTTATTGTTTTCTTTTATGTTTTAGATCTTGGTTGTGAATTAAACACCAAGAAGTTATTGTTTTCTTTTATGTTTTTATTATATCTTGGTTGTGGATTAAACACCAAGAAGTTGTTGTTTTCTTTTTATTAGATCTTGGTTGTGAATTAAACACCAAGAAGTTGTTGTTTTCTTTTATGTATTATCATCTCTTGGTTGTGGATTAAACACCAAGTATTTATTGCTTTCTTTTAATTTAAGTATTGTTTTTTTTTACTTCCATTGTTGGAGCTTCCTTCTTCCCCTTAGAGGAGTGAAACTCTTCCACTTTTCTAGAGCTTTACCAAAGCCGTGAAGGGTGGAACGTGATTCACTCATTCTTTGTCGAAGATCGGCTCCTTGTTTAGCTATTTTACTTTAAAGCATTTCACTTTTAGTGCTTGAGCATTTTACTTTGTAACACCTTTTGGGGATGAGTACCATTCATCATTCTAGCTTTACCATAGCTATGAAGGGTGAGTAGTCCTCATTCACTCTTTGGGAAGGGATGATAGATATGTAAAAGATTAATCCGGACATTATGTTTGTGTATCACCTTTATGCTTAAATGTTCTATACTCCACTTGATTTTTGGGTGATTGAATGCACCTAGCAAAGTAAAGGTACTTTGTATAATCAACGGTTTTTTCTATGATAAATGGATGACTCCTACATGGAAAGATCCATTGATTCAAGGCAAGTACCCTAACTAACTCTTCATGACAAACTTTCAATGTCCACCATTATTGCACTTCATTCCTATCTTCCGATTAATTTGCCGTTGACACGGGAGTTAATTGAGTTATAAAGCATAAACATAATGCACCGGATAATCAACTACATATTCTGATTCCCGAACCAAAGAGTGTTTGTTACATTTAATCATCTTATATTTTGTCTAGCAAAATACCCATTGGAAAGAATCTTACATTCTATCCAAAACTTCCCACAACTTCAAAATCATAATATTTCCAATTACAAGTCTTTCTCACTATTTACTTCAAAGAACACCAACCATAGTTCCCTGAGGATTCGACTCTGGACTCAAACCAGATTATTACTACAACTTGACCGCCTGCACTTGGGTGTACACATTTCGGATCAAGTCAAGTTTTTGGCGCCGTTGCCGGGGAATCATAAAAGGTGTTTTTTTTAGAAAAAAGTGAAAAAAAAAAAAAAAAAAAAACCTCTCTTTTTGTTTATATTTTTGCCTTATTGTGAATAATTTTGTTTTATGACTGACACCAATCACCTCTTTCAAAATTTGCCTGCTGAATCTTCTGGGTCTGTAAATCAACTTGAACCACTTTCACCCAAATCAGAAGCCGATTCTTGTAACTTCAATATGGCAAATATTGACAGGCAGGGTGAAGATCATGTGAGAGAGGGGGAAGTACCCAACATTCGAACATTGCGAGATTACTTACATCCCACAAGGAATAGTGTCCCCTCTTGTTTTATTTTTCCTGAAAATGCTCCCCTCTTTACTGTAAAGCCGGGGACAGTGCAGTTATTGCCCGTGTTTCATGGATCGGATGCAGAAAATCCGTATCTGCATATCAAAGACTTCGAAGAAGTGTGTGGAACATTTCAAGACAATTCTGAATTGACAAAAATGAAATTGTTTTCTTTCTCTTTGAGGGATAAAGCCAAACAATGGTTACATTCTTTAAAATCTCTTTCAATCCCTAATTGGCAGGCTCTACAGAATGAATTTTTCAGAAAATTCTTTCCTCTGCACCGCACTAATACACTCAAAAGACAAATCATGAATTTTTCGATCAAAGAAGGGGAAACTTTTTATCAAAGCTGGGAGAGATTCAAAGATCTTCTCCAATCTTGTCCACACCATGCTTTTGAAAATTGGACTTTGGTAGGATTTTTCTATGACTCCTTGCCCACTAGGTTACGACAGTTTGTCGAAATGATGGCTCAAGGAGAGTTCATGGGAAAAAGTCCGGAGGAGGCATTCAATTTTTTTGATACCATATCTGACAGTTCTCAAATGTGGGACTCAGCATCTCCTACCACTGTAGAAGCCAAACCACCTACTTTCCAAGGGGGTAAGTATGTCTTGAGAGAAGATGATGATCTTAGAGCAAAAATGTCCACTTTGTCTCGAAAGCTTGAAGCTTTAGAGATGAAAAAGGTCCATCAAGTTGATGTTGTCCCTCCCACAGAACAAGTGTGTGGGATTTGTGCACTAACAGGGCATCCTACTGGGGAATGCCCGACCATTCCGGCATTCAAAGAAGTTTTGTTGGAACAAACAAATGCCATTTCCAATTTCAACAAGCCTTACTCCAACCCATACTCTGAAACATACAATCCAGGGTGGCGGAACCACCCAAATTTCAGTTGGAGAAACACACAACCAACCCCCATGAATCAGCAACAAAGTCCACAACAACCACCTCAAGGACCTCCACAATATCCTCATCCACAAGGGCCACCACAACCACCTCAAGGACCTCCACAATATCCTCCATATCAACCACCACACAAAAGGAACCTTGAAGATACATTGAATCAATTCATGCAAACCCAAATGAGCTATAACAATAGTTCTACTCAGGCTTTTATTGATTTCAAGGCCCAGACCACACAATCTTTTGAGGATCTCAAAGGCCACATTCAAAAGCTGACCCAGTCCATGAGCACACATGAGAAGGGAAAATTTCCTGCCCAACCAAAGCCTCCACAAGGCCAATTTCAGGTGGGAAATCCATCAACTATGGAAACTCCACAAGACCAAGCCAAAACTGTCACCACATTGAGAAGTGGCAAAAAGATTGACAAGTCCATCAGAAACATGCTGATTCCAGACCCAAAACCAGTCTCAATTCCAGCCAACCCATTAAGTGAGCCAGAACTTGAAAAAAAAAATGACTGTGATCCCATGATTGAACAAGAACCAGAGCCATCAAGGGAAGAAGAACCCTCGTGTTCTATTCCTGCTCCTTTCCCTCATAGACTCAAGAGCATACAGAAAGCAAACAATCAGTCTGAAATTTACGAGCTTTTCAAGCAAGTAAAAATCAACATCCCACTTCTGGATGCAATCCAACAGGTTCCAGCTTATGCCAAGTTTCTAAAAGACTTGTGCACAGTTAAAAGAAGCCAAAATGTTCAAAAAAGAGCCTTCTTCACAGAACAAGCCAGTGCCCTACTTCAACAAAAAATTCCTTCAAAGTGCGAAGATCCAGGATGCCCCACTGTGTCATGTGTCATTGGAAATTTCAAAATTGAGCAAGCATTGTTAGACCTTGGAGCTAGTGTCAACTTGCTTCCTTTCTCTGTCTACCAGCAGTTGGGTTTAGGTGAACTGAAACCCACTTGCACCACACTCCAATTGGCAGATAGATCTGTAAAAATTCCTAGGGGTATTGTTGAAGATGTACTTGTTCAAGTGGATAATTTTGTCTTCCCTGTAGACTTCATTGTTCTAGATACTCATCCAGAAGTTCATTCAGAAACTCCAATTCCTGTCATTCTTGGTCGACCTTTTCTAGCAACCTCCAATGCACTAATCAATTGCAGGAATGGTATTATGAAATTGACTTTTGGGGATATGACTCTCGAAATGAACGTCTTTGACATTGCAAAACACCCAAGAGAGTACGAGGAGGTAGGAGAAATAAATTTCATTGAGTCATTAATACAAGCACATCTGAATGACTCATTCTGTGAGGATCTTAGTGAATCAACTTTGTCAAAATCTGACTCATCTGACTCTCTGGAACAAAACTCCATTGAGTGTCCTACCTTCAATGTGGGGACATGGGCTCCTAAATTTGAAGAAATTTCATCAAGTGGTACAAAACCACTATCTTCAAGTGACAGGCCACCAAAGCCTGAACTGAAACCGCTCCCATCTGATCTCAAGTATGCATTTTTAGGTGAGGATAAATCTTACCCAGTGGTAATTTCTTCAAAAATCACAGACTTGCAAGAAGCTCAATTAATTGAAGTTCTTAAAAGTCACAAAAGCACCATTGGGTGGACCATCGCTGATTTGAAAGGTATAAGCCCGTTAATTTGTAATCATGCCATATACCTTGAAGAGGACTCAAAACCCTCTCGTCAAATGCAGCGACGATTGAATCCTCACATGAAAGAGGTTGTGAGACTGGAAGTGCTCAAACTCCTGGATGCAGGGATAATTTTTCCTATCTCCGATAGCAAATGGGTTAGTCCAACCCAAGTTGTACCAAAGAAATCTGGAGTCACAGTAGTCAAAAATGATGCAAATGAACTCGTGCCAACACGAGTCGTCACAGGATGGCGAATGTGCATTGACTATCGAAAACTCAATCTGGTGACTAGAAAAGACCATTTTCCTCTTCCCTTCCTTGACCAAGTCCTCGAGAGAATAGCAGGCCATGAATTTTACTGTTTCCTGGATGGGTATTCCGGATACAATCAAATTGAGATAGCTCTGAATGACCAAGAAAAGACCACATTCACATGTCCATTTGGCACCTTTGCATTCAAAAGGATGCCATTCGGACTTTGTAACGCTCCTGCAACATTTCAAAGATGTATGCTGAGCTTGTTCAGTGACATGGTCGAAAATTTTTTGGAAATTTTCATGGATGATTTCTCGGTATATGGTGACTCATTTGATTTGTGTCTAGCTAACCTAGAAAAAGTTTTGATGAGATGCAAAGAGGCAAATCTGGTGCTTAACTGGGAGAAATGTCATTTCATGGTGAATCAAGGCATTGTCTTGGGTCACATTGTGTCGTCTGAAGGCATGAAAGTTGATAAAGCAAAAATTGATTTGATAAGGAATCTTCCTGCTCCTAGGGTTGTAAAGGATGTTCGATCATTCTTAGGTCATGCAGGATTCTACAGAAGGTTCATAAAAGACTTCAGCATCATAGCAAAACCTATGTGTCATCTTTTGAGTCAGGATGTCATTTTTGACTGGAATGAAGCGTGCCAAAAATCCTTTGACAAACTCAAAGGCATGTTAATTTCTGCCCCAATAATGCAACCTCCTGACTGGACTCTACCCTTTGAATTGATGTGTGATGCTAGTGACTATGCTGTAGGTGCTGTTTTGGGACAAAGAAAAGATAAGAAGCCACATGTGATTTACTATGCAAGTAAAACTTTAAATGATGCCCAAATGAATTACTCAACAACTGAAAAGGAATTACTTGCTGTAGTATTTGCATTGGAAAAATTTCGATCTTATCTGGTTGGTTCTTCTGTTACTGTATTTACTGACCATGCAGCACTAAAATTTTTGCTTACAAAAAAAGATGCCAAACCAAGGCTCTTGAGATGGATCCTTTTGCTCCAAGAATTTGATTTAGTCATTAAGGACAAAAAGGGTGTGGAAAATGTGGTGGCAGATCATCTGTCAAGATTAACTTATGAATTTCATGAGGATGGACTGCCAATCAATGAAAAATTCCCCGATGAACAACTATTCAGGATTGATGAAACCCCATGGTACGCTGATATTGCTAATTTCCTTGCTACCGGAACACTTCCTCCATTTTTCACTCCCATGGACAAAAAGAAGTTTCTGAGGGAGGTCCGCAATTTCTTTTGGGAAGATCCCTACGTATTCAAGTACTGTAAGGATCAGATCATAAGACGTTGCATCCCCGCTCAGGAAAGTAGACAGGTAATTACATTTTGTCATTCAGAAGCATGCGGTGGTCATTTTTCATCTCGAAAAACCGCTGCAAAAATCTTGCAGTGTGGATTTTACTGGCCCACACTTTTCCACGATGTCCATGCTTTTTGCGTAACTTGCGATAGATGTCAAAGGTTGGGAAATATTTCAAAAAGAAACATGATGCCCTTAAACCCAATTTTGGTGATCGAAATTTTTGACTGTTGGGGTATCGATTTTATGGGACCATTTCCCCCCTCCTTTGGCTATCTATACATTTTAGTAGCCGTAGACTATGTATCCAAATGGGTTGAAGCAATTCCATGCCGAAATAATGATCATCAAACAGTGATCAAGTTTTTAAAAGAAAATATTTTATCTCGGTTTGGAATTCCAAAATCCATTATAAGTGATGGGGGTTCTCATTTTTGCAATCGTCCCTTCTGGAATTTAATGAAAAAATACTTGATTTTTCACAAAATTGCAACCCCTTATCATCCACAGACCAGTGGACAAGCTGAGTTAGCTAATCGGGAGATCAAATTAATTTTGGAAAAAACGGTGAACCCAGATCGCAAAGATTGGTCATTAAGACTAACTGATGCGCTCTGGGCATACCGAACTGCTTTTAAAACAATTTTGGGCATGTCTCCCTATCGATTAGTCTATGGAAAGCCATGTCACTTGTCTGTGGAATTGGAACATAGGGCATACTGGGCTATTAAAGCAATGAATTTTGACTTAGACAAGGCTGGACTGTCACGGAAGCTTCAGATTAATGAATTGGAGGAATTGAGAAATGAAGCATATGAAAATGCTAAGATTGCAAAAACCAGGATGAAAATTTTTCATGACAAGAACATAGTGCGAAAATCTTTTGAACCTGATCAAAAGGTTCTACTTTTCAATTCGAGACTTCGCCTATTTCCTGGTAAGTTGAAATCAAGATGGACTGGACCATACATTGTTAAAAAGGTATTTGAACATGGGGCAGTGGAAGTGGAGAACCCATCAAACGGTAACCTTTTTACCGTCAATGGTCAGAGATTAAAACCCTTTGTGGAGAATTTTGTCCAAAATGTGGAGACCATTTTTTTAATGGATCCAGAAAGTATCTCCGGATATCACTCCGGAGATTACGCTTGCCGACACAAAAAAGGGTCGGGTCAGTCAGACACCCGACACGATGGACTGCCTTTATAAGGCTCCCATCGCTTTTTTTTTTTTTTTCTTTTTTTTCTTTTCCTCACCACACCTTTACTCTTTTCTTTTCTTTTTCTTCTTCTGCTTCTTCTCTTTTCTTCTTCTTCTCCACTGCATCTGGTCTTCTGTACCACGATCCAACCCATAACAGTACCATGTCTGCATTTTTCGATGACCCTATCCTCCTTCTCATGATCTACATTTGTTTGTATTATTTACTTATGGTTGTTCTTCTTCGGGCCGCACTGATGATCAAGGGTTTTTGTCCCAATGAAAACCCAGACCACCCCAAAGATGCTTAATCTCTGTTTTTTTTTTGGTATAGGTCATCGGCGATTGAACAGATCTCCACAGTTAACTGCGTATTCAAGCTCTACAAACCGAAAAACTCGAAACATTGGGGACAATGTTCAGTCTAGGTTGGGGGGTGAGATCTACAGTTTACAATAGTTGATCTGCAGTTTACAGTAGTTGATCTGCGCAGGTTGAACCCGTAAAATTTTCTGTAAATTTTTTTTGTTTTTATTGTTGTATCTGTTCATATTATGTACCTTGTATTAATGATAATATCTGTGGGTCAGTTTTGATCGTCTTTGTGACTGGAAGACGTAAAAAAACCAGATAATGGGTCATAGAGTATCAATCATGGATGTAAATCTTTTTTGGTTTAGTCTAGGAGTCCTACGTACTTTTCCATCTGATGTACATACCATGATCATGAGAAAAGCAAGATTAGTAAGGAAGGCTGAAATCAAAGAAAAACAAGCGAAACCCCTCTGTGGCCGAAGCAGTTATTCTAAACGTCGTCGTGCTACACGACTTGGTGCCTGTAAACAGTGTGGCAGATACTTTCATGAGAAAAGATACAACAAATGTTCTGAACCAATTTCCGGTCGCGCAACCGATCGATTAAACTGGATAAAACATGGGCTGAGTAAGGATTACCCTGATACGCCATGCTATTCCGGTACTGTGCTTAACCGATTTGTGAGAGAGGAAGTTGGGAGAGTTACTAGTTGTCCATTTTACACAGATACGGAGGGGGAATCGGATTGACCTCTGTGGAAAAGTGTACTGAGGTTGGGAATGAGAGCTGAAGGTCCGAGTCTGTAAATTTTATTTTATTTTATTTTATTTTATTTTTTTATGTTCTGTACAAACTCTTTTGCATATCACTTTCTTTTGTTGTATAATTTTGTTGTTCCTAGTTTCAGATATTGGTGCATGAGTCAAAGCTCAAGTGCGAGGTGTTCTCTTACCCTACTCATTTTTATTACTATGCACCATTATTGCGCCTGCTGCGATTATTGCGCCTGCCGACACTGCCGAAAGTAAAGTTAGAAAAAAAAAAGGGGGGGCCTCCCACTGCCTTTCTTCTTCTTTTTTTTCTTTTCTTCTGCCTGCCAGCTCCTGCCGACACTTTCTTATATTAAAAAAAAAAAAAAAAAAAAATCTGAGGAATGCCTTTATTAGGCCTTCCACCTTTTTCTTTTTCTTCCACCATCACCGGTGTTGGTTCCCCCCTTTTCTCTTTCCCTTATCTTCTTCTCTTTCTTTTTCTTCTCTTCTTCTTCGTCGTCGTTCTTTCTGTTCTCTGTAAAAACAACTCACCCCCTGTAAATCCATGACCATATACGCCGACGATCCAGTCTTTTGTTTAATAATTTGTCTTATATGTTTGTATGTGTACCTGGGTGCTCTTTGTGTTCTCACACTTAGGATGAGGAGTTTCCAGAGAAACCCAGATATTCCTTGAGTTGAGTAATTGTTGTATTTTGTTTGTAGGTTTCGGCAGATGAACAGATCTGTACCTTACAACCTTATCTCCACTAGCCCACTAGTGCTAGTGTTGTAAGTATTGCTTGTTTGTAATTTCATTTATATATATATTTGAAATTTGATATCTACAGCTTGTGATTCTCATGGCTATTTGTCTTTATAAGATTCCTTGTGAATTTGCTATGCCCTCCAATGACTATGTTGTAATTGCTGTTACAGTAAGATCTGATAATTTGCCAAATAATCCTCCTCAATCCTATGTATTCTGGGTTTATTCCTTCTTCGTTAATTTGTTTGTTTCATCCTAAATCTTCTTCCTTCCGCTTGTATTTTGGTATACTTTCTCTAGTTTCGTATTTGTAATTTTAGTTTTAGATCTGAAAAAAAAAAAAAAAAAAAAAAAAAAAAAATTTATTTTTTTTGGATCGCGTTTTTTTTAGTATTTGTACATGTATTTCATGATTACATCGGATGCAGCTTCAACTGTCTTTGTGACTGGCAGACGTTAAAGAACCAGATAGAATGTCTTTAGTCTTAGCAAGCATGGATCCTAAACTTTTTTGGTTTAGTCTAGGAGTTCTACGCATTTTCCCATCTGATGTGCATGCTGTGATAATGAGAAAAGCAAGGGATATGAGAAAAATTGAGATCCGAGAGAAACAACAACAACCATTGTGTGGCAGAAGCAATTTTGCTAAACATCGTCGTTCCAAACGACTGGGTGCTTGTTACCATTGTGGCAGGATATTTCATATGAAAAAACATAATCAGTGTTCTGAACCAATTTCGGGTCGTGCAACCGATCGATTAAACTGGATAGTGTATGGGCTGAGTAAGGATTATCCTGACACACCATCTTATGCCAGTCCGGGACTTACAAGTTATGTGCGACAAGAAGTTGGAAGGGTCACTGATAATGACATAGATCCAAGCGATGACTCGGATTAGATTTTAACTATAAAAACAAAGCTGTGGAAAAATGTGTTTTGGAATGAAGGTTAAGGGTCTGAACTCTTTTGTAAAATATTTTTGTACAAAGTCTGGTTGTTGAAATAAAAATATGGGCCGAGTAAGGAACGTCCCGAACTACCAACTAACAGTGTAGGTAGGGATTTGATCCTGAGACGCCATAAATTTCCAAGTTCAATTTGTGCATTTTATCTTCTTTCAATTCTCATAGATAAATGAGTATGTGGGCGGAGTAAGGAATGTCCTAAAATGCCAACCTGTAGTGTGGGTAGGGACTTATCCTGAGACGCCATAGTTTTTCAAGTTTAATTGGTGCATCTAGTCTTCTTTCAATTTTCATAGATAAATGAGTATGTTTATAATTTTGAATTTTATTTTTCTTGTTTTCTAAAAAAAAAAAAAAAAAAAAAAAAAAAAAAAAAAACCACTTCCTTGAAAAATGGTATTTTCTCTATGCTTAAATGTCAAATGTATATTGCTATTTGTTATTCTTAAGGTAAAGAATGACCAGACTCAAAAATAGAATCGGTATATAACCGACATTCCATGAAAAACCTGACATTACCAGTGGAGATGATAAAGAATACCATGGTAAGTTTTGAGCCTTATCATACTTTTGAGAGATAATTAACATTTATTCAAGTAAGGTTTTTCATTCTCTATTTTTGAATAATCTCATTAAATTTGCTTTGATTGACGCAACTAAGGTAATCTGTTGACATATCCCCAAGAAATCTGTTCATACGACACATACATGTTCACATACTTGAGAAAGGATTTTAGGCCATCTTTGATTTGATATTGAGCCTTAGCCATTTTTTCTGCAAAATTATTTCCCTAGTCAGCCATGTTTGAGCCCTCAAAGTATGATTTCTTCTTTGATAAACCCAAATATTTACCAAGCCACAAGAAAACATACTGGACACACCATTGCTATCTAATTTTCTTGCACACTCTTATTAATTAATATGACACAGAAATGCAAAGAAATGGGAAAACTGTGGAGATTACTTTTCGATGATAAGGAGAATCAATGAAAAAAAAAAAAAAAAAAAAAGTCATTTCTTGGCAAAATGTCGAAAAGCTAGAAAGAAGTGTGCTACATTACAGAATGAAAAGATAGCTTTTGAAAACCTCTGACGTCATTTCATTAGCCACTGACCTCTGGCCACGCTACAACCTATGAAAAGCCCTAATTGATCTCAAGTCTGTTACATGTGTGTGTTGTTAATCAAAATTGGGGTATGGTAAATAGTATTTCTTTAAATTGCATCAATATTCTTTCATGAGATTATGCCAAACATGATTAGTTTGTTTCCGTAAACTTCACTTCCTTCCTAATTGTGCATGTGATTTTTCGATTGGCCACCTTCTGATCACATGCCCCGTGAGAGACAAGTCACTATAATCGGAGTGAATTTTTGCTGAGAGCATTCTACGAGAGGTTTGTGAAATCGAAGCTATCCATGGAAGGTAGTAAAGTGGAGTGTTTGTTATATAACAATTCTTGTTGCTAGAATGATCATTCTTACTACATAGGGAATTTCAAATACCAATATAACAAGTGTTTATTTTTGCGTATATTACGTACCAATGACAGAGAAGTGTTCTATGTTCTAAAAAAAAAAAAAAAAATTTCAACTATCATGGTGCTAATGCATATACACATTTTTTTTCACAATGGAGTTTGTAGGTAGCTTCACTGAAAACCTTCACGAGACAAAACTCGTCCACTAGGAATCACCTAGGGGTTTAACGGCTTATTGCATATGCTAAATGCAATCGTGTTATCTACGAAAGTGATTTTGTTATGCTGTTATTTATTACTAGGGACTAGTAATGTTTAGGTTGGGGGGTGTGATTAACCCTAATTAATGCAAAATGTAATTAAATTAAAAGGTCAATTGTGTAATTAAATAAAGTTAAACTAGTCAAAATAAATCTAATTAGGGTTAATGTGTGAATTAAGGATAATGCATTGAATGTTGTTCTTTTCAGGTTTTTATGCGTCAAAACGACGGGAGCCAATTATCAAAGCATGGAGAGCAACTTATCAAAGCATAGGGTGTAAATTATTAAAGCTCAAAACAAAGGGAGATCAAAGTGTAAATCAAGATCTTCTTGATATTTGTAATTAAATATCTTTTAGGATAAATATCTTTTAGGATATTTGTAATTAAATATCTTTTAGGATAAATATCTTTTAGGATATTTGTAATTAAATATCTTTTAGGATAAATATCTTTTAGGATATTTGTAATTAAATATCTTTTAGGATAAATATCTTTTAGGATATTTGTAATTAAATATCTTTTAGGATAAATATCTTTTAGGATATTTGTAATTAAATATATTTTAGGATAAATATCTTTTAGGATATTTGTAATTTGGATGCCTATAAATACCCCCCTTGGGGGCTTGTAATGGGCATCCTTCTCTTGTTTCATTTTTCTTGTAAAGAACATTTCTTCCTAGTGGAAAACACTCCAAAGGTCTTGAATCTTTTTCTTGAATCATCTTTCAAGTATTATTGCTTTATTTACTTTCTTGAGTTATTGTTTTCTTTTTATTAGATCTTGGTTGTGAATTAAACACCAAGAAGTTATTGTTTTCTTTTATGTTTTAGATCTTGGTTGTGAATTAAACACCAAGAAGTTATTGTTTTCTTTTATGTTTTTATTATATCTTGGTTGTGGATTAAACACCAAGAAGTTGTTGTTTTCTTTTTATTAGATCTTGGTTGTGAATTAAACACCAAGAAGTTGTTGTTTTCTTTTATGTATTATCATCTCTTGGTTGTGGATTAAACACCAAGTATTTATTGTTTTCTTTTAATTTAAGTATTGTTTTTTTTTACTTCCATTGTTGGAGCTTCCTTCTTCCCCTTAGAGGAGTGAAACTCTTCCACTTTTCTAGAGCTTTACCAAAGCCGTGAAGGGTGGAACGTGATTCACTCATTCTTTGTCGAAGATCGGCTCCTTGTTTAGCTATTTTACTTTAAAGCATTTCACTTTTAGTGCTTGAGCATTTTACTTTGTAACACCTTTTGGGGATGAGTACCATTCATCATTCTAGCTTTACCATAGCTATGAAGGGTGAGTAGTCCTCATTCACTCTTTGGGAAGGGATGATAGATATGTAAAAGATTAATCCGGACATTATGTTTGTGTATCACCTTTATGCTTAAATGTTCTATACTCCACTTGATTTTTGGGTGATTGAATGCACCTAGCAAAGTAAAGGTACTTTGTATAATCAACGGTTTTTTCTATGATAAATGGATGACTCCTACATGGAAAGATCCATTGATTCAAGGCAAGTACCCTAACTAACTCTTCATGACAAACTTTCAATGTCCACCATTATTGCACTTCATTCCTATCTTCCGATTAATTTGCCGTTGACACGGGAGTTAATTGAGTTATAAAGCATAAACATAATGCACCGGATAATCAACTACATATTCTGATTCCCGAACCAAAGAGTGTTTGTTACATTTAATCATCTTATATTTTGTCTAGCAAAATACCCATTGGAAAGAATCTTACATTCTATCCAAAACTTCCCACAACTTCAAAATCATAATATTTCCAATTACAAGTCTTTCTCACTATTTACTTCAAAGAACACCAACCATAGTTCCCTGAGGATTCGACTCTGGACTCAAACCAGATTATTACTACAACTTGACCGCCTGCACTTGGGTGTACACATTTCGGATCAAGTCAGTGAGCCAATAGTACCTCTGCCTTTATAAGCTAGAGCTCTTCCTACTAAATGATTACCACAAACTCCTTCGTGGATCTATTTAAGGAAAATTAACTGACTCACATATAACAAGTTAAAAGGAAAATTAGGAACAAACACATCAAAGAATGCATGCATGCTCTCACTGCGTTGTGTGGTGGACATTCCTGCCCAAAAGGTATCTTTCACAAATGTTGGCAACCATCAACGTCTATCATTATACAATCCAAGCAACCACTCATTGCTCTCAAGATTATACTTCCCAATCATTTTATTCCATCGTTCTTCAAATTCTTCATTGGTCAAAGAGTCATATACAACACTCTACAATGCAAACTTGATTGACTCATCTTGTTTATAACCTTTCAAATTTTCTGACAACTTCTTCATTATATGCCACAAGCACCACCTATGGCGTGTATTGGGAAAAACAATCTCAATTGCCTTTTGCATTGCCTTGTCTTGGTCAGTAATTATTGCATTGGAGCATGACCAAACATACAAGCAACCCAAGATTGAAATAACCAAGTAAACGTCTCAACATTCTTGCTTGATACCAATCCACATCCTAATAAAGTTGATTGCAATGGATTGTGAATCCACCATGCGCGGGTTCAATTCCCGTCGTTTGCCCATCAATACATGGACCATTTGTTACGGAGACACAAGACGACAAGCCTAGAAAGAATTTTTTCTGCAAGTCATCTCGAGGCTTTCAAAGGCATCCAAGCAATTGGTATCGCTATGCCCCACCGACTCCGACAAACACCTGATCTACGACCAGCCTTTGTTGCGATGCATCTTTCAGCTGGGTACGATCCTGCTATGGTGATTGACCCCGACAAAAGGATTAAATGGCATGTCATACTTATTCGTTAAATATGTGGTATTGAACGTAATGACATCACCAAACTCCTCATATGTTGTCCTACTCCTAGCATCTGCCCAAAATACATTCCTTAAACGGCCCTCATCATCCAAATCCATCATATAGAAAAAGTTTGAATTATCACCTTGCATTTTTAGGAAATAGTTGGGAATCGTAGTAGCATCTCCTTCCCCAAGTCGTAACCGCCTTTTTTTGTCAATAAAATATCTACAATCTTTCTCCAAAAAGGGAACATTCTCATGCCCACTCGCTTCAACCATATAGAATTAATGTTCTTGTTAATTTGAATTCCAGCTCTGTCATTCATTTCAAGTCTTCTTTTGATGTATGATCTTATTATCCTGTTGCACCGATAGAAACGAGATTTCATTGGACTCAACCCATGGTTATGGGCAAGCATGATGGAAGTCACTCGCCACTTGCCATCGGGACAATACAGTTGCCCTCAACTTAGCTTTACAATCAGTTTTGGCAATTGGATGCATTTGGAAGGCATTTCTAGATGTAGATTTTGACTTTCCCGACAGAGAACATGCAATTGTCACATATCTTACATCTCCATCATCTCCCTTTGATATGTTCTTCTTTTTATGAGAAACCCTAGGTCATTACCTTATCTTTTGTAGTACTCCATTATTTTGTCAACTGTAGTAAACACCATTCCCACTTTTGGCTCTTTTGACTTTTCTTCCACATTTATTGTATTATCAACTTCCTTCTCACAAGTATTACCATTCATCTCCATACTTGAATAGCTAGTTGGAGTTTCTTCTTCCATTCCTATCAAATAAAACACAAACCATAGATTATCAAATAACATAGCAATAGTATGTTTTGAGATTCTTTAATATAATAGTCAATTAATTAACGTAGCTTGTCACCAAAAAGAATATATTTGGTCAATCTTAAAGCTACTGTGAACACATCACATACAATTTCTTTCTTCCTAGTTGAGATACTACACTTAGATGATAGCAAAAAACTTCCCATATTACTACTCAATTAAAAATAATAATAACTAACACTCACTAGTAATCACACCATTGATATTAGAACACTAGGAGCAGTGGCATATACCAAGGAGTTGAGATGATCAAAGTTCTTGAAAATTATAAGTAGCACTACAGGACATCTACACTCCTATATGTTGAAAATATTTTTCTATAAAAAATAGATTAACTTGGTGAGCAATACATCCTCAAGCCTACTGTTAATCCATTAAATAAATGACATAGCTAAGCCTACTTTTTTTGGGGGTAGACCAATACGGAAATTTTTTTAAGTACAATCGGAAGAAGAAACAACTAAAAGAAAAGCAGCCATTGAGGGAGCAAGTCATTGTTTTAATTTTTATTTACTTTGCTCATTCAATGCAGTCTCGGAAATACGAAGATTCGAAAAAGACTCTCAACCCAAATAAGCATTTCATCGAACATTTGGATTGCATACCACAACCAATGCACAATCTAATGAATTTCGGGAATACCTTGAACAAATAAAAAAAAAAGGTGTGGCTGTATCTGTATTTCGATATTAACCCAGTAGCTAGATTGGTGTTCTTGGAAGTGGAGGGAAGAAGCTACACAATCCTCACTCTCCGTCTTCTAGTATCGAAGAATATGGAGATGATCCGAAGGGGATTTCTTTGCTTTTGTTTGGCTTGTTAGGAGATTGGAATACAGGATTGCTTTTCGATTTTGGATTTTCCATTTTTCGCCTGTTAGGAGATTGTAGTGGTGGGCAATTATGGGTGGTGGTGGTAGGTGGGGGGGGGGGGGGGGTGACAATAGCTGGTGGTGATGGTGAGCGATGACGGGTGGTGGTGAGTTGTGGTAGTGGGTGACGGTGGGCAACAATGGTGGTGGTGGATGCTAACGGTGGGTGACGGTGGGTGTGGGATGATAGTGGTAATGGTAATAAATATAAAAATAAGATGACGATGGCGGTGGGTGGTGGCAGTGGTAACAATCGGTGGCAGGTGGCGTGGTAGGGGGTGAAGGTGGGGCAGTGGCGGTGGTGATGGTGACGAAGGGTGGTGGCGGCGGTGATGTCGACAACGACAGTGGTGTGTTAGCGACAGTGGTAGTGGTGGGATGGCAATGAAGCTAGGGTGTGGCAGTGGTGGTGGTGGTGGTAATGGGGATGGTGGTGGTGGGGCGGTGGTGGTAGTAGGGGTGGTGGTGGTGGGGCGGTGGAGATAGTGCTGGTGTGGGTGGTGGTAGTGGGGATGGTGGTGGTGGGGTAGTGGAGGTGGTGGGGCTATGGTGGTACTGGTGATGGTGGTTGGATAGTGGTGGGCAGTAATGGTGGTGGTGGTGGTGGTTGGGTGGTGGGTGTGGTAGGTTGGTGATAGTGTTGGTGGCGGCAGCGGTGGTGGTGGTGGGGGTGGGGGTGGTGGGGATAGTTGTGGTGATGGTGGTGGGGCGGTAAGGGTGGTGGTGGTAGAGGTGGTGGAGAGGCGGTTCCAAACACTATTTTTTTTTTAAAGTACTTATGAGAAATAAGTCATAAAACCATTTTTAAAAAATCACTTCAAACACATTCTTAGGGACCTATTTTTCCTATCAAATTTGAGGTGATAATATTAGTCGTCGGGTTAACTTTAAAGTAAAATTTAAAGAGATCTCAACCGCGAATAGTAAAAGTCATTTTGTTTATCTTTTAAAATTTAAATTGTATTGTAATTTATTATATAGATAAAAACTATGGTGAAACTAAGTGATTATTCGATGGCATTGAAATTCATATGTAATCCGTAAAATTCATAAAATTTTGGATGAGATCTTTGAATTCTAATGGATTTGGATAGGGATTTTGAAAATAAAAGCCATTGGGTATTCGCATTGGATTTAATCAAAGATTTTAGATCGCTTGCAGTTCATATCACACAAAATTGGACTGAAAATCGATGCATTGACTGGCCTGGGAAGAAGTAACCTAAACAGTAGTACATCACATAGGTAGATTTTCAAATTACAACATAGAGGAGGATTTGGCACCAGATGCCAGAGTAATTATAAGTTTTGCTGCACTAAAACTCTTTTTCTGACAACTTTCATGAAAAATTTTCAATATTTTTCTGGTTTTCTCGATAGACTAAAGATTGCATCTATTTCGTTTGATAAATTTGTCCAAAGACAGTGCATATGTTGTTAGATCTTACTATGGATATAGGCATCTCAAGCACTTTCAAAGTCCAGGATCTGTTCGAGTTTCACTCGAATTCCATTGAGATGCCGCGTGTTAACTCAAGGGTTAGTTCTTTTAAAGAGGAAATGACTGAAGCAGAACAAGTGACACTAGATTCTTCAAGTGCTAAAACCTTCATGCATTCAATTCAAATCACATCGAAAGGTGTCAAAATATCTATAATTAAGATTTTTATTCTGTTGTGCAACCAAGGCAGCTCGATATAACTAGAGGCATAAAGTAACCAATATTAAATACGCCTTTTATTTTTAAAAAATAATTTAAATCTTTTTTTTGCCTTTTGAAATGAAAATTTGTTATTACATTTTTTATTAAGTTTGACTAACATATTTTTTTGATTGATGAATAATTAATTCGCTTAGCTTTTCTTATATAGAGTCGATCTTATAGAGAATTTTATTAGTTTTAATTGTGAAAAGCTTTTATATGTAAAATAAAATGTTATAGCATGTCAATAATATTCTGTAAAAAAATACTTTCAAAAAAGAATCTATTGTTTTCATATAATTCAATATTTCAAGTAGAATGTTTTTTTCTGTTTATAAATTTTTTGTTAAAATATTTTAGTCTAAAAACTAATCTAGACCATCGATAGTAGAGAAACAATTGAAAATTCTTCATATTATATTTTCAATTTAAATAGAAAATCACAAAATTTTTAACTTCAGATTACCCGGTACATTGTATTATCTAGTCATCGGTATTTTTATTAATTTTTTTCTCTACAAATTATCAGTTATTCATGAAATATAAGTTTGGTTGGTTTAAAATGAAATAGATAAATTAATTTTAATTGTACATTTTGAAAGAGAGTGATATGCTTAATTTGAATGGAACTTGTAAATTTTTTTTTCAATTAAACATATTTGTTATAATTTCAAATATTATTGTGTGGCTAATGAGTTGGACTCTTAGGCCCAACTCTCTTTAGCATTTCGTAGTTGGTTAGGACTTTTTAGGGCTTATTTTTATGGTCAGAATTTTTTATTTAGATCATACTTTAAGGCATATGAAATTTGGGGGCCTTCCTTCATGGGTGGGTCCTAAAACCCCTGCTTCAATTTCTATACTGTCGGGCCAGCTTTGTGTGCAATATTTAGAGGCATGGGGATTTACTACAAGTCTTATTCATTATAAGATTCAAGGTGTTGTGTGTGTATATTTAATACAATAAGAAACGATGATTACTTTGTGTTATGTTGTTGCTGCATCAAAAAACAATGATAATAGGAAAGCATTAAGGTTTCTATAACACTCTTGTAGGAAATTCAGCAGAAGAAATATAGACAATTTCAGGGGACAAGTGTTTAACTCAAATGTCTGCCCTAATCATCCTGATCCTGCTTTCTATGTATACAGAAAGTTAGCCTGTAACAATCATTTATTGTTTTCCTGTTTTGTCTAAATAAACTTTCTAAATTATGTTGGGCTTATGTGACTTATAATTACTAGCTTCATCTAAAGGCAAAGTGCATACCATGAGACACATTAAACAAGTACGATTTTGGAGTCTCGTTTCGATCTACACACCAGGGAGAGAGTCTTCTCAGACTTCTTCCTCTGCTCTTTCAAAGGTCGATAGAAACTGGAATCTTATAATTGAAGTGACACTTATTGTTTGCCTACAGGAACTATATGAATCATCATTGAAATAATCAAAAGGGGTAAAAATAGGGAATTAACAAAAACATCTGCATTGCATGAAATGGTCAATTAGTTGATACATCAATAGCAATAAATTTACAATAGAGAATATTGATGATGCACAAAATTGGTATTGTGCAAGATCAACACTCAAGAATATATAAGGGTGTGATTAATGAGCAATCAACGAGTAATTAATGGCAATCAAGGGCAATCAATGAATCAAAACAAAGAATCAACACAGGGATTTATAGTGGTTCGGTCTCGGATGACCTACGTCCACTCTCTGGAATGGCAGCGATGGCCGGGGTTCTTTATTAATGAATAAGAGTCACCGGAGTGTTACAGAGCTTTGAGGGAGGGGGAGCAATGTGTAGAGGTGTAGGAGGTGTAGTGTGTGTAGATTATGAGATGCCTCTCCAAGTGGAGAGAGCTTACATTATATAGGTTTACTAAGGCGGTGAGTTGAGGCGGTCACCACTATTTTGGTAAGTGTAGTTATGGTAGGATTCCACCACTTTGGTAAGTACAAGTATGGTAGGATTTGATCTCCGATGCGTATCTCGACATTTTCTCCCTCGTGCCCCTATTCCATCGGAGGTGGCGCTGAGATGGACTAAGCTTGATTTGGAGGTGGTGCTGAAATGGACTAAGCTTGAATCGGAGGAGGTCCTGAGCTGGACTAAGCTTGAATCGGAGGAGGTCTTCATGGAGTCAGGAGGCAAGGGAGGAGGAGACCAAGGCAGGAAGGAGGAGGGCTTGGATTGGGCAGGCGCCCCCATGGGCGGCGCTCCCTTGGGCGTGGCCAATGTGCCTCTCTTATGGGTGGTCACCCCTTGGTCTATGGGCTTGGATTTTGTGCTCCGTATCCATTTGCAGCCGTACTTTCGGTTTTCTTTATGCCCTCTGTGATTTGGGCTATTCAACTCCGGGATTTTCTTCGGGCCTTCTTGGTCCGTTCAAGTTGGGCTTGGCCCAGTCAATTTCGGGCTCGTCAAATATAGTACCTGGAAATCAGAAAGTTGATCTTTCGCAATTTAGTGGTTAAGGTAGGCATGACAAGAATGTTATTGTGCTCTTGCAGCTTTTGAACAGAGGCAAATAGCCTGTTATTACAAGCATAACTCTACAATAAAATGGGATGCATAACTCTTGCAGACCCAACTTTCTTCGAGTAGAAATTTCAGGTAATCTGCCACATTATTACAAACTAAAAAATCTTACACTAGATCATAATTATCTGACATAACAAATTCCTCTCCTCCTGAACTAGTATACGACAAGTTATACTTTCCAGCTGCTTAATCAGCCTAATTGTTTGAATCTTCGAGGCTACAACATTCAGCAGACATAGCAACAATTGCAGCATCATATAACAAAATTCAAAACAAAAGACATGCAACATGACCGAATGATGTTGAGAGAGAAAACAAGAGAATGTACCATTGTAAATCAGTGGCTATTCAGTTTTATGTACTCAATTGCCTACGCTCTTAAAGCATCCAGAAACTCTTACAAACAGATGCACACAACGTGTGGAGCCGTTCCCTAAGAAACTATCCCCATGAACCTATTTCGGGTATTTAAACTTACACTGGAAGAGAGATTAAAAATCAGAAAATATGTGACCATTGTCAGAGGTAAACAAGTTTGAATTGCAACAACACACTTGATATATATTTATTCTTCCTGTTTCTAACTTCTGGAATAAAAATCATAAGAACTCAATAAAAAATACTATATCTGTGATCCAGACTAATCTGGAAGAGTATTTTTTATACAAGGCATACCCTATTGATGTTTTTACAGTTGTGTAAAGCACCATAGGGACGATTTAACGATTCCAGAGTAGATATTGCTTCCACAACACTAGCTTTGTCTGCTATGAACTGCTCGTCCTCTTTATCAAACCTGAAGTCACCAAAGAATTGGAGGAGCTTGGTTCTATTTGCGACAAGGACATTGACTATCTCAGGAGGCTTATTTGGATTGGCAGCAAAAAGCTTAAACAGATTCAATGCTTCCAACTGGATGTTCTTGCTCGACTCCCTGAGCAAATTCATCACCATCTTCATGTTATCCAATGAGCTTACATATCTCACCATCACTGAACAATTTGCACTATTTATCAACAACTGCACTAACAACTTGGCAGCATGCCATCTAGTGATGTAATTAGAAGAACCCATCAACTTCCAATTGTACTCCCCAAAAAACCAGTCATAATTTCTTGAAAGACACTCAGCAACAGTTGATCTATGCCTTGTCAATAGCTCTTTAAAGGTTGCTGCTGCATCTGATGCTATGCCAAAATTTGGGTCTTGTATATAATCAAACAACTTCCTCATCTGCTGTGAATCAAGTATATACTTTGCAACCACTTGATGACGAATGCAGTCTCTCAAAATTGTTCCATAGCAGAGAGCAAGATCAGGGTCTTCATAGCCTTTCACCAAAGTGTCCAAAAGATCTAAATTTTGTTCCAAATAATCAGAGGCAATCAATGTTGCTCTTGATTTAATCTGTTGCTTTTGCAAATTCGCAAGCACGTGAACTGCATCCTGACGAGTCCCCAGATCCAATTTAGGAAGACAAAAGACAAGAAGGCGAAACGTATCATCTTTGAAGAACTCCTGAGTCAATCTCGCACAAGCTTCCGAAACGGGTTCTGAGTGATCAACGCCATAAAGAACCGTCTTCATCTCCATGATCAGTTTAGCCAATTCAGACAGCTTTTCTTGACGTTTTCTTTCGCGGGTCTCGGTGTTGCGATGAACGGAGATGAGGAGGTCTCGTACATGACGCACGAGCTCCTCCGGCGAGTTCCTCCGAGGCTTCGATTTGAACAACAGCCCTTTCATGTCGTCGAACGTGATCGGTGCAATGCAGAAGAGAAAAAAGCAGAAGGATATTCAAAATCTTGCCTTGGAAAAACTTCGATTGAGCACTCTCTGTTTCTTGTGGTTGAAACTTCCGAACAATTTAAGCCGGTGACTCTGGAAATTCTTGTCATAGTCTGGTGCAAAGGCTTCTCCTTATAGGGTAGCGTAGGCGGTAGTGTACGCGTAATAGTCTCCTTCTTCAACTATTACACTACTGCGTGTGAGCCTAGCTAGTCTCCTTCTTCAACTATTACACTACTGCGTGTGAGCCTAGATAGTCTTCTGATAGAATTATAACACTACACTACTAGGTAGTGTGGTAAGGATAAAAGATGATGAGCAGATTATGACAACACTAAGTTGTTGGGATAATCTGTTGAGAAGTTTCCTATGAAATTCTTAACAGGTATAGTTTGGAAGACTGGACTGGACTGGTATTACGAATTAGATTTCAACTGATCCAAATTTTAGATTTTTTTAAAATCGGAATCTTCCGTTGGTAAAACTTCATCGAGACCCCCATCAATTTGTCATATTTTACATTCTCTCAATTAGGATTAATCATACCGAAAGTCCCCAAAATATAGAGTTTATCTCATTTTAGTCCCCAATATTTCATAAGTCATCCCACAGTTTAGTACACAATTTGGCATAATCTTACGTCTTAAACCAACCATCTTAGTTTTGCTTATTAGTTATATATTTTATTTTAATTGAGTTTATGTTCTATGAGTAAATTATGTGTTTGCATGTAATTAGGTGTAAGAAAGAGTGTTGTATAGTCACTTAGATGCATTGGACTGCTTCAGGAAGTTGTGGAGATGACCGGACTTGAACCCGGAGGATCGTAGCAAAAAACAAACAAACAACAATTGTACCGGTTCATCAAGCAGGAAAACAGAGTTTGAATCAGTACAACATAGTAGTACAGGTTCTGTAACGTCCCAAAACACACCCTGGACGGCATTACATACTAAAACCATTTACATCATGAGAGCACTAATATCATCCATAAATAAATTAAACTTCATTCATCATCCATAAAATATTTACATCATTATCCAAAAGAATATGCCCAACCATGACATTTACATCTCAAAAATTAATTAAAGTAGCACAGCGGAATAGCAAAAGAAACTAGACCTTACAGTGTCCAAAAGAATAACCTAGTCTAGTACAAAAGAAGCTACATCTCTACATATCCACCTCGGGATCTAGGTTCCCCTCGAGTGAAGCCTCCCAATGCCCTGACTCGTCGATGCCGAGATCCTCCTCTAGCACCAAATCTGAAAAATGTAATTTGTAGGGGATGAGCACGAAGCTCTGTAGCAAAATCTTCCCACACTCAAACAAGGTTTAGAAAAACATATAAAACGGTTGGTCTCATTTTCACAAATAGCATATATACCATTTTGAAGGAAAAGCAGGATATTTTAAATAGATCTCAAGTTTAAATGTTCGCAAGAATTTAAATGAACCGTAAAGCTCAGTCACAATTATCACCATAACCATTTCCGACAGGTCCTTGTGGAGTCCCATACCTCCACAAACACTTGTTGGAAATCATTCCGTAACAATAATAATAATCTCATGTTCTTATGTATATTGATTCATCCCCGTACCATGTATGTTAATTGCTTCTCATGAATCTACCCAACGATTATACCTAGTCCACCTATTTACATCATAATCACAAGCACTATAGGAAAGGGCGTCTACCATCCCAATGGCAGTGACGAGTCCCTTCCTAGGAAAAGTATACTATCCCTTGTTCGAACTCCAGTGAACGATAGTGGTTTCATTACCAAATGACAACCCACTACAAGTGCTAGGAAACCATTTCACCCCCACTGGGGTAGACTAACCTCTAACACTCTACGGCATCTCTCGAAGGCAATCCAAGTCCCTCACAACAACCATACAATTGAGGAAACCAACATATTCTCAATTCATCAACATTTCAAGGAATTACCAAATTCCACAATTTCTAATATAATGTTTCATAATATGATGGAAGAAAATGAGCAAGAGATCATCATAAGTAACATTTTGGTGTACAATATCAAACACTAAAGTTTTGAAAGCAATACCAAGGGAAAATAGAGGGAAAAGTCCATTTCTCTTTAAAACTAAGGTTTGAAGATGAAAAGGAGAAATTTAATAGTTACCCAACCATCACAATGTTCAAAACATGGCATTTATTTCAAGAGGAACAAGAATCATGTATTTAATAGCAAGTACATATGATTTTAAACCAAAAGAATACATATAATGTAGCCCTAGCCTCAATGTAAGAACATAGGAAGAAATCCCCTACCTCAACCAAGTATCTCTAGCAACTCAAGCTTTAAAGACTCCATTTTCCCCTTTTTCTTGCTCCCTTGCTACTTTCTCTTTTGGTTCTAAGAGGTTTGAGTGAGGGTGAAGTGAAATTATAGAAGAGCGAATGGATGGAGAAGTGAAATCTTGAAAACTAGGGCTTTGATCTTGTAAATCTCTCCCAATTTTTGTATTTTTCTCTCCCTCTTTTGCTCTCTAAGGGTGCCTAGGGTTTGGATGGGTGAAATGAGGCTCAAATAGTCGGCCTTAAGTATTTATAGTAGAAGAAATGGAGAAATACCCGCAGTCGGATCGGGCTGGAGTCCAGCGTACCGGTACGATTTAGCTTCTAGAGTTCAGCGTACCGGTACGCGTACCGGTACGATTTGACTTCCAGATTTTTGTTTCAACTTCCAATGCAGTTTTGACCCATTTAGAGGTCGAATTGGAAAATTTTCATGAGACATACTTTTGTAGCCCTAGATGTCTACTATCTACTGTAAAAATTTCAGATCAATTGGACTTAAGAATAAAAAGTTATGGCCAAAACACTAAGTAGTGTTCAATACCCATTTTTACCCAAATTCTCGCTAAAGTGTATTTTAACTCCGAGACACTTCCTAACTTCCAATACATCCATATTACCACTCCCAATGTTTTTCGAACTTCCGGATTCAATGGAATCATTATTTTGACCTACAAACTTTTAGAAACTTGTCTAATCACCCTTTCCAAGTTTAAACATTTTCGACACGTAACTTCCCAATCAAATTGTCTCCATGGCATTTATTCCTACGGTTTATTCTTATGTCACTACATATATCTACATCTTTACAAATATTATTTACTATATATATATCTCTATAAATATATAAAAGAAAATTCGGGGTGTTACAATCCACCCCCCTTAAAGAAAGTTTCGTCCTCGAAACTTACCTCAAGTAGCGAATAAATGTGGATACTTCTCCCGCATTTCTTGCTCCGGTTCCCATGTAGCTTCTTCCACACCATGGTGTTGCCACAGGAATTTCACCAGCTGGATTACCTTGTTGCGAAACACTTTCTCCTTGATATCCAGAATCTTCACCGGCTGCTCTTCATAGGTGACTCCATCTTGCACTTCAATATCCTCCAAATCCACGACATGTGACGTATCTGGTTGACACTTCCTCAACATCGAAACGTGGAACACGTCATGAACTCCTGACAACGGTGCTGGTAGCCAAAGTTGGTATGCTACTTTGCCCACTATCTTGATCACTTCAAATGGACCGATATACCTTGGAGCGAGTTTTCCTTTCTTGCCGAATCTAAGTACGCCCTTCTTGGGTGACACTTTGAGAAATACAAAGTCTCCCTCCTTGAATTCCAAAGGCCTTCTTCTCCTATCCGCATAGCTCTTTTGTCGACTCTGTGCTGTGCGTAATCTCTCCCGAATGAGCTGAATCTTCTCCGTTGTCTCCCGCACAATCTCGGGCCCAAACATACTACTCTCTCCGGCTTCCAACCAACACGTCGGGGATCTACATGGTCTTCCATACAAAGCTTCATACGGTGTCATCCCGATACTCGCTTGGTAGCTGTTGTTGTACGCAAATTCCACCAACGGTAAGTGGTCGCTCCAACCTCCCTTGAAATCCAACACACAAGCACGCAACATGTCTTCTAGAATCTGGTTCACCCTCTCGGATTGGCCATCCGTTTGGGGATGAAAGGCGGTGCTGAAGTGCAACTCTGTCCCCATAGCTCTTTGAAGACTTTGCCAAAATTGCGCTACGAAACGAGAATCACGATCCGACACAATGGATAGCGGAACTCCATGCAACCTCACTATCTCGCGAATATAGAGCTTGCTCAGGGTCTCTAACGTGTCAGTGGTCTTCATACTCAAGAAGTGAGCGGACTTGGTGAGTCTATCAACAATGACCCATACGGCATTATGCCCTCGTGAAGTCCGTGGAAAGCCAGATACGAAGTCCATGGTGATGTGATCCCACTTCCACTCTGGGATAGGCAAAGACTGTAGTAATCCTCCTGGCTTTTGATGTTCAATCTTCACCTGCTGGCACACCGCACATCGTGCTATGAACCTTGCCACATCCTTCTTCATTCCCTTCCACCAATATTGGCGCTTCATGTCCCTATACATTTTTGTGCTACCGGGGTGGATAGCAAACTTAGAGCGATGACACTCTCCAAGTATCTCCTCCTTTAGAGACGAATCGTCGGGAACGCATAGCTTCTCCCCATATCTCAATTCTCCATTTCTCAAAGACCAACCCTCCATAGTTTCTCCATTCTCCAATTTAGCTCGCATCGACGTTAATTCGGGATCCAAGCCTTGCAATTCCACAACCCTACGTTGGAGAGTAGGTTGAGCCACAAGGTTGAACAAACATGGTCGGGATCCATCTTCTCCAACCCATAGATCAAAATCTCCAAGGGCATCTTTCAACTTCCATTCACCTATGGAAACGTTGAGTTCACCCCAAGACTTCCTGCTAAGTGCGTCGGCAACTACATTCGCCTTCCCCGGATGGTAGTTGAGTGTGAAATCGTAGTCTTCTAGGTACTCAATCCACCTTCTTTGCCGGAGATTCAAGTCTTTCTGTGTGAAGATATACTTGAGGCTCTTATGATCAGAGAATACTTGGAATTTCTCTCCGTACAAGTAACACCTCCACAACTTAAGAGCAAAGACCACCGCGGCAAGCTCTAAGTCGTGGGTGGGATAATTCTGCTCATGCACCTTGAGTTGCCTCGAGCCATAAGCTACTACCTTCCCTTCTTGCATTAAAACGCATCTCAAGCCTCGTAGCGAAGCATCCGTGTACACATCATATCCCTCCCCACTGCTCGGAATAATGAGGACAGGAGCCGTCGTCAACTTCTCCTTCAAGGTGCGAAAGGCTAGCTCACACGCTTGAGTCCACACAAATTTTTCTCCCTTCTTTGTAAGGCGAGTCATCGGCATCGCAAGCTTTGAGAACCCTTCTACGAACCTCCGATAGTAACCTGCTAAACTCAAGAAGCTACGTATCTCGGTCACATTCTTCGGTGGTTCCCATTTCATCACAGCCTCAATCTTTGCGGGATCAACGGCTACTCCTTTCTCGGACACAACATGGCCAAGGAACTTCACTTCCTTCATCCAAAACTCACACTTGCTCATCTTCGCATATAACTTATGTTCTCTCAATGTTTGTAGCACAATAGAGAGATGACGAACATGTTCCTCCTGAGTCTGTGAGTAAATCAATATGTCATCAATAAACACAATGACAAATTGATCGAGGTAAGGCCGAAAGACTCTATGCATCAAATCCATGAAGGCTGCGGGGGCATTAGTCAATCCGAACGGCATCACCGTATACTCGAAATGACCATACCGGGTACGGAAAGCAGTCTTAGGAATATCCTCCTCCTTGATCCGCAGCTGATGATACCCCGTGCGAAGATCAATCTTGGAGTAATACTTCGAACCCCTCAACTGATCAAATAAGTCATCAATTCTCGGCAACGGATACTTATTCTTCACGGTAATCCTATTCAACCTCCGATAATCCGTGCACAACCGTAGAGTCTCATCCGTTTTCTTCACAAAGAGGACCGGGGCTCCCCAGGGTGAAGTGCTGAGATGGATAAACCCAATCGCCAACAAATGATCCAATTGCTTCCTTAGCTCCTTCAACTCCAAAGGTGCCATTCGATAAGGGGCAATGGATATGGGTTCAGTTCCTGGATAGAGATCAATCTTGAACTCAATCTCCCTTTGTGGAGGTAACCCAGGTAATTCGTCAGGGAAGACATCCGGAAAATCCGATACTATCAACACTACGTCCGCGTGGGATTTATCCCGATCATCTCCCATTAAGCTGACTAAGAAACTCAACTGGCTTCCCGCCTTCACTTTCAAGAATTTACTACCCGTAGTAGGAAATGGATGGGAAGAATTACGATCATTCATGAAAGTAAAGACTACCCTTCCCGGTAATTGGAATGAGATCCGCTTGAGAAAACAATCCATCACCGCACGGAAAGCGGACAACAAATTCATCCCAAATATAACGTCATACCCCTTCATGTCTAACACAACCAAATCTACAATCAACTCTTGCTCCCCAATGCGAAGCACACATTCTTTACATACCCTAGTTGTATCCAATCGTTCTCCTGTAGGCAAGTCAACATTCAATGCATGTTCTAGCTTCTCGAAACTCAATCCCAAATTCATAGCATATGCAGTACGTATAAAAGAATGAGTAGCACTGGGATCGAATAAGATTCGGGCCCAAGAATTGTAAAGAAGAACGATACCTTCCACAACGGCATTGGAGGCATCTTCCTCCGCTTGGGTCAAGGCAAATACTCTCCCCTGAGTGGCGCCGCCTGGGGCTAAAGCTCTTATGGGTCTCTGCTGCTGTGGTCTCTGTGGAGGTTGTCTCGGTAGTGGGGGCTGGGTGGCTTGCCCTTGTCCTGCCGCTTGATTGGTCCGTGGTGGAAACGATGGGCATTGATTTTTGTAGTGCCTAACCTCTCCACATGCAAAGCAGTGACGGGGGTCTGTGGCTGTCCTCCCCGGTACACCTCCTGCTCCTCGAGCTACTGGCGGTCTATGTCCCCCTGCCTGGTCTGGGCGACGATATGGTGTCGGCCTCTGTGTTCCACTGCCGCTAGCACCCGTCCTGATCGGACCTCCCCTCATAAGGCTCTGTCGCCGCTGAGTATCCTCCATGTCTCTCTCCACAAGTGCGGCTCTATCAACCAGATCCTCATACTCCCGGATCTTGAGAGCCACCAACTTCTCCCTGATAGTCGGCCTCAAGCCCTGCTCAAATCGCTTGGCCCTGCCGGCCTCAGTGGATATGAACTCGGTGGCATAGCGGGATAGCTCATCAAACCTCCTCTCGTATTCAGCCACCGTCATGCTACCCTGCCGTAGAGCCAGAAAGTCTGTCTTCATCCGGTCCCTAACTGATTCCGAAAAATACTTGTCTTGGAAGACTTGGTCGAACTCCTCCCAAATGAGTGTATCGGTGTTCCTCCTTCTCTTTACGGATTCCCACCAATGGTCGGCCTCCCCCTCGAGCAAATAGGTAGCCAAGCCAACCCTCAAGTCTTCGGCAACCCCCATGCCGTCACAAATCTTCTTTACCCGACGGATCCATTTATCCGCATCCAAAGGATTGGAGCTCCCTTGGAAAGTAGGCGGGTGTTGCCTCAGAAATTCCCGAAGGGTTACCATCCTCCGGTTATCATCCCCATTGCCAGGTACTTGGGCTAAGGGATGAGCTCCCCCGTTGTGGTTGTGGTTGTTGTTGTTTCCATTCTGGTTTTGCACCAGAGTGGTGAGTTCCCTCAAGCATTGATATATGCCTTGCATGGCATCGGGAGGTGGTGGTGGTGGTGGATTTGCTTGACCTCCACGACCACGCCCACGTCCTCGCCCTCGTAAGCCGTCCATCCTGCACATCAATTCCCAATTCAGTTTCATTGATGTACAAGGCATCCAAAGTATAGATTTAGTCTAAAGCATAAAGTTTATATCAAACTAGACCACAATTTCCTTCACCCTAATCCTATATCTCTAATGGTGATCCATAACCTACAGCTCCCATGTAAGACCTAAAGCCTAGGCTCTGATACCAAATCTATAACGCCCCAAAACACAACCTGGACGGCATTACATACTAAAACCATTTACATCATGAGAGCACTAATATCATCCATAAATAAATTAAACTTCATTCATCATCCATAAAATATTTACATCATTATCCAAAAGAATATGCCCAACCATGACATTTACATCTCAAAAATTAATTAAAGTAGCACAGCGGAATAGCAAAAGAAACTAGACCTTACAGTGTCCAAAAGAATAACCTAGTCTAGTACAAAAGAAGCTACATCTCTACATGTCCACCTCGGGATCTAGGTTCCCCTCGAGTGGAGCCTCCCAATGCCCTGACTCGTCGATGCCGAGATCCTCCTCTAGCACCAAATCTGAAAAATGTAATTTGTAGAGGATGAGCATGAAGCTCTGTAGCAAAATCTTCCCACACTCAAACAAGGTTTAGAAAAACATATAAAACGGTTGGTCTCATTTTCACAAATAGCATATATACCATTTTGAAGGAAAAGCAGGATATTTTAAATAGATCTCAAGTTTAAATGTTCGCAAGAATTTAAATGAACCGTAAAGCTCAGTCACAATTATCACCATAACCATTTCCGACAGGTCCTTGTGGAGTCCCATACCTCCACAAACACTTGTTGGAAATCATTCCGTAACAATAATAATAATCTCATGTTCTTATGTATATTGATTCATCCCCGTACCATGTATGTTGATTGCTTCTCATGAATCTACCCAACGATTATACCTAGTCCACCTATTTACATCATAATCACAAGCACTATAGGAAAGGGCGTCTACCATCCCAATGGCAGTGACGAGTCCCTTCCTAGGAAAAGTATATTATCCCTTGTTCGAACTCCAGTGAACGATAATGGTTTCATTACCAAATGACAACCCACTACAAGTGCTAGGAAACCATCTCACCCCCACTGGGGTAGACTAACCTCTAACACTCTACGGCATCTCTCGAAGGCAATCCAAGTCCCTCACAATAACCATACAATTGAGGAAACCAACATATTCTCAATTCATCAACATTTCAAGGAATTACCAAATTCCACAATTTCTAATATAATGTTTCATAATATGATGGAAGAAAATGAGCAAGAGATCATCATAAGTAACATTTTGGTGTACAATATCAAACACTAAAGTTTTGAAAGCAATACCAAGGGAAAATAGAGGGAAAAATCCATTTCTCTTTAAAACTAAGGTTTGAAGATGAAAAGGAGAAATTTAATAGTTACCCAACCATCACAATGTTCAAAACATGGCATTTATTTCAAGAGGAACAAGAATCATGTATTTAATAGCAAGTACATATGATTTTAAACCAAAAGAATACATATAATGTAGCCCTAGCCTCAATGTAAGAACATAGGAAGAAATCCCCTACCTCAACCAAGTATCTCTAGCAACCCAAGCTTTAAAGACTCCCTTTTCCCCTTTTTCTTGCTCCCTTGCTACTTTCTCTTTTGGTTCTAAGAGGTTTGAGTGAGGGTGAAGTGAAATTATAGAAGAGCGAATGGATGGAGAAGTGAAATCTTGAAAACTAGGGCTTTGATCTTGTAAATCTCTCCCAATTTTTGTGTTTTTCTCTCCCTCTTTTGCTCTCTAAGGGTGCCTAGGGTTTGGATGGGTGAAATGAGGCTCAAATAGTCGGCCTTAAGTATTTATAGTGGAAGAAATGGAGAAAGACCCGCAGTCGGATCGGGCTGGTTTCTATCGGGCGTACCGGTACGCGTACCGGTACGGTTGAGTTTCTGGAGTCCAGCGTACCGGTACGCGTACCGGTACGATTTAGCTTCTGGAGTTCAGCGTACCGGTACGCGTACCGGTACGATTTGACTTCTAGATTTTTGTTTCAACTTCCAATGCAGTTTTGACCCATTTAGAGGTCGAATTGGAACATTTTCATGAGACATAATTTTGTAGCCCTAGATGTCTACTATCTACTGTAAAAATTTCAGATCAATTGGACTTAAGGATAAAAAGTTATGGCCAAAACACTAAGTAGTGTTCAATACCCATTTTTACCCAAATTCTCGCTAAAGTGTATTTTAACTCCGAGACACTTCCTAACTTCCAATACATCCATATTACCACTCCCAATGTTTTTCGAACTTCCGGATTCAATGGAATCATTATTTTGACCTACAAACTTTTAGAAACTTGTCTAATCACCCTTTCCAAGTTTAAACATCTTCGACACGTAACTTCCCAATCAAATTGTCTCCATGGCATTTATTCCTACGGTTTATTCTTATGTCACTACATATATCTACATCTTTACAAATATTATTTACTATATATATATCTCTATAAATATATAAAAGAAAATTCGGGGTGTTACAGGTTCATCCTAAGTAGAATATTTTCTATCGATTTATCGTGGATAGAGAGGTCTTGTTCCAGTTCATTCATCTTTTTGTACCGTTGCAAGATAGTCAAACACAACAAGGACTCCTATTTGAAAAGTTCAATCCGCTAACTATTGAGAGGTATTTTTAAATATTCTCATTGGATGGGGGATATATGGAGAAGAATGAAAGAGAGGATCTTTAGAGGGGATTGGGTCTCTCTTGCCGATCCTTTCAGGCTTTCTTCCAGGGGGATCAATCTTCCACATTAGGCTAGGGCATCCTCTTAAGCGTTAGACGGGGAGGCATCTTTCCTTCAGCATTCTTCTTGGGCGTTTTTGGTTTGGATGAGTTCGTTTTCTTCAATTTTTCTTCAGAGGACTTCTTCAGCAAAAACACAAGCATTCATCTTTGCTTTGACTTCTTCTTTAGCAAAAAAAAAAAAAAACCTGAGTAATTTCGATTCTTGTTTTTGCAATAATTTAAGTTCTTGTTTACATACAAAGTATTGAATTGAATTTCATTTTCAATATTTGTTTCGTTTTCTATTCAATTGATATGTTTTTCATAATTGCTTTCAATTCTACCTGTAATATGTGTGAGTAGTTTAATTCTGGTATAATCGAAGAAGGGATTCTCATATGTGAATAGGTAATTTTGACTCTAACGAGGTATGAACTCTTAGTGTTGTTTTGTTGATTGCAGTAATTAATTTTTAACACATGGTTGATTTATAAACATCTTTGATTAACCATTGACAATTGAATTTGGCACGGGTAATTCTTGGAGTCCCTGTAATCAACATGATACCAATTCTTTTATTGATTAGTTTTATCATCAAAACACATATTTTCTAAATTCTAATTTTCATTGAATATTTTTCGTATAAGTGAATTTGATTATGATATTGGATGAGTTATAAATTGGGTCAAAATTCCTATTCTCGGTGGGGAAGATTAGCCGATTTTTCTTAATATTGTTATTTTTAGAAAACCAAAGGATTTTTATTTTTGTTTGAATCATATTACCATTAGAATTTGTCCTTGTTTCCCTACAAAGATGACCTCGGTATTTTCCGAGTTATTACACGATAGAATTTCCTAAGCTTAAGAAGCAATTTTAGACATAATTATATTAAAGGACAAGCATTTTTTGCACTGTTGCTAGGGAAGCAAGAGGTATGAATTTGAAAGGTGATTTGGATTAACAACAGGTAAGTCTTGTGATTTTCATCACGAGCCCAGATACGTTTTTTCGTTGTAAATTACTTGTAAATTTTTCTTTTCAATTGTAGGATTTTAGTTTTGTATGTGGGCACGTGATACATACAGATAATACACTTGTTAGACGTGACCAAAGACCAAACATGAACCTAAACGAGGTAAATGATGACGACTCACAAAATCTGAGGAATGGTGGAAATAATCTCCCAATTGTTCCTCCCGTGCGAACGATGAGAGATTATCTCCAACCCACATGAACCACTGTAACACCCCAAAACACACCCTGGATGGCATTACATTCTAAAACATTCATATCATGAGAGCACTAATATAATTCCTCAAGAAACGAGACTCCATTTGTCATCCACAAATATTTACAAAGTGATCCAAAAGAATAAGCCCAAATTATGGCTATTACATCTCAAACGATCAAACGTAACTTAGCAGCGGAATAACAAAAGAAAACTAAACTTCACATGATTCCAAAATAAATTCTCAAGTCTATTACAAAGGAAGCTATGTCTCTATATGTCCACCTCGGGATCTAGATTTCCCTCGAATGGGGCCTCCCAATACCCCTGCTCGTCAACTCCGAGGTTCTCCTCTAGCACCGTATCTGAAAAATGTTAGCGGTAGGGGGTGAACACTAAGTTTCGTAGCAACATTCCTCCCAAACTCGAACAAGGTTTATCAAAACATACAAAATGGCCGGTCTCATTTTACAAATAGCATACATAATCTTTGAAGTAAAACAGGGACATTTTAAAATGGATCTCAAGTTTAAGTAACAACAGTAATTTAAATGAACAGTAAAAGAAACCAAGATACAATACATATCCATTTTCCAAAATATAAACCATTTTCCCACAAGACCTTGTGGAATCCCATACTCCCACAAGTTCTTGTAGGAAACCATTTTCCACAATAATACAATAATCCATAACTTGAATATTCCACAACCATATGTATGTGTATCTCAAACATGATGTAAGGCAAACCCCATGAATCGACACATTGAGTAATATCTAACCCACACACACCCACACAAATCTTATCAAATATATCCATCCTTTAGGAATGGCGTATGTCACACCAATGGCAGTGACGTATCCAACCCAGTATGTCCGACACAACCCATATTACTAATCCGTGATCATTAGTGATAGGAAAAGTTCATACCCACACGGCGTACAAAGGCGTCTACCCACTCCATGTGGTAGGAAGTGTTCATACCCGCGTGGCATACAAAGACGTCTACCCACTACATGATACCCGGTCAATAGTAATCCATGTTCGTATCGTACAACCACGCAGGAGATAAAATACTAACAAACATCTCTCATAACCAACAATACCATAAACCCCCAATTTTTCAAGTAGTTGTACAAGAAAATCCCCAATTCTCATAAGTGGTGGTGCAAAGAGTAACATAAGAAAATGTACAAGAGATCATCATAAATACCATTTTGTTGTTCAATATGAAACACTAAAGTTTTGAAATCAAAAATAAGAGAAGAGTTCAAAAGGAAAACCCATCACTCTTGAAAACTAGGGTTTTTCAAACAAAAGAGGGATTTCATGGGTATACAACTCTAACTTTGTGTAAAACATGTAATCTTTGTCAAAAAGCCTAAGAGATGATGATTCCATAACATATATATACAATTGATAGCCAAAACATAAATATATAAATACCCTAACCTCAATGTAAGAGAGTGAGAGAAAACCCCTACCTTCTTCTTCCTTAGTGTTCTTTGAGGAACTTGAAGTTTTGATATTCTTCAAGGTGCAAATCCTCATTTGATCTTGTGTTTTCCCCTTATTTCTTCCTCTCTAAGATTATCTAGGGTTAGAAATGTTGAAATGAGGCTAATGGGGGTGTCCTTAAGTATTTATAGTCGAAGAAATGACCTCCTATGCGCGATTCTGAAGTTCAGAATTCGTCATTGGCGTTCGAACATCATTGGCGTTCGAACGGTTGTTGCTCCTAGTACTTTGGTTTTTCCATCAGAAAAGAGTACTGGAACGCACTTTCGTTCGAACGTTTATTCACGTTCGAACGTCGATTCACGTTCGAACGTCATTTCTCGTTCGAACGGAATTCCTGTTTTTGCTGAAATTTCCAGTGAATTTTTGGCCTATTTAGAGATTGATTTGGATATTTTTCGTGAAATACACCTTTGTAGCCCTGGAAGTCTGATATCTACTGTCAAAATTTCAGATCAAACGGACATTGGAATAAAAAGTTATGATCCAAATACTAAGAAGTGTCCAAAATCCTTTCTACCCAAGTTTTCTCTTAAATGTGCTTTCATTCCGAAAATCTTCCTAGCTTCTAATACATACCCTATTACACCGCCTAACATTTTTATTTCTACTTTTCCAATCTACCAAATTCAAACACACATCACTACGCATATCCCCATTTTTACAACAATTATTTACTATATATCTATATACATATATAAAAGAAAATGCGGGGTGTTACAACCACTGCACCATCTTGCATACTTTTGCCAATACAAGCACGTGCATTCATAGTTAAGCCGAGTATGCTCCAATTGCTACCCCAATTTCAGGGTGTGGACAGAAAAAAAACTCTTATCTTTACATCAAAGAATTTGAGGAAGTGGTTAGTACATTACTTGACCAAAATATGTGAGAGAAAATTGCTAGAATGAAGTTATTTTATTTTTTCCTTAAGGATAAAGTGAACTCTTGGCTACCTCGATCAATAACTTCATGGTCCGATATAAAAAAGAATTTTTTAAAAAAAAAAAAATCCCAGTACATAGAACTATTGCTTTGAAAAAATAAATTCAAAATTATTTAGAAAAAGAAATTCAGAATTTCTTGAAAAAAAAATGAACAGTTCTATGATTGCTGGGAAAAAATTTAAGACCTTTTAAACCCTATTCCACATCATGGATTTGAACCATGAAAATTAATTAGTTTCTTCTACGAAGGAATTATCCCTGCACATCGTCAGTTCATAAACATGATGTGTAATGGCGAATTTCTTAGTAAGGATCCTAAGAAAGCCTTAAATTATTTTCAAAACTTGGCAGAGAATGTCCAATCTTGAGACATTTTCGATCATGCCGAGAGATCAAAGTCATCTACTACATTCCAATCCAATGGGGGTGAAAAATATTTGCGAGACCAATATGAATTACTTGCCAAGATTGTGAAATCACCCGGCAAAGTGAAAAGTTTGGAAGTGCAAAAAGTAAATGAGGTAGCTAGTGTGCCCAAGGTTTGCTCTATATATGATACAATCAAGCATTCCACTAGTGAGTGCCCGACTATTCCAACATTTTAGGAAGTGCTTCATGAATAAGTCAGTACATTCAATCAACCTAAGCAATCATTTTCTTCATACTCTAACACATAAAATTTGGGATGGCGGAACCATTTTAATTTTAGTTGTAGAAATAATAACATTACTACACCTCATGCATCCATGTCATATACCCCTCTTGTCCAACAAAATCAATATGTTTCTGGTCAAGATAAGTCTATTAGTTCTCAGCCTCACACTCACGGACCACAAGGGTGTGTACAGAACTCACCTCAGTAAGGGTTTGGCCCCTAGGGTCAACCTAATGTACCACCATACCAACCACCTCATAAAAGAAGTCTTGAGGACATTATACTACAATTCATACCGAGTTAGATGACAAAAAATAATCAAAATGCACAAGCGTTTAATGCCCTCAGAACTCAAATGACTAAGTTAACCAACCCATTGGGTGTGCTACAACAAGAAAAATGAAAATTTCTAGTACAACCCCAAGAAAACCCTAAGGGTGAACATAATATCGAGTCATCTGATGTTATTAAAAGTAATCGAGAGCAGCTTAAGTCAATCACCACCCTTAGAAATGGGAATGAAGTTGATAAAATAATTTTGCCAAAAGTCTCTAAAAATACAGAAAAAGAGACTAGGGTGACTCTAGGGAGACTAAAAAACTTAAGTTGTCTGAGGTTGTCAATTTGGATGAGAATAAATGTCCTATTCATGCACCTTACCCACAAAGATTAAGAGTACCTGCTAAACTTACTTACATTGCTGAAATTCTTAATGTGTTCAAGCAGGTAAAGATCAACATTTCGTTAATAAATGCCATACGACAAGTGCCTTCCTATGCAAAATTTTTGAAGGATCTCTACACTATTAAAAGAAAGATAAATGTGCAAAAGAAATCCTTTTTTAACAGAGCAGGTAAGTTCTATCCTGCGGACCAACACTCCACCCAAGTTCAAGGATCCAGGTTGTCCCACCATTTCAATAATTATAGGGGATTGCAGAGTGGAACAAGCATTGTTAGACTTGGGTGTGAATGTCAACCTTCTGCCTTATTCGGTATAGCAGGAGTTAGGCTTAGGGGAGTTATAGTCTATATCAATTACTCTTTGGTTGGAAGATTGCGGAGGATTTGTTGGTCCAAGTGGGTAGATTCTACTTTCCTATCGATTTTACTGTTCTTGATACTAAGCTTGTTGCTAACCCTAGAGCTCAAATTTTGGTCATTTTAGACAACCATTCCTAGCCACAACAAATGTAGTAATCAATTTATCGGAATGGTGTCATGAAACTTTCATGTGGGAATATGACCCTTGAACTAAACATTTTTAATGTAGTTAAGCAACCAGGTGAGCAGGAGGGAATTTGTGAGGTGGATGAATTTGATGAGATTATAGACGAAAAATTAAACATGTCTTATTGTTCTAATCTTCTGCAAGTTGGTTTAATTAATTCTGTTGATGATGGTGAGAACTCTAATGTTGTGTCTTATTCTAATTTATTAAATTCTTCATAGGAGTTGTCGGGAGCTGACAGAAATTCAAGCAAGAAGAAGTTCTTTGGAAGAAACAAGTCCCGACTAGAACTGGGCAATAAGTCCAATTTGAAATTCAAACCCGATTGATCCACCTACTAGACATTCTTTGTACATAGTAGTTAGAATTATTTTTTGATTAATTTTTATTTTTGAAATTTGCACACACCCTTTTATTTTGTAACCATTATTATTTGAAGTTTCATATTAATATCTTTCATTAAGCAAAGTGTTGGGTCTAAGTTGGGGGTATGAGCATATCCTTATGTGCTTTATTTTTCTTTTATATTTTATTTTCTTGGTGATTTTAGTAGTTGTTATGCTTATTTCTTTTTGTGTAGTTTCTTCTGTTGTTTTGCAACTGGTGATTTTCTAATTTTTGTTTTGGGGCCGAAAATCGAGAATTTAAAAAGGGGATTTAAATGGTCATTTCCCTCATTTCATTTCAAAACCCCTCATCTGTCACTCTCATTTCGACCAAATATCCCCAAGAAACCCTAGCCCAAACTCAAACTCTCCCTAAATCACTCTCCCTCGTCGATCGATTCTTGAGGAAATACGGAATGGCAGCACGACAACTCTCGGTTTCAATTACCCACAGGTTGAGCTATTGGGTATGGATTTTTCTCACTTCCCTCGTCACTTTGGGGGTGTTGTTTATGGGAATGGTAAAGACTAGGGGCAACTCAACCAACGCGACAAGGAAAGGGAAAGGTCGTGCGACTGAGCCAGAGCAACCACAACCATGGAAGCAATAGAAAATAGATTACCAGGAGATTATTCCTGCGAGGGGAGTTATGTGTGAGAGAATGGTTAATGAGAAGAGTGTGGGAAAGATTGGGCCAGTTCGACAAAGAGGACTTGAATATTTCTTCAAACCGATGATTGAGTACATTCCTTCACTATGTCATGAATTTTATAGCAGTATGGCTCTCGTTGATAGTGATTTGATGATACTGAGGACTACGGTCTGAGGTCATGTTATCGAGGTTACCCCGGTAGCATAGCTCCTTATATGGGGTACGTGAGACCTGACCCTTCCGCGATTGATTACACACACCCAAACTTTTCTTATAAGAATCTTGTTGAGTATGCTCGATTTATGTATGAGAAAACCAAACAATTTAGTGATACATTTATTAAGGGTGGTTTGGATGTAGAGCACAGACTGATAAACAAAATTTTACACTATAATATGTATCTAAAGGGGTCTGAGAACAAGCCTGGGTTATCTAAGATCATTTTGTTGAATGAATTCATGGCTGTGTCTAGGATCGACATTGCATAGATGATATGGGGAGTGATTAGAGAGTATGCTACTACTACTAAGCCAAAGAAAAACATACCTTTCGGACACATGGTGATAGAGTTGTGCACCAAGGCTAGTATGCAACGAGGGCAGACAAATCAGCTATGGCCGCTAAAGAGTGGGCCCATTAGTAGTTGTGGGGAGAGGAAGAGTTGCACCATGTCAAGGGTAGCTAGATTAGGTGGATCCTCGAGTCAGACTACACCTACTCCCTCTACTACTACTACTCATCCACCTCTGACCTCTAGACCTACAACCAATGGAATCTAAAGTACTCAAGGAAATCAAATTCTTCTTTAATTCTGGAATATGTCATACATTTGTCAAAGTCCTCACAACCCCCATCATGTGTCTTAATTCGGATAGTACCTATTTCAACAGTCTTGCAGACAACATTATTTCCCATCAAGACTGAACCACCATTGATTGACTCATAGGTGGTAAACCAATCCCTATTAGGGCACATATGATAGGAACAACTCGAATCAAGAATCCAATCATCGCTAAGACTTCCATCAGAGACAACAACTGTAAGGACATTATCTGAACCATCAGATGTATCTTCTGCAACACCAACAACACTAGAGAAATCAGAAGAATTTGATTTTTTCTGCCCCCCTTTATTCTTCAACTTAAAATAATCACGCTTATAATGACCAATTTTGTGATAATAGAAACATTCAACATTATTTTGTTTCTTCCTAAATTGTGATCGATATCCATAATTTTCTTTTACTTTATCTGAATTTCTTTCAACGGATCGACCTCTATTATTATTAGAGGAATTATCATGATGACCCTTCATAAACAAACCCTCGGCCTGATCATCACTGCCCTTACTGTTTAATTTAGTACACAACTCCTTAGAATTCAAAGAGGATTTCACATCAACTAAGGAAATTGAGTCTCTCCCATACAACATCGAATTAATAAAATTATCAAACGAATCAGGCAACGAGCATAACATAATTAGGTCTTGATCTCCATCCCCAATTTTAATATCAATATTTTTCAAGTCAATAATAATTTTGTTAAATTCATCAAGATGTTCATTAATGGGCGTAGCTTCCTTCATCTTGAGTGTATACAATCGTTGCTTCAGATACAAACAGTTGGTGAGAGAATTTTTCATATATAAATTCTCCAACTTTTTCCATAACTCTTCGGCTTTGTCTTCATCAACGACCTCACGAAGAACTTCATTAGCAAGAGACAATTGAATTGCACTATGTGCTTTTTCTTCAATATCGGCAACTTTAGTCTGATCTGTCTCCTTAGATAGAGATCCATCAATGGCCTTTGCCAAACCCTGTTGACGAAACAATGTCTTCACCTTAATCTGCCATAAACTGAAATTTTTATGACCATCAAATTTTCTATCTCGAATTTTGTTGTAGCCATCCCAAAACTAGTAGCTCTGATACCAATTTGTTATAAACAAAGACCACAAGCAAAATAAAACGTAACGAAATAGAAAAATTGAACATAAGATTTACGTGGTTCAGCTCAATAAGCAAGCCTACGTCCACGAAGGAAACACAATGGCAAGATTTCACTATTGAAAGGTTGGATATTACAAAGTTCTCGAAACAAAGGCAACAGAACATCCACATGCTCTATTCCAATATTACAATAATTATTGGACAAATAAAATAGAGCAAACCAAAATTATAATTTAGAGAAGTCTTGACGTCGTCGTTAGAGAGGACCGAAAATCCAATATTGCTCTAGAACAAAAACCATATATTGAAGTCAATTACGTCTTGGAATCTCCTAAGCCAAAAGACTTTGGAAGTCAATTATGTGTTGGACTGAACCAACTCTTCCACTTGATGCCAAAGAAGTCTTGCAAGCCAAAACCTCTTCCAATGATAAGTCCCACCAATAGACAAATTTCAGTAATTGGTTCCAACTCAAATGCCACAAGGTCTTGTACTTCATGTGGAATACAAGACATATCAACACATATGATCTAACATAACCGACAATCACTGATAAAAGTAATTCAAAAAACGGAAATAACTTCGAGACACATTGAAGCACTCAAGAAAACTCCATTTTGGCTGATGTTCCAAGCGATAATAGAAAAAAAATTGAGCAATCTATGTCCAAGAATAGTGATTACAATGTCGTTACTATAATGCAAACATATGACCAGATAACATCATCATTCATAATTGGGAGGAAAGAATTCAAGATCACAAACGACGATGTTTCTCTAATTTTTGGAATAGAAGATGGTGACATAGAGGTTGATACATCAAAAACAAAGAAGAAATATTTCTGAATTTGTGAGAAAAATATTTCTAAATGAAAAGAAATTAAAAAATGCAGTTATAAAGAAAACACTGCAAGAGGTATCAAAAGTAAGAACAAAAAATAATTTTGAAGATTTTACAAGGATTCTCTGTTTGTATGCATTGTGACATTGTTTTTTGCGACAAGTTGCCAAGTACTTAACTGGGGATATGTGCAATATGTGGATGATTTGAAGCAAATAAAAACATATTCCTGGTCTAAAGTAGTTGTTGAGACAGTGATGAACTCAATGAACCTGAAATATATAAATCCACTAGAAGTCACCGGATGTGTTATAATACTCCTAGTAAGTGTCCTAAAAAATTTTGTTACACATTGTTCACTGTAAGTATAATGTATCCTTATAACCAAAGAAATTAAATAGGAAATGTTTATTTATATCACAATTCATAAATCTATGTTATTTGTGCAATATTGTGCTAAAAAACAACAACAATAAATTCAGACAATTTCGGTGCATCTCCCAGGTTCATGAAATGAAACCTTAGAAAGTTGAATGTTGCAATAAATGACAAAGAACTGGACAAGCTAACTTTTCGAGAAGTAAAAAATCATATTTTATGTCAAATATCAAGTTCTCTGTTCAAATTCATAAAAATTTCTTATATTTTTATACAGGTGAAAGTGCTGAAGTTGGAAAGAACAAGAAAAAAAATAAGTTTTACTCAAGTGGAGCAAAAAAGAGGACAAATAATAAATAAAAGAAAGTTCAAAAGAAATAAAACACACAAGAAGAATTGGAGAGATATAGAAGATTGAACATAAATCAACAAAACAAAGGGAAAGGAGGAACATACAACGTAAAGAGAAAAAATATGTTGTGGTAGAAATCAGTGATGAAGAGCAACAATATGCAGAATATGAAGAAACTAAAATGCATGAAGTCCAAGAAATTGGTGACAAAGAAGTGTTATAAATTGAAGAATCCCAGAACAAAAATGAATGGAGGTACCATGATGAACAAGGCTATGATAGTGAACAAGTCAATGAAGAAGCAAAAGATTTAGACCATTCCATTAGATCAATCTTAAATTGGATTGAATATGAAATCGAAAGTGAATAAGATCCATCAATTCCAATTGAACAAGATAAAGTAGTAAGCAATGAACAACAAAAAAGAGAAACATCATAGCCAATGAATCATGAATCCCAACAACAGTAGGGGGAAACATCACAACCAATGGATAAGGTCACACAACTAATATTAAAAAGAGATGCAACATTTGAGTTAAATTGATATCTAAAGAAGCAATCTGATAAATCAAAGGAATTGTTGATTTCCTTGAATGAGGAGATTGAATCATTGAAGGACAACATTCTGAAAAAACGAAGAAGAAAGAAAACAGCAAGAAGCGAGTGAACAACAAAGGTCTATGGATAAAGAAGAACATAGTGAACAGAATAAGACTGAAGTGCTTCAATTGAAATTGGAAAAAGAAGAAGCACTAAAGATGAATGAACAACTGAAGAAGGAATCTAAAAAGGCAATGGAAGAATTGATCTTCATAAGGGTTGAAAATGAAACATTAAAAAATGAGATTGTGAAGTTGAAAGAAGACATGGAACAACAAAAGAATGCATAACAAGAAGACAGCGAATAAGTCTTTGACCAATACAGATGATATTGAACAAATCAATGCTAAAATATTGATATTGAGATTGAAAAAGGAGGAAACGTTGAAGATGAATGAAAATACGAAGAAAAATTCTGAGAAGAATTCAAGTTGATGAGGAATGAAAAGGAAACATTGCAAAATGAGATTGTGAAGATGAAAGAAGAAGGGGAACAACAACCATATAGTTCACATTAAAATGGTCAATCAGCAAAACTAGAAAACACATTGGTAAGTCTAAAAATGTCACTTGTAGACAAAAATAAGCAAATCAATTTGTTAGAAGACATGGTGAAAAGACTGAATGATGATAAAAAAAATCACATGACGTAATTGTGGATGAATTTTCAAACCATCTCAAAAAAAATTTGGATGAGAACAAATCTCTCCAAGATCAATTGGTTGACATGGTTGTAAGATCAGACACAACAATTTTCTGAAGAGAGGAAAAAAGATATTTAAGGTACATCAACAAGCTAGGCATACTTCTATGGTTGAAAAAATAAAGCAAAAACAAAGAAAGAGAAAAAGAGATCCAAATTTTCAATATTCCAAAAAGAAGCATCCAAGGCCAAATATGGGAGAATATCCATCATTGCTAGGAAAAAAAAAAAAAAAGAGAGAAAATGGAGAAGGAATGTAGAAAGCAAGATTCATAAATTTTGGATGTAGATGATATTTTAGATAATAAGACAGAAGATCTTAAACTCAGTTTGAAATTGGCGATTTACATATTTCTCAAATGAGCTGGTTATGAAAAAAATTGTGCTAATAAAGTCATCAGAAGAAGAAGCGTAAGTCAAAATCAAAACTTATGCTTCACTAATACCTCTATAAAATTATAACTAATACCCACTAATAGTTGCACATCAATTAATGCAGGACAAAGGTCTAGAATGGATCTGAAACTGGTAGATACATTGGAATGGAAGACATACTCCACATGATAAATGAATTACACATCTCAAACAACGTGATACATAACGATGCTAGAATCAGACTATGCACTAACATTTATAATGTTCTAACATCTTTATTTTTTACTGTTTATATTCAAAAGATTATTGACTGCTGAGTAGAGATACTATCAGAATAACAAGATAAAATTGACAAACAAACAACATATCAACAAAAGATGAATAATCCGAGAATCGGAAGATCCTGTTTCTTCAACAGTCTATGTTGGGTAAGAAAAAAATATTAAAAATCCTATAGTTTAATGAAAAAAATTACACTTGTCAAAATAATGATCGTGTTTGCAAAATGTAGATAATTGTGACAACTGAAAAATTTGAGGCAAGTTAAGTTGAAAGTCAGAATAATAGGAAAATAGAAGAAAACAAGGACCTATACATATATTTCTAGTTCCCAATGAATTCAGTAGCACATAACCTAACATGTGATCCATTTCACTGGACACATCTTGTATTTGATCAAGAGGAGGGGACTTGAAGTACTAGAACTCAATGAGATCAAGAACAAAGAGGCACCGCGATTTTTGGCTAGATGATACCAAAAAAGTGGAAAGCTTACTATACTTTTCACTGTTGAACATCTCAAATTTCCTAGGCAACATCTCACAAAATTTAACAGATTGACAAAAAAAATACGTTGAGAATGTGATTATGAGAGTGTATCAGAAGCCAACTCCAGAATCATAATCAATAGAGTATCAAATGAGTGCATTTGATTTTTCAATTATCTCGGTGGAAAACTACCTACATCAACACTCAGACTTGTGAGTACAAAAACAACTTATATATTACAGATCAATGCAAAATATTACATATACTAACAAAATAAAAATATTGCAGGGTTGATTGTGGAATCTATGTATGCCACAACATGCAAAAAATAGTCTAAGGGTACCCAATAGAACCAAAATTGATAGAGAACCGAATCACATATCTATGGGCAATAATAATCACCAAGTTCATCAACTATCCCAGATTGTGAATTCTCCAAGATTTTGAATCAAGAAAGATGTAGCCCAATTTTAATTTGATGTAATTGGAATTTGTATTTGTTTTTTGTTAGATACTTGATAGTTGCAAATACGGAAATACAAAAATTGTCAAGTCCTTGCATGTTGATATGTCCAAAGTACACATTATAAAATATCTCAATGACCGTAGGCTATGAACAATTCACAATCACTATAAATAGTGAACTACTTAAATACAAAGATATCTTTTGTCCATGACTTTAGACAATGACATACTTACAAACATTGATATATGACCTTCATTGATGTAGCCTCAAATTTGGCAAAGAGTTAATGTTGAGTGCTCAATATTGCACTATTTTATAGCTTAACATATTCGTTTTAGGCTTGCTAAAAAAACTAACTTGCTTCACGTAGTGTGTTTTGTGTTTTATGCTTTGATTTTTGTGCTTGAAGGTAATTTAGGTGTAAAAATGGAGATTATGCATTAATAAGATGGTAAGGGATAAGTTAGGATTGAGTTTGCTCGGAACAAGATGAAGTCGGGAGCCTTAGAAGTATTTTAGAAGAAAAGAGAAGTTCTACCGGTAGGTGTTTTACCGGTAAGAAGGTAGAAAGATGAAGGTTCTACCAGTAGTAAGTTAGTTCTACCGGTAGCTTTAGCTATAGAAGATTAGTGCAGAGGTCCTTCCAGTAGTTAGTACATGTTCTACCGGTAGAAGAACTTGCAAAAGTTTATATCTCTTTCATCATAGAATTTCTACCGGTAGAAAAACTTACAGTACTTTGTCAGAGAAAGTCTTACCAGTAGGTAAAGGATGTGCTACCATTAGGAAAAGCTACAGAAGTTTTAGAGATTTTATCAGAGCAAAGTGCTACCATTAGGTCGTGCTACAGAAGGACTTGCTACCAATAGGTAAAGACAGATTTTCATGTGAAGCTCAATTAAAGATTAGATCTCGCCACATCTTTTGGGAATTCTCAACCAATCAGAGAAGGAGATAATTTTGAGATGGATATATGTCAAAGATCTAAAGATTCTCCTCCCAACTAGAATAAATAGAAGACCATTTGGGGAATATAGACATCACGTTTTGGAGTCTTCTTTAGTTTTTCTATGTTTTTATGTTTAGAGAGTGTTATGGTTATTTTTAGAGCTTTGATGTTGTTCTTTATTTTTAAGTTTTATTCTTTCATTTGTTCTAGCAAACTTACATTTGGTTGTCTTCAGTAATCAAAGCTTTATCATTTTAATTCAGTTTTTCAATACAAGCAATTACTTTTAACTTAATCTTTACTTTCAAGAATTCAATTATGCTCTCTTTAATTTCTTGTGCTATTTATATTACTTTGAGTAAGTAGTCTTTCTCTAGATAATCTGAAGAAGGATTCTTAACCTATGAATTAGGGTTATACTCTAAACTAAGGTTTTAATGTCTATGTGATTGTTTGATTAAGTAGTGTTTTCAAAAACATATTTGGTTTGCATACTTCCCGATTACCTGTATATAATTGATTTTGGTATAGGTAATCAGTGGTGTTTTCTGTAACTTATAGGGTACTGATTTTTCAATAATAAACTATCTCTCAATTACTGCTTTTGATTCTTTTCCAAGTGTTTAGTTGAAAATTATCCATCTATACTAGCTTGAATACGAAAACAGATGAATTATAGATTTAGAGTAGAAACTCTCATTCATAGATGGAATGAATTATGGAGATTATCTTATCTTTCCAATTGCTAAATTTCATTTGCATTAGTAGTTAATTTCCAACTCTCAAACTTCAAAGAATTTTTTTCCCTTTTATTTTCCATCACCTTTGATTCCAAATCTTTCTCTAAGGAGACAACCTTGGACTTCGGTTCGAGTTACTGCACGATACCATTCTCTTACGCTTGGGAGCACACGTGAAAATACAACTCCTTTGGAGGGCAAGTAGTTACCACTAAATAAAATATATTTTCAACATCAATTATCTAAACAATAACCACATATATTTTGAAAATATTAGACAGTGAATTTTATACCAACAAGAATGTTTGAAAAGTAAACACAAATACTTTGACATCTAAGATAGTGAACTACATGAAAAACAAACTTTTGCCAAGAATTTCAATGAAAATGGATTACATAGCCTCTTTATAACTCTTTCTATTATGGTGACCTCTCTAGCCACTTCTATTATAGTGAATTTGCCTAATTAATTCACCTCTAGATCGTATCACACGCTTCTTGGGCTAACAAGTTGTTTCTTTGATAATGGAGGCAAAATCACAGCTTCATCTGTAGAAAAATCAGGGCATCCGACAGTCGATACATAAAATAACAACTTTGTATATGCATTCATATATTTACTGACATGATAATAATAGTCAACATATTTATTCAGATATCTGCCACTCTGATTAATCGCAACAATTACATGAGAATACGGAAGTCCATTAATCTTCCACTGATAACATGAATAGGTTTGATTATCCACATCAACTGATACCATAGGGGTTGAATTAACCTAAAAAAAACAGACTCACTAGAAACTCTCAATGTCCAAGTCCAACCCGCATCAAACACATCTTTCAGTTTTTTATCCATTTTCAGGGCATATAAAACTTTTTCATTTGGTTTCCCCCAACTTCCTCGTTCCCATTTGAATCATAATATGTGATCGTATCTTGTCAACCATGTCGGTGATTTGCAAATGTCGAGCCTTAAGATCCATGCTTTAAAAGACTGTCACATTGGAATTCATTTCACCATAACGTTTGCCTTTGAAATATGTATGAACCCATTGCTCATAGGGCAGATTTGCAAGAAACCTCTCAGTAGTTTGTTCTCCTTCACTAAAAAAAAAAAAGAAGCATTCAGCTTCAAATGAAAACATATTCTATAGAAGCGTAAGCACACTCTAGAAGTATAAAAACCATTTTTTCCCCATATGCATTATAGTAACGACCATCACTGAATTTGTCTCTAAGATTTACCTTCAAATGCTAAAAGTAGAATGCATGGTGAGTATTGGGAAAAATCTTTGGCATAGCTTCCAGTAAACCCACGTTCCGATCCAAAATGAAATTAATAACACGATCTTGATCTAGAATTGTAGAAAATTGCTAAAGAAAGAAACACCAATTTGATTCATTCTCAGAATCAACGACAACAAATGCAAATGGATACAAGTCTTCCATTAGGCAGTCAACTAAATAACTTAGACAATGAACTAAAATTTTGAAAAAAAGGCAATAACATAGCATATGAAAGACCAGAATACAATAAAAATACTGAAAATTGAAAAAGATGACAGTGAACAGCAATGAAATATAAATTTCACCATGATTCCCATATTTCCCAGTGGCAGACATAATATTTCCTTTGAATCTCCCCTTCAAGAATGTTCCATCCACAAACAGTAAGAGATGACAAAAATTAAAACCCAAAATACATGCATTGAATGCAACAAATAACCTCTGAAAATGATGTCTCCTAGTTAAACTCCAACACCAAACAACCACCAAGATTTGTGCTTGCAACAACACCAATATACCAATGAAGTTGGTCGTACGTCAATGAATAATCACCAAAAAATTGACATCATCAATAGTGAGAATAACTCAAATGGTATTGCTCACTTTAAGGCCTATTTGGGGAAGCATTTTAATACCAAAGATTTAGGTCTTATTTGGTACTTCCTAGGGATTAAGTTTGCCTGATCAAAGGAGGGTATTAGTTTGTGCCAACAAAAGTATGTGCTAGGCTTACTATCTGAGATAGATAATCTTGGTTCAAGTCCTATTTGATATGCCTATGGACCCTACAATTAAGTTAGATCTTAAGTTAAGTCTTTGATGATATACAGTGATATCGGCAGTTGGTTGGTAAACTAATTTATCTTACAGTTACATGCTCTGATATTACATATGTCATTGGTGTTGTTAGTCAGTACATGTATGGCCCTCGTAGCCTCATTGGGAGGTTGTCTGTCATATATTTTGGTATCTGAAAGGGGCTTTAGGGACGAATTTATTATATAATTCATCATTATTCATAAATGTTGTTGATTTTTCTGATGCTGATTGGGCAGGTAGTCATGGTGATAAACGATCTACATCTTGGTATTGCACTTTTGTTGGTGGTAATCTTGTTACTTGGTGCAGTAAGAAGCAAAATGTGGTTGTGCGTTCTAGTGTAGAGGTTAAGTATCATGCAATTGTACACACTGCTTGTGAGATATTATAGATCCATTCTTTACTCCGTGATATGGGACTTGATGTGTCATCCCCTATGAAGATGCACTAAGACAATCAAACAACTATTTTATCTCAAGTAATCCGGCATTTCATGATCGTATCAAACACATTGAGGTGGATTGTTATTTCATTCGAGATCTCTTGATGCGAAAAGATATCATCACTCCATATATCAAGTTTGATGATCAGCTGGGTGATATTATTACTAAGCCATTGACTCGGTTCGCCTTTAGTGGTTTATATTCCAAGTTGGACATTTTTTATCTTTATTCTCTAACTTGAGGGGACTATTAGAGTTCGTATTTTATATATTATAAATAATTTAAATTAGTGTAGGGTAATAGCATAATTACTCTAATATTACACAATTACAAAAAAGATAGTGTGTGGTAACCTAAACCTACACAATAGATTATTCTCTCTTTCTCTTGCCTCTTCTCTTCTTTTCTCTATTTCTTGGAACATTAATTTCGATTTTATTAATTGAGTTGTCTTGTTATATGCAGGAAGTGCAACACTCATTAGATCAATTGCACTTGCCATGCCGTTTTAGCAATGCAATCTTTCCTCCTTCCTAAAACATTATATGATAGACCTGAAATTATGAGTTTTTGGTGGGGAAAAACAGAGGAACATCAAGGCATGTTGAGCAAGTGTTCAGACTATATTTGTAGACCAAAATTATGGGGGACTTGGATTCCAAAAAACACAAGACATCAATAAATCTTTGATAGCCAAGCTTGGTTGGAAAATGATCTCTACTACTCAAAAACTTTGGAAAACACTGTTAAGAAGGAAGTATTGCTTGTGAAGTTCCTTTCTTAATGTCCAAAAATAAGTCACACTCTCCCCGAATCTAGAAAACCATCTTAGAACATACATCCAATATTGAGAAAGGTGATTTGCTACATTTGGATGGAGCCTTGGATTCCAAACCTACAACACTTTGAAGTCCAACTGGAAGAACATGACCTCTCCCAAGCATGGTGGCTAAGCTAATTGATCTTGTTACCTGCAACTATAACAAAAACCTATTAACCACTCTTTTCGGCAATAAGATAGTAAAGGCTATACTCTCAAGCAATCTGTCAATTATTGGGTGTGAGGATTGCATTGCTTGGATACTTTCACTAAGAGGCTCCTTTAGCACCAAATCTATTTTCCAAATGTATATAGGGCACTCAGAGCTTCTACTTTTCCCAGGCTGACTAGAAGAAATTTTCAATTCATGAGAGTAAAAAAAATCATCCTGTTAAGACTTTCTATAGAGTGCCTCCCCACCAAAGCTCTAATGGCTTCCAGGTTCCCAGTATCATTTACATTCTATTCTCTTTCTGCTCTCAATGTATAGAAATAGATATGCATCTTGTTTTTCAATACTCATTAGCTCGCTTATTCTACTTTTACCAATTGGGTCTACAAACTACACACTAACCAATTTGCATATTTAAGCACACAAGATTTTGATGCAAAATATTTACCCTCACTATTGTTTGGTTCCAATTGTCCAAATGGAAAGGATCTTCCCCTCTTCACATCAATACTAGTTGCAGTAGACTGGAAGTGGAGGAATCATGCAATTTTTCAGAATGTCAAAATCACCTCACAAAATATCCTACAAAAGATGCTAGCAAGCTTTCAAGAATTCAAGAAAATCCGCAACTCAAACCCTTCAATCCAGTTACAAATGTTGAATGGTCCATCCCAGATGAAGGAAGCATCAAATTAAATTTTGGTGCAGTTATTGGATTATCATCCATCACCATTGCAGCAATTACAAGAGATTCAAGAGGAATGGTGGTGGAAGCAAAGACTGCAGTCCTCCCCCATTATGATCTCCTCAAATTCAAGGCCAATGCTGCTAGCTTAGCTACTCTCTGGGCACATGAAAACAACTAGGCTTATGTAACATTGAAAGAGATTCATAGGGTGTCATACACAGTGCAATGTCGAAGCATGTGAAGCCATATTGGTCCATATCTTTCAGTATCCTAGGCTTGAAGCATATCATGTGATTCCATGATAATTGGAACATGTGCAATGTTCTTAGAGAAGCCAAAAAAGTGGCATACGAACTAGTAAAGTGGAGCTTAACAATTCAATTTAGTGGAACTCTTCCAATGAATGGACTACCAACATGCCTCCAACTTAGATTAAATCTCTTTCCCTTGAAGACCTTTTATTTTCTTAACTAGCCAAAAAAATTAATTGAATACTTTTCTTACCACTTAGAATCTATAAAAAGTCTTAGGATTAGAAGAAAAGAGAGATAGAAGAAGTAGATTAATCATTTGTGTGGGCTACGTTGTCCTACATTCTCTTATTTATATTAAATTGAAATTATGAGAATTACAATATTACCCTACACTATTAATAATGTAAATAAGAATTGTAACACTCTCCCTCAAGATGGAGTTTAAAGATAAAAAATTTCTAACTTGGAACAAAGATTATTGAAGACAGATCGAGCCCATGATTTTATAAGGATGTCACCCCACTAATCACTAGATTTAATATATGTTGTGATAATCTCCTTATGCGTCAAGAGATCTTGAATAAAAGGGTAATCTACTTTAATGTGTTTAGTCCTTTTATGAAACACTGTATTGCTAGCAATGAAAATAGTTGTCTGGTTGTCACAATATATCTCCATAGGAGAGGGCACACTAATACTCATATCAAGAAGTAGTGAATGAACCCACAACATCACACACACAGTATGATTCATGGCTCGATATTCAGTCTCTGCTCTCGAACGTGCAACTACATTATGTTTCTTACTACGCCAAGTAACAAGATTACCGCCAATAAATGTACAATAACCTGAAGTATATCGTCTATCAGTACGATTGCCTGCCTAGTCAACATTAGAAAAACCAGTAACAATCACGGAGGATGAAGGACGATATAACAATCCTTTACCTGGTGTTCCTTTCAAATGCCGAAGAATGCGATAAATAGCCTCCTAATGAGGCTTATGAGGAGCGTGCATGAACTGACTAACAACACCAACAACATAAGTAATATCAGGACATGTAACCGTGAGATAAATTAGCTTACTAACTAACCTCCAATAATGCCCTACATTATCAACAACTTTACCATTCTCAACATCTAACTTAACTGTAGAGTACATAGAAGTATCAGTTGGATGTGCACCAAGAGTCCTAGTTTAAGATAATAGATCCATCACATATTTTTGTTGGCACAAACTAACCTCCCTTTGATCGAGCAACCTTAATCCCAAGAAAATATCAAAGAATACCTAAGTCTTTGGTATGAAATTGCTTCCCCAAATGAACCTTGAAGTGTGAGATACCATCTATATCATTACCACTAATGATAATGTCATCAACATACACAATAAGAATTATAACACCTTTGGAAGAACGAGGAATAAAAATAGAATAATCCAAAGTAGAAAGCTGTAAACCATATTGAACCACAACAGCACTAAACATATCAAACAAAGCACAAGGTGATTGTTTTAGACTATATATCGCTTTCTTTAGACGACACACTAATTATTCCTTAGCAGATGTAATATAACCTAGAGGTTGCACTAAATATACCTCCTCTTGTAGGTCTCCATGTAAAAAACATTCTTTATGTCTAGCTGATACAAAAGCCAATCACAACTGTTGTTCCGGGAAGGGAGAGAAACGTTGTGGATCTTTCCTCACAATTATACATGTGGAACACATGACATTACCTATGGGGTGAATAAGTTTTTCAATTTTAGTCCAATTGATTACTAATTAAAATCTAATTCGACTACAATTACCTCTTCTCACTCGAATTGAATAATAAATAGTGAGAACCTCTTTATCACCACAAACCCTTAAACCCATTACGAATGATGTTAATTAATCTTGAATTAATTCACTCAAATAATCAATCTCACGGCAATCCCAAAACCTAAACCCAATTGTAACTATGGTTAATTCATATGTCAAACATTCAAATCATCAAATACAAAGTGCGCGTGTGTGCTAAAAAATACAAGTATATATGTAAATAAAAAGAAGAACACACACAATTTATTGGCGCGAAAAAACCCTCCTCAAAAAATACTGCAGGGAACCACTCGAGGTTCACCAAAACCTAATCCACTACTCACAAAGTCAATCTATAAGTACTCGAGTCTTATAACTTAACCAATACCATGGCTAGATGCTCCTTTCCTTCATAAATCTCCACCGAAAATCCCTCTCCAATGTATTGTGTAGCTTCACTTGAACTCCGAACTGCACGGTTCTTTTAGGCCTTGAGCAATCATGGGCATGCCAATGATTCCTAGTATGCACACACCAATGGGTTCGTCAAACCATCAAGATCTTTAACTCCAATTTTTTTGGTTGGGTAGAATCTCTAGTGGTATCCTTGAATCTTAGGGATCTAGGTTAGTGGTGGAAGCTGTCAAGGTAAAAAGTAGTTTTTCTCTCTTAGAAATCTCGCAAGAGGCTTAACCTAATTTTGGGAAAGGTTCTCCTTATTTATAGGTCCAAAATAAGGGTAATCTTAGTCAATAAGAAAACTTAGATTCGGGAATGACTGCTCGATGTGGAAGGGCAGTCATAGGGCAGTTGTCACTGGAATGAAAACAAGGTTCCAATCCTTACTGGGAGAGCGGACTACTTGAGCAACTATGAGACCAATTGAGCGAGGTCAAGGGACAACTCGAGCGAGCTCATAAAGCGTTGTTCTCCTTCCGTGGCCTTTTTCCCTTTTTCTTCCCTTAGTTATAAAGAGACCGCTCTAGCAAAGGTTAGCCAGCATAGGGCAGTTCCTATTAGTTTTTTAAGCCTAAAGTCAAGCAAAAAACTTGTCCTCTTGAACACTAAAGGGTGTTGCCTAAGAGGGGTCTGTTAAGGCTCAATCTATATTTTCAAAATACCAAACGATTTAGAAAATCTTTTCTTTTAAAATCACCTAGAAGCCATACACAGATTAATCCCTAATTCTATTTTAACTCTAATCCTCCTAATTTAAATAAATTAAGAGATCATCTTAGGTATCTAGATCATTACCTTTGTCCTAAACTTGAAGGTGCAATCGAAGTGTGAATGATGTAGCTTTGACGCTTGATCTCCTCCCTTCAATGATGCTTTCATATCTTCAATATTGATAGCATAATAACCATGGAATTGGTTTAGATTTACAATGGACTCCACGAAATTAGTCAATTACAAATGTATATCTAACAACAACTAACTGTAATAGAAATAATAAACCTAACTGAGTTAAGTCGAGCAACAGGGGACAAGGTCTCACAATATTCCACACCATATGTCTGTGTGCAACCTTTGGCAACCAAGCATGCCTTCAAATGCTCGGATGATACTTTACAGTGTAGACCCAACGACAACTAATAGGCTGCTTACTAGAAGGAAGAGTAGTAAGGTCTCTTGTTCAATTCTCATGAAGGGCTTTCATTTCATCAACTATAGCCAATTTCCAACTAAGAGATGTGAAAGCCTGTTGCAAAGAGTTAGGAACAAATAAAGAAGACAGATTTTACGTAAAACAATAAAAGGATGATGAAAGCCGACATAAAGAAACAAAATTAAAAATTGTATGCCTGGTACAGTTATGGGTACCTTTCCTCAATACAATAGGCAAATCAAAAGAAGAAAAACTAGATGATGGCTCCGAAGGTAGATGTACAACTCGGAAAAATTTAAACTTTTTATGAAAAATGGCAAAATGGTAATTTGCCAATACAGTGCCAGTTAAAAACCCGTATTTTTCTAGAGCTCGTATGACGAACGAACCTCGCCGTTGAATTTTTCTCGCGAAATCTAGTTACCCAGACAATTTTCGTCGAATTCTGAGATAGTCAGATTTTTCGCGTTTTTAGAGGCGGGTGTGGTGACTTAAAAAATGACCCCAAAAATAAAATTTTTTAAATTTTATTATAATTTAAAAGAATTTCATATAAAAATATTTTGAACTTAAACCGGAACGAAATTTAATCATTTCGGGGCGAAAACGGACCCGAGAATAGGAACGCGTGAAGCAACGTGGACCAAGCGTTAAAGGGTATAAATAGGAGACAAAAATCTGATTTTCTGCACAAAATCTCTGCTAGGTTTGTTTGGTTTTAACGTTTGAAGAGGAAGAGAGAAAAAAAGAGAGAATTTCAAACTTCTCTCTACAATCTACGGAGTTCCGCCGGTCGGAATCCTTCGGGCCAAGTATTAAAGTCGATCTACGCGACGAGGGCTACACAATCATACCAAAAAGAACGGGTTTCACCGAAGTTCAAAGGCGGGATTTCGGGAAAAGCTTGGTTTTGGGCGAGATTTGGGTTCTTGGAGCTTCCTAGTATTGTCTTACGATTCAAGAGGTAGGGTTTTCATCCTAACTAGGTTTATTTCCAACCTATGATGACTATATGAAATAGGTGGGTTGTTATATGTATTTTAACACTTGCCTATTGTAGTTGATTTAAATTAAAATAAGTAAATTCAACGCTTGTATGAATTGGTAATTAGAAATTGCTAGCTTGTGATTTCTTGGAAGTTTGGATAATTGGGTATATAGAAATCAATTAATGTGATTTTTTGAATTATGTGATGAATTTGGGAACTTTATGTGCCTTGAAGGTGTTTGATTAAATGTCTATGTGAAATAAAATGTGTTAATTGTATGAGATTATGTGAAAACATGCTTGGGAATTATTGTTGGATAAAAAATGTTGATATATGTTTGATGATGTATTGGCATGGTGATGATTTATGAAAATTATATGCTTTGGATGTAATTGCCCATGGAATGTGTTGAAATGTGGTTGAAATAGTTCATATGGCATTCATTACATATTGGACATGATATTGATATTGCAATGGTTCATTACATTGTATATGCACGGAGAAGTCACAATTGGTGGGTGCGTGTGCATGGTTTGATCAAACACCATTCTTGGTGGATGATACTTAGGCTCGGGGAAAGTTGGATCGAAGATTAGGCTGAGTTGTATGGTTACATGAAAAACTTGTGTCGGGTATAGCAAGCAGGGCTAAATTCTCCCTCAGGTGCAAGACCCGATTACTTGGTTCATACACTTTCTGGCGGTGCAATTCCAAAAAAGTGTAACGGTGTACGGAACTGGCGGTGTGATTCCAAAATTCGATACCCAACAAAGACACATGATTTTGTTTTATAAAATAGTCATTCGATGTGTAACATCCAACAAAGACACATGATTTTTTTTTTATAACAAAGACACATGGTTTATTTTAAAAAGATTTTTAATGATCATTTGATGTGTAACATAAATGACGGATTTATACACATTGGCATTGCATGTGTTACGGGAGTCGGTAAAGGCTCGGGTAAAAGTGCATGAGTGAGTCTCATCTCATTTCATGGCATGACACGGTGATTTCCAACATTGAATTGCATATTCTTGATTGGAATGGTTGTTGATTGTTGAATGTTGCATGTGGACATTTCATATGCACTTAGGTTAGGGAGTGGCCTCTTTAGGAGATACCCTATTGAGCATGGTTCACCCTTTATGGGAAAAATATTTCAGATGTGGGTTGTAAACCGGTGGACGACTCGTATTTGGGGCCTCAAGGATGAAGAAAAGTCAAATTGTGGCTTTTAAACCTTGTTTTGTAAAATTTTTGTGTAATTCGATTTTGGACATATAAATCTATGAAAATGATTGTAATCAAACTTGTATTAACTATGTTTGATGCAAAAATTCATGATGTGGGAGTATGAATTGATGTATATTGGACCTCGGATGGGTCATGTGATTAAATGTTTTATGATTGCATGTGACGCCCCAATTTCCGGGGGTCCTTTATTAACCGTTGACCATCCGTCAACCCGCGGAAATACTCGTGATAGTCGTATAACCCGACACCACGTCGTTCACATGCTTTTAACCGGATTTACCATCCACAAAATCAATTATACCTCAAATTATGTCCATTTATGTCATAGGAACCAAAGAAAACCAAGCCCAAAAGCATGGCTAAGCATTTTGAAAATTTCAAATTTTTGGAAAACCTTCCGGAAGGTTTTGACTAAACCTTCCGGAAGGTTTGCTCACTGGAAAAGTTCTTCCGGAAGGTTTTTCTTAACCTTCCGGAAGGTTTTGCCTTCTGGAAATAGATTGAAAATGAGACGTGTCGACCTTCCGGAAGGTGTACTCAAACCTTCCGGAAGGTTTTGCTCACTGGAAAGGTTCTTCCGGAAGGTTTCTCTTCACCTTCCGGAAGGTTTTGCCTTCTGGAAAATAGATTGAAAATGAGACGTGTCGACCTTCCGGAAGGTGTACTCCGCCTTCCGGAAGGTTTTACCTTCTGGACCACAATTCTGCCTTAACCTTCCGGAAGGTGTTAGTGACCTTCCGAAAGGTTTTGCCCAGAATTTCTTCCTTCCTTAGTTTTTCAATTCGAATCCGTTTCAATTTGCTTCAAAATCATCCAAAACTTATACAATGAAGTTTCTAACATAAAACATTGTTTGTACAAGTTCTATTACAACCCAATACATATATTTACATGTCAATATCAAATTTCCTTAAAATTTTTACAAACATTCAAAACAAAGCCACATCCGGCTTTCTTCGTCCTTGAAGCCCGTATGAGGGTCTTCCACCCATGCATATCCCACACCTGAAAATGTTGTCCCACGAAGGGTGAGCCACGCTCAATAGGATATCCTCCTACAGAGGCTACTCCCCAACCTAAATGCATATGAAATGCGCACATGCAACGATCAACAAGCATCAACCAATCCAACAAGAATATACACCTCAATGTTAGAAAGCTACCATGCTATACTATGTCATGCCATGATATGAGATGGAACTCACTCATGCACCTTGTCCCGAGTCTTCCCCGACTCACACCACACAATGCAAAAGCCAATGTGTATGAACCCGTCTATTGACGGAAAAACCCTCCCAATGATCGTTTGAGATAAAAGTTATGTCTTTATAAAAAATCAAATCATTGTTTGAGGCTACCCATTGGATGGGTGTTTTTATATAACAAAATCTTGTGTCTTCTTGGGCAACGGATTTTGGAGTCGCACCACTGGCTCCGTGGGCCATGCCACTTTTCTGGAATTTCACCGCCGGTCAAATGACTAAACCAAGTGGTTCCGGGTTTTTCACCCGAGGGAGTGTCTAGCCCTACTTGCTTTACCCGACACAAGTTTTCCTTATGCAATGCAACCGTGCAACTCAGTCGGATCTTCGATCCCGACTTTCCCGAGTTCACATACCAACCACCAAGATTTGGTGTTTGATCCACAACACATGCACACACCCACACTCATGCCTATGACCCATGAATGCGATGTCAACTCACCCACACACACTCATGTCTTATGACCATGAATGTGATGTACCCATGAGAATGCAATGTAATGTACCCTTGCATCTTCTCCACATGTTCAATATGTATGAATGCCATATGAACAACACAACAATAAATCCACATATCCATGGTACTTCATATCATAAGCATATGAACACCATAATTTAACACATTGTCAATATATAGCAAGCATGCATATATCAACATTTCATCCAATAACCATTTTCAAACATGTTATCACATAAGCATGCAATTAACATAGCAAACTCATCAATACAACATTTTCACCAAGGCATTTAATCAACACCTTCGAACTACCCAAAGCATGTAATCATATAATATACTCAAATTCATCATAAAGCTCAAGAAATCATATTAATTGATTTCTACACAATTATACCAAGATAGAATTCATTCTACCCATAACATAACCTCATATGTCATAATTTCTCAGGAAATTATCAACAACCATTCCTAATTGTCCATTTCATTTAGGAATTCACTTTACCCAATTTCCCATATCAATTTTCTACACTTCAAGTTTCTTTATGAAATTTACCCATCAAGTAAATTTATTTACCCATTTCATACCAACCTTGCTTAGCATATTTGGTACTCATTTCCCACACATGAAATGCATTAGTGGTACATTAAACTAGAGAATGTGATTTAAATCTTGCTACCCATTCTCAATATCCATTTCACCCAAGTAACCACAATAGGCAAGTGATACATATATATATACACCTACCCATTCCATATAACCTTCCTAGGTTGGAAATAAACCTAAGTAGGAAGAAAACCCTACCTCTTGTAGCGTGTAGAATCGCCGTGGGAAGCTCCTAGAACTCAAAGCAAGCTTGAATCCTCCACTTCCAAATTTTCGGCCTCCCAACGTTCGGTGAAAGCCGTCGTTTTTGGTACCCACGCGTAGCCCTCGTCGAGTAGAACAATCTTTGTTCTTGGCCCAAGTGGATTCGAGCTCTAAAATGGAGTAGATCGTAGAGAGAAGTTTTGGAGAACCCTCACTCTCTCTCTCCTTTCTATCGGCTGAGCAATGAGCAAAAATGTGGGAAAAATTAGATTTTCCCCCTATTTATATTTTTAGAATACTTGGCCCACAATTGGCCACACGTCCCTTTTAATTCCGGGTTCGTTTTAATCCCGAAACGACTAAATTTCGCTCCGGTTCAAGTTCGAATTATTTTTATTTCAACTTGCCTCTAATATTTCCCCAAACTTCAAAATTTTATAAAAATTTCGTGTACGGGGTCACCCGAGGCCCGTTCGTCTCGTAAAACGCGAAAAATCCGACTATCTCGGAATTCAACGAAATTTGACGTGGTAACTAGATTTCGCGAGACGAATCCAACGGTGGAATCCGTTTCGTCATCCGAGATCTAGAAAAATTCAGTTTTTCAACTAGTACCGAAGTGACAATTCACCTATTGCCCTTGTTCGTCAAAGTTTAAATTTTCCGGGGTTTCACATTCTTCCCCCCTTAAAAGAATTTCGTCCCCGAAATTCACACCCTCATGCACATTCGACTATATGCATAAGTTACAACAATACTATCTAAATTGTCCCATATGTATCCGTCTCACTCCCGGACTAGGTTCTAGACGCAACCAAGTCCGTCCGTAAAGGCACCACATATCCCGTGCATACAACCTGCAGAATTCCTCCTGTGTGAGGGTCATCCGCACTGTCAAAAGGCGTGCCGACTTAGTAAGCCGGTCCATTCTCACTCACACCGCATCATGTCCCCGCGATGTCCGTGGCAAGTGGGTCACAAAACCCATTGTGACATGTTCCCACTTCCACTCAGCCACCTCCAAGGGCTAGAGCAGCTCTGTTAGTCTCTAGTGCCCAGCCTTCACCTGTCGACATGTGAGACATCTACTGACAAGGTTTTCAACGTGTCTCTTTATTCTACTCCAGTAACACTGGTGATGAAGATCATGGTACATCTTCGTGCCACCTAGACGTACTCGGTCCTTGATAGATAACAAATCTGGGTCCTGTTCGTGGGAATCGATCACTCTGCTCAGTAGGGAAGGCATAGTCACCAAGCTCCCTAAAATACCCTGAGTCTGACCCCGATAATACAGCCCGAACTGTCCCACAATCTCAAACATCCGCCACTCTCGGTGAGCCACACTAGCCACAACTTCCTGTGACTTCCGGCTAAGTGCATTAGTTACCACATTTGCCTTACCAGGATGATAATGCAAAGTGAAGTCGTAACCCTCCAAATATTTCATCCACCTGCGTTGTCTCATGTTGAGGTCACGTTGTGTAAAGATATATCTCAGACTTTTGTGGTCTGATAACGCCTCAAACTTCTCACCATATACGTAGTGGCGCCAAGCTTTCAAGGCAAGATAATAGCCGCCAACTCCATGTCACGTATAAGATAATTTTGCTTGTGGTTCTTTAGTTGTCCAGAACCATAAGCCACCGTTCTCGCGGACTACATTAATACCCATCCATGTCCGTCCTTAAAAGCATCACAATTCACTGTGTACTTCTGTCCCCTCTCCGGAACTACTAGAATAAGAGGTGAAGTAAGCTTTCTCCATAAATTTTGGTCATTAGTACCAAAGCGCCCCAAGGTGAAGTATTTGGTCTAACGAAGTCCTTGTTCAACAATTCTTGTATTCGGACCTAGAGTTTTCACAACTCTACTGGTTTCATTCTATGCAGAGTCATAGAAATGGACGATGTACCGGGATGCAACTCAATGGTAAATTTTACATTCCTATGTGTAGGTAATCCCGGTAGTTCATCCGAATAATATCCCCATACTCACAGACAACCCGAGGTAGACCCAACTCTTGTCTCACCTCGTCCTCCAAGATGAGGCTCGCAAGCCAACCCATCTACCATTCGTGCCAACAGAAACCATACACGATTTGGGATAAAGAGTCGTGCTTTTCCCCCTGGAATTTGAAACAAACACCCTTCGGTGTGTAAGCAGTGATCCTCTTACGATCACAATCAACGACGACGCGGTGTGCCGTCAATCAACCCATTCTCAGGATGACATCAACTCGACATGTCCACGACCCTAAGGTCCATAGTGAGTAGAGTCCCCGAGATCTCTAACTCACAACCGTCATATCTGATCAATGCAGGCCCTAGTCCCTAAGGTGGAATTCACCCCTGAGGACTCTTCTAGGGTTATAATATTTAAAACTGTACCATGCACAAAACATGAAGAATAACAGTATTTGACACGCTCAAGTCAAATAACACGTGTACCCATAAATAAGGAATAAGTGATGTACCGTGGGTTGCTGCCTGATCTCCCGACTCACTCTATGGTGCAACATCAAAGACCGTCTCCTGGGTCTCCAATGTTGTCGCTTCAGAGTCTTGTTCCTGGCCTTGGCCCATACCTTGGCTCATCCGGTCTGATTGCGGAGTCTCCGCACGCGGCGTACTAAGGACTTGCACAATGCTCTGTAGTTGGGACTGATTTCCCTGGTCCTTAGTGGAATAGGGAAGGACAATACGTGCCTGTGTGAGTCCCACCGACGACTGGGATTGAGAAGTCTCGGAACTCTGTGAGGTTTGCCTCAGGGGGCAATCCTTCTTCCTATGGCCCGGTTGTCGACAATAGAAACATGTCTTCTGGCCTCCTTGAAACGTTCCCTTGAATTTCTTCCCTCCTTGGGACAAAAGATTTTGGGCTTGATCCCCCTCCTGTGATCCCTGCCTCTGAGGACAATCCCTCCTCTTATGCCCCACTTGGCGACAATGATAACATGGCCCCTGCCCCGCTTGGCTGGGAACCCTGAAGTGCCCACTACTTTGGGAGGTTTGCCCTTGGCCTTGGCCTTGATAGCCGCGGCCCTGCCCCGATGATTCTTGTGGCCTCGATGTCTTTTGCTTTTTCCATGGCCGTTGATGGCCCATGGGACTTAAACTCCTTTGGATGGCTTGAGCCCCTTGGCTCAAATTGGCGCTTGCCTGTGCTAGGTTAGCAGCCATCGTACTCACAGCCTCCATATAGGCTTGTTGGTCCAAAGCCGGTAGTGGTTGGTTGTTCCGTCCACCGCCTAGACGTCCCCTTCCTCTATATGCCATCTACACACATGTCAAATAGCAATAGAGTACTAACTTAATATCCCAAGGTAGGGATCAAGTTCAAAACATTGAGAATTCTCTCATCGTGTCCCTAGTAGAGCGAATGTCTCACACTAGTAGACATTTAACCCATGAACTATCCCGTTCATCCTTTTCCGAACCCCCAAGGTTATGTTTTCTAAACCTAGTGTTCCTCTTTTCCATATACATTTTACCATGTATATAATTTAAACATAACACATAATCATGTAGCACATAATCATGTAACAAATAAAACACATAACATGAATGCACATGGAATGCAATGGTGTAAACCCATTCCCCTCGAGCCCTAGGTAATCGTATACCTATGCTCTGATACCAAGCTGTGACGCCCCAATTTCCGAGGGTCCTTTATTAACCGTTGACCATCCGTCAACCCGCGGAAATACTCGTGATAGTCGTATAACCCGACACCACGTCGTTCACATGCTTTTAACCGGATTTACCATCCACAAAATCAATTATACCTCAAATTATGTCCATTTATGTCATAGGAACCAAAGAAAACCAAGCCCAAAAGCATGGCTAAGCATTTTGAAAATTTCAAATTTTTGGAAAACCTTCCGGAAGGTTTTGACTAAACCTTCCGGAAGGTTTGCTCACTGGAAAAGTTCTTCCGGAAGGTTTTTCTTAACCTTCCGGAAGGTTTTGCCTTCTGGAAATAGATTGAAAATGAGACGTGTCGACCTTCCGGAAGGTGTACTCAAACCTTCCGGAAGGTTTTGCTCACTGGAAAGGTTCTTCCGGAAGGTTTCTCTTCACCTTCCGGAAGGTTTTGCCTTCTGGAAAATAGATTGAAAATGAGACGTGTCGACCTTCCGGAAGGTGTACTCCGCCTTCCGGAAGGTTTTACCTTCTGGACCACAATTCTGCCTTAACCTTCCGGAAGGTGTTAGTGACCTTCCGAAAGGTTTTGCCCAGAATTTCTTCCTTCCTTAGTTTTTCAATTCGAATCCGTTTCAATTTGCTTCAAAATCATCCAAAACTTATACAATGAAGTTTCTAACATAAAACATTGTTTGTACAAGTTCTATTACAACCCAATACATATATTTACATGTCAATATCAAATTTCCTTAAAATTTTTACAAACATTCAAAACAAAGCCACATCCGGCTTTCTTCGTCCTTGAAGCCCGTATGAGGGTCTTCCACCCATGCATATCCCACACCTGAAAATGTTGTCCCACGAAGGGTGAGCCACGCTCAATAGGATATCCTCCTACAGAGGCTACTCCCCAACCTAAATGCATATGAAATGCGCACATGCAACGATCAACAAGCATCAACCAATCCAACAAGAATATACACCTCAATGTTAGAAAGCTACCATGCTATACTATGTCATGCCATGATATGAGATGGAACTCACTCATGCACCTTGTCCCGAGTCTTCCCCGACTCACACCACACAATGCAAAAGCCAATGTGTATGAACCCGTCTATTGACGGAAAAACCCTCCCAATGATCGTTTGAGATAAAAGTTATGTCTTTATAAAAAATCAAATCATTGTTTGAGGCTACCCATTGGATGGGTGTTTTTATATAACAAAATCTTGTGTCTTCTTGGGCAACGGATTTTGGAGTCGCACCACTGGCTCCGTGGGCCATGCCACTTTTCTGGAATTTCACCGCCGGTCAAATGACTAAACCAAGTGGTTCCGGGTTTTTCACCCGAGGGAGTGTCTAGCCCTACTTGCTTTACCCGACACAAGTTTTCCTTATGCAATGCAACCGTACAACTCAGTCGGATCTTCGATCCCGACTTTCCCGAGTTCACATACCAACCACCAAGATTTGGTGTTTGATCCACAACACATGCACACACCCACACTCATGCCTATGACCCATGAATGCGATGTCAACTCACCCACACACACTCATGTCTTATGACCATGAATGTGATGTACCCATGAGAATGCAATGTAATGTACCCTTGCATCTTCTCCACATGTTCAATATGTATGAATGCCATATGAACAACACAACAATAAATCCACATATCCATGGTACTTCATATCATAAGCATATGAACACCATAATTTAACACATTGTCAATATATAGCAAGCATGCATATATCAACATTTCATCCAATAACCATTTTCAAACATGTTATCACATAAGCATGCAATTAACATAGCAAACTCATCAATACAACATTTTCACCAAGGCATTTAATCAACACCTTCGAACTACCCAAAGCATGTAATCATATAATATACTCAAATTCATCATAAAGCTCAAGAAATCATATTAATTGATTTCTACACAATTATACCAAGATAGAATTCATTCTACCCATAACATAACCTCATATGTCATAATTTCTCAGGAAATTATCAACAACCATTCCTAATTGTCCATTTCATTTAGGAATTCACTTTACCCAATTTCCCATATCAATTTTCTACACTTCAAGTTTCTTTATGAAATTTACCCATCAAGTAAATTTATTTACCCATTTCATACCAACCTTGCTTAGCATATTTGGTACTCATTTCCCACACATGAAATGCATTAGTGGTACATTAAACTAGAGAATGTGATTTAAATCTTGCTACCCATTCTCAATATCCATTTCACCCAAGTAACCACAATAGGCAAGTGATACATATATATATACACCTACCCATTCCATATAACCTTCCTAGGTTGGAAATAAACCTAAGTAGGAAGAAAACCCTACCTCTTGTAGCGTGTAGAATCGCCGTGGGAAGCTCCTAGAACTCAAAGCAAGCTTGAATCCTCCACTTCCAAATTTTCGGCCTCCCAACGTTCGGTGAAAGCCGTCGTTTTTGGTACCCACGCGTAGCCCTCGTCGAGTAGAACAATCTTTGTTCTTGGCCCAAGTGGATTCGAGCTCTAAAATGGAGTAGATCGTAGAGAGAAGTTTTGGAGAACCCTCACTCTCTCTCTCCTTTCTATCGGCTGAGCAATGAGCAAAAATGTGGGAAAAATTAGATTTTCCCCCTATTTATATTTTTAGAATACTTGGCCCACAATTGGCCACACGTCCCTTTTAATTCCGGGTTCGTTTTAATCCCGAAACGACTAAATTTCGCTCCGGTTCAAGTTCGAATTATTTTTATTTCAACTTGCCTCTAATATTTCCCCAAACTTCAAAATTTTATAAAAATTTCGTGTACGGGGTCACCCGAGGCCCGTTCGTCTCGTAAAACGCGAAAAATCCGACTATCTCGGAATTCAACGAAATTTGACGTGGTAACTAGATTTCGCGAGACGAATCCAACGGTGGAATCCGTTTCGTCATCCGAGATCTAGAAAAATTCAGTTTTTCAACTAGTACCGAAGTGACAATTCACCTATTGCCCTTGTTCGTCAAAGTTTAAATTTTCCGGGGTTTCACATTGCACAAGTTGTATTTTGGGTAGAGCTCCTCATACCAAAGAGACTCTGCCAGAATTTTGTTAAATTATAGATCCCGGTGAATGGGGCATAATGGTGTGATATCGAGTTACACGGTATCCACGGGTATTCTACGGGTTGATGGGTGATCAACGGGTCGACAAAGGACCCCCGATTTTTGGGGCGTCACAGCTTGGTATCGAAGCCTAGGTTTACGATTTACCTAGGGCTTGCGGGGCATGGGTTTAGACCATTGCATTCATTATGCATTACATATTATGTGCTTTAAATGCTGCATGTTATGTGTTATGTTAACAATATGCATGGTTAAATGTGTATGGAAAGGAGACATTAGGTTAGAGAACATAACCTTGGGGGTAAGAAAGTAAAGGAACGGGACGGTTCTAGGTGTAGATGTCTACTAGTGGGTGGCACATGCTCCACTAGTGAGACAAGGAGAGAAATCTCAAAGTTTGAACTTGATCCCTATCTTGGGATACTAAGTGAGTGCTCTATTGCTATTTGACATGTGTGTAGATGACAAATAGAGGAAGAGGACGTGGTCGAGGCGGTGGGTGGAACAACAACTAACCACCACCGGCCTTTGACTAACAAGCCTTTATAGAGGCTATGGGTACGATGACTGCTAACCTAGTGCAGGAAAGCGCCAATATGAGCCAAGAGGCTCAAGCCATCCAAAGGAGTTCGAGTTCCATGGACCACCAACATTCATGGAAAAAACAGAAGACATCTAGCCCACAAGGATCACAGGGGCAGGGCCAAAGCTATCAAGGCCAAGCCCAAGGTCAGTCTTCCCAAAGAGGGAAGGGCTTTAAGGGGACGTATCGAGGAGGTCAAAAAACATGTTTCTATTGTCGACAACCGGGCCATGTGAAGAAGAATTGTCAACTAAGGCAAAGCTCACAGAGTTCCGAGACGCCTCAATCCCAATCGTCAGTAGGACTCACACAAGCACACGTTGTTCCTCCCTATTCCACTATGGACCAGGGAAATCTGTTCCGACTACAGGATGCTGCATAAGCCCCTAGTACTTCATGTGCGGGTACTCCGCAATCAGGCCGAATGAGCCAAGATGTGGGCCAAGGCCAGGGACAAGAATTTCAGGCAACAACACCGGGACCCAGGAGACGGTCTTCGACGTTGCACCGTAGAATGAGCTGATGGATCAGTCGGTAACCCACAGTACATTTCTTACTTCCTTGTTTATTGGCACATGTGTTATTTGATTCGGGCGTGTTATGTATTGTCATTTCACATTTTTATGCATGATATAGATTTAGAAATCACAACCCTAGAGGAGTCCTTATGGGTAAATTCAACCCTAGGGGCAAGGGTATATTTTGATAAGATATGTCAGGGGTGTGAGTTAGAGATCTCAGGGATTATACTCACCGTGGATCTTAGGGTCATAGACATATCGGAGTTTGATGTCATCCTTGGGATGAATTGGTTGACGGTACATCGAGTCGTCATTGATTGTGACCAGAAGAGGGTCACCGCTTACACACTAGATGGTGTTTGTTTCAGATTTCAGGGGGGAAAACACGATGTTTTACCCTAGGTAGTGTATGATTCCCGTTGGCACGGGCAATTCCTTACCCTGGAGGACGAGGCGAGACAGGAGTTGGGTCTACCTCGGGTGGTTTATGAGTATAAGGATGTTTTTTCGGATGAACTACCGGGAGTACCTCCACATAGGGATGTAAACTTCACTATTGAGTTGTACCCCGATACATCACCAATTTCTATGACTCCGCATAGAATGGCACCTGCAAAGTTGCAAGAACTCAAGGTTTAATTGCAAGAATTGATGGATAAGGGCTTCATTAGACCGAGTACCTCACCTTGGGGCGCTCCGGTGCTATTTGCCAAGAAAAAGGACAATACCTTTCAGCTATGCATAGACTACCGACAATTGAATAGGGTTACTATCAAGAATAGGTACCATTTACCACGGATTGATGATTTGTTTGATTAACTGAGGGGGGTACGAATCTGCTCCAAGATAGATCTACGCACGGGTTACCATCAGTTGAGGATTAAGGATGCAGATATCCCTAAGACGGTGTTTAGGACGTAGTATGGATATTTCGAGTTCACTGTAATGCCTTTTGGATTGAGGAATACCTCGGCGACATTCATGGATCTCATGTATAGGGTGCTCCAACCCTACCTAGATCAGTTTGTCGTGGTCTTTGTTGATGACATTTTGATCTACTCCAAGTCTAAGGAGAAGCAAGAGGATCACTTGAGGGTTGTTCTCCAGACCTTGAGAGACCATCAGTTGTACCCCAAGTTCAGCAAGTGTGAATTTTGACTTACGAAAATTAAGTTTTTGGGACATGTGGTGTCCGCTTTGGGTCTCAGTTGACCCGGAGAAGGTTGAGGCGGTCATGAGTTGGGAGAGGCTGAAGTCGGTCTTCGAGATACACAGTTCCTTGGGATTGGTGGGGTATTATAGGAGTTTCATTGAGGACTTCTCCCGACTAGCTACACCTATGACGAGGTTGACCCGGAAAGAGGTCAAGTTTGAGTGGATTGACTCATGTGAGAGGGCATTCCAAGAGTTGAAGGGGAGGCTTACTTCAGCTCCTATTCTGATAGTTCCGGAGAAGGGACATAGGTGCACAGTGTATTGTGATGCCTCCAATGACAGACTTGGTTGTGTTTTGATGCAGTCAGGGAGAGTGGTAGCTTATGGTTCTCGGCAGTTAAAGAACCACAAGCAGAATTACCCTACGTATGATATGGAGTTGGCAGTCATTGTCTTTGTCTTCAGGGCTTGGCACTACTATTTATATGGTGAGCAGTTCGAGGTGTTTTCGGACCACAAGAGTCTGAAGTACATCTTCACACAGCGGAACCTAAACATGAGGCAAATGTGGTAAGACAAATGTGGTGGCTGATGCACTCAGCTAGAAGTCACGGGGAGTCTTGGCTAGTGCGGCTTCCCGAGAATGGCTGATGCTCGAGACTGTGGGATAGTTCAGGCTACATTACAGGGGTCAGGCTCAGGACACTATACGTACCAGTTATCTTTTTTTATTCGAGGATGAAGGTACATTCTTACAACTATTTAGTATTATATGACTGTTACATATGCATGCGTTTAAGTGTGTATGTGTGTGTGAATTTCGGTGACAAAATTCTTTTAAGGGGGGAAGAATGTAAAACCTAGGAAAATTTAAACTTTTTACGAAAAAGGGCAAAATGGTAATTTACCAATACAGTGCGGGTCGAAAACCCATATTTCTCTAGAACTCGTATGATAAAACGGACCTCACCGTTGAATTCGTCTCGCGAAATCTAGTTATCCAAATAATTTTCGTCGAATTCCAAGATAGTCAAATTTTTCGTATTTTTCGAGGCAACCGGGTATCGGATGACCTCAAAAACGACCCCAAAAATAAAATTTCTAAAATTTTATTATAATTTAAATGACGTTCATATAAAAAATATTTTGAACTTAAACCGGAACGAAATTTAATCGTTTCGGGGCGTAAATGGACCCGAGAATAGGGAACGCATGGCGCGACGTGGACCAAGCATTAAAGGGTATAAATAGGAGACAAAAATCTGATTTTCTACACAAAATTTGTGATGGGTTTGCCAGGTTTTAACATTTGAAGAGGAAGAGAGGAAAAAGAGAGAATTCTAAACTTCTCTCTACAATCTACAGAGTTCCGCCGGTCAAAATCCTTTGGGCCAAGTATTAAAGTCGATCTAAGCGACGAAGGCTACGCAACCATACCAAAAAGGACGAGTTTCACTGAATTTCAAAGGCGGGATTTTGGGAAAAGCTTGGGGCTTGTTTGGTTTGCATCTCAAAAAATAGTTTCTGAAAACTATTTTTGAGATGAGTTTTAAGAAAGTGTTTTTAAAAATTTTTAGATTACAAAACCTGTTTGGTTATATATTTTTGAAAATAGTTTTAAAGAACAAAAATTATGAAATTTGTTTGGACAATAATCCACAATTTTCACCTCTCTTCGTCTCTCTGTCTCTCTCTCTCTTTTACTGTGCATCAAGACCACCCTCTCTTTGTCTCTCTGTCTCTCTCTCTCTTTCACTGTGCATCAAGACCACCCAACACCCACAACCACCACCAACCCACAACCCACAACCACCACCAAGACCACCACCCAAATCGAGAACCACCCAACACCCACAACCACCACCGTGAACCACCCAACACCCACCACCAAGACCACCACCCAAACCGAGAACCACCCAACACCCACAACCACCACCAACCCAGAAAGAGAACCACCCAACACCCATAACCACCACCGTGAACCACCCAACACCAACCACCAAAACCCACCACCACCGAAACCCACAACTACCACCCAAAACTCACAATCACCACCCAAATCGAGAACCACCACCAACCCACAACCACCACCGAAACCGAGAACCACCACCAACCTACAACCACCCAAAACCCACCAGATAGAGACCGAAGAACCCAGATCGTCTGGATTTGCCGAAGTTCTTGAATCCAGATCGTCTGGATTTGCCGGAGTTCTTGAACCCAGATCGTCTGGATTTGCCGAAGTGGAGAGATCGTTGCACAGCTTCGTTGCACAGCAGATCGTTGCACACAGAGAGAGAGAAAGGAGATGGTTGCAGTGAAGAGAGGGAGAGGAAAAAAAGAAGAAGAAGAAGACGCTGGGCAGTGAAGACGCTGGGCAAAGTGGAGAGAGGGAGAGGAAAAAAAGAAGAAGAAGAAGACGTTTTGCTGCTAAGGGGACTCGAAGGGCAGACCTAATTTAACTTGTTTACCTTGTCTCCGTGTTTCCAAAATTTCCAAAGAAAACTTTGAAAACAAGTTTTAGTTGTTTTCTGTTTTTGTGTCTCAAATCTCATTTTTTTCCGAAAATTTTGAGAACAAAAATGCTAAACAAACAGAATTTTGGGTGTTTTTAAAATTTTGAGAACAAAAAACTGTTTTGCAGACGCAAACCAAACACACCCTTGGTTTTGGACAAGATTTGGGTTCTTAGAGCTTCCTAGCATCGTCTTACGATTCAAGAGGTAGGGTTTTCATCCTAACTAGGTTTATTTCCAACCTATGACGATTATATGAAATAGGTGGGTTGTTATATGTATTTTAACACTTGCCTATTATAGTTGATTTAAATGAAAATGGATAAATTCAACGCTTGTATGGTAATTAGAAATTGCTAGTTTGTGATTTCTTGGAAGTTTGGATAATTGGGTATTTAGAAATCAATTAATGTGATTTCTTGAATTATGTGATGAATTTGGGCACTTTATGTGATTACATGATTTGGTGTCTTGAATGTGTTTGATTAAATGCCTATGTGAAATAAAATGTGTTAATTAAATGAGATTATGTGAAAACATGCTTGGGAATTATTGTTGAATAAAAAATGTTGATATATGCTTGATGATGTATTGGTATGGTGATAATTTATGGAAATTATATGCTTTGGATATAATTGCCCATAGAATTTGTTGAAATGTGGTTGAAATAGTTCATATAACATTCATTACATATTGGACATGATATTGATATTGCAATGGTTCATTACATTGCATATGCACGGAGAAGTCACAATTGGTGGGTGTGTGTGCATGGTTTGATCAAACACCATTGTTGGTGGATGATACTTGGGCTCGGGGAAAGTTAGATCGAAGATCCAACTGAGTTGCATGGTTGCATGAAAAACTTGTGTCGGGTATAGCAAGCAGGGCTAGATTCTCCCTCGGGTGCAAGACCCGATTACTTGTTTCATACACTTTCCGGCGGTACAATTCCAAAAAAGTGTAATGGTGTACGGAACCAACGGGGTGATTCCAAAATCTGATACCCAACAAAGACATATGATTTTATTTTATAAAATATTCATTCGATGTGTAACATCCAACAAAGACACATGATTTTGTTTTATAAAATAGTCATTCGATGTGTAACATCCAACAAAGATACATGATTTTGTTTTATAACAAAGACGCATGGTTTATTTTAAAAAAAAAAATTTAATGATCATTTGATGTGTAACATAAATGGCGGATTTATACACATTGGCATTGCATGTGTTACGAGAGTCGGTAAGGGCTCGGGTTGAAGCGCATGAGTGAGTCTTATCTCATTTCATGGCATTACATGGTGATCTCCAACATTAAATTGCATATTCTTGATTGGAATGGTTGTTGCTTATTGAATATTGCATGTGGACATTTCATATGCACTTAGGTTGGGGAGTGGCCTATTTAGGAGATACCCTATTGAGCATGGCTCACCCTTTATGGGAAAAATATTTCAGGTGTGGGTTATACACCGGTGGACGGCTCGTATTTGGGGCCTCAAGGATGAAGAGAAGCCGACTTGTGGCTTTTAAACCTTGTTTTGTAAACCTTTTGTGATATTCGGTTTTGGATATATAAATCTATGGAAATGATTGTAATCGAACTTGTATTAACTATGTTTGATGCAAAAATTCATGATGTGGGAGTATGAATTGATGTATATTAGACCTCGGATGAGTCATGTGATTAAATGTTGTATGAATGCACAAGTTGTGTTTTAGGTAGAGCTTCCCGTACAAAAGAGACTTTGCTCGAATTTTTTTAAATTTTGGATCCCAGTGAATGGGGTATAATGGTGTGATATCGAGTTACATGGTGTCTACGGGTATTCCGCGGGTTGATGGGTGATCAACGGGTTGACAAAGGACTCCTGATTTTTGGGGCGTCACAGTAGAACCTCAATAGAATCAGGTGATGACTATGGAGTTGGAGCATATGGAACAACTTGCCTGTCCTAGAATGACGATAAACCTCCAAGGGAAGAGTAGTAATCAGGGAGAAAGAAGGTACATAGTCTAGTACAAGAGGCAACAAAAGTTCCCCTGACTGGAAAATACTAAATCTAGCAAAAGTGTATGCGCCTAACGCAGGAAAAAAAAAAAAGATGACTCAAAAAAAGTAACATCAGCAATGACATAGTATCAGTGAGAAAAAGGGTCATAGCACTGATAATCTTTCTAAGTACGAGAATATCCCAAAAAGACACACTTAATTGAGCAAGACAAAAGTTTATCTCGACCCGGACCAAGAAGATGCACAAATGTAATACAACCAAAGGCACAGAGTGAGGCCAAATGACAGTTTATTATCCAACAAGAAAGGGGATTTGTTATCCAAAATGGGAGAAGACATGCGATGAATAAGATAGACTAAAGTAAGAATAGCATTAGCCCAATATGATTTTGGCATATGAATGTTAAACATCAAGGTGTGGGCAATATCCAACAAATAGTGACATTTACGTTCAACAATGCCATGTTATTGGGAGGTATGAGGATAGGTAGTTTGATGGATAATCTCATGATCTGCACAAAAACTTTTCATAAATGATTGAGTATATTCAAGAGCATTGTCAAATCAAATAATTTTAATACATATATCAAACTGAACCAAAATTTCATTATAAAAGGTGGTAAAGACTTTAGGCAATTCAGACCGGTCTTTCATAAGAAAGAAACAAGTCAGACGGGAGAAATCATCAGCAAAAATGACAAAATACTGAAACCTAGAAATACTTTTGACCCCAAATGTCTATATAAACAACATGAATAAGAGTAGATTGACGAGTTGAAGAGATGGGAGGAAAATAACTACAGTGATGCTTGTCTAATTGACAAGCCTCACATTCCAACACAAAAGAAGAACTCAAACCAAGAATCACTTGATGTAACTTTTGCAAGGAAGGATGACCTAGTCAGAAGTGCCACTGAAGAGGAGACATGGTAGCACTCAAGGTAGGAATAGAAACTCCATGATCTAAGTGGTAAAGGCTATTGCTCTCATGCCCCAAACCAATCACATTATTCGTCTTGAGGTCTTGAAAACATAAGAAGATGGAGTGAACTTCACTAATTTCCTTAAGAAGGGAAAAGTTACTGTGACGCCCCTAAAACAGGGGGTCCTTTGTCAACCCGTTGATCACCTATCAACCCGCAAAAGTACTCGTGAATGCCACACAACCCGATATCACGTCAATACAATCCCTTCACCGGGATCATAAACCACACAGCGTTTGGGCAGAGTCTCCCTTGTACCGAGCATTCTCAAACGCACAACCTGTGTACATTTAATCATTTAACCCATCCAAGGTCTAACATACATCAATTTACACTTATCATTACACCATGTACCTCTTTTGAGAAAAAGGAGTCGACGCCCGGAGGCTTAGCGAAAGCATTTCAAAGTTTTGAAACTTGAAGAAAACCTACCGGTAGAAGGTCTCTAAGTTCTACCGGTAGAAGTGCTCACTGGACTGAGATTTTTAGAAAATTGGGGGAAACCTACTGGTAGAAGAAGTCCTTGTTCTACCAGTAGACAAACCTTCTGAAATTATTCTACCAGTAGAAAAGATCGACGTTCTACCGGTAGGAGAACCCACTGGAAATGTTCTACCGGCAAAACTCAACGTTCTACCAGTAGAACTGCCCACTGGAAAAATTCTACCAGTAGAAGAACTCGGCGTTCTATCGGTCGGTCTTCCCAGTTTTTCCCCGATTCGATCCTTTTTCAATTCCAATTCATTTCAACATTGTATATCATCAACCCAAACTCATATAACATATAATTTTGCATTAAATGTAGTCCATACAAGTTCGATGACGATTAATTTCATACAATCACATGTCCAAAACTAAATTTCATAATAGTTTTACAAAAACATGATTTAAAAGCCACATTTCGGTTTTTCTTCATCAATGAGGGCCCGAGTGAGAGCCATCCACCGGCGCATGTCCCGCACCTGAAATATTGTTCTCATAAAGGGTGAGCCACACTCAATAGGGTATCTCCTAAAGAGGCTACTCCCTAACCTAGATGCATATGAAATGTTCACATGTAATTCAGCATGCAACAATAATCCATTCAAGAATATGCAATTCATAAATGGAATCCTATATGTCATGCCATGTTATGAGATGAGACTCACACATGCAACTCAACTCGAGCCTTCACTTGTAAAATCTGGGTAAATTTGAATTTTTATGGAAAAATGCCGAAACGGTAATTTGCCACTATGGTAGGGGTTGAAAACTCAAATTTTTCTAGAACTCGGATGAAGAAACGGACCTCACATTGGATTCGTCTCGCGAAATCTAGTTACCCAGTCAATTGTTGTCAAATTCCGAGTCAGTCGAATTTTTTACATTTTATGGAGCGATCGGGTGTTGCGTGACCTAAAAACGAGACATATAATTAAATTTCAAAAATTAGAAAATAATTTAAAGCTAGTTCAAATAAAAATATTTTGAACTTAAACCGGGACGAAATTTAATCGTTTCGGAACAAAACCAGACCCGAGAATGGAGGACGTGTGGCGCGACGAGAGCCAAGCATTCCAAGGGGTATAAATAGGGGAGAAAATCATATTTTCTCCCCATTTTCAGCTGGGTTTTTACGTTGGATAGGGAAGTGAGGGAAAAAGAGAGAGTTCAAACTTCTCTCTACGATCTACGGTGTTCCTTTAGTTGAATCGACTTGGGCCAAGAATTAAAGTTCTTCTATGCTACGAGAGCAACGACTATGTACCAAAAATCGCAGATTTCACCGAAGATTCAAAAACGAAATTTTGGGGGAAATCAAGCTTTGAGCTTGGCTTGTGTTCTTGAATGTTTCTACAACTTATTTTTATGCTTAAAGAGGTAGGGTTCTTTCTTAACTAGGTTTATTTCCAACCTAGGGTTATTATATGAAATAGGTAGGGTGTTAAAGGTCTAATCTCTTGTGTGACACTTATCTATGATAGTTGAAATGTGGAAAGTGGGTATAGAAATGGGTAAAATAAATTTTAGCTTGAATTGGGTATGTAAAAATTACTTGATGTGATTTCTTGAGAAATGTGATATATGTGGGTGTTTGATAAAATGCTTTGAATGATATATGTGGATGTTGATAAGATGCCTTGAATGATGTATGTGGGTGTTTGATAAAATGCCTTGAATGATTGAAGTATGTTGTTTTGATGAAATTGAAATAACATGCTCAGATGATATTGTAAATTGTAATTATATACTTATAATATAATTGGCAATTGAGAATGTTAAATGAGATAGAATGTTGTTCATTATGTGCACATGACATATGAAACATGATGTTGAAATTGTAATTGAGATCTTAGTTGCATAATGATATGAAATGCAATTGTACATTTATATTGCATATGCACGAGTAGCATCACATTCGTGGGCATTGACATGAGTGTGGGTGTGTGTGTATGGTTTGATCAAACACCATTCTTAGTGGATGATGCGTGGGCTCGGGATAGGTGGGTCGAGGGTTCGACTGAGTCGCACGGTTTGCATTGAAAATAGGGTCGGGGTTAATAAGAAGGGCTAGATTGTCCCTCAGGTGCAAGACCCGGTTATTGGATACGCACTCCGTTGGTGTAGAGTCCATAAAGTGTGTCGGTGTACGCGGAGCCGTTGGTGGAAGTCCATTAATGCCATGTCGGTTGGGTGCCCGTTGGTGTGAGTCCATAAATACCTACCCCAAGAAAGACCCGGGATTTATAATGGTCATTGGATGTGCTACATCAATGCCGGGGGTTTGGAATGCCCGGATTCATAGGCATGGCATTGCATATGTTGAGGGAACCAGTAAAGGCTCGGGCTGAGTTGCACGTGTGAGTCTCATCTCATATCATGCCATGAAATAGAGGATTCCATTGTGGAATTTTATATTCTTGAATGTTGTGATTGTTGCTTGTGAATTGCATGTGAACATTTCATATGCATCTAAGTTGGGGAGTAGCCTATTTAGGAGATACTCTATTGAGCGTGACTCACCCTTTATGGGAACAATATTTCAGGTGCAGGGCATGCGCCGGTGGATGGCTCTCACACGGGCCCTCATTGATGAAGAAAAGCCAAAATGTGGCTTTTAAACTATGTTTTTTGTAAAACTAAGATGTAATCTAGTTTTTGGGGCATGTGTATTTTATGTTAAGGATTGTAATATAACTCATATGAATTGTATTTTTTTTTAAATGGATGTTATATGAGTTTGGGTTGATGTTGTATAAGGTTGGAATGGATTGGAATTAAAAAATGATGAAATCAGGGGAAAAACTAGAAAGACCTACTGGTAGAACGATGAGCTCTTTTACCGGTAGAACTTTTCCAGTAGGCATTCCCTACTGGTAGAACGTCAAGTTTTGCGGTAGAACAATTCCAGTGAGTTTTCCTACCAGTAGAATGCTGGCATTCCTACCGGTAGAACTTTTTCAGTAGCCTCTTCTACTGGTAAAACTTTTCCAGTAGCCTTTTTCTACTGGTAGAACTTCTACACCTTCTACCGGAAGGTTTTGTTAAAATCACAAATTTTGAAATGTTTTTGCTAGGCCTTTGGGTCTTGAATCCTTTTATTCAAACGATGTAAATGGATTGTGTATGAAACCGGGCATCCCAAGCCCCCGCCATTGATGTTACACATCCAATGACAATTTTATAAAACAACCATGTGTCTTTCTTGGGTACACGGATTTTGGTGTCTCACTACCGGTTCTGCACACCAATACACTTTTTTGGACTTGCGCCATCGGAAGTGTATAAACCAGTAACCGGGTCTTGCACCCGAGGGATAATCTAGCCCTTCTTCCTATACCTGACACAAGTTTTCATGCAACCATGCAACTCAGTTGGACCTAGGTCCAACCTTCCCGAGTCCACGTCTCAACCACCAAGAATGGTGTTTGATTCAAAAACATGCACACACACACACACCCACATTCATGTCAATGCCCATGAATGCGATGCTTCCCGTGCATATGCAAATGTAATGTATAATTACATCTAATATCATTATGCAACCAAGTTTTCAATTGCAATATCATCATCATGTTCCACATTTCATGAGGGCAATGTGAACTACTTAGATAACCATCAACAACCTCAATGTCAATATATCAAGGTGCATATACCAACATCAAATCTCAAGCATGTTATAACATAATCAATGCAAATAACACACTTAATTCACATAGGTATTTCATCAAACACCTTCAAGGCATAAATATAAACACATAGCATGCCCAATCAATACAATTCCCAAGAAATCACAAGTTAGTAATTTCTAAATACTCAATTCATGTAAGAATTGATTTTAACCATTTTCAATACCCATTTTCTCATTTCAACTACCATAGGCAAGTGCTATACATGAGAATACATCTCTGACACCCTACCCATTCCATATATCCACCATAGGTTGGAAATAAACCTAATTAGAAAAGGAACCCTACCTCTTAAAGCGTAAAACAACGGTAGAAAACTCACAAGACCCGAAACAAGCTTGCTTTCTCCAAAATCCCGTCCTTGAAACTTTGCCCAAATCTTCAATTTGTGGTAGGGTCTTGTAGCCCACGTCGAGTAAAATCCCGTCCTTGGCCCGAGGTGATTCCACCAAAGAAACGCCGTAGATCGTAGAGAGAAGTTTGAGAAACCCTAGCCTTCCTTCTCTTCTTTCTATTTTTTGGAAAATTTGATGGGTATGGGGAGAAAATCAGATTTTCTCCCCTATTTATACTCTTTAGGTGCTTGGTCCTCATTTCGCCACACGTTCTCATTTCCCGGGTCCGATTTTATCCCGAATCAATTAAATTTCATCCCGGTTCAAGATCAAAATATTTTTATTTGAACTTATTTTAAATTATTTTCCACTTTTTGCAATTTAATTCTCGGTCTCTTTTGTTTAGGTCACACGACATTCGATTGCCTCGTAAAACGAAAAAAATCTAACTGTCTTAGAATTCAACGAAAATTGACTGGTTTTGCGAGACGAATCCAGCAGTGAGGTCTATTTCGTCATTTGAGTTCTAGAAAAATTCGAGTTTTCAACCCGTACCGTAGTGGCTAATTACTATTTTGTCCTTTTTCATAAAAATTCAAATTTACCCGGGTTTTACATTCTTCCCCCCTTAAAAAGAATTTTGTCACCGAAATTCACACATGCATGCACATTCAACCACATGCATATGCAACAATCATATAACACTTATGACCATAAAAATGTACCTACATTCTCAAATAAGAACGGATAACTGGTATGGGTAGTGTCCTCACGCTCCTATGTCGCCTCCTCCACACCTCGGTGCTGCCACAGCACCTTCACCAGCCTCACGATTTTACCTCGCAAAACCTACTCTCAACTATCCATGATATGCACTGGTCCCTCCTCGAAGGTCCTGTTCTTGATCCGAAATGTGTACACCCAAGTGCAGGCGGTCAAGCTGTAGTAATAATCCGGTTTGAGTCCGGAGTCGAATCCACAGGGAACTTTTGTTGATATTTCTAAGGCAAGCAGTGGTAGAGACCTATTGATTGTAACCCTTGAGATTTGTTGTGAGATATGAGTTTTCCTGGACAGAATATAAGATTCTTTCCAAGAGGATTTTCTTAACAAAATAGGAGATAAGTTCTAATTAAAAAGAGTCACTCTTTAGTGCAAGGATCTGGACATGTAGTTAGTTATCCGGTTTGTCATAATTGTGCTTGATAACTCAATTAAATCCCGTGTCAACAGCAAGTTAATCGGAAGATAAAGATAGATTGTGAGAATTAAGAACATGATTCCGATGTCTTTCTAGAAGTTTACAAGAATTGTCTGTGCCGAGACTTAACCCGTCTACAAACAAGCAAGTGTTTCTACAAGACATCCAATCATGATATTAATATTCCATTCTTTAAATGAAGTACAATAAGGGGGAGGATTGAAGGGTAGTCATGAGGATCTAGCCGGGATACTTGCCTTGAACTGATGAGTCTTTCTATGCAAGAGTCATCCGTATCATAGAAAGAGCTCACAGTTATACAAAGTACCTTAACTTTGCTAGATGCAATCAATCATCCAATAACAAGAAAAAATAAACGTTAAGCATAAAAACAATGCACAAATATGATTCCCGGATAACTTATACATGCCCTTCTCATCTTACTAAATAGTGAATGAGAAACTACTCACTCTCCATGGCTTGGGTAAAGCTAGAAAAGTGAGTGATGATCATCCCTCCAAGTAGAGAACTTAAAAGATAAAGTAACAACAAACACGGAGCCAATCTTTAACAAAGAATGGGTGAATCACGTTCCACTCTTCACGGCTTTGGTAAAGCTCTAGAAAAGTGGAAGAGTTTCACTCTTCTAAGAAAGAAAGAAGCTCAAGCAATGGAAGTGAAATGCATGAACAATAAAAGTAGAAGAAAGCTAGTCACATTTGGAGGGTGGCTTCCTCAACCAAGAATTGGAGGGTTGCTTCCTCAACCAAAAGATGAACTATCTCTCTTCTATGCATGTAAAATGAAAGCATAAGCATAAGCATAAGCATAAAAATACTTTTATAACAAGCAAGAGATGTTGGACTAAAGCCAAAATAATCTCTAAGATAAAAACTTCATACAAGGAAAATAAGCTAAATCTATAATGAGAGTGGGAGTCTAAGCCTCCATCAATTATTTTTACTTCTCTCCTTTAGCTCTCCAACAAGGGGAGTATTTATAGGCAAGAGGAGGTGAAGGAATAGTGTTTTCCACCCAAGTCCAAGTGAAAAGCCAACAACTCTGTTGCCAATCTGTGGAGAACGTTCGAACGTGAGTTGGCGTTCGAACGTTGTTTCTGTTTTTGCACTAAGGGCGTTCGAACGCCAGATGTGTTCTGACCCTTTCACTCGAGTGGTCTATTGGTCTTCTGTGAAGTTCAGTTCCAACTCTATGCAGTAGTCTGGTCTTCAATCAACTCAAGTGCACGTTCGAACGTGAGTTGGCGTTCGAACGTGACACTCAAGTGCTTCAGAGCTTCAGTCTTCTTTCCTAACTGCAACACGCCTTCTCTTAGCAGTTGAGTCTGCTACAGTGTAATGTGGACGTTCGAACGTGAGTTGGCGTTCGAACGTTCTGGCTGTGCTCCAAGCTTCTCCAATTTTGGGCTCTAATGTGTTGGTGTTGCATCCAAGTGTGGTACTTGTTGTTCTTGAGTCCTTGTTCAGTCTAGGGCCTGAAATGACATCACTTAAACTCCATCAAAGTACAATTAGTCTTAAAACGGCATAGTAATATGCTAATTTTAAGTGCTAATCACACCCCCCAACCTAAATATTACTAGTCTCTAGTAATATAAAAAAAGAAAAATCTACTCCTAATGCCATTTTCGTAGGTCATCCGGTTGCATTTAGCTTATGCAATAAGTCGTTGAACCACTAGGTTTACCCTAGCGGACGAGTGTTGTCTCGTGAGGGTTTCCAGGGAAGCTACCCACAAATTTCAGTCGAACAGATGTGCATAGGAGAATGCTGATTAAAGTAAATTAGCATCATGGTCGTTGGGACACCAGATTCTCAATTTTAACTTATATCTCACACGTCCTTATTTCACAGGTATTAATTCTATGCAAAAATTATCATTTGTTACATTGGTATTTGAAATTCTCAATGCAGTAGGAATGATCATTCAAGCAACAGGAATTTGTTATATAACAAATACTCCTTTTTATCACCTTCCATGGATAGTTTCAATTTCACAAACCTCACGTAGTATACCCTCAGCAAAAGTTCACTCTGATTATAGTGACTTGTTTCTCACAGATCATGTGATCAGAAGATGGCCAATCGAAAAATCACATGCACAATTAGAAAGGGAGCGCTAGTTTAAGGAAGCAATAAATCATGTTTGTCATAATCTCATGAAATGATATTGACGCAATTTAAAGAAATGTTATTTACCATATCCCAATTTTGATTAACAACACATGCATGTAACAGAGTTGAGATCAATTAGGGTTTTTCATAGGTTGTAGCGTGGCCAGAGGTCAGTGGCTAACGAAACAACGTCGGGGATTTTCAAAAGCTATCTTCTGTTTACGTATTGTAGCACACCTTTTTCTAAATTTTTGATATTTTGCCTGGAGATGACATTTCTTTCTTTCACTTTTCTCATTTTTCACTTTCTTGGCAAGTTCTTGCCTTTTTGCTTCTTTTCTGTTTCAATTGTTCCAATCAACTCTTCTTGGATGATAATCTCGAATGCTTCTTTTTCTTTTCCTTTTTCTGTTATCATATTACAAAGAGGATGTAAGAAAATTAGATAGCCAAGGTATGTCAAGTATGTTTTCCTGTGGATTGGTAATCATATAGGTTTATCAAAGAAAAATTCATACATTGATGGCTCAAACATGGCTAACGAGGGATAAGTTTTGTCAAAGAAAGGTCTAAGACTCAATATTATATCAAAGATGGCCTAAGATCATTTCTCAAGCATGTGCACATGTATGTGTCGTATGCGATGGTTCCTTGTGAGATATGTCAATAGATCACTTTTAAGTGCGTCAATCAAAGCAAGGTTAATGAGATCATTCAAAAATTGAGAGTGAAAAGAATTTACTTGAGTAAACATTGATTGTCTCTCGAAAGCATCGTTAGGTTTGAAACTCACCCTGGTGTTCTTTGTTATCTCCACTGTGTATGTCGGGTTTTCCAGGGGGTATTGGTTATATACCAATTCCATTTTTGAGTCAGATCTTCCTGTACCTTTAAAATAACAAATATCGATGTACATATGACAATTTAAGTATAGAGAGAATACCAATTTTTTCAAGAAATGTGGTTTTAAGTCTCGGTTGATAAATTGAGGTGTCAAACCGATCATGTGCATATTTACTCTAGCATGCATTCTTAACATCCACATTTGTTCCATTAAATTTTAATTTTATGCTAAATCTACAAATGCTTTAAAACAAATAAAAGTGATAAATGGAACCATTCATTTCTCAAAATATCATCTTTTAATATCAACGGTTCGATTCATTCACAATCACACAAAAAAAACTTACAACTATCAAAGAAGAAATTCATAAAAAGAAGCACTTTAAACAAACATAAAAACAAGAACAAGAACAGAAATCCCTCTCTCTCTCTCTCACTCTTCTGCATGTCCACTAGCTCCACCATGTCCACCACCCCTCATAAGCCTAAGGATCTCATCCTGCTTAGCTTCAATGCTAAGCATGATGTCCCGTAAGGAGCGTCGGGTGCTGGTGCTGGTGCTAGGGCCTGTCTCTAGTGGCTGATCTCTCTCTTCTTCCATCTCTCTCTCCTCCTCTGCATCAAGCTCCTCTTGTACCTCGTCTACTCCCTGGGTGGGTGGCCTCTCCTGTCTGACTGCCGGGCCGCCACTATGACTTTGGCTCCTTCGAAAGGATGCCTTGTTCAGTGGCCCCATCGGCTTTTGGATTTCCATCTCTGGCTTCACCCTCACCCCATGGGCCATGGCCTTTGCACAGTTCTGTCACTAGGGTGCCGAAGGGAAGCGAATTCCTCTTCACATCACACCCCTTTTTCATTTCACTCAGGATGAGGGAGGGGAGATCAATATTGTGGCCTTTTCCAATTGCATAGAGCAACCGGGCCAGGTTAGGTAGAATTTCATTCTTTCTTCCTATGGGAGCGAAGTTGGACACCGCAATCAAATTTAACATTTTGTATTTGTCGGTGAGCTCCCCTTGCCTCAAAAATTTCTTCCCTACCCATGAAAAGTCCGCTACCCCCGTTAATTCCTTTCCCACCACATTCATTGCTATATCTTTCTTTGGGGGGTAGGTCGGGTTTTGCACTCGAGGTATTTCTTCCCTTATTTCTACGATGTATGCTTCATCCACGTCAATGTGGATACCCCTAACATATGTTCGGATTGCGCCGTTGATGATCTCAGTGTTGGAGTAAAACTCCCACACCAAATCAACAATGGCGTCTCCACCGTTCCTCAAGTACCAGACCCACTCCCTCCTCTCCATTTCCTCCAATATTCCAATTCCAGCAAAATCATCAATCACAACATCTCTCTCACAAACAACTGCATGCTTATGGTAGAAATTTTCATACCTTTCAGCCTTTAAGGCACTGGGAAACCTGGTCCTGTCATATCTCTTTGTCCTTTGCCTTCCCTCCCTCTCTTCTATCACCTCTTCTACAATATTTGGATCTTAGTTCACTGGTGGAGCACGCCTGGCAGGGAGTTTTACCCTTGGCATGGCGTTTGAACGTTGGTTGGGTTTGAGAGGGTGCTGAAAAGTGCTAGAAACTTGGGGTTCTTGGTGTGGGATTGATGATTTTGATGTGGAGAGGAGTTAGGGAGGGTCGAATTTGGGTAATGAGGGCGAATTGAGGTCTGTGGAGTGAAAAAGAGTTATAGGGTTTTGAAAAAATTTGGGGATTTTGGTTGAAAACGACGATGCAGGCTTTTATAGCCTGAGTTGTAACGTTCGAACGTTGGTGACGTTCGAACGTGGGTAGAAGGATTTTAAACAAACCGTTCGAACGTGGTTTGGCGTTCGAAAATGGTGAGCTCTCAGTACTTTTGAGTTCTGTCAGAGGCCAAAGTGATGTAGGTTCTCTTCGTTCGAACGTTCTATTGGCGTTCGAACGTTAATCTCGTTCGAACAGTCTATTGGCGTTCGAACGGATAGAGATCCCAGTACTTTCACGTTTCATCAGAAGCTTCATCAGAGGCTGAGTACTGTAAGCAGCTGACGTTCGAACGTTACCTGACGTTCGAACGTTGAACCAAAAATTAAAATTTTTCTCCACTACACTATATACAATCAAAGAAGGCAAAACACACATATTTAAATAAAAAAAACTAAGGCGTCTCAGGATGAACCCCTACCCACGCTTCAGGTTGGTATTTTGGGATATTCCTTACTCGGCCCATATTTTCATTTCAGTCAAAAGAATTTATACAAAAAGATTTTTACACTTTTTACACAAATTCGGACCTTTGGTTTTTCACTCCCCCAACAAAAGTACACATTTCCTACAGAAAATTATCTAATCCGAGTCTCCCTCTGTATCTGTGTAGAATGGACAACCAGTAACTCTCCCAACTTCCTCTCTCACAAATCGGTTAAGCACAGTACCGAAATAGCATGGCGTATCAGGGTAATCCTTACTCAGCTCATTTACTATCCAGTCTAATCGATCAAGTGCGCGGCTGGAAATTGGTTCAGAACACTGGTTGTACCTTTTTTCGTGAAAGACTCTGCCACACTGTTTACAGGCACCAAGCCTATTGGCACGACAACATTTGGCAAAGCTGCTTCTGCCACAGAGGGTTTCGCTTGTTTTTCTTGGATTTTAGCCTTCCTTACTAATCTTGCTTTTCTCATGATCATAGTATGCACATCAGATGGAAAGGTACGTAGAACTCCTAGGCTAAACCAAAAAAGTTTTACATCCATGATTGCTAAGTTTTAAAACTCACTATCTGGTTCTTTAACGTCTTCCAATCACAAAGACGATTGAAGCTGATTCATAATCATCAATTTATACAATCAATGTTCATACATGATCAACAACGACAATATAAAAAATTTTAAAAATTTACGAAAATATGAACTAATGAACTGATGAACTGATCATACCCCCCAACATAAACTGAACATTGTCCCCAATGTTTCGAATTTACCGGTTCATGGATTGTGGAGACGAGGTTGAATGGTAGAGATCTGTTCACCCGCTGAGACCTACAAATAAAAACACAAAAATTACTCATCTGTACACAGATCTGGATTTCGGGTAGGCTGAAAATCCTTATGTGTGAGTGCGAATAAAAGAAGAACACCCGTGAGCAAATATAAGATTAAAATGCAAAACATGAAGCAAAATATTGTGTTTGTGGAGTGTGTGGTCATGGGTGGTTTCTCGGATAATAGAGAACTCGAAGACGAACAGAAGGAAGAAGAAGAAAAGAAAAAGAAGAAGAAGAAGAAATGGGGGGGGGCCAACTGCGGCGGCTGGGAGAAAAAGTGGGTGCCTTATAAAGGCGCCCCAGTGGGTCGGGTTGGAGTAGATTTTTCCTGATCCGATCCACTGGAGTGTCGGCAAGCGCGAATTTCGGTGGAGTACTCTGGTTCCATTAAAAGAATAGTTTCCACATTTTTAACAAAATCCTCCAAAAATGGTTTTAACCGCTGACCATTAACAGTAAAACTATTACCGTTTGCTGGGTTTTCCACTTCAACTGCTCCATGTTCAAACACCTTTTTGACAATGTAAGGCCCAGTCCATCTTGATTTCAACTTACCAGGAAAGAGGCGGAGTCTTGAATTAAATAGCAAGACTTTTTGAGACGGCTCAAAAGATTTCCGCACAATGTGTTTGTCATGAAAAATTTGCATCCTGGTTTTAGCAATCTTAGCATTTTCATATGCTTCACTTCTCAATTCCTCCAATTCATTTATTTGAAGTTTCCTTGCTAGCCCAGCCTTGTCCAAGTCAAAATTCATTACTTTAATGGCCCAGTATGCCCTATGTTCCAATTCCACAGGCAAGTGACATGGCTTTCCATAGACTAATCGATAAGGAGACATGCCTAAAATTGTTTTAAAAGCAGTACGGTATGCCCAAAGCGCATCAGTTAGTCTTAACGATCAATCTTTGCGATCTGAATTCACCGTTTTTTCCAAAATTAATTTGATCTCCCGATTAGCTAACTCAGCTTGTCCACTAGTCTGTGGGTGATAAGGGGTTGCAATTTTGTGAAAAATCAAGTATTTTTTCATTAAATTCCAGAAAGGACGATTGCAAAAATGAGCACTCCATCGCTTATGATTGATTTCGGAATTCCAAACCGAGACAAAATATTTTCTTTCAAAAATTTGATCACTGTTTTGTGATCATTGTTTCGGCATGGAATTGTTTCAACCCATTTGGATACATAGTCTACAGCCACTAAAATGTACAGATAGCCAAAGGAAGGGGAAAATGGTCCCATAAAATCGATGCCCCAACAGTCAAAAATTTCAATTACCAGAATGGGGTTTAAGGGCATCATATTTCTTTTAGAAATGTTTCCCAACCTTTGACACCTATCACAAGTTAAACAAAAGGCATGTACATCTTTGAAAAGTGTGGGCCAGTAAAATCCACACTGCAATATTTTTGCAGCTGTTTTTCTTGATGAAAAGTGGCCACCGCATGCTTCAGAATGACAAAATGTTATTACCTGGCTACTTTCATGAGCAGGGATGCAACGTCTTATGATTTGATCTTTACAGTACTTGAATACGTAAGGATCCTCCCAAAAGAAGTTACGAACCTCCCTCAAAAATTTCTTTTTGTCCAACATGGTAAAGGATGGAGGGAGTGTACCAGTAGCAAGAAAGTTAGCAATGTCTGCATACCATGGTATCCTATCAATCATGAACAATTGTTCATCGGGGAATTTCTCATTGATTGGCAGTCCATCCTCATGAAATTCATAGGTTAGTCTGGACAGATGATCTGCCACCACATTCTCGACACCTTTCTTGTCCTTGATGACAAGATCAAACTCTTGGAGCAAAAGTATCCATCTCAAGAGTCTTGGTTTGGCGTCCTTCTTTGTAAGCAAAAATTTTAGGGCTGCATGGTCAGTGAATACAGTAACAGAAGAACCAACAAGATAAGAACGGAATTTTTCCAGTGCAAAAACTACAGCAAGCAATTCTTTCTCAGTTGTCGAATAATTCATATGAGCATCATTCAAAGTTTTGCTTGCATAGTAAATCACATGGGGTTTCTTATCTTTTATTTGTCCCAATACAGCACCTACAGCAAAATCACTTGCATCACACATTAGTTCAAAGGGAAGATTCCAGTCAGGGGGTTGCATTATTGGTGCAGAAATTAACATGTCTTTTAGCTTGTCAAAAGCTTTTTGGCATGCTTTATTCCAATCAAATATTACATCCTGACTTAGGAGGTGACACATGGGTTTTGCTATGGTACTGAAATCTTTTATGAATCTCCTGTAGAAACCTGCATGTCCTAGGAATGATCGAACATCCTTTACAGTCTTAGGGGCAGGCAAATTTCCAATCAAATCTATTTTTGCCTTGTCAACTTTCATGCCTTCAGACGACACAATGTGGCCAAGGACAATGCCCCGTGTTACCATAAAATGGTATTTTTCCCAATTGAGCACTAGGTTGGCTTCCTTACATCTGATCAGTACTTTCTCCAGATTGGTTAAACACAAATCGAAGGAATCTCCATAGACAGAGAAGTCATCCATGAATACTTCCAAAAAATTTTCAACCATATCACTGAACAAGCTTAGCATACATCTTTGGAATGTTGCAGGAGCGTTACAAAGTCCAAATGACATCCTTTTGAATGCAAAGGTGCCAAATGGGCATGTGAAGGTTATTTTCTCCTGATCATCTAGGGCTATCTCAATTTAGTTATACCCTGAATACCCATCTAAGAAACAGTAAAATGCATGACCTGCAATTCTCTCTAGGACTTGGTCAAGAAATGGGAGAGGAAAATGATCTTTTCTAGTGACCAAATTGAGTTTTCGATAATCAATGCACATTCGCCATCCTGTGACGACTCGAGTTGGTACTAGTTCATTTGCATCATTTTTAACCACTGTGACCCCATATTTTTTTGGCACGACTTGGGTTGGACTAACCCATTTACTATCTGAGATAGGGAAGATTATCCCTGCATCTAAGAGTTTGAGTACCTCAATTCTCACAACTTCCTTCATGTGAGGGTTCAGTCGTCGCTGCATTTGACGAGAGGGTTTTGAATCCTCTTCAAGGCATATGGCATGATTGCAGATTAATGGGCTTATACCTTTCAAGTCAGCGATGGTCCATCCAATGGTGCTTTTATGACTTCGAAGAACTTCAATCAGTTTAGACTCTTGCAAGTCTGTGAGTTTAGATGAAATTACCACTGGGTATGACTCATTCTCTCCTAAAAATGAATATTTGAGGTCAGATGGGAGAGGTTTCAATTCAGGCTTTGCTGGGCTAACACTTGATGAGACTGGCTTTGTGCCACTTGGTGAAATTTCTTCGAATTTGGGTGCCCATGTCTCAACAGTATGAGTAGGGCCACTTGGTGGATTTGGGTCATCATCTGTTGTTTCTGATGAGATGAGTTCTAACAGAGATGATTCAGTAGGATCCTTACAGAATGTATCATCCAGATGTTCATGTATCAAAGATTCTATGGAGTTTACTTCCCTTTCTTCCTTTTCTTCTTCTGGATGTTTAGCAATATTGAAAATGTTCAGTTCGAGAGTCATATTCCCAAAAGTTAATTTCATGACTCCATTCCTGCAATTGATTAAAGCATTGGAAGTTGCTAGGAATGGTTGACCAAGAATGACGGGAATTTGGTTCTCCGAATTTATTGCTGGTTGAGTATCCAGAACAATGAAGTCAACAGGGAAGACAAAACTATCTACTTGGACAAGCACATCTTCAACAATCCCTCTGGGGGTTTTGACAGATCTGTCGGCCAACTGGAGTGTGACACAAGTGGGTTTAAGTTCACCCAAACCCAACTGTTGATAGACAGAGTAGGGTAGCAAATTAACGCTAGCTCCAAGGTCTAACAAAGCTTGTTCAATCCTGAAGTTCCCAATGATACATGAGACAGTCGGACACCCTGGGTCTTTGTATTTTGGAAGGGTTTTATGTTGAAGAAGAGCACTAGCTTGTTCTGTTAGGAAAGCTCTCTTTTGGACATTCTGGCTTCTCTTGACTGTGCACAAGTCTTTTAGAAACTTGGCATAAGACGGAACTTGTTTGATTGCATCCAGAAGTGGGATGTTGATATTTACTTGCTTAAAAAGCTCGTAAATTTCAGGCTGATTTTTCACTTTCTGTTTGGTTTTGGGTCGATGAGGAAATGGAGCCGGAATGGGATACGAAGGTTCCCTTTTCTCAGAAGGTTCTGGCTCTTGTTCAATCACAGGCTCTGGGTCTTTCTCAAGTTCAATCTCAATTGGTTCAGGTTCAGATGATGGATTGACTGGGCTTAACTCAGGTCTTGGCTTGGGAATGAGTATGTCTCTGATTGTCTTGTCAATCACCTTGCCACTTCTCAGTGTCGTGACAGCTTGGGCTTGGTCTTGGGTGTTTCCTGTTGTTGAAGGGTTCCCTACATGGAATTGGCCTTGTGGTTGCTTTGGTTGGGCAGGAAACTTGCCCTTTTCGTGTATGACCATGGATTGAGTCAACTTTTGGATGTGGCTTTTAAGATCCTCAAAAGATTGAGTGGTCTGGGTTTTGAAATCAGTGAAAGCCTGTGTGGAATTATTGTTATAATTCATTTGGCTTTGCATGAACTGATTCAATGTGTCCTCAAGGTTCCTCTTTTGTGGTGGTTGATATGATTAATATGCAGGAGGTCCTTGGGGTGGTGGGTATGGCCCTTGTTGTTGGTTCATGGGTATTGGTTGTGTGTTCTTCCAACTGAAGTTAGGGTGGTTTCGCCACCCTGGATTGTATGTTTCAGAATATGGGTTGGAGTAGGGCTTGTTGAAGTTGGAAACTGCATGTGTTTGTTCCAACAAGACTTCTTTGAATGCTGGGATGGTGGGACACTCCCTAGTAAGGTGTCCTGTTAGTGCACAGATTCCACACACTTGGTCGGTGGAAGGGCTAACATCAACTTGATGGACTTTCTTCATCTCTAAAGCTTCAAGCTTTCGAGACAATGTGGACATTTTTGCTCTCAAGTAATCATCTTCTCTCAAGACATATTTTCCTCCTTGGGAAGTAGATGGTCTGGCTTCTACAGTGGTAGGGGCGGCTGAGTCCCACATCTGAGAACTGTCAGATATGGTGTCGAAAAAATTGAATGCCTCCTCCGGACTTTTTCCCATGAATTCTCCTTGGGCCATTATTTCGACAAACTGATGTAGTCTGGAGGGTAAGGAGTCATAGAAAAATCCTACCAAAGTCCAATTTTCAAAAGCATGATGTGGGCAGGATTGGAGCAGATCTTTGAATCTCTCCCAACTTTGATAAAAAGTTTCTCCTTCTTTGACCGCAAAATTCATGATTTGCCTTTTTAGTGCATTTGTGCGGTGTAGAGGAAAAAACTTTCTAAAAAATTCATTTTGTAATGTTTGCCAGTTGGGTATTGAAAAAGCCTTTAAAGAATTTAACCATTGTTTGGCTCTATCCCTCAAGGAGAAAGAAAACAGTTTCATCTTGGCCAATTCAGAAATGTCTTGAAATGTTCCACACACTTCCTCAAAATCTTTTATATGCAGATATGAATTTTCTGCATCCAATCCATGAAACACGGGTAATAACTGCACTGTCCCCGGCTTTACAGTAAAGAGGGGAGCATTTTCAGGAAAAATAAAACAAGAGGGGACACTGTTTCTTGTGGGATTTAAGTAATCCCGCAAAGTTCGGATGTTAGGGACCTCCTCCTCTCTTATAGGGACTTCCCCATTTCTTTCATTATTTGCCATACTACCCTCACAAGAGTCTGCTACTGATCTAGGTGAATTTGGTTCAGGCTGATTCACGGACTCACACGATTCTGCCGGCAAATTTTGGAAGTGAGGAGTGCCCTCAGTCATAAAGAAAATAAAACAAAGTTATTTACAATAAACCAAAGAATATACAAAACGTTGAAGGTCTTTTTACCTTTCACCTTAAAACACCTTTTAAATGTTCCCCGGCAACGGCGCCAAAAACTTGTTCTTGATCCGAAATGTGTACACCCAAGTGCAGGCGGTCAAGCTGTAGTAATAATCCGGTTTGAGTCCGGAGTCGAATCCACAGGGAACTTTTGTTGATATTTCTAAGGCAAGCAGTGGTAGAGACCTATTGATTGTAACCCTTGAGATTTGCTGTGAGATATGAATTTTCCTGGACAGAATATAAGATTCTTTCCAAGAGGATTTTCTTAACAAAATAGGAGATAAGTGCCAATTAAAAAGAGTCACTCTTTAGTGCAAGGATCTGGACATGTAGTTAGTTATCCGGTTTGTCATAATTGTGCTTGATAACTCAATTAACTCCCGTGTCAACAGCAAGTTAATCGGAAGATAAAGATGGATTGTGAGAATTAAGAACATGATTCCGATGTCTTTCTAGAAGTTTACAAGAATTGCCTGTGTCGAGACTTAACCCGTCTACAAACAAGCAAGTGTTTCTACAAGACATCCAATCATGATATTAATATTCCATTCTTTAAATGAAGTACAATAAAGGGGAGGATTGAAGGGGAGTCATGAGGATCTAGCCGGGGTACTTGCCTTGAACTGATGAGTCTTTCTATGCAAGAGTCATCCGTGTCATAGAAAGAGCTCACAGTTATACAAAGTACCTTAACTTTGCTAGATGCAATCAATCATCCAATAACAAGAAAAAATAAACGTTAAGCATAAAAACAATGCACAAATATGATTCCCGGATAACTTATACATGCCCTTCTCCTCTTACTAAAGAGTGAATGAGAAACTACTCACTCTTCATGGTTTGGGTAAAGCTAGAAAAGTGAGTGATGTTCATCCCTCCAAGTAGAGAACTTAAAAGATAAAGTAACAACAAACACGGAGCCAATCTTTAACAAAGAATGGGTGAATCACGTTCCACTCTTCACGGCTTTAGTAAAGCTCTAGAAAAGTGGAAGAGTTTCACTCTTCTAAGAAAGAAAGAAGCTCAAGCAATGGAAGTGAAATGCATGAACAATAAAAGTAGAAGAAAGCTAGTCACATTTGGAGGGTGGCTTCCTCAACCAAGAATTGGAGGGTTGCTTCCTCAACCAAAAGATGAACTATCTCTCTTCTATGCATGTAAAATGAAAGCACAAGCATAAGCATAAGCATAAAACTACTTTTATAACAAGCAAGAGATGTTGAACTAAAGCCAAAATAATCTCTAAGATAAAAACTTCATACAAGGAAAATAAGCTAAATCTACAATGAGAGTGGGAGTCTAAGCCTCCATCAATTATTTTTACTTCTCTCCTTTAGCTCTCCAACAAGGGGAGTATTTATAGGCAAGAGGAGGTGAAGGAATAGTGTTTGCCACCCAAGTCCAAGTGAAAAGCCAACAACTCTGTTGTCAATCTGTGGAGAACGTTCGAACGTGAGTTGGCGTTCGAACGTTGTTTCTGTTTTTGCACTAAGGGCGTTCGAACGCCAGATGTGTTCTGACCCTTTCACTCGAGTGGTCTGTTGGTCTTCTGTGAAGTTCAGTTCCAACTCTATGCAGTAGTCTGGTCTTCAATCAACTCAAGTGCACGTTCGAACGTGAGTTGGCGTTCGAACGTGACACTCAAGTGCTTCAGAGCTTCAGTCTTCTTTCCTAACTGCAACACGCCTTCTCTTAGCAGTTGAGTCTGCTACAGTGTAATGTGGACGTTCGAACGTGAGTTGGCGTTCGAACGTTCTGGCTGTGCTCCAAGCTTCTCCAATTTTGGGCTCTAATGTGTTGGTGTTGCATCCAAGTGTGGTACTTGTTGTTCTTGGGTCCTTGTTCAGTCTAGGGCCTGAAATGACATCACTTAAACTCCATCAAAGTACAATTAGTCTTAAAACGGCATAGTAATATGCTAATTTTAAGTGCTAATCAGGTCTCATCCGCATCAACAACTAGCTTGCCCCAATCCACCACATGTGTCGGATCTGGGGGTGTACTTTCGCAGCATGAAGACATGGAATACTGCATGAACACCCGATAAATTTGACAATAACGCCAACCAGTAAGTGACTGTACCAACCCTCTCGAGCACTTCGAAAGGCCCGATATAGCTTGACGACAGTTTTCCCCGCTTCCCGAACCTGACCACTCCTCTCTTGGGCATCACCTTTAAGAAGACGTGATTAGCAACCTCAAACTCCAGAGGTCGCCGTCGTCTGTCAGCGTAGCTCTTCTGTCAGTTTTGTGTCGTAAGAAGACGCTTCCGTATCAAATCCATCTTCTGCGAGATGTCTCTAATCAAGTCCGGACCTGTAGAGAGTCTCTCTCCAACCTCTGTCCGACAAACCGGAGAATGAGACGGCCTCCCATAAAGTACTCTTCCCAGCTACCCTTGAGATCAAGGACGTATGCCCGTAGTGTGTCCTCCAAAGTCTGGATGGTCCTCTCTGATTGACCGTCCGTCTGGGGATGAAAAGATGTGTTCATCATCAACTGTGTCCCCATGGTCTGCTGGAAACTCTCCCACAAATGGGCCATGAGCTTGGGATCTCGATCCGATACTATAGATACGGGCACCCCATGTAGCCGGACAATCTCAGGTATGTACAGCTTACAGAATTCCTCCAATGTGAAGGTCATTCATATTGCCAAAAAGTGTGCCAACTTCGTAAGTCGGTCCACTATCACCCACACCGCGTCATATCCCCGCGATGTCCGTGGCAAGTGGATCACAAAATCCATTGTGACGTGCTCCCACTTCCACTTAGCCACCTCCAAAGGCTGGAGCAACCCTACTGGTCTCTGGTGCTCAGCCTTGACCTACTAACACGTGAGACATCAATTAACAAAATCTCTTACGTGTCTCTTCATCCCACTCCAATATTATTGGAGGCGAAGATCATGGTACATCTTTGTGCCACCTGGATGTACAGCAAAACAGGAGCAATGGAACTCCCTAAGGATCTCCTCTCTCAGATTTGTAGACTGGTGAATCACAACCCTTCCCCTGAACCGAAGACTACCGTCCGCGTGAATGGCCCAGCCCTCATTACCTGTACCTGACTGTACTCGATTCCTGATAGATAATATCTTCGTGTCCTGCCCCTAGAACTCGATCACCCTGCTCAGTAGGGAAGGCGTAGCCACTAAGCTCCCCAAAGTGCCCCGAACCTGATTCATGTAGTGTAGCCCGAACTGTCCCACAGTCTCGAGCATCTGCCACTCCTAGAAAGCCACAATAGCCAAGACTCCCCGTGACTTCCGGCTAAGTGCATCAGCCACCACGTTTGCCTTACTAGGATGGTAATGCAAAGTGAAGTCATAATCCTCCAAATACTTCATCCACCTGCGTTGTCTCATGTTGAGGTCCCTCTGTGTAAAGATGTACTTTAGACTCTTGTGGTCCGAAAATACCTTAAACTATTCACCATACAAAAAGTGGCGCCAAACCTTCAAGGTAAAGACAATGGCCGCCAACTCCATGTCATGCGTGGGGTAGTTCTGCTCGTAGATCTTTAATTGTCGAGAACCATAAGCTACCACCCTCCTAGATTGCATCAATACACACCCGAGTTCGTCCTTAGAGGCATCACAATACACTGTATACCTCTATCCTCTCTTCAGAACTATCAGAATAGGGGCTGAAATAAGCCTCCTCTTCAACTCTTGGAATGCCCTCTCACACGAGTCATCCCACTGAAACTTGACCTCCTTCTAGGTCAGTCTAGTCATAGATGCAGCTAGTCGGGAGAAGTCCTCAATGAACCTCCTATAATATCCCGTCAATCCCAAAAAACTACGTATCTGAAAGACTAACTTCGGCCTCTCCCAACTCATGACTGCCTAAAATTTTTTCAAGCCACGGATACACCCGAAGCCGACACCACGTGTCCCAAGAATTTTACCTCCGTCAGCCAAAATTCACACTTGCTGAACTTGGTGTACAACTGATGGTCTCTCAAGGTCTGGAGAACAACCCTCAAGTGACCCTCATGCTCCTCCTCAGACTTGGAGTAGATCAAGATGTCATCAACAAAGAACACGACGAACTGATCTAGGTAGGATTGAAACACCCTGTGCATGAAATCCATGAATGTCATCGGGGCATTCATCAATTCGAATGGCATCGCTGTAAACTCGAAATGCCCATATCGCGTTCTAAACGCCGTCTTAGGGATATCTGCCTCCCTAATTCTCAACTGATGGTATCCCGTGCACAAATCTATCTTGGAGTAGACCCGTGCCCCTCTCAGTTGATCAAAGAATTCATCAATTCGCGGCAAAGGGCACCTATTCTTAATAGTAACCTGATTCAACTCCCGATATTCTATACATAACCAAAGGGTCTTGTCCTTCTTCTTCATAAACAATATCGAAGCGCCCCAAGGTGAGGTACTCGGTCTAATGAAGCCCTTGTCCAACAATTCTTGCAATTGGACCTTGAATTCTTACAATTTTACATGTGCCATTCTTTACAGAGTCATAGAAATGGGCAATGTACCGGGGTGCAACTCAATAGCGAAGTCTACATCCCAATGTGGAGATAATCACGGTAGTTCATCCAAAAAAACATCATTATACTAGTAAACCACCCGAGGTAGACCCAACTCCTATCTCACCTCGATTTCTAGGGTAAGGCTCGCAAGCCAGCCCATCAATTGCCCATGCCAATGGGAATCATACACTACTTGGGGTAAAACATCATGTTTCTCCCCCTGAAACTTGAAAACAACACCCTTCGGTGTACAAGCAGTGACCCTCTTCCGATCACAATTAATAATGACTTGGTGTGCCACCAACCAATCCATCTCGAGGACGACATCAAACTCCGACATGTCCATGACCCTAAGGTCCACGGTGAGTAGAATTCCCGAGATCTCTAACTCACAACCCCGACATATCTGATCAATGCATACCCTAGCCCCTAGGGGAGAACTCACATGGAATGACTCTTCAAAGGTCTCAACCTCTAAGCCCAAGTCCCTCACACATAATGCAGAAACAAATGAATGTGATGCACTAGAATTAAATAACACTCTTGCCCATAAGTGAGATAGTAGAAATGTACCCTGAGTAATCGACTGATTCACTGGCTTAGTCTGAGCTGTGATGGCGTAGACTTGCCCATGGCTCCCCAAAGTCCTAGCCTGTAAGCCCTATCCTTGGCGTCAGCCCATGCCCTGGCCTATCTGGCTTGATTGTGGAGTCCCGGCTCGTGAAGTAGTAAGGGCCTGTGTAGCACCCTGGAATTGAAACTGGCTTCCCTGGCCCATGGTGGGGTAGGGAGGAATAAAATAAGTCTGTGGGTGCCCCACCGAGGATTAGGATTGAGATGTCCCATAACTCTGGGATCCCTGTTTCTGAGGACAATCCCGCTTCATGTGACCCGGTTGGTGGCAATAGAAACATGTATGTGGGCCTCCCTGTGGTGGGCCCCTATAATTTTTCAAGGGGTAAAAATAAGGAATTAACAAAACCATATGCATTGCATGAAATGGTCAATTAGTTGATACATCAATAACAATAAATTTACAATAGATAATATAGTACCTGGAAATCAGAAAGTTGATCTTTCGCAATTTAGTGGTTAAAGGTAGGCATGACAAGAATGTTATTGTGCTCTTGCAGCTTTTGAACAGAGGCAAATAGCCTGTTATTACCAGCATAACTCTACAATAAAATGGGCTGGAGAAGTTGCATAAGTCCACAGTTCCTTCGGCCAGAAAGGAGATGAAAATGACACTAGCAGCTACCAGGTTCTTTACTACATGTATCAAAACAAAGACCATAAACAATCCAAGGCCATGGATTTTTATTTTCCCGGAAAGTAAGGCCATGGATTTCAAGTGACAGAAACTGAGAGATTAGAGAAATTCAAGAAACAACAGAAAATTACAAATCAAGAAGGGGTGTTGGTAAGTAATTTGTCATTTTTAAGGAAGTAACTTTGTAATAGAATGCAAGAGACTTTGCTTCCAGAAGAACAGCTCATGATCTCATTAAAACCCAAATGTCAATTATCGGTTTGTAAACCCAAAAGGTAGTAAGTAAATGAGCTGTTAATGTATATCTACATTTATATAAAGCAAGTAGAAATAAAGGGGGAGACTGCAGAAATGCAAGTCAGGGAATAAGTAGCAGCAGCGCAGACAGTTTTCAGCAGAAATTCCTCTGTTCAAAACTTTGGCTTTAAAAATATGCAGCAGTTCTATAAATTCCAGCAGACTTTTTCCTCTGATAGCCTAGTTTCTCTTCAGCAAAACCATTCACTCCTCTTTTGTTCCCAAAAGTTTATGTGCATATGTTTGACTCAAAGCTGCAATTATATTTATGCGCAATCAGAATAGCAGAAGGGGCAAAGTTTGTTCTATTCTCTTTGGAAAATGGTTTGTTTTATTTTCAACAAAATGAAAAAGAAAAATATGTATAGATACATTAGTACTGCATATACACTAAGAACATGAAATGATGAAATCTCACATTTATATAAAGCTGAACATGGACGGACTTTCAGAGAATGGGACTATCATGCTTGCCTTGTACGCTGCCAAGTGCCATGGTAAAATACCCAGCAAAACTAGTCTAATACAACTAATATGAATAGAGGTTAAGCTTGACATGTATGACCTAACACCACAGTCCATCTCAGGCTGCTCTCTCCCTCCCAGAGGGAGCTTCCGTGATGAATCTGTGTCTATTTTTTTCACTAAACTTTCATGCCCTATTGGACCCATCCCTCGGTGGTAATTTTCAGAATATGCTTTCAGGGGCCAGCTTGGAAACCAAAATAAAATAAAGTGGCATTGCTTGAGTTAAAGTCCCAACTACCTGCAGATGCTCGTTGGGTGGGGGACTGTTGGAATGATTCTGTCAACTAGTGAATCTGATATGTGGCCTAAACATCAAAAAACAACAGACATGATCCAAGGGCTGAAGCCTGAAGGACTGATATTCCCCATATAGGGAATCTCTCTTTCCTTCAAGAACTTTCCCCACAGACATTGTCCACGTTCACGGGATACCAACAAAGCTGAATCGCTTAATCAGGCTTCAAAATCTAAAACTGAGACCCAACTTTCTTCGAGGAGAAATTTCAGGTAATCTGCCACATTATTACAAACTAAAAAATCTTACACTAGATCATAATTATCTGACATAACAAATTCCTCTCCTCCTGAACTAGTATACGACAAGTTATACTTTCCAGTTGCTTAATCAGCCTAATTGTTTGAATCTTCGAGGCTACAACAATCAGCAGACATAGCAACAATTGCAGCATCATATAACAAAATTCAAAACAAAAGACATGCAACATGACCGAATGATGTTGAGAGAGAAAACAAGAGAATGTACCATTGTAAATCAGTGGCTATTCAGTTTTATGTACTCAATTGCCTACGCTCTTAAAGCATCCAGAAACTCTTACAAACAGATGCACACAACGTGTGGAGCCGTTCTCTAAGAAACTATCCCCATGAACCTATTTCGGGTATTTAAACTTACACTGGAAGAGATATTAAAAATCAGAAAATATGTGACCATTGTCAGAGGTAAACAAGTTTGAATTGCAACAACACACTTGATATATATTTATTCTTCCTGTTTCTAACTTCTGGAATAAAAATCATAAGAACTCAATAAAAAATACTATATCTGTGATCCAGACTAATCTGGAAGAGTATTTTTTATACAAGGCATACCCTATTGATGTTTTTACAGTTGTGTAAAGCACCATAGGGACGATTTAACGATTCCAGAGTAGATATTGCTTCCACAACACTAGCTTTGTCTGCTATGAACTGCTCGTCCTCTTTATCAAACCTGAAGTCACCAAAGAATTGGAGGAGCTTGGTTCTATTTGCGACAAGGACATTGACTATCTCAGGAGGCTTATTTGGATTGGCAGCAAAAAGCTTAAACAGATTCAATGCTTCCAACTGGATGTTCTTGCTCGACTCCCTGAGAAAATTCATCACCATCTTCATGTTATCCAATGAGCTTACATATCTCACCATCACTGAACAATTTGCACTATTTATCAACAACTGCACTAACAACTTGGCAGCATGCCATCTAGTGATATAATTAGAAGAACCCATCAACTTCCAATTGTACTCCCCAAAAAACCAGTCATAATTTCTTGAAAGACACTCAGCAACAGTTGATCTATGCCTTGCCAATAGCTCTTTAAAGGTTGCTGCTGCATCTGATGCTATGCCAAAATTTGGGTCTTGTATATAATCAAACAACTTCCTCATCTGCTGTGAATCAAGTATATACTTTGCAACCACTTGATGACGAATGCAGTCTCTCAAAATTGTTCCATAGCAGAGAGCAAGATCAGGGTCTTCATAGCCTTTCACCAAAGTGTCCAAAAGATCTAAATTTTGTTCCAAATAATCAGAGGCAATCAATGTTGCTCTTGATTTAATCTGTTGCTTTTGCAAATTCGCAAGCACGTGAACTGCATCCTGACGAGTCCCCAGATCCAATTTAGGAAGACAAAAGACAAGAAGGCGAAACGTATCATCTTTGAAGAACTCCTGAGTCAATCTCGCACAAGCTTCCGAAACGGGTTCTGAGTGATCAACGCCATAAAGAACCGTCTTCATCTCCATGATCAGTTTAGCCAATTCAGACAGCTTTTCTTGACGTTTTCTTTCGCGGGTCTCGGTGTTGCGATGAACGGAGATGAGGAGGTCTCGTACATGACGCACATGCTCCTCCGGCGACTTCCTCCGAGGCTTCGATTTGAACAACAGTCCTTTCATGTCGTCGAACGTGATCAGTGCAATGCAGAAGAGAAAAAAGCAGAAGGATATTCAAAATCTTGCCTTGGAAAAACTTCGATTGAGCACTCTCTGTTTCTTGTGGTTGAAACTTCCGAAAAATTTAAGCCGGTGACTCTGGAAATTCTTGTCATAGTCTGGTGCAAAGGCTTCTCCTTATAGGGTAGCGTAGGCGGTAGTGTACGCGTAATAGTCTCCTTCTTCAACTATTACACTACTGCGTGTGAGCCTAGCTAGTCTCCTTCTTCAACTATTACACTACTGCGTGTGAGCCTAGCTAGTCTTCTGATAGAATTATAACACTACACTACTGGGTAGTGTGGTAAGGATAATAGATGATGAGCAGATTATGACAACACTAATGTTGTTGGGATAATCTGTTGAGAAGTTTCCTTTGAAATTCTTAGCAGGTATAGTTTGGAAGAAATTGGACTGGACTGGACTGGACTGGTATTGCGAATTAGATTTCAACTGATCCAAATTTTTGCTTTTTTTTTTAAATCGGAATCTTCCATTGGTAAAACTTCATCGAGACCCCCATCAATTTGTCATATTCTACATTCTCCCAATTAGAGTTAATCGTACCGGAAGTCTCCAAAGTATAGAATTTATCTCATTTTACTCCCTAATATTTCAATTGCATCGTTTTAATCCCTGAAGTATTGAATATGTTTCTATGTGATTCCTCAAGTAGACAACGTCCAGATTACTAACAAATTTTTATTATAAACTTGTTACTTAATACCTAAATATGGGCAAAAAAATAATTAAATAACTTTTGACCAAATTTCTACCAAAATTTTAGTTAAGGAGCTACCCAAATTATACAGTTTTGATCATGAGCTATCCAAATTTTGGTCAAGAGCTACCCATATTACATATTTTTGGTTAAGAGTTACCCAAATTATATTTTTCTATATTTAGGTATTACGTGACAAGTTTACGATAAAAAAACCATTAGCAATTTGAATATTGACTGCTTGAGAGAGCACATAAAAACATATTCAATACTTCAGGGATTAAAATGAAACAATTAAAATATTGGAAACCAAAACGAGATAAACCTAAAACTTTAGAACTTCCAATGCAATTAACCCTCTCAATTATTTAAAAAGTGTTACTGCACTAATTTTTAATTTATATGTGTGCTTCACTTACACCATTTGTTATTGTCTTACAATTCAAAAATATGGCTTATATCACAAAGATTCTTTTAAAAATTTCATCCCAGTCCTGTAAATATGCCTAGATATAAGCCTTTTGTTGAAATGTCATACCCACCCTTAGTTAGGGTTTTGTCCCTAATGGGAGGAACAGAAGTAGAACTTTTACTTTCATGCCCTTACTATATTTATTTGTTATCAATCTATAATATAAAATATGACAGATTTTAATAAACTTATTTGATGGTCTTAAATAGACTCATCTAACGGCCACCAACATCCTTCTCAAAATCATTCACATTGAATTTCACCTTCTTTTCCTCACTCTTCACTCTCTTTATCTGGGATCTTTTTTTTTTTTTTTTTAATATTTTTGTCTTTTTTTTTTCTTTTGGGGAGGCGCAAGAGGGGAGGGGGACTTGAACTCTTAACCTAAGAAGACAAAACCTTCACAAGGTAAGGAGTACCATTGGACCAAAGGCCCATTGGTGTCTCTCTAGGATCTTCACTCCTCACTTCTCAAAATTAACCGGTTGATTTGTGTTGCACCGTGTCTTCAGGCACGAGTTACTCCTAGTATAACATATATATCAAATTTTGTTATTTATCATTCATTGAGTTAAATTTATTTTCAATTTGACTTTGAATTAAATGAATTTCACTAATTAAGCCAAATTTATTTTCAAAATTCAAATGCAAACTAATTTAATATTATAATTTATTACTTATCTAAACAATAATCCTTTTATTTTAATAATTAATCAAGTTAATTTCACTAGTACAATCACGTCGGACCTCGTGACCACTGTTTAGTACACAATTTTTCATAATCTGACGTCTTAAACCAACCATCTTAGTTTTTCTTATTAGTTATATATTTTATTTTAACCGAGTTTATGTTTTATGAGTAAATTGTGTGTTTGCAGGTAATTAGGTGTAATAAAGAGTGCTTTATAGTCACTTAGATGTATTGGAATGCTTCAAGAAGTTGTGGAGATGAGCGCACTTGAACGAAGAGCATCGCAGGAAAAAGCAGAAAAAACAACAGTTGTACCGATTCATCAAGCAGGAAAACAGAGTTTGAATCAGTACAACATAGTGGTACAGGTTCATCCTAAGTAGAATATTTTTTTATCGGTTTATCGTGGACAGAGAGGTTTGTACCGGTTCATTCATCTTTGTGTACCGTTGCAAGATAGTGAAACACAACAAGGACTCCTATTTGAAAAGTTCAATCGGCTGAATATTGAGAGGTATTTTCAAATATTCTCATTGGATGGGGGATATATGTAAAAAAATGAAAGAGAGGATCTTTAGAGGGATTGACTCTCTCTTGCCGATTTATTCTCAAGCAAATAAATTGGAGGATTGAATGCATATCCTCTCAGGCTTTCTTCCAAGGGGATCAATCTTCCACGTTAGGCTAGGGCATCCTCTTAAGTATTAGACGGTGAGGCATCTTTTCTTCAGCATTCTTCTTGGACGCTTTTTGGTTTGGACGAGTTCTTTTCCTTCAGTTTTTCTCCAGAGGACTTCTTCTTTAGCAAAAACACAAGCATTCATCTTTGCTTTGACTTCTTCTTTAGCAAAAAAAAAAACCTGAGTACTTATGATTCTTATTTTTGCAATAATTTAAGTTCTTCTTTAGATACAAAATATTGGATTGAATTTCATTTTCAATATTAGTTTCATTTTCTATTCAATTGATATGTCTTTCATAATTTCTTTCAATTCTACACGTAATATGTGTGAGTAGTTTAATTCTAGTATAATAGAAAGAGGGATTCTTATCCGTGAATAGGTAATTTTGACTCTAACGAGGTATAATTGCTTAGTGTTGTTTTGTTGATTGCAGTAACTGATTTTGAACACATGGTTGATTTATAAACATCTTTGATTAACCATTGACAATTGAATTTGGCACGAATAATTCTTGGAGTCCCTGCAATCAATATGATACCAATTCTTTTATTGATTAGTTTTATCATCAAAACACATATTTTCTAAATTCTAATTTTCATTGAATATTTTTCGTATAAGTGAGTTTGATTACGATATTGAATGAGTTATAAATTGGGTCAAAATTCCTATTCTTGGTGGGTAAGATTAGCCAATTTTTCTTAATAGTTATTTTCAGAATTTATTAATCATCATCATCTTTGAAAATCAAAGGATTTTTATTTTTGTTAGATTCATATCACCATTAGAATTTGTCTTTATTCCCCTGTGAAGACGACCTTGGTATTTTTCAAGTTATTACACAATAGAATTTCCTATGGTTAGGAAGCAATTTCAAGCATAACTATATTAAAGGACAAGAAATTTTGGCACAGTTGTCAGGGAAGCAAGAGATACGAATTTGAAAGGTGATTCGGATCAACGGTAGGTAAGTCTTGTGATTTTCATCAAGAGCTCAGGTACGTTTTTTCGTTGCAAATTACTTGTAAATTTTTCTTTTCAGTTGTAGGATTTTAGTTTTGTATGTGGACACGAGATAAATACGGATAATACACTTGTTAGATGTGACCAAAGACCTAACATGCACATGAACGAGGTAAATGATGACGACCCACAAAATGCGAGGAATGGTGGAAATAATCTCCCAATTGTTCCTCCCGTGTGAATGATGAGAGATTATCTGTAACCCACACGAACCACTGCACCATCTTGCATAGTTTTGCCAGTAAAAGCACATGCATTCATAGTTAAGCCGAGTATGCTCCAATTACTACATAAATTTCAGGGTGTGGATAGGAAAAACTCTTATCTTCACATCAAAGAATTTGAGGAAGTGGTTAGTACATTACTCGACCAAAATGTGAGAGAAAATTGCTAGAATGAGGTTATTTTCTTTTTTCCTTAAGGATAAAGTGAAATTTTGGTTACCCCGATTAATAACTTCATGGTCCGATATACAAAAAGAATTTTTTTAAAAAAAAATTCCCAGTACATAGAACTACTGCTTTGGAAAAATAAATTCAAAATTTTTTGGAAAAAGAAATTCATAATTTTTTGGAAAAAAAAAAGAATAGTTCTATGATAGTTGGGAAAATATTTAAAGACCTTTAAACTCTATTCCACATCATGAATTTGAACCATAGAAATTGATTAGTTTTTTCTACGAAGGAATTACCTCTACACATCGTCAGTTCATAAACATGATGTGTAATAACGAATTTCTTAATAAGGATCCTGAGGAAGCCTTAGATTATTTTCAAAACTTGACAGAGAATGTCCAATCTTGGGACATTTTCGATCTTGTCGAGAGATCAAAGTCATCTACTGCATCCCAATCCAATGGGGGTGAAAAATATGTATTGCGAGACCAATATGAATTACTTGCCAAGATTGTGAAATTACCCCGCAAAGTGAAAAGTTTGGAAGTGCAAATAGTAAATGAGGTAGTTAGTGTGCCCAAGGTTGATGCGCGATGCTCCATATGTGATACAATCGAGCATTCCACGTGTGAGTGCCCGACCATTCCAAAATTTAAGGAAGTGCTTCATGAATAAGTCAATACATTCAACAAACCTAAGTAATCATTTTCTTCATACTCTAACACATATAATCTGGGATGGCGGAACCATCTTAATTTTAGTTGTAGAAATAATAACACTGCTGCAACTCATGCATCTATGTCGTATGCACTCCTATCTAATAAAATCAACATGTTTCTGGTCAGGGTACATCTACTAGTTCTCAGCCTCACACTCACGGACCACAAGGGTGTGTACATAACTCACCTCAATAAGGGTTTGGCCCCCAGGGTCAACCTAATGTACCACTTTACCAACCACCTCATAAAAGAAGTCTTGAGGACATTATACAGCAATTCAGACGGAGTTAGATGACAACCAATAATCAAAATGCAAAAGCTTTTAATGCCCTCAGAACTCAAATGACTAAGTTAACCAACCCATTGGGTGTGCTACAACAAGAAAAATGAAAATTTCTAGTACAACCCCAAGAAAACCCCAAGGGTCAACATAATATCGAGTCATCTGATGCTATTAAAATTAATCTAGAGTAGCTTAAGTCAATCACCACCCTTAGAAATGGGAAAGAAGTTGATAAAATAATTTTGCCAAAAGTCTCTAAAAATATAGAAAAAGAGACTTAGGGTGACTCTAAGGAGACTGAGAAACTTAAGTTGCCCGAGGTTGTCAATTTGGATGAGAATAAATGTCCTATTCATGCACCTTACCCGCAAAGATTAAGAGTACCTACTAAACTTACTAACACTGCTGAAATTCTTGATGTGTTCAAGCAGGTAAAGATCAACATTTCGTTACTAAATGCTATACGAAAAGTGCCTTCTTATACAAATTTTTTGAAGGATCTTTGCACTATCAAAAGAAAGATAAAGTGCAAAAGAAAGCCTTTTTTAATAGAGTAGGTAAATTATATCCTGTGGACCAACACTCTACCTAAGTTCAAGGATCCAAGCTATCCCACCATTTCAATAATCATAGGGGATTGCCAAGTGGAGCAAGCATAGTTAGACTTGGGTGTGAATGTCAACCGTCTGCCTTATTTGGTATACTAGTAGTTAGGATTGGGGGAGTTATAGTTGATATCAATTACTCTCTAGCTGCTAGATTGTGGAGGATGTGTTGGTCCAAGTGGATAGATACTACTTCACTGTCGATTCTAGTGTTCTTAATACTAAGCATGTTGCTAACCCTAGAGCTCAAATTTTGGTCATTTTAGGACAACCATTCCTAGCCACATCAATTGTAGTAATCAATTATCGGAATGGTGTCATGAAACTTTCATGTAGGAATATGACCCTTGAACTAAACATTTTTAATGTGGTTAAGCAACCAGGTAAGGAGGAGGGAATTTGTGAGGTGGATGAACTTGATGAGATTGTAGAGGAAAAATTCAACATGTCTTATTGTTCTAATCCTCTACAAGTTTGTTTAATTAATTTTGTTGATGATGGTGAGAACTCTGATGTTGTGTCTTATTCTAATTTATTAAATTCTTCACAGGAGTTGTCGAGAGCTGACAGAAATTCAAGCAAGAAGAAGTTCTTTGGAAGAAACAAGTCCCGATTGGAATTGAGCAATAAGTCCAATTTGAAATTTAAACCCAACTGATCCACCTACCAAGCATTCTTTGTACAAAGTAGTTAAAATAACTTTTTGATTAATTGTTATTTTTGAAATTTGCACACACCCTTTTATTTTGTAACCATTGTTATTTGAAGTTTCATATTAATATCTTTCATTAAGCAAAGTGTCGGATCTAATTTGAGGGGTATGAGCATATCCTTGAGTGCTTTATTTTTCTTTTGTATTTTATTTTCTTGGTGATTTTAGTAGTTTGTTATGCTTATTTCTTTTTGTGTAGTTTCTTTTGTTGTTTTGTAGCTAGTGATTTTCTAATTGGAGCTTCTCTCCAGGTGTTTTCTTTCTCTTATCTCTTTCATTTTCTCTTTGCATTACTATTTTTTGCATTGAGTACAATGCATGATTTAAATTGGGGGTTAAGGGCTATACCGTTGTATTTCTTTTTAGGATTACATATTAAAAAAAAAACTATTTGGATTATATTATTCTCTCTTAATTATTGTGAAAGTTTAGATATTCAACTTGAAGCTTGAATTGTTTGCATATTAGCATTGTATAGGAGTTTATTCTACATTTGAGTATCATGTTTGTGTTTTCATTTGAAACTCAAATTTATGTACACCATGAGCATGCTACTTTTTGCGATATGTTGAATGAGATTAACATATTAAAAAGCTTGACATCTATAGTGGAGATGAATGTATAATCCATATAATTCTTGTGCCTAGCTTTGTTAGAGGGTTAGAATACATTTACTCAAGAACTAGTCTTTCAATTTCAATCTCATTCAATAATGTCACCATTTTTGCTTTGATTAGAGTATATGAGGTGATTAGTTGGTTATATCTCAAAATAAGCAACACTTTGGCTCGACCGGAAAGAAAGAAAGAAAAGAGAAAGAAAAGAAAGAAAAAAGAAGGATGAGAAAGGAAATAAAGAAAGGGAAAAATAATATATTTGGAAAAGCCAAAGGCTGTGAAAAAAAAAAAGGAAAAATGAAGGATATGATATTACTAAGACTTTTTCAAAAGAAGAAAGCAAGTTTTTCGAACAATGATGACATCCTTGGGATAATTTTTTTGAATTCTTATAACCTTTCATTTCTTTAACCTTCACCCAAGTCTACAATACAACCGTAGAAATGTCCTATTTAATCTTGGGGATTGTGGCGAGTGTACATGCCTAAATGAATAAGAGATACACCAATTGTGTCATTTTCTTCTACTTCTAACTTTTTTTTTCATGAGATTATGTCAAGGTTGTTTCATTTGAATGATGTCCTTCATTTCAACGATATTTGTAAGTTATATTTTGTCTTTGATTATGTAAATTCTCTCATCACATATAACTTATGAGTGAAATAATCATTATAATCAAATGCTTTCTATTCTGAGAGTGTAACCTTGGTGAGATTTGTATCAAAACTAACATTGAATAGTTAATAAAGATTTGGATATTTTTTGATAAATTTCTTAAATTTTATAATCATCACACACGAGTTTTTGATGCTAATATAAATGTGAATACTCTTACATAACATGTAAGTCTATAGCATAGCTGTGTGCGAATTAATTTGAGTGAATGTGGTATATCCTTAATTTAATTTTAATTACGGAATAATAATATATTCTAGATAAATAAAATGAAGTTTGTAGGTATCTTCGTTGAAAATCTTCACGAGACAAAACTCGTCCACTATGGGTAACCAAAGGGTTAACGGCTTATTGCATACACTAAATACAATCGTGATTGCCTACGAAAGTGATTTTATTATTATAATATGTTTATGTGTATTTGATTATTTTGTTATGCTTTAAATTTACTTGCATCGTACATATAGCATATTTGAATTAAATTGTTTTACATACACTTTGAGAAATCTGGGCATATATGAAACATAATTTAAGACCTTAGTGTGTTAAGTTCAACAAGGTGTTAGGTTTCAAGTCATAGTTAAGTTTTCCTAGGACTTAGTGTGTTAGTCTTTTTTTTTTAAAATAAAGATAATAGAAAAAAATAAATTTTCTAGTTGTGTACCGGTTCATCGGTTATGAGTTATACCGGTTCATCCGTTTTCTGGGGCCTAAAATCAGGAATTTAAAAAGGGGATTTAAATGGTCATTTCCCTTATTCCATTTCAAAACCCCTCGTCTCTCACTCTCAATTCCACCAAATATCGCCAAGAAACCCTAGCCCAAACTCAAACTCAAACTCTCCCTAAATCACTCTCCATCGTCGATCGATTCTTGAGGAAATACGGAATGACAGCACAAAAACTCTCGGTTTTGACTACCCACAGTTTGAGCTATTGGGTATGGATTTTTATCACTTCCCTGGTCACTTTGGGAGTGTTGTTTATGGGAATGGCAAACACTAGGGGCAACTCGACCACGGCGACGAGGAAAGGGAAAGTTCGTGTGACTGAACCAGAGCAACCACAACCACGGAAGCAATAGAAAACAAATTACCATGAGATTATTCTTGCGATGGGGTTATGTGTGAGCAAATGGTTATTGAGAAGAGTTTAGGAAAGATTGGGCCAGTTCGACAAAGAGGACTTGAATATTTCTTCAAACCGATGAATGAGTAAATTCTTTCAATATGTCATGAATTTTATACTAGTATGACTCTCATTGATAGTGATTTGATGATATTGAGGACTACAGTCTGAGGTCGTGTTATCGAGGTTACCCCCGGTAGCATAGCTGCTTTGCTTCTAAGGATCCTATTGAGTATGCTCGATTTATGTATGAGGAACCCAAACAGTTTAATGGTACATTTATTCAGGGTGGTTTGAATGCAGAGCACAGACTGATGAAAAAAAAATTTACACTATAATATGTATCTGAGGGGGTCTGAGAAGAAGCCTGGGTTATCTAAGATCATTTTGTTGAATGAATTCATGGCTGGGTCTAGGATCGACATTGCATAGATGATATGGGGAGTGATTAGAGAGTATGTTACTATTACTAAGCCAAAGAAAAAAACGTCTTTCGGACACATGGTGATAGAGTTGTGCATCAAGGCAGGTGTATAACGAGGATAGACAGATCAGCTATGGTTGTAAAACCCGGGTAAATTTGAACTTTTTATGAGAAAGGGAAAAACGGTAAATTATCACTACGGTGCGGGTTGAGAACCCTTATTTTTCTAGAGCTCAGATGACGAAACGGATCTCACCGTTGGATTCGTCTCACAAAATCTAGTTACCCAGAAAATTTTTATCGAATTCCGAGATAGTCGGATTTTTCACGTTTTACGAGGTAGTCGAGTTTCGGGTGACCCAAAAACGAAATTTTTAATAAAATTTTGAAAGTTGGAAAATAATTTAAAGAAAGTTCATATAAAATATTTTGAGCTTGAACCGGTACGAAATTTAATCGTTTCGAGGCGAAAACGGACCCGAGAATGGGGGACGTGTGGCGCGACGTGGACCAAACATTAAAGTGTATAAATAGGAACAAAAATCTGATTTTTTAAACATATCTCTGCTGGGTTTCTGCTGGGTTCAAGTTGCAAGAGAAAGAGAAGGAAAAAGAAAGATTTCAAGACTTCTTTCTCAGATCTACGGAGTTCTGCTGGTCGGAATTCTTCGGGCCAAGTATTAAAGTCGATCTACGCGACGAGGGTTACGCAACCATACCAAAAAGGAAGGATTTCACCAAAGATTCAAAGACAGGATTTTGGGAAAAGTTTGGTTTTGGGCAAGGTTTGAGTTCTTGGAGCTTCCTAGCATTGTTTTACAGTTCAAGAGGTAGAGTTTTCATTCTACTTAGGTTTATTTTCAACCTAGGATGATTGTATGAAATGGGTGGTTGTTAGATTTGATTTAACAAATGCATATTGTATTTGAAATGTGAAATGGATATTGGAAATGGGTAGAATAAATTCTATCTTGACTTGAATACATAGGAATTGCTAGATTGTGATTTCTTGGAATTTTGATAATTGGGTATGTGAAAATCACTAAATGTGATTTTTTTATTTATGTGATGATTATAGGCATTTTTATGTATTAACATGATTTGGTGCCTTGAAGGTGTTCAACTAAATGCCTATGTGAAAATTAAGTGTGTTGTTGCATAGATTATGTATGACAAGCTTGAGAAAAATTGTTGTTAAATGTGAATGTTGGCATATGCTTATGATATATTGGCATTGTGAAGACTTTATGGAAGTTATATGCTTTGGATATAATTTGTCATGAAAATGTTGAATGTGGTTAAATTAGCCCATATGACATTCATTACATATGGGGCATGATATTGATATTGCAATGGTTCATTACATTGAATATGCACGGAGACATCGCATTTGGTGGGTCTGTGTGCATGGTTTGATCAAACACCAGTCTTGGTGGATGATACTTGGGCTCGGGGAAAGTTGGATCGAAGATTCGACTGAGTCGCATAGTTTGCATGAAAAACTTGTGTCGAGTATAGCAAGCAGGGATAGATTCTCCCTCGGGTGCAAGACCCGATTACCTGGTTTATTGTAACGCCCCAAAAACCACCTTGGAAGGCATTACCTTCTAACATCATTCATACCATGAGAGCAACTAATAAAATCCATAAATAACCGGGGTTCCTTAATTTAACAAAATTCGGGCAGAGTCTCCTTTGTTCGGGGAGCTCTACCCAAAACACAACTTGTGCAATTATACTACATTGATCACACCGGGTCCATTGATCCATAAAATATTTACAACATTATCCAAAAGAATAAGCCCAAACCATGGCTATTACATCAAAAGAATTACATTTGAACTTAGTAGCGAAATAAACAAAATACTAGACTTTACATGATTGTACATAATCGTTCCTAGTCTAGCACAAAAATAAACGACATCTCTAGATGTCCCACTCGGGATCCAAGTACCCCTCTAATGAAGCTTCTCCATGGCCCGGCTCGTGAGCACCGAGCTCCTCCTCCGGTCCATAATCTGTAAAATGTTTAACTGTAGGGGGTGAGCACGAAGCTCTGTAGAAAAATTCTCCCCAAACTCGAATAAGGTTTAGAAAACAGATAAGAACTGATCAGTCTCATTTCGTAAATAACATATATCAATTTTTGAAGGAAAAACAAGACATTTTAAATAGATCTCAAGTTTAAGCCGTAACCATAATCAAGTGAAAGGTTAAGGTAAATTTCATAACAATATACCATTTCCAACTTTAAGTCATTTAGGAAGGGCGCCTTCCGATGCATTGTCCCACACCAATGCACCGGCTAAGACGATCCAACCCACCATCCCATGTATATTAGTTCATCCCTATACCATGTATGTTGATTGCTTCTCATGAATCTACCCAACGATTATACCTAGTCCACCAATCACCATCACAATCATAAACACTTTAGGAAAGGGCGTCTACCATCCCAATGGCAATGACGAGTCCCTTCCCAGGGAAAATATATCATCCCTTGTTCGATCTCCCGTGAACGATAGTTGTCGCATTACCAAATGACAATCCACTACAAGTGTTAGGAAACCATATCACCCCTACTGGGATAGACTAACCTCTAACACTCTACGGCATCTCTCGATGGCAATCCAAGTCCATCACAACAACCATACAAATGAGGAAACCAAAATATTCTCAATTCACCAACAATTCCAAATAAATACAAAATCCACAATTTCTCATTTTACAAGCATATCTCAAAAATCCCCAAATTTATCATGTAACAATTTTCATGACCAATTAAGGAAAAATACAAGAGATCACAACAACATCATTTATTACTCAACACAAAGCACGAAAGTTTTAGAAATCAAGAACAAATGAATATTGAGAGAAAAATACACCTCTCATGAGAACAAGGGTTTTCAAAACAAGAAATTAGAGGTTTCATGACAATCTAACCATAGCCTTGTTTTAAACATGATAATATTTGCAAGAATATCAAAAATCAAAGATTTCCTAACACATATCTAAGATTTAGAGTCAAAAACATATATATATATATAGCCCTAGCCTCAATGAACAAGAGTGAGAGAAACCCCTACCTTGAATCAAAGATTCCAAGTGAAAGCCCAAGCCCTATAGACCTCATTCTTCCTTTTTCTTCCTCCCTTAATCTTCCTCTAAGGTTCCAAGAGGTGTGGGGTGAGAGTGGAGTGAAAGAAATGGGAGTAAATGACTGAAATTAGTGTTTTAAACACAGCCAACCCCGAAAAACACTGTTCACAGTCTGTTTTGTTTTCTCCAAAATTACGGTTTTGCCACTAAAATCTCCAATTTGATCTATATGACTACCCTAAGGTTTTTCGACGTTCTGGATTCATTTTTAATGTTATTTTAACCTAAAAACATTTATTTTTATGATTTATTTCAAAACTAAAAAAAATTAAATTTCACAATCAATTTGTCTCCCTAGTATTTATTCTTACGGTTTCAATATATATATGGTTTATTCTTACGTCATTACATATATAAGAATCATTAAACAAGTACATTACTATATTAATATAAACCTGTGGGGGTTTACAATCCACCCCCCTTAAAGAAAGTTTCGTCCTCGAAACTTACCTCAAGTAGCGAATAGGTGCGGGTACTTTTCTCGTATTTCTAGCTCCGGTTCCCAAGTAGCTTCTTCCACTCCATGGTGTTTCCACAAAACCTTCACTAGTCGGATGACTTTGTTACGGAGCACCTTCTCTTTGGCGTCGAGAATCTTCACCGGTTGTTCTTCATAGGTTGCTACATCTTGAATTTCAATATCTTCCAAGTCTACGACCGGCGTTGCATCCGATTGACACTTTCTCAACATCGACACGTGGAACGCGTCATGTACTCCAGACAACTGAGCTGGTAACCACAACTGATACGCCGTTTTGCCCATAACTTTGATCACTTCAAATGGCCCGGTATATCTTGGCGCTAACTTTCCCTTCTTGCCGAATCTAAATACTCCTCTCTTGGGCGACACTTTGAGGAACATGTAGTCTCCCACTTTGAATTTCAAGGGTCTTCGTCTTTGATCCGCATAACTTTTCTGTCGACTTTGTGCCGTGTGTAGCCTCTCTCGGATGAGTTGAATTTTCTCGGTAGTTTCTCGAACAATCTCCGATCCAAACAAACTACACTCGCCGGCTTCCAACCAACACGTCGGGGATCTACACTGTCTTCCATACAATGCTTCATACGGTGCCATCCCAATGCTTTCCTGATAGCTGTTGTTATACGCAAACTCCACCAACGGCAAGTGATCACTCCAGCTTCCTTTGAAGTCCAACACGTAAGCACGTAACATGTCTTCCACAATCTGTATCACCCTCTTGGATTGGCCATCCGTTTGGGGATGAAAAGCTGTGCTGAAATGTAACTCTGTCCCCATGGCTTGTTATAGACTTTGCCAGAACCACGCCACAAACCGAGAATCACGATCCGACACGATAGAAAGCGGAACTCCATGCAATCGCACAATCTCACGGATATACAGCTGGCTCAAAGTCTCGAATGTGTCAGTGGTCTTCATACCCAAAAAATGAGCGGACTTGGTGAGTCTATCCATAATAACCCATACTGCATTATGCCCGCGCAACGTCCGTGGTAAACCCGACACGAAATCCATGGTGATGTGATCCCACTTCCACTCTGGGATAAGCAAAGGCTGTAGTAATCCTCATGGCTTTTGATGTCCGATCTTCACCTGCTGGCACACCGCACATCGTGCTATGAACCTTGTCACATCCTTCTTCATTTCCTTCCACCAATATTGGCGCTTCATGTCTCTATACATTTTTGTGCTACCGGGGTGGATAGCAAACTTAGAGCGATGACACTCACCAAGTATCTCCTCCTTTAGGGACGAATCATCGGGAACGCATAGTTTCTCCCCATATCTCAATTCTCCGTTTCTCAAAGACCAACCCTCCATAGTTTCTCCATTTTCTAATTTAGCTCGAATCGATGCTAATTCAGGATCCAAGCATTGCAATTCCACAACCCTACGTTGGAGAGTAGGTTGAGCCACAAGGTTGAACAAACATGGTCGGGATCCATCTTCTCCAACCCATAGATCAAAATCTCCAGGGGCATCCTTCAACTTCCATTCACCTATGGAAACATTGAGTTCACCCCGAGACTTCCTGCTAAGTGCATCGGCAACTACATTCGCCTTCCCCGGATGGTAGTTGAGTGTGAAATCGTAGTCTTCTAGGTACTCAATCCATCTTCTTTGCCAGAGATTCAAGTCTTTCTGTGTGAAGATATAGTTGAGGCTCTTATGATCAGAGAACACTTGGAATTTCTCTCCATACAAATAACACCTCCACAACTTAAGAGCAAATACCACAGCGGCAAGCTCTAAGTCATGGGTGGGATAGTTCTGTTCATGAACCTTGAGTTGCCTAGAGCCATAGGCAACCACCTTTCCTCCTTGCATTAGCACACATCCCAAGTCTCGTAGTGAAGCATTGATGTAGACGTCGTATCCTTCCCCACTACTCGGTATAATGAGGATAGGCGTTGTTGTCAACTTCTCCTTCAAGGTGCGAAAGACTAGCTCACACGCTTGAGTCCACACGGATTTTTCTCCCTTCCTTGTGAGGCGAGTCATCGGCATCGCAAGCTTTAAGAACCCTTCCACAAACCTACGATAATAGCCGGCTAACCCCAAGAAACTGCGTACTTCCGTCTCATTCTTCGGTGGTTCCCATTTCATCACAGCCTCAATCTTTGCAGGATCAACGGCTACCCCTTGTTCTGACACAACATGACCAAGGAATTTCACTTCCTTCATCCAAAACTCGCACTTACTCATCTTCGCATACAATTTATGCTCTCTCAATGTTTGTAACACAATCGAGAGATGACGTCCATGCTCCTCTTGGGTCTGTGAATAAATCAAGATGTCATCAATAAACACAATGACAAACTGATCTAAATATGGCCGGAATACCCTGTGCATCAAATCCATGAAGGCTGCTGGAGCATTAGTCAATCCGAACGGCATCACCGTATACTCGAAATGACCATACTAGGTACGGAAAGCAGTCTTAGGAATATCTTCCTCCTTTATCCGCAATTGATGATACCCTGTGCGAAGATCAATCTTGGAGTAATACTTCGAACCCTTCAACTGATCAAATAAGTTATCAATTCGTGGCAAAGGGTATTTATTCTTCACAGTAACCCGATTCAACCTCCGGTAATCCGTGCACAACCGTAGTGTCTCATCCGTTTTCTTCACAAAGAGGATCGGGGCTCCCCAAGGTGAAGTACTTAAACGGATAAACCCAATCGCCAACAAATGATCCAACTGCTTCCTCAGCTCCTTCAACTCCAAAGGTGCCATCCGGTAGGGAGCAATGGATATGGGTTTGGTTCCCGGATAGAGATCAATCTTGAACTCAATCTCTCTTTGTGGGGGTAACCCTAGTAATTCGTCTGGGAAGACATCCAGAAAATCCGATACTATCAACACCACATCCGTAGGGAATTTATCCCGATCATCTCCCATCAAGCTAGCTAAGAAACTCAAATGGATCCCTGCCTTAGCTTTCAAGAATTTACTACCCGTAGTAGAAAATGGATGGGAAGAACTTTGGTCATTGATAAAACTGAAAACTACCCCTCTTGGTAACTGAAATGTAATCCGCTTGCGGCAACAATCCATTACCGCCCGGAAAGCGGACAACAAGTTCATCCCGAATATAAAGTCATACCCCTTCATATCTAGAGCAACCAAATCCACAATCAATTCGTGTTCCCCAATACGAAGCACGCAACCCTTGCAGACCCAGCTGGTACCCAACTATTCTCCCGTAGGCAAGTCAGCATTCAATGCATGTTCTAGCTTCTCAAAACCCAATCCCAAATTAATAGCATATGTCGTACGTATAAAAGAATGAGTCGCACCGAGATCAAATAAAATTCGGGCCCAAGAATTGTAGAGAAGAATGATACCTTCCACAACGGCATTGGAGTCATCTTCCTCCGGTTGGGTTAAGGCAAATACTCTCCCCTGAGTGGCGCTGCCTGGGGCTAGAGCTCCCAACGGCCTCTGCTGCTGTAGTGGCTTGTTTGCAGCCACTTGTCCTGTCACTTGGTTGTCCCTTGGTGGAAGCGATGGGCAATTGTGTCTGAAGTGCCCCACTCCTCCACATGCGAAACACTGACGGGGGTCTGTGGCTGTCATCCCCAGTACACCTCCTGCTCCTCGAGCTATCTGAGGCCTCTGTCCCCCTACCTAATCTGGGCGACGGTAGGGTGCCGCTCTCTGCGCTCCACTGCTACTAGCACCCGCCCGAATCGGACCTCCCCTCATGGCATTCTGCCTCCTCTGACTGTCCTCCATATCCCTCTCTACCAGTGCAGCTCTATCCACCAGATCCCCATAGTCACGAATCCTGAGAGCCACAAGCTTCTCTTTAATTGTCGACCTCAAACCTTGCTCGAAACGTTTGGACCTCCTAGCCTCTGTGGAGATGAACTCTGTGGCATATCTGGATAACTCATCAAACTTCCTCTCATACTCCATCACAGTCAAGCTACCCTATTGAAGAGCGAGAAAATCAGCACTCATCTTGTCTCTAACCGACTCGGAAAAATATTTGTCTTGGAAGATTTGGTCAAACTCCTCCCAAGTAAGTGCATCGGGGTTCCTCCATCTCTTTACCGAATCCCACCAACGGTCGGCCTCCCCCTCGAACAAATAGGTAGCCAAGCCAACCCTCAAGTCCTCGGCAACTCCCATGCCGTCACATATCTTCCTTATACGACGAATCCACTTATCCGCTTCTAAGGGTTGAGAGCTCTCTTGAAACGTAGGTGGGCGTTGCCTCAGAAATTCTCGAAGAACTACCATCCTTCGATCTCCGTTTCCATTGCCCGGTACTTGCGCTAGAGGATACGCTCCACCATTGTGGTTGTGGTTGTGGTTGTTTCCATTCTGGATTTGCACCAGAGTGGTAAGCTCCCTCAAGCATTGATATATGCCTTGCATGGCATCGGGGGGTGGTGGCGGCCGTGGTGCTGGGCCTCCACGACCACGCCCACGTCCACGTTCGCGTACATTTCTGCCGTCCATCCTACACATCAATTCACAATTTAGTTTCATTGATGTACAAGCTATCCTAAGTATTACTTTAATCTAAAGCATATGGTTCATATAAAACTAAACCAACAATTTCCTTCACCCTAATCCTACATCTCTAGTGGTGATCCATAACCTACAGCTCCCATGTAAGACCTAAAGCCTAAGCTCTGATACCAACTTCTGTAACGCCCCAAAAATCACCTTGGAAGGCATTACCTTCTAATACCATTTATATCATGAGAGCAACTAATAAAATCCATAAATAATCGGGGTTTCTTAATTTAACAAAATTCGGGCAGAGTCTCCTTTGTTCGGGGAGCTCTACCCAAAACACAACATGTGCAATTATACTATATTGACCACACTGGTCCATTGATCCATAAAATATTTACAACATTATCCAAAAAAATAAGCCCAAACCATGGCTATTACATCAAAAGAATTACATTTGAACTTAGCAGCGAAATAAACAAAATACTAGACTTTACATGATTGTACATAATCGTTCCTAGTCTAGCACAAAAATAAACGACATCTCTAGATGTCCCACTCGGGATCCAAGTACCCCTCTAATGAAGCTTCTCCATGGCCCGGCTCATGAGCACCGAGCTCCTCCTCCGGTCCATAATCTGTAAAATGTTTAACTGTAGGGGGTGAGCACGAAGCTCTGTAGAAAAATCCTCCTCAAACTCGAACAAGGTTTAGAAAACAGATAAGAACCGATCGGTCTCATTTCGTAAATAACATATATCAATTTTTGAAGGAACAAAAGGACATTTTAAATAGTTCTCAAGTTTAAGCCGTAACCATAATCAAGTGAAAGGTTAAGATAAATTTCATAACAATATACAATTTCCAACTTTAAGCCATTTAGGAAGGACGCCTTCCAATGCATTGTCCCATACCAATGCACCGGCCAAGACGATCCAACCCATCATCCCATGTATATTAGTTCATCCCCGTACCATGTATGTTGATTGTTTCTTATGAATCTACCCAACGATTATACCTAGTCCACCAATCACCATCACAATCTTCCCAGGGAAAGTATACCATCCCTTGTTCAATCTCCCGTGAACGATAGTGGTCGCATTACCAAATGACAATCCACTACAAGTGTTAGGAAACCATCTTACCCCCACTGGGATAGACTAACCTCTAACACTCTACGGCATCTCTCGATGGCAATCCAAGTCTATCACAACAACCATACAAATGAGGAAACCAAAATATTCTCAATTCACCAACAATTCCAAATAAATACAAAATCCACAATTTCTCATTTTACAAGCATATCTCAAAAATCCCCAAATTTATCATGTAACAATTTCTATGACCAATTAAGGAAAAATACAAGAGATCACAACAACATCATTTATTACTCAACACAAAGCACTAAAGTTTTAGAAATCAAGAACAAATGAATATTGAGAGAAAAATCCACCTCTCATGAGAACAAGGGTTTTCAAAACAAGAAATTAGAGGTTTCATGGCAATCTAACCATAGCCTTGTTTTAAACATGATAATATTTGCAAGAATATCAAAAATCAAAGATTTCCTAACACATATCTAAGATTTAGAGTCAAAAACATATATATATATATAACCCTAGCCTCAATGAACAAGAGTGAGAGAAACCCCTACCTTGAATCAAAAATTTCAAGTGAAAGTCCAAGCCCTATAGACCTCCTTCTTCCCTTTTCTTCCTCCCTTAATCTTACTCTAAGATTCCAAGAGGTGTGGGGTGAGAGTGGAGTGAAAGAAATGGGAGTAAAGGGCTGAAATCAGTGTTTTAAATACAGCCAACCCCGAAAAATACTGTTCACAGTCTGTTTTTGTTTTCTCCAAAATTACGGTTTTGCCACTAAAATCTCCAATTTGATCCATATGACTACCCTAAGGTTTTTCGACGTTCCGGATTCATTTTTAATGTTATTTTAACATAAAAATATTTATTTTTATGATTTATTTCAAAACTAAAAAAAATTAAATTTCACAATCAATTTGCCTCCCAAGTATTTATTCTTACGGTTTCAATATATATATGGTTTATTCTTACGTCATTACATATATAAGAATCACTAAACAAGTACATTACTATATTAATATAAACATGTGGGGGTTTACATTCATACACTCCCCTATGGTGTAATTCCGGAAAAGTATATCGGTGTGCGAAACTGGCGATGCGACACCAAAACTCCGCTACCCAACAAAGACACATGATTTTGTTTTATAAAATAGTCATTCGATGTGTAACATCCAACAAAGATACATGATTTTGTTTTATCATAAAGACATATGATTTTTATTTCAAAAAGATCATTGGATGTATTTCATTAATGGCGGATTTATACACATTGGAATTGCATTGTGTTGTGGGAGTCGGAGTGGGCTCGGATTAAAGTGCATGAATGAGTCTCATCTCATTTCATGGCATGACATGGTAGAATTCTAACATTGAATTGCATATTCTTGTTTGGGATGGTTGTTGCTTGTTGAATGTTGCATGTGAACATTTCATACACACTTAGATTGGGAAAACATTTCAGGTGCGGGGTTCACGCCGGTGGAAGCCTCTCAATCGGGGCCCAAATGTTGAAGAAAAGCCAAAATATGGCTTTAAATGATGTTTTTGTTAAACTAGACTTGTAATTTAGTTTTTTGGCATGTAATGTATGTAAAAGAATTATAAATTGAACTTGTATTAACTATGTTTAATGCATAAATTCATGATGTGTGAGTATGAATTGATGTATATTAGACCTCGGATTGGTCATGTGATTAAATGTTGTTATATGAGTATGGATAAATGGACCCGGTGTAGTCAATGTTGTATATTGGACCTCGGATGGATCGTGTGATTGTATGATTGCACAGGTTATGTTTTGGGTAGAGCTTCCAGTACAAAGAAGACTCTGCCCGAATTTTGTTAAATTATGAATCCCGGTAAATGGGGCATACTAGCATGATATCGAGTTACACGGTATCCATAGGTATTCCGCGGGTTGATGGGTGATCAACGGGTTGACAAAGGACTCCCGATTTTTGGGGCGTCACAATGGCCACTAGAGAGTGGGCCCATTAGTAGTTGTGGGGAGAAGAAGAGCTCCACCATGTTGAGGGTAGCTAGATTAGGTGGATAATGGAAAGTATGAGACTGATACTGGGTCAGAGACTAGGGAGGAGGATGCTTCAGATGCTTCTGGTTGATAGCTGGATTTAGGAGTTTACTTTGATTTTAGTGTTCTTAGGAAGTTGTTTAGGTTCTATTAATTTTGGGTAGTTGTCTAAGTGGGTTAGTGATAACCTAGGTAGAAGAACCTTTAGCTTTTTGTTTGAGGATGTTACATTTTGGTTTCATTAACGTTTGTACCCAAGGAAAATTTTATCTATCTAAGTCCTCCTTGATTTAGTTACGTGCTCATGAGTTCTTTATGCATAATTGTGACTTATGATGTTTGTTATGATTGATTAATTGTGCTTTGGAGTTTAGACTGTGATATAGAGATTTTATTTGTATTTTGTGTTTGCTAGAGACTAGCAAAGCTTAAGTTGGTGTTTAATACACAATTTTGCGTAATCTTATGTCTTAAACCATCCATCTTAACTTTTGCTTATTAGTTATATATATCATTTTAGTCGAGTTTATGTTGTATGAGTAAATTATATGTTTGTAGGTAATTACGTGTAAGAAGGAGTGCTTTATAATCATTTGGATGTATTGGAATGCTTCGGGAAGTTATGGAGATGAGTGGACTTGAATTAGGGGCATCGTAACAAAAAGTAGAAAAACAACAGTTGTACAGGTAGGAGTTATACCAATTCATCAAGTAGGAAAACAGAGTTAGAACCGGTACAATATAGTGGTACGATTCTTCCTAAGCAGAATATTTTCTACTGGTTCATTACTATTTTCCTGCCGATTTATCGGAGACAGAGAGGCTTTGTACCGGTTCATTCATCTTTTTGTCCCGGTACAAGAGAGTCAAACACAACAAGGACTCCTATTTGGAAAGTTCAATCGGTTGAATAGTGAGAGGTATTTTCGAAGATTCTCATTGGATGGGGGATATGCGTAGAAGAAGGAAAGAGAGGATTGGCTCTCTCTTGCTGATTGATTCTCAAGCAAATAAATTGGAGTATTGAATGTATATCCTCTCAGGCTTTCTTCCAAGGCGATCGATCTTCCACATTAGGCTAGGCATCCTCTTAAACATTAGACGTGGAGGCATCTTTTCTTCATCATTCTTCTTGGGCGATTTTTGGCTTGGACGAGTTCTTTTTCTTTAATTTTTCTTCGGAGGATTTATTCTTCAGCAAAAGTACAAGTATTCATCTTTCATTTGTCTTCTTCTTTAGCCCAAAAAAAAAAACCTGAGTACTTTCGATTCTTGTTTTTGCAATAATTTTAGTTCTTATTTAGATAAAAAGTATTGGATTGAATTTTATTTTTAATATTAGTTTCGTTTTCTATTCGATTGATATGTCTTTCATAATTGCTTTCAATTTTACATGCAATATGTGTGAGTAGTTTAATTCCGGCTTAATCGGAGGAGGGATTATCATCCGTGAATAGGTAATTTTGACCCTGACGGTGTATTAATGTTTAGTGTTGCTTTGTTGATTGAAGTAATTGATTTTGAACACATAGTTGATTTGTAAACATCTTTGATTAACCGTTGACAATTGAATTTGGCACTGGTATAATTCTTGGTGTGATGCCCCAAATTCAAGTGGGTCCTTATTACTCTTTAAGCCTTATTAATTTACTTCAGGCTTTGGTCCCGATGGACCAATTCCAACAAAATTTCGGCGGAGTCTCCTTTGTACGGAGAGCTCCATCCAAAACGCAACATGTCTCAATTGCATTAACGATGACCTTCCAAGGTCTAATGTAAACACTTAAGCAACTCCAAATGTACAAATATTTAACTAACGATTCCAATGTACAAATGTCCATTTATCAAAATTATAGATACAATATTTTCCAAGTTTACATGTCTTTACAAAAGAATAAGGGAGAATTACACCCAGACCCCCTGAGGTTTGTCACTTAATCACTCAGACCCCCTGACATTTGAAATATTACACACAGACCCCCTGAGGTTTGTACGCGCGTAACACTTAGACCCCTGCTGTAAATATATCAATTAATAAATTACACTTAGACCCTCTTGAAGTTTGTAGGTATACAATACTTAGACTCCTTAAGTTTAAAATATTATACTTAGACCAAAAATATTCTAATCAAAGATAGAATATCAAATATTTTAAATTTTACAACCAAAATTCATGTTTTATTATATCATTTATTGAAATAAAATTAAGAATAAAAATTTAATTTTTTCTTAAAAAATCGTACTTAGTATACAATTATACTATCTATTGGAATAAAGTTAAAAAATCAAACAAGGGGTCTAAGTCATTCATAATAGAACATAAATTTTACATCTAAAATTCATGTTCTATTGAAACAAATCAAAAATAAAAATCTAATTTTTAAAAAAAAAATCATAGTTGGTATATAATTATACTATTTATTAGAATAAAACTAAAAAATTAAATAAGGGATCAAACTGTAATGGACACAATATTTTTTAGCTTTAATTGGGGTAGTTTGGTATTTTAATTTGGTCGTTTAAACGACCAAATTAAATTTCAATAGACAATATAATTGTATATTAATCACGATTTTTTAAGAAAAAATTGAATTTTTAGTTTTGATTTTATTTCAATAAAAGATTCAATAGAACATGAATTTTAATTGTAAACTTTAAAATAATTGATATTTTATGTTTAATTGAAATATTTTTTGTCTAAGTATAATATTTTAAACTTAAGGGGTCTAAGTAATATATATTTACAAATTTTAGGGGGTCTGGGTGTAATTTATTAATTGATATATTTACAGTAGAGGTCTAAGTGTTACGCGCGTACAAACTTCAGGGGGTCTGTGTGTAATATTTTAAATGTCAGGGGGTCTGAATGATTAAATGACAAACCTCAGGGGGGTGTGGGTGTAATTCTCCCAAAGAATAAACATATGTTGTATAAACCAAAAATACAAGACATCTATTTAATTACAATTGGGACTGAGTATCTATACATCAAAATAAAAGCCTGGACTCCGGCTTCATTGTCAAGATGGGCCTAGGTGCAGACCATCTGCAGAAGCGTGTAATGTACCTGAAAATATTTTCCCACAACGGGGTGAGCCAACGCCCAGGAGGGTATCTTCTATAAAGAATGTCTCACAATCCAATGATGCATATGATGTGGTATATATTCAAACATCTCAAGCATTCATATACATAAATAAATGCAATCACTATATCATGACATGAGGTGCTTCATGCATGCATAACCAACCTCGAACCCACCCCCAGGTTCCGACAACACATGTGATGCCATGCTCATGAACCGGGCACTCCACGCCCACACCATTGAGTTATGCTCACCCAATGACCTTTCATTTATTATCTTGTCTTTATGGGGTAGGTAATTTAAGAACTTTCACCAACGGACTACCAAACCGTCAACCAATCTCAAGGACATCCCACCTCTGGCTTCGTATTCGCCATCACACTTTTATGCACTCATTACAACACCAGATAGTGTGTAACCGAAAACCGAGTCTTACACCCGAGGGAGAATCTAACCCTTCTTGTTATACCTCGACACATTATCATGTAAAATCTCGTGAGACTCAATCGGACCTTAGTCTAATTTTTCCAAGCCCCACTCACTAACCTATGTGGTAAGTGTTCAACACATGCACAAACACACATTACCATGCCAATACATCATGGATGTTGTGTTAAACCTATGCACATGTCATGTATGCTCAAATGCAATTTAAATGGACTTACAATCTCAAATATAGCAAGAAAGCATATATTTCTCATTCTAGCATTTCATCAAACGTGTGATATGCATCAATTAACCCACATAACATACTTGTCCACACTACGACATTTCATCAAACATTTAAAATGTATAGAATTTATACCCATAACATACTTGTCATAATCAACTTAACAACATGCTTATTTACCCAATACTACAAGTATTAGGATAACATTCTCATCAATCCATAAGAGAACTCACTAGCTATACTAGTCATATGCTAATTATACAATTAACGTACATACAATTATACCCATAATATATACATGCACTAAATTGAAATTAGTCCTATATAGAAGGGAACCCCGCCTCTTAGAAGCGAGTGGTGGTGAAGAAAATCCCTTGAAATCCAACAAAGCCTTCTTCAAACTCTAGCCAAAACCCTTGACCCGAAAATGGTGCAAAATAGTCGATCTTGGTGTTTATAGGTAGCCTTCGTCATGTAGAGCGACTTTAATTCTTGCTCGATTAAGATCTAACGGTTGGATTGGGAGTTAAGTGTGAAGGAAGAAGAAGAAGAGTTGAAGAAGTTGAAAGCTCTTCTCTCTCTCTCCAACATTTTTTTTGGAAAAGGAAAATGGAAAGTCTTCCATGTAGGCTTTTAAATGCTTTGTGAAGGAGTTGTCACATGTCTCATTTTGATTGGTTAGGAATCCTACAAGGCCAATCACAATTTGACAAGTGTCAAGTGTGGATAAAGCTCTTTTGACTAGCTATTTTACATACATTGTGGGTCCTGAGAATAAAATCTAGTTTCTAAAATTTTAATCGTGTAACGTCTGATCGTGTATCTCGCCTTGTAAAGCGTAATTTTTCTGGCTATCTTGGAATTTAATAAAATTTATACACCCAACTCATTTTCGCGAGATGAATCCAACGGTGAGGTCTGTTTTCTTATCCTAGTTACGTAAAATTTTAGGTTTTTATCTTGCTCAATATCCTTAATATCGTATTACCCGTTTAATTAATTTATTAAATGTTTCAGGTTTTCACACTTGGAGTTCCTATAATCAACATGATACCAATTCTTTCATTGATTATTTTTATCATCAAAACACATATTTTCTAAATTTTAATTTTCATTGAATATTTTTTCGTCTAAGTAAGTTTGATTGCAATATTGGATGAATTATAAATTGGGTCAAAATTTCAATTCTCGATGGGATGAAACTTGAAGATTAGCAAGTTTTTCTTAATATTTTTATTTTTAGAATTTATTAATCATGATCATCTTTGAAAACCAAATGATTTTTCAATTAGTTAAAACTTCACTGCATGCACTTTTAGTTTATATATCTGCTTCACTTGCACTCCTTCCTTCTCATCAATGACCATGTTTGGGTGACCAAAAATGGATGATTTCACAAATACTTTTTATAATTTTTCAAAATTACTCTAAACTTCATAAATAAAAAGGTAAAATTTCAATGACACCCCTTGTAAATTGTTATAATTTCAAAAAACCACTTATATTATTTAAAACTTTGTTGACACTCCTTATAAAATTTTGTTTGATAACTCCATTAGCATGGAATTTTGTGTTACACAATTATACATAAAACATATATTCATATATGTCCTACTTGTTTTATCAATGATTCTGTGGTAGAATATATATCCTACTTGTTTTATCAGTGATCCTGTGATGAAATTTTGGCTTTTTACCCAGGAAGGGATGGTGTCATTTGATTTTGATAAATTATTGACTGAAGAGTGAGGGTAAGGTAGAAGTCATTGAATAGTATATGTGAAAAAAAATTGATTTCCTCTTTTATTCTTAATTATTATTATAAATTTAATTATATCCTTATATTTACCTTGATCTAGTTTTTTTTTTTTTATACCTAATTTGACTTCCAAGTTCTTTTAAACTTTTTTATAAGTAGTATTTGACCTTCAAATTCTTTTGAACTCCTTTATAAGTAGTATGTTTACATACAATTTTTTATATCTATGTCTATATCTATATGAAGAATCAAAGACGAATTTATATTCTATTGTTATATACATGTAGTTATGAAATTGGATTCTAAGATCAAATACATGTGATGTTTGATTTTTTTTCTTTCAATAATTATGTTTAACAAGAAATAAAATATAGATTAATTCTTCGACAGCAAATTTATTCTTTAATTTAATTACACATAAAATTCATGTTTTCGACAAAAATTTATTACTTAAATTGTTTACATGCACGTCGTGCATTGATAATATTTATATATACATATAGCTATAGACATATATAATGATATGAATATACCACACAATTTTTTATGCACGGATGATGAGATTCCTTGATACAAAGTCAATTCCAATAGACTTATTGGAGGGTCCCATTGGCGAGCATCCAATAGGAATTGAACTTACGAATTCGTCAATTATGACTTGGGCGCTTTAACCATTCAGTCATGGATGCTGAGCGGAGATCCTCATACATGGTGAATAACCAAATTTCAATTGAAATGAAATCTTTAGAATAAATCAATGCAATTAGGAGGAATCAATGAAAGGACATCAATTCAAATCTGAATTTTTGAATTGAGAGAGATATTGAAAGAGATAAAAAAATTCTCACTATTTCTTATACCCCCAATGAGGGGTGGATTTCACAAATTAATGGGGTAGTGAGATTTTATCTTGGCTTTGATCTTTCTTTCTCATCTCTATTTACGTCTCTGAAACTGATTAAGTATGATAATAGTTGACTATAATAATGGAATAATAGTTACCTATCAATGGCAATGTGATTATGTCATCTTATTTTAATCAAGTGAATATGAACACTCAATTAATTAGATATGCGATCAAAGCGTTGGTAAGAGAAATATAGTGTATATGATGTAAAATACTTGTAAAAAATCTTATAAGTAATTTTATTGAAGTTATTTCTCATAAACAATGTTAACTGATAAAATATATCAGGGGGTGATAGTGAAAGTGCCATAAATTAGAGGGGTTGTCCTTGAATATCCATTGGATCGGAAGAACTGGCCTTAACACACACCCTCAAACTATTGGGGGATGAAATCATCAACAATTTGTCTCTGAGACGAAGAAATCTAGAGAAAGATAACCCCTTTGTGAAACTATCGACATATTGATCTTCACTAGAAATAAACTTGACATGTATGTCCTTGTCAGCCTCCTTTTGTTGGACAAAATGATAATCAATTTCATTATGTTGCATGCAAGCATGAAACACCGGATCTCAAGAAAGAGACATAGTCGACATGTTATCATACCATAAAGTTGGAATATCAATATTGAACACGTGAATATTACAAAGCAGATTACAAAACTAGTGAAGTTCAGCAGCAGTTATAGCAAATGTGCGATACTCAACCTCAGTTGAAGATCGAGCAAAGATTGATAGCTTCTTGGAATCCTAATTGACAATATTTGCGCCCAACAAGAGTACAAAACCAATGGTGCAATGCCAGTCTTGGGGATCTCCAGCCCAATCTACATCATAATAGGCAAAAAATTTAAAGTGTTGGGAGTATATTAAATGTCAAAGGCAAGAGTCCTTTTTAAATATCTGAAGATATGTTTAACAACTGCAAAATATGTGTCTATTTGATTGTGTGTGAACTATCACACATGGTTTATAGCAAAAATAATGGTTGGATGAATAAATGACAAATACTATAGACCACCAACAAGACTCCTATACAAAGTGACATTTGATATCGGTATCCATCAATTTTGTTGAGTTTGATACTGCAAGCAGAAGGAGTTTTGATTGGTTTAACATTTATCATGTTTTCTTTGAGAAGTAAATCATGAGCATACTTTTCTTGGTTGATGAAAAGACCAATAGTGGTATGAGTGATTTCAATGGCTTAGTTAAGAAACTAAGAGAAGAAATGTAAGTGGGGTCGTTTCCTATCAAAATAATGTCATCCACATACAGTAATAAAAGAGTAGTAGACGCACCCGAAGTCTTAATATTCAAAGATGAATCAGTTGTTGAATCTTGAAAGGCAAAGGTAAGAAGATGACTTGTAAATCTTTCAAACCAAGCCCTAGTGACTTGTTTAAGTGTATAGATAACTTTACTGAGTTTTTATACTTAGTGAGGGATTATAGAGGCAATAAACCTTGGTGGTTGGCTCATATATACATCTTCTTGAAGTATGTCATGAAGGAATGCATCGCAAACGTCTAACTATGAAAAGGATCAACCATAATGAGCTGCTACAGCAAGAACAAGTTTAAAAGTAGGTTGTTTCACAACAAGAATGAAGGTCTCTTCAAAATCAATCTCAATATCTTGATGATACCCTTTGGCTACCAGACGAGCCTTGTGTCTCTTAACTATGGAGCTATCAACATGACATTTGAGTTTAAAACCCTATTCACACCCAATAATTTTTTGATTGGGTATAGGGGAAACAAGGATCCAGGTTCCTTGTTCCCAAAGAGCTATAAATGTAGAGGTCATTGCTGCCCTCCATGTTTGCTACTTTGAAGTTGAAGAGTAGGATGAAGGCTCAGATGAAGAAAGCTCAATTGATGAGAGAGAGGGTGAGGATGAACAAGAAGAGAATAATGGTGTAAAAGAGCCAGTATGGAATATGGCCTTTTTCTTTAAAATGTCAGGCTTGGATCTGGTCGGTGATTAGTAGGAATCTAAGAGGAAGAACTAGATGGTATTCCAGAAGAAAGAAAAGTATTTGAAGCAGGTGTAGTTGAAATAAGTAAAGATAAAGGAATTAGATTGAAATTAGAAGAAACATTTGAAATAGAAGAACTAGAAAGAAAGGGACTGGTACGAGGAAAGAGTGATGGAAAAGAATCAAAAGAAAGATTAGGCCAAGAACTGAAGGCGAAGAGGTAGAATAAAAGTGATTAATTGGAGGTGAGGCATTACAAGAAGGCACATAGCCTGAACCTGAAGTAGAGGATTTGGGAGTTAAAGCTTCAGAAAGAAATGCCTATAATCTTAAAGCCTTTCTCATGGAGGAAGCTATGAAAGTGTTGGTGTAGGCATATGATTGATCAAATATGTTGCAGCAACAAAAGCGTGGTACCAAAAGTTGGGTGTAAAAGGTTCTATAAATTAAACTTGGGCCAGTATCTTCTATATGTTTGTGTTTCCTTTCACCTACCCCATCTGGTTAAAGAGTATAAGGACAAGATTTATGATGATACACACCATGAGAAGCTAGGTATTCTTGGAGTGAATTACTAAGATATTCCCCTCCACCATCAGACCTCAATACTTTGAGTTTAACAGATGAAAGATTTTTAATGTAAGGTTTAAACTTATAAATGATGTGAAGAACATCTTACTTGTATTTGAGGGGATCAATCCATGTATACCTACTATGATTATCAATAAAGCACTGCAAGAATAAGGGCATTTTATGACAAATTTTTTACGGCGGCTGTATTCGCCGTCACAAAAGGCGTATTTGAGACAATTTTTTGTGACGACTGTGTTTGCCGTCACAAAAAATGTGTTTATATTAATATTTTGTTAATATTTGTGGTAGCTATTTTTTCTGGCATAAATAGTATCATAAACTCAAAAGAAATTTTTGTATTTGAAACAGCTGTTTTTCCTGCCGCAAATAACATTTCATAAACTCAAAAAAAAATTTGTATTTATGGCAACTATTTTTTCCGTCACATATAATATTTCATAAAACATTAAAACTTTGTTTTACATTAAAAAACAGTTTATAGTTTAAGGAAGAAAAACTCTAAAAAGATTTGTATTGGCCACAAATATTTTTCATGTTACAAGTAATATTTTATAAAATTACGTAGTTTTACATCAAAAAACAATTTCTAGTTCAAAAAAAAAAATTAAACTCTACAAAGTCGATTTTTTATATCAAAACTAGGGGTGTCAAAATATGACACGACCCGTCAACACGACACAAAATGAGCGCATGGGTTTGGGTTTTCTTTAAGCCACTTGTTTAGTAAATGAGTAAATCCGACACGATACGAATTAATAAACAATCAGGCATATTGGTGAAACCAATCAGAAGAAATATACATGACATGACTCGTTTATATACTATTTATACAAGATTCGTACACGACACAAATCCGATATGACATAATTCGTTAGAAACAAATTAATAAATGAATCGAGTATAAGTTGAGTGTTTTTTTTTTATAGGAACCAGGGTGGCTCAAGAAAATTTGAGACTTAAAGCGAAAACACTAAATGAGGGTATTTTTATTTTTAATATTAATCTTTTAAAAAAATAATTTATTTTTAATAAAAAATAATTTATTTAATTTATTATGTGAGAGAGAGAGACAGAAGAAGGACGTGCTAGTGTTGCTAAGAAAAAAAAATTTTAACTTTTGTTTTGTTTTTTACCAGAGAGAATGTTTAATTTTAATTTTTTTTTAATTATTTTTACAGAGAGAGTGTGAGTAGGAGTAAATATCAGTTGATTTTTTAGTACTTTTTATTTTATTTATTTCTTTATTTTAGGTTTCTAATGTTATTAATTTGATCATTGACCTAAATTATTACAATAAAAATTTTTGACTTTTCTTAAATTTTTGGGGCATTTTTTGTAGGGTTTAAAATTTAAAGGATTTAAATTTTTTATGGGTTAGTAAAGTATCTAAAATTATGGGGCCTTCTAAAAATTTATGGCCTAAAGCCCAAGCTTTTTTTTTTTTTTTTTTAATGCTGATGGAGTTTGACCCAAACTCTCCAAATGTTTTATTCCTTATTTATTTGGTATTAGTTTACAATTAAAATTTTAATAGGTTTAAAGAGTTGTGAAAATTGAAGGTGAGTCCCCTAGATGAACTTATAATGACTTGAGTTCTAGAAGGAAACTTATTTGGGGGTAAGTTCATGTTTAAACTTATATGTAGGTACTTAAGTCCACTCATTTTTTAAATCTCAAAATTACCCATAATGGTGTTAGTTTTGTCTATTTATGGAAAGTCATATAGGTTAAATCATTGAGGTATATATGGAAATCCTTGATTAAGTTATACATGGAAACTGTTTATTTAATATTATGATAATTAACGAAAATTTTATGTGGAAGTTATATATTCTGATAGTTATATATGGTAGCTTGATGTACGAATAAATCGTTGGTCTATTAAGTCAAAATCATATCACAAAATTTCCTTAACAATTCAAAATTTCTTTAACATTAGTGTTATTATAGTAACACTAATGTTATTATAGTGACACGAATGAGATTGTTTTCCTTAAAATACTCAATACCCAAAATGAAGAATTCCATCATTTCAAATAGTAACACAAACTCAACCCCAATTTCGATTTTACTCTCCAAGTTTACTGTGAAATCCATTGACAAAGTTACAGTTGATTCTTTGCATTCAAAACATCTTCACAACTTTAACATTCAGAAATAGAGTTAAGGTATGTAATTTTACATGAAACTTGATGTTCATTGTAGGGTTTTAAAAAAATTCTACATAATATATAGTTCAAACTCTCCATTTTTTTTTTTTTTTTTGCATTCCTAATTTAAAATTTGAGAATCATTATTACTAAATTAAAGTATTATATAATTCGATTTTGTTGTTTTCTTTGTTGTGCAAGACATTCGAAATACCTTGGTTGTGTGTCTGTGAAATAGATAATGTTATTGTGTGATAATTGGAAAATGGATTTCAGAATTTCGATGTCTTGAGGTTCTTAATTGGTGTTGAGTGTCCTAATTCAACTGTCAACGGTGTGTTACTACTAGAAATTTTATAAATTTTCAATTTCTGGATCATATTTTAACTATAATCTTTTGAAAATTGATGTTACTGTGAAAACCCTATTGTCTTGTATTTTGTAAAAGTCGATGTGCTACTGAGCACAAACATTTGATGTTACTGTGAAAATTAAATGTGTATGTTACACAATATACGTCTAAAGGTTTGCAATTGGTAGTGTTAGTGAAAATTGGGGTTGAGTTTGTGTTGCTATTTGAAATGATGAAATTCTTCTTTTTGGGTATTGAGTATTTTAAGGAAAATAATCACATTCATGTTACTATAGTAACATTCATGTCACTATAGTAAAATTAGTGTCACTATAGTAACACTAATGTTAAGGAAATTTTGAATTGTTAAGGAAATTTTGTAATCTGATTTTGACTTAATAGACCAACGATTTATTCGTACATCAAGCTTCCATATATAACTATCAAATATATAACTTCCATATAAAAATTCCATTAATTATCATTATATTTAATAAACGGTTTTCATATATAACTCAATCAAAGATTTTCATATATATCTCAATGATCCAACCTATGTGAAGGAGACGATAACTCAGACGTCGGTTATTGTTTTTCCAAAGGGTAGGGGTACAATAGTAAACTTGATAAAAAGTGGACTTAAAACCAAAAAAGTTTCTTTATCGGACTTATCTCCAAATAAATCTATATAGGGGGACCGGCCTCCAAATTTTTCAAGAGTTTTGACCTATAGAATATTCTAGTTAGTTTGGTATAGTTTAATTAAAGTTATAATAGGGTTAGTTTGATTTGGTTTTAAAAGATTTGGTGAAAGTTTTTCTTCTTTAATTGGGAAGTCTTGGACAGTAGCTATGATGAACACAATTCCTTTGTTTTGACGTTGAGCATTGACGTGTTTCATCAATTTCATAATTTAGTTTTTCTTGATTTTATTTCTTGTTTTTGTTTTTTTTTTCTTTTTGATTAATTGTGTGTGTGAGGTTATTTTGAGTGCTTAATTATTTTGGGATCCTACACGATTGAAAGACCTATCAAAAACTAAGAGACGGTATTAATTTTTTGTTTCCTATAAAATTATTAATTTTTAATTCATTGCCACAATTGCCAAAATTTAAAGAAACGATGCGAGCAGAGGTAGAGCAGCAATTAAAAGAAACAATGCGAGCTTATGTAGCTCGATAGTATATTGAAAGAATGCGAGCAGAGGTATATCAACTAGTTAAAGCAGAATTCGACCTTATACAAGCAAAAATTACTTTTTTGGAATCTCAATTGAAAAGTGGATGCGACCCTATGTTGGCCCGACAGGTGGATGAGTACAACAAATTCCATTTTGCAATTTGAAAATTTTAAATTATGTAGATTTCGATTTTGATATATTATCATTTCTTAGGCTTCGGATTTAATAAGGACACAAATTGAATCTAGGGGAGATGAACTTCCACTCTGTTTATACGGCCAGCTAATAAGGTTTTGTACTATAATTTATATTTAAGTTACAAAACTAAGAATTTATGAACTTGTACCACTACAAAACTTCTGATTTTCGTATTTGTGTCCAATGACAATTTTGATGTCAAATATAGGTACAGATTCGTACCGTAGTTGGGAATAAAGGAAAGATGGTATTATTTGACACAGATTGTTTTAAGGTATGTGTATTTTACATGAGATTGTTCCACCAATGAAGTTTCACTTTTTCTCCGTAAAATGGATGTTACTTGCAGGAAACTATCATCGATTAATTTAGTTTAGAAATTGCGCATGTCCCATGGCTTATATTTTATAGTTGTTATTTGGATGAAAATTATTATGCCTGTTAGAAATGGTTGGATTGTGTTTTCTTCCATGTTGTTAAATGTTGATATGCATTAGTGGATATCTGATTGTTGTGATACTTTGTGATCTAATTCGCATATATGTTTAGCTCCTCAACACATAAATTATTGCAATTTCTTAGTTCATCATGATTGTTACAAATATGAGATTGATTACATGTATATTGTTGTATTTGTGATGTATCGATAATATGTGTCACATATTGTGAATTACATTTACCCGTGAATTGTATGGATTTTTTCTATTATGCATTTATAATAATAATTAGTCATCAAAATAAGTAATATTAAGCGTTATTATATATTTTCTTCTTGAGCAATCATTATTTTGGTTGTAGGTTGGAGACAAAGTAAACTTACTTAGTTCTAAAATTCCAAAACGCATAGTGGCAGAGGGCTTTATTATTAGTATGAAACAATTAACAAAAATAGATGAAATTCCATTGGGATCAAATTTTTGGCAAGTATTTGTTGAAAATGCAAGAGATCTGAATGTGTGTTTGATAAGGTCTCGTCAAGGTATTCTTACAATTAGACAAGTCGTTCAGAGAAATATTGTGTGGCCCTCTGTTGATGTATATTCTAAATTCTTTTAGTTCTTTATTGTATATATATATATATATATATCATTTCAATATAGTAACAATAATTTTATGTTTTTTTTAGGTGTCACTGAGAGGATAGATGGTTCGGGAAGGATGTTCAACTTTTTGCATTAATTTCTTGTACTCATGGATCGTTATGTTTTGCAAAAGTGAATATTTTACATTTTGTTTAACTCATGGGATATATATTTTTTTTTTGATATGAAAATATTGCTATATTTTTTAAAATGTTGGTCATATTATTTTTGTGTTTATCTATATATTGAATTGTGTAGTTGTACGGATTTGTACCTTTAAATTCATATGATGGAGGTGTATACTATTTGAGGTAGAACGTTTCTGTCATAAAAATCTTTTGAGACCACACTTATCATGGCGAGGCAATGCCACCACAATGCTGCCACAAAAAGTATTTATGACAACAAATAGATTTTTTATGACAGCATTTTACCACCGAAAAAACCATTTTTTCTTGTAGTGAAGAAAACATAGAAACAAAAATCATTAAAAGACAAATGAGGAGATGGCCCCCAAACATTTGTGTAATCAATATCTAGGGGAGAATGAGTTATACAATGAGACATAGTAAATGATATATGTGACATTTTTCCATGTAAGAATTGTTTACAAATAGAAGGAATACAAGTAGAAACTGAATTTAACAAATGACACTAGGCAGCATCTTTGATATTATTTTCTTAGAATGATATAGCCAAAACGATCATGCCACAAGCTGTTAGATGGCTTGTTGCCCAAATTGGCTACTAGAGAACGAGAATGATGGAGTGATCTGATAGGATACAAGTCATTCTCATTGGAACCTTGGTAAAAGATCCTTCTTGTGGCTTTGTCATGGATGTGAAATTGGTTAGAATCAAATATAAAGAGACAATTGTTATCAAGGAATAACTGATTGATTAAAAGAAAATTTAAAGTCATATCATGAACCCTAAGAACATTTTGAAATTTAAAGTTATGTGAATTTGTGTGCAAAACTACTTGGCCTGTTAGAGAAATAGGTAATTGAAAACCATTACCTATAGAGACTTGGTCTTCTCCAGTATATTCAGATGGGAATGCAAGAGATATCAAATCAAAAGTGATATGGTTTGAACCAAACGTTAGAAGTACTATGTGGTTGATCAAATGTTGGCATATTCATTGGCTTGTTAAATACATCAAAGATTCTTGCCTTGATTAGGGATGACAGTGGACCGGGAAAAAATGGGTATTCGTCCAAACCCGCCCCGTTTGGACCAGGGATGGACTATACGTATTGGACGGTGGACGTATATGGGGATATCCGTATAAACCCATGCGGGGATGAAGACGATGATGGACTTACCCTTACCCCCGCCCCATCCCCGTTATACCCGTTATATATATATATATTGTTGTAGCATAGTGATGGGACTCATGGATACATGCATATGCTTACTCTCTCTCTCTCTCTCTCTCTCTCTCTCTCTCTCTCTCTCTCTCTCTCTCTTATTTGGTTCTGATCTAACATCCATTATTTGTTTTTTGGGCTAATGGTTCCACCTTGGCATGGAATTCCCCTTTGTGCAGATTGTTTGCAACTGTTGACACTAAATTAAGAAGTGTAATTCTTCCATCAGGGTACTAATTTTTTTAGTTTTTGTTCTCGGTGGTGATGAAAATTTAGTTAAATGGAAGTCCTGCACAACTATATCTTATGATAATTAAAATGATATGATTAAGTGTTCAATGCTCAGGAGGAAAGTGCTTCTTAGTGATACGGTGGGATTCATTTCAGATCTTCTTGTGCCTGTTTTTCCCCTAATTTTTTTGTTGTATTGGTTCTTGATCATAGGCCACTCATTTTGCAGTTAGTGGAAGCTTTTCAAGCAACCTTGGAAGAAGTTGTTGAAGCTGACCTCCTTGTGGTACGAAATTGCAGTTTGCCATTTTCTATGCTCGTCCTTAAATATTTTGTTGTGTGATCTGCAATTCAGCGTGTATTATGGCTTCCAAGCAATTGTTTACATGCCTGTGAGTTAGGTCACAGTTTTACATATGCCTTGCTTTGGATACATTTAAAATGTTGTTGGATTATGTTAGATTATTTAGAATGTTATTGGATTATTTAAAATGTTGGATTTATTTAAAATTTTGGATTATGTTGGCTTGAACTTGAGCTTGGGCTTAGGCTTGGGCTTGGGCGGGTACGGGGAAAGCGGGGACGGGGGCGGGGATGGGGATAAAAATTATACGGGGATGGACGAAAGTTTTTTAAGCGGGTACAGGGATGGAGACTATATCCCCCGCCCCCGCCCCCGCTTCGGTCCACTGACATCTCTAGCCTTGATAGGCATAATTCATCTTGTGAGAACAATCAATAGCAGAGTGTTTTCTCTTGTTGCAAATTTGGCACTTCATATGACCATAACTCTCTGAGAAAACAATGAAATTGTTTGGTTTATGTTGTGTATTGTTTGGTTATGAAGAATTTTTCTGAAAGAACTGTTAATTATATCTAGGATAATTATCGTATCTTCCTTCTTCCCCCCGCCGGTGTCCATATCTTCCTTGATTTCTTCCATGTGCTTGAAAACCTCATCTTCCCTTGAACTGAAGGTCTTATGTTGAATTGCATCCATTGCAATAGGATAATGTTGATTCAGATCTTGTCCTATAAAGGATTTTAAAGAGGATTCTTCACCTTAAACAAGAATATGAAGTTCTTCTAAAGAAAGTGGTTGAGATTAGTTCTTATAGAAAGGAAGTCTTAAAGGCATTGAATTGAGGCGATAATCCATTCAATGTATAAATGAGTATATTTTCGTCATTGACATCACTGAGTAGCTCTTAATTTATTTCTTATTTTCTTGATTTTTTGAATGGAAACATCATCCATTGTAATAGTTCCTTTGTTGATAGATTGAATATTAACTTTCAATTGCGGGATATTAGACGTAGAGATTGAGGAATACCAAGAGCCAACCGGACTTACTCTTGAAGTTTTGTAGCCAATGATGTGTGAGAGAGCATTGGATGAAATAATGATACTGATAAGTCATTAGGTCTTGATCTTGTATTATCCAAACAATGTAATGAAGGATTGTAGGGAGGGTGATATCAATATGGCGTATTCATGATTCTGGAATAATTTTTTTTTTTTGTAAAAGGGGTGCAATACGAGGACTTCCCAGGGTGATTCTGGAATAATATTACTTATCATGATTCTGGAATAATATTACTTATCATGATTCTGGAATAATATTAAATATGCATATATACTAAACAACACAAAAAAAAATTATGTAATTAATAACAAAACAGTAACACATAAAAATTGCAATAAATAAAACTAACCCGAATACAGATCAGGACCGAAAAATGAAATTTTAAATCAAGACTAGTATTTGACACTATATCATTAAGATAAATTTCACCCCCACACTAGTGCTAATAGAAATCTTGACGTCTGCCTCCAAAGATATAATGATCTTCACGCAAATAGTTATAGCACTCTAATTTGTTTGCCCAGCAAATCAAACTATGTTGTATACTCTCAGAAGTAAGGACTCTTAATCATGAGAATGATGAGTGTAATAACTGTTTTAATGACTAATTTCGTAAGTATGAAATTAGTAATGCATAATGAATCTAGGTATATTTATAGATGCAGAGATAACTGGTTATAACAATCACTACTGATCAGATGCAACCAGAAGACACCATTCATGTCTATCAATTCATGAACATACACAAACTTCAAATTCAGATTGGAGGAAAATTCAAATCCAAACCAATACGAATTTTGAATTTCAACGGGTAGAAATTAAAACTCAGGTTAAGCAATTAAAGATCCATTTAGCAAATGATTTTTCTTTAAAAATATAAGATTCGATATGAGCCACACTACCAAGCCAAACCTGGCCAGGTCGGGGCGAGCGATGCACATAGTGTAACTCAAGTCCATCTAGGTCCTTCTCCGTCCTCAAATGTGGGGTGCCCCTTGGGGCTTAATTCTCAAAGCAAATTTGGCGTATATATATGCTCATCAAATCTTTGCCCAACCAATATGGTGTCAATATAACTTTGGCCTGTTCTTTCTTTTGATTCTTTTCCATAACTCTTTCCTCGTACCAGTCCCTTTCTTTCTAGTTCTTCTATTTCAAATATTTCTTCGAAGGGTTAATTACAAAATGTCCCCTCTAAGTTTGGATCATGTTGCAATTGACTCCTTCTGGTTTTAATTTAAACAAATCACCCCTTGAGTTTGAATATGTTACAATTTACTCTCACCGTTAACTGACTGTAAAAAATGATAAAAATTAGTCAAGTGCAAGTCACATGATCTCAAATCTTATGAAAAGGCAAGATTACCCTTGACAAATTCCTCATAATTTTTTTTTTCTAAAATATCTATGAACATTTTTATGTATAAAAAAATTAAACCATTTCCACATCCCCAAAACCAGCACCACCTTCACCATTTTCTCCACTTCCAGCTACACCACCCAAAACCAAGGAAAGTCAAACATCCACACCCAAAATCTGCACCAACCAAAACCTCTTTCTACACTGCATCAACGAAAAAAAATGAAACATCCAAACCCAAAATCTGTCACCACCACCTTAGATCTGAACCATCACCACCCACGGTTGAACCATCACCACCCCTCTATCCCCCCACTACCTCATATTTGTCACCATATTGAGGCAGAAGGTTTCTGCGATTAAGGTTATTTGTTTCGTGGGTGGATGGATGTCACTGCAGTGGTTTCGTTGGGGTGGGTGGAGCTATACATGTGTGTGTGTGTGTGAGAGAGAGAGAGAGAGAGGAGAGGAGAAGGAGGAGGGGTTTCACCGGTGTGAGTTGGTGGGGAAATTGGATATTTGCTGGAGGGAATAGGTATTCTCATCAAAAATGGAGGTCCGGCGCCAGTCATAGGCAGATGTAGTTCTTGGAGGGGAATAAATTCAAATTAGGGGTAATTTTGTCTTTTCAAAACATCTAAGATCAGGTGCAATACAAATGACTAGTTTTTCGTCACTTTTGACAATCAAAGTTAACGGTGGGAGTAAATTGTAACATATTCAAACTTTAAAGTGTGATTTGTTTAAATTCAAACCGGAGAGAGTCAATTGCAACAAGATCCGTCTACAAACAGACATTTATGTTCAACAATTCCAGCAATACTCACTCAGATTTCAAATCTATAGTCTCCAGTCTTGTAGATTCGACAGATTCAAGTTATATTTCTACCACAATTATCCTTGGTTTCTATTTCCAACATTATACAAGCAACTTCTCTCTTAACAAACATAGTTATTATCTATAACAAATATAGTTATTAACAGGGTGAACGACACTTTGCCCATTGCAAGATTATATAACTTTCACTTTGTCCCTTAAAAGATTAAAAAACACACTTTGAATTTCTTCAAATGGTATCAATATGCCTCCTTTTACCCCTTTTGTCACAAATTTGTGGCCCAAATCGGGACAAAAAAGGATGGGACTTTTAATCTCTAAAGGGAACAACGAAAATTTTAAAATCTTTCAAAGAACAATGTGCCAATAACCCTTATTTATTGTTATATATGTAAAATTCCCAAGAAAACAAGCTATGTTTTGCAAACTACATCTACGACCACACCCAAGAAAGTACATTCCAGCAGAGGCAAAGGATGACTGACTGAGGAAACTTATTCTTCATCTTCATTGTCGTAGTACTCTTCATCAGTACTGTCATCATAATAATAGTCGACGTCGTCATCACCTTCTTTGTCATATACGATTCCTCTCATATTACCCGTTGCCATTATTTGTTCTTGAATTCGATCTCTAATGGCAGTTCCCTAATAAAAAAAACCAGTGTATATTAAGAGTTGAAAAGTAAATCACCAAGCAAACCACAACTGAAAGACTGTGTGTGTGTGTGTGTCCGCGCATGTGTTTGGGGGTGAAAGCTCAGCATTTCTCTTTCAGCACAAGCACGAGCATGTATGTCCACGAGCACACGTGTGTGTCCTGTCTGCACCCTCTCTGTGTGTTTATGAGAGAGAGAGAAAGAGAGAGAGAGTGACTCACCATTTTATGGCAACCTTCTTCAAACATCTCAAGAAAACCAGCAACCAAACGATCTGCATTCTCCACCCAAATGTTACGATTCATACGGGCAATTTGTGCTGCCGTTTGTATCTGCAATATCACATCCAAGAAACATGAGCAATAAACAATCTACAACCAATCAGGTGTGTAAATTAACTGGTGTTATCTGTAACATAAGGAATGATAACATTCCTTCACCAAGGGAGTCTTTCGTCAAGGACTAATATCAAGCTATATGACTACCCATCCAAAGATGGACATATTGACCACACAAGGCATCCTATTGTAGGGCAGCTTTTAATTATCAAAGATCAGCAAAACACCTCCCCAAAAGCTTGCAAATAACACCTTCCTTCATCAAGTCAACTCAAGAAAGCTTTGTTCCATCTATGTTTGGCATTTACTAAAATTGGACCGTCATGCACTAATTTGAAGATTTAGATTATTGCACACAAAAATATGCTGGCCAGCCACTTCCCACACCCTTTCACTTTGTTTTAGTTAAGTGAGAGCTTAAGGAGTAGCAGAGATTTAGAATCCTCCAGAATCATTTACCATCAACTGCTCTCCTTAACGGTGGCAAATAAATCACAAAGTCAGGTGAAGCAATGTGAGAGCAGTAGTGGATAGCAGCATTGAGCCACTAAAATGGCTCGACGATACCCTTAAATTGAGACCATACACTAAACCCTATTCTGATCATTACAGCCAAACGAGTTTTCATCAAATCAACACAGTCCATATTAGCAAGATCAGAAAGAAAAAAAAAAGGGAAACTAAGTGGCTTCGAGGTGTCTGGATTAAATAGCATCTCCTATGGCCTATTATTCAAATCCAGTGCAAGGTTGAGCAAATATGCATTAGGTCAATATGTCAGAGTCATAGAAAAAATTTGGGTTTAACCATAAAATATTGGGGAAAAAAAAATATTGGAGGCAAGGGGATAGCATTAAACCCCTAGTGACAAAAATAAATACGTTTTAGTCTTAGGTGATGTTTGATAAAATTGAAAACTAAGCACTAAAAGTTGTGTTAAGAGTAGTCAAGTATACTTGGTATTAATGGGGTAGTTTAGTCGTTTATTTATTGTATGCTACCCTACTATATATAAGGGCCTCTATTATATACCTTAGGTTTTGATGTTGTTGCACTAGTTTCTTGTGCTGTAACCATATTTCCTCCACCTTTTTCTTCATTTCCCTTTCTTTCAACCAAGTTAACATGGTATCAAAGCACATTGCTATCCGAAAACATATTTAACATCACAGTTATTATTTCAAAGAAAGAATTTGATCTTGGACCAACTCTGATATCATCGTTACCTCATCTTCGACCAGTTGAAGGCACCACTCAACTCGATTTTTCATGGGCATTCTCATGGTGTGTTTTGTTTTCAATTTCATGTTCATTGGATAGGGTTTTCTATTTTTTGAAAATATCGCACTAATTTTTCGATCGTGAATTTCTTGTTGTTTTATTCAATTTCTTTGCTTCAAACCAAGCCTAATGGGTGCAACTAGAGATTCTTGGTGCTCAGATTGTGTGATTTGAGGGCAAGTGGTTGGACTTTTGCTGTTTTTTGTTTGTTTTAAGGGCTATCAACAGTACCAATGCTACTATTCACAGTAACCAAAATTGATTATATTGCTGTCTTTTTGCTTTATTCTCGTCTAGGAAGCCTCAATTGGTTATGGGTACTTGATTTGCAAGGTTGTTAAATTAATTTGGGATGAAATTTGGGTTGTTTGGGAGGTTCGGTGATCTATATATGTACACCGGTAATCTCTTTATGCCTCTTATCCCTATTACAAGCTATGATTTTGCGTTGTTATTTTGCTTGATTGGATGATTTTAAAGCATCTTCGATTGATTGTTTGGTGAAAAAGTTGGTGGACTTCTCTTCTGTGTGTATCATTAGTCTTTCTTCGCTGGTGTTAGGATTCATTCCCTAGCTACTGCTGTTGTATTCACTGCTCTTGGTTTGTAGGTTTGATGGGCTCTTTCTAGGGTATTGGTTTGATACCCTTGTGATTGTGTTACCTGCTTGCCAGGCTTTCGATTTTGTGTTTAGTTTTGGTTTATGTGATTTGATTCTTGTTGTACAATTTTCATTTGCTGGAATTATGGCAAGTAGAAACTCTAACTCTCGTCAGTCCATTAGTTTAAAATTAACTATGATTTTTGGTCAGTTACAGAAGATTCTTGAGTAGTCTCGTACTCTCTGTCTCTCCTTTCATAGGTTTGTTCACTTGGGATCCTTCAAGTATATTTCGAACCGTCTAAGTCTTTGACTCAAGTGCTATACATCACATGACCGGTGATTCTTTCTTATATGCATTTGTCTTGTCTTCTCCCTCTATATTTGTGCTTGAAGCCAATGGTACTCAAATGTCCCTCCACGGCTAACACTTCCTGATATTTATTATATTCTCCAACTTACCTTGAATTTGATTTCAATTAGTGACACTGGATTTTCAGTTCACTTTTCTTCTTATGGTTGTGTTGTGTAGGATCTATTTTCCAAGAAGCTAAATGGGACAAGTAATAGAAAATGAGGATTGTATGTTTTGGACGAGTTACATGTTCCAAATATTACTGCTTTTACTGTTGATTTGTGTTCTATCCATTTGAGTCTATAGTCTTTTAGTTTTTATTTGTGACATTCTTATTTTGGTCATATTTCTCAGTCTCATTTGAAATATTTAGCCTATAATGGTAGTTTGAATAACTTAGAGTGTCATGACATTTCTAGATGTAGTGGATCTAAGTTAGCTAAAATCTAATGACATTGTTTGACAATCTTCTTGCATCGACACATCTAAATGAGTGATATAGCAGATTGCAAACATCAACATATTATGGAGACAAAACATTCTCTCTTGTTGTTTGCAAGTGACCCAAGTTCTTCTTAATTGCATTCCCACTGTCATCACATCTGAAATCTCTCCCTTTGAAAAGTTATGTGATAAGCCACCTAATTATTTCTCCTCACCAGTGTTTGGATGCACGTGTTTTGTCTTACTTCCTAGTGCTCTTTGTACTACACATTCTGCTTGTTCATGTTGAATGCATTTTCTGCTCGTTCTTGGTTATGGTGAAATTTAAAAAAGATATTGTTGTTATGATCATGTTGAATACAAACTCTGTCTCTTAGCATGTTGTTCTCATGGAGCATATTCCGTTATTTTATATTTTCATCTACTTCTTCAAATTTACATAAATCTAATCACAATTATTATGACTGATTTCGACTGATGTTCACTCTGACACTTATGTTAATGATATGATTGTCTCTGATTTGCCCTCTTTTGATTTGTCTGTAACCGTCTCCCTATTATATATACTTGTACTCGCAGAACTAGTGTTTTGAAAAGCGCGCTTAGGCGAGAAACGAAACGAGGTCGCCTGGAATAGTCTAGGCAGAGTGACCTTTAGAGAAGCAAGGAAAAAACGATCCTATGCAACGAAGCAAATGCCGAACTGAAATTTTAATTTTTTATCCTCTTCTCTTCTTCTTTTTGTTCTTCTGATCCTTCCCCTTCTTGTGACACTCACTAGTGACCGGGGAAGTTCACTGCATCAGATTGCTCCTGAATCAGACTGGGAAGCTCACGGTGACGTTATGTTCTCTTCTTCTTCTTCTAATTTTCTGATTCTTCTAATTCTTCTTCTTCTTAATTTTTTATTCTTCTTCTTCTCCACCTTTTCTACTTCTTCCCCTCTTCTTCTGATTTTCTAGACCTTTGTGTCTATTTTTTTTTTTTTCGCTATGATGCTACTTTTATTGGAACCCTTGGAATCCTAATGTTTTTTTTTTTTTTTTTGCAGTCATGGTTTTGCTGCTTCTGCTAGAACTATCTTTCTGTTTTTCTGTCATTTGTTCTGTTGTGTTATGTTTATTTGTTATGTTGTGTTATGCTTATTTGCTGCTTACTGGTTTATTATTTTGTTTGATTATATTCTTGAATTTTGTCATTAAGGTTCGTTCTGTTTCTCGGACTGTTGTATTATGTTTTCCTGTCATTTGTTCTGTAATTAAACTAAACTATTTACTTGTTTTTAAATTGTTCACTTCGCCTCTCGCTTCTCGCGTAGGCCTCAGGTAGCCGGTTTCGCTTCGATTTGTTTTACGCCTTAAATAACACTGCACAAGACTTAACTATCTCTTCTACAGATGTGGTGCATTCCTCCTCTACGGAAACTCAATTAGGTTCTTACAATGTGGATCATGTTCCTCACTACCCTCAGCGATCTCGTAAATGTCCAGATCGATTTGATTTCTCTAACTCCTGTTATTCTACTAATTGTTGTTCTTTCTTAGCTTCTATATACTCTATTTGTGAACCTACCTCCTATAAGGATGTTGTTCTTGATCCTTTTTATAAATAGGCTATGAATGAGAAACTTATTGCTTTACACAGGGCTAGCACCTGGGAGTTGGTGTTATTACCCTGGCAAATGCGCGATAGGTTAAAAGTGGGTTTATAAAATTAAGACCAAATTTGATGACTTTGTGGAACGAAAGAAAGCCTAAATGGTACCCCAAGAATTTGCTTAGGAGTATGGCATAGATTATGAAGACATTTACTCCTATTGCTAAGATGACCATTGTTCGCACTGTGATTGCAGTGCGAACTATTCGTCAATGGAGTCCCTCACAAATGGATGTGAAAAATGTCTTTCTCCAGAGATTTGATAGACAGTCTTTGTAGCTCTTCCTCTTGAATTACCTCAAAATTCTGGTCAAGTGTGCAAACTTCACAAGACATTATATGATCTTAAACAGGCTCCCAAAGCATGATTTGCCAGTTTTTTTTAGTCAACTGTGACTTGGGTTTTCATATCGGTGGTGCTCATGATTTTGCTCTCTTTTTGTGACCCACTTTCTTAGGTTCTATTATTCTCTTAATTTGTGTTAATAATATGATTATTATAGATGATGACACTATTGGCATACAACTATTGAAAAATCAGTTACAATTCACTAAATTCCTAACGACCCACAATCTGGGTACATCGATCCAGATCATCAAAATGTACAACCTCAAGTTGTAGTACTAACGCTAAATCGATTTGCTTTAGAACATGTAACACAAATATAAAATACATATTAATTGACTACGTGCATATAGATTTATAATTATACATTGTCTTAGGTAACAGAAAATCGGGCACAAATGTAAGATAGATGGTAACTGACTTAGTGTTTATGAATGTTAATATAAAAATCCTTCCATTTCTTTCCAAGCAAACCACCCACATCAAGTGTTAATATCACGCATCTTCATAAGATCTTAACTCTATTACTCCAACCAAAACCCCCCAACATAATACATAGTGATTCACAACAAAGTAAAATCACTCAATCGATCACCAATTAAGTATAAAAAAGAGTTTGTATCCAAAATCAAATAATTAGGGTCATCCAAGATTGATTATATACTTAAGGGACTCTCTAATCACTGTCAATTGGTTTTAAGTTGACTGCTCCAGCATGGTATCAGAGCTGATCCTTAAGTGGGAAATGACCCATTTGCATTTCCCGACATGCATGTTTGTTATTTGTAGGTTTGGTAGTCCCATGTGCGAGTCCAAGTCCCACGTGAAGGAAGGTGTAAAGAAAGCTTATATTCCACAACGAATGATTAGGATCACACAAAATTAGTTTATTTGCTGGAGGGGTCTATCCACTCAAATAATTAGTTTCGGGGCAGATGTTCTAACATGGTATTAGAGGAGAACCTTGGGTATCAGTGGGTTAAGTCTCTTACCCATTTGAATTTTTTGGTCAACGTGTTTGTCTATTTGTTTGGTAGTCACACGCGCAAGCCCGAATCCCACGTGAAGGAAGGTGTAAAGAGAGCTTGCAGCCCACATCAAATGATTAGTGTCATCCAAGGTTGGTTTTTATGCTTAAAAAGTCTCCATTATTAATTGATTTTTGGTTAGATGTTCTAACATCAACAATAGTTTGTTCTATAATTTGAAACACTGGAGCAATATAAAGAACAAATAATACATACAATCTATCATACTTTTAGAAAAGATACGCTATTATGGGTGAAGAAAAGATAACGGCCTTTCTTTCCATTCATTTCATTTTTATTAGGCTTCTTATGTACAAGTAACCACGCATAATTGATCCCTTAAAGGTGCCTTGAACTTCTAAATCGTGTTTGAGGACTCAACAGTTTGAATAGCTATCGATCAAGAACTAAAAAGATTTTCTCTTTCATTCAAATTCCTAGAGAAATATGAAATTTCAAAAGACTGGGGAGGACAAAAATGAGGTCATGGTAGCAATGTGGGTCAATTATGAGATCTAGTGAACTATATTGCTAACGAAACATAGAAGCAAAAGATGTAACGCAATTAGCATATGACAAAAATGGTAAATCTGTTAACGAGAATTAGAAAGCTAAATTAAGTTAAAAGATTAACTCAAACACTCACACTGAATCCCAAAAGAGAGGGATGATTCCCAAAAGTTGCTTAATAAAACTTGGATCAGTCCCATTATGAGACTCTAAATTTCCCCCAAGAAATATTCAATCTTAGCCCTCTATTTAAAACTAATGTAAGGGCAATAAATTAGTGCAGCTTAAATAAGAGGAAAATACAATCAAACAACGCTTAAAAGGTCATACACCCACTTAAAATTCACAAGTTTTAACAATAAAAACATACCTTTGAGCCTTAATTAAAACTTATACGCCTATCTAACTTAGAAAACAAGTTAAACCCAAAAGAACAACTGAAAACAAAAAAAAGACACAAATAATTTGATTAGATGACCACATGCAATGTCTTATTTTGGTCTTCGTAAGATGTTCAAGGACTTGTAAAAACACTTCTACATGCTTTGCATCAAGATGACTCACCCATATGCATATCTTCCTTGAAGCCATAATTTTTACCATTACCAATTTGTATTTTCTACCAATGCTAAGGATGGGGATGATGATCCACATGGTAGCAACAGGCAATTATGAAGCACGGACACTCTTGAGAAGGTGACGTATCTGTGTCGGACACATGTCGAACGCCGTCACTCTTCGGATACTCTTGGACACGTGTCCGATACTCTTTTATCAATGTCCATAATTAAATGATAAAATTTTAATTTCAGACACATGTCTGACACTTCTTTGGTGACGTATCCGACACTTCTTTCGAACGTGTCTACTACTAAACAATAAACATGTGTTGAAATGTGATTGACAAAGCTTAAAAATTTGAGAACATATAATTACTAATACTAGACATGTTAAAGTTGTACTCCAAATATAATAATAAAAACAAAAGATGCATAAAAGTTTTAAAAAAGAAGAGTTGAGAAAATGAGAGCAATTATTTAAATTATATATTAAGTACACATTGCCTACAAAAAAATTTGATGATTATTGACAATTATGAGAATGTTGTAGTCTAAAAATTCACATAGATGACTAAACATAAGATTTACTTATTATAAAATACTAAATCTTTTATGAATTGTATATCATTATCATTATATTTGCAATAAATTATATAATGTTATATATAAAATATAATTTTTTTTAGTGTGTCTCCAACGTGTCTTTGTCTTTTTAAGAAATGTCGTGTTGGCGTGTCTGTGTTGTGTCGTATCCGTGTCTCGTGTCCGTGTCCATGCTTCTTAGACTGACAATGCAAATTTATGATGATTAATATGATAATGATCGATGAAGTTAACAAGCATTCATGCAGTATGGCGCAAAAATTTATGATTGGTGACAGAAGTAAAGATGGATCAATTTTTTCACTCTCAACCTATTAATACGGAACCAATCTATATATATAACAAACAAATTAGGGAGCATATGGCTTTAGAATCCTTCCCTCATTATTTCCTAGATTCTTAGAATTTTTTATTTTTTTATTAAAAACTAAGACCCCCCTCCAATCACCATTCAACACTTAGCTCCTATAATCACTCTTCCACTCTCTCACCAATTAAACACCATTCATTTAATTTATTTTTTTTTCAAAAAAATTAGTTTTTATCCTCTACAACTTCTCATAATTGTTTAAACTTCCCCATTAGTTGATAAGGGTGAAAGTGGACAAGTAAGCCACCAACTCGGTGCCAATCACGTGACCTTCAACTCGGCCTTTGTTTTTTGAGGCTTCCTCTACCCACGTTTCTATATGCCCACTGCAGGGAAAGGATACTCTATTATAGGTAGGTAGGGCTGAACTTTCAAATCCAATGGCTTTGTCCCCTCCCCATCCCTCTCCCTTACTCATCCTTTGAAAGCCAGAACATTTGTTTTGAGGAGTATACGTATCACACATGCTGCTTCACCGATGAAAAATGACCCAATCTATCTCTCTTTCTTGTAGACAGTAAGAGTCCGTAATCCCCCAACAGTTATATTGATTTTTCCGCTTAATCAATACAAGATTTCCGTCCTCGTTAACAGCAAGAAGTCCCCTGAGAAACACAGAACGGGCCTAGAAATTTAAAAATCATGGGTTTTGTCCAAAACAGGGACATTTTGGTTTATGATCAAAGCCCCTCTTTTTTCGACAGAAAACAACTACTAATAAACGACGGGAGGAGTACAAGAGAAAGGGCAGAAATGTGTGATCTTCTTCTTCCTACTCGTTCACCATAAAATGAGCCTTGCCAAGCAATGGTTAGTGGCCCGATCAGTACTCCCCAGGAGACCAATCATCATTAAATGACCCATCACGTGGAATACAAGATGATCATATTGACTGGATAGTATAAGATATTACTTGTTTATACTTCATTTACGCTTCTCCAAATAAACCGCCAACTTCAATACTTGAGGTAACATAAATACAGTCAGACCCGTGAGTTTGATCTTGTATATTAAGCTCTCTGGTACTACCATACCGTAGACTACTCAAACAGATCCCATTAGTGGGCTTAAGATGTAATTAATTAATCTTCTGTTCATTTGTTAGTATAAAAAACATGTTTAGCTTAATCTTTCTGAAGGTTCTCATGCATTTCCAATTTCTTGTCACAATTTAAATCATGTTTCCAGACACCTCTAGCCAGACAAAACAATACCCTGAAATGAAAATTTGATCCTCAGTTGGTGCTTAAGTGATTCTCATTTTCTAAAATCTAATTTTGACTTTGTATTTTCAACGCATACCAAACCTAAAAACTTTCCAATCAACATGCTTCAACTATCTTTCGAACAATTGTATTTGTCCTACAATATTCTCACAGTTTTTCAAGATAAATTCAAAGACAAGCTCCCAGGTTGCTGAAAAAACAACTGAACCGAATACAAAACTTGCAATCTAACCCCAAAAAATGCTATAAAACCTAGTTACGTATCACATTGTTCATACAAACGCAGCTGTTTACAAGCTCTACAAACTTTAGTGCATGAGCTAAATTCTATATTAGAAAGAATTCTAAAGAAAATTTAAAGGCCTTAGCATTTTGTCATGTACTGAGAATATAAGTTTGCAAAACATGGCTGTTCACAAGTACTACAAACTTTACCACTAAAGCTGACATTTTATATTAGAAAAAAGAATTCAAAGAAATTTTAGAGGGCCTTCTTGCCATTTTTCTGAGATATAATTCTGATAACACCGAATGATAGTTTTAGATCTCCCAAATAGCATGCACTTATTTAACGAAAATAGAGTCTAGACAGCCCAAAATAAAATCTGGCATTATTTAATGAAATGTAGTTATTACCATAATACTACATGAATAACAGATATAAATTTACTTTATAGCCAATTCAAAATATCTAATCAGTACTATACATTATTACAATAAATTTAAAGGAGAGACGACTTGAGAAGCCTTCCCTCCCTATTTTCTTTTTTGTTAAAATTTTCATTTATATAATCATACCCCAAAAGATTTGATCAAATCACATTCTGTCACATGTCCTATGTAACCATCCCTATACCCCACCAATTAACTACCACTCAATTAAATCTGTTTAAAGAAATTATTTCTATCACCCTATTATTTATTATAATTTGTATTCAATAATCAAAGTGATGTGGTAGGAAAATGTAGAAGAATTCGGGAAGGTCCTAAATTCCATGCATCAGATATTAGTTTGAACTTGCACATTTTATCTTAAAACAACTATTTCACCATTGTCCAAAGTTTAGTATCTGCATATCATCTATATTGACACCCACACACTTCTAATCCAAATGGCTTAGTTTATCTCCACTTAGTTTTGAAACTAAAATCAATAATAGAGGGAGGGGCCAATAATGTAACCTTTTCTAAGTATTCTTGCTAGGATAATACAATGAAGGTTATGATAGTAAATTCAACATAACCGGACTGCAACAATGCTTTCTACTGGAAAGACCTACAACCAATAAACATATGTAGCCCAGAGTAAAGAAGCCAAAGCTACAAGTATCACTGGACCGGAATGAACTAATTCAAGGCAGAAAGCCAGATAGATCTGATGTTCAGACAACTAGCAATTTCCATGTAAGACTCCAGCCTGTGACCTATGTCCAAGACCAATGGGGCTCCCCATTGACCCTGAGAAAGAAAGACCTCAAACAAAAGCTTAGTAATCAACATTTCAAATATCACTTTACTATTTATTAAAAAAAATTCAATACTATGACGTGTATAGCCATAGCTTGAAGCCAATATACAGGGTGATCAAGAAGTCTCGGTGGCATGTAGCCTTAGTCTTCAAACTTGGCTCACAGACTAGCTCATGGAAATACCACTTTATCAAAGAAAAATAAATAGGCACTACATAACGGAATTTGGTGTCCTCTCCCTTTTATTCGTAGTTATTAGTGGTTAATTACAAGTCCATTACTAATATCTCATGTTTTCTTTCATTCAATCACCTATAAGGACCCTTCTACCACAGGTAACCAGTTATAACTTTCTACCACATTTAACCACCTAGATTTATCTATTATAATCCCTTTCCACTTCCATATCATTCTCCTCCTTTCTAACTCCTTAGTTAGATCAAATGACAAAAACCCTTGATCTAAATGACCCCTGGATTATCGAGATTGCTAAAATAACCTTGATACCCAAAATAAATTGAAAGTCATCATATCACTATTTTTTCCATTGTAAGCTCAAAAAAAATCATCGCCTTTTTCAAGACATGCATACCTTCTCTCGAATCTCTCCCACTTTTTCTTGTTGTTTTTTCACTTTCTCTTGCAACGTCTTTAACCCCCTGTTCACTCTCAACCTCTTTTCCTGATAAAACAGAGTAGGATCAGCACTCTTACAGGAAAAGATGCTAAGAAGCCAGCTGAAGAAAAAAAAAAAAAAAAGCCTTAATGAACTTGAATGGTATGTGCACTTGTTACTGCATGAGTAGGAGTATACCTTCACATAACTAACCCCAAGTTCTTTTCTCGAGTATCCTCGGTCCAAGTTGCGCATCACATATTCATTGTAGTCTTTGACAATCCTCATTATTATATCTGATGTGGATATCCCTTCAGTTCGTTTTGTCTCCTTAAATTTCCCAATGGACTTGACCTAAACAGGGAGACTTATGTCAACAATCAACATACATCCAAATCAAACCAGGCATGCATTGTGATAGAATAAATAAGCAGCAAGATACAGTCGCCACCATGATAACTATGTAGCCAAAAAGAAACATAGAAACTGGAAGTCCAAAAAAGGTCATATAAAATAGGAAAAGAATCCTAATGCAAGAGAGTAAACTGAAAATATGGCATTAGTTATGCAAGGCGAAACCAAACCATTCAGTAAACCCACGAAGTTGGCCAAAGTTATTCTGAGTTGAAACATAATCTGATGGATAAACGAATGGGAAGCCCACAAAAAGTATAGCTACTGCACCTAAAGCAGATAATCATAGATTGCGTAAGTGTATTCTTAGACTTACACATCTTCTGCCAGCGATGAATGAACGAACGAATGTAAAACCCATAAAGAAGTACAGCTAATGCAGCAAAGTCAGATAATCATAGATGATATAATTCAATTATACTAGGAACTTACAAACTCGTAAACATCTTTGCCAGCTCCACTTGCATCAGCATAACTGGAATATAGACAAACAAGAAAGACTTAACATATTCAGTCGTATAATGGAAAATGAGCTTGACAACATAAAATTTTGTAATTAAGACATTACATTTGGTGTTTCAAAACCCTAAAGAGGAAAAATGCTGATTTGCTATCGGAGAAATCAAAAAAAAACACTCCTTGAAGTTCACGTAATTACATTCAACCTTTTTGGCTTTCAGGTCAAATAACAATTACGATTACCCATTGGGATGATTGACACAAAATGTATGATGTTGGCATTTTTGCAAGTGTAGTGCCGGAATTGTCCTTCTCTATACATATACTTAAAATAAAAAATGTATTCAATCTTTACTTTAATCAAAATAGAAAAATGTAAAAAAATCGAAAAACCTGTTTTACTTTATAAAAAAGTAAATGAAAAAATATAAAAAATAAAACTGAAAATTTACAGGAAAATAAAAAACAAAACCATCACCAATACCATCCCCAATCCCACCCACCCTCTCTCTCCCACCCTTTCTTTTCTGAGCCTATTACAACCAGGACCACCACCAGCCCCTGCACTAGCGACCTCCACCAGCCCCTGCACTAGCGACCTCCACCACCAAGACCCTTCCTAACAAGAAAAACCCGCGAAACACCCCTGAAGTTTAGATAGTTACACTCAACCCCTTTGGGTTTCTGGTAAAATAACAGTTACCCATTAGGATGATTGAAGCAAAATTTATGACATTAGCACTTCGCATGTGTAGTACCAGAGTTGTCCTTCTGTATACTTAAAAGACAAAAAACGTATTCAAACCTTTTTATTCTAAGCCACCTTCTCTCTCCCATCTTCTATTCTAAGCCTATTGCAACCAAAACCACAAACACCAACCACTAGGTGTTTCAGTATGTTTCCACCAATGTTTTGGAATGTTTCGAGATATTTCAAAATCTTTAAATATTTTAGACCAATACTTTGAAATGTCTTGAAAATAAGTCCCTAAACTTTTTATCTATTTCCATTATGTTTCTGAAACATTTTCAAAACATTTACATTTTTTTGAGCCTTACTTAAGATGTCTCTTAGTTATGTGGTAAACCTCCTCACAACTTCTCATTACGTGAATTTAGTTGCACTTGTTTTGTTATTCTTCCCAAAGCTGAACAAAATCAATTAGTTGTGAATTCCGCTGTGTGTATTTCTTTAGGTTATGGTGAAGGGCAAAAAGGGTAGCGTTGTTATGATCCCGTTGCCAAAAGATTGTGTTTGTCTAGATATGTGATCTTTCTTGAGCGTATTTCTTTCTTTTTTTTTCCATTCCTTCTACTTCTGACATTTTCAATAAATTAGATCTTATTTATATTGACCATTTCCCTAAAGATATTTCTAGGATTGACATGCTCACTTCTAACATTCACTTTTCGTCCCAATCTTCAATCGTTGCCTCCTCCTATTGTTCACACGTATCATGTAAGAATAAGGCTAACTAATTGGCAGGCAAGACTAACTGCTTTGCTGGTACATCTTCTTTACCTTTTTCGGTTGCGTCTTTGTCAACTTTTGATGATGCAGATCCTCCCTTTTATCACTATCCTAAGCATATTCATAACTGTCCTCATCATATTTATTTTTCCAACTCTTATTATTCCTCTAATTTTTGTTTATTTTTATCTTTTATTCACTCTGTTTGAACCTACTGCCTATAAGCGGGCTTCTCTTGATCATATTTTGAAACATGTTATGAATGAAGAATTTTTTGCAACGAATAAAACTGAGACATGGGATCTTGTGCTTTTACTACTAGTAAACATGTTGTTGGTTATCAAAGGGTATATAAGATTAAAACTAAGATTAGTAGCTCTATTGAATGATACAAAGCTCGTTTGGTTGCTTAGGATTTTGTAGAAGAATATGGCATTGATTAAGAGGAAACTTTTACTAATGTTGCAAATATGAAAGCTATTCGTACTTCGATTACAAAACAACCACTCTTCAATGGAAGTTGTCTCAGATGGATGTCAATAATACTTTTCTAAATGATGATTTAGTAAAAGTTTACATGGTTCCTCCTCCTAGTCTCCCTCGTGTTTTGGGTGAGGTATGAAAACTGAGAAAAGTTTTATATAGTCTCAAGTAGGTTCCTAAGGCTTAGTTTGAGAAGTTCTTTGCCTCAATCTATGACTTAAGCTTTCATTTAAATGATTATGATTGTGCTATTTTTATTCATTCTACTTCCGCCGGTCAAACTAGTCTTCTCTTATATAATGATGATATGAGATGATATTGTTGGGGGTGATTACGAAGGCATTTCAATCTTGAAGGCTCAGTTACAACAACAATTTGAGATGAAATATCTTATTCCTCTCCAATATTTTCTGGGCATTAAAATGACTTCGTCTCCTAAGAGTTATCTTCTTTCTCAATCAAAATATACAAATGATGTTATCCATTGAGCTTGTAAAACAGACTCTATTGAGACTCTTATCGAGCTTGATGTGTATACACTTCTACTTATGGTATCCCTATAGATGATCCTGCTATATATTGGGTTCTTGTTGGTAGTTTTGTATATCTCACTGTTATACAAATTGATATTGCTTATGTCGTTCATGTTGAGGGTCAATTTGTCTCTTCTCCGATCATAGTTCACGGAACTACAATTGTTCACATTTTGAGATATCTTCGAGGCACTCTCCATCAAAGTTTATTGTTTTCTTCCACGTCTTCTTTAGAGTTTCGTGCCTTTTCTGATATTGATTGGACAAGTGATGTCATGGATCATAATCCACCACTGGTTTCTCTGTCGTTCCAAATTATAGCCTTATCTTGGAAAAACATGGAGCAGACTGTTGTTGCTCGTTCTATAGTTGATGCTCAACATCATGCTACGGCTACAACTACATCAGATATAGCTTTGTTGACATTTTTGCTTGTTGTTTTAAGAGTTTCATTTTCTACTCCATTACCATGTATTGTGACAACAAGAGTATCATTTAGATTGCACACAATTCTATTTTCCACAAGCGAATCAAGCATATCGAAATTGATTATCATTTTGTGCACCCCTATTTTCAACTTGGGACTATTCCTTGTCTTTTGTTTCTTCTACTATATAGTTGGTTGACTTTTTTACGAAGGCGCATACCATTATGTGTTTTCATTTTCTTCTTGACAAACTTTTAAATCTCAATACTTCCTGTCATCACGTCAGGAGTTTAAGGGGGTGTTAAGAATGTATATTATCTTTGTCTAATTAATTAGGGGTAGTTTAGTCTTTTCTTTGGAGTAGGGTTTTATATTTCCTCTCATACTTAAGTAACTAATGGAATATGAGATAGATACTTAAAATTTTCTTCTCTCTTCTTTTACCTCTTCTTTGTATTGTTTGATCTAAGTTTTCAAGCTTGATATTTTCACTTTCAGACTATGGAAACAAGTTACGACCTCTTATTTTCCCCATTCTTTTTGCTCACTTTTCATGTAAAAAGAGACCAAGCTTGACATCTAGTCATGACCCACGTCACCCCCATCATCCTCAAAAATCCCTTGCCGCTTCCAAACTGAGCTTCGTCTGTGGGAATTCATTAAAGCACTGAAAAATTGTGATGTAAGACTAAAGACTGGGAGCAAGGAAATAAATTTCACTTCGAAACATCTGAAACGTTTTTATTTCCATGGAAACCAAAACGTATTTGTTACAGAATGTTGAAATCCTATGTTTCGTGATGTTCCCGATTGTTTCGGTATGTTCGAATCAATGTTTCGGTTGTTCTGATCGATGTTTCGCAAACAAACTTCTAATTTTTTTCTCTTTTTTTTCCAAAACATTTTCGAAAGTTTCTATTTACAAGTTGACCGAAACTATACATCGAAACAAAATTTTAATCCTCGATAGGAATTACCCATCTCAAAGTGTACCTTGCAGATGTAGGAGTAAGATCTTGCTCAAACTCAATAGTTATGGTAGGATTGGTAGGGCTTGGAAATGCTACAAAATAGCTCTTCTTCATTCTCAGCCTAGTGTAAACTCTGAAACACTTAACAAACATCTAGACAAATGCAAGAAAATAGAGTTTTTTTCAAGAACATAGGCTTTTTATCTTTCAAATTAGCTTGTTCATGGATTTCGTGGGAAGTCTCGAAAACTCGCAAAGTACATTTGTACAGTTGCTATCAAGACATGTCAGATCAGTAATGTGGTCTATTTGCAACAATAATGGGACCTTGTTATCGATCCACTTATTGTGTTTCCTAACCATAGATGTGGAGATGTATGTAATTCACCCACCTCTCATCTAATAGTGCAGATGGAACTACACAATCACGTCCTCCTCTCAAGTTAATATGTTTGAAATTAGTTTAATTTGTTGCGTATTCACAGAGAAACTGTAGTTGATAAATTAAATTGCCGTGTAATTGACATGAATTTCGTTTAACTTGTTGGTTTATTGAGATGGAAAATTTGTCTCTCTTTCCGTATTCTCTAACAATTGGACTAGTTCATAGATATTGTTACCATAGAACAGGCAGGGACTGGTTGGTTGGGCTCACAGTGCTGGCCGTTGGGTATTAGGTTTGGGTAGTTAAGATAGGTTGTTTTGTTTAAAATACCCCTGGAGGAAACAAGACAGGAAAGGCAATTGTGCCCTTTCAGTAAACAAATTGACTCAACTGGACAAAGAATTTATTGCAGCAAATTAAAGAGTTGGAGGGTAAAGTAAAACAGAATAGAGTTTAAGGGCTGAATAGAAAGTTTGGTATACTATAGGGGCCAACTAAGTACTTTAGTCATCAAATATGACAAGTTAATATGACAACTAACTCAAGTACTCAACTCAACAAAGCCTTGTCCCAATATTTTGGGGGATAAGTTAATATGATGGTAAACCATAAATTAGGTCCGTAAAGGTAATTATTAAATGACACATGCCAAGACTCAAATCAAAAGTAACAAACAGAACAAGCTTGTAAAATACAAAAAAAGGGAATGCAAGAAGGTGAATAAAATAGAAAAAGCATAAATAGACATGTAGACTCACTGAAAAGTTAACACCTGGTGAAAAAGTTATTCATGAAAATGCCATGAAAGGGAAAAAAATTCCAGTAAAAAAATACAAAAAAAAAAAAAAGCAAGAAACTAGTCCATAAGGCATATCATTAAACCATTGCTTGCCTAAAAATTAAAGTCTAGCTAAAAATAGTCCCCAGTTTCAACATATAGCATAGGGAAGTACCATCAGGGAAATTTTTTTCCAAAGGACAATATAAATTCAGGCGTGGGAAATATTTTTCCCATATCTAATAGGAAAGACGTTGTAAGTTAGTCCAACCTTCACCATGTAACTGCACATAATAAATGACTCTTCAAGAGAAAAATAATTTCCAGAATAATCCTTTCAGTGACTGTTCCCTAGCAAAACAAACAGGACCATAACAGAAAGAAACAACCCAAAAGCAGTTTTGAGCAGGTTAACTTACGGAAGAGAGTCATGTGCCACATAGTCAATCTGATGTTTGTCAAGGAACTCCTCTGTAAGCACCCATGGTGCATCAGGAATGACTTCATCAACCCACCTGCATCAAAAGAAAGGCAAAGTTTAACACACATTATCCTGCTGATGAAATTTTAGCTCACTACAGCATTTGGGCTACCATAGGACAGTGTGACACCCAAATGCTACAACAACAAATCATAAGTAAAATACTAAGTTCCGACTTAAAAGCTCTAAGAAGTTCAAAACCTGGACGCACGGATAAAGACACGGGGATACGGCAAAGATCGAAAATATAAGATACGGTACGGCTATTAAAAAAATATAATATATTTTTTAAATAATAATAAAGTTATAATATATTAAAAATAAAGCATATATTATAATAAGGCCTAGTAAATATTATTTTTTTGATTAAAATCGAAATAGTTCAAAATAAATATCCACCATTTTCATCAAATATCATTACATCCATTAACATTCATAGTATATAAGTTACATAAGAAAAAAAATATTTATTTAAAAAAATAGAAATCACACCCCTTTCAATAATTAACAATCATTTAAAAAAAATCCTAGCCGTGTCCAATTGTGTTCCCAATTCAGGACCCTTCTAACCGTGTCCGACACGTGTCCATGTCGGGCACGTATCCGATATTGCCACGGCACCCCTCCGGAAAGTGTCCATGGCACCATGCTTCCTAGTTCAGAACCAAAAGGCAAAGCACATCGCTATCACGCTCATCAATAAAGATGCATTTACGATTCATGTGATGGTATTGCTACATAAGCCCTTAGGAAGAGGAAAGAGCAATACACAATACACAATCCAGCTAAAATCTCTCAGCAGAAGTCTATACCTAATGTATGGACATACTAATTTTTTGTTCTTAATATTGCCCCATTAGTCAAAATGGGCAAAATGGGCATCAAATACCTCAAAAGAATAAGTTTAGAATCGTAAGCAGCTTTTAATTCTGTCAAGTTTCAGATAAAATCAATATCCTGAAACATCGAAACACCAATTGCAGATTTTAGATATTCACACCCAACCAACCTGCAGTGCCGGAGAGATTCATAGCGCTCATCGTCGTTCATGACTGTTTTTCCTTTGAATTTGTGGGTAACTTCATCATTGCAGCATCCAACAAGCAAATAAGTGTTGGGGAACCTACATTGTAAACATTTATTAAGACCTAATGTCATAAAGCATAAACTTCACTATCTTATTTTCCAGATATCCAACTCAACTCAACGAAGTCTTATCCCAATATAACTTATTTTCCAGATATAAAAGCAAAAACATTCAGTGCTGCTAATAAAAGTACAAAAACAAAAATACTCAGATTGCTTCTATTCCATTCCAAATAATAAAACAGCAAGTGTGTTGCTTGCATGCCTGTATGCTTTTAAGGCAAAATAAATTTAACATTGTCAACAAATTTCAGATGAAAAGGTAAAAACTGATGGCATTTGTAATTGACAGTCGCTGATTGGAACTTGAGGGTTATATCATTCAAAACCGGGGAGCAATTTCCTAACTCATTGATCCTTTCTCACTGAAACACAGACAGCATTCTTAAAAACATAAACGTGGATGGGGAAAAACTCTTTAAATTGGGGATCTTGCAAATTCTTCAGGAATAGAGGAAGAATTGTGAGTATTGAACTGTGGTAACTGATACTCTTTACCTTGAGATCTATTTGTTTGTAATTGGACTCCTAATAAGATCAATTTAGAAGGATAAAATGCTAGAATTGCAAGTGAAAATCTAGAACTAAATCAACGGAGCCAGGAATCATCATATCAAACTCACAGCTTGGAAGCCCTACTAGTAGAACTCAACTCAGAGGGTAATGGATTTCCCTGTTACAGATTTTAATGCTGTTCATGTAACTTCATTGTTTCATTTTTCAAACCCTGACTTGATATTCAAAGACAGATTACTCATAATGCACTCGTTATACATTCGTCTACTCTACACATTAGACATCGCCATTCTGGATTTTATAACACCACAACCAAAGGGGGACAAAAACAAACACCACCAACGCTGCTCCTGATAACTGAGTGTGCTAGAACAGAGATATCGGGATCATAAGCATTGCATGTGTCCCATGATCCAATGACAAACTTTTGTATTATGTGCAGTTGTGCACAATGTTGCTTCCCGAATACTCTAGCCAAGTTCTCATGCTTCTCAAGTCTCAACCCACTTAATGAATGCACAAGCAATGACCCAAAGGGCCATTAGCTAATGTTAGTCATACCAAAGGAGGACATTTAAAAGGGTAGACAGAAGAAAAACTTAACATTTGACGTTAATGCACAAAACAACTGGCCTTATACAAAAATAAACATAATTATTTTGCAAAAATATGAATAAAAAATCATCCAGCAGATACTTCAAGAAAACCATGCAAATGTATTCCATGTAGCCATGTACTTCTTCGCAAAATACAATAGGAATTACAGGATAAAAAATAATGTCTGAAATTGCTAAATTAAGACCATATACATAAGGAGAAATAAGAATGGAGAAGGAATTTCAAAAAAAATTAACTTAATTGGATCTCACTATAGACATGCAGTTATACACATATAGACGTACCGCATGCATTCATACATACATAATACAATTTATATCTCTAGACACGTATTAATAAGCCAAATGGAATTTAGAACTAAAGAATCAATGAGCTCATAAAGCTTTTTAAAAAACAGAGGAACTAATAATCTAAATTGCATTAAAAAGTCAATCTAGGATGTTGGTTGAAAATATGGAAATACGATCTAAAATTTACCATTTCTGCGAGGAAGTTCTTCACAACCCTTTCAAGGAGAGAATAAACAATTTCCCACTCATGCCTATAACTGACAGGAAAAAAATGCATGCCTATGCTGACATTTATCTCATGGGGAGCTGCAGGGTATTGCCACTGGCACCCCCAATGACAGATGGATGACACACTTTACAAGCTACAACCAAAGGATAAAAGCCAACGTGCTTGTCATTGACAAAGCTTACAAGCACAAGAATTGAGAATACGCATTGCGCAACAAAGACACTTCCTCTTTGGCAACTGCAATGAAGACATAACTGTCCTTGTTGCTCTCCAAAAGGACAATCAGCCCCAAAATTTCACCTTCATGATATCAAGTATAAAATTTCCAAATCTTAACAAACTACCAACAGTAAAGAGCTTGATTACAGAGCTTTGGAATTGCTTGAAATCCAAAAACATTAAGTTCCAAAAATATATATATAAGGGCCCCATAAGGAAACCATATTGAAACCAACTGTAACTTTTATACTTCACGGTTCTCATTTACTATTTGAGAATACATTTATTGCTATCCAACGCAAAAACCAACATAAAATCTGCAATTACAAGAAATGTTACAACAAATAATGGGACATCTATATCTATAGTATAATATTATAGGCAGGCTTCAACAAGTCTATCTGATCTCAAATAGCATCAACCACCAACAATATCCTCCCAAAACCATTCATATTGATTTTTTTATCCCCAAATCTATCACTTTTCACTTACGTTGCACCGTCCTGACCCAAACAAAAGGAAAAGGAACAAAGCATATACACAAACAAAAAAAATATAAGCATATCAGACCACCACAATCAAAACAATAATTGTATTTACATCCAGAACCCAAAGAAACAAAGGAAAGGGAAGAAATTAAGAACAACCCAAAAATAACAGATATACCTGTTTAATAAAAAAACCCAATTCGAATAACAGAAACAGAGAAACTGAAATAGTTTATTTACGATTTCTTGGCTTGTTCGAGGGAACGAGCGTGACCGAAGTGGAAGAGATCGTATATTCCGTCCGCATAAACGCGAACCGGCCTGTCCTTTGGCGGTTCAGAGACCGAATTACTGTCACCGTTGCGTTGTTCCCTTTTTTCATTCTCCATTCTCTCTCTCTCTCTCTCTCTCTCTCTCTCTTAAAGGTTCTTATTTATTGCCCGTTGGTTTCTTTTTTCTAAGATCTGACTCTTCCCCAATTAAGGGCCACTAGAAGATCCAAACGTCGGAGAAGGGTAAGAGAAAAGTGTTTCAAAAAATACCACGGTGAATAACACTTTGCGTCCAAAAAACATTTTTAATAAATATTATTTTTTTCAATAAATATTCATTAAGTCTTATCATTTTTGTTTTATATCAATAAAATTTTATTTTTAATATTTTATTTCAATTAAATCCTAATTTTATTATATTTCAATTTTATATTTACCCTTTAATTACCAAATTTTTTTTATTCTTTTACATTCTTATATCAACTCGGCGACACACTCTTAGGGCATTTTAATTGGTATATGACTTTACATTCCTTCTGGTATGTTAACATTTGCGGCAGACCCTTGGGGTTTTTTAATTGCTATGTGATGTGTTTTTTTCATCACAATAAACTAATTTTTACTTCGATTAAAGTAATATTATTATATTACATATTCTATTAATATATTATTTAAGTGGTTTTAGATTATTCTATTAACTTATATTGGATTTAAAATGATTAAGTCAAGGATTTATTTTAGTTGTTTTGTTTGAATCAAAAACGACATTAAAATGGAATTAATTAACAAAAAATATCGATGTAATTTTTTTAGCCTTTTCTTATTTTATTAAATAATCTATAAAAATTATCTCGGATTTTAAGATTGAGTACCCCAATGAAATAAGAAAATATAGACTTTCTTTAGGTTCTGCCATGAAATCTATGTTAGTTGAGTTTTTTTTATAGGTTTCGATGTTAATTTTGTAAGTAAAGAATTTTTGCCCTCTTAATTAATTCTAAGAATGCAAAAGAATAAAAGGGTTTTTGGTAACTAAAGGGTAAGGATAAAATTGAAGTATAATAAATTTTAGGACTTAATTGAAATAAAATATCAAGAATAAGACTTCAATGATATAAAACAAAAATGATAAGACTTAATGGTTGTTTGTGGGGAAAAGTAATACTTATTTGTAATTCGCTCAACATTTTTTGGGTTGGGCAATTTCCACCTCTTAAATGTTCAATCTCACTTTATTTAATTCTTTTACATCAAACTACTAAATTCACTCTATCTATATCTACTCATAAGTTACTAAACTCACCCCATCTATATTTGACGAGTCCAAATTTAACTGGGTCAGGCCTGGTTATTGAAGTAAGCCCAACTCGGCTACAACGCATGTCAAGCCCGGTGCATCAATCCATGTAACGCCCCAAATACCACCCTGGACGGCATTACATTCTAAAACCATTTATACCATGAGAGCAACTAATATAATTCATTCATAAATAAAAGTTCATTCACCATATCTAATAATTACAACATTATCCCAAAAGATCAAGCCAAAATGTGGCGATTTCATCCCAAAAGATTCAAAGTTAATCTAGCAGCGGACTAACAAAAGATTATATTTTTACATGATCTCAAAATAACTCTTCCATCTAATACAAAGATGGACAGTCTAAATATCCCCATCTGGATCCACATGCCCGTCACCTATACGATCTCCTTCGGAAGCATCACCTGAAAAATGGATTGTTTGTAGGAGGTGAGCACTAAGCTCTGTAGGAAAATCCTCCCAAACCCGAACAAGGTTTAGAAAACATAGAAAACGGTCGGTCTCTTTTCACAAATAACATATATAGCTTTTGAGATAACACCGGGACATTTAACGGATCTCAAGTTTAAGTAAAAACAGTAATTGAATGAATACATGCACACAATATACAATTAATACACCATTCCACCATTCACCGTTTCCACAATAACCCATATATAATTTATAATCCATTTCCACCATACACCGTTTCCACAAGTTCTCGTGGCATCCCATACTACCCCAGGACTCTTGCAGAAACTGTCTATGGTAGAATGAACGATGTACAACTGTACTCGTATCTCAGGTATGAAGCACGACTCCGCATGGTCACCATCGAGAATATCATGTCCCACGCAAGTACATACCAATGCTACCCCGTGAGCAATAGTGGTTTAGTCTTACCAAAGCACTAACCCCACTATGAGTGGTAGGAAAAGTTCTTACCAAAGAAGACGTCTACCCACTCCATGATATCTAGTCAATAGTAACCCATGTTCATATCGAGCAACCATACAAAAGATACAATACCAACTATTTTCTCAATTAACAAGCAAGTTCCACAATTTAGTTTTCTGTGGTATGAGCATCCTTACAAGGAACTTCTCACCCATGTTCATCCAAACAACATTCCATAATTTCAATACCAACACTTATCACACATATCCAACAATTCCCCCAAATCCACAACTTTCGCAAATGATATTTCCCATAAAACATATTTAAGAAAAAGTACATGAGATCATCAAAAGTATCATTTTATTGTTCAATACAAATCGCTAGAGTTTTGAAATCAAGAACAAATGAATGATCAAGCTTTGGAATTCAAGAACAAAGGACAAATCAAGTCTTGAATCCCTAACAACAAATATCAAGCTTGAAATCAAGAATAAAGGGTAAATCAAGTCTTGAATCCATAACAACAAATATCAAGCTTGGAATCAAGAATAAAGGAACAATTAAGTATTAAAATCGACAACAAACGAATATCAAGATTGAAATCAATAACCACGGATAAATCAAGAGAAAACCCACTTCCCTTGAAGAACTAGGGCATACAAGAGGTTTAGTGATTACCCAACCATCACATAGTTTAATACAAGGTAATAATTGCAAGAATAACAAGAAATGATGAATTCATAGCAAGTATATATGATTGAGAGTCAAGAGAATGCATATATATAGTAGCCCTAACCTCAATGTAAGAGAATGGAAGAAAACCCCTACCTTGAATCCAAGAGTTATAAGCTAACCCAAGCTCCAAAGATCTCCTTCCTCCCTTCTCCTTCTTATTCTTGTCTTCTCTTAGGGTTCTAAGAGATGTGGGTAAGGGTGTAGTGAAAGTGTATAGGAAGAGAGGAGAATAATGGTGTTCTTGAGGAATTTCGGGTTTGATTTCTATGAGGTGTGAATCTAACTTGATCTTGGTATTTTTCTCTTTCTTTATCTCCTCCTAGGGCTCTAAGATGTTTGTGGTGAGGATGAGATGAAGAATGGGGCAAATAGGGCTTGGAATGAGTGTTTTAAAACCCAAAATCCCGACTTTTTACTGTTCGGGAAAGCTCCAGTCAAAGGGTACCGGTACCGGGTACCGGTACCAATTAGTTACTGGTTCAGGGGTACCGGTACTGTTAGGTACCGGTACTGTTCGGTACCGGTACTGGGTACCGGTACTGTTTGGCTGCTTCAACTTCCAGAGCAGTTTTGACCCCTTTAGAGGTCGAATTGGAAAATTTCCAAGAGATACACTTTTGTAGCCCTAGATGTCTACTATCTACTGTCAAAATTTCAGATCAATTGGATGTAAGGATAAAAAGTTATGGCTAAAATACTAGAAGGTGTCCAAGATACTTTTTACCCAATTTCACTCTAAAGTGGGTTTTAACTCCAAAATACTTCCTAGCTTCCAATACACCTCATATTACCTCTCCCAAGGTTGTTCGACCTTCCGGATTCAATGGAAGCATTATTTTGACCTAAAAACCTTTAGAAACTTGTCTAATCACCCTTTCCAAGTTTAAACATCTTCGACACGTAGCTTCCCAATCAAATTGTCTCCATAGCATTTATTCCTACGGTTTATTCTTATGTCACTACATATATCTACAGTTTTAAAACAATTATCTACTATATATCTATATACATATATAAAAGAAAAATGCGGGGTGTTACAATCCAACTCAGTCCAAGATTCAAGGAGTTCAAGAATATTAGAGCACGTGGGAGAGAGATTATCGGGATACCCACTCTCGGAGATTTAGACAACTTTAATTGTATTTACCTTTTGTAACTATCCTCCCCGAAGAATTAGTACATTCACCCTCACGTCACCGTCTTACCTTAGGGTTTCATACCTATAAATTGTAAGTCTTCTCCACATGGGAGGGGCATCTCACTACACATTGAGCTCTACCTCTACACCTCTCTACACACACATAGCTTTTCTCCTAACTATTGTACCTCTCCCGAAGCTTTCTCTCTTACTTAATTCATCAATAAAGACCCCCCCCCCCGCCGCCAATGCCGTTTCCCAGAGTGGAGTAAGTCACCCGGACCGAACTACTATATATCTGTGTGTTGACTCAATATTTACAGTTTTGTCATTGATTGTTATATTTATTGTTCATTAATTACACCTTATCACACACTCGACTGTTGATCTTGCACAAGACTATTTTGTGCATCATCAATAGTCACTAATTAAAAATTAATTTCATTCAATTTTATTTCAACCTACTATTTAGGCAATGATCAAAATTTTGTTTCGATATACTATTTTAGTACAAAAATATTTTAAAAACAGAATAAAAAAATATAAAAAATAAGTTATTTTTAAAATATTAGTCAAAATATTTTAAAATAGCTCAATATTTTGAATATGTTGGTAAAAATATGTCAAAATATCTCAAAACACCTCGAAATATTATGGATCATTCGGAACATTGAAATTTCACTTCAATTACCATTTTTGTTTCAATTTCTTTGATATATATTTAATAGTTTAATTGAACATGTATAAATTGGGTGAACTTAGTAGTTTGAAGTAAGAGGATTAAATAGAGTGGGAAAAGAGATTTAAGGAATGGGAATAGCCCCACCCAACATTTTTAGATTCTTCCATCACATTTTAAAAAATTAAAATTATCAAATTATACCCTCAATCACATAAAATATAACAATATGTCCTATTTTAATAAAATTTAGTATAAAATTTGTAGGCAAAATGTTTGAAATTGAATAATGTTAAATGATTGAGCATAAATTTAGGAAAAATATAAAGACTACGATGCAAACTGTGTCAGATAAAATAATAAATTTATTATTTTAAACCATATTGTTATCTTTTTTGTCTAATTAAAGGTACAACTCAAAAATTTTAATCTTTTGGAATGTCAATTAAGAATCTAAATATTTTTTACGAGTGTAAGTGTCATTCACCCTATTATCCATGTCGTTAATCAAAATTATTTTTCTTCAGGATTTTATATAAACAATGACAGTTAACAAAATTTTATTCAACAAGATAATCAACAGGTTGTCGTTAATGACAAATACTTAATTGTACAAAATTTATCAAAATTAGCTTTCATAAGAACATATTATCATAAAATCAATTTGAGTGAAAAAATCTGAAACATTAATTCTTACTCATCCAAATAGTCAACAAAACTTCTACTTTAGTTTTTGATTTTTAGACAAAAATTTGAAACTCGTTCTAAATTTTGACAAAATAAAATTTTCAACTTCGTTACAAATTTTGATGTAGCACTTGTTTTTATTTTAGTCCAAATGTTTTGCTTTGTATCAGCACTATGACATTGGTGCTACAAACATTTTGTTACTCTTTTCATATAACCAGCATTTTAATTTGACTATGAACCATTTTGAATGTGGTCTGTAACAGTTCATATTAGAGATTTTTGTAAACTTGTTTCAATTCAACTGTATTTTTTTCATAAATATAATTGCATCAAATTCACAATTCACTTTAGAATTGCACTTTTTCATGACGATGAAGTGCCCGTTCCTGATTGCCTATAGCTCAAGCCTTATCTGCCCTCCATTGAAACAACCCACAAGCTCTTCAGGTTTTGCCTTTGGCATGTCCATCAACGTTGAGTTTTACCCTTCAGAGATGGAGAACCTAACTTGTGTAAAGACCGACCTACCTAATGACCAAGTGGTTTAACCAGGGGCAAATTGACTTACGTCAAATGTAGTTTTGTAGGCATTTTCTTTTTCTTTTTTTTGGATAGAGAACGAGAGGAGAGGGAGGGTGTAGTTGTGCACATCCTACAACAATTTATTTCTTTTGGAGTACACACTCAAGAAAATTTGGCCAGCCTACAACTCTACTCATAATTTCATGAGTAAGTCACAAAATCAAGGCCTCTTTCACAAGAAGCAATTGGAAGAAAAAACATAAATGATGGAGATGGGAAATGCAAGCCTTCAGAATTACCCTACAACATGTTGTAAAGTTGTTCTTGAAGATCCTGTATGGAAACCATGTTAATGCTCTGTATCTCTTCAAGTGTATACTCTGATTTCAGTAGGGACTGTACTTGAATATGGGCCTTGACGATGTTAGTCCTGTAAAATTATTAGATAATTTTAAGCATTTAGTCCAAGAATAAGATTATGATAACGCAATAAAAAGGGGGGAAAACGTTCTTAAGCGGATTTCACAAATGTAAACGCTATATTTGGTATGAGAATAATCGAATACAATAGCTAGCCATAACACAAACAAAATACTGCCAAGCTTAACTATACAAAAATCATTTTAGGAAGCTGATGGCAGCTACCATCAACCAAGAATGTATTTAATAGTGTAGCAAATCAAACATATGGCCCAACCATATGAAAGACATACAGAAGACAGTTCCAATCTCACAGTAGAGCTTATTACTGTATTATTCAATTTCTAATATATATAATGAATCAAAGCCCAAAAGTTTCAAGTGAGGAATGATTCTAAGTTTTAATTTAATCCCTAAAAAATGTTAAATGTCATGTTCAAACCAAGTACTTGAAGATAAGAGGATTGAAGTTCTTACCTTTAATGTAAGACAAGGTCGCTCCGATCTCCAATTTATCACTGTCGAGCACTTACTGAATGGGCACACAAACACAAGGAGAGAGAAGTCTTTTTTTTTTTTTGTTTTTTTCCAAGAACTTGTTGGTGTAGATTTCGAATTCTATAACTCCGATTGGGAACATGAACTTTGATTAGAGGATGAATTTAAAATTAATAGCATTGATAGGACCACCAAGTGAAGGATGATTAGGATCCCTTTTTTGCAACTGAGTATTGTGTTGCTGCATAAGTTGCAATTGCTGCATTTGCAGCTGTTGTTGATGCTCCCTTGCTTTCACTTGTTGTGTATGATATTATATTATAAAGCCAAAAAGAAAGTTGCAACAGATTAACCTCATCTCACCAAGGAAGGAAAGAGAGGGGGGGGGGGGGGGGGAGAGAAGTCTCCATATAAGACACTAATCCACGAATAGCCCAAAAAATCTGAAGCTTAGAGGGACCACTTTGTAAGCCGCAACAGCTTGAGAATGTTTCTCATTTGTCCTAGCAATGAAGATGTCCCAAAAGACGGACTACCATTCAAAGAGAAATCCTCCAGATGCATCAATAGCTGAAAATTCAAACTAAAGGTTTTGATGGAATGTATTAAGCCATAAAAAGGCAAAACATTCAAGAAAACTATGACATGCAAAAACTCGAAGTATGGTGACCATGGTGTACCTTGCAGCTGGGGGAGAATACAATCCCGAGGTCACCACCACCTTCATGAGTTTGTGAATCTCTACCAGCAATTTCTCCAAGTTGTTGTATTTCTTCTTCTTCAATAATATTATCAGCAATGAATTACTTTAATAAAGCCTCATCGAAGTTCTTTATGTGTTGTATTGCCCAAAAAAGATCAATTTGAAAATTTTGGTAAGTGTTAATCAAATTAAATAGAAAGTTGACAGAAGGAACTCCACAAGTACAATAAAACTGAGAAACCCATATATCCATAATTAATTTCTTACACATGTGTGATTAGACAAAGCTAATGCTCAGTTTGGGAGCATGGTATTGACACTGTAATTTGGAATTGCTAAACTATACTTTAAACTATGAACTAACTATCTTAATTCCAATTCTAAAGCCCCAATGCCATGCTACCAAATGAAGCATGAGTAACTCCGTTGCGTACAGTAATGAAACGACAAACCCACGTAATTTAATTGATGAAGTATGTGAAAGCTGCTGATGTATTAGGACTGCATTTACATTTACTCCTTACTCCATTCCTGACTTTAGCAAGTATTGGCAAATGACAAAGTATATGAAATAAAAAGAAAGAGAAATAAACTAACTTTGGAACACGATATCTTTTACTAAACCCAGATAAGTCCACTATATGGAGTCTAATAAAGATGAGATGGATTAATGTATTTACAAGGGACAGATTCAAAATATAGTCAAATTATCGGTCGATGACATTGAATGCCATGAGCTCCGAGTAGCAAGCTGGGGGAGATTATGGATTACACGTGTACAGGAAGGATGAGTGCATGTTCCTTGTATTGATGGGCTCTTGGTATTAGCCTTTCTCATGAGGAGAATACTGATTGTGGAGATATTGTTCTAAGTTTGTCAATTTTGTTTTGAGGGAGAGCAAGTTCTTATGTTGTGCTATTTTTTGGGAGATAATTCATGTCTTTAGGGCAGGGTATTCACACAGTGGCGATATGGCTGTTTATTAGAGTTAGCTCTTGGAGTTTCTCAGTATGTTGGTTCTATTATATGCGTGCCACTAAAGTATCACACTCAAAAAAAGTTAGCTTAGTATCTCAGTATCTTTTGGAAGTTCTATTAGGAGTTTGCAAGGATTTTCACATTCATATACTCTGAAGTTCTTAAATACTTTTGGTATGCATATGATGCAAACACTTTGATCTGATAAGTTGCTATCTAATAGAATTATAAGCTGCACAATCTAAACAATTAACATTTGGGATATATCTATATTCATGTTTTTGATTAGTGAAAGATATTCAAGATATTTTCCTCAAGAAACTAAGAGCTATAGAGAGAGAGAGAGTTGTAAAAAATGCCAAAATGCAGAAGAATCTATCAAAAATTCCATCTATATCCGAGAAAGTTAGCACTTACATTGGTGACACAAAGAATGAATTCAGCAAGATGCATTGTACAAGCAAGTTGCAACAAGACATAAATAGTTTTCACGTTTAGAAAAAGAAATCAAACAGAGGAGTGAGGGTGTTATGTATTGTTCTTACCAAAGCAGATCATATGAAAAAACACACAAAAACCTAGCTGGTAAAGGTCATTAGTCTAGAAATCACAAATGAATGCAATTCTAAACATTAGTCAAATCCAATATATTTTCATGCAGAGCATAATAAATTAAGTTGGAACGATAGATTTAAAAATCGAAGAACAAACGAACAAGTCAAAACAAGTGCATCAATGAGTTATAAGGGCAAAACCAGTAGGCTGAATTCAAAGACAATAAGAAGTGAAAATTCATATGAGAGTATTCACATTTAAAAAGTATATACTTTGCACATGCACACTCCCTAAGCGGCAAGAATACCGAAAAAATTTATAAAACAAACACCACATACTACATCGGTCTAATGAACATAATTAAATGCCAACCAAATCAATAGCCTAAGTAAATTTCAACTTTAAAGACACAACACTCCCAAGTCACATATTCTTTAAGCAGCAAAAAAAAGAAACCAAACACCTTCAAAAGACATAAACTAATGTTCTCCACCAGTGTTACAACAACTAAATAGAATAATAAACTGAATCAAAAACGAAACCACAAAGAAGAAAGTACTAGCATAAATCATATCTAATTCAGTAATAATTCAAACCAAAACCAAACCAAAAATTTTGAACTAATAATTGGCAGTTACCTGGTCAGATGGAGAGGTTGGAGCTCTTCTAGCGGTGGAAAGCTTGAAGAAGAAGCGATTTTGCTGTGTAAAGTTATGAGACTTTCCAGTTAAATTGGACAAAGTGTATAAAATTAGAATAGAAAATACAGGAAGAATTTGTTAACAAAAACTCATTACCTGATGATGTAGTACAGTGATGGTTGTGTAATGCCAAAACACAACAGGCAGCCGACGTCTGACAGAGAGGGTGAAGGGCGATGGCAAATAGGATTTCGAAGAATTTTTGGGACAACCAATGCTAAATAGGATTTTGAAGAAGGTCAACAGTTTTTTTTATTAAACAAATTAATTGTTGGAATGTGTATAGCCACAACCAAAGCATTAAAAGGCAGAGAAAATGAATGCCTAATTGAAATCCATAATGGGTAACTGATTTTTGTAATTGAGTACATGTAATTAAATAAATTTGGAGAGAGAGACTGAGAAAGGGATCCTCTAATTTGTGAAAACGCAGGGAATAAATTGATGGAGAGACGGAGAAGGGATGATGAAGAGAAGGGGCTGTGAATCTTGCCTAATTGAAATCTATAATGAGTAACTGATTTTTATAATTGAATACATGTAA